>JAUPMV010000005.1:5337500-6786577 GCA_030848855.1 Branchinecta sandiegonensis | reverse complement strand
ATAATCAGTTTCCCGATCCGACCATATGGGGGGGAGTGCGGGGCGCTGGAAACTTGCAAATTTAGGGCATTTTGTCACTTTTTTCTGAGTTAGGGTACTTCTAGATGAGCTAGGACAATGAAACTTGGTAGGAATATCAGGGACCCGACCAAACGAACCTGGAAATAATCAGTTTCCCGATCCGACCATATGCGGGGGAGTGGGGGCGCTCGAAACTTGAAAATTTAGGGCATTTTGTCACACTTTTTCGAGTTAGGGTACTTCCAGATGAGCTAGGACAATGAAACTTGGCAGGAATATCAGGGACCTGACCAAAGTAACCTGGAAATAATAAGTTTCCCGATCCGACCATATGCGGGGGAGTTGGGGCGCTGGAAACTTGAAAATTTAGGGCATTTTGTCACACTTTTTCGAGTGAGGGTACTTCCAGATGAGCTAGGACAATGAAACTTGGCAGGAATATCACGGACCCGACCAAACTAACCTGGAAATAATCAGTTTCCCGATCCGACCATATGGGGGGGAGTGCGGGGCGCTGGAAACTTGAAAATTTTGGGCATTTTGTCACACTTTTTCGAGTTAGGGTACTTCCAGTTGTGCTAGGACCATGAAACTTGGCAGGCATATCAGAGACCCGACCAAACAAAATTAGGAATAATCAGTTTTCTGATCCGACCATTTTGGGGGGGGGGGAGGGCAGGGGGAATCCGGGAAACTGAGAAGTGTGTAACTTTCGAACGGATGATCGGATTGTAATGAAACTTCATAACTGAAGAGAATATATATCTGTAATGTCCCCTTTAAAGTCTTGACCGGATTCGGTAGCCAGGGGGGAGTTGGGGGGGGGGGGAGACCGGAAATTTCAAGAAACGGTTAGAATGGAGGGATCGGAGTGAAACTTGCTGGGAAGAACAAGCATCTGCTCTAGATAAGTCCTTTAGACCATTGTACTGGATCCGGACACTTATGGGGGGGGGGGCCGGAATTCCGGTGATGGTGGTTTTTTGGATTTTCACGATGAAACTTGGCAGGCATATCAGGGACCCAATCAAACTGACTTAAAAATAAAAATATTGTCGATCAGATAATGGTGGGGGAGTGGAGGGAGGGGAATCCGCAGGGGAATCCGGGAAATTGAGAAGTGTGTAACTTTCGAACGGATGATCGGATTGTAATGAAACTTCATAACTGAACAGAATATATATCTGTAATGTCCCGTTTAAAGTCTTGACCGGATTCGGTAGCCAGGGGGGAGTTGGGGGGGGGGGAGACCGGAAATTTCAAGAAACGGTTAGAATGGAGGGATCGGAGTGAAACTTGCTGGGAAGAACAAGCATCTGCTCTAGATAAGTCCTTTAGGCCATTGTACTTGATCCGGACACTTATGGGGGGGGGGGTCCCGGAATTCCGGTGATGGTGGTTTTGGGGATTTTCACGATGAAACTTGGCAGGCATATCAGGGACCCAATCAAACTGACTTCAAAATAAAAATTTTGTCGATCAGATAATGGTGGGGGGAGTGGAGGGAGGGGAATCCGAAATTTTCAGTCATGCGTAATTTTGGAATGGGTGATCGGATTCGAGTGAAATTTAAGAATTCAACAGAGGACATTTCTCCGATGATTTGTTTCATATCCGGACCGGATCCGGCAACTATTGGGGGGGGGGGGGGAAATACGTGCCCCGTTTAGAATGGAGGGATGGGGATGGAACTTTGTGGGAAGAACAAACAGATGCTCTAGGTAAGTCATTTGCTGAATCGGATTGGCTACGTGAACCGCGGGGGAGCTGGGTGGGGTTGGGGGGGGGGGGGGTTGGACCGGAAATCTCGAGAAACGGTTAGAATGATGGTATCGGAGTGAAACTTGCTGGGAAGAACAAACATCTGGTCCATATAAATCTTTTACATAATTTGACTGGATCCGGACACTTGAGGGGGGGGGAGGAGGGGTATCCCGGAATTCCGTTTTTGGGGGATTTTCACGACGAAACTTGGAAGGCATATCAGGGACCCGGTCAAACTGACTTGGAATAAAAAAAAAATCCTCGATATGATAATCTTGGGGGGGGGGGGGGGGAGTTGAGGGAGGGGAATCCGGAATATTGAGTCATGCGTAGCTTTGGAACGGGTGATCGGATTCGAGTGAAATTCGAGGATTCGAGGCGGAAAATACTTGACCCGCTTAGACTGGTGTGATCTGGATCGAACTTCGTGGGAATGACAAACAGATGCTCTGGATTTATCATTTACAGAACAGGATTGGCTCCGGTTATTGTGGGTGGAGTTGGAGGAGGGGGAGGGGGGTCTGGGATTTCGGTGATCGCGCGTTAAGGTACTTCCAGATGTGCTAGGACGATGAAACTTCGCTGGAATATTGGAGACTCAACAACATTTGCTTAGAAATTGCTACTTCCCAAATCCGATTATTCCTTAAAGTACCAATCTTGACCGCAAAGTAAAAAAAATACTTTTAAGCAATATATGCATTTTCGTGATGCCCATCAGCCCATTAGCAGTTTTGCCTCAAGGGTTTTGCTTACAAATGAAGTTCCAGCTCCCTTATAGCGCGCATCTCAACCGCAAAGTCGAAACTTACTCTTGATCAATCAAATCATCTTGACACATGCAAGTGCCATATGAGCTTACAGCTCTTGTTTACTCGCCCAGCATCATCACTGTTGCATTGTTGATCCCGAATACTTCGTCTCTAAACTCGTGTGGAGAAGTCCCAGGCAACCCATTATTGAAATCAGAGGCGTTACTAGCCAAATTGTTTTGGGGGGGGGGGGGGGGGCAAGGTATTACCGACTGGCTGGTCATTTTACCGACTGTTTTTGCAGATAAAAACGACTATTATTTAGAAAAAACGACAGTGTTGACGAAAAATCGGCTGATTTTAAGAAAAACTACTATTTTTAAGAAAATATCGACTATTTTTACGAGAAACCGACTGTTTTTCAAAAAAATCGACTGTTTCCAAGAAAAATATCGACTGTTTTTACGAAAAATTGCGGCGCTTCGCGTCGACTCGGCTATTTAGTCGTGACGCCCCTGATTGAAATGATCGGTCTCCTTATCTAAAATAGCTTACATACCGTGGCCTACTTCAGTCAATCAGTTATATATTTTTCAAATCAAGGCATGACGGCAGCCAATAGAACTAGTGCAGCATTCATTTGATTAAACGAACATATCTCAAGCTGAGAGCACACGGATGCAAATCCGGATCATTTCCCTACCTCTTTATCCATCCTTCTGGCAGAGATGAAGCTTACATTTCATCAATTTGCCAGAGATCATTCTGCTTAACCTGGGCTGGGCACGAAGTCTTTTTTCCCAAGCTGGAAAATCTGTCAGACGGAATGTGCGCTGGTTCCGGACCTGTTGAACCTATACTGCGCTGCAAGCCTGAGCAACAGATAGTAGGTTCTGGCGTTTCTAGTTGGTGAGAAAGGTGGAACTGTGTGCTATAATTACACATCTTTGGATAATGCTGCCGTCAAGCGTTGCGTCGCTTGTCAAAAAGGTATTTCGCTGGGTGTCTTTCAAGTTCCACCAGTAGTTACTGAATGCTATCACCTTCCTATCTGTCAAGTGTAGGATAATTTTATGGCCCTAGCGGTATTTGACACAGATAAATAATTAAAAGCTGAGACGACGATGGCAGCCTTTAGTATTACTATTTACTTTAGTATTAGTATGAGATTGGAAGCTTTTACTTTATAATGATAATTTATTTGTTACCCCATTATTTAGTACGTCGGAGAAACAAAGAAAATTTAGAAAGTGCCATGAACGAAAAAACACACACATAAACATTAAAAGAATAAAAATGTAACATTCTTTAACAAGTTTCGGTGGTATCCTGAAGGTGAATATTTGCTGATCTGCTTTTGATGCTCCTGTTTATTTTACTTTAGTATGAGGTTGGGAACCTTTAGTAGCTATGAAAATAGTAATTTATTTCTGAACTGGATTATCCAATACAGCGGAGTAGCGGAGTACAAACGAAATTTGGAAAATGGCATGAACGAAATTAAACAAACGAAAACAATAAAACGAATAGCCCATAAAACAATGACGCATAATTTTCTTTAACAAAACCAAAGGTTTTCATGGTACGGCCCGAAAGTGAATATTTGCAGATCTGCTTTTGGTATTTCTCTTTAATTTACTATTTCTAACCCGATTATTTAACCAGCGGAGTAACAAAGAAGATTTAGAAAATGGCACGAAAGTTAAAAGAATCGGAACATATAAGATTATTTCACAAAACTTCGATGAGATCCTAAAGGTGAATATTTGCTGAACTTTCTTAAACAGCCAATCGGTTCTAGCAGTTTTTGGGATCCCAAAACTTAAGTGGAGGGATACCCATGACTTCGTAAAATTTGTCCGTCTGTCTGTGTCCGTCCGTCTGTGTCCGTCTGTCCGTCCGTCTGTCAGCACGATAACTCTCGAAGGGAACGAGGTATTTTGATGAAATTTCGTGAGAGGATCCTTTGGATCAAGGGACAGGTCGAGTTCGAAGATGGGCTATGTAGCCCTTACATTTAGGGGTGGGGAAGGGGGTTCAAAATTAAGGGACGAATAAAATATATTTTCACAGCTAATGAGATAGTTGATTTAGGGGTAAGAAGACATGGTGAACACAGATGAAAATCATGTTCTCGCCGGACAAGTAGTTCGCGCGGAATCCGGCCAAAACCGGGAAATTTGTTAATAGTAGCCTAGAGATTTTATTTGAAGTTGATTGGATGGTCGATTTAGGAGTAAGAAGACATGCTGAATCCTTATATGACAATCATTTTCTATCCGGGTATATAGTTTGCCCGGAATCCGGCTGAAACCGGAAAATTTGTTTTAAGTAAAATTCCATCTGAAGTCGATTCTATGTTCGGTGTAGTGGTAAGGAGGCATGCTGATCACATATGAAAATCCCGCCAACATAGTTCTCCCAGAATCCGGTCAAAACCTGAAAATTTGTCAAAAGTTGAAAGTTTTATCTGAAGTTGATTAGAGGTTCGATACTGAGATAAGGAGATGTGCTGAATTCGTTTTTGTGCTTTAGTTTTTTGCTGGACAAGTAGTTCGCCAAGAATCCAGCCGAAAATGGAAATTTGGCAGAAGTTTTGATCGATTTCGCCAAAGGATAGGGGTAAACTTCGTGCTGAATCCTAATCTGAACTTCTTTTCTCAAACACATCAGCTACCATCCTATTAAACCTTTTAACCAAATTCCATTAGAGATACTCTCGAGCAAGCGTAGCGGATAATCATGTTCATTCGCAAACATCCTGTTTTTGCCAAATCCCAACAGGACTATCCATCCGAGACGAGAACAAGCACTTTTTCCCGATTCATACTTTCTTTTTGGGTATGCCAGCCGTTACAAAACAACCTACCATACGTCCGATTTTTTGACGGATTCTGCTTGACCAGTGAAGAAAGGAAGTTGAATTCAACCTCAATTCTTGAGGTCACATAAGCTTGAAAAATAAAATATATATTTGTTTCGTAATTTGGAACTCCTCCCTACCCCTAAATGTAGGGCTACGACACGTGTCTAAGAACTTGGCCTGCACTTTGACCAAAAGGACCCCCCACCATTCTTGAACACAATATCTCCACCCCTTCGAGAGTTATCGTGCTAACAGACGGACGGACAAACTTTACGAAGTCACTAACGTTTTTGGTTCCCGAGAATACTATTAACACCGAATAAGTGTTTTAGATGCCGTATTAAACGTTGTTACACACTAATCTGGTACGACTACAGTCCTAGAAATGTCCTTGTAAAATTCTACTACAGTTTGCACAGGTTGCAATAGGTACAGTTTATATTCCAATATCTTACATATGTGACTCCTTTGAAACTCTGTCGGGTTTCTCAAAGATTTCCAACCCGTCTCGTCTGTTTTCAGCCTCGCTTGACCACTTGGTATTGATGAGAAACATCATTACCGTAACCGTTATTCCTGACCAATGCGCTCCGCGGAAACATACTATTAACACCGAATAAGTGTTTTAGATGCCGTATTAAACGTTGTTACACACTAATCTGGTACGACTACAGTCCTAGAAATGTCCTTGTAAAATTCTACTACAGTTTGCACAGGTTGCAATAGGTACAGTTTATATTCCAATATCTTACATATGTGACTCCTTTGAAACTCTGTCGGGTTTCTCAAAGATTTCCAACCCGTCTCGTCTGTTTTCAGCCTCGCTTGACCACTTGGTATTGATGAGAAACATCATTACCGTAACCGTCATTCCTGACCAATGCGCTCCGCGGAAACAATAATTGGAAGTCGGCTCTGCCTCGAAGAGCCGAACATGACAAATGCAAAAAACAGCGTAGTGCCGTTGGTGTGAATAAGAATGGTTAGATTGTTCTTCTCGAATATGAGTTTGTAGCCAAGAAAATGATTGCACAAAAAATATGTGAGCCCTAGACATTGCTTCAGCATACGATAGTATCATCCACGCTTGGGCCCTTAGATCTTTGTTGAAGAATGGGGTACCAGTGAGGATAGTACTCATGTTGCGTCGGTGGTTTGGAGCTTTTCGAATTAGAGTTCTTTGGAAGGGTTCTTTCACTGATTTTGGTGTTGTTCTAAACCGTGGTCTTCGTCAGGGTGGGATTCTTTCTCCAGTGATTTTCAGTAAAACAATCGCTGCATGTCTTGATGGTGTACAGTCTTCTTTTATTTATGGTAAAGGTATCCTAGCTTCTCTTATAGCGTATGCTGACGACATACTCCTTATTAGTCGTTCTCTATCGGGCCTTCAGAATAATGTAAATTATCTAGTTAAATCTTTTAAAGAATATGGCCTGTTTTTTCGACCTGAAAAGTGCCAGTTTTATCGTCTTTGGTCCAAGACCTCTTGAACAAATTTCTCTTTCAGTATCTGTCCGTATAAATAATTCAATCCCAAAACCATGTTAAATCTTTTAAAGAATATGGCCTGTTTTTTCGACCTGAAAAGTGCCAGTTTATGGTCTTTGGTCCAAGGCCCCTTGAACAAATTTCTCTTTCAGTATCTGTCCGTATAAATAATTCAATCCCAAAACCATGTGAGTCTTTAAGATATCTGGGAATCCCTTATGGCTCGACTTTGTCATTAACGAGGGCTTTAATAGTAAAAGATGTGGAGTCGCGTATTTCTTCTAGTTTCGGGGCGGTGATTTGTCTTAGGGATTTCCTATCTAGACGCAACCTTGCAAAGATCTTTAACACTGTTGCTCTTCCACAGGCTTTGCTTGCATCTTCTTTTCTACCTTTTTTAACTTTGACAAATTTATCTCGTATTAAAACAACTTTTTTTTAATTTTGGGAAACTTTTATGCCGGTTTTCGAAATACCAATCCAGTTCTTTTATGATGGAAAATTATGGTTTAAAAAACCCCATTGATATTTTGAAAAAGAAACTCGAAACGTTTTTTATGGCACTTGTAGCCTCTGGCTCTCTGGCCTCTGGCTGCAAGTGCCATATGAGCTTACAGCTCTTGTTATGGCACTTGTAGCCTCTGGCTCAAGTGCCATATACCGATCACAATTCCGTCTGTCGGTCTGTCGGTCGGTCCGAGTTTTTTGTCCCACATATCCGAGTTAGGGTACTTCCAGATGTGCTAGGACAGTGAAACTTGGCAGGCATATCAGGGACCCGACCAAACTAACCTGGAAATAATCAGTTTCCCGATCCGACCATATGCGGGGGAGTGCGGGGCGCTGGAAACTTGAAAATTTAGGGCATTTTGTCACTTTTTTCCGAGTTAGGGTACTTCTAGATGAGCTAGGACCATGAAACTTAGCAGGAATATCAAGGACCCGACCAAACGAACCTGGAAAGAATCAGTTTCCCGATCCGACCATATGCGGGGGAGTGGGGGCGCTCGAAACTTGAAAATTTAGGGCATTTTGTCACACTTTTTCGAGTTAGGGTACTTCCAGATGACCTAGGACAATGAAACTTGGCAGGAATATCAGGGACCTGACCAAAGTAACCTGGAAATAATAAGTTTCCCGATCCGACCATATGCGGGGGAGTTGGGGCGCTGGAAACTTGAAAATTTAGGGCATTTTGTCACACTTTTTCGAGTGAGGGTACTTCCAGATGAGGTAGGACAATGAAACTTGGCAGGAATATCAGGGACCCGACCAAACTAACCTGGAAATAATCAGTTTCCCGATCCGACCATATGCGGGGAAGTGGGGGCGCTGGAAACTTGAAAATTAAGGGCATTTTGTCACACTTTTTCGAGTTAGGGTACTTCCAGTTGTGCTAGGACCATGAAACTTGGCAGGCATATCAGAGACCCGACCAAACAAAATTAGGAATAATCAGTTTTCTGATCCGACCATTTTTTTTGGGGGGGGGGGTGGAGGGCAGGGGAATCCGGGAAACTGAGAAGTGTGTAACTTTCGAACGGATGATCGGATTGTAATGAAACTTCATAACTGAAGAGAATATATATCTGTAATGTCCCGTTTAAAGTCTTGACCGGATTCGGTAGCCAGGGGGGAGTTGGGGGGGGGGGAGACCGGAAATTTCAAGAAACGGTTAGAATGGAGGGATCTGAGTGAAACTTGCTGGGAAGAACAAGCATCTGCTCTAGATAAGTCCTTTAGACCATTGTACTGGATCCGGACACTTATGGGGGGGGGGGGGATCCCGGAATTCCGGTGATGGTGGTTTTGGGGATTTTCACGATGAAACTTGGCAGGCGTATCAGGGACCCAATCAAACTGACTTCAAAATAAAAATTTTGTCGATCAGATAATGGTGGGGGAGTGGAGGGAGGGGAATCCGGGAAATTGAGAAGTGTGTAACTTTCGAACGGATGATCGGATTGTAATGAAACTTCATAACTGAACAGAATATATATCTGTAATGTCCTGTTTAAAGTCTTGACCGGATTCGGTAGCCAGGGGGGAGTTGGGGGGGGGGGGAGACCGGAAATTTCAAGAAACGGTTAGAATGGAGGGATCGGAGTGAAACTTGCTGGGAAGAACAAGCATCTGCTCTAGATAAGTCCTTTAGACTATTGTACTGGATCCGGACACTTATGGGGGGGGGGGGGTCCCGGAATTCCGGTGATGGTGGTTTTGGGGATTTTCACGATGAAACTTGGCAGGCATATCAGGGACCCAATCAAACTGACTTCAAAATAAAAATTTTGTCGATCAGATAATGGTGGGGGGAGTGGAGGGAGGGGAATCCGAAATTTTCAGTCATGCGTAATTTTGGAATGGGTGATCGGATTCGAGTGAAATTTAAGAATTCAACAGAGGACATTTCTCCGATGATTTTTTTCATATCCGGACCGGATCCGGCAACTATTGGTGGTGGGGGGGGGCGGAAAATACGTGACCCGTTTAGAAAGGAGGGATCGGGATGGAACTTTGTGGGAAGAACAAACAGATGCTCTAGGTAAGTCATTTGCTGAATCGGATTGGCTACGTGCACCGCGGGGGAGCTGGGGGTTTGGGGGGGGGGGGGTTGGACCGGAAATCTCGAGAAACGGTTAGAATGATGGTATCGGAGTGAAACTTGCTGGGAAGAACAAACATCTGGTCCATGTAAATCTTTTAAATAATTTGACTGGATCCGGACACTTGAGGGGGGGGGAGGAGGGGGTATCCCGGTATTCCGTATTTTGGGGGATTCTCACGACGAAACTTGGAAGGCATATCAGGGACCCGGTCAAACTGACTTGGAATAACAAAAAAATCCTCGATATGATAATCTTGGGGGGGGGGGGAGTCGAGGGAGGGGAATCCGGAATATTGAGTCATGCGTAACTTTGGAACGGGTGATCGTATTCGGGTGAAATTTAATAATTAAACAGAGGACATTTTTCTCTTGTGACCTTTTTCATTTCCGGACCGAATCCGGCAATTATTGGGGGGAGGGCGGAAAATACTTGACCCGCTTAGACTGGTGTGATCTGGATCGAACTTCGTGGGAATGACAAACAGATGCTCTGGATTAATCATTTACAGAACCGGATTGGCTCCGGTTATTGTGGGTGGAGTTGGAGGAGGGGGAGGGGGGTCTGGGATTCCGGTGATCGCGCGTTAAGGTACTTCCAGATGTGCTAGGACGATGAAACTTCGCTGGAATATTGGAGACTCAACAACATTTGCTTAGAAATTGCTACTTCCCAAATCCGATTATTCCTTAAAGTACCAATCTTGACCGCAAAGTAAAAAAAATACTTTTAAGCAATATATGCATTTTCGTGATGCCCATCAGCCCATTAGCAGTTTTGCCTCAAGGGTTTTTCTTACAAATGAAGTTTCAGCTCCCTTATAGCGCGCATCTCAACCGCAAAGTCGAAACTTACTTTTGATCAATCAAATCATCTTGACACATGCAAGTGCCATATGAGCTTACACTCTTGTTTCAAAAACTTATACCATAAAGCACACTTTGTCCGATGCGTTGCGTTGATTGTGTTTTGGTTAAAGTGTTAGGTAAAATTCATATAGCATAGTGTAGGCTAATTATTTTTAAATGACGTAGATTTTTATGAAAGTATATGGTCTAATTATTAGTCAGTTGCAGACCGATTGTGTGTATTTTATTATATTTTTTCTACTCGCCAGCTTTGGCGGATACAAATAAATGAACTGAATTGATGAAGCATAAATATGTACTCATGACCATTGAGCATGAATTATAAAGGCTCAACAGTAGCTCATTTATACGATTTTCAAGTGGTGGCTTAGCCACACTTCTTCCTGCCTGGGATGCCGAAAAACGAAGAGTTAGCCAGATTGGAGGCTTAGTGTTAATACCGGTTTGCACAATCAGGCTTTTTTATTATTTTCGTAGCCTACTGTGTTTTTCAAATCTGGATAAACAGACATTTATTACGTTCGGTTTTGTTTACTTGTTGTTGTTTATATTATTCGAACTGATTGTCCGTGTCATGTCAAAACGAAGCGTTTCGAATTGGGATTGCATTGTGAGATATGAAGCAAACAAGTAATAGGAGAAGCATGAGAAAACCCGGATAATCTGATTTACCACTCTGCTGATTCCCAAAGGGTCCCTAGCTGATTACGATTATGTCCATTTGAAAACAAGTATAACGAATTTGAACTCGATACCTGTCATGGTTCTCGAGTTATGAACTACACAAAAAACGAGGAAACTGAAGACCGGCTAGTGAATGTAAGGTTGAAACCAATCTTACCATCCATAAAGAAAGAAACACGAGCGAGATTTTCGGAGGTTTTCTTGACCAGCTAACTAATTAATGTTGAATTCATTTTCGCAGTTTTCTTGATAAGCTAATTAATTAGTTAGCAAGAAAACCCCCGAAAATCTCGTTTCTTGTTTCTTTCACTGACGGACGCAAGAGTGTGATTGTTCGTAAGATAACACTCCACTTACAAGAGCTGAAAGCTCATATGGCACTTGGAAGGGTGTTTGTATGTATGTTGTAAGCTTCGCGCAGTCTAGATTGTATGGCTCTTCGGCGCTTCCCCTCGAACTCCTTCATAGGGGCCCGATAAGACCCGAGTCTGTAAATTGCAGGGCAAAGTATTAGGCAAATCTAGAGCATTTCCTCCCACCACCCATCATTTTCACTAGAATCGGAGCAATTCCACAAAATGTCGGCCCGGCTCTTCCCTCCAGTTCTCTCCTAGCAAAACCGAGACAGACCGACCGATACTGTATGCTACTCACGAGTATCACTTATCAGTCAGAGAGCTGGTACCGAGTCCAAGTTAACGTAGATAATGTTTCGCGGGGAATTTCTGTGCTGCATCGCAAAAGAGGAAACGATTTGGAGATGATGTAGATGTTGTCAGAGTGTCAAGTGGCAGGACGGCTATCCGGCTCTTCCCTGCAACCTATTTGAACCACTCCCTCATCTTAGAGCGCCAAGAGCTTTAACATTTCAGAATAACGTTTGCTGGGGGTGGGCTGGTATCGCTTCTCCGTATCCTGAAATCTACGAACCCCAAATATATCGTAGATGTTTGTAAATTTGTGACTAAAGGATTTAGTGTCAGGAATGAAAGTTTAGCTTAGTTTACGTAGCATAGTATTTCTAGAGGTGTAATAGTTTATTTGGGAAGTGTAACGCGTATTAAATCTTGTATGGTCTTTTGGCTCAATAAACAAGCGTTATTATGGCACTTGAGCTTACTCAAGTGCCATATAGCGACCGTATTGTCTGTCTGTCTGTCTGTCGGTCTATCCGCATTTTGCTAGTTTGGGCACTTCCACATGACCTACGACGATAAAACTTGGCACGCGGATCAGGGACCCAACCGGATGAACTTGGAAATAATCACTTCCCCGATCCGACCATCAATGGGGGAGTGGCAAGATGGGGAATCCGGAAATTAGTAACATTCATAACTTTGGAACGGATAATCGGGCGTGCATTAAACTTGACAGGTATCAAGAACAAGTGTCTTGGATGTTCATTGTCAAATTCGGATCGGACCCGATAACTGGGGGGGGGGGGGCTGGACGGGGACATCCGAAATCTCTTGAAACGCTTTTTCTAGTTTTTGTCAAACCTCTACCCCTTTCTTCACACTAGTATAGCTTTGCGCGTGGATGAGTCATTCTTTCTTCACACTAGTGTAGCTCTGATCGTGGATGAGTCATTCTTTGCTTATATTCGTTCGGAGAGAGCTAGAGCAATCGAAGGTCGAAGGGGTTGGTATAATATGTTGTTGAACCTTAGTAGGGGTTGGTATAGATTAAGGACTTCCACACAAGCTAGGACGATGAAACTTATCAGGGACCCGACCAGATTAACTTACAAAAATCACTTCCTCAATCCGACTTCCTCGGATCCGGGAGTACGGAAACTAGGAACAACGGTAGCAAAAGGGGAGCAAAAGGAAGCAAAAAGAGCGCTGCCCAAATGCGGTATCGATCCACGGACCTCTGTGGCGTAGGTCCAGCGCTCTACCACGGCGCTACAACTTGATGTATTTAGAAGTGAATGCGGGAAGAGATACGGTTTAAAGATTAAAGTAAGACTAAGTGGTCAGAACGAATGCTAAATGCTAAAGAGAGCAGAATAACTACAGCTATTTTGCTCTGATGCTAACTAAACTTAAACTAAACAAATCTCGTGAAACACTTCCACATAAGCTAGGACAATGAAACTTGGCAGGCATATCAGGGAACCGACCAGATTAACTTGGAAATAATCAATTTCCAGATCCGATCATAGTGGGGGGAGTGGAGGGATTGGAAATCTGGAAACTATTAACATGCATAACTTTGGAGAGAGTAATCGGACATGCGTGAAACTTTACATGTGTCAATAACAAGTTTTTCGGATATTCACTTTCAAATTCGGACCAGATTCGATACCTGTGGGGGGGGGGGGCTGGAGGGGGGCACCGGAAATTTCCTGAAACGCTTCCACATAAGCTAGGACAATAAAATTTGGAAGGCATACGAGGGAACAGACCAGGTTAACTTGGAAATAATCACTTTCCCGATCCAGCCATCGCGGGGGGAGTGGAGGGATGGAGAATCCGGAAACTAGAATCATACATAACTTTGGAACGGGTAATCGGACATGCATGAAACTTGACAAGTCTGGAGAACAAGTGTCTCAGATTTTCAGTTTCAAATCTGGCCCGAATCCGATAACTGGGGTGGGGGTAGAGGGGGGGGGGGGGGACCGGCAATCTTTTGAAACGCTTAGGGTCGAGGGGTCGGGATGGAACTTGAAGGGAAGAACGAGCATTAACCCTAGATACTTTATAGACAAAATAGGACCGGATGCTGTCGTATTGGAGGGTGTCGGAGGGGGTTTCTTGGATTTCCGCGGTGATCACGAGTTAGGATACTTCCAGATGTACTATGACCATGAAATTTGGCAGACATATTAGGTACTCTCCTAGGTCGACTTGAAAAGTTCCTTCCCCGATACGGTGATGTTGAGGGGAGTGGAGGGATGGGGAATCCAGCATCTAGTGGCATGCATAACTTTAGAACGGGGATCGAACGTGAATGAAACTTGACAAGTGTTAAGAACAAGTGTCTCAGATGATCAATTTCAAGTTCGGAACGAATCCAACTCAAGAAATCTCGTGAAACGCTTAGAGTCGAGAGATCGGGATGGGACTTGGAGGAAAGAACAAGCATAAGCCGTAGAGACAATACGAGGCAATGCTGACAAAACAGGACCGGATCAGTCACAGGTGGGGGAGTTTGAGAGGGTTTTCCACAATTCTGGTCATCACGAGCTGGGGTACTTCCAAATGTGCTATGACCATGAAACTTGGCAGTCTGTGCTAAGACCATAAAACTTGGCAGGCATGTTAGGGACCCTGTCAGATTGGCAAACAGTCCCTCCCCCGATCCGATCATCGTTGTTGGAGAAACAGTTATCAATGAGTGGAATAACCATTTAAGATTTAGTAGATCAAGCCGATTTCCTGATGAAATGAATATCGGGAGAGAGATGCAGCCTTGACAACTGCAAACTGTATCTGACAAACATGCTAACTGTTCTTACAATTGCCAAATGAGCTTTCAGCTCTTGTTATTGTTTGGTCCAGAAGGGGTTTTATCTCCCTGGTTGCTAGACACGGTGTAGTGGGTAGCAAAGGGTTAGGTAGGACGGGCTTTGCTAGTTTGAAGGAAAAAACAAGAAATAATAAACCCCGTCCATCTTCTCCTGTGATCTTACCGTGAGTGTTTGACATTCCGTGAGTTGCTGTAAGACTATTGTTCTTCTTTCTTCTAGGTTGTTAGCACTAAAGACAAACACTCGGAAGAAAGTGCTTTGGCGAAGTTCTTCAAGTTAAAGGAGTCTCTGACTGCATCCATTCAGGGCTCTCATAGCCTTGGTAAGTCCTATCAAGGATAGAGCTTTTAGTTTTTTATGGCACTTGCAGCCTCTGGCTCAAGTGCCATATACCGATCACAATTCCGTCTGTCGGTCTATCGGTCTGTCCGAGGTTTTTGTCACACTTTTTCGAGTTAGGGTACTTCCAGATGTTCTAGCTAGGACAATGAAACTTGGCAGGCATGCTAGGGACCCGACCAAACTAACCTGGAAATAATCAGTTTCCCGATCCGACCATATGCGGGGGAGTGGAGGGCGCTGGAAACTTGAAATTTTTTCGAGTTAGGGTACTTCCAGATGTGCTAGGACCATGAAACTTGACAGGCATATCAGAGACCCGACCAAACAAACTTGGAAATAATCAGTGTTCCGATCCGACCATTTGGGGGGGGGGGGAGTGGAGGGCAGGGGAATCCGGGAAATTGAGTGGAATGTAACTTTCGAACGGGTGATCGGATTGTAATGAAACTTAATAACTGAATAGATTATATATCTGTGATGTCCCGTTTAAAGTCTTGACTGGATTCGGTAGCCAGGGGGGAGTTGGGGGGGGGGGAGACCGGAAATTTCAAGAAACGGTTAGAATATAGGGATAGGAGTGAAACTTGCTGGGAAGAACATGCATCTGCTCTAGATAAATCGTATAGGCAATTGTACTGGATCCGGACACTAAGGGGGGGGGGGGGAGGGGGTTTCCCAGAATTCCGGTGATGACGGTTTTGGTGATTTTCACGATGAAACTTGGCAGGCATATCAGGGACCCGATCTAACTGACTTCGAAATAAAAATTTGTCGATCTGATAAGGATGGGGGGAGTTGAGGGAGGGGAATCCGGAATATTCAGTCACGCGTAACTTTGGAACGGGTGATCGGATTCGATTGAAATTTAAGAATTGAACAGAGGACATTTCTCTGGTGATCTTTTTCATACTCGGACCGGATTCGGCAACTATTGGGGGGGGGGGGGACTACGTGACCCGCTTAGAATGGGGAGATCGGGATGGAAATTTGTGGGAAGAACAAACAGATGCTCTAGGTAAATCATTTACTGAATCGGATTGGCTACGGCCACCGTGGGGGAGTTGGGGGTTGGGGGCCGGAAATCTCAAGAAACGGTTAGAATGGAGGGATCGGAGTGAAACTTGCTGGGAAGAACAAACATCTGGTCCATGTAAATCTTTTATTTGACTGGATCTGGACACTTGAGGGGGGGGGGGGGGGGGAGGGGGTTTCCCAGTATTCCGGTATTTGGGATTTTCACGACGAAACTTGGCAGGCATATCAGGGACCCGGTCAAGCTGACTTGGAATAAAAAAAAGTCCCGATATGATAATCTTGGGGGGGGGAGGGAGGTGAGGGAGGGGAATCCGGAATATTGAGTCATGCGTAACTTTGGAACGGGTGATCGGATTTGAGTGAAATTTAATAATTGAACAGAGGACATTTCTCTCTAGTGATCTTTTTCATTTCCGGGCCGAATCCGACAATTATTGGGAGGGGGGCGAAATACTTGACCCGCTTAGACTGGTGTGATCGGAATCGAACTTTGTGGGAATCAGAGACAGATGCTCTGGATTAATCATTTACAGAACCGGATTGGCTCCGGGTATTGTGTGTGGAGTTGGAGGGGGGGGGGGAGGTCTGGGATTCCAGTGATCGCGAGTTATGGTACTTTCAGATGTGCTAGGACGATGAAAATTCGCTCGAACATTAGAGATTCAACAACATTTGCTTAGAAATTGCTACTTCCCAAATCCGATTATTCCTTAAAGTACCAATCTTGACCGCAAAGTAAGAAAAACACTTTTAAGCAATATATGCATTTCCTGTTGCCCATCAGCCCATTATCATTCTTGCCTCAAGGGTTTTCTTTACAAATGAAGTTCTAGCTCCCTTAGAGTGCGACATCTCAGCCGCAAAGTCGAAACTTACTTTTGATCAATCAAACATCTTAACCCATGCAAGTGCCATATGAGCTTACAGCTCTTGTTTACATTAAGAATGGTCGACTTCCGTTAGCAGGTTTCGGAAAATTTTGTACCGGCAACGCATGTGACGAGCACCTGGCACATGCCAAGAGTTTCGAGTTCACGAATGTTTTTTAATGTTGTTTGTTCTCTCAAGTTTTTCATAATATGATGATGACACAGATATCGGTTTGAAATTTGAATTTTAGATTGACAGTATGCTAATCGAAAATTTTTTCTTTAACCATGATATTGATCTATAAAATAAACTTTCTATCTGTCTACCTTCCAAGCCAAGCATAGGAGTTTTTAAAGCACACCTCGCACTTTTTACTGTTTATCTTCCAATATTCAAAGCTATCTGAATACTGTCAGAAATACTGTCAGAAAAAGCTCTTGCTTTTAAGAAATTATCCAGGCCCTTGCCTGTTTTAAGCCTTTATCCAGGCCCACCGACTTCTAGCAAGACATCGGCAAGCACAGAAAACCGGTTTTACGCATCAGTAGCATGATACGCGAACACTCGTTCGGAGCATAATGCGAATGGAAACTAGTGATTCACTAGTCTAGTGATTCACCATCCCTTAAAGTACTAATCCTAACCACAAAGTAAAAACAATACTGTTAAGCGAAGTATACATTTTAACTCGAAGTAATTTTTAGAACTCTTAAAGTGCGTTTCTTAAACGAAAAGTAAAAAAAAATAGTTTAACCAAACGATACATATTTATGATTCCCAAGGGCCCATGATCATTTTTGCCTCAAGGGTTTTTCTTACAAGTTTAGAGCTTAAAATCATCTTTTGTGCTTCAAGAGTCTTCATTACAGATGAATCTCCAGCGCCCTTAAAGTGAGCATCATCACGGCGAAATGCACAAATAAAATATTTTTTCGAACAATGCATTCTCGTGATTTCTTTGAGGACCCATGTTCATTCTTATCTGAAGGGTTTTGCTTACAAATGATCACAACAAACCCACGAATTGACGAAATCCTTCCTTCATCCTCTGACCCAGCCCTGCAAGTACCATATGAGCTTCCAGCTCTTGTTTTCTCGACAAGATTGTGTGAAAATCATTTCTGTTGCAATTTGTTTGCGGTCGAGTCATATTTGACGCTAGATTGACTGTACTATAAGTGTTTTAGAAATTAAAGAACCTGAACCTGAACCTGACCTAAACAGTAGTTTTTTTTTCTTATAAACAGTTCTTTGTTCTGCAAGAACAGTTGGTAAAAAGACCGGCCACTGGGTAAATACCCCCCCCCCCCCCAAACAAAAATACATTTTGGCTAGCAACGCCTCTGTCAACCTGTACAAAAGAACAAGACCAGAAATACAATAACATTCAAATCGATAAAAATCTTTGATAAACCGATGATGTGAGGACTCTCTGTTTGATAGTGATAGGTAATTTCAGCAAAATATACGAACGGGGAGGGGCATACTAAGGCGCAGGGAGAAAGTGCATTGGCTGTTTAAAGACAACTAACTTGATCATTCTCAATAAAGACGTAACAGGACATGCTGCATCTGCATCTTCGGTTCATTTGCGTTCCACATCAGTAGGCCTACAGTAGAGGTATGCATATGTGAACGTTTGTTGACATTGGACTTTGCCATTTTTGTGTACTCGCTGTGTCTAAAGCTAACTAGCAGTTAGCCAAAGTAGGTAACTAAGGGCATCTGAAAACGCCCGAATAGGTATTTTGGATCTTCAGTCTACCATTTAGCCCAAAACTGCACAGTTCACATTAAAGTAATTGTTCACAAGTATACCTCTACTGATGTAGTAGACCGGTATCTCGAAAAGCCTGACATTCAATTGGTCAAATTGTCCGTCTTCCCGGGTTCTTCTCTCTAGCTTGAGCCTGAAGATGCCCTTGTCAAGAAGGGAAAATATCGCCAGAATAAATTTCAGCTGACTTTCCGTTCAGCCCTATCAAATTTGGTTTGCAGTCAGCTTGATCTGGAGGAATACTTGAGTTTAGTTTACTGTTTAGTTTTTTGTTTTAATGTTTAGTGTAAGAGACTATCACCCAAATTTGAAGGGACTCTCCTTTAATTTTTTTCTTAATTTCAGTGACGAAGTTCGGTCCAAGCAATGTGTCAGAAGAAAAGAAACTCCCAAATTCAGCATCGTACTCCTACTTGCTGGAAGATTGCCAAGAACCAAAAAGGTTTGTAATTTGCTCTTGTGTAAATCAAGTGACTAACCGAATACGATACCTTATGATAAGCTGAAGGACGTTATGATAAGCTGTAGGACGCTGAATCGAAGCCGAATTCGATGCATTGACAGTAAATTCCATGGTTTGTACACTTGAAACTTTTCAGTGTTGAAGCCATTTAGCCGTTCTAGCCTTTAGCCATTTATGTTCTTTTTTCGTATTTTATTTTATTTCTTTTGTTATTTCAGTCAATTAATCAATCTGTCAAATTTAATTCCAAATAGCTTAAAGCTAGAAGAGGTCAATAAACTATTTTCGAAATACATAAAAACGACAACGAATTAAGTAATACAATCAATCAATCCATAAATTTATTACCCGAAATACATACATGGAGTAAATATAAAGAGAAAAAAAAAGAAGAAAAAGAAATATCACTTTACAGGATACGACCTGAAATAAATGCTGCTATGAAACTGTGTAAACATTGGGTTGACATATTGGTAGGATACAGCAAAAACTGATTGCCAGTGTTCCTCTCGGACCGACGCACGGACGACGGGATGAGAAGGGGAAATAGACGGCTCATCTGGGGACAACACACCATCTTTGCTCCGGAATTTTTGAAAGGGTATTTCTGCGCTCAGTTAATTTAGGTGACACGCTTAGAGTGTAGCGATTGGGATGACACCTGGTGGGAAGAACAAGCGTAATCCCTAGACACACCAGTAACAGAACCGGACCGGATTCGGGCACTCTGGGGGGAGTTGGAGGGTGGTCCGGAATTCTGCCTGATCGCGATTTAAGGTACTTCCAGATGTGCTACGACGACGAAATTTGGCTTGAACATTAGAGACTTGACAAGATTGGCTTAGGAATTGTCACTTTCCAGATCCGACCATCCCTTAAAGTACTCTCGCAAAGTACAAAAAATACTTTTAAGCAAAATCTACATTTTCATTCCCCCCCCCCCCCCCCCAGACTCCCCCACATAATAATAATAATATATTCTTTATTTCCATAATAGCACAACATAATATGGCTAGCAGAGGATCGTCATGACGTAACACATGTCCAAGCAGTGACGTAGGCTACAATATATACAGTATATGGTAATAATGAATAGGCCCACATAGTATAACACATGTCACACAAAGAGAATTAAAATGGGAAAAATAATAAAATAAACTATCAAGAGTTAAAATGAGAAACAAAATAAGGTACTAATGATGATAAATATCGGTCAGACGAATTTACTAGGGGTGGGGTAATTTGAAGCTGATTTTTGTTTTCAGTTTTTGGGATCCCAAAACGTAAGTTGAGGGATACCTATGACTTCGCAAAAGTTGTCCGTCTGTCCGTCCGTCCGTCTGTAAGCACGATAACTCTCGAAGGGAATGAGATATTTTGATGAAACTTGGTGTGAGGATTCGTTGGGTCGGCGGACCAGTCGAGTTCGTAAATGGGCTTTGTAGCCCTACATTTAGGGGTGGGGGAGGGGGTTCAAATTAAGGGGCAAACTAAATATTTTGAAACAGCTAATGTGATAGTCGATTATGGGGTAAGAAGACATGCTGAACACGATGGTGAAAACCATTTTGTAATCGGACAAGTAGTTCGCCCGGAATCCGGCCAAAACCAGAAAGTTTGTTAAAAGTAAAAGTTTTATTTGAAGTTGATTAGATGTTTGATTTAGAGATAGGAAGACATGCTGTTGACGATGGTCAAAACCATTTTCTCGACGGACAAGTAGTTCGCCGGGAATCCGGCCCAAACCGGAAAGTTTGTTAAAATTAAAAGTTTTATTTGGAGTTGATCAGATGTCCGATTTAGGGCAAGAAGACATGCTGAACTTTTATTTGAAAACAATTTTTTTCCTGGACAAGTAGTTCGCCCGGAATCCGGCCCAAACCGGAAAATTGTTTGAAGTTAAAGTTTTATTTCTAGCTGATTAGATAACCGATTTAGGGGTAAGAAGAGACGCTGAATCCGTGTGTGACAATCATATTATACCCGGACATATAGTTCGACCGGAATCCGGCTGGAGTCGGAAAATTTGTTATAAGTCAAATTTTTATTTGAAGTTGATTAGATGTTCATTATTGGGGAAAGAAGATACCCTGAGTTCGTTTTTGAGCTTTCTTTTTTCGCCGGACAAGTAGTTCTAGAGTTCGGCCGAAACCGGGAAATTGGCAGAAGTGGCAGGAACTTTTCGTCAAAACAGATATGACTTATACGGGTAAACACACATGCTGAATCCATATCTGAACTTGGTTTTCTCAGATGATTAGCTATTTGGCCTTAATCTGTTTCTGAAATTTAATTGTAAGAACGTTCAAGGAGGTCTGGCGATGACTGGTTCTGGCTAAGACAAGACCCAGTTGTCTGGATCAGATATTGAATTTTTGGGATCCCATCGAAAAGTTTGGTCTTGTTAGTCTAGTGATGGGCCGATGGGGGTTGGGCGATTGGTAATCAGGTAGAATGGATCTGTGATTATCTGAAGATAGACATTTCAGTCCAAAATCCATGGTGAGCTTGTGTCTACGGCACGCCAAAGTGGGAAGACTAAGTTTTGTGAGGCTATCTTCATATGTGGAATAATCTTGCCCAAGGATAATCTTGTAAGCCCGCTTCTGTATCCCCTCTAGTTTCTCCGTCTGACTTTTGGTAAGGCCCGGATGCCAAACAGGACACGAGTATTCCGTTGCGCAGGGCGTACGTACGTGCAATATAAGGATCTCATGAGTTTCGTTGGTATTCCAAATCTCCGGAGCATCGCATGAACATGAGAATCCCATTTTAAATTCTTGTCAATTGCGATTTCAAGGAGTTTTAACTTTTCGCGGTAAGCCCAACCGACATTTTCTTGATGTGGTAATTCTCTCCTTAAAAAAGAAAACCTTATGATCACGCTCTTTGGGAGGCTGACCGACAGCTTTACCTCCGACAACTCATTTGTTAAAGTTTCGAAAATGTCAGTCAAACTTTGTTCAGACGAATTAGAAGGTACACTCCGCAACGATAAACTTGAGAGACCTAATTTTGTTCCCTTTGGTGTACCACATGAAATTTCTAAAAACTCAGACACATCATCTTTACTAAGCACAACACATTGTGTCCGTCCCGTAAGAAAGCTTGCTATTATACGGATTAAGAAACGCGCCCCCGTTGATCTCGCTTCGACTATAGCTATAGCATTGATCGGATCCTGTCCACATTTGAAATGGGACATCTGAGACATGAGTTCTTTCCGAATATCAAGTTTCATTAAGATCCAATCACCCGTTCAAAAGTTGGATATTTCTCAAGATTCCGGATTCCCCCTCGCTCCACTCACCCCACGATGGTCAAATCGGAAAAACGACTGTTCTTAAGTTGAAACTATCGAGTCCTTGACTTGCCTGCCAAGTTTCATCTTTCTAGCACATGTGTAAGCATCTTAACTCGGGATCACCGGAATTCCGGAACCTCCCTTGAACTCCCCCCACAGTGCTCAGATCCGATCCGGTCTTGGCAACTATGTATCTGGGCTTGTGCTTGTTCTTCCCACCAAGTTTCATCCCGATCCATCCACTCTGAACATATGTCACACGATTTCCGGTTCCCCCTCCAACTCCCCCCAAAGTCACCTGATCCATTCTGGACTTGAAGTGTGACATCTGAGACAGGATGTTTTTCCAAATATCAAGTTTCAGTAAGATCCGATTCCCCGTTCAAAAGTTACAAATACGTCAATATTTGAAATATTGGAAAATCTCCCTCCCTCCACACCCCCACGGGGGTTGAATCGGGCAAGTGACTATTTCCAGGTTAGTTTGGTAGGCTCCGTAATATGCCTGCCAAGTTTCATCGTCCTAGCACTTCTGGAAGTACCCTAACTCGAGATGAGTGGCCTGACAGACAGACCGAAAAGTGATCGATATGTGGCACTTGAGCGAAGCCAAGCCATAAAAATCAGTACCAGATTTTGATCCCGTCAAAGCCTTTGTCCTTGCATGCAGTCCTGTCTTTGTGCCGTTTAATCCGAAAAGCGGCGACAGCCCGAACAGCTTTTACATTAAACTCACCTTTTCCGACAAGAAGCGGTCACTATAGATAGAAGCGGTACTATTTCCCTTGGCAACCTCGAAAATGCGCTGATATTCTCGTCTTGATAAGGAAGAGCAAGTTTACGGCATATAATAAAGCATAGATATGAGACATTCCTTCCGTGTAGAGACTTTTCACCCTACCCGACGAAAACGGGTATTTCTAACCGTAATCGGAAAAGGAGGGAAACGAAGGTCTTAAAATTGCGAAGTATATGATTTTCGACTTTGACACCAAATAGTGGGCTTTTGGAAATTACTCGTGACTTTGTAAATAATTTGAAACGTTTTCCTAGACCTGTCTTGATTGTTTAATCACAGTGTTGGAGCAAAGCTCATTCTGAAATGAGATTTGTCCCGTATCATATTCGTCGGCTGCGACGCGAAGATGCAAAAACCACCAGAGTTTGTTTGGCGAAAGTTTGGAAGCCTCAAGGTCTCTTTTCCGATCAAATTAGCCAGCAATTACAATGGACAGTATTTTTTTTATGGCACTTGCGCTTACTCAAGTGCCATATAGCGATCGTAATGTCTGCCTGTCTGTCGGTCTGTCCGCATTTTGCTAGTTTGGGCACTTCCACATGACCTAGGACGATCAAACTTGGCACGCATATCAGGGACGCAACCGGATTAACTTGGAAATAATCACTTCCCGGATCCGACCATCAGTGGGGGAGTGGCAAGATGTGGAATCAGGAAATCAGTAACATTCATAACTTAGGAACGAATACTCGGACGTGCATTAAACTTGACAGGTGTCAAGAACAAGTGTCTTGGATGTTCATTGTCAAATTCGGATCGGATCCGATAAATGGAGGGGGGGGGGGGGGCTGGAGGGGGACACCCGAAATCTCTTGAAACGCTTTTTCTAGTTTTTGTCAAAGCCCTACCTCTTTCTTCGCACTAGTATAACTCTGCACGTGGATGAGTCATTATTTCTTCACAGTAGTATAGCTCTGCTCGTGGATGAGTCATTCTTTGCTTAAATTCGTGCGGATAGAGCTAGAGCAATCGAAGGTCGAAGGGGTTGGTATAATATGTTGTTGTTGAACCTTAGAAGGGGTCGATATAGATTAAGGACTTCCACACAAGCTAGGACGATGAACCTTCGCAGGCATATCAGGGACCCGACGAGATTAACTTACAAATAATCACTTCAGCAATCCGACTTTCACCGGATCCGGGAGTCCGGAAACTAGGAACAACAGTAGCAGAAGGGGAGCAGCCCAAATGCGGTATCGATCCGCGAACCTCTGTGGCATAGGTCCAGTGTTCTACCACTGCGCTACGACTTGATGTACTTAAAAGCGAATGCGGGAAGACATACGGTTTAAAGATTAAAGCCAGACTAAGTGGTCCGACCCCATGCTAAATGCTAACCAGAGCAAAATAACTAGAGCTATTTTGCTCTGATGCTAACTAAACTTAAACTAAACAAATCTCGTGAAACACTTCCACATAAGCTAGGACAATGAAACTTGGCAGGCATATCACGGAACCGACCAGATTAACTTGGAAATAATCACTTCCCCGATCCAGCCATCGCGGGGGGAGTGGAGCGATGGGGAATCCGGAAACTAGAATGATACATAACTTTGGAACGGGTATTTCAATTTCAAATCTGTCCCGAATCCGATAACTGGGGTTGGGGGTAGAGGGGGGACCGGAAATCTTTTGAAACGCTTAGGGTCGAGTTATCGGGATGGAACTTGAAGGGAAGAACGAGCATTAACTCTAGATACTTTATTGACAAAATAGGACCGGATCTTGTGGCAGTCGAGGGTGTCGGAGGGGTTTCTTGGATTTCCGCGGTGATCACGAGTTCGGATACTTTCAGATGTACTATGACCATGAAATTTGGCAGACATATTAGGTACTTTCCTAGGTCGACTTGAAAATAGTTCCTTCCCCGATACGGTGATGTTGGGGGGAGTGGAGGGATGGGAAATCCAGCATCTAGTGACATGCATAACTTTAGAACGGGTGATCGGACGTGAATGAAACTTGACAAGTGCCAAGAAAAAGTGTCTCAGATGATCAGTTTCAAGTTCGGAACGAATCCAATAACTGGGGGGGGGGGGGGGGAGCTGGAGGGGGTCCACGAAATCTCGTGAAACGCTTAGAGTCGAGAGATCTGGATGAGACTTGTAGGAAAGAACAAGCATAAGCCGTAGAGACAATACGAGACAATACTGACAAAACAGGACCAGATCTTGTCACAGTTGGGGGAGTTTGAGAGGGTTTTCCACAATTCTGGTCATCACGAGGGGCACTTCCAAGTGTGCTATGACCATGAAACTTGGCAGTCTGTGCTATGACCATGAAACTTGGCAGGCATGTTAGGAACTCTGTCAGATTGGCTTAAAAATAGTCCCTCCCCCGATCCGATCATCGTTGTGGGAGAAACAGTTATCACTGAGTGGAATAACGATTTCAGATTTAGTAGATCAAGCCGATTTTCTGATGAAATGAATATCGGGAGAGAGATGCAGCCTTGACAACTGCAAACCGTATCCGACAAACATGCTAACTGTTCTTACAAGTGCCATATGAGCTTTCAACTCTTGTTAATAAAATGCTTCACAAATAAACATGTCTGACTCTCCCATGATGTCGCGTCGAAAATAAGCTGTTTTCTTGGTTTCGCTTGTGATTACCTCTTCGGCGTCTCGGCGGAGACGATTTCGGAGATTGTACTTGCACGGCGCGAAAAATTCGAAAACTGTCGGTCACGCACGAAAATCAATCATTTATCAATCATTTTATAGAGCATAGCGATGAAGAGTGCCATGGCTGCTGAAATAAACCGTTTCTATAGCTGTCAGATTTCTAATATGCTATCTGATGAAACTTCTGTTGTTTGTGGTACCAAGGAAAGTTTTTGTTCTGGATGTGAAGCTCTGGAAGTGCCAGAAAGTACAAATATAACAGACTTACTTGCAGCTCATTTCAGAATTAACAAGGAATTTATAATTAATAGTAATCAGTAGTGTTATGTGTCAATAATATTTTCAATAATAGATAGTTTGGAGTGTATAATGAGAACGAATGGACAAGATAAAAGAAACTCCGTTATATCTGTAAAAATTAGTAACTAGAGGACGGCAGAAAAAAAACCTTACTATACACTTGCCAAAACAAATTGTCTAGTAGTCGGCGGGCTTCTGATGTAATATTGTATTTTAGGTGGTGGTAATATGACATCATGATAGTTTGATCCGCCAACGTACTTTAAATCTAACTAACCATCAAATGTATATAGATTTCATATCTTCCGTATTATGAAATCTTCAGATATCTGAAATCTTTTGTAGCCTATATTCACCCAATATTTTAGTTCCAGCTAAGTTAAATGATATTCATAAGGTGTACCTATAGAAGAAATGTTATTTGTTTAATTGTGTCAAATATAATTTGTATCGGAACAAAACACAAGCTTCTCAAATTTTCGTAACCAGTCCACTCGATGCCGAATTCGGACTACAGAAACTCGAGGTAAGCCGCAAAAACGTTATAATGAAATTGCAGTCCTAACATTCAAGAAGCAAAGTCTTACTATTAGTTTATTCAAATTATTTGCCTTTTCACATGTGTGGACCGCCTTTAAAAAGGGTGTTTGAGATTGTTAAGTAATTTGTGAATGACGGCGAGGAACTCGAGATCATTTTTCGGTTCCTTTTGAAGCCAGACGGGTCTTTTTGACGGGAGGGCTTTTGTGGAAATTTGAAATTTGGGTTCGGCGTTTTATACCACTCGCGTCTGTGGCTCTCTCGCAACTAAAATTCGTTTCATGCCATACCTCCCGCTTGTTCTGAAACGTCGACACGGTTCCCACCTTACAATACCGTACAATAATTCATGACAGCTAAGATAGTCAGTAATCCTTTCATTAAACTCCTATCATTCTGGCTCAAGTGCCATATACCGATCGCAGTTCCGTCTGTCGGTTGGTCCGTTTGTCTGTCACACTTTTTCGAGTTAGGGTACTTCCAGATGTGCTAGGACGATGAAACTTGGCCGGCGTATCAGGGACCCGATCAAACTAACCTGGAAATAATCAGTTTCCCGATCCGACCATCTAGGGGGGAGTGGAGGGCGGGGGAATCGGGAAAATTGAGGGCAGTCTGTCACACTTTTTCGAGTTAGGGTACTTCCAGATGTGCTAGGACGATGAAACTTGGCAGGCATATCATGGACCAAACCAAACTAACTTGGAAATAATCAGTTTCCCGATCCGACCATCTCGTAGGAGGAGAGGGCGGGGGAATCCGGAAAATTGAGTAGTGTGTAACTGGTGATCGGATTGGAATGAAACTTAATAACTGAATAGATGATATATCTCTGATGTCCCATTTGAAGTCCGGACCTGATTTGAAGCTATGGGGGAGTTTGGGGGGGGGAGACCGGAAATCTCCAGAAACGGTTAGAATGGAGGGATCGGAGTGAAACTTGCTGGGAAGAACAAGCATCTGCTCTATATAAATTGTTTACACATTTGGAATGGATCGGACACTTTGGGGATGGAGGGGGGTTTCCCGGAATTCTGGTGATGGCGGTTTTGGGGATTTTCACGACGAAACTTAGCAGGCATATCACGGACCCGATCAAACTGAATCGGAAATGAAATTTACCTCGATCCGGTAATCGTGGGGGGAGCGGAGGGAGGGGGAATCCGGAATAATAAGTCATGCGTAACTTCGGAACGGGTGATCGGATTCGAGTGAAATTTAATAATTGAACAGAGGACTTGTCTCTGGTGGCCTTTTAATGTCTGGACCGGATCCGACAACTATTGGGTGGGGTGGAGGCGGAAAATACGTTACCGGCTTAGACTGGAGAGTTCGGGATGGAACTTTATGGGAATAACAAACAGTTGCTGTGGATAAATCATTTACATACCGGATTGGCTCCGGGCACTCTGAGGGGAGTTGGAGGGGGGGGGGGGGGTCTGAAATTCTGGTGATCGCGAGTTAAGGCACTTCCAGATGTGCTAGGACGATGAAACTTTGCTGGAATAATAGGGATATATATTTAGGGAAAATTGGGCGGAAGTCGAAGAGTACTTTTGATCAGTATATATATATATAGATATATATCGTGTATTCACCAAAATAGCAAAGATATCTAGCAAAGGTAAGTCAACCTAGCACTTTCAACGGGATATAAAATGGCCAATGACAAATGACAAATAATACTAGATAAACACGACTAAGAACTACTAAACGAACGAACAAAGTACGGCACAAACGAGTTAACATATCTTTCAGTTGCATCCGCTGGATAGTTTGTTAATTTTGCTTTGTTTGAGTTGGTTTGAGTACGCGTGTTGGGCCTGTTTTTATTTTGTTCAACATACTCAGGCAACATTGATCCGTGAAGTTCAGAATTTAGACATGCCAAAACTTATTGTTAAATGGTGCCCACATTGCTCAAGGGAAGGGAGACCAAGACGAAAGGCTCTCTTCCTAACTAATGTACACTGGGCCCAGGATAATCTTAATTGCTCTTTTACCTGGCAGCAGTATTCAAGACAAGGGTTGACATAACAGCAGTAAATTAGGACTAATTGTTTCACGGGAATCGCAAATCTCTTCAGGACCGAGAAAGATCTCAGTAGATGCGACCCATTTCTAGCAAGAGCGTCAATGTGAGTATTCCATTTGAGGTCACTCTGGATATACAAACCAAGTATTTAAGACAGTTTTGTGTACTCAGACCAACACCTTCAATAATCAGAACATCTTTCTTGAGGAATGAAAATCTCCTGACAACACTCTTCACGCTGCTTACCGTGAATTTAACTCGACTTAGTTCGGGCTGGAGATTTTCATAAATATCACTGAGCTTGCTTGTATGATTAGAATGATTTGAAAGGTTTCTCATTGAAAGCACAGATAGGTCATCAGGAAATTTAAAACGGTCACAAATTGAAGTTAAAACACGATTAAAAACAATCAAAAAAGACAATGGTCCCAGCTTAGTCCCCTGCGGCGATCCGCATAATATGTCCAAGAATTGGGAAACATCACCGTTTGGTAGCTGCACACACTGTTCTCTATCCGATAAAAAACTAGCTAACACACGTAAGACAAATTTACTAGCCCCCATATCACCAGCCTCATGAATAGCCAACTGGTGGTCTAAACCAGTGGTTCCCAACCTTTTTCGTACCGCGTACCCCTAATCAAGGTTCGAAAAGGTTGCGTACCCCCTTTTCCAGAACGTGAAAAAGACGGTATTTATTACCTTAAATGATAAGACATAAATGTGTAGAGATGTATACAAAATCAATGAGACATTTGAGGCTGCTTTACAGCTAAAATTTTGCAGATCTCGGCTCGACGTCATTAACGGCATTTTTTGTTTACAGTCTGTTTCTGTGTTCGGTTTGATATTCTCTGTTCTTTCATCAAGCTAAATTGCAAACATTTTCGTTAGCTTATTTCGCAATGACAATTTCACTTGCAATGTCTTCGACTCTTCTTGAAACAATATTGTTTGAAACGGGAACAGATTTTACGGCAGTAGGCTAGCTGTTTTCCGAATCAACATTATTTCATTGTCTTTCACTAGGGCTTGTAATCAGAGGCATCACAAACGGGTTGTCAACACCCCTACCCCAAAGTAGTCGGTCAGACTGTTAAAAAGAAACGAGTCGGCGCGAAGCGCCGCGAATTTTCGTAAAACAGTCGGTAAAAATGACCAGCCAGTCAGTAAAAATACCTTGCCATGCAAAAAAAAATTGCTAGTGGTAATATTCTGCCTCTGCTGGTAATATTAGGCTTTCGGCAATCAAAAATGAATGGGAGATTTGAAGCTAGAGACTAAACCGATTTTGGTACCTTCGCGTACCCCTTGCAAGGGTCTCGCGTACCCCTTTGGGTACGCGTACCACCGGTTGGGAATCACTGGTCTAAACTGTCAAATGCCTTTACAATGTTAGCGAAAAGAGCGTCTACAAACGCAAGTTCCGTTTCGAGGTGCCTTAAAACATCATCTAACATTCGAACTAAATAATGCGCTGTACTACACCCGGGTCTAAAACCAAATTGAGGGGGATCAATCTTATCTCGAATTTCCCCGTACAGGTACTCAAAAATAAAACCTTCGAACACTTTAAAAAACGCAGATGTTTTTGAAATCGGGCGGAGGTCACTAGCTTGGCTAGGAGATTTACTTATTTTAGGGATCGGCGTAATGTACGCTCTTTTAAAAAACTTTGGAAAGATACCTTCTGTAAAACATTGGTTATCAAACGATATATCTCAGCCCATGATCATTTGCCACAAAGATTTTGCTTGAAAATTTATTTCTAGCACCCTTAAAATGCGCATCTTAACCGAAAAGTGAAAAAAAACCTTTGACCAAACGGTATATATTAATGATCCCCAAGGGCCTGTTACCGTTTTTGCCTCAAGGGTTTAGCTTTTCAGATGAATTTCTAGCGCCTTTGAAGTGCATATCATTACAGCCAAGCTCAAAAATAAAATACTTTTTACCAAACGATACATTCTCGTGATTTCCAAGTCGTTGATCATTCGTATCTCAAGGGTTTTGCTTACAAATGATTAGAACCAACCATGAAAAGATTCTATATTTCATCTTCGGACCACCCTTGTAAGTGCCAGATGAGCTTCTAGCTCTTGTTTAACTTACCAGCAGAATCGCACAACTGTTATCGTTCTCATCGTTTTCAGTTGCATCTTGGTGTGCGGATGAAAAGATTAAACCTCTTTTTGAGAAAGACCAGTTATGTTGATATTTACGTGGACAGACCGTTCTAAATTCGTTATATTTTCTAGTCATGGAATTCTGGTCCCTCGAGTAGCTCCTGGGCCCCCGGATCGACTGAAGACGTGTCGCGTTTGTGTTCGAAACCTCTTCGCGTCGCAAGATACTGTGCCTTATCGTTTATGCAGCAAATGTCGCTTGAAAATTTGTGATGACTGTGCCTCATATTCTTCAAGTCTATCCGAAACTGAACTGGTAAGTCATTTTGAAGTTATCAAAGCAGGAACAACCTTCGGTCAGCCGTATCAGACAAGGAGGTGGTAGCGAAACGTCTGGTTTTCACCTGACCTCGAACATCTAACATCTCTACCTTTTCTTGCGTCATCGGAAGTTACTATCCAGAAGCAAAATCTTAAAGTTTAACCGAAAAGCCAGCTTGTTTTTGTATCATTTTACTTAATACACTGACTTATTTGGATTCTGCTAAGGGATTTTTGGATTTTCCACTATCTGCTCTAGTACTGGCACGTTCAGAATATCTACAGCCGTCCCACAACGCAAATTCCACTATGACGCGGAAAATTTGAATCTCAGCACAAACGCGGCTTATTTAATGGCCAGTGGTGATCTTCGTGAAGAATGCTTAGTGGCAGAACACTAATTTTTGTAAATCTTTTGGGATCCCAAAACGTAAGTGGAGGGGTACCTGTGACATCGCAAAAGTTGTCCGTCTGTCCGTCCGTCCGTCCGTCTGTCAGCACGATAGCTCTCGAAGGGAATGAGATATTGTGCTGAAACCTGGTGTGAGGATTCTTTGGGTCAAGAGTAAGTCAAGTTCGTAGATGGGCTCTGTAGCCCCACATTTAGGGGTGGGGGAGGGGGTTTGAATTAAGGGGCAAGCAAAATATTTTAAAACAGATAATGTGATAGTTGATTATGGGGTAAGAAGAAATACTGAGCACGATGGTGAAAACCGTTTTTTCGCCGGACAAGTAGTTAGCCCAGAATCCGGACTAAACCGGAAAGTTTGTTAATAGAAAAAGTTTTATTTGAAGTTGATTAGATGTTTGATTTAAGGAAAGAAAGAAGAAATTTTGAAAACCATTTTTTCGCCGGACAAGCAGTTCGTCTGGAATCCGGACAAAACCGCAAAATTTGTTAAAAGCAAAAGTTTTATTTGAAGTTGATTAAATGTCCGATTTAGGGGTAGAAAGACATGCTGAACACTATTATTAAGACCATTTTCTCGCCGGACAAGTAGTTCGCCCGGAATCCGGCCAAATCCGGAAAATGTGTTTAAAGCAAAAGTCTTATTTGTAGTTGATTAGATTCCGATTTAGGGGTAAGAAAAGATGCTGAATCCGTAAATGACAGTTGTTTTTTTTCACCCGGACGCGTAGTTCACCCGGAATCCGGCTGAAACAGGAAAATTGTCATGAGTTAAGCTTTATTTGAAGTTGATTAGATGTTCAATAATTCGTTTTTGAGCTTTGTTATTTTGTCGGATAAGTAGTTCCCGAATTTGGCAGAAACCGGAAATTTGGCAGAAGTAAGCTAAGGCAGGAAGTTTCGATCAGTTTCGTCAAAACAAATACGACTTATAGGGGTAAACACACATGCTGAATCCATGCATACATACATATCTGAACTTAGTTTTCTCAGATGATTAGCTATTTGGCATTAATCTGTTTCTGAATTTTTGTAGTAAAAATGCTTGAGGAGTCTAGAGAAGACAGGACCCAATTGTCTGTATGTGATATTATATTTTTGGGATCCCATCGAAACCTTTGGTCTTGTTCATCAAGCATACAACACAGGTACAAGCACATAGAGGTACCACAAATCCGACAAGGCAAATTCCACTATTCGATAATCGGTTATTCGTGAATAGCGCAGCAACGAAGGAACGCTTTTTCATCGGGTCTTCAAGCCTATTTAAATGAGTAAGTGATGGGTAACTAGACTGTCCTATCTCAGTCCTTTTCGGTAAAACTTTAAATCTGCTGCCACCCCTACCCCACTTCGGCTGCCTCAGGCAATTTGGTTCGTTCTTGGATTTACTTCTATTTTACCGGATCCGGCCGATTCCTCCATTTGTCAAATAATAGTAATTTGTCCGTGTTTTCGTTTTTTCTCCATTTTCCTCGCTACTCCGCATTTCCCATGATGAAATTCACGTTTTCCCTTATCTTGGTCTCGCTAAGTTCACAAAAAGGCATGTTTACATAGTTGTCGTTTAGCGCTAGATCGGATTGATTATCCCGTCATAAAAGGCATGAATTCTCACGGGAAAATGTTCGTGGGGAAATTGGTAGCAAAAGGAGAAGCATCATCTCCTTTATTCGGTCCGCCTGAACGAATTAATGAAAACTAGAAATATCCCGCAGCTATAGACGATAGTTCTCCCCGAGTGGCTGTTCACAGAGACGAGACTGTTCAGACATCTCGTGAAATTCCGTTGGATTAACTACACCAGCTACCGATAATGGGGCTCAGAGATGGTGAGAGTCCAACGGTCGCGGGGTCGCAACGGGGCGCACTGATTTCCGTCAGAAATCTAGTCTACGTCTGTTGCCGCATCACCGACTGATTAGATTTGTTTTTATTGATAGTTGGAGGCCTGTTGTACGTTTCAGATTTTATTCTCCCCGTTGTTTTTTTGTTCTTTTCTTTTTTCTATTTATCTCTACTCCACTCTCTTTTGTTATAAAACATTTTGTGGGTTATAAATATACGTACTTACTTACTTACTGCCATAAGGATTATGAGAAGCACCATTCCGATTTTCGCGATCGGATGCGAAGTTCCCCCTTCGCTCCGAAGTTCTAACGCATCAAATGCAAGTTGGCCCATAGAGACGCGCATTGTGCACGTAGTGTAGGTCCTGACAGATTCCGTCACAGTTATCAGTTCCGTACGGAAAATCTGAGATTTTGTCAGCCTTGTGAATGAAGTTCAGAAAACCCGGCCCGGTCGATTTCTGTTCACTGTCCTATGTACTCAGAGCTGACTCAGAGGTTTCTCCTGTTCACTGACGTGACGCTTATCTTGCGATAAGTATAGTAAATGTTTGCGTCAGTGCTTTAGGATATGAGTAGGGTAAAAGCACTCTAGTACCCGGATTAAATGAGTTATTAATATGAAGTGCACAGTAACTTCCTTCGCACAGTTACTTCCGCACGAAAATAGGGTGATTCCAGCTGGAACTGATGAAAATAGAGAAAGCCTGCCGGTTCAAGGTTTTAGTTACACTTCTGTTTAAAATTATAATAAATATAGGGTCAAGCCGGAGACACTAGGTCGATTGACAAAAACCCGGTACAATATAAAAGAAAACTATTTTACGTATACAACCTGAAAACCTTATCGGCTGTCCGCGCCTCAAGCGTATATTTTTTTCAAATGGCTTAGAAAATAGAAGTGAACAGCAACCAAAACCGTTCGGAAACATTCACGATTTTTCGACTAAGCTCTCCTAGCGGATTAATTGCGATTGTGTATTTCGCTCTTTGTTGGCACATAGTTTGCTGTAAGCTTGCCTCCAAGGCTTCTAATCGGATGATGATGGTTTTGTTTATGACCCGTCAAAATAAACACAAGTCACGAAGACGGATTAAATAATAAGGAAAAAAGATATATCCAAATAATGTATACAACGGATCCGTCTACTGCGATGCTTCATCAGCGATGAAGCCAAGGGTCCTCGTCACACTGTCAATCTTCAGGGTCAACGTCGGGAAAGGAAAGAAACCTGTAATAAATAACTGAAGCTTCTAACGACTATAACTATCTTATTCGGGCAAATTACTTTCGAATACCACTTTAGGGAAAAAACTAGTCCTGAGATTTAATTAATGACAAAAGAGAAAAAGAAAGGAAAACACGAAAGAGAATTAACACAATATAACTTTTACCATACAACTAAACCAAGAGGGTTTTCTAGTCTTGATCAATATTTTGGCTATACGTTTCTATTTGTTTCTTCACTGCTGTTAATGGATCATTAATTTGATAACGCTCGGAAATTTTTGAGTTTCTCGTCCAAGGGGGAGGCGTAATATATATTTAGCAAAACGGTAGAATATTGACCGGATTTGTTTTTTGTCTGATTTGGTGAGGTTTTCTCCGATGCGCCAGTTCAACGGTCAAAAGTAGTCAACGGTCAAACTAACGGCTCGAAACTGGCACCGGGTTTGAATCGGTGCGGGTAAAAGCGAGTGTCAACTGTCTTTCAGTCAGTTGTAGTCTGAGGATCGTACTGAACGGTCCGTATAAGATGTGAAAATAAACTGTTCCAGTTGATTGTGCCTTATGTGACGTGAGCTATGCAAGTGATCAGTTGCTAATGAGCAAATTTGGTCGTATTCTAAATTTAGCTGGAATGCCCACAGAACGCAGAAATTGTTCCCTTGACGACTTGGGCAGAACCGAACTGTTCCGCTGGCTGGCCAAGCGAAAATTCGCATTCCTGCCCCATCTTTAGAGACTTTGGTTACTTAGAATTCGATCTTGCCGCGCCTAGTGGCGCATTTATGCCCCCCCCCCCCCCATTTCAACCGGTCTTGGGGCATCCCCCACTGCTCGTCAAGTGTAAAAATTTGCAGCTGCAGCCTCTTTTTCGAGTGAACGTCCAAGTGTTACGCATTGTCTTCCTCTTTTAGGTCGGGTAGATCTTTTTTTTGTGGGGGTGGGGGGGGGGGGGGGGCATAATACAACAGTCAGTAGTCTGCCTTCTTTCACACAAGTCATAAGACCCGGTGTTTCCATCTTCCCTGGGGTGTCCCCTCGGAAGAAGGGGGAGACGAGAGCGCAAAAACAGATACTCATCCAAGCTGGCTGTTGAACCTTGGGGCAATTGAAACTGAACTTAGGCTTTATTCCAGCTCTCGTGGGAATGCAGCATATGTCGTCGTCGTGGGACATCGAAGCATCCGGAAATGCGTCAGAACTCAGCAGAAGGGCGCCGGAAATCGCGAAACGTCGAATACGATCGAACCGGAAATACAAAACTTGCTGACGTAGTGCTTCAAGCGATCTGTCGATTGGACGGAAGCCCGGAAAGCGAAATGTCGTCGCCGAAGAAGTCAAGTGATAGAGGTCACCACAAGAAAGATACAAGGCAGGGAAGAGATGATGATGGGAGTTGTCTTAGCCGTAAGGGGTCGGAAAAGTCCACTTCCTGGTAAGCGCTCGCATGTCAAGCACTTTATGTTACTAGCGTATTTCCGATACAGCTTCCAGCCTTGGTACTGGAAAAAGTCTTTGGTACTGGAAAAAGTCCGGAGGAACAAATTTATGCCCGGCTACACAAGTTCAAGTTCAAGTTTTTTATTTTCAACATTCACAAATAAATAAATAACAAATAACACTTTCGCGCTGGAGAAAAAACCTATGAGGGTTTGCATTCGCGCGAAAGTCCACATAGCTACTTACCTATATATATATACAAAAAATCTAATCTCCTTCACTCATCAATACTCAACTCCCCCTCCTCCCATTCTTCCATCCCAACCTCACCTTACCCCCCTGCCTACCCATACCTCCCTAGCCCACCCTTCCTCCCCTAACCACCACACGCAGATGTCGTTCGACATCGTAGATGTAGTTTTGCTGATTCGTCGATAAGAGGTCGTCGGTTGTTGAGCTTGCTTTGTTGTTTTTGTGTTTAATGTAAAATTATCAACAAGCATTGCACGTACGAATTTTCATCCTCGACAGTACTTGTCTAATGAATTTGTAGTTATACTGTCATGAGTTAAAAACTTTAACTTGAACTTGCTGAGCTCCGAGGAGCCTTTGATGTTTAAGAGAAGACTACACGGAGTGTCGCTGTATTTTACTTGTTCAGTAATGGTTTGTAATAGTTTTAAAGCTGGCCTTCCGGTTGTCCGAAAGTTACAGTTTGAAAGCCGCAGTAAGGTTAATGAAGAATCATTTATCGGGTTGTACTCGCTCTGGTAGGGTATCTATTTTGTAATGTATTTCTCTAGGGTCACTCTTGGTTCAGGTTGTCCCAGAATAACCGGATTGACCCAAAACATCTTCCTTATGCTTCTCTTTGATGGAAAATAGTATTTGCTAATTCTAGTGCTGGAATTAATTACATCGAATTCCAGAATGAGGAAGGGCTTTTGAGTTAAAAAAAGGGCCCGCCAATAACTTTTCTGTTAAGAGCAAAGAAAAGAGCGTGTTAAGAGCGAGAAGAGCAACAAGGATCATACTCCGAAACCGCGACATGCCCTACGAACAAGCCCTTGAAAAACTGAAAAACTGATTTTGCAGTCTGGCAAATCTATCCTAGCAAATACAAGCCACCGGTCACTGCTACCGGAAACAGTCCCTCCCAATAATCGAACTCGATTGCAAAATAAACTTAGACCCCCTAAAGTCCGCACTAAGCGTTACGGGAACTCGTTTGTGCTTTTGTTTTTACTTCGGTGTTCAATACTAAATCGCAGTGTATGTTTGTTATTTATAATTTGTAAGAAACTGAATTTAGTTAAGCTATGATAGCTTCTAAATATACCGATCTCTCTCTCTCTCTCTTTCTGTTATTCTCTCATCTAAGATCCCTTCAGTCAAGCCCAACTTCTGTATCTGCGACGATTTTTTTTCTTTTCCTCAGGAATGGAAGTCTGGAGGACAAGAACACCTCTCATTCGAAAAGCTCAAAAGTGACCCCGAAAAAGGAGCATCGTTTTGATCCAAAGGGACTAAGCTCGTTAGCAGCACCTCTGGGGATGAAAGCCGCCCGCAGTGTCGGAGATTTGACGCGCAGTATGCCAGCAGAGAAAACCAAACAGCCCTCCAGTCTAGATCGACACCTAAGCGATGGTGAGTTTCTTTTTCGTACTTCAGAGATCAAACTTCTCAGCCTCATGCCACTTATCACCTATTAAACAAAACAGACGTCACTTTCTTGTCTTTCTTCTTGCGATTTGCACTGAAGTGGTCTTGTTTTTATGGCACTTGCAGCCTCTGGCTCAAGTGCCATATACCGATCACAATTCCGTCTGTCGGTCTGTCGGTATGTCGGTCTGTCGGTCGGTCCGAGTTTTTTGTCCCACATATCCGAGTTAGGGTACTTCCAGATGTGCTAGGACAATGAAACTTGGCAGGCGTATCAGGAACCCGACCAAACTAACCTGGAAATAATCAGTTTCCCGATCCGAGCATATGGGGGGGGAGTGCGGGGCGCTGGAAACTTGCAAATTTAGGGCATTTTGTCACTTTTTTCTGAGTTAGGGTACTTCTAGATGAGCTAGGACAATAAAACTTGGCAGGAATATCAGGGACCCGACCAAACGAACCTGGAAATAATCAGTTTCCCGATCCGACCATATGCGGGGGAGTGGGGGCGCTCGAAACTTGAAAATTTAGGGCATTTTGTCACACTTTTTCGAGTTAGGGTAATTCCAGTTGTGCTAGGACCATGAAACTTGGCAGGCATATCAGAGACCCGACCAAACAAAATTAGGAATAATCATTTTTCTGATCCGACCATTTTGGGGGGGGGGGTGGAGGACAGGGGAATCCGGGAAACTGAGAAGTGTGTAACTTTCGAACGGATGATCGGATTGTAATGAAACTTCATAACTGAAGAGAATATATATCTGTAATGTCCCGTTTAAAGTCTTGACCGGATTCGGTAGCCAGGGGGGAGTTGGGGGGGGGAGACCGGAAATTTCAAGAAACGGTTAGAATGGAGGGATCGGAGTGAAACTTGCTGGGAAGAACAAGCATCTGCTCTAGATAAGTCCTTTAGACCATTGTACTGGATCCGGACACTTATGGGGGGGGGGGGGTCCGGGAATTCCGGTGATGGTGGTTTTTTGGATTTTCACGGTGAAACTTGGCAGGCATATCAGGGACCCAATCAAACTGACTTCAAAATAAAAATATTGTCGATCAGATAATGGTGGGGGAGTGGAGGGAGGGGAATCCGCAGGGGAATCCGGGAAATTGAGAAGTGTGTAACTTTCGAACGGATGATCGGATTGTAATGAAACTTCATAACTGAACAGAATATATGTCTGTAATGTCCCGTTTAAAGTCTTGACCGGATTTGGTAGCCAGGGGGGAGTTGGGGGGGGGGAGACCGGAAATTTCAAGAAACGGTTAGAATGGAGGGATCGGAGTGAAACTTGCTGGGAAGAACAAGCATCTGCTCTAGATAAGTCCTTTAGACCATTGTACTTGATCCGGACACTTATGGGGGGGGGGTCCCGGAATTCCGGTGATGGTGGTTTTGGGGATTTTCACAATGAAACTTGGCAGGCATATCAGGGACCCAATCAAACTGACTTCAAAATAAAAATTTTGTCGATCAGATAATGGTGGGGGGAGTGGAGGGAGGGGAATCCGAAATTTTCAGTAATGCGTAATTTTGGAATGGGTGATCGGATTCGAGTGAAATTTAAGAATTCAACAGAGGACATTTCTCCGATGATTTTTTTCATATCCGGACCGGATCCGGCAACTATTGGGGGGGGGGGGCGGAAAATACGTGCCCAGTTTAGAATGGAGGGATCGGGATGGAACTTTGTGGGAAGAACAAACAGATGCTCTAGGTAAGTCATTTGCTGAATCGGATTGGCTACGTGCACCGCGGGGGAGCTGGGTGGGGTGGGGGGGGGGGGGGTGGACCGGAAATCTCGAGAAACGGTTAGAATGATGGTATCGGAGTGAAACTTGCTGGGAAGAACAAAAATCTGGTCCATGTAATTCTTTTACATAATTTGACTGGATCCGGACACTTGAGGGGGGGGGAGGAGGGGTATCCCGGAATTCCGTTTTCGGGGGATTTTCACGACGAAACTTGGAAGGCATATCAGGGACCCGGTCAAACTGACTTGGAATAAAAAAAAAAATCCTCGATATGATAATCTTGGGGGGGGGGGAGTTGAGGGAGGGGAATCCGGAATATTGAGTCATGCGTAACTTTGGAACGGGTGATCGGATTCGAGTGAAATTTAATAATTAAACAGAGGACATTTTTCTCTTGTTACCTTTTTAATTTCCGAACCGAATCCGGCAATTATCGGGGGGGAGGGCGGAAAATACTTGACCCGCTTAGACTGGTGTGATCTGGATCGAACTTCGTGGGAATGACAAACAGATGCTCTGGAATAATCATTTATAGAACCGGATTGGCTCCGGTTATTGTGGGTGGAGTTGGAGGAGGGGGAGGGGGGTCTGGGTTTCCGGTGATCGCGCGTTAAGGTACTTCCAGATGTGCTAGGACGATGAAACTTCGCTGGAATATTGGAGACTCAACAACATTTGCTTAGAAATTGCTACTTCCCAAATCCGATTATTCCTTAAAGTACCAATCTTCACCGCAAAGTAAAAAAAATACTTTTAAGCAATATATGCATTTACGTGATGCCCATCAGCCCATTAGCAGTTTTGCCTCAAGGGTTTTGCTTACAAATGAAGTTCCAGCTCCCTTATAGCGCGCATCTCAACCGCAAAGTCGAAACTTACTTTTGATCAATCAAATCATCTTGACATATGCAAGTGCCATATGAGCTTACAGCTCTTGTTATGGCACTTGCAGCCTCTGGCTCAAGTGCCATATACCGATCACTATTCCGTCTGTCGGTCGGTCCTAGTTTTTATGGCACTTGTAGCCTCTGGCTCAAGTGCCATATACCGATCACAATTCCGTCTGTCGGTCTGTCGGTCGGCCCGAGTTTTTTGTCCCACATGTCCGAGTTAGGGTACTTCAAGATGTGCTAGGACAATGAAACTTGGCAGGCATATCAGGGACCCGACCAAACTAACCTGGAAATCATCAGTTTCCCGATCCGACCATATGCGGGGGAGTGCGGGGCGCTGGAAACTTGAAAATTTAGGGCATTTTGTCACCTTTTTCCGAGTGAGGGTACTTCCAGATGAGCTAGAACAATGAAACTTGGCAGGAATGTCAGGGACCCGACCAAACTAACCTGGAAATAATCAGTTTCCCGATCCGACCATATGCGGGGGAGTGCGGGGCGCTGGAAACTTGAAAATTTAGGGCATTTTGTCACCTTTTTCCGAGTGAGGGTACTTCCAGATGAGCTAGGACAATGAAATTTGGCAGGAATATCAGGGACCTGACCAAAGTCGCCTGGAAATAATAAGTTTCCCGATCCGACCATATGCGGGGGAGTGCGGGGCGCTGGAAACTTGAAAATTTAGGGCATTTTGTCACCTTTTTCCGAGTGAGGGTACTTCCAGATGAGCTAGAACAATGAAACTTGGCAGGAATGTCAGGGACCCGACCAAACTAACCTGGAAATAATCAGTTTCCCGATCCGACCATATGCGGGGGAGTGCGGGGCGCTGGAAACTTGAAAATTTAGGGCATTTTGTCACCTTTTTCCGAGTTAGGGTACTTCTAGATGAGCTAGTACAATGAAACTTGGCAGGAATATCAGGAACCCGACCAAACGGACCTGGAAATAATCAGTTTCCCGATCCGACCATATGCGGGGGAGTGGGGGCGCTCGAAACTTGAAAATTTAGGGCATTTTGTCACAATTTTTTCGAGTTAGGGTACTTCCAGATGAGCTAGGACAATGAAACTTGGCAGGGATATCAGGGACCTGACCAAAGTAACCTGGAAATAATAAGTTTTCCGATCCGACCATATGCGGGGGAGTTGGGGCGCTGTAAACTTGAAAATTTAGGGCATTTTGTCACACTTTTTCGAGTGAGGGTACTTCCAGATGAGCTAGAACAATAAAACTTGGCAGGAATGTCAGGGACCCGACCAAACTAACCTGGAAATAATCAGTTTCCCGATCCGACCATATGCGGGGAAGTGGGGGCGCTGGAAACTTGAAAATTTAGGGCATTTTGTCACACTTTTTCGAGTTAGGGTACTTCCAGTTGTGCTAGGACCATGAAACTTGGCAAGCGTATCAGAGACCCGACCAGAAAAACTTAAAAATAATCAGTTTTCTGATCCGACCATTTTTTTTTGGGGGGGGGGGGTGGAGGGCAGGGGAATACGGGAAATTGAGAAGTGTGTAACTTTCGAACGGATGATCGGATTGTAATGAAACTTCATAACTGAATAGAATAGATATCTGTAATGTCCCGTTTAAAGTCTTGACCGGATTCGGTAGCCAGGGGGGAGTTGGGGGGGGGGGGGAGACTGGATATTTCAAGAAACGGTTAGAATGGAGGGATCGGAGTGAAACTTGTTGGGAAGAACAAGCATCTGCTCTAGATAAGTCCTTTAGACCATTGTACTGGATCCGGACACTTATGGGTGGGGGGGTCCCGGAATTCCGGTGATGGTGGTTTTGGGGATTTTCACGATGAAACTTGGCAGGCATATCAGGGACCCAATCAAACTGACTTCAAAATAAAAATCTTGTCGATCAGATAATGGTGGGGGGAGTGGAGGGAGGGGAATCCGAAATTTTCAGTCATGCGTAATTTTAGAATGGGTGATTGGATTCGAGTGTAATTTAAGAATTGAACAGAGGACATTTCTTCGATGATTTTTTTCATATCCGGACCGGATCCGGCAACTATTAGGGGGGGGGGGAATGCGTGACCCGTTTAGAATGGAGGGATCGGGATGGAACTTTGTGGGAAGAACAAACAGATGCTCTAGGTAAGTCATTTGCTGAATCGCATTGGCTACGTGCACCGCGGGGGAGCTGGGGGGGGGGGGGGGGGTGGGACCGGAAATCTCGAGAAACGGTTAGAATGATGGTATCGGAGTGAAACTTGCTGGGAAGAACAAACATCTGGTCCATGTAAATCTTTTACATAATTTGACTGGATTCGGAAACTTGAGGGGGGTGGGGGAGGAGGGGGTTTCCCGGAATTCCGTTTTTTGGGGGATTTTCACGACGAAACTTGGAAGGCATATCAGGGACCCGGCCAAACTGACTTGGAATAAAAAAAAATCCTCGATATGATAATCTTTGGGGGGGTAGTTGAGGGAGGGGAATCCGGAATATTGAGTCATGCGTAACTTTGGAACGGGTGATCGGATTCGAGTGAAATTTAATAATTAAACAGAGGACATTTTTCTCTGGTGACCTTTTTCATTTCCGGACCGAATCTGGCAATTATTGGGGGGAGGGCGGAAAATACTTGACCCGCTTAGACTGGTGTGATCTGGATCGAACTTCGTGGGAATGACAAACAGATGCTCTGGACTAATCATTTACAGAACCGGATTGGCTACCAATCTTGACCGCAAAATAAAAAAAATACTTTTAAGCAATATATGCGTTTTCGTGATGCCCATCAGCCCATTAGCAGTTTTGCCTCAAGGGTTTTGCTTACAAATGAAGTTCCAGCTCCCTTAGAGTGCGCATCTCAACCGCAAAGTCGAAACTTACTTTTGATTAATCAAATCATCTTGACCCATGCAAGTGCCATATGATCTTACAGCTCTTGTTATGGCACTTGCCTTCCGGCCAATTGCCATATACCGATCACTTTTCCTTCGGTCGGTCAGTCAGTCCAGTGTTTGCGAGTTAGGGTACTTCCAGACGTGCTAGGACGATGAAACTTGGCATGCACATTAGGGACCCGAGCAAACTAACTTGGAAATAGTCACTTGCCCGATCCGGCTATCGTGGGGGGAGGGAGGGGAGCCGGAATCTGGAATTTAGCGACATGTATAACTTGGCAAGTGGGGGATGCGACCGGAATAATCTGGAAATAAGTCAACTTTCCGATCCGACTATCGTGGGGGAGTGGAGGGAGGGGGAATCCGAAATCTTGAGGTATGTATAACTTCCGAACGGGTGATCGGATCATAATGAAACACGATATATATATATATATATATATATATCGTTTATTGACCAAAATAGCAAAGATAGCTAGCATAGGTAAGTCAATGTATCACTCTCAGTAATATGAAATGGCCAATGACAAATAATACCAGATAAACACCACTAAGAACTCTTAAACGAACGAACAAAGTACGGCACAAACGAGTTTACATATCTTTCGATTGAATCCGCTGGATAATTTGTTAATTTAGCTTTGTTGGAAGTGGGTTTGAGTACGCGTGTTGGGCCTGTTTTTGTTCAACATACTCAGGCAATATTGATCTGTGAAGTTCAGAATTTAGACATTTGTGGCCAAAACTTGTTGTTAAATGGTGCCTACGTTGCTCAAGGGAAGGGAGACCGAGACTTGAAAGGCTCTCTTCATAGCTAACGTACATTGGGCCCAGAATATTCATAATTGCTCTTTTCTGGATTATCTCCAGTCTACTGGATTGCTCCTTAGTCAAGCCGGGATGCCATACCTGTCAACAGTATTCAAGACAAGGCCTGACTAAACAGCAATAAATCGGGACTAATTAAAATGTAGAAAGACGACATATCTCGGATGTCCCTTTTCAAGTCCGGACCGGATCCGATGAAGGTGGGATCGGGTCGGTGGGGAGAGCCGGAAACCTTGTGACACGCTTGGAGTGGAGCGATCGGAATTAAACTTGGTGGGAAGAACAAGCACAAGCCCTATGTACATCAGTGACAGAACCGGACCGGATTCGGGCACGGTGGGCGAGTTAGAGGGGGGGGGGGGGGTCCGGTGATCGCAAGTTAAGGTACTTCCCGACTTGCTAGGACGATGAAACTTGGCTTGAACATTAGAGGCTTGACATGATTGGCTTAGAAATGGTCAGTTCCCTGATCCAACCATCGCAACTTAAATACATGCTAACAAGCTTGCAAGTGCCATTTGAGCTTATAGCTCTTGTTTGTTTGCTCTGGTCGTGTCTCCGCACAAATAGTGTAGGAACGGGTCTGAGGGGTTGCTCGCGAGTTTCATGGTCAATTAAAGTCCTAGACTGGACAGATGGGGCGACTGGGCAGGCCACTAAGTAGGGAAGTGAAAGACGAAAATGCTCTTCGGGCGATACTTACCCGCGACTTTCAGACAAACGTGGTTTGACACGGTAACCGACCGGGCTACCGAGGAGTTTATAAATAGTTCGCAAACCACTTCAATCGCCAGAGATAAGCGGGCTACAGGATCAGTGATCCCCTCGGTGCAAGTTCGCTCTCCCAGGTCAAGGGATATGGGGATTTTTGACCAAGCAGGCTCTGAAGAAAACAAATCCATTAGTACTTGATTGATAGGAATCCCCCACACATCCAAATACAAATTTGGACAAATAAACTTGGGCTCGGATTTACGACGCATTTGTTTGAAGTTTGTTAGAGTGTCTATATTGGCGTATGAAAACATGCTCTGTCCATTGATATTCGGCCGGAATTCGGCAAAAAATGGAATTTCGGTAGTGCTTATTATTTCTTATTATACACTATTAGAAGTTTCATAACAGATTGCGCATAACACTTTCAAGAATAACACCTTTTCACTTAGAAATAAAGTGTTATGACCAATTAAGTTTACACTATTTCGTGCCTAGATCTCCAACAACACCTTCAATTGGTAAAAATGCTAACGGGAACGAAAGAAACATAACATACAACATCCCAAAGTGTTATCTGTTGAAACCGCGCATCCTGCTGTTGTCGTTATTTAACTTCTGACAGTGTAGTATTTTTACCTATTGAAGGTGTTGTTGGAGATCTGGGCACGAAATATTATAGACTTAATTGGTCATAACACTTTTTTTCTAAGTGAAAAGGTGTTATTCTTGAAAGTGTAGTGCGCAATCTGTTATGAAACTTCTGACAGTGTATCAGGTGATTCAAAGTATGTATATTGGGATAAGCTTACTTTGACGATAGTCTATCTTTGCTCTGTTTTCCTGCTTGGTTGATAGTATGGACAGAATTTGGCTAAAACCGAAAACTCGTTAGGCATCGTGTTATGTTTTTATCGGGTGTTGGAAGCTTCGATCGTAAGGTGACACAAAAAAACCAGGGGTCAGGTGACACAGACAATCGATCTTCCAGTTTCGTTTTCTGCGAACCAATAGTTTGGTTGTATTCACCGGAATCCCGCAAAAACGGGAAATTCGTTAGTTCTAATAAGTGTCTTTCCACGAAACCGGGTACTTTTACAAAATCATACATATCCGTCACTGAAGTTTTTGCCCAAAAATGTATTTTTCTAAGCATGTTTGTGTCAATTACTGTTACGACAGAGGACTGTTAGCCTACGCTGTTATGCTGAGCCAACGTTACTTCCTTTTCCTGTGTTCTCGAAATGCAATTTTCGACTACAAGACGCTAATTGACTAGGAACATACCGTATTGGCAGATTGTCAAAGAAACACAAGTCAGTTGCTTTTGGTGGAAATTTCGAATCATGCTGAACCTTCTCTAGAACGTTTCCTATTGGCTAATCATATTCCAGTTGGCCACCAGTGAACGCAGCCAGCCCAAAAAGAGGCATCGAAACTGCTTTTGGGTTGGGGGGGGGGGTGTATCTGGCAAAACTTAAAAGAAAATTACTGTTATTTCCTTCATCAGTGTCTGGGCGGCAAACGAAGTCAAGATTCTAAAGTAGCAAAACCAAGGTTTGATGAGATGCCATTTTTGTCGGACTTCCTCGTCCAGAAAATCGTGTTCTTGTACATTTCCGGTCTTCGCGAGACTCCATAAGAATTCTATCTATCAATATTATCGCCTAAGGAGATCCATTAGGTAATTCTTTTCTGTCTCTAGTTTATTATATGACAAAGGTAGAAATGCTAGTCGAAAACTCATTCTGATCCAACATGTTATACTACCCTCTAAACCTACAACCCTATAAATCTTACTGGAGGATTCTATTCTTTTCAAAACTCCGGTTTTGATCAGACCTACTGTTGCGACCAGAATCCGGCGAAAACAATTTCGCTAGGCATTATCGTATGTCTGCATTGGATGTTTGGTATTTTCAAGCTAGGGGTAAGAAGTCAAAAGCAAGAGATACGAGCTCGTATGGCACTTTGCTACGTGACATTGAATGAGGCAAATTCTCGGAAACGCTCCACTAGTTTGGTCCTACGCACGAAACAAAATTTTAGGGACAGTCTCCATATACCACCACCGTGGGTGGATGAGATTCAGACCAACGAATGGTCGATATAGCATATCTTCTCCTACCTGCCGCTAAGCTTTACTTGAATGGGCGCATTTCCGGGAAATGTCCAGTACCTCCCTGCTGACCCCACCGAAGTCTGGTCCGGCACGGACGCCAAAATAACACATCTGTTGGGCATTTGCTCCAACCACTCATCATATTTCACTCGAGTCTGAGAGCTTCCGGAAAATTTCTGGTACCCCCCCCAAAGAACGCCAAAAGGACCAATCAGCTAAGATTTGCTCCAGCGATATTTCGTCCTTTCTTGGCAAGGACCCTCGTCAGGCTGTGGCTAGAAGAAACGAACCTACAATCATTTGCAGTCACCTTGGGCTGAAGGAGCATCCATTTCCGGTACCACTAGCCAACCCTCCACCACGGCCAGATGGGATTCAGACACAGAAATGTCAGTCTAGGGCATTTGCACCTACCACCTTTTTTCACTCGAATCGTAGCGCTTCGGAAAACGTGCGGTACCCTCCTGCAATTCCCCCCTAGACCCCGAAACAGTAGCTCCAATGACCTTGTACCATTCAAGTTTCGTCACAATCGCTCTATCCGTTTGATCCCTGCCAGCCAGTTTCCGGGAATCCCCCGGAACTGCCCCCACTGTGCCCAGACTCGACTCGGACACACAAAATGTCTCATTTGCTTATACCACTTATCAAGTTTCACTTGAATCAGAGCAACTTCCCAGACATTATCTGCTACCCCCAACTCCCTCCCCCCCCCCACTGAAGTTGGATCCGGTTCGAACCTTAAACAGTAACGTCGAAGGTTACCTCTACTTCCTGGCAATTGGCACTACAGATCTTGACAAACGAAGAAACAAAGCTTTTCAGATGTCCACTTCTTCGGAACGCTTGGATAGGCTGTAGCCAAGGTACAGCTTCTGCCACTGCCCCTGCGGGTCTTCCTCGTTGTGGCTTGAGATGGGGGGGGGGGGGGGGGGTATGGACCGATATCATTCAGCACGCTTGTCCTAAAAGAAAGAATCAGTTTTTGTCAACGGTTAGCAAGGAAACGTAGGCAATTTTGTTCAAGGAGGTCACAGTATGGGCTTTCGAAATCATCAACAACGCACGAAAAGGAAATTACCTACAGTTCAAAAAGGGCGGAAGCTTCGTTCTCATATGTAGTCGACAGTTGACGGAATTCACCGGAGCCATTAGTTCCAAGATTAGATTTTATTTTACACATGTAAAAAATTTTGCAGCACCTGCTAAGAAAGCCCCAAAGGGCTTGTTGGCCGCAGGTGGCAGCCTTCTATATTCTACATGTTGTGGTAACACTTTTTTTTTACATTATTCTACATGCCATTCATACACGGTATGTATATATTCGACAAACATTCTGCTTACAAAAAACACTCACGCATCATTACTATTCTTTTGCAAGGAAAAATCTCTCTACATGCCATTCATTCCCGGTATGTGTATATACAACAAACATTCTGCTTACGAAAAACACTCACGCATCATTACTATTCTTTTGCAAGGAAAAATTTCTTCGCTTTAACCTTGAGGATGCCAGATGACTCGAATTTCTAATTTCTACTGGAATTATATCCCAGGCAGAGGGGGCAAAATTTCTAATCACGAAAGAAGCTCTAGTCGTATTTCTGAATGGGTGTACCAGATTTGATGCCCCTCGTGTATCATAAGTCATGACTAAGGAGATCACTGTTAATGGAGACAACATTTTCGAAAGAAGAGGGAAGTATATTATTGAGAAATTTATTTGTGAAAATTCTGACTTGATGATATCTAGTTTTTGAAATATCAGGAAGCTGATTCTTAATGTAAAGCTCATTAATATTAAGAGCAATCAAATTTTTAGGTGACAAAAGTTTAACGGCTTTGTTTTGGATTTTTTTTTATTTTTTTAGAAAATGACACAAAATTACTTGCCCACATGGAGCAACCGTAGCAAATGTACGGGTAAAAAATAGCGAAACAAAGCAATCGAAGAATTTTCTGTGAGACTAGGTGTGAGCACTCCCAGAGACCTTGGCAATTTTGAAGCTGTAATATTTGAATGTGTTTTCTGTGATAGATTTTCATCAATCATAAAACCCAAATAAATATTCCTTCAGCCCAAGCTGACTGCGAATCATATTTGATGGTGGAAAACGGATACGTCAGCTGAATTTTATTGGAGCTATATTTCGGCCCTTCTTGGCAAGGGTCCTCTTCAGGCTCAAAACCGCTCAAGTTGGAAAGACGAACTTGTGGGAAACACATCCGACAAATACATCCCACAAGTTCGTCTTTCCAGCTTGAGCGGTTTTGAGCCTGAAGAGGACCCTTGCCAAGAAGGGCCGAAATATAGTTCCAATAAAATTCAGCTGACGTATCCGTTTTCCACCATCAAATATAAACCCAAATACTTTGTTACCTTTACTTTTTTTTATTTGATTTCCGTTTACTATTGATTCTAAATTAGTTTCAGTACTAGATATCCGAGAAAATAAAATGTAGTTGGCTTTAGTATAATTTAATGTCAAAAATCTGCCCACTCAATAAACTCGGTCAATGCCTTTCTCATTTTTATCAAAAAGTAGATCAACTGATGGAGCAGCTACAAGTAAAAGAGTATCATCTACAAAAAGGATTATACCAGCCTCTGACAAAATAATACTTAATTCGATCAGCAAAAATAAAAAAATGAAAGAGGACCTAGTATAGACCCCTGGGGCACTCCGTAAGTTATCTCACTAGCTACAGAAATAAAACACCCATTCACCACAATTTGCTTCCGGTCACTCAAATAAGATTCAATCCATGACAAGATCTTTCCAGTCACACCGATTTTTCCAGCTCAAGTAATAACTGTTTATGGTCAATCATGTCAAACGCCTTCTTTAAATCCATGAATAAAGCAGCTGTAATCAGACCCGCTTCAAACGCCGTATTTACCCAGTCAACAAGCTTAATAGGAGCCATTTTGGTTGACAGTTTTTTCCTAAAACCAAATTGAGTATTTATAAAATTTTATTATTTTCAACTTAATCACTTAGCCTGGATCCTATCACCTTTTCATATATTTTTGAAAAAAGGGAGGATAGAAATGGGTCTTTTGTTGGGTCGTCTCTCTTACCTCCTTTATGCAATGGTATTATTTTTAGCGACCTTCAAACCTTCCGGGAAAATAGAGAGAAGAGAGAAATCCCATCTAAACCACTTGAATTTGATTGCATTCCACTGATAATAATTTTTCAAGACATTTCTTTGCCCAGTTGTATGTCTCGGAATAGTGGTAATAACTCTGAATCCATCTATTTGATTTTGTTTTACTACAGGCGGGTAAATGGTGAAATTAAAACATGATGCCAGCTGGAAATTTTGAAAAGAACAAAATCTTTCGATAGAACTTAAAAGGTAGTGCATATATCTATGTAATTTCAATGTGCTTGGAATCTGCTCTGCTTGTTCAACTCTTCCCAGCACGGTACAGAGCACTTAAGCAGAGGAAGGCAGTTACCTTTCACTTTGACCAAATTTCCGGTTTTGGATTCGTTTTCCGGTCAAACTACTTTTCTCGCCAGACAATAAGGTTCATGTATGGATTCAGCTCATTGAGCATGTGTTCTTATCGCTAACCTATCCATACTCCGATCGACTTCAGAACAAGATTTTACCTTCATAAAATCTCCGTTTTTTGGTGGATTCTGGGCGATGACTACCCTTAAACCGGTTGTCAAATTAGATTTAAAATTTACCATTTTTGGGATCCCAAAACGTAAGTGGAGGGATACCTCTGAGATCGCAAAAGTTGTCCGTCTGTATGTCCGTCTGTAAGCACGATAACTGTCGAAGGGAATGCGATATTTTGATGAAACTTGGTGTGAGGATTCTTTGGGTCAAGGAAAGGTCGAGTTCATAGATGGGCTCTGTAGCCCTACATTTCGGGGTGGGGGTGGGGGTTCAGATTAAGGCGCAAACAAAACATTTTTAAACGGCCAATGATTTACCCCCTCGATTAAGGGGTAAGAAGACATGCTGAACAGTGATGTGAGAATCATACCCGGACAAGTAGTTCGTCCGGAATCCGGCTGAAACCGGAAAATTTGAATAAGTTAAATTTTTATTTGAATTTGATTAGATGTTAGATATAGGGGTAAGGAGATACACTGAATTCGTTTTTATGGCACTTGAGCTTACTCAAGTACCATATAGCGATCGTAATGTCTGTCTGTCTGTCGGTCTGTCCGCATTTTGCTAGTTTGGGCACTTCCACATGACCTAGGGTGATAAAACTTGGCACGCATATCAGGGACCCAACCGGATTAACTTGGAAATAATCACTTCCCCGATCCGACCATCAATGGGGGAGTGGCAAGATGGAGAATCCGGAAATTAGTAACATTCATAACTTTGGAACTGATAATTGGGCGTGCATTAAACTTGACAGTTATCAAGAACAAGTGTCTTGGATGTTCACTGTCAAATTCGGATCGGATCCGATAACTGGTGGGTGGGTGGGGGGTGGGGGGGGCTGGAGAGACACCCGAAATCTCTTGAAACGCTTTTTCTAGTTTTTGTCAAACCCCTACCCCTTTCTTCACACTAATATAGCTCTGCGCCTGGATGAGTCATTCTTTCTTCACACTAGTATAGCTCTGCTCGTGGATGAGTCATTCTTTGCTTAAATTCGTTCGGAGAGAGCTTGAGCTATCGAAGGTCGAAGGGGTTGGCATAATTTGTTGTTGAACCTTTGTAGGGGTTGATATAGATTTGGGACTTCCACACAAACTAGGACGATGAAACTTCGCAGGGATATCAGGGACCCGACCAGACTAACTTACAAATAATCACTTCCCCAATCCGCCTTTACCCGGAGGAGTCCGGGAGGATCCGGACCGGGGGAAACTAGGAACAACGGTAGCAAAAGGGGAGCTAAAGGAAGCAAAAAGAGCTCTACCACTGAGCTACGACTTGATGAATTTAGAAGCGAATGCGGGAAGACATACGGTTTAAAGATTAAAGTAAGACTAAGTGGTCAGAACGAATGCTAACTAAACTTAAACTAAACAAATCTCGTGAAACACTTCCACATAAGCTAGGACAATGAAACTTGGCAGGCATATCAGGGAACCGACCAGATTAACTTGGAAATAATCATTTTCCAGATCCGAGCATCGTGGGGGAGTGGGGAGAGTGGGGGGGAATCCGGAAACTATTAACATGCATAAATTTGGAGAGGGTAATCGGACATGCGTGAAACTTGACATGTGTCAAGAACAAGTAGAATATAATATTATATTCCAGATTTACGGATATTCAGTTTCAAATCCGGACCAGATTCGATACCTGTGGGGGGGGGGCTGGAGGGGGCACCGGAAATTTCCTGAAACGCTTCCACATATGCTAGGACAATGAAACTTGGAAGGCATATGAGGGAACCGACCAGGTTAACTTGGAAATAATCACTTCCCGATCCAGCCATCGCGGGGGGAGTGGAGGGATGGGGAATCCGGAAAATAGAATTATACATAACTTTGGAACGGGTAATCGGACATGCATGAAACTTGACAAGTGTGAAGAACAAGTGTCTCAGATTTTCAATTTCAAATCTGGCTCGAATCCGATAACAAGGGGGTCGGGGTAGAGGGGGGACCGGAAACCTTATGAAATGCTTGGGGTCGCGGGATCGGGATGGAACTTGAAGGGAAGAACGAGCATTAACCCTAGATACTTTATTGACAAAATAGGACCGGATCGTGTCTCAGTGGAGGGTGTCGGAAGGGGTTTCTTGGATTTCCGCGGTGATCACGAGTTAGGGTACTTCCAGATGTACAAAGACCATGAAATTTGGCAGGCATATTAGGTACTCTTCTAGGTCGACTTGAAAATAGTTCCTTCCCCGATACTGTGATGTTGGGGTGAGTGGAGGGATGGGGAATCCAGCATCTAGTGACATGCATAACTTTAGAACGGGTGATCGGACGTGAATGAAACTTGACAAGTGTCAAGAACAAGTGTCTCAGATGATCAATTTCAAGTTCGGAACGAATCCAATAACTGGGGGGGGGGGGAGTTGGAGGGGGTGCAAGAACAAGCATAAGTCGTAGAGACAATACTCACCAGACAGGACCGGATCTTGTCACAGTTGGGGGAGTTTGAGAGGGTTTTCCACAATTCTGGTCTTCACGAGCTGGGGTACTTCCAAATGTGCTATGACCATGAAACTTGGCAGGCATGTTAGGGATCCGATCCGATCCGATCATCGTTGTGGGAGAAAGAGTTATCTGTGAGTGGAATAACTATTTCAGATTTAGTAGATCAAGCCGATTTTCTGTTGAAATGAATATCGGGAGAGAGATGCAGCCTTGACAAATGCAAACCGTATCTGACAAACATGCTAACTGTTCTTACAAGTGCCATATGAGCTTTCAGCTCTTGTTAGCTTTATTTTTTCGCCGGACAAGTAGTTCCGTCATTCCGACGATTGCGACGAAACCGGAAAATTGGCAGAAGTAAGGCAGGAAGTTTGTCGGAAGTTTCGTCAAAATAGATATGACTGATAGGGGTTAACACACATGCTGAATCCATATCTGAAATTGTTTTTCTCAGATGATTAGCTATTTGGCCTTAATCTGTTTCTAAATTTTAATAGTAAAAAATCTGACCTCGATATTGGGCTCCGGGTCTCTTCTCTAAACGAGACCTGTGCTTTGACGCAAAGGATCCTCGCACAAGTTTGAAGAAGCCATCTTGCCGTAACATTCGGACGGAGGGAACTAATTGGTATTCCGCCACTAACGTTTAACTTAAACGTTTAACTTAACTTAACGAAAAATACGCTACCCTCTCTGTCGATCAAGCCCTATCGTACGGCTTTACGTGATTCAGAGAAGCTCGCAAGGCCTCTCATATCAAGTGGAATTTCGTTGGATTGGTGTCATCATTTGGCAACTTTTTTCTTACTCACATCCCCTGGAGATTTGAGAGACTGACGTTTTCTAGCCGACCGGATATCTTAGGCAAGTTTTTCATTGGGAAGCGAGTTTCATAAATCTCCTAGGACCAGGACTGAATGCTATTAGGGGTAAATCAACTGTTTGCGCCTGGGACCGGATTTATTGCGATGAAGTTCTGTTCAGTTCCAAATTGGATGTCTGCGGGTCCCTTTGGGAAATGTATTGACGTTTCTTGGCTTTTTTCAGTTCGGTTTATTTCGAATCTGAAAGAACGGTAAAACCTATTGTGGTTGCCGTCAGTTCTGAGAGTGCATAAACATGTCAACACTAGTTTGAAAATATTACCATCATGTCAAATACCATGTCAACACTAGTTTGAAAATGTCGGTATCTTGTCAAGCATAATAAATATGATTCAGGACATATGTACAGTTAATGCGAGTTGAACAGGTCAGCAAACGTGGGAACAAAACTCTTACCCTTAAGTGTTTAATGGCCTTACTGTAAGAACTTCTGTTGTATGCAGTCTATGACAGTATCTTGCTGCTTGTCCAAGACCGGGAAGGATTGGTTCTGGAAGGAGTGTGATAAACAGCAAATCTTTGAGTGAGGAAATAGCTTAGGAGCTAGTTGGCCCTATGAAGCATGTAAACACATCTGTAGGGCATATATTTCTACCTCCCACCAAGTTTCACTCGAATCAGCACATTTCCGGGAAATGTCCGGTACCAAACACCCACTTTCACCCGCCGGTCGGATTTCGGATTTCAATTGGATCACGAGTTACGGTACTTCCAGATAGGCGAGGAAGATAAAACTAGCCAACCCTTTGCGGTCTCGATGGAAACTGATGGTTAGCAAGCACTATGTCCTAGATGGTCCTTTTGTAGGCAGGGGCTCGATCCGTGGCAACTGTGGGGGTTGAAGGGGTGCCGGAAATCGTTCGGCACGCTTAAAGCGTTGGGATCGTGACGGAACTTGGAGAGCAGGGCGCTCATAAGCACCAAATGTATTGTTTATAGATGCGGACCGGATCCGGGCTCTCCGTGGGGAGTTAGAGAGGTGATGCCGGAAATATAGTTCTCGCGACTAGTAATGAAATTCCGGTCACAAACTGGGCAATGGAAATTGAAGACATAAAGGAACTTAAAAACAGAAAGGAGACCTAACGAGTCTGGTTAAGCGGTTGATTAGGGAAAAGAACATGCTGACGGGATCCGGCAAAGATCGGAAATCTATAATAAATATTCCCCTTTTGAGATCCGATCGAAGCCTTTGGTATTGTTTTTTTCTCCTCACGTATTTCTCTAGTTTAATCACCCCCTATAATAAGAATTGTTACCATTATGTCTTTTGCGTCCCTCTTTGATCCTTGTCGCTTTCTCTAGTAATGCCAGCTTTCCTGAGACTAGTAGGTCAGCTCAGTTTGTTTACCTACTTGTCTGCTTGGAGAGTCTCTGTCATTCATTCCAGTCTGTTCTCATTCGACACCGTCGTCAGTAGGGGATAATAAACTAATTTGACGAATTGCTATGACCAACAAGATCAATAGAAGCTATTTGTCAAATTAGGGGACTCAGTGCTGAAAATTCGATAATGATTGGTACAAACAGAGCTTGATTTAAGCAAGCTTCCTTTGACATTATCCTGTCTATTTACGGTTCACTGAAGATGGTCGAATGGGGAGAGATGGGGCGCATGACAAAGGGAATGATGGTCGTGGGTGGAATCGTTTTGGTGTCCCCGAAACGTTAAGTGACCTATAGCTTCGTAAAGTTCGTGTGTGTGTGTGTGTGATGTCCGTCCGTCGGTCTGTTAGTGCAACAACTCTCTAAGGGGTCGAGATATTTTGTTTAAACTTGGTGTATAATCTTTGGTTTATGGGCCAAAGTACAGGTCAAGATTGTAAATGAGCTCTGTAACTCTACGTTAGCGGTGGGGAGTGGGTCTCGAATTAAGGGGGGGGGGGGGTGAAACAATATGTTTGTTAAGCTGAAAAGATTGTCGATTCTGAAGTAGGGAGACCGATTGAATCCATGTCCGAGCTTCATTTTCACGCTGGACAAGTAAGTTGCGCGGAATCCCGCAAAACCGGGAATTCGCGAGAAGTAAAAGTTTTGTTATGGTACTTGCCTTCCGGCCAAGTGCCATATACCGATCATGTTTGTGCTTACAAATGAATTCCGCAAAGTACAAAAAATAGTTCTGATCAAATATACATTTTCGTGATCCCGATGGGCCCATTATTATTTTTTTGTCAGGGATTTTGCTTACGAATCAATTTTTAGTGCCCTTAAAGTGCGCATCATGACAGCCAAGTGCAAAAATTAAATACTTTGTACCAAAAGATACATTCCCATGATTTCCAAGGGCAAATGATTATTCTTTTCCCAAGAGTTTTGCTTAGAACAAAAATCAGAGCAAACCCACGAATTTAGCAAATCCTCAGATTCAGCCTTCCAAGTGCCATATGAGCTCCTAGCTCTTGTTTGAGATTCATTGATGATATCATTAAAAGGATAAACTGAATCCATATTTGAACTTTATTTTTTTGCCCGACAAGTAGTTCGCCCTGAATCTGGCCAAAACTGGAAATTCGGTAAAAGTTAATTAGATCTTACGTTAAAGAGGTAAGGAGACATGCTGAAACCTTTTTTTATCGTACTTGCAGCTTCGCTGAAGGCCATATACCGATCAGTTTTCGGTCGGTTGGACGGTCTTTCGGTACACTGTTTTCGAGTTAGGGTACTTCCAGAAGTGTTAGGGCGATGAAACTAACTTGAAAATAGTCACTTCCCCGATCCAACCACCATGGGGGGAGTGGAGGGAGGGGGAATCCGGAATCTTGCGGTATGTGGAACGGATGAGTGGATCTGAATGAAACTTGATATTTTGAAAAACCTCATGTCTCGAGTGTCCTAATTCAAGTCCGGACCGGATCCGACGAATTTGGGGGGTGAGGGAACCGGTAACCTTGTGACACGCTTAGAGTGGAGCGATTGGGATGAAACTTAGTGGGACGAACAAGCACAAGCCCTAGATACATCAGTGGGGAACCGGTCCGGATTCGAGCACTGCGGAAGGAGTTAGAGGGGGGGGGGGGTACGGATTTCGGGTGCTCGCGAGTTAAGGTACTTCCAGATGTGCGAGGTCGATGAAACCTGGCTTGAACATTAAGAGACTTGACAAGATTGGCTTAGAAATATTCAGTTCACCGATCCGACAATCGTGGGGTGAGTGGAGGGAGGGGGAATCCTGAATCTTGAGGTATGGTATAACTTTCGAACCGGTGATGGGAACTTGATGAAACTCGATATTTGGAAAAACATCGTGTCTCAAACCTCCCATTTAAAGTCCAGACCGGATCCGATGAATGTGGGCGAGGGGGATGGAGGGGAGATCTGGAAATTTTTCGACACGCTTAGAGCGAAGCGATCAGGACGAAACTTGGTGGGAAGAACAGGCACAAGCCCTAGATACATCAGTGACAGAACCGGACCCCGATTCGAGTACTGTGGGAAGTTGGAAGGGGGAGGGGTCCGCAATTCCGGTGATCGCGAGTTAAGGTACTTCCAGAGGTGCTAGGACGATGAAACATGGCTTGAACATTAAAAACTTGAGTGATTCACCCACCGGATTGAAATCAAATAAGAATCCCTATTAAAATTAGATGTTTTTTTTCTAGCAAATATCCTGCCAGGAATTCCGGTGAAAATTTTTCTGGAAATCCGCCGGAAGTATTTTCATTGAGTCGGACCGGGAAAGTCCGCCCATTTCGACTGTGATAAATAGCTGGATACCGGATGGAATCTGTCGTAGCTCCATAGTCGGATGGGGTAGGCTCGGTTTCTTGACAGTTTTTCGGAACTACAAGTAAGACGACGGCAATAAACAAAACTCCCGATTCCTGACTCCCAGGTACCACCATTGAGCCATTAGTCCGTGTACTATCATTCACTGTCTGGGAAGCCCTTTTCGAGGAAAATAATGCAGAGCTTTATCTTCCAGCTGTCGCGGACGACCGTCATTTTTCCTGGAATGAAAGTGATGGAGAAAATCTGAGGTAAGAACAAAACACGACCACTCTATAACGCCTGTTAAGTTTTGATCGGATACACTCAACCAATCAATCAATTCTTTGTAATGTGGCCTAGAGACCATGCAAAAAAGTAAGGGCAATAACATAACGAAACAAGGTGAATAACGCACTAACCCCGAAGACGGTTGGATATGGTGGTATATGATTCTTTAAGTCCAGTAGCCTAGTCATAAACGTACTGTATAAGTATGGTACTTTGAACGTCGCCTATACAAATGATAATTTGTTTATGACCCCGTGTACAAGTAAAATATAGTGTAGAAAAAAAAGAAAAGGAAATATTAAACATGAAAAACCACAAATGAAAAACACTAAATACTTCTTGAGCCCAAGCATACTGGGAAATATATGTTCAAACAATGCATAAAACGGATGCGTCCTAAGATGCTTTGGCAGCGACATTTCGGCCCTTCTTGGCAAGGGTTCTCGTCAGGCTGTTTAACGTCATGGAAATTATTGGGGAAGAAACGAACCTGCAATCTTACGCATTGTTTGAATATACGAAAAACACCGACCTATAACGGTCGTTGAATAAATCCATACCCAGCAATTGTAGCCTCATAACAGTCAGCAAAAACCTTCTGTTTATCTCTAATATTACTTTATTTTATTTATTATGATTCGGTTTTATCCACAGTCTTTTCGAAATTTGAGCAACAGTGCGATCCATGAAAACGTTGCTGGTTGCGTAAACAGACGTGTGGGCCACACCATCGGCGACGGTAACACTCTCACGGCCTCTTTGTTGCATCCCCTCCATCTCCCCACACTTTGGTCTGATCCGTCCGGCATATCTGAGACAAGTGCTTTTGCCAATTTCCAAGTTTTGATTCAGATCTGATCTCTCCTTCGAAAATTATGCATGCCTCCAGATCCTGGATTCGGCTTCTCTTCACTCCCCCAGGATGGTCGAACCCCCCCCCCCCTAATACAATCAAACATCCGTGCCAAGTTTCATCCTCCTAGCCCATAACCCGCGATTACCGGATCGACACACAGACCGACGGAAGAGCAATCGGTATATGACATTTGAGCCGAAGGCTGCAAGTGTCATATACACTATCTAAAAACTGTGCAGACGAATGCGCAGGATAGGGATCGACTAAAACCAGTAAGGGAAGGGAACGCGAGAAAAGCAGGAAGGCATGCTAAAACCAAGAAGGGCATACTCCGAGGATTTTAGTCGCCTACTGTCAGAAAGATAAATGAAAGGTGAATTACAATTTGTATAGTTGCTGACCCCTCACTGAACTTAATGCCTACCCATGTCAGGATTCTAAAACGAGGAAGGGATGGCGAACTTTCAATTTAAAAAGTTGCCGACCCCTCAAAGAAGACTAATTTAAAATTTCCAATTCCGTTCCTCGTTTTATATACTTTCAAGGTACTAAAACGTGGAGGGAAATGGTGGACTCGAAATATCTTAGTTGCCAACCCCTGGCTGGACTCGGAGGAATTTGTCGCCTACCGTAAGAACGAGAAATGAAAAGGTGAATTAGAATTGTTATGGTTGCCAACCCCTCGCTGGACTCGGAGGATTTTAGTCGCCTAGTGTCAGAACGAGAAATGAAAATGTGAATTAGAATTTTTATAGTTGCCGACCCCTCACTGAACTTAATGCCTGCCCTGGTCAGGATACTAAAACTTGGAAGGGATGGTGAACTTTGAATTTGAACAGTTGCTGACCCCTCAAAGAAGACTAATTTAAAATTTCCAATTCCGTTCCTCGTTTTAGTACTTTCAAGGTACTAAAACGAGGAGGGAAATGGTGGACTCGAAATATCTTAGTTGCCAACCCCTCGCTGGCCTCGGAGGATTTTAGTCGGTGAATTACAATTTTTCATAGTTGCCGACCCCTCGCTGAACTTAATGCCTACCCATGTCAGGATACTAAAACGAGGAAGTATTACGACGACTGTATTTGTATGTGAAGAAGCACTCTCAACCTGATGTAATGGCGAGGGGTGTAGTAGGCCGGACATAGATGGTAAATGTCCTTATATACAGTCATCGGAGTCAGGACAGCCTAGGGCGTCTGTTGGCCTACTACACGTGCAGACTTCACGGGTTCATTGTGGATTCCCCCGATCGATTCACACTAAGGTTTGCGTACCGAACCACAATAGGCTATAAACCACCCATCATACACTAGGCCTTACAGGCCAGCCCACTCTAAGGAGCCTTAGACAAGACTCAGAACAATGACCTAAGGTCCGTAAATAAACTAAAGGTTTTATTCTCTGGTATGAGCTGTACTTACAAAATAAAAACAACTTTTAAGTAAAAAGGCGTGTTGCCCCGTCGAGACCCGGAAAAGAAGTGTGTAGAAAGAGATGACTAATGCTCGCCAGATGAGTCATGAACATGAGGTAATAAAATAATACAGAATCACGGCAGTATAGAAGACTAAACATACTGGACGGAAAGAGAGTAACGCTGCGTAGCGGCGGCATGGGTTAGCAGTGCGGGTGCAGATGGCACCACCGTAACATACCTCCCCTCCTAATTGAGTCCGTGACCCACGGACTTAAAAGTTAAGCACCAGATTAACAAAATTTTGGCATCAATCTGCTCAAATTTAACCATAAATGTTTCATAAATCTGATCTTTAACCCAAATTAGAAAATATTATTTTTAAAGTTTAAAGAAAAGACAAGAGGGTGGAAGGGCGATGTAGATTCGGTATGGTGGTTCGTTAGCTGGTCGTTTGAGGGGTCAGCTGGTACGAGCTTAGCAGAAGTAGACAATGCTGATGATGACGCGCTAGAGAGGCGTACGTGATGTTGGTCTTGTTGCATAGGCAGGCGGGAAAGATGTTGATGGAATATGTAGAGCTGATTAATTAGAAGGACTTCAAGTCGGCTGGGCAGGTGGGGCGTACGCTGGTGAGATGTGCATCGCAGAGCTGGTACGGGAACTGTAGCAGAGGTAAAATGATGTTGGTTTGGTGAGTTGATGGTGGCTAAAGCTGGAGGTGGCGCTGAGTAGAGCTGCGCTGGGTTGGAAGGTACAGAATAAGACGGAACAGAAAACGCTGGAAATTGTGCTGCGTATGCTGGTGATGGCGCTGCGTGTGCTGGAGATGAGCTGGTTTGCTGGAACAGGCAATTGATTTGCTGGAGCAGGCGGTAATGGTGCTGCGTGAGCTGGAGCTGCGCTGGGTTGATGACGTACCGTGTATTGATCCACCCTCAGGGGACCATAAAAAAAAGAACAGGGAATTGTTTATAATTTAATTACTTTGATGGATAAATGTTAAGTGAATTCTACAAAAATAAAAGAAAAGAGAAAGAAGTGGCCAGATTCTTCGTATATAAAGAATACGAAAATGGATATCCCATCCGATGTCCACCCAATAATAGAACAAGACCAAAGTTTTCGATGGGATCCCAAAAATTCAATATCTGATACAGACTACTGGGTCTTGTCTTAGCCAGATCCAGTCATCGCCAGAATCCTTGAACATTCTTACAATTAAAATTCAGAAACAGATTAAGGCCAAATAGCTAATCATCTCAAAAACCATGTTCAGATATGGATTCAGCATGTGTGTTTACCCGTATAAGTCATATCTGTTTTAACGAAAAGTTCCTGCCACTTCTGCCAATTTCCCGGTTTCGGCCGAACTCTAGAACTACTTGTCTGGCGAAAAAAGAAAGCTCAAAAACGAACTCAGGGTATCTTCTTTCCCCAATAATGAACATCTAATCAACTTCAGATAAAAATTTAACTTATAACAAATTTTCCGACACCAGCCGGTTCCGGTCGAACTATATGTCCGGGTAAAATATGATTGTCACACACGGATTCACCGTCTCTTCTTACCACTAAATCGGTTATCTAATCAGCTAGAAATAAAACTTTAACTTCTAACAATTTTCCGGTTTTGGCCGGATTCCGGGCGAACTACATGTCCATCGAGAAAATGGTTTTCACCATCGTCTTCAGCATGTCTTCCTACCTCTAAATCGAACATCTAATCAACTTCAAATAAAACTTTTACTTTTAACAAACTTTCCGGTTTGGGTCGGATTCCGGGCGAACTTCTGGTCCGTCGAGAAAATGGTTTTCACCATCGTCTTCAGCATGTCTTCCTACCTCTAAATCAAACATCTAATCAACTTCAAATAAAACTTTTACTTTTAACAAACTTTCCGGTTTTGGCCGGATTCCGGGCGAACTACTGGTACTTTTAACCAACTTTCCGGTTTGGGTCGGATTCTGGACGAACTACTTGTCCGTCGAGAAAATGGTTTTCACCATCGTGTTCAGCATGTCTTCTTACCCCATAATCGACTATCACATTAGCTGTTTCAAAATATTTTGTTTGCCCCTTAATTTGAACCCCCTCCCCCACCCCTAAATGTAGGGCTACAAAGCCCATTTACGAACTCGACTGGTCCGCCGACCCAACGAATCCTCACACCAAGTTTCATCAAAATATCTCATTCCCTTCGAGAGTTATCGTGCTTACAGACGGACGGACGGACAGACGGACAACTTTTGCGATGTCATAGGTATCCCTCCACTTACGTTTTGGGATCCCAAAAACCACCCGAATGACAGTTTGGGGTTAACAGGTGCTAAACTCTTAAGTCCAAACTTCGATCTTGAAAAGTTGCCGACGCCTTAAAGAATACTAAATAGAGGAAGGGAACGGTGCGGCGAATTCTGGCGACAGTCTTCCTCGTTTTAGTATGCCCTTCCTGGTTTTAGTATGCCTTCCTGCTTTTCTCGCGTTCCCTTCCCTTCCTGGTTTGAGTCGATCCCCCGAGGATACGCCAAAACGTGACTGTCACCTTTCCTCTGATACCAACGCATGTATTACGGAGGGGAGGAGGGAACAATTCAGCTGCAATTTTTTTTTTTATGAAAGCGCATGTTGTGTTTTTCCCCTGCGATTGAAGGAAGCATAAACCGCTCACAATCGCCGTCTCGGCTCACTTTTGTTGTTTCGTCAAGATCGGATGGGTGAGCCCGGTCAACCACAAACCCCTGGGTTTTGGATACCCTATGCTAGACGCTGGGTATATGACTGAATGAATGATTTATTTGCACATTAAAGCCAAGGCCATCATGCAACAAAACAAAACAAAAAGTAAACAATCTTACACGCACACTCTTAATATTTTTAATTTACTCTGAACTCTTTATTAACACTAAAAACACAACTTCCACACCAAAAGAAATCTAGCATTTGGCATACCTTATGCCTAAACACTGGATACCCTATGCGAAACGCCGGATACCTGATCGAACCCTAACCCTAACCCTGACCTACCTCACTATTCTGATTGGTTGATTTCTGAGCTTCCCTCAAATCATCAATATCCGATTTGGTATAGTGTATCCAACGCTAGGCATAGGGTATGCCAAATGCCATATAAGCCCAGCGTTTGGCATAGGCTATCCAGAAATCGGGGGTTTGTGGCAGACTGGGTGAGCCAGTCTAGTTCGTTCCGGTTTGATTTTAATAATAATAATAACAGTATAAATGCAGTAAAAAGGCTTTCGCCTCTATTAATTTCTCGAGACATTGTGTACACTAAATTGAGTTTCAGCCAGGTGACGATCCACACCTGCTTTTTAGTCGTGATTAGACCAGCGATCTGGCCATATGCCATCGCTGGCTCCATGGTCCACTGTAAACTACGTGTTCGCGACTCAAAACTCTTCTTTTCGCCTTCCTGTAAATAAACCGGAATGATTGGGTAACCATCCTGATCAACTATCTAACCGTGGATTCCGTCGGTCGCTAAATTCTACAGCATCCTGGGATCCCATAAGGTCCCGAGCGAGGGCCAACATTTGTTTCGCCCCATTAGGTCTTTTCGAGTCAAATCTCTACCATACATATCAGAATGTCACCTAGATGTTGGATAAAAATATAAGGTTCGATGTGATCCTACTTGACCAGGAAAGGTGATGTCGTATTTTCCCAGGGCGATTCCCGCTGCTCTCATAATGTGTTCAGCGGCCACATTTCGAAGCGGAACAGTCTTTCGTCGGTAATATCTTTGTTAAAACAGTGATGGAGGAAAGTCGCTGAGCTGGAAATACGTTGCCTTACTAACTTCAAATTGCGGGGCCGGCTTATCTGGAGCTTTCTCAGAATCTCAGTTACGACAGAATAAGGATTCTAAATACCGGAGGTGGCTGCTCGTTTGTTTTCCGTCCAGAGATAAAATCTGACTCGATCAAATCTTCCAATTTCAACCTTCCAGTTTCATAGATCAACCTTCCAGTATGAACCTCCACTATAACTTAAAGACCTAATTCAAACATTCTGCTTACCTTCTCTTACTGATCGGAAGCCACCAGTTTATTTAGATTTGAACTTGATTGCCAGAATGCTGTTTTGGCTCGAGAAAAAACCCACGCAGAAGGTCTTCTTTTCCAGATGACGAAATTTTCCACGTTTGATTAGCAAAGAATTATAAGACTTCATTAATTAATTTTGTTATGTCTTAAGGAGTACCACACTGGTCTTGGTTTTTTAATTTATTTGTATTTGTAACAAACAGTTGGAGCATTAGATGGAAATTATTATTTTGATCCTTGGCTTCCTACGTGCCATACCGGCTGTCCCGAATAATCGGCTGAGATTTCGTCTAGACCAAATTGTTTCAAACCTAGGATTTTTTTATTTATTTTCTAACTGTTTGACGGTGTTTTTGTGGTTTTGAACATTCATAGTGGCAGTAGGGCTTGATATCAATCAATCAATCAATCAGTATATTTTAATTCATGAGGGATGTTTCACTGGTGACGGTTTCTTCTGATAAAGCATTCCACAATGGAATTATTCTGTTTGAGAGGAACTGCTCTCTTATCCTGAGTTAAGAGCTTGGTCACACTTGGCTCATTTCCTGGCCTTTGGGCTGCAAAAGTAGAAAAAAGGAAAAAGAACAAGATACACTTAATTGCGAATGTTGTCATTTTAAATTCAGGATATCAATTAGAGCAAAACAGCGTGTATAATTATGTTACAGGAACCTTAATTGACCCCTAATTGCAGTCTGCTCATTATCCCCAAGCTGCCACAAAACCCATCAAATCTCACGTCCCCTAGGGATTTTCAGTTGTTTGTCGAATAGGCGGCTTTTTGAGCCCTGTGTGACCAAGCTCTAAGCAAAAATCCCGCTTTAGATTTCGTGAGTGACTCCTTGTCCGCATGTGCTGGTCTCCTGTGAACAGGGAAAGGGGGCAGTTCGAGTTGAGTATTTTGAACACTTGTACCATGTGTCCTCTCCTTCTTCTGTACTTCAGGGTTGGCAGGTCAGCCTGCGAAGCCTTTGAGGATATGTGAGACTGGACTGTCCTCGGATAGCTTTTGTGGCTCTTCTTTGTACGATGCGCACAGAGTCTGATAAGATTTCGATAGCGAAATTGGCGTCACTATGCTTGTCATTTGTGTGATAACTGTGCTAAAATTCGCTCCGATAAAATTAAAATATTTTCTACTCACATTGGACCGAAGCATTCGATACATCCGAAAAACGGAGCTAAGGAAGAAAATTGTATCCGACATATGTGTGCACGTTGCTGTAGACCGTGTTATTATTATGTAAATATTATTGCTCCCAAGATAATTAAGGGAGAAGAAATATAGGATATTCCCTCCCAGTCCCGGATTACCAAACAGGCAGAGCACGCACCTGCTTTGCTCCTCGTTGCTCATAGGGGAACCACGATTATGGATCAAAACATTGACTTTTTCTTGAAAGAAGATTTTGAACATGGTAATTTTAATCCATCGGAATTTTTCAGGCGAGCATACCAATAGAAGGCATGAAACGGCACATAGTTCCGGAGCCTAAAAGGTGGCACGTTAGAACATGGGTCCTGCCCCTTTTTGGGATCCCAAAACGTTAGTGGAGGGATACCGATGACATCGCAAAAGTTGTTCGTCTGTCCGTCCGTCCGTCTGTGCGCGCTATAACTCTCGAAGGGAAAGAGATATTTTGATGAAACTTGGTGTGAGGATTCATTGGGTCAAGGGTAAGATCAAGCTCGTAGATGGGCTCTGTAGCCCTACATTTAGGGGTGGGGGAGGGGGTTCAAATCAAGGGATAAACAAAATATTTTTAAACAGCTAATGTGATAGTCGATTATGGTGTAAGAAGGCATGCTGAGCACGATAATCAAAACCATTTTCTCGCTGGACAAGTAGTTCGTCCGGAATCCGGCAAAGCCCGGAAAGTTGGTTAAAAGTAAAAGTTTCCTTTGAAGTTGATTAAATGGTCGATTTGTGGGTAAGAAGACATGCTGAACACAATAGTGAAAACCATTTTCTCGCCGAACAAGTAGTTCGTCCGGAGTCCGGCGAAAACCGGAAAGTTGGTTAAAAGTAAAAGTTTCATTTGAAGTTGATTAAATGTTCGATTTAGGGGTAAAAAGACATGTTGAACACGATGATGAAACCCATTTTGTCACCGGACAACTAGTTTGCCCAGAATCCGGCTAAAACCGGAGAATTTGTTAAAAGCAAAAGTTTGATTAGATGACAGATTAAGGGGTAAGAAGAGAGGCTGAGTCTGTATAGATAGATAGATAGATTTATTAATTGCTAAGCAGCCCGAGGGCCATGGCAACAAGAAATCACAAAAAATATCACATACTAGAAGAAAACGCACAAAACAAAATAAGAACACAATAAAGAGAAAAAGCTCCTCCTTAATCTTAATCTTTCTATTCTCTAATAACCATTCATCAGTATTTCTTTGTTATTTCCCTAATCCAAAAATCTGCTTCTATGTTCCATCGCTGTCCTCAGGAATCGCCCCAATCTCTTAATCGTAGTAAAACATTCATTCCTAACAACTCTAATTAACCATTCTTCATCAAACTCACTCACACCGTACTGTTCTATCCTCCATCCACTCAGCTCCATGCACTCGCAAACCATGTGAACCAAACTCTCATTCTCGCATCCACACATCGGACAGAAGTAAGGACCGGATTTCTGCCTAAAATTACCAACATAACGTCTTCTAGCACCAATTGGCAGGGTGTTCGCCAACATTTCAATAATTATTCTTAATTCCTCCCGCTTAAGACCCGCTTTAAACATTATACTCTCACCCCACGTCTCCCTTACCGCGGCATAAAGCCTCAGGGATTCGGATTGATCCTTTTGGACGTGCCAAACCTGTATTTCCTGGCTCTTAAGTATTTCCTGTACTAGCTTGCTAACTCCTTCCTCATTTCCTACTCCATTATTCCACATTTAACCAATTCCACAATCATCCAATATCTTTTTTACCAAATAAGGCCACGAATTAGACGAATCATCTTTCAACGCTTCTAAGTATGCTGATTTTATTATTCTAACACGTGGCAAACTAACAATCTTTTCCCTAAACAATATTCACTAATCTTACATTTCTCAACGATGTTAGACCTAACTCACCCTTAATCACTACACTATTTGTAAATTTACTAACCCCTAACCACCTTTTAAAATACCATAACTGCAAAACTTCTATTTTATCTATTTTCTCATAACCCCATACTTCAGACCCGTAATGCATTACCCCAACTACCTTAGACCTAAATATTTCTTTATGGGCCCGGAGATTCCTAATTTCCTTCAGTTCACTCCTCAAAATCATATTTGAACACAATCTTCCTTTCTCTACGCTCTTTTCAATATGTTTACTAAATGTCTTACCTTTAGCTCTAAACCTTATTCCTAAATACGTCCATTCTTCTTTCACTTCAATTTCTCTACCTGCGTATTTGAACTTATCCTCGGACCTCAAATTCCCTCCTTTCCTAAATACTAACACTACCGTCTTACCTGTGTTTAGCTCCAGTTTCTTGCCTTCCAAATACACCCTTAACAAATCAAGTAAAACTTGCAAATTATTTCCACTATCACTTACCAAAACAATATCATCAGCGAAAAGGAGCATACATAACAAAGATAAGTCTAATGAAACTGTAGGTGCTCCTTGTTTTAACATGAACTCGACAACATCATTAATAAAAATTCCGAACAGTTTTGGCGACAGAATACATCCTTGTTTAACCCCCAAATTGTAACTTATTATTCTTGACAATTCTTTCCCCACTCTAACTATCAAACGAGTTAACCTATATATCTCTGCTAACATCAACACAAATGTAGCCGGTAGTCCTATCCTTAGCAATTCATTTTTTACCCGGACATATATTTAGTCCGGAATCCGTTTGTAACCGGATTTTTTTTTTTTCAGTCAAGCTTTTATTCAAAGTTGATTAGATGTTTTTATAGAGATTTGACGCTGGGTTTCTTTCTGAATTTTCTTTGTTTGCTGGACTAGTATTATAGTTTGCTCGGAACTCTGGTGAAACCGGAAACTTGGCAGAAGTAAAGCAGGAAGTCTCGGTCAGTATCGTCGAAATAGATATGGCTTATAGAGGTATATCTGAACTTGGTTTTCTCTGATGATTAGCCTGGCGAAGACAAGACCCTATTGCTTTAATCAAATATTAGATTTTTGGGATCCCATCGACACCTTTGGTCTTGTTTTTCACGCCAACAGGCTAGAGAACGAAAAGAAGGCACGCCAGTCCACTGGTCCTACAAGAAGGCATAGACGGTGCATGCCTCCTGGTGCAAGAATGTCATCTTTTAGTATGCCGTGCCTCTTTTTAATCGATCCCGAGATTGACGCTTTCGGGCAGGGAGATCGAGAGTTCGGTCCTGATCAGGCCAAAATATTTTGCTTATTCGCGTGCTTGGTAAAAATGAATACCTTATCAGATTCCTCGCAGAACACAAATTCTTTAAAATGACTATTTAGTGCCTGAAAATGCACGAGGGGAGTTGCGAAAAAGAATCAGTGAGCTGAATTTAAGTAGCTTCGGTGCAAACTACGTATGTGTAATCTACAGTAGTATGATGATCTTCTCTGTATGGCAGTCGAGGGGCAAATTCTTTGGAGATAATTTGCATGGGGGCCCCGAAAATTTCTATTGCTTGTGGCCTCCGCAGGGTTTGAACCGGGTATGTTCAATTCTATCCACCCCATCGGTGAAGTACACAATTGTTCTGTAAAGATCTAGATAAATACAATAAGATATTTTAACGCAGCTTGGTTCAGAATCTGGTGAAAAATTTGTCGGGATATTTGGTGGTGACAGGAACCTAGTGCCAATACCTCGCTGCCAAGGAAATGCGTTTCCCTTTGTCCCTGGACCTTTACCTAGCGAGTGATCGATGTTCTCAAAATCTGAGCAAAGTGGGGAAACGAGTAGGCTATTAGATCCCCCCGACCCTTCCCCATCCTCGTTCCGGCCGTCCCTCATACGGGGAAACACGCCAAGACCTTATCCAGTTCCCATCTGTTTCCTAGCCAGAGAAACTCTGGTGGCGCGTGGATGTAATGGGGGTATTTGTTCGGAGGGAATTAATACTGATTAACTAAACAACGCGGAAGAACTGGGTCAGAAAGCATGAGCTAGCGTCCATTTTGGAAGTCATGATACGAGTTTTGCAATCCTTGGAGCTACTTTTTGGGATCCCAAAACGGAAGACGGAGCAAGTGGATCGATTCTGTCCTATTATCTTTGTATCGACATATAGAGATTCATTAGAAATGTAAAAGAGTAAAAGGGCTGGTTCTCCACGGATTAGGGCTAGACAACTGATCAGCTGAGAAAAGAAAGAATTTAATATGAACCGGACGTGCATGCTTGCCCTCAAATCTAAGCTCACGACGACTTCAGAATAAACTTCAACTTTTATGAGATTGCTTGCGGAATTCCGGACGAATTTCTTGTCCAATGAATAAATGAAGTTCAGATACGGATTCACCATTTATCTTTACTTCCGAAATCGAATCTCTAATCGACTTCGAAGGAATTTCCTTCACGGACAAAAAACTTTTACTTGAAGGAAATTCCGGATTTTTGCCGGATCCCGGGCGAACAGCTTATCCGTCAACGAAACGAAGTTCAAAAATGGACTCAGCAAGTCTCCTTACCCCTATATCGATTCCTTAATCGAGGCAATCGAGAAGTTCATGATTTTTTAATTAATGAAATCATCCGATAAAATTTACAAGGTAGTGTATACATAAAGAACACGTTCGATCGGAATAGTTTCGACTAGCATTGGTGTTCCGCTCGTAATCTAACTGCAGTCTGGGTTATATGAGCTGGGGAAAAAAACCTGTTTATCCCTATACTGAACCTCTAATCAACTTTAGTCGTGCAACCCAATCGTGCAGCAAAAACAGCAGCCGCGTCAAAAATTAAATCTCAGCACTAGTTTTTTCCGTGCAGTGATACTTAAAAGTAATAGACAGCGGCGAGTACCGCCTACCAGAAACGTGGAACGAGGTTATTAATGGAACAAAATTTAAGCTTTCAGTCCCTTATTAATGACAAATCCGAAGTTGGTCAAAATACAGAAAAAAAAACTTTCGTGTCATCGCCCGAATCGTGCAGAAAAAACAGCGGCCGTGTCAAAAATTAAATCTCAGGACTAGTTTTTCCCTACATTGGTATTTAAAAATAATTTGCCCAAATAAGATATTTATAGTCGTAGAAGCTTATTGCAGGTTTGTTTCCTCCCGCGACTTTGACCCTGAAGATTGACAGCCTGACGAGGACCCTTGCTTAAGAAGGGCCGAAATATCGCTGCTAAGAACATCGTAGCTGACGTATCCGTTTTATGCAGTATTTGAATATATGTTTCAAAGTCAGCTTGGGCTCAAGCAATATTTATTCAGATAAAACCTTCACTTTTAACAAATTTTCAGGTTTTGACCGGATTCCGGGCGAACTATGTGTCCGGCGAGAAAATATACGGGTTCAGCATGCCTCCTTACCACTTTATCGAACCTCTAATCAACTTAAAATAAAACTTTTACTTCTAACAATTTTTCCCTTTTATTTTCGGTTTTCCCGGATGAACTACTTGTCCGGCGAGAAAGGGTTTTCATAGATGTGTTCAGCATGTCTTCTTACCTCTAGATCGACTATCTCGTTAGCTGTTAAAACTTATAAATTGTAACAAATTTTCCGGTTTCAGCAGGATTCCGAGTGAACTATATGTGCGGGTAGAAAATGATTGTCACATACTGATTCAGCATGACTTCTTACCCCTAAATCGAACATCTAATCAGTTTCAAATAAAACTTTTACTTTTAACAAAATTTCCGTTGTATTTTGGGTTTTCCCGGATGAACTACTTGTCCAATTAGAAAATGATTCTCATATATGTGTTCAGTGTGTTCAAATGTAGGGCTACAGACTCATCTACGACCTCGATCTGCCCCTTGACCCGATTCATCAAAGTATCCCATTCCCATCGAGAGTTATCGTGCTGACAGACGGAAGGACAGTCGGACAGACGGCCAACTTTTGCGAAGTCATAGGTATCCCTCCACTTACGTTTGGGATCCCAAAAATTGGTGTAGTGCCGTTAGAGTCTGGACACCGGAAGTTCGAAAGAGGAGTAGTTTACTGACTTAAGAGTGAATCAGGGACATAAGACGACGGGTTTCAACCAGTTTCAAGCGACTTCGAAGTAGTAGTCATTTCAAAGTAGTGTTTTTCAAGTAGAGGATACTTTATTTTAAAGGCCAATGACCTATTTTTTGCATTGTGTAGCTATTATTAAGAAAAAATAAGATTTCCCCCATAAAACTTCAAAGGACCATTTTAGCCACAAAGCAAAAGAATAACCTCATCATCTATAATCATCACCTTAATAGATCTTCCAAATTTCTCACATCACTAAACTTTTACGTATTTTAAACAGTTCCTCCCTCACACACCATTTCCCCAAATATTTCCGAAATATATCCGAACCAAATTCACTTCTTTCTTTTTGATCTTTTTCCTATCTACCGACACACACTTTTTTTATTTTGATCTGTTTATTTGTGCTTCTAGATGCCAGGAAATCGTAAAGACAAACCCCCCTTAAGCAAGCCTCTATTTTCTCCGAAAGCTCCATGCACTTACTGAGGAAATGAAACAATCTCTTTCTGCCAGAGACTCTCAGGCGACCTGTAAGGACTAGCACTTTCAAGGATCACATGAGGAATTTGATTAGGCCTCCACATCAGTCTTACATCGTGTAGAGGCCCATTTTCGCCCGTATTACGTAAAACCCCTATAGCAAGCCTTCCTTTCCTCCAAAATCTCCTTGCACTTAGTCAGGGAGTGGAATTATCTTCTCTTCTGCCAGAGACTCTTCAGGCGACCTGGAAGGACTAGTACTTTTAAGAATCACATGAGAAATTTCATTACTCCTTCCTATTAGTCTTACATCGCTATCCGTATTACGTAACCCTAAAGCAAGCCTTCCTTTCCTCCGAAATCTCCTTGCACTCAGTCAGGGAGTGAAATTATCTTCTCTTCTACCAGAGACTCTTCAGGCGACCTGGAAGGACTAGTACTTTTAAGAATCACATGAGGAATTTCATTACTCCTTCCTATTAGTCTTACATCGCTATCCGTATTACGTAACAGCCCTGAAGCAAGCCTTCCTTTCCTCCGAAATCTCCTTGCACTCAGTCAGGGAGTGAGAGGATCTTGCCTTCCTGCCAAAGGCTCTCATGTGCAGAGCATAATAACACTAGGGAGTACACTGTCAGAAGTTTCATAACAGATTGCGCATAACACTTTCAAGAATAACACCTTTTCACTTAGATATAAAGTGTTATGACCAATTAAGCTTATACTATTTCGTGCCTAGATCTCCAGCAACACCTTCAATAGGTAAAAATACTACACTGTCAGAAGTTACATAACGACAACAGAAGGATGCGCGGTTTCAACAGATAACACTTTGTGATGTTATCTGTTATGTTTCTTTCGTTCCCGTTAGTATTTTTACCAATTGAAGGTGTTGTCGGAGATCTAGGCACGAAATAGTGTAAACTTAATTGGTCATAACACTTTATTTCTAAGTGAAAAGGTGTTATTCTTGAAAGTGTTATGCGCAATCTGTTATGAAACTTCTGACAGTGTAGCGCCAAGACCTATGATATCCATGCTTTTCAAACGGGCCATACTCGTAGCGCCGCCCACTACGCTTGCAGCATGTAAAGCGACACAAACTTGCGGGTTTAGAAATTTCTAGTAAAGCAAAGGTGCGGTCTGCACACAGCATGAAAACAATGGAGGCTGTATCATTCGTTTGCAATGTTCAGTATATGAAGTTATCAGAGCCAGCTCTGGTGAACGACTGACTGAGTTTCAGTAAGGACGTTCGCTACCGCTAGTGGTGCTAGTACGCTGCTATGAGAGTGTGTGTCAATTTTGTCAAGTCTTGGCGCTACTCCCTACTGTTATTTTGCTCTGCTCAGGTGCCTTGGAAGGACTACTTTAAAAAAAATTTAGTACCTCTTAAGAGGCCCTTTTTTCGCCCGTAATGAAGGATGAATGATGCGGACTAATCGTCTTTCCAGCCTCGTTTGTAAGTCGGAACAGCTTGTGTTTCATTGTTCATCATGTCCGAACTAACGATCTCGTTTTCAGGCCTGGGAGCATCACGAGAGCGAAGAGACGGTCAAAATTGCAGCGTCAACAGAGCAGAGAAGGAGGGACCGCGACACCGCGAGTACATTCGAGGCAAAATTCAAAGGACGAATGCCGTACGAGTAAGTTTCTCAAAAGACTTTCTAAAGGTACAGTAGAGGTATGCTTATTTGAACAGTTACTTAAATGTGAACAGTGCAGTTTTGGGCTAAATGGTAGAATGGAGATCCAAAATACCTATTCACGTTTTTCAGAGTCCTTTAATTACCTACTTTCGCTTTGGCACATGAACGAACAGAAACACCTGTCACGCTTTGGCATTACACACTGATTTAAAAAAATAAATGGTACCGGTTTGTGCGTGCTTTTATGGGCTGTCGTTTGTTCTGTTGCCAGATACGGTAGTTCGCCTCATTCAGGTAGTAATGGTTTTTTTTTTATGGCACTTGCCCTTCGGCCAAGTGCCGTGTAGCAATCGCAGTTTCTGTCCGTCCGTCGGTTTGTCTATCGCTCCGGGTTTTGCTAGTTCGGGCACTTCCACATAAGCTAAGACGATGAAACACGTATCTAGAACCCGAAAAGATTAACTTAGAAAAATTAATTTTCCATCTAGGTGGGGGGGGGGGGGGGGTGGAGGGAGGGGGAATCCGGAAACTTGAGGTTTGAACTTTGGAACGGGTGATCGGATCTTAATGAAACTTGATATCTGGAAACACCTCGTGTCTCAGACGGAAATCTTGGGAAACGCTTAGAGTGGAGGGATCGGGATGAAACTTGATGGGAAGAACAAGCACAAGTCCTATATACATCGATGACAAAACCGGACTGGATTCAACCAGTGTGGGGGGAGTTGGAGGGTATGGCGGAATTCCGGCGATCCCGCGATTTCGGTATTTTCCAGAGATGTGGTCTTGAATTTTGGTCTTGGAGTTAAGACCAGTCTCAAGACCAACGTCGACAATCTTGGTCTTGGTCTTAAGACCAGTGGCAAATTCTTGATCTAGGTGTTGTTCTTACGCTTCCGGTCGTCAAGACCCTAAGTACGGTCGGATTAATTTTGGAACTTTACAAAACGTCACAAATGAGGAAATGGTTAATAACGGATTGCATCATCAGGACCAGATTTTGAAGATCCATAGATTAGAGGGTCTTAATTATTATTTATAGAGGCTATTTATCGCGATCATTGTTATATAAGCAAAGGCTTGAAGTGATTAACTTCAGTTAAAACAAATTGGCAATGAAAAGAGCACTGACAGTGTAGGGTTTCTTCTACTTTTGTAAAGTAAGCATGCAGTATGTACGGTCAAAAAATGCCCCAAAAGCGTGAAACCCCTACATGAAAAGGTTTTCTGCGTTCCAGCAACTGCAGCACCAATGGAGCGAGTGTTCAGCCACAGTGAACTTTTTATGCGACCGCACAGAGCAAGGATGTCCCCATGGTATCTGATACCACTGTCTAAAGTCGTTTTCGTAGTTACCGTGGTATGTGATACCATGATCAAAAGGCGTTTTTGCAGTTACCGTGGTATCTGGCCAGGTACCGTGGCATCTGATATTCAGTCACCACGGTCCCGTGGTAACTGATCATTGCATCTGCAAAAGTAATCGTAATGTCTAGGACTTATAGCTCTAATAAAATGAGCTGACTTATCCGTTTTGCACCGTCAAATATAAAGTATTCATCGTCACCAACAAAAGAGTCTAGGATTTTGTCAAGCTGGTGGGAAAGAAGCTTAGGACTTCTGATGTCGAAATTCTTCTCTGTCGAAACTGATCAAAACTTCCTGCCTTACTTCTTCCAGATTTCACCGAAGAAAGAAAGGCAAAGTAGTGTTAACAGTAGTCATTTCCTTCGACTATTAATGATTTTCCTGCCCCGTTTCTAGCCATATCAGTTAACTACTTCAAAGTATCATATGTTCAAGCTCCTTCTCCTCGTTCCTCTTTCCTCAAGTGTTATTTTTGTTTCAGCAATTAAAACCTACGATGAAAACCAACTCCTTGTCCTTGAACACGCCAGGATGACACTTCAAGACCCTCTAAAGCCACCAAAGGTTCGATCGAGAGACAGTTCAGACTCTTCAGAAGCCAGCGAGTACAGAATGGAAATCCCTGTTTGCCCTCCGGTAAGCAATATCAGTATTTTCAGGGTTTGTTCGAACCCTACCAATAATTACTAAATACTGCCATAAATACACTGTGTTTCATAACAGATTGCGCATAACACTTTCAAGAATAACACCTTTTCACTTAGAAAAAAAGTGTTATGACCAGTTAAGTTTATACTATTTCGTGCCCAGATCTCCAACAACACCTTCCTAGGTAAAAATACTACACTGTCAGAAGTTACAAAACGATAACAGCAGGATGCGCGGTTCCAACAGATAACACTTTGGGATGTTATATGTTATGTTTCTTTCGTTCCCGTTAGTATTTTTACCAATTGAAGGTGTTGTTGGAGATCTAGGCACGAAATAGTGTAAACTTAATTGGTCATAACACTTTATTTCTAAGTGAAAAGGTGTTATTCTTGAAAGTGTTATGCGCAATCTGTTATGAAACTTCTGACAGTGTAGTTCCGACCTGTAGAAGGTCAGATGCAGATTGGAAAGCATTTCCGCTGCACATTTTCCACACATTCCTGAGTGTTTGTCACGGGAAAAGAAGTACGTGCCACACTATACCCGCAAGTTGAGACGCGCGGAATTGCCGTTTTGTCTGTTCTTTGGTGGTAATTTCAAATGCCAAAATAAAATCCAGATAAAATATCAAGAAATAAAACTTCGGGCTTACGCCATTACCAGTTTTAGGCTACTTGAACAATCTTCACTTTTATTTGTTTGAAAGAATGAAATCCTACGATAAAGCTGATAAGGTGTTGTATATTGACATACAGAATATTATTGACTCGGGGAGCTGGGGTTCCGAAAAAAAAACAGGCGGAAAAAAATAGGAAATGGCACCCCTTCAGCCCCCCCCCCCTGGTACCAAACCCTTCCTGGCGATAAAAGACCGGTTTTCAGCGAGCCGCCGTCACGCTTTTAAATTTAACTCGCGTGTCCAGGGGAAACCCTTCAGTGCTCGCGGTCAAAACTGCAGTTTCTTAGAAGATAATTTCCTATGTATTCGCATTAGGGGGGGGGGGGGTGGACGCGGGGTTTGACGGGGGGGGGGGCAATCACTTAGACCTGGAAGTTGGCTCGATTTGCTGATCCGTAGAATTTAGTTCATAGGTTGCCTACTGTTACTATAACGAAACAACAATTGTTATGTTTTTGCAGATACCATGATATCTGTTACCATGGTAACTGGATCTGCTACTGATCTTTTTTGCAGTTATCGTGGTATCTGATACAACGGTTGATCCGCCTAAACCACAATTGCCGAATTTGCGCTTTTTGAAGTCATCCCAAAAGAAAAACTGATATCCAGTCACATAAAACAATGGGTTTTATGTCATCGTGTTAGGTTTTACTGTTATTTGCTTCTGCCTAAACCGTAGCCGCTCCACTGAGTGGCCTGAAAGGAAGGGCTCTTCCTTTCAGCTCACTTATTGGATCCAGGAGTCTTTCAACTTGGTAGCGTCTAATCGAAGGCTTGGATTTGTTCGTACTGTTCTCGGTAAGTTCAGGTTCAGGACACGTTTATTTCACTCTACTCACTCTTGTGTTGTTCCTTCGAAGCTTCACCACTCTCTGCCTAAATATTACTAAAGAAGTCCCGACTATAACTCCTTCTGACGTCAATCAACCTTGTTCTCCTTTCACTGATCTCCCAGTGGTTCTCCCGTTCTAACCACAAGCTTTTCTCCGGAGTTCTATGCTTTACATTAGACTTGGACATGAGTTTGGAAACCATATTTCTTTTTAAATCTCGGCTAGGTTTAAAAGGCTCGTGACAATTTCCTTTTTAATTCTGACTTGGAATTAAAAGGTAAACCAGATAAGATTGTAAATATAAAGATATGAAAACCCTTCGTAACACTCCTCCCCTGTTACATAGTTTTGTTCCACAAAACAATTCTCAAAGTTACCCCAACTCTGTTTCATAATCGGAACATTTTCTTTACTTTCATGGTCTACATTAATTTTTAAAGTTTAAATTTCAGCGCCTCGGCTTATACCCGAAGTTCCAGCAGATTTGCTTATTTTCGATATGGCCGTAGCTAGATAGAAAACGCTTTTGGTCCATATTCAACACTTGGTCTTCAGACTCTGGTCGGTGGATGTTGAGTTTTTACGCTCTCACCGTTGACCCCTGGCCTACTCACAAGTCGTTGGATGTTGAGTTTTTACACCCTCACCGATGACCCTTAGGCTACTATATCCTTGACCAAGCGGATAAAGTTATCATCCGAAAATAAAGTGAAGAATCTTACGTTACTATTCTGAATTTTTATGATGGAAACAGAGTTAGGAGCCAACGCGTTCTCGAAGAAACGTTACGAGGATAATCATATAATTTTAAACAAGTCCTTTCCCCCAAATTGAGTTAAAGTCCCCATTAACTAAAAGAACCCAACCCAATTTAATAATAAGTTAGTCATTTAGAAGTTACAACCCCCTTGTCGTAGTTGAGATCACTGATTTCGAGCAAAGGGTTAAAATTACTTTACCAAATTTCGTGGCAGAGGTGACTTTCTCAGGTTCAGCAAAACAGTCAACAACAATTAAAAACAAATATGTAATCTTTCGTCGCCGACGTTTTCTCCCGTAGACTTCTTTGTCTTCCGAGGGCTTCATCAACGACGCTAGAATGTGAGGCTCGGTTGCTCTTTCTCCTTAGCTTTAGTCCAACTCCATCACCTGAAAAATGGCAAAGCATAACACATGTATGGTAGGCCTACAGACCCACCATTTAACTTTATGGCAGAATGCATAATATGTTGGGGCCGAGAACAATGCAAAACTACTTTGGCCTGTCCTGTGGCATCAATCCGTCAAGTTGCTCTCAGTAGGAACGGTCCTACCCTCAAACTAAATTTTCACGGTCCGTTCGGATGCTCCCTTGACACGAGGCTATGTACTGTAAACTGTCATTCTGACCCGCATGTTATCGGTTCCCAGCACTTTTATGCAAACTATGAAGCGAAAACGGTTAAATATTTAGAATTCAAAGTTCCAGTTTCTCACTAAATATGATTAAATAAATTGGCCTGTGGCCCTTCGATAATATATTACTTTACTTCTAATATTAGTATATCAACTTACTGGATGATAAACAACGCACCCATGACAAAACATTACGACTTACGACTAACTTGCACAAAATTATCTTTTTCGCTTACGTACTCAAAATTTACACGGCCTGTGGCCCTTCTATATATAATATGTATAACAAAAAAATCGATAATATTGCTTAAAGCTATGTACAACACCACCAGAACTGCAGCTGTTTTTTTTTTTTTTTTTTTTTTTTTAATATAAAACCAAACATACTCATTTGACCTCTGGTCCGTTATTGTAATGATCCCGGAATAATGAACAAAATCAACAAATAAAAAAATAAACATAACTAAAAATAAAATAAACAAACATAAGTTGGTGACTTGGCATGGCATTTGCTTTGGCATTTAGTAGTAACCGTATTACTGTGGGAAATAATCATTTAAATTCATGTTTGCTCTGTCGAATTCTGTCCTTAACAGAGCTAGCATTACTTCCCATCTAATTTGTTCATGCTCAGGCTGCTGTAGTAGACGGACAAAATCGCCAACGTTAAAAGTGATTGGCAAAGCCTCTGTTATATAATAGTTCAACGGGGGAATGTAGTTCCCCCTCCGATAATATTGGAAATTGTACGCGTATTCGGGGACTTCGCCTGGTCCCATCTGATTCTGAAAATGAGGCTGGTTCCCGAAGGATTCCTGCCCGAAAGAGTGGAATGATCCTACCTCATTCTGGTTGGGAAGGTCTAAATACTCATGCATTTCGTCTGACTCCTCCTCCTGCTGAGGTGAGTTGTTATGGACCCTGTTATGGTCTGCAATAGCCACTCCCTCCATATGGGGCATAGGTGGCGTCCTCGGGCCCAAAGGTGGAGTTTCTGGCGTCTCTGGTTGTCTGTCGGCTGAATGTCCGTCCTGACGGATTGATTGTGGTTCTTCTTCTTTTCGTGGTGTCATCATGGAGGCTATTAAACTATTATCTGGAACTATAATTAAGTAAAAATACGACATTGGAGGGTGTAAACTTATTTTAAAGCAAAACCAAAGAAAATAAATAATAGCGCGTTTCCTTAATCTAATATTCTTGCTTCTTGGGCACTTTCAAATTTTGGTCTTGTACTGCCCATATCCACAAGATTTAAGATAGTCGATGGTTGTGCCATCTGGCGTCTGGCCTGCCAGACGTAGTGATAGAGCATCACCACAATGACTGGGATGATCAAGTTTCCAAAAAGAGATGAAATGCCAATGAAATTGACATGTTTCTGAACGTAGCCTACTGCTTCATATGAATTTTGAATAATTGGGTTATTCGATTCTAGCGCTACTTCAAGTTCTTGTAACGAAACTTCTGTCTTACGGCTTGCAATATTTGCGACTTTCAGTTTTCTGGTTATCTCTATTTTTGAGAAGAATGTTAGTTTAGGTAAATTATGCGTAAAGCTAGGCACGCTAACCGAAATATTTCCAAAATCAAGTTTTAGCGTTGTTATTCCCGAAAACGACGCAGGAATTGTGAAGGTTTCGGAAAATAACGAACAGCCTGAAGGCAGATTAAGGAGATTGCTGCCGTTCAGCACGACCCGCTCTTTTAGTTCGTCATTACATGCAATCGAAGCATGAACCAACTTGGCGGAAAACACCCAGAGGTTCTCAGCGACGTGACTAAGAATCGGTACTTCCGGTGTCGGAGGGGGTGAAAACGTAACCAAGCAATTTTTCTCTATTTCTTCAAAGTTTTCTTTATAAATTGCGTAGTTGCACGAGTTCAGAACTTTCTTTTGCACAGCTTTAAACAAAGGGCAAATTTGTACTTATACTTTCACACAGTTTCTAAAGTCATCTAAATTCAGTTCCACAAAATGTGTACGTTCTTCCTTCTGAATAGCAATAAAAGGCTGTGTCGGGTAGACAGTGGTTAGATTATTTGGTAAACTACTTTGAAAAGTAGGAAAAGGCATTATTTTATAGAGATCAAACATTTCACTCCGCGACACCAACGGGATTTCAGTGACGATTCTTAATCCAGAAATTGTAAGCAAAGTCGAGGTTTTAGCAAAATGATGATAGTACGGCCAAACATTTTCGATATTTCGCACGGGCAAACGATACTTAGCGGGTAGACTTGTACTGATTTTTGCTAAAATGTCTACTAATCGTTTGGGGCGAAACATGTTTATTGGAAGACGGTTGGCCGCCAATGAGTTTAGATCGATTTCTACTTCATGAAGCTTTTGACGTACCTCACCTAGAAGCTGTTGTATTTTTAAATAGCCAATATCGGCCCCGAAATGCACACCTTGGTTGGTGTTATGGGCGACGAGTTTCGATATTCTTTGCCAGTGCACCTCGACGCCTTGTAACGTTGATGTTAAATTTCCCAACATTTCATCTTGTTGTTTTTCAGCAAGAACAAGGTTTCTAATTACCGTTACTTGTTTCGAAATTATATCCTTTTGTGCCATACCCGCTATCTTTAGGTTACCCACAGCTTCTGAAAGTTCTGTTATCTGGGTAACTGTTGCGGTACCAAACAATACTCGAAGTATTTCACCACCCAAATCAATGAGGCCCCTTTTACTTCTAGAATTAGTTCCTAATAGGATTGAAATACTTTCGACCTCATTTTCTAAAGCTGAAATTAGTTCATTCATTTTTGAATTTTCTTTTCTGTAAACTTCATACACTTTCGATTGATTTTGGGCAACATTTTGCTGATCCAAGGCGTCTTGGTGGCTGACAATCAATACAAAATATTTCCTTACAGTACCAGCAATGGCTTTGAAGAAGTCCAGGTTAACTTCACCCACAATCGTCCATTTGGCAGTCGTCAAAGCTATTTGGCCTTCTGGAACCAACACATGTCCCAGGCCCACTTTGATATCTGCTACTGAAAAACTTAAAGTTCCGATTACAAAAAGCAGAACTTTCATTTTACTTGTTGCTTCTTTGCGTCCACAATCAAGACTGAAGATCAGAGCTTGATTGCTGTCCGCTTTATATGAAAAATATACGCTGACTTTCACAGGACGGCACACTAAAACACAACACTAGCTTTAAGCGGAGCGGCTTTTAAAATAGCGATTCTAATGCAGCATTTTAGCGAAAACCAACAAATTCAGCGTACTCTCTCATGAGCCGGACTTCGGTAGGACTTAACGTTAGATTCTGGAGCTCAGAAATTTCCGAGTTCACCCTCCGTTTATTCATACGGACTTTACAGGTTATTACTACAATTGTCACAACCAACGTCAAATATGACAACCCGAAAACTGCGATTACGATTGTCAAATCTATCAGTAATGCAGTTTCTGTCAAAATTAGTGATTCCGCTCTCTCTTCGTCTGATAAAATTTTTGATCTGAATTTTAGGTCCTCGATTAATTCGGACCATGCGATGGGTTTCTCTCCTTCCCATGTATAAAAACTTGTTTCTGTGAGACATTTATATTCAATTCAGGAAGAACTGGTTTAGGCTTAATTGATTTTATATGCATGTCATCTAATTCCACGTTACTAGAAAGTTTCCATAACATACCGTTTTGTGACAATTCACAGTTCCTTTTTACGCTCAAAACATTCGCGTGCGCTTCTGGTACCCCTATTTGGTTCAGTCTGGTGCAACTACCCTGTAGCGGCACCATTTTCGATATGAAAATTTCGCCTTCCTTTAATTTTAGGATTTCCGGTATCTTAACCTTTTTTACTGCTTTCCAAGAACAAAACAAATAAGCATTCTTGTCATTAGTAACTAATCTTTCCAAACATTCCAGATTTGAATTATTTTTCATTTCTTTCAGTTCGCCCTCTTGCTTTCTTAAATCGAAAATACGTTCATTTGTCATTACTTTATGATTTAGTGTCTGTACTGTAAAAATTTGATTTGCTTTTTCCGACAAAGTAAAAGATTTCTCTTTCGTGTCTAGTTTTACCCAAAGCGCCAAGGGTCCCACAGTTGATACTGGCATGATACGAACAAACTGAAATTTGGTATTTTCATAAGAAAGCGGAATTTTCACTGCTACACGTAGATTTTCGTCGACTAACCCAAACGATGACTCCAAAAGCTCAGAATACCAGAAGAACGGGTCGATCGGTTCTGTACTTTCTGTGAGCTCTAGCCGTCCTTGTTGCCGGATGATCCGATCGATCTGATCCAACAGGTTCTTTAATTCTTTTGGAGGAACGAGAAGTTTCGGTACCCTGCCAGCTTCTAACACAGAAACAGCCCTTTCAACTTCTAAAAAGTAATCGACTAAAACTTGTAAATGAGATCCTGTCTCTAACATACCGGAAGACAGGAATGCCGTTTCTAGTGCTAAAGTCAGATTAACCTGCTTTTCATTTAATTGGATTAGGGTATTTTCCACTTTCTCGATTCCCCCCAAAACTTGAGCAAGGGTCCAATTCAGACTTGACATTCGACTTTCCAAATTCCAGAGTGATCTCTGCGCTGTCGGATCATGAAATAGCTCCGACATGCGTATTTTATCACGATTACTTTTTGAAATCGTTTCGTTTTCTAGAATAGTTTTTAACTGCAGTTTTAATTTATTTGCCGGGTGAAAATAGTTTGCTGGGTTTTCGGATGTCAAACTTGAAAAGATCTTGCTCCTGTCTTTTACCATGTGCAACACTGACTCCCTGTATCGGTTCATAACGTAAAGCTTTACGAGGATCGAATTTTTGTAATTTGTGACGATCCCTTCGAACAATCCTGCGGAATAGTTTGAACGACGTTTGAATAAGAACTTAGTTTTTTCCGAAAATTCTGCTACTCGTTCTTGAAGAGTTTTGCACGTTAACTGCAAGTGTCCGAGCTCCACTTCGAAATACACAATCCATTAGGAGGTAATTACCTTAATGTTTTCTACCCTCGTGATTAATGCGCCGTCTATAAGTATGAGGCTCATGCCATTTTCAGTGGTTTGAAACGAAGGTTGCTCATTTGACAAAACTGACGAGACAACTAGCAGAAACAGGTAGAAATGCATTTCCGAAAAACCTACGGTAAAAAAATTATAATATAAACCACGCTTGTCCTTTAAATGGCGTTCCACACAACACGATTAGGGATTTTAAATTTCGTGAAATACGTACGAAGTCCATGAGAGGGTCTGTACTTTTTACTACTTCAGCGATTTTCGAACCCACCCTCATAAACCACATGATTCCGCTGTTCCGGATTGAATTCTTTAAGTCTGAACTTTTTGGATGGGACCTGAAATACTTCTCGAGTTCTATCCTCGTGACCTTTACGTTATTCTCCACTACAGATTTCAGAGCGCTTATCAGTTCATTGTCAGGAGTGAAGAAAGGATTACTTAACGTTTCAATAATTAGAGTGAGAACGCACTCTTTAGCAAAGTTTTCTGACACCTTTTCTTGCTTCCCTTCTGCCAAAAACTGCTGAAACGACTTGAAGTCGCTGATGTGCTTAACAACTCCTGCCATATCTCTGAAATACGCAAACAATAAATCTTTTAATTATTGAAAATTTCTTCAGGCAATAAGAATCACAGTTAGATCTTTAAATTTCAACTTCTCAATTTCTTTGGTATCCATTAATTCTTGACGTTACTTCTTGTTGCTCTCATCTGTATTTTGTTTAGCTTGTATTTGTTTAAAGGCCTTGAGAGGACTAATGAGGATTCTATTGATCATTATCGAATACGGTACAAAACGAATTAAGTGAATTCGCCTATGTGAAAAACACCGAATTGAAAGCGATTGACGATACGATTAAGATTCTGGATGTCACAATCCAGGTAACGTTTACCGTCGTGAGTAAACGAATTAAACGGGGGACATTGAAGACGTTCACTAGCGTCTCTCGTACAAAATGACTCATCTTGACTACACTGGCACGGCACTGTGCGAATACCTGTACCCTTCTAGTACGTGCCGTTTGTTTTGTTATCTATTCGTAGACATCGATAACAGTTTTAGTTCGTTCAACATCATCGAGGACAACACTAATTTCAAAGCGAAGTTGACCACTGACCACGGGTCAATGCCTGAAACTCAAACCCCATACCTATGCGAGGAGCAACATAATATCTACGCGGACGTCTACCTATAAACTGCATCCATTTGTACACGGAAATCAGATATTATACGGTGATTTTATGTATAGTTATTAGTTATTAGTTATTTATTTATTTTCTGTCTACAAGCGACCCCTAACCTGCGGACTTGCAACCCATACCTGACCAGAATTCCAAAGTATATTATTATTTTTATCGACCATGTCCAGGTTGATTTCGAGAGTCGACTTATATCAATAGCAAATAACAGTAAAACCTAACACGATGACATAAAACCCATTGTTTTAGTGGTGACAACGTTGTTCTTGCTATTCAGGTTCAGTTTTATATGTTAGGTTACTGTTGCTTAAGTGTTGATTAGTATTTCGGTTTATTACTTCTCTAGAGTTACGGTTTAAAGAATAAGCAAATATAATGAAGAACTGAATTTGATTTTTTTTTTCTGATTTTCTGATTTTTTTTTGATTTTCGGTTTCTCCTAAAATCCTGAATTTATCTGATTTTTGGGTTGCGAACAGTGATAAAATGGACAGCAAAGATTAAATAAGTAGAGATTTCATTCATTATATTCTTAGTCAGAATAAAGCTTTAGATTAATTTTTGGGAAATTGACTACCGATAACAAGATGACGGAACAAACAGATAAAGTGGCGAGCAAACTTTCTCTGGGTACTCTCTGTAAAATTGCAACCCAAGTAAACTCTTTCAGTGGGACGGGCGATGTTGTAGTTTTCTTGGATGACCTGGAAAAACTAAGAAACTGGGACGAAAATATCAAAGACCCTGAACTGATTCGCTTGGCTTTTATGAGAACAACCGGAACTGCCGCAAATTTTTTGGCTAATAACAAATTTTCAAGCTTCGATACGCTTAAGAAAGGCTTGTACCAACAATTCAAGCATACTTCTAGAAAGGCGAAATTGGTTCACGAAACATTGCTTTTGAATGAGGGTGAGGACCCATTCCCATTTATTGAAAATCTGAAAATTAAAGCTCTCCAGCTAATGGGTTTGGATGAAATGCCAGAGGAAGAAGAAGAAGGTTTTTACAACTTACTGAAAAATCTCCTCCTCGAAAGCCTCAGTCCGACTCTAGGTATGCGAGTAGTGGCTAGATGCCCAGAAACTTTTGACGAATCGACAGCTATCCTAATAAACGATTATCGGGCACGGGAGTTTGCAAAATCAAAATCATCTCGTTCACTGTCAGCTATTGCCCAGGCCAGTAGCGTAGTTAAGCCAGTAATAGGATGTGGTCAGGAAAATGTCACTAACGAAACCGAGAATTTCCGCTTGAACAAAAGAAGCAGTCGGGAACCTTTTAGACGATACGATAAGCAAACAGGCAGTACTGTGTTTTCTCGTTCTGGTGAAAATTATAGTAGAAATTTGAGACATTTTTCTCGCCAAGGCGAAGCTTCTGATAGTGGGAGGAGAAATTTTGACCATTCTGGTGGATTTAGAGGGAGAGATACCAGGAGTGTTTGCAGGGGACGGTCACAGGGCAAGGAAATGCGTACATGCTACAGGTGTGGAAAGGAAGGCCACATTGCAAGGGATTGCCAGTTGTCGTGTTCCGTGTGTCATAAACCGGGCCATCACGCGAAAAACTGCCGAGACAACAGATCGGCCTCAAAAGCCTGTTTTAATTGCGGCAAAACAGGCCATTTCAGCCGTGAGTGCAGGCTGTCACAAAATTTCCGCAATTTAAACGCGAAGTAGGATGTACGAGTTTCGTTGCACACCCTTCCGTGCATCCTGATGTAAATAGGGTAAGGGACAAACATTTTATTGCTACGTGTTTCGGTGCATGTAATAGTATGAGTAGTGATATATTGCCATATATTGGAGTTGATATTTGCGGTATTTCTGTTCAAGCGTTGGCAGACACGGGGGCATCAGCATCGCTAGTTAGTTTAGACTTGTATTTACAGTTACCTAAGGTAGTCAGGGACGCTTTAGGTAGGGACGGTGACGACGTAACGAGCGCCACTGGGCATAGCATGGGCATTTTTGGCAGTATTATCGAGACGATTCGTATAAACGGCAGTGACTATAAAGAAACATTTTTGGTTAGTGAGAAATTAAGGGTAGCGATGATTCTTGGTTATGGGTTCCTGAAAGCCCATGATTTAGTTGTCGATACAAAACATGACAAATTGGTCAAAAGGCATTCTAGGGACTGTTGTCACACCCTTAATTTCCACAACAACCAAACAACAGGAAAAAGTGAGATCCTTAAAGTACCAAGGACAATAAGTGATTGTATGGTATCTGAACCCTACAAGGTAAGGCAACAACCTTATTACTTTACAGGTGGTACCCATACAACAACGACGAACAACACTTTGATTCAGCATGATACAGTACCATGTACTAGCAACAACAGTTGTTGTTGTTTAGTACAACAATATAGGGGTGATGGTTCGAGTCCACACCATACAAAGGAAACAAATTGTTACTTTTCAGGTGGTGCTAATACAGAACAACACTGTACAACAGCAACAAACAACAGTTTGCCTCAGCATTATACACCTTGTTCTACCAACAACAGTTGTTGTTGTTTGACACAACAACATAGGGGTGATGATTCTGGTCCACACCATACAGTAGAAAAACATAGTTACATTTCAGGTGGTGCTCACATCGAACAGCGGTGTACACCAACAACAATGAAGACTGTATGCCATTGTGGCTTGACGCCATGTGCCATCAGTTGTTGTTGTACAGTACAACAGTCAACTAAGATGGCAGGTAGTGGTTCAATTCCACACCAAGTATCCAGCTGTAGAATTAGTAGTGTATATAAGGTTGAGATAACTAAACCGATTCCTCTTTTAGGATTTCGAAATTGTAGCGTGGCTCAAGTACATACAACACGAGTGCAAGATAATAGCTGTTGCAGCCGAGAACAACACTCAATCAATGGTGGTCCAGTTGCAAACAACAACCATCTTTATTGTGACAACCCACATCAAGGCTCAGCCAGTGCTCATCCGGCACCGAACAACAACCATTTATACTTGACCAAACAACATGAAGAAGCCAATAAGAGAATTCATAGGCTACAAACCATCAATGCTACAAACATCCCAGCAAAGACCATCAAACGCATCGTACTCACCACAGCAATAGGTCCTGTCGACACAGATGGCATGTTCCTTGTAACATCTACTCAAGAGGTGGAGTCAAGGCTTCCTGACTTAGTACTACCAGAACAGCTGATAACAACACAAGATGGTGTGTTCCACATTTACATCGAGAACCACACAGATGAGCCATTGAAGATCCCTAGATCATTCATAGCCAATGCAGTGAGCTGGGTTTCCGAACCACAGGTATGTATGAACCTAACTGAACAAACCTTTAAAGATCAGGTATACGCAGCAGAAATAATCCCTCTGGTAGGTGATGAAGTAACAACATTTCTAAACATGTTCAAACTAGAGCACTTGGCGAACAATTCTGCACGATTGAAGAAAGTTCAACAACTACTCTTGAACAATCACGACGTTTTTGCCAAAAACGACTTCGATTTGGGTACATGTGACATCGATCCTTTTGTCATCGATGTAGGAGATGCACCACCAAAGAGGATTCGTCCTTACCGCATTCCTGTTCATCTCGAACCTATAGCCAAGGCTGAAATCGATCGCATGCTTGCATGTAAGGTTATAGAACCTGCTTCTTCACCTTGGCTAGCACCACTTCTCTTGGTCGGAAAGAAAGATGGCAGCTATCGTGCCGTCACTGATTTCCGCAGCTTGAACAACGTAACAGTCAGTGACGAGTATCCTTTGCCCCATATCGCGGCAATACTTGACAAACTTCACGGGAAAAAGATATTCTCGGTTCTTGACTGTCTATGTGGGTATTGGCAAATGACTATCCATCCTGATAGCCGCAAGTACACGGGTTTCTCAGCACCTGGGTACGATCAGTATGTCTACGTCAAACTAGCTTTCGGTCTCAAGAACGCACCTGCTGCGTACAGTCGAATTATGTACCGGATCCTTAGACACCTCTTCGACGATGGTGTCGATGTATACCTGGACGACGTCATCAATGCGTCCACCGACGACGATTCCCATATTGAACTGTTAGCAAAGGTATTTGCAGCTCTTCGTAAAGCTGGTCTTAAACTCAAGGCTAAAAAGTGTGACTTCTTTAAAGAAGAGGTCATCTTCTTAGGTCACCGCGTCGATAACAATGGCATTCGGCCTGACCCTAACAAGCTCAGCGCTGTACGAAACCTTGCTTACCCGAAGGATTTGGGCGAGTTACGTTCTGCTATCGGTTTATTTTCCTACTTCAGGAAATTCATTGCTCAGTTCTCTGCTATCGCATCTCCACTGATCAAGCTGACCAAGAAGGACGAACCCTTCCAGTTTGGAGAAGAACAAACGATGGCATTCGAACAACTGCGATCCAAGTTGTTAGAAGAACCCATCCTAGGTCTTCCAGACTCGTCCCCATCGGCGAGTCCGATGAAAATTTACTGTGATGCCAGTTCCAAGGCATGTGGGGGCTTCTTGACTCAGATACAAGACAATCGGCAGAGAGTCCTTCAATACACGTCTCGTACCTTCAATCAAGCCGAACTTAAGCATGCGGCGATCGAGAAGGAAGCTCTTGCCATTGTACACTGTATCAGGTCTTTCCGTCCATACCTACTGGGCAGAAAATTCGTCGTAGCCTCAGATCATAAGCCCTTTCAATGGCTTATGAAGTCAACCGGGAAGGACGTAACAGGTAAGTGGGCAAGAATGCAGATGGAGCTTCAAGGATATGATTTTGAGATTACCCACATTCCAGGGACTCAAAATGTTGTTGCAGATGCACTTAGTCGTCTTCCTACGACTACTCCGACTCCGCTGGTCATGGCTGTGATCCCGGAGGCTGACAAGCAGTTCGCTTCGCAAGATCTGCGTCAGTTGCAGGGCAACGATGGTTTCGCTTCTGCTATCCGAAACTATCTTCAGCATGGTAGCCAGCTACCTTCTCAGATCGAGACCCAGATCTTACGTGAAATCGAGAATTTCGTTCTTGAGGACGGCCTTCTTTGCTACGTCTATTCGCCGTACCAAAATTGCCGTAGGTCTGATTTGCGCGTTGTACCAGTTCTTCCTCGCTCGCTCATTCCAGAAGACTTGTTCGATTGCCATGACTCCAAAATTTCGGGACATTTTGGATTTCTTAAGACTTATGAGCGCGTGCGAAGCCGTTTTTACTTCAGGAACATGTACAATGCCATCAAGCAGTATGTTCAGTGTTGCCTTGACTGCTGTCAACGCAAAGGTCTCAACCATACGCCAAGGGCACCGTTAGGTACGATACCTGAGTCCTCCAGACCCCTTGATATGGTTGGTATCGATTTGCTAGGACCTTTAACCGTTTCTACGCAAGGATCGAAGTACATAGTGGTCATTACTGATCACTTCACAAAGTACATAGTCCTTACGGCCATACCAGATAAAACTGCGAAGGCTGTAGCCAGAGCATTTACAGAGCAGTTTATCCTGGTTTATGGTGCGTGTGAACGCCTGATTAGTGATCAGGGTTCGGAGTTTATCAATGCCGTATTCAAGGGCATCCTTGAGCTTCTAAATATCAAACAACTTCGTACGTCGGCCTACCATCCGATGTGTAACGGGGCAGTTGAACGACGAAATTGGGACATAGCAAACATTTTAAGCTTGTATGTCAGAGATAGAGGACACGCTGATTGGGAGGATCAGCTACGCTATGTTCAGTTCGCCATGAACACAGCTTTTCACGAGTCTATCTCGGACAGTCCATTTTACGCTATGTTTCTTCGTGACGCCCGATTTCCTACGGACACTGTGATCAACAGTAGAGTTTTCTACAACCTAGATTCTGATTATAAAGTCAGAGATGATCACACGGCAGAAAACGGCTTATCAAATGATCAAGGACAACTCTGAGATCGCTCGGGAACGTCAACGGTTCTATTATGACAGAACCGAGAATCAGAAACCCTTGAAAGTTGGCGAACTTGTCCTCCTTCACACACCACCTGATGCAAGGTTGCGAAAACTAGACAAGATTCGATGGACCGGTCCGTTTCGCATTACTGCCATCCTAGACAATGGTCTAAACTTTCAGATCACACGACCTTCGGACGGACGAGTCGAAGTCGTTCACTACAACCGTCTGAACACGTACATTCCTCGGAGTCTATGGGAAAGCGACATTGTTCAGGACGATCTGATCATTCCGTCAAACATAGACGACATCATTTTGCCTCCTGTTGACCAGGAATCAGCAAACGACAGGCCAGATGGCCCAATTTCCAAGAAGAAGGTCACTTGGTGGGACGACCAACTTCAGAGTCGCATAATTAGTCCAGATGTTGCCCCACCAAACACGCTTACCAACGATCTGTACGATGTTGCTGGTTCAAACCAAATCGTACCGGTTGTTCGACAACAAAGACGCAATCTTAGACTGGATTCCGCAGTCTCGAGTTCAGAATCCGAGGACGAAGTAACTAAATTTCGTCCTCAACTTTGGTTACAGCGTCCTTTGACACTTCAACCGTATCACGGCGACCAACCGACTGAACACGGAGATTGTAAGCTCCGTTATTCGCTAGGATCCGAAGACATGTCATGGGACAACCCCCGTACGGAGACGCCAGTTCAGCGTCAAGGGGTGGGTAGTTCTTCGAGCCTCGAAAGCGAATCGTTAGAAGATGCGCTAACTAAGAGGGAACTCTTTACACCAACCGGAGTTAGGTGTTCCACACCTACCTTCGGGGAGGCATCGGCATTTAGGCCAGGCATAACGCCTGCTCGAGAGTTTTACGAGGGCATTCCTTTCCTCGAGGCACTGGATTATCGTTTGCATTTTGATAGTCCAGTTAACCAGGATCCTGTTAGCGATCCTGTTGGGATCGGCGAGACCTCTGTAGCCACTAAGCCTCTCCAGTTTGGCTCAGGAGTCGACAAGTCGCCGGAATTGTCTCCTGTCCGACCAGAAGTAGAGTCACCCAATCAGACGGTGATTGAGACGCCTCGACTTCGGGGTAGTGTTCGGACAGATGATTCATTGCGGACACAGGGAGCCGCATTAACCAGGCCTCAAGGAGGAGGTTTTGGTCAGGGCATACTGGAAGAACCATCGAGTCAGTCCGGACTCATGTCAGGACTTGAAGCTCAAAACCGTACAGACACGGAAAGCGTCAGGTTCAACCATTCCTATAGTATGCCGGAGCTGAGAGGTCCGTCAGGGGAGCTGGAGTCTGATCACTCCCGGGTGGAACCACCAATCGACTTTGGTAGTCCACCATTACCTCTCATTCGTGACCGTGTGTTGTCACATCCGACAGCACGGTCAGAAGCGTTGAAATTGAGAACGCAGGCAACCACTTCAAGGCGTCAGATTTGATTTAGCTACCTGTGACGTTCCAAGGGGGCAGGGCGAAGGGTCTATGGCAGAATCACAAGATAGACCTAGGCGAGTACAACGTCCACCGCAGAGATGGACGTATAAAAAGTTAGGAGGTGAGTAATGACAGAGTACATCCCAAAACGTAGGTCCGGTTGACTTACCAAGCCAACACAATAGTACTAAATTTCGACAACCCGGGGTGGCTTGGAAAGACAAAAGTGCTACGGAAACAGTTAGTATTCTTCAGTATTACTTACGAAGTTTTTTTTTGTTTTTTTTCGTCAAATTTTTTAGGTACTAGTAACGTTTTGAGACCGAGGAAAATACAACTTGACCAAGAAACGGGTCAAATCGAGACAAGCCAAAACCATCTCTAACCATCGAGGACTCTGTTTTGTTTAACATTTCAGCAGAAGATCCACAAGAGGCCGAACAGTGGCCACACCAAATCATCTGTAACCATCAAGGAAGAGAAGAAATCTGAATTTAATTATTGTATTGTTTAAAGTTTTGTTAAACATTTCAGCAGAAGATCCACAAAAGGCCGAACAGTGGCCACACCAAACCATCTGTAACCATCAAGGAAGAGAAGAAATCTGAAATTAATTATTATTCTATTGTAAAGTTTTGTTAACCACTTCAGAGGAACATCCAGACATGGCTAGAGAAGAAGCCATAGAGGAGCTAGCCACAAATAACTAAAATCATCTATATCCATCAAGGAAGAGCCACGAGAGCAACAGAAGAGATAATTCATCTATACCATCTATACCGCTGTCACAACTAAAACAATTGGTTTTATGTCATCGTGTTAGGTTTTACTGTTATTTGCTTCTGCCTAAACCGTAGCCGCTCCACTGAGTGGCCTGAAAGGAAGGGCTCTTCCTTTCAGCTCACTTATTGGATCCAGGAGTCTTTCAACTTGGTAGCGTCTAATCGAAGGCTTGGATTTGTTCGTACTGTTCTCGCTAAGTTCAGGTTCAGGACACGTTTATTTCACTCTACTCACTCTTGTGTTGTTCCTTCGAAGCTTCACCACTCTCTGCCTAAATATTACTAAAGAAGTCCCGACTATAACTCCTTCTGACGTCAATCCACCTTGTTCTCCTTTCACTGATCTCCCAGTGGTTCTCCCGTTCTAACCACAAGCTTTTCTCCGGAGTTCTATGCTTTACATTAGACTTGGACATGAGTTTGGAAACCATATTTCTTTTTAAATCTCGGCTAGGTTTAAAAGGCTCGTGACAATTTCCTTTTTAATTCTGACTTGGAATTAAAAGGTAAACCAGATAAGATTGTAAATATAAAGATATGAAAACCCTTCGTAACACACATCACTAAGTGCCAAACTTCTTTCCCACTAATTTGACAAAATCCTAGGCTCTATTGTTGGTGATTGAAAGTGAGATGTATTTGTCAGATACCATGATCAGTTACAACGATCGGACCGTGGTATCTCAATCAATTACCGCGGTGACCGGCCAAATACTACGATAACTGCAAACACGCCGTTTGACCGTACTAACAGATACCACATTAACTGCGAAAAGGAATTTAGACCGTGGTATCAGATACCATGGTATCCGTAAAAATGCAACTAATATAAGTATCTGGTTGAAGGTTTATTTGTTCCCGATTGCGAACAAAGTGGAGTAAAACATTTGAGGGGACAAAATTGTCAGTCACAAACATCTACCCAACAATGAAAAGCTACCCATAACAGGACGGTTCACTAAGAAACACAGTTTCGAGTTCTATTGTCTAAATGTTATTGCAAAATAAACCTTGCACTTTCAGTAAATACTATGAAAAAAATAACAAAATCAGTGCTTTTAGAAAAATTCGAAGAAGAAAATACTTTCTCAGATATTTATTTGTAGCTTGCAGCGGTAAATCTCTGTCTAATCAGTTCGTCTTCATCGGGATGGATACTGGTACAAGTATAAACAACTGACATTTGGCCATAGCGTGTTCCCGTCTGCTAGATTGGCTTCTTTTATATTTGTTAATTAACTTGCTTATGACACTTTATTTAATTATTATTTCCAGAAAAACGTGAAACTAGAATCGTGTCGCTGTTACAGACAATAATCACGAAAAAATTGACGAAAAGATATGAAAATTACTCTGAACAACAAGACCAAAGGTGTCGATGAGATCCCAAAAATCTAATATTTGATTCAGACAATCGGGTCTTGTCTTCGCCAGATCCAGTCTTGGACAGGCTAGTCATCAGAGAAAACGAAGTTCAGATATACCTCTTAAGCCATATCTATTTTGACGATACTGACCGAGACTTCCTGCTTTACTTCTGCCAAGTTTCCGGTTTCGCCCGATTTCCGAGCGAACTACTAGTCTAGCAAAAAAAGAAAATTCAGAAACAAATCCAGCGTATCTCCTTATCGCTATACAGAACATCTAATCAACTTTGAATAAAAGTTTGACTGAAAAAAAAAACCGGTTACAACCGGATTCCGGACTAATTACATGTCCGGGTAAAAAACTATTGTCATATACCGACTCAGCCTCTCTTCTTACCCCTTAATCTGTCATCTAATCGAACTTTTGCTTTTAACAATTTTTCCGGTTTTGGCCGGATTCCGGGCGAGCTAGTTGTCCGGCGAGAAAATGATTTTCACCTTCGTGTTCAGCATGTCTTTTTACCCATAAGTCAAACATTTAATCAACTTCAGATTAAACTTTTACTTTTAACCAACTTTCCGGTTTTCGCCGGATTCCGGACTAACTACTTGTTCGGCGAGAAAATTGTTTTCACCGTCGTGTTCAGCATGTCTTCTTACCCCTAAATCTACCATTTAATCAACTTCAAATAAAACTTTTACTTTTAACCAACTTTCCGGTTTTTGCCGGATTCCGGACGAACTATTTGTCCGGCGTGAAAATGGTTTTGACTATCGTGCTCAGCATGCCTTCTTACATCATAATCGACTATCACATTAGCTGTTTAAAAATATTTTGTTTGTCCCTTTATTTGAACCCCCACCCCTAAATGTAGAGCTACAAAGCCCAACTACGAACTTGACCGGTCCGATGACCCAACGAATCCTCACACCAAGTTTCATCAAAATATCTCACTCCCTTCGAGAGTTATCGTGCTTACAGACGGACAACTTTTGCGGCGTCATAGGTACCCCTCCACTTACGTTTTGGGATCCCAAAAACAGCTCTAAGTGATACACTTGAACATGTCAACAAACTACAAGAAGAGACACACTATATTGGATATACAATCGCCTGATATGGAAATTTTGTTGATACATGTGAAAGTTTAAGTCTGTTCATCTTGTATGTTTGTAAGGTTTCCGGCGTGCACTCATGCCATGGTTTCTAAACACGGCTGTAGACTGAATTTGGCCCATTCACTTCTTTGGACATTAACTGGGGTAAAGTTTATATGAATGGGAAAGGATCATAATCTGTAAACATTAAGAAAAGGGATGCGTTTATTTATATAGGCTTGTATCCTTCAAAACTGAGGAGTAACGTAGTAGGCTATATAAACAAGAACTATACCGTAATCATTCTATCCTTTCAATATCACTGTAATATTATGGACGAAACAAAAACAACTAATTTATGATTCTAAACATCTTAACTTACTCACTTCTGAAAGAATGGGTGGGTTTTATGATTTCCTTTTGTAGGACCAAAGTTTGTCTTTTACTTTAAAATCGGAAAGTAATGGTAATTACTAAAAGAAATGGGGAAACCCATCTGATTTTGTTTGTAAATTGTTGGCACCGACTTATCTGTTAAGCTGCTTTCACATTGAAGCGTCGTTGCGATGCGTCGCGTATGCGTTTATCTTGTGTTGCGTACAGGTTGCGTAGCGTATTTTTCACACCTGCGCGAGAACATGTCACGCTAGATGCGTATTCACGTTTTTCTTTTTCGGTTTCTTCTGCCAAATTTTCATTTCTTTTATCAGTTAGTAAGTTTTAAACATCATTAGTAGGTTTTTCTTCATCATTAGTAGGTTATTCTCCAGTTTCTCTTCAAAAGCTTCCATTTTTCACTGAAAAATCTGATGCGTAACGCGTTGACGCAACGCAAGAATAGAGCTATGTTCTATTCTTGCGTAGAACATAGCTCTATTCTTGCGTTGCGTTTTATTTGTCTGCGTAAGCTCTGCGTTGCGTCGCCGCAACAGTAACGCAGAGCTTGCGTAGCTTAGTGTGAAAGGCTCTACGCGTCAATGTGAAAGCGGCTATAGTCCGGAACGCATTGATAATGTCTGCCCATTCAAGTCTTAAAGTTTAACTGAAAAGGTCTTAGATAGGACAATCTAGTTACCCATCACTTATTCACTAAAGAAGCTTGAAATCCCGGCGAAAATGGGTTACTTCGTTGCTCTGCTATTCATGAATAATCGATTTTCAAATAGTGGAATTTCCTTGTCTGATTTGTATGCTCTGTGTGCTTGTATCTGTGTTGTATGCTCGACGAAAGCGATTTACGAAAAAATAGTATTCACGCAATGAGCTACCTTTCGTAAGCTGATCACTGGCCCCTGAAACGCCGCGTATGTATTGAGATTAAATTTTTCTGCGTCACAGTAGAAATTTGCGTTGTGAGGACGACCGCAGATATTCTGAATGTCATTCTAGAGCAAATAGTGAAAAAAATAACAAAACCCTTAATACAGTCTAAAAAATGCAGTGTATTCAGTTATATGACCCAAAAATAAGTTGGCTTTTCAGTTAAACCTTAACTAAAGCCTAATTTAATTCCAGGCGCCTCGAGACGCCGAGGCCTCACGGACTTCTTTTCGGCGACGGTCCTGTTTCCGGACGAGCTGGAAGAAGCAAACTCTCTATGATGGGGAAATCGCCGACGGCTATGAAGCAGACGTGCAGTCAGGTAATGTTTTGCCCGTCAGTTTAGAAATTGGTTTGAGCTTCGATGATTCTGTCAGTTTGCCACAGTCGACGGGGAGGATAATCTTAGCCTTGGGCCTCTGGGAAACGATGGAGGGGAATTCCAATTTCCAAGGATCGGGAACGTCAGTTCTTCAGGGACAGAGATAGTTTGGGGAACAGTAGTTCGGAGATTGCACCCGGGCTTTTCTGTTACAGTGGGATCAGTTGAAAGTATGGGCTCTGGCTGTGAACACAAATACATTAAATAATCAAATGGTTAAGTTGCAAGTTTTCCTCAAGTATGGAATAGCTAGAATAATATTAAAGAATTCCTCAAGATTCTCCGTTTCTGCTTAAAAGACCAAATTCACTCTTTTCATCGTGCAACCTGATAACCAACATAGTTCTTAGCTAGTCAAACAAAAAAATGGATAATTTCTGGTCAGCACTCATTGTGAAATATTGTGCAATATTGCTAAAAATTGCCGGCTTGATCAGACATTTGAACCCCAAAGATCCCTGCAAAAGCTATCAGAGCGACCGGTAAGCCTTCTACTTGGTTTAGTTGCGAATGTATGTATCATGTGTGTTGATCAGTAACTTTACTGTGAAGATAAGCTAAAGGAAAAAGATAAACGATAAAAAATGATGCGTATCTTGTGTGCTTAAACAAATCTTCCCGAAAAGGAACGGATTCCAGTGACCCCTCTGAATTTGCTACTTGTTGACGTGTAAACGTATTCTAACAGAAAGTTCTTGAACGAATATTCGTATGCGATTATATCTTTTGTTGTTCGTTTTATCCGAACATCACAGCGGATTGCGAACCTCGTGTCCGAGTCCGGAAATCGGACTGTTGGTTTTCCTCGTGCTCACGCTTCCCAGCAAAGGCGTTACTAGGCAAAATGTTTTTTTTTTGGGGGGGGGGGGGCAAGGTATTTACCGACTGGCTGGTCATTTTTAGCGACTGTTTTTGCAGATAAAAACGACTATTATTTAGAAAAAACGACTGTGTTGACGAAAATCGGCTGATTTTAAGGAAAACTACTATTTTAAGAAAAAATCGACTATTTTTACAAGAAAATCGACTATTTTTTACAAGAAAACCGACTGTTTTTTTTTTTTTTTAAATTGACTGTTTCTCCCCCCCCCCCCCCCCCCCCCCCCTAGTCGTGACGCCCCTGCTTCCAGGGGCAAATGCCTTAGACTCGGTGCAACTGTCTGAATATTTATTTCGTTTCTCTTCTAGGTAGTAATATCGATTCGACTCCCAGTCCTGCTTCACCAGAGTTACCTTTATCACCTGTGTTCCCTCACGTAACAGCCCCTTCAGGTACGTGTTATTGATGTTGCTTCCCTCCTCCCCCAGCAAAAATAAGACACAAGAAAAAAAACGAACTTGATGGTAGTAGCCCACCTAATTTTCTGTCTGATAGCGCAGATAACCAATATTAGCCAAGGCCGGGTATATAGTCCTACTGTACCTGTAAAAACGGTGAAATTTAATGTAAATGCACACACGCATCGGGACAAATTGCAAGCACACGTAACCAGAGGCGTTACTAGCCAAAATGTTGGGGGGGGGGGGGGGGTATTTACCGACTGGCTGGTCATTTTTACCGACTGTTTGCGGAAAAAACGACTGTTTTCAAGAAAAAACGACGGTTTTGACGAAAACCGACTGATTTTCAGAAAAAACGACTGATTTTCAGAAAAACTGACTGTTTTTAATAAAAAAAATCAACCATTTTGATGAACAATAGACTGATTTTCATAAAACCGACTGTTTTCATGAAAAAATCAACTGTTTTTGTTTACAAAAACGGGGGAGCTTCGCGCCGATTCGGATATTTTTTTTACCGACTGGGCGACAAAATTGGGGGGGGGGGGGGGCGCCCCCCCCCCCGCCATTCGTGACGCCCCTGCACGTTACCTGTACATTAGGTTGCTCGCTTGCAACCTCAGAGTAATTTAGCGTCGTAAGGCGTCTACTCGTCGTTCCCATAGGACTCCTCGTGGGGGAACCACGAGGAGTCACTCCCTAGGGACTCCCCGGACGGAAAACAACAAGAACAATGGAAATGCCTCCGCGTGAACATTTGTCCTTTATTTTTTGTTCAGGTTACGCAGTAGGTTATGGTCCACTTTGTTTTCACTTTTATTTATATTGATGTTTTTATATTCATACTAATTTCAAAAATGAAAACTATGATCACAATAAAATAGATACCTTTCATTGAAATCCATCTTATATATACACAGTATTACACAGCCAAACTCAAATTGATCTAAAGAATTCCTTTAATCATCCTTAACATGTGTTTTTATGGCACTTGCAGCCTCTGTTTAAAAAAAAAAAAAAATCAACCATTTTGCAGCCTTTGGCTCAAGTGCCATATATTCGGATTCGGTAGCCAGGGGGGAGTTGGGGGGGAGGGAGACCGGAAATTTCAAGAAACGGTTAGAATGGAGGGATCGGTGTGAAACTTGCTGGGTAGAATAAGCATCTGCTCTAGATTATTCGTTTAGATAATTGTACTGGATCCGGACACTTAGGGGGGGGGGGGTCCCGGAATTCTGGTGATGGCGGTTTTGGGGATTTTCACGACGAAACTTGCCAGGCATATCAGGGACCCGATTAAACTGACTTGAAAATAAAATTTCGTCGATACTGAATCATGCGTAACTTTTGAACGGGTAATCGGATTCGAGTGAAATTTAAGAATTGAACAGATGACATTTCTCTGGTGATCTTTTTCATATCCGGAGCGGATCCGACAACTATTGGGGGGGGGGGGGTGAAATACGTGACCCGCTTAGAATGGTGAGATCGGGATGGAATTTTTTGGGAAGAACAAACAGATGCTCTAGGTAAATCATTTATTGAACCAGATTGGGTCCGGGGCACTGTTGGGGGAGTTGGGGGAGACCGGAAATCTCGAGAAACGGTTAGAACGGAGGGATCGGAGTGAAACTTGCTGGAAGAGCACACATCTGTTCCATGTAAATCTTTTACACAATTGGACTGGATCCGGACACTTGGGGGGGGGGAGGGGGTTTCCCGGAATTCCGGTTTTTGGGGATTTTCACTACGAACATTGGCAGGCAAGGACCCAGTCAAACTGACTTGGAAATAAAAACAAATCCTCGATATGGTAATCGTAGGGGGTAGTGGAGGGAGGGGAATCCGGAATACTGAGTCATGCGTAACTTTGGAACGGGTGATCGGATTCCAGTGAAATTTAGTAATTGAACACAGGACATTTCTCTCTAGTGATCTTTTACATTTCCCGACCGAATCCGACAACTATTGGGGGGGGGGGGGAATAGGTGACCCGCTTAGAATGGTGAGATCGGGATGGAATTTTGTGGGAAGAACAAACAGATGCTCTGGGTAAATCATTTACTGAACCGGATTGGGTCCGGGCACTGTGGGGGGAGAGCGGAAATCTCGAGAAACGGTTAGAATGGAGGGATCGGAGTGAAACTTGCTGGGAAGAGGAAACATCTGTTCCATGTAAATCTTTTACATAATTGGACTGGATCCGGACAATTGGGGGGGGGGGGGTCCGGAATTCCGGTTTTTGGGGATTTTCACTACGAAACTTGGCAGGCATATCAAACTGACTTGGAAATAAAAAAAGAATCCTCGATTTTATAATCTTAGGAGGTAGTGGAGGGAGGGGAATCCGGAATACTGAGTCATGCGTTACTTTCGAACGGGTGATCGGATTCCAGTGAAATTTAATAGTTGAACAGAGGACATTTCTCTCTAGTGATCTTTTACATTTCCGGACCGAGTCCGACAACTGTTGGGGGGGGGGAAGTACTTGACCCCTTATACTGGTGTGATCGGGATCGAACTTTGTGGGAATAACAAACAGATGCTCTGGATAAATCATTTACAGAACCGGATTAGCTCCGGGTATTGTGGGTGGAGTTGGAGGGGGGGGGGGATTCCGGTGATCGCGAGTTAAGGGTTAAGGTACTTCCAGATGTGCCAGGACGATGAAACTTCTCTGGAATATTAGAGATTCAACAAGATTTGCTTAGAAATCGCTACTTCCCAAATCCGATTATTCTTTAAAGTACCAATCTTGACCGCAAAAAAAGAGAAATACTTTTAAGCAATATGTGCTTTTTCATGATGCCCATCAGCCCATTATCATTTTTACTTCAAGGGTTTTGCTTACAAATGAAGTTCTAGCTCCTTTAGAGTGCGCATCTCAACCGCAAAGTCGAAACTTACTTTTGATCATCAATACATCTTAACCCATGCAAGTGCCATATGAGCTTACAGCTCTTGTTTGAAAATCAACGACCCCAGTAGCTCCTAAAATTGACTCCCCTCCGAACCTGAAAAGGGGTCACCCTTTTGATGATGGTATTGAATTTTGAAGCATTTCCATTCCGTGAGGATTCGCGAGAATGTGGGGATTGAGTCTCTGGGACAAAAAAAAATGCGGGCACTCCGCATTTCGAGTCCCCGCGGAACGGCGAGAACACGCCTGTAGTCGTGGTTTGTTGTGAGCTTGGGATTATACAAGGTGAGAGTAGGGAGCTTTATAGTTCGTGATGCCTAGATATACCTCTAAGTCGAAATGAGACTTCGGTGCTTCTTTCTCTCCCGTAAACGCCTATCGGCGTATCGTTCAGTTTGTTGATTTCAGACGTTAAAGTGGACCACAAAAAATGGTCTCTACCACACACACAATGATAACCATCCCTACTGCCACTATGAATGTTCAAAAACACAAAAAAAAATCGTCAAACAATGAGGAAATTAAAAAAAAACCCACCAAATTGCCTAGGTTTGAAATAATTCGGTCTGGACTAAATCTCAGCCGATTATCCGGGGCAGCCGTTATGACACGTAGGGAGCCAAGGATCAAAATAATAGTTTCCATCTAATGCTCAAACTGTTTATCATAAATACAAATAAATTAAAAAACCAAGACCAGTGTGGTACTCCTGAAGACATAAAAGAAATAATCAATTAAGTCTTTGCTAATCAAACGTGGACAATTTCGTCATCTGGGAAAGAAGGCGTTCTGCGTGGGTTTTTTCTCGAGTCAAAACAGCAACCCAGCAATCAAGTTCAAATCTAAATAAACTGTGGCTTGCATTCAGTAAGAGAAGGTAAACAGAATGTTTGGATCAGGTCTTTAAATTGCAGACTCTTTGACCCAGTCTTCAAAACTACTTGTATACTATGAAGCTCTGCTTTCAACAAATTATCTACGGCTTTGGCTGTTTTAAGTGTTTTTCCAGGCCCATTGACTTCTATCAAAAACTCGGCAAAGTAAGATAACAGGTTTTACGCATCAGTAGAATGATGCGTGAACACTCGTAGATAGCATAATGCGCGTGGAAAAGCGAATCGCTGCAAGTGCAAAGATTAGTGAAGTTAGCAGTTTTAGAGGATAACATATGAAATTGGGGTCTCTAGGCTTAAGAACTAGTGAACGCAATTACAAAAGTAGGTTGCATGGACATACAGTAGAGGTATGCTTATGTGAACGTTTACCATTTAGTCCAAAACTGCACTGTTCACATTAAAGGAACTGTTCACATAAGCATACCTCTACTGTAATAGACACGACGGGTCCTTTAAGCTGTGCATATACATTGCGATAAGAATTTGTGTGCGAAATTTGCATCCGACTACGAAAATCGGTCTGTATGTGCACCCGCATTTGTTCCCACGTGTGGTGGTGCTTGCTCTCTCACGCCATTTATCACATCTTTTGTGCTAAGTGTCACTCTTATCGACCTAGAACTCTCATATTCGCTTCGCGTAGGTTCGACTCTTTCCTTTCCGACTTGCCTCACAATGGAGTCTTCAGATATTATTCTCTTTGAAGTTACAAAAGTCCTTTGTCATAACGAGGCTGGTAGAAAATCACCGTCATCACGAAAATGAGAGATAAGACGTCCGTGATCCATGAGGATTAGGAGCATTAAGACTTATGCCAAGGAGTTTGATCAAAGACGCGCATGATTAGATCGCTCGTCTTCCAACTTGATGAGGTGGAGAGTAATGCTGAAATTGCGATATTTTTTTGAAGTACACATTACGTTTTAATGTTTAGTTACCAGATATGTTAATATCATACGTTACTGTCTATGTGTTATCAGACATAAATAGAAACAAGTGCAGAAATTACAATATAAATGGCAATATAAGTATGGCAGATTATATACCATATCATTACGATATAAATGACAACAAAAAATACAAAATGAACAGAAATAATCAGTCCTAATCCCCATTAATCCAAGAACGTTGTTCGATGTTCCATCGCAAACTTCCAATAACGTCCCAAATTTGTTTACACTCAGAAACGCCCATCTTCATCATCTTTGAGTTTGGAAGTCATTTGGCCAAACGTATTTTTTTTAGTGAAGATGTACTTAAAGGCTGCTAGCTGCTGTCTCCGGGCTTGCCATGGTGCAGCTTTCCCCGGTTTTATAGTATGCTTTTCGCGTTTTTAGTCGACCACAGAACAGGACCCCAGCTGTGTCCAAAAAAGTTTGAACGAATAAGGCTGCGTCTGTCGTGCCTTCTGTGTCTTGTCGCTCTCAGTTTGCTGTTTTAAATCCGTCCATTACTACAACTGCTCCATTTAAAGTTTAACTGAAAAGCAAACTTATTTTTGCATCATTCAAGCGAATACATCGAGTTATTTGGATTCTGCTAAGAGATTTTTTGATTTTCCACTATCTGCTCTGGTAGTGAGGTTCAGAATATCTACGGCTGTCCCCACAGCGCAAATTCTACTATGACGCGGGATATTCAAATCTGAACACAAACGGGGCTTTTCAGTGGACAGTGATAAGCTTGGTGAAGACTGCTTAGTGCCTGAACAAAAAAAAATGCATAAAGCTTTTTCGTCAAGCATATGACACAGGTATTACCACAAATCTGACAGGGAAATTCCACTATTTTAAAATTGATTATTCGTGAATAGTGGAGCAACGAAGTAACGCATTTTCATCGGGTCTTCAAGCTTCTTTAAGTAAATAAGTGAGGGGTAACAAGACTGTCTCATCTCTGGCCTTTTCAGTTAAACTTTAATGTAATTTTATAGAAGCAGTTAATCCATTGCACCTGTTTTTGATCTTGACAGTGGGTTAATTGTCTAACTTCCACGCGAAAAAAACGTCCCCAACGAAATGTTCCAGTGGCAAAATGTTGGGACGAAATGAAATAACAAAGCGTCCCCGTGATGAAACGTCGGGACGACGAAATTAGGACGTTTTAGTTGGGGCGTTTCGATAGGGTACGTTTCGCAGACAACCCACAGGTGTTGCAACTCCGCGTGATGGGGAATACAGTCTTAAAACTGCACGTATTTCTTTATTATAGCTATTAATGGTAGCCTATTTTGTAACAAAAAATTAGGGGGAAAAAAACCTGAAACCACATGTAAATTTCGCTTCTGAAAAAATCCGCAGAAATACCTTTCTTTAAAAGAAGGAAATCCACCTTCATCCCCACACTTAGTCAAACAAGTTTCATTGTTTGAAGGCTTTGAGTTCAAAGCCTCATTGGGAATGGGTGGATAAAAATAAATGTTCTTGGGTCAACTGCTTTAAATACCTTACACTTCCAAGAAACGATTTTACTGGGCCAAGCCCACTCTTGCAAAATGCCCTACAGTGTTTGTGTGGGCCACTAAGCTGTGGTGTGGGCCGAGGTGTGGGAGAGGGATGAGATGGAGTTCCATTGGTAAACCTGTCCCGATGAAAAATTTATTTCAAAATAGTAGTTTGAAGTTGTACGAAAAAGTAGCACGTGGTACTAACTGATGCTACTACATGCTTCTACTACACTACCATGTTACTGCATGATACTATTAGCAAGACTGGATGCTACTATGGCAAGACAGGATGCTGCTGGATACTACTACTTAAGATTGGACCAGTCTGAGGCACATTAAATGATAGTATTCTTTGCTATTACATAGCATTACATGCAACTTTTTCGTACAACTACGATACAACTACGCAGGCTACAAATTTTTCATCGGGGTCACTTCGAGTTGGTTGATGGGATCCGTACCGGTAGATCTATTGGGGGAGGGGGGACGTCGACTCTTTGAACTAAAAATCGATACTGCACTGAGCGTTAGGTTTTCTTAAATAATTAGGTTTTATATATGTTTGCACAAAATAATCAAAAAAAGTAGCCGTGCGGAGTAAGGCCCTGTCTGGGTTCCTATGGCGAAACTTTATGTCTTTACACATTACCTTGACAGGATTTATGGCGTGTATATACCGAGGTAGATATGGCGAATAAAATATCGATTTATGGTCCCCGGTGGGGGGGGGGGGGGGGAGGTCTTGATCTGAAGGTGAAGTACTGACGAAAGTCAATTAGTCAAGTGGAATGGAGTTATTATGGACGCTCGTAGCAGTATCTATGATTCGCAACAAAACGAAATATAATGTGCTTTCGTCGTCAGGATGAAGACAAGCTGCTTTGACATAGTTCAGTTCATAACGTGTCTATGTGTTAAGTCAGGCGGAGTTAACGTACAAATTGTATCCCACGGCTTTTCCAGCCCTTGAATCCGGAGCGAGTGGAAACACCATTCTGTTTAAATATCGTTATCAGGCTGTAGATCTAATTTTGATAAACCGAGTAAAGGACTATGGGTTAGGCGTTTTAGATCTTGTTCGTAATATTTTTCTGTCGTCTTTGCCATTTGAATTTAAGAAACATTATTAAGATATCATCAGTTTTTTTGTGTTTTTTTATATAGTGGTAAACGGATACGTCAGCTGAATTTTATTAGATCTATACTTCGGCCCTTCTTGGCAAGGGTCCTTTTCAGGCTCAAAGCTGCTCAAGTTGGAAATAAGAACTTGTGGGAAAACAAACTAAAGATTTATTTAATCAGTGCAGAAGGCCTCCATGGTTATATAGTAGGTTTTATTCAAACAATGTTTACAACGGATACGTCAGCTACGATTCTTCATCAGCGATATTTCGGCCCTTCTTGGCAAGGTTCCTCGTCAGGCTGTCAATCCTCTGGGTCAACGTCGGGGTAGGAAACAGATTAGAACAAACCTGTAATTAGATTACAGATTTGTTTCCTTCCCCGACGTTGACCCAGAGGATTGACAGCCTGACGAGGAACCTTGCCAAGAAGGGACGAAATATCGCTGATGAAGAATCGTAGCTGACGTATCCGTTGTAAACATTGTTTGAACAAATGTTTCAAAGTCAGCTTGGGCTCAAAGAATATTTATATGGTAGGGTTGTCCCCACGGTGTTTTTCCGACCTCGCAGTCCACCACAAGAGGCTTAAGTCTTCTACTTGAAACTGAATAGGGAAAGTTTCGAGAGTTCTGGGTATTAGCCCATTCCTCAGATAAGCTTTCTCAATTACTTCAGATCAAAGGCGATCGATATAGTGGTGGAAAAGGTTTTGTCTTTTTGTGAAATACTAGAAGGAAAACTTATTAGCCGTAGAAAGGAAAGAGGAATCCCAGCTTTTTTCCACTAATTAAATTCTAGTCGCTTCGAATGGGAAATAATTTGGTGCGGGCACGTTTGATGCAAAAAGGGAATGTAGTGCTCATATTTCCGCCATGTCCCCGCTGTGAAGTAAATGAACGATTTATCGTTCCCGTGGAACAACAACTGCGGGTCTTATTAAGAAAAGTGGCTGACTGGTAGAAAAGTGTAGAAAGGTCAAAGGGGTAATAATTAATTAAAGGTGTGGGCACTGTACCTTGCTTTTACCAAGAATAAATAAGGGGAGAATTGAGAACTCGCATAACCTCGATGTTGGCAAGCTAAGTATTTTTTTTGCGATTCTGATTTACCGGGGAGGGAGCCTGGGTGGAGCTTCGCGTGCGGCCTTTTACGTTATTAAGCGTTACCTCGATGAAGCAGTCAGAAAAGGCGGGTAGTTCAAACACGCATGCATTTAGTTCAGATTCAATAGGACCGGTGTGAACTTCAGTAGTTTTATTTTAGTCGTCTCAGGGACTGTAAAGAATTGCTTGTGGAAAAAGGTATTAAGCTTGGACAGTTTAAGGGATTTAGCTGGCGACATGTAATCCAAAGAGTTATTATATTTTGTTTATAAGTTGTACTCTCTAAACGAAATTTAGTCCATAGCCTACCATTTTCTCGTGTAGTTGCGAAAAACAGTTGTCTGTAAAGTATTTCCTAATTTTAAATTAAGAAATGATTGTCGTAATTGATAATTGTATGGTATCATTCAAAACGTTGCCATTTGTGATAACAACTTATTACCCTTGGTCAAAATGTATAGCATTATCCCGGGGAAGTTGCACTAAACATCTGGCTAAATTTTTCATTATCTATCCTTTCATTATCTGAGCTAAATCAGAATAGCAAAAAACCTACTCAGTTCTTCCCTTACTTATTCTTGCTTTTACTTTGGCTATGCGTTATGGTTAAAAGACCCCTCGCACAATTTACTCCTCAACTTACAGTATTTTAAAATATTTGAAAACTTTAAAACTAACTTTCAACAAATAACCCACAGTTTTCTCTGTTTTAAGCCTTTTCCGAGACCCGTTGACTTGTAGCGAGAACAGGGAAAGAATTTACATAACCGGTTTCTCTGATGGAAAAACATCTTGCAGACAACCGTCGACAACGCGATATACATCGAAGGTAGCAAAACACGGCATGTGAGAAAATCAAGAAAATCAGCGTGGTTTTGTTAGAGAGGTTAGAATGTACCGTACGCAATTGGGGTCTCCGGGTTTAGAAATATATGGAGTGATTATGGAAGTAGGTTGCGTTAGTATTATAGGTAAGACAGGTCCTTTATTATGTGTGAGATGAAAAAATTGAGAACTTCGTAGCTCAAAAATGCGCAGCTAAGGGCCCGTAGTTTTAGAATTGTTCATTCAGGGTTTGATATAGATGTGCCGACATCTGTATGGAAATCGGTGCGGAAACAGTCACCGCCAGTTGAAACAAGTTCAAGTGTTTCTACAGGATTCCAAATGCGTTTGGGCATTTGGGAACATAGTGACCGTCATGTGGATCTTCCTACCAGACGATGCAGTCGGTGCGGAGACGGCCAACGTGAACTAAAACAAGACCACAGGTTTCGGTGGGATCCCAAAGGCGAATGCTTATTGTACTTTTTCGTCCACACTATTGGATCTGGTAGATTTCCAGTATTTCACCAGATTCGGTAGGCGAATTGTGTTCCCTAATCAAACCCTTAACCAGATCCATTAAGCAATTCCTTTCTGTCTTTACTTTTCTGTTTAGGCCAGGGTGTGACCGGAATAATGCCAGTCAAAAACGACCCAGTCAATGTGATCTAAATCAGTGGAAAATGTTTACAGAAAATACTGTTGAGTGTTTTGTGTGATTATTTTATATTTCCGATATATATCCGATATATATTTACGGAATAGTCTTACATGTTTTTTTATCTGTATCTACACCCCCATACCTACACACCATTTATTTTGACCTCTGTTTCGACAGTATAACCGCGATTTCGAAAAAAAAATTTACCTAAAGTTTCCAGTTTCCGGCGGGCGAACTGTTTGTCCGACGAAAAACAAACTTGAGATATGGATTCGGAATGAATATTTGCACCTTGTTGAACCTGTAATTGACTTCAGTTTTTGTTTACTTCAGCAAAATTTCCAGTTTTGGCCGAGTTCACAATTCGCATGTCTGCTTACCATATATCGAATCTCTGATCAGCTGCAGATATATCTTCTAGTTTCACCAATTTTTCAGTTTGGACCTACTTGTCTGGAGGGAAAAAAAAATCGAAAATGGATTTAGTGTGTCGAGGTATTCTTATGTGAGCGGTTAATTCAAGTATTTATTTACGTACTAAAATTGTGCAACACTGGACAACTTGGTCTATTGGCCTAGAAGGAAAATAATCTTGTGTAGGCCTAGCTAAGCTACAACTTAAAGATTAGAGGAAATGAAACACAACCGAAAAAGACACATAAAAGAGAAAAAAGAATAAAAAAGAAGGAGAAAAAAAGAAAAAGAAAAAAAAAGAAAGATTTATTGAGATTTAATTTAACAGTATTGACAATTGAATTTAACAGTACTCTTTTGGGCTGAATGGTAGAATGAAGTTGCAAAATACCTATTTAAGTCGTTTCAGGGGCCCTTAATTAGCTATTTTGGCCGTGTCGGGACATCTCGCCACAAGACAACTCGCCACAGCGACAACTGGGAACCGACTACTCGCCACACCGACATCTCGCCACAGTGACATCTTGCCACAGCGACAAATTGCCACACCGATAGCTCGCCACAGCGACAAGCCGACACACAGACATCTTGCCACAGTGCGACATCTCGCCACATTTATAGCATAAAGTACTTTATTCAATAACTATTTATTCGAACAAAAATTTTTATCGAGCAGCTAATTATGAGCAATGCCTCTCAATAAATCAAGGGCACTGCTACGGTTGTACCTACTGACAATTCTTTCGATTCTCTGGTTAGTCTTCAAGTATTGTTTCTTTGGCCGAGGAGAACAACCAGCCTTGATCCGGTCCACGTCGGCCTTTCGCAAATTTTCTTCGATCTTGAAATATTTCAGGCAATGCCAAAGACTTGAGTGGCTTGATCCTATCAGCTGGTTAAAGCTGAGACGCCAGCCTTCTATGTTGTTGTGGTTCGTGGAAGATGCCCAGCTACTCGAGCGGTACGTGTTGGTACATCTTAATACCACACTGAATTTCTGACCGCCTTGTGTTTATATTTAACTGCGACACGGGATTACTATTGCGGATTAAAAACTGAAAGGATTAATTAGTTAGAGAACCCAGATTCCCTTGGGTCAACTGAAGCTAAATGTCTCCTATTTTTTGGAATTTTTTTTTCTTTTTTTTTACCTAAAATATTATTTTTGTGGCGAGTTGTCCATGTGGCGAGTTGGTCGTGTGACAAGTCGTCTTTGTGGCGAGTCGTCCCTGTGGCGAAATGACGCTGTGGCAAGTTATCGGTGTGGCGAGTTGTCGGTGTCTCGAGTCGTCGGTGTGGCGACTTGTCGGTTCCCAGTTGGAGGTGTGGCGAGTTGTCTTGTTGCAAGTTGTCATGGAATCATTTCGGCTATGTGATAGTTGGCTTTTATCGCAGCAAGTGCATGAGAATGGCACTGTTCAAAGTTAACAAACGTTTAAATAAGCATACCTCTACTGTAGTATCGCGAACCTCTAATCATATTCATAGGAAACTTCTACTTTTGCTAGCTTTTTCCAAAAACCGCAGGGAAGTCGTCCGGGAAACCTTATCATCTATCCTCATAAATCAGACGGTTGTTTCTCCTGACCAATGTATTTGCAAACGCAACCAAACTTAGCACGACGGTCGACGAGACCGTCGAGCACAATGGTTCAGCAGCAAACCGAAATCTGAAAAGCTTTGTCCCTCCTTTGCAGAGGGTCCTGGGTTCAAATCCCGGCTGAGGAGCATTTGTGTCTATCAGTTCACTACTTATAAATGGTTCAGCAGCACAATGGTTCAGACGCACTTGGAGCTTTAAGGCGTATTCTCGGCGTTCCCCGAGGACTCCTCGGGGAATCGAAGGGAACGGCGGGAGTAGAGGGAGTCACTCCACGCGGACTCCGCCTAGGAAAATAACGAGAACACGGGGAATGCTTCTAAATTAGATTTTGTTCGAAAAAAAATATGCAGCTGACGAAAATTAGTCTCGATCCACTTTATTTTTGGTTTTGTTTGTTCTGATTATTTTTAATTAATTTTGCTTAGCACCAACACCAGCAAAAACTTATTCCCCTCCGAATCTGAAAGGGAGTCGTTTTTGATGATGGTGATGATAATCGGAGCATTCTCCGTGCGTGGGGACTCGCGAGAATACGGGGAGTGCAGTCCCGGGGACAAAAAAAACGCGGGGACTCCTCAAGTGGAGTCCTCGGGGAACGGCGAGAATACGCCTTTAGTTACTTTTTTTAAAACCGAAAAAAGAAAAAACTTTAAAACAGTAAATTAATAGTGATTGATTCCGTTTGGCTGAGGGCGTGTCTTCTGTTCGTGATGCTATTACTTTTGTTCAAGAGGGGGTCGTAATCAGTGCTGCCCAATCGCGATCCAAGAAATAAGCTGCTGTCTTGAAAAATACGCAAAACTTTCTTTTTAACCCAAAGTTGCAATAAATCTTCAAAACTTACAAGGATCAAGAACTCAAACAATTTTGATACATCAGCAAGAAAATACGCCAGTCCGTCGTAAAATCCGCCAATATGGCGACACTGCTCGTAATTACCTCAATAACTGGCTTTTACTTTTATCATAGTAGGCTACCTTGTAATAACTTTTTTGGGGCGCAACCTTCATCTTCGGCTCCTCGGACTGATCCACTCTTTTGTTTTAGCACGATCGCTCTCTTCTCGATTTCGAAGTCAAAAGGATGATGATGATACGAGACGACATAGCCGTCGGAAATCATCAACGTAAGTCAAGAAATCCGCGTTCGAGGGAACTAGCACGCTTTTCGCTCCTGTCAGTCAGTAACGAAGCGTGAAATTGAGGGATCAATTAAAAAAGGCACGGCAAGACATAGTAGTAAATTAGGAAGAAAGGGGTGTGTATTGGATTATATTATTTGAAATTTATTTTGTTGGATTTCCTTAGAAATTTTTTCTCATTGAAGTTATTTTTTTTATTATTTTTTTTTATTAACCTTGGCCCTTTAGGGCTTTCAGTGTTAATAAATATCTATCTATCTATCTATAGGAGGCACGAGTACTAAAAAGGAGGCACACAAACTAAAAAGGTCCTTTCAGGCTTCAGAGTGAGGGGCAGGACAATGTCCGAACGTGCCGTGTTTTAGGCCCTGGTTCTTAGGCTTAGGCTCACTTACTTCTCTACTTCTACTACTCTTTTTAGTCAATCCCGGAAATTGAGCGATAAGAGAGGCTCCGTTCCTTGAGCTACAGCGTAGCCTGTGACGCTTAGATAGTGGTGATTTTGCATATACGTTCAGAAGTTTCATAACAGATAACACAAGGATGCGCGGTTTAAACAACACTTAGGGTGTTAGCTGTTATGTTTTTCAAACGTTAAGCATTGAAAGTTATACATACAAGAAGAGCCGAAACAACTCGGGAAAAAACATCTGCTGACTTTGTTCGTCGTTATGATATCCGAAAAGTCTGCAGCTGTTTTTTCGGCGGATTTTCGGCTCTTCCTGGCCCCTGGCAATGCTTATTATCTATAAAGTTTAGTGTATAACGTTTGAAAAATCACAACAGATAACATCCCGAGTGTTATCTGTTGAAACTGAGCATCCTTGTGTTATCTGTTATAAAACTTCTGACAGTGTAATCTTGAATAGAAAATACCCCCGATGTCGAAGACGGGGTGGGTAGAAACATGAAAACTTACGTCCCTGGTGTTGGGGCCAATCTCAAAGACGTCTTCGAAGCAAGTTTGCGGGCTCGTTTACGTCCAAAAATAAATTCGACCGGGTAAACGAGTCAGCAACTCTAGGTTGCGCAATCCGTTTTTATGTGTTATCTAAAATGTGCAGAGCAGAACATCTATGTTGTGACCGTTTAGAGTTATATTCTCGGGGAACAAAACGCTTTATTTGTTTATTCATATATTAATTTATCTCCCGTCATTTCAAAAAGAAAAAGGACGGAGTACAAAAACGAAAAGCAAAGCAAAACCAAAGAAAAACATATCACTTTCATAGGAAAAAAAAACTCTCAAAAAACAAAAAGCAACTCTCCGATTGACAACTGAACACGATTTCATACATGCACACTTAGACTCTGAGAATTTTGCTCCAGGGGTGGGGCTGGATTTTTTAGTTGTACTTGTTAATCAGGTTAGCAACAGCAAGCTCAGGGTCTCTTATGTTATATAATTTCTTAATTTTCGTATCTCCAATACTCTATGAGCGTGGTCCACCCTACTTACCGTAGTTCTACGCATGACGTCACGAATTCTATCTTCTTAGCGTCAAGGCTGAAAGTGCTGGAACGCATTTCTCTATTTCACCAAAATATCGAGACATGGGCTGATCTGGCCAATCACGTCACAGATATCCGTAGTTACCACGCTTACTACGCGCCCGAGCGTGGTAAGCAAATAGTTACTATTTCGAGAAGGCTGGAACGGTCAGCATAGTAACTTCTCATAAGGTTGGAACGAAAATAGTAACTAATAGTTACTATTGTTAGAAGGGTGGAACACGCTCTATATGAGTGATTACAAAATATACCAGCGAACTTCGGGAAGAACGAGAAACGTTGCTGAACGATGACTCAAATCCTGTGTCACCCAATAAACGGCGTTCGTTTGGGATAGCTGTAGTGACGCTTCTTGCTCTTCCGCTAGGTACACGGCGGTTTTCATCGGAACGTAAGGTTAGTCATCAAGAGTATTTTATGTGCTGGTTCTTCCGGAAATATATCGGAAGTTGGACAACATTTTAACATAAGAATTCGCAAAAAGGCAAGACCCCTCTTATAATTTTTTTCTTTTCTTCCGAAAGAGACGATATACAGGAGCCCTGTTCTGGTGTTATTATTCTCCCTCTTCCTTGACAGATTTCGACGTTCGGTGCCTTGTTTTAGCAACGCTAACCTCATCAGTGAACAATATTTCGACTTTTCGGGGATTTAGCAATTTTTGTATTTAATTGTTAATCTTTTTATGGCACTTGCAGCCTCTGGCTCAAGTGCCATATACCGATCACAATTCCGTCTGTCGGTCGGTCCGAGTATTTTGTCCCACATATCCGAGTTAGGGTACTTCCAGATGTGCTAGGACAATAAAACTTGGCAGGCATATCAGGGACCCGACCAAACTAACCTGGAAATAATCAGTTTCCCGATCCGACCATACGGGGGGGAGTGCGGGGCGCTGGAAACTTGAAAATTTAGGGCATTTTGTCACTTTTTTCTGAGTTAGAGTACTTCTAGATGAGCTAGGACAATGAAACTTGGCAGGAATATCAGGGACCCGACCAAACGAACCTGGAAATAATCAGTTTCCCGATCCGACCATCTGCGGGGGAGTGGGGGCGCTCGAAACTTGAAAATTTAGGGCATTTTGTCACACTTTTTCGAGTTAGGGTACTTCCAGATGAGCTAGGACAATGAAACTTGGCAGGAATATCAGGGACCTGACCAAAGTAACCTGGAAATAATAAGTTTCCCGATCCGACCATATGCGGGGGAGTTGGGGCGCTGGAAACTTGAAAATTTAGGGCATTTTGTCACACTTTTTCGAGTGAGGGTACTTCCAGATGAGCTAGGACAATGAAACTTGGCAGGAATATCACGGACCCGACCAAACTAGCCTGGAAATAATCAGTTTCCCGATCCGACCATATGGGGGGGAGTGCGGGGCGCTGGAAACTTGAAAATTTAGGGCATTTTGTCACACTTTTTCGAGTTTTGGTACTTCCAGTTGTGCTAGGACCATGAAACTTGGCAGGCATATCAGAGACCCGACCAAACAAAATTAGGAATAATCAGTGTTCTGATCCGACCATTTTGGGGGGGGGGGGGTGGAGGGCAGGGGAATCCGGGAAACTGAGAAGTGTGTAACTTTCGAACGGATGATCGGATTGTAATGAAACTTCATAACTGAAGAGAATATATATCTGTAATGTCCCGTTTAAAGTCTTGACCGGATTCGGTAGCCAGGGGGGAGTTGGGGGGGGGGGGGGGACCGGAAATTTCAAGAAACGGTTAGAACGGAGGGATCGGAGTGAAACTTGCTGGGAAGAACAAGCATCTGCTCTAGATAAGTCCTTTAGACCATTGTACTGGATCCGGACACTTATGGGGGGGGGGGGAGGGGTCCCGGAATTCCGGTGATGGTGGTTTTGGGGATTTTCACGATGAAACTTGGCAGGCATATCAGGGACCCAATCAAACTGGGAGAACGGAAATTTCAAGAAACGGTTAGAATGGAGGGATCGGAGTGAAACTTGCTGGGAAGAACAAGCATCTGCTCTAGATAAGTCCTTTAGACCATTGTACTGGATCCGGACACTTATGGGGGGGGGGGTCTCGGAATTCCGGTGATGGTGGTTTTGGGGATTTTCACGATGAAACTTGGCAGGCATATCAGGGACCCAATCAAACTGACTTCAAAATAAAAATTTTGTCGATCAGATAATGGTGGGGGGAGTGGAGGGAGGGGAATCCGAAATTTTCAGTCATGCGTAATTTTGGAATGGTTGATCGGATTCGAGTGAAATTTAAGAATTCAACAGAGGACATTTCTCCGATGATTTTTTTCATATCCGGACCGGATCCGGCAACTATTGGGGTGGGGGGAAATACGTGACCCGTTTAGAATGGAGGGATCGGGATGGAACTTTGTGGGAAGAACAAACAGATGCTCTAGGTAAGTCATTTGCTGAATCGGATTGGCTACGTGCACCGCGGGGGAGCTGGGAGGGGGGGGGGGTGGACCGGAAATCTCGAGAAACGGTTAGAATGAGGGTATCGGAGTGAAACTTGCTGGGAAGAACAAACATCTGGTCCATGTAAATCTTTTACATAATTTGACTGGATCCGGACACTTGAGGGGGGGGGGAGGAGGGGGTATCCCGGAATTCCGTTTTTTGGGGGATTTTCACGAGGAAACTTGGAAGGCATATCAGGGACCCGGTCAAACTGACTTGGAATAAAAAAAAATGAGTTGAGGGAGGGGAATCCGGAATATTGAGTCATGCGTAACTTTGGAACGGGTGATCGGATTCGAGTGAAATTTAATAATTAAACAGAGGACATTTTTCTCTTGTGACCTTTTTCATTTCCGGACCGAATCCGGCAATTATTGGGGGGAGTGCGGAAAATACTTGAACCGCTTAGACTGGTGTGATCTGGATCGAACTTGGTGGGAATGACAAACAGATACTCTGGATTAATCATTTACAGAACCGGATTGGCTCCGGTTATTGTGGGTGGAGTTGGAGGAGGGGGAGGGGGGTCTGGGATTCCGGTGATCGCGCGTTAAGGTACTTCCAGATGTGCTAGGACGATGAAACTTCGCTGGAATATTGGAGACTCAACAACATCTGCTTAGAAATTGCTACTTCCCAAATCCGATTATTCCTTAAAGTACCAATCTTGACCGCAAAGTAAAAAAAATACTTTTAAGCAACATATGCATTTTCGTGATGCCCATCAGCCCATTAGCAGTTTTGCCTAAAGGGTTTTGCTTACAAATGAAGTTCCAGCTCCCTTAGAGCGCGCATCTCAACCGCAAAGTCGAAACTTACTTTTGATCAATCAAATCATCTTGACACATGCAAGTGCCATACGAGCTTACAGCTCTTGTTTCATTTTTTATATATCAAGAAAGTAATTCAAGAGTTTGCAAATAGCCCTTCAGGGAATGTTCACCTTCCAGAAGCATAATAGCTGCGTTTTTGCAGATAGCATGGTATCTCATACCACGGTCTAAGGTCGTTTTCGCAGTTACCGTGGCAATCTATACCGCGGTCAAAAGGCGCTTTTGCAACCGTGGTGTCTGGCAAGGTACAGTGGTATCTTATATTCAGATATCACGGTCGGACCGTGGTAACTGATCGTGGTATCTGAAAAATTCATCTCATTTTCATCATCACTAACACAAGAGTTTTTGTCAAATCGGTGGGAAAGAAGCTATGTCACTCTACATGTCAGCGGATATCAGTATTTCTTTTTGGATGATTTCTGAAAGCGCAAATCCGGCAATTGTCGTTTTTGCAGATCGACCGTAGTATCAGATACCACGGTAACTGCAGATCCAGTTACCGTGGTAAAAGATACTATGGTATCTGTAAAAATGCAACTAATGATCCTTACGAGGTAACCGCATCTTCAGTGCAAAGCACTTGCACATTTGCAAATTTGCGGCATGCTCTTCGCGTTCGAAGCTCTTGTACTGCCTCGTTAGGAGGGAACTGTGAGAATTGGAAGGACTCTCAATCCCTGAGGAATGTTGTCAAATTACGGTCTTGCAACACTAGTTGAACATTCTCCCTAAAGTTATCCCTTATCGGTAATACTTTTGGCTCAACTTCGGTCCTTGATTTCCGCCGAGATTAATTTCTGGGAAATTGGTAGCTTGGGAATAATCCTGAATATGACCTTCCATAGTTTTAGAATCTGTAGGCCTATGTTAATATATTAAAAAAATAATCTCACTTATCGCCGCGCCAACACAGGCTGTGATTTAATTTTCAGCAGAGTGTAAGACGTGAGGAGACTAGTTGAATTTTGTTCTTCGTGGTTACAAGGTTTAAAGTTCAGTAAATGATTTTTTTTTGTTTTGGGGGGGGGGGAGGGTTAACGGCTCTGTGTGGTGACCAGCCTCTTTTTTCTAGGAGTGACCGAGGTCGTGGCTTTGCCTCCTGCACAAATTCCCCAAAAGCTTCTCGCGAGTCGTCCTCTAGTTTTGGGTCGTCGAGTGGAAAAGGTAATCCATTTGTTTACACAAGTCGTGTCCATTATTTGCGTTTTTGGTCGATGTTTGAAGTTACCTTCAAACTCAAAGGTCTTTATTTAATACCGTTTTGGTCGCCGGTAACAGTTTCTTTGTCCTTCAGACTCTGACCGTCGAACTTAGTGAGCTAGCAAGTCGATGTTTGCTTGAATCGTCAAAGAAACGTCTCGACCTGGCAAGGATCGCCGGAGTCGTAAAAACACCAGCTAAGCAAATGGTGAACTTCGAAGGTTCTCGAAAACGAAAATTAAGCAACCGGCTAAGCGAGCGACGAAAAAAACTTCGATCAAAATCGCAACTACTCTTACACGAGTCGTCTATGTGCAACAATTGCCACACTCAATTAATGGATTTGGGATTTCGTTATGAGTGGCAAGTGCTTTGACCCACTGACTATTGAAGAAAAAAAAAATAAAGAAAAATAAAGGAAAGAACTCTTTTGAAACCGGGGTTTTCAGAGATTAAAACATCTTGGCTATTTTGAGGCTTTCTCGGTCCCTTAGTTTTGATGAGATAAGAGAAAGATCGCATAATCGGTATTTCTGGCCAATGAGCTCGTCCGAAGCAGTAGTTTGATCCGCTTTGAATAGCGCCAAACACAGAGCACGTAAGAATCAGAATAGTGCGGTGATGTTCGATTAATTACATAAGGAGTTGGGAATCTCGGGAAATAGAATGTACGGGATAATTAGGAACGTGTAATTAATCAGTAGGCCTAATATTGGTGTAACGGGTTCTTCAAACAAATGTACTTTGTCCTGTGTCAGGGATGACCCTTGTTCTTTATTTGTTAAAAACTGGACTGTTTTTCTATAAGTCATACGCTGGTGCCGATGGTCTGGCACGAGTCACACATTTCACTCACGCACACTGTACTAATTGTACACGACACTTTAGCTACAACTGAGTACTAACTCCTGGTACTGACTGACCTCGTTGCAGCACCAAAATCCTAACCTAAACTTCACCTCCATAATCTGACCAATTCCGTTATATATAGAACAAGACCCAGATTCGAATTTGTCCCAGAACATGTCACCGAGCAGTTCATTCGGTTTACTCCTTAAAGTTCAAACGAAAAGGGCTGGGATAGGACAATCTAGTTACCCATAACTTATTTACTTAAATTGGCTTGAAGACCCGCTGAAAATGTGTTACTTCGCTGTTCCGTCATTCACGAATAATCGATTTTCAAATAGTAGAATTTTCGTGTGACTTGTGATACATCTATGCGCTTGTATTTTTATTGTAGTCCTTACGAGAAAGATTTATAATTTTTTTTTGTTCAGGCACTAAGCAATCTTCACCAATCTCACCAATGCCCACTAAAAAGCCGCGTTTCTGTTGAGATTAAAATTTTCCGCGTCATAGTAGAATTTACGCTGTGATGAAGGCTGCAGATATTCTGAACGTCATAACTAGAGCAGATAGTGGAAAATAAAAAAAATCCCTTTGCAGAATCCAAATAATTCAGTGTATTCAGTTAATTGACACAAAAATAAGTTGGCTTTTCAGTTAAACTTTAAAGTTTGAAAAATCTGGAATTTAAGATTTCTTCCGGTAGTCCTATTGGTAGCTACCATGCGTCGGAATCTAGCAAACGATTTTTTACTGTATGAAGAAAGCACCCTTAGTACCCTGATTTGGGATCCCCTTGATGCCGTTGCTATTGTCTTCCCTTCCCTTAAGACTCCCCTTTTCCGATGTTGCCCTTACTTTTCTGGTCAGGCGAGCCTCTCGTACTATCCCTTTTTTATTCTTTGTTGTAGGAATCGTGTCTTCCTGGATTCTTCTGACAAAGATAAGGCTTATCTTCTTTGAGAGTATCAAGCCTCCGCCATCGATTTCTCGATCATTACCTTGTGAAAGCTAATTATGTTTCCCTCTGGCACTACTTGAGAAAGCGGCAGTACGGATCTTACCATAATAGGGATTTTTTTGAAACCCCGTTACAGCGTCAACAGCTAATAACAGTCTAGGAAATTGTTGCTTCCAGAGGCTTCGAGGGCATTCGCAATGTTGTACGGCCTTCCTAATTTAAAGACCTAATCCAAACATTTTACCTTCTTTTACTGATCGCGAGCCACCAGTTTATTTAGATTTGAACTTGATTGCCGGGTTTTCCATAGACGACGAAATTTTCCACGTTTGATTAGCAAAGAATTATAAGACTTTATTGATTATTTTCATATGTCTTCAGGAGTACCACACGGGTATTCGGCTTTTAATCTATTTGTATTTGTAATAAACAGTTGGAGCACTATATAGGAATTATTATTTTGATCTTTTGCTCCCTACGTGCCATAACGGCTGCCCCGGATTTTTCTTCCTTATTTTTTAACTTTTGGGGCTTGGACTTGGGTTCGTTGACCTTTTTAATGTCACCTGGTATTTCCGTAACAGAAAACAAACAAACTTACTTCAATCATTCTTCTAAAAATTAGTTATACGTGAAGAAATTGATCTCCGTTCCATTTCAACTCCATTTTCAGCTATCAACTTTTTAAACTATTCTGTATACTTTGACTTCGTTGAAGGAAGTCGGATATGATTCGTAGTCAGCTTGGGTTGAAGGAATACTATAGTATTCCCTAATATTATCTGACCTAGTTCAATCGGTATATATGTATGCTTCCAGTCAGGGGCGTCCGAGGGGGGGGGGGGCGGCTGCCGCCCCCCCTCCTACGTTTCGGGCATTCGGTCAAATTTTTGCCGAAGGCGAAAAATTCAGTCAAAACGGGCATCGCGGCGAAGCTGTGATGCCCGTTTCATAAAAACGTTTGTCCCCGCATTTCGAAATTGGGTGATTTAACGTTTTTATTGGTTCCCCTTTCTTTATCGAATTTGCTAATTCATCCAACTTTTGTTCACTCCGCATCGATTTCACCGCATTCGGCCTGTCCCTTCGTAAATTCGGTGATTTAACCTGTTTATTTGGTCTCATTCTTTACCTAATTCGGTAATTCTGTCGCATTCGGTCAGTCCATTTCATAATTCGGTCATTAATCAGATTCATTTGGTTCTGATTCGTGACCGAATACGATAATTCATCCAACTTTTGCTCAGTCCGCATCGATTTCGATACGTCCCTGCGTAAATTCGGCGATTTAACCTGTTTATTTCTTCTGATTCTCTTATCGAGTTCGGTAATTCGGTCGCATTCGGTCAGTCCAATTCATAATTAAATTCGGCGAGATTCATTTGGTTCTGATTCGGATTTTTCTTTAGTCCGTTTCTATCACTAGACTTGCCGAATTCGGTTGTTTTAGGTGGTTTTAACAAGAGTTTTACTCCAGTACGAAATTCGGTTGTAATACCGCTCTCGATCTGCCCCTAATTTTTTAGTTAGTTTTTTGGTATTCTACGAATTCATTATTTGCTTCAACCCAGTTATTGAGTTCGGTAATTTAAGTGGCATTTATTTAGCTCTCGTTCTTACTCCACCTGGTTGCTGTTTATTTTTTTACTTCTTAGGATTGCAGAATTTCAGGAATAAGCACGTCTCTTGACCTGAAAACTAGCCTACTTTTGTCTGCTGTAAATTCCGAAGAAATGTACCTCGTATCCACTTTACCCTGTATCGCCCCTTTCGGTGCCAGACAACTCTGGGTTGAATAGATAATCTTGGGATCGCAGAAAGGCACTTTTATCATCAGTGTTTCCAAAATTTCGCCTGCGGCGCATTTCGCAGTCTTCACTAGTTAGACAAAAATTGCTTCGTTTAGTTTGCGTTTGAGGCTTGGAATTTTGGGTGGCTTGAACTATGTTAAAAGCTAGAATTTGCATGAGAAGTAGTTAAATGTTGCCAGAAAAAAAGGCGGATTCAAAAATGTCGCCTGCGGCGTCTTAATTGATCATGGGCACAGCCGTTAGCGAAGTCGTCGCTATGCAGCAACACCGTTTTTTGCGATTATTTAAAGTCCTGTTGGCAAATGTCTTCCAAAGGTAAAAGCCTAGTGACGGCGTACCCATGAAAAAAAAGAAGCGGAAAAGCTTGAAAACGCGCCATTTTTTCTCTTTAGACTTGTTTGTAGATACTCTGTAACTTTTTACATTGTAGCTTCATGAAGACAACTCGCTGTATTTTTATAAATTTTTTTTTTAATAAATTCATTAAAAATCAGGTACCGATTCGGTCAATTTTACCAGGTTGTCCCCCCCCCCCAAATGGAGAAAGGCTCGGGACGCCCCTGCTTCCAGTTACCAATTTAGTTGTAAAGGCTCTATTCGTAACAGAAATAGAAAATCGAATGAGGTAATCTAGTTTTTGGCATCCCTAAAATTAGTCTTCCCCAGTTGGCTGCTTACCTGTTCACGGCCGTCGGTTCGGCTTTCATTTGTTAATAACCTTTCTGTAATTAATTTCGATGCTTTGGATTGCATTCACTTTTTATCATTTTTTTGTTTTAAAAATCCCCCCTCCTCCTCTTAATGACAGCGTGAACACTGCTCTTTCCTTCCTATTACTTTAATATCCGTATCCGTAACGGATACGTCAGCTACGATTTTTCATCAGCGATAAAACAAAGAAGATTTATCCGTATTCCTTTAATTCTTCTACCTTACTTCATCATTTTCTTCAAAATAATATTTTTTCTTTACTTAATAATTAAAGGAAATGTTAAAACAAAAAGCAATTAATTTCATCCAAAACATGATTATGTTTCTATGGCACTTGCCTTCTGGCCAAGATGTGCTAGGACGATGAAACATGGCCTGACCCGACGAAGCTAATTTAGAAATAATCAGTTTCCCGATCCGACCATCTCAATCAATCAATCAATCAATTAGCTTTATTTCAGCACAAGTGCCATAAATAACAAAAAAGAAAAGCAAAGAAAAAACACTACAGAACATAAGAATTGTCATTTAACTACCGCCAAATGGGCGGTGGGTACCAAATGGTACCCTATGGATCCGACTTTTTAAGGCTTAGAGGCAAGCGCGATAAGCTCATTATCGTTTAAGTCGTGACAATAGAGACACTTGTGCTATCTGGTGAATTTCAGTAAATGTGTAGCCTTGTGTGCAGCAGTGATTCGACACTTGCGCAGAGCTAACACTGCAAATACGCGGAAGCCGAAAGAGCCGGCGATATGCACACTTTCATAATCTGCATGGCCTTAGCAGTGGGGTGGATCACCATACCAGTGCAAGAAAGCTATAGCAGTATGTCTGAAATAGTCGCGTCTTAACAGTAATATCAGCCATATAGAACTTGCGAGTTAGAACGTTTGCTCTCTTGCATAGGCTACCCATCGTATGTTTAACATGTGAATCATCCGGAATGTTAGACTGAAAGTAAAACCAAGATAACGAAAATGTTCAACCTATGACAGGTGTCTGTTAGAAAGGTGCACAGGTTTCGAAAACGCTATTACAAAAGCTTTTTTAGTGTTATACACAATATCATGCTCCAGTGCAGACCTGTCACAAATACGAAGAAGGAAATCCAAACCGAAGCAAGTAGGAGCGAGCACAACCAAGTCATCACCAAAGAAGACATATTATAGCCTTTGCCCCCCACATAGCAACTCGCAGCCGAAGCCGAAAGGCGCGAAGACAGCGAATCATTATAAACGGAGTACAATTGAGGTGATAAAACTCCTCCGTGCCTCAGGCCATTTAAAAGTCCAAAATTCTCACTAGCAGAACTCCCGCAACGCACCTTAAATTTCTGGTTACCAAAAAGCCATAAGTTTAAAGTAACAAGAAGGAACAGATCTTTCCTCTAGTATTTTAAGCATAATACGGTGGTTAACGCGGTCCAAAGCTTTAGTTGAGTCTATAAAGCAAGCATATACCGGAGAAGAATAAGATCAAAAATACCCGATAACAAATCCTAGTAGGAAAATGGCATCTGGGTGGGGGGGGAAGGGGAATCTGGAAAATTTAGTAGAGCGCAACTTTCAAACGGCTGATTGGATTGGAATGAAACTTTTAAGAACTGAATGTATGACATATCTTTGATGCCCCATGCGAATTCCAGACTGGATTTGACAGCTGTGGGAGAGTTGGGGGGGGGGGGAGACCGGACATCTCGAGAAACGGTTAGAATGGAGGGATTGGAGTGAAACTCGCTGGGAATAGCAAGCATCTGCCTTAGTTCAATCGTTTGAACAATTGGACTGGATCCGGACTCTTGGGGGGGGGGGGGCTGGAGGGGTTTTCCCGGAATTCCGTCGATGGTGTTGTTTTGGGGATTTTCACGACGAAACTTGGCAGGCTTATCAGGGACCCGATCAAACTGACTTGGAGATAAAATATTTCTCGATCCGATCATCGTAGGGGGAGTGGAGGGAGGGGGAATCCGGAATATTGAGTAATGCTTAACTTTGGAACGGGTGATCGGATTCCAGTGAAATCTAATAACTGAACCGAAGACATGTCTCTGATGTTCGTTTTCATGCCCGGACCGGATCCGACAACTGTTGGGGGTTAGGGTGCGGAATGAGAACCAACAGTAAAAGGGAAAACTGACCATAAGATAAAATACACGTTCAGTCAGGATGCATTATTACTTTAAAGCGGGCCACAAGAAATGGTCTTTCTACCACACACACAATGCTAAGCATCCCTACTGTCACTATGAATGTTCAAAACCACTAAAAACACCGTAAAACAATGAGCAAATTAAAAAAAAACAAAACAAATTTCCTAGGTCTAAAATAACTCTGTCTGGACTAAATCTCAGCCGATTATCCCGGACAGCTTTTATGGCACGTAGGGAGCCAAGGGTCAAAATAATAATTCTCCATCTAATGCTCCAACTGTTTATTACAGATACAAATAAATTATAAAACCAAGACCAGTGTGGTACCTCTGAAGACATACACAAATTATCAGTTAGGTCTTGTAATTCTTTATTAATCAATCCTGGAAAATTCAGCCATCTAGAAAAGAAGACGTTGTGCGTGGGTTTTTTCTCGAGCCAAACAGCAACTCGGCAATCGAGTTCAAATCTAAACGAACCCGTGGCAAGCGATCACTAAGAGAAGCTAAACAGAATGTTTGGATTAGGTCTTTAAGCTTTTGCCGGAATCCGGCGAATGTCTTCGGCAGGGATCCGTTGGGAACCATATAATGGCTTAGTTGGATTCTGAGCAGTAAGTTGGGACGGAATATGCTGTTTTTCTCTTGTGGTATCTATTTACTCCAGATTCTAGTGAAAATCAAAAGCGTAGGAATTTAGGAAATGAATCGAATCAGACAGATTTGAAAACAATAATTGTTAATTCTCGCCCTGGTTGGATACTTCAGCCGAATCCTGGTAAAAACCGTAATTCAGTAGCAGTAAGAACGAATAGTCAGGTAGAAACTCCGTCTCCCTGTCTCTGTAATATGACCATCCGTAGTCGAATAGTTCCCCGTACCCTGCCCGATGCAAACGAGCGAAGGCTACGAGCTACGTGGCCCATCACTTTTCGTTACCTCTACAAAAAGCTATTTCGCTCTGAAGCCGCGTAATAGCTTGTTCACACGGTACCGAAATAAGCGCGTAAACAGCGGCTGATCTGTTCAGACGACGGATCAACTATTTGGGTTTGACGGGAAAAATAAAAAGAAAAACCTACTTCCGAATATTCTTTTTGTTTGTAACAAAATATATGAAATTAACACAAACATCTTGTGAGTTCGTCAAAATCAAATATAGTTGACTTGTGGTCTTTAGACCAGAAAAAAGTCACAAGTTGAATATTGACAAATTTCAGGCGACTCGGCAATTTTTATATAAAAAGCAAATAAAATTTATTTAAATATTTTTGTGCTTCAATGAGAACACAAAAAATATATAATAAAAAATATAAATAATACGAGAACAGAATGCAACCGTTTGTTGTTGTTCATTCACTTTTCAGTGAAGGTTAAATGAAAAAACATTCAAATTATTAATTTTTTCAAAGAAAAACAACGAAAACAACTATCAGACATAAACAAAAAATAACTCTGTTGAAATTAGAAAATTATTCTACCTTTTTTTCAAAATCATTTAGTAATTCTCGGATACATCATGTAAAAATCCTGTATTGTTCACATTGGTCTGGCAGAATTTGAACTGGATTAACCTAAAACTCGCCAAGTTTGACCTAATTCCCCTAATTGCAGTCTGTTTACGGAAGCTTCCCCCTTCCACCTTTGATGACTTCCCAGAGTCATCAAAGTTCACATTCCAAAGGATTTAGTTTATCTCGGTCGCTGACCGCGATGAAAATACGCGCCTATTTGGAAGATCAGCGGCTGATTTTTGGATTTGTTTCAACCACTATTTACGCGCGTAAATCAGCCGCTGATCGAGAATCGGCCGCTGTTTCAGCCCCGTCTGAACAAGCTATAAAAGAAACTTTTAAAGCCAAAGGCGATTGGTTCTATGGACGCGCACGCGCTCCAGAGCGGGTCAGCCTGCCTCCTGCAATTATTGCTCTGCGACAGCTACTTTGCGATGAATAAAGGCGAAGAGACCGACTAAAAACAGGAATGGAACGGAATGACACGGCGCAGGAGGAACGCTAACTAATACTGGGAACACGTACTAAAAACGGAACAACGTACTAAAATCGGTAACGCTGCACCAGGAGAAACTCTGCTAAAAGGGGGAACAATGCACCGTACTTCCTTCTTTAAGCAGCTTGTCTGGGCACGAGTTATAGATCATTATCGTGCGAGATTCCTATTCTAGTCGGGTTACTTTCTTAGTCGAGTTAACCCAACGAGGGGAAGGACTCCTATTCTTTAACACTTCTACGTTACAGGGGGGATAAGTACAAAAATGGGAATGACAGGCTTGTTCGATGACAGTTTTTCAATACTTGGTTCAGTGTAGCAGGAGGAAAAAGCACTAAAAACGAGAATGAAAGGAATGACAGTTTATCAGTACTTTTCCCCCTCATGGTAGAGTTCCTCCTGGTGCAGCGTTGTGTATTTGGAAATGGAACTCATCCCGTTCCTTAGACGCTGTATGGGACCAAAGACAGAGGTTCTATCTGATTATTTGTTCTTGGTAGCAGACTTCCATGATGGAACTGATTAAGTGGTCGTTGTTGGGATGCAAAACTATATTCGTCTGGTCAGAATTCGGTAGAGAAGAATGAACCAGATTGTAAATCCGAAAAATTTCAGGGGCTCTGTTTGCTGAAATGTGACATATATATAGATATATTTACTATCAGGTGATAAGCTCTGTTGGGATCTGTATTTGTTGTTTGCTGAAATGTGACATATATATATATATATTTACTATCTGGTGATAAGCTCTGTTGGGATCTGTATTTTACGAACGAACACTTTCGATGGTAAAACTAAGTAAACTTTTCTTGGACGATGCGTGGCCAAGTGCTTCGAATCTATGAAACGGATTACAAGTCTGTAACCCCAACAAGCCACCGATCGAAGAACCGAGAATCTAATAATAAAATGTATTTGCCTGGGGTCCCACTCAGCACCTTCACCTACTGGCGTACAGACTTTCTGGAACCCGATAAACTCGAAACCACGATTAGTGGAAACTGAGTGATGTATTTCCTTTTCCCGAGACTTCCAGTAAAGCTTACCAATAAAAAAGCCTTCGCCATATTTTCCGCCCCTGTTTGTTCTTTTGGTTTTTATGGCACTTGCCCTTCGGCCAAGTGCCATATCGCGATCGCAATTTCTGTCGGTCCGGGTTCTGCTAGTTCGGGCACTTCCACATAAGCTAGGACGATAAAACTTGGCACACATATCAAGGACCCAACAGATAACTTAGAAAAAGTCACTTCTCCGATCCGACTATCCAGGGGGGGGGGGAGTAGAGGAAGGGGGAATCCTGCAGTTTGAGGTATGTATAACGTTCGAATTGGTGATCGGATCTTAATGAAACTTGATGTTTGGAAAGACCTCGTGTCCCGGACCGGATCCGGTGACTTTGGGATGAGTTGGATTTGGGAACCGGAATTCCGACCATCCCATGAATTCGGTACTTCCTCGTATACTAGGACGATGAAATTTGGCAGTCATATCGGGGACCCAATCAGACTGACCCGAAAATAGTCGTTTCTCCGATCCTAGTGAAGGGAAATCCGGAATCTAGTTACTTTTGAACGGGTGATCGAAATTGAATGAAACTTGGGAAGTGGAATAGTCTCATCCATATCATCTCATATGTTCCATTTCAATCCTGGACCGGATCCGATGCTTGTGGGATGGGGGGGGGAGTTGGAGGCGGGCACCGTAAATATCGTGAAACGCTTGGAGTTGAGGGATCGGAAAGAAATTTGGTGAGGAGAACAAAGCATCAGCCCTAGGTACGTTCTTGACAGAATCAGATCGTATGGGAGCTCTTTGGGGGGGGGGGGGCAGTTGGATTCCCGGAATTCCGGTGATCGCTCGTTAGGATACTTCCAGATGTGCTAAGGACGATGAAACATGGCAGGCATGTTAGTGCCCAGACCAAATAGACCCGTCCCGACCAAATATAGTCCCTACACAATGCCCTAGGAGGACTTCCGTCCCTGGATCCGACCATTTTGGAGGGTTGAGGGAAGGGTAGTCGGACAATTACTAACTTCAGTAGGTTGCGAACGGGTGGTAATTCGAGTGAAACCTTATGTGCGATAAGAACTGATGACCTAGGGATGCAAACCATGTGTCCTAACCACATGCGGCCATTGTTGGGGCAGTTGGAAGGGGGGGGGGGGGAACTCGGAAACTCTGTGACATGCACACAAACTAAACAAATGGGCAGAATGGGATGCAAGTTGGATAAAACAGAGTTTATGTGGCCTAGATTCGTTATTTGGCGTCCGGACCGGATCTTGCCACGGTAGGAGGAGGGTGAAGGGGGAACCGGAAATTGACAGATATGCTTCGATTCGAGTCAAAATTGCTGGGCGGTAAGAGGAGATGTCATATGCGAGGTTTACATGTCCTAGTCGTATTCGGCCACAGTGGGGGGAGTTGGAGGGGGAGTCCCGGAAATTTTGTGGCTCACATAGTGATGAAACTAGTGGAGCGATTTTAATGGAACTTGGAAAGTAGCGAGGTCATGTCGTAGATGATATATTTCAGGGTCCAGATCTGATCCGAGCACAGTGGGGGGGGGGGGGGGTGACCGGAATTTCCCGAAAAATGCTCTGATTCGAGTGAAACTTGACAAGTGGTAAGAGAAGAAGCTTTGGAGGGGGTGCGGGGAGGGCCGGAAATAGTGTGGTGCGACTAGGGGTCAAACGAGAGGATCTAAACTTGGAAGGTAGAAAATTCATTTGCTCTAGATTGCCGGAGGCGATGCCAGAAATGCTTAGAATCGAGTGAAACTAGATAAACTATTTCTAGGTCAGAACCTAGGGGGTAGAGTTGTGTATCTTGTAACGTTCTCATCTACTTTCTTGCATCACCTACTCGTAACAAGTGCCATATGAGCTCGTACCTCTTGTTCCTTTGGTAAGCCGTTCTAGCTTTCCATGCCGGGATCCTAGCAGCGAACTGCAATTCAGTAGCATCAGTGGTTCCTTGGATATCCATAGGAAACCAATATGTTGGCAAGTAAAGGATTTTAGGTTCTCAAAAGAAGTGGACCTAAAGGATAAGACTAGGAAGAAGTGGGATCAAGCATGACCACAAAAAGGGCAGAGGGTGTTCCTTCAGCTTTTAGCTAGAATGTGTGTTTTTTCTGACCATTGCACTGGAATATATATTCTTTTTCTTTTTTGGTTTACAGTGGCTTTTATTCAGCTTTTTTTTTATCTTTTCATTCTAACCCTAGAGGTGTGCTATTTCGAAACTTTCATGTGATGTTGATCGTGTGACGGGCTACAAACAAAATTCATTCATTCATTTCCTCAACTTTTACATCACCTTGTGTTTTTTTTCGCATCTGAAGCAAGCTGAATGGAAATAAATAGAACTTTCATCAGCCAAGATGAGATGTTGCCCCTCGTTATTTTTCACACCAACATGCTTGAGAACCAAAAGAAGGCGCGCAAGAACGCGAGTCCAGTGTGAGAGCTCTCCTGATGCAAGCATGTTTTCTTTTAGTATGCTATGCTTCTTTTTAGTGCTCGTGCCTCCTTCACCATGCCGTGCCGTGCCTCCTTCACCATGCCGTGCCGTGCCTCATTTTAGTCGATCTGTGAGGAGAGCTGCTCTTTGAGACAGGAGAGCAATTACTCCCTAGGATTACTCCACATCACCAACCTAGCGGGGACCTTGGTGATGTGTCAGCCTCCTCCTTTAGTCCACACGCTTTCCTGCGGGGTCCCTTAGGCTGGAAACTCCCCTTATCTCGGATTACCAGAATCCTCAGTTCTCGTTTGAATAATTTAACAGGCAACATATTCCCTTTGTTCTTGCTGTCAGACAAAGCAGCTTTTCGAATAGGGATGCATATGAAGTTTCGGTATAATTGCTCATTAAAGTTGTCTAGCCCACCTGTTACTTTTCGAAAGTCGCTTTCGGATGATAGGAATTGTTCCATAGCCTTTGCTGGAAGCGGAAAATGTTTGATTGAACTAAACTGATATTCAGCTAAGATTCGTTCTAGCTCTAGAGAAAATAGCCGACAAGGAACTTATAAGCTGAAGGACGAACCCAGTTTTGTGGAACCACCACACTTCGGTCTGGTTTCAACTAACTATTTTGTAACTAGTGTTCCTTCAGCCCAAGCTGACTGCGAATCATATTTGACAGTGCAAAACGGATACGCCAGCTATATTTTATTAGAGCAATATTTCGGCCCTTCTTGGCAAGGGTTAATTTTGCAGTTTGAGCGGCTTGAGCCTGAAGAGGACACTTGTCAAGACTGGCCGAAATTTGCTCTAATAAAATGTAGCTGGCGTATATCCTTTCTGCACTGTCAAATATGTTTGTAAACTATCTTTCACAAAAGAATATTAACTGTTCCTGGTTTCAAAGAAAATTTTTCTGCATAAGTATTTATAGTTGCTAGAAAACTTAATTTATTTTAGTAACAATAATAACATAATTCGTAATAAGGTCATTGGCCTCTACAGATTTCTTTGCAGTTTCATTTCTTCTTCTAGCTACAGTCTGACAAGAAACCTTGCCAAGAATGGCTGAGATTCGTTCGAGCGATATCTCAGCCCTTCTCGGCATTACATGAAGCCGGCCCACTTTGTACATGATTGTCTTTAACGCGCATAAGTCTTATACTTGCTTGTACACTGGGGACTAGCCCTGGACACATTTGTCTATTGAGGACGTGTCTACTGGGTATTGCCGAAACGCGGCTTGTTAATTTGAAAAATTGCCAAGTGATACACTCCCCATGATGTGTCTTTGTTTATCTTGATCATATCGCTCATTCTGGGGTAATTCACTTCTTTTCTCTTCTGGGAACTTCTATCCCCGAGGTAATCCTCTAAGAATCAGCGATGCATTGTTTTTGTCACAAAGAGAAAACTAGTAAGTAGCAACATGCCTTTCATTGTGTCGAACGCTAGTAAACCTTGACGACATTCGGAAAATCCTAACACCCTCAGATGATCACGTCAAAATGACTTTTGTTCAACCGGATTACGAGCTACAGTTGGCTAATCTGATCCATTGAGCCATCGAAATTGTATCCCTTTCTGACAAATCGAATGAAACTGCCAACTGTGGATACTTGATCGCTAAAGAAAATGTCACTTTGAACACTTAGTTACTTGGTGAAGTTGAAAATTTCGCTTGTAGGGTCCCGTTGGGATTCTTGAATCGACAATATGTTTTGAACGTCATTTCCGTTGTCACCACGCTTGCATTTCAAACGAGCCCTTCCCTCGTAGACAACTGACTGTATTTACATGCTTTGGAGTAGCTGACAACGGGCACCACTAGATGGCTTACCGACGAAACGTCCCCATGACAAAACGTCCCCTGGCGAAACGTCCACGTGACAAAACGTCCCCGTGGTGAAACGTCCCCAAGCATAGATTTTTAAGTTCGCCTCGATCTTCAGGTGCATGGTCGAGGTACAACTACTTCAGAGTGTGCATTACAGATATGGGAACATTCCTTATAAGCACGAAAGATCGGACATAGGACCTGTTGCTTCATAAATATATTGTTTTCAGTTAAAATATGTCGTGTAATATGCCTTGCAAGTTGCAATTGACTCGTAACTGGTCAGTTCCACTTCGTTTGAAGCAATATGCACAATCTGAGGAGCACCAATATACTCGTCAGAGAAAGGGGAAGCCCGCTGTGGCTCAAAGAGAGCCAAAAAGGAAAATGCAAAAATAAGCGTAGTGCCGTTATCCTGGTTAAAAATGACATTGGAAGCGAGGAAACGAATTCGGATGGAATGATTAGTTCGGTAGAGAGACATAGTAAATCTAGGTTAGACGGTTTTGATCTTTTAATAACAAGTGTCACCAAATTATATGTCGAACAAAAGCGAGATTACTGAGTTATATCGCAGCGTAAACTAACACACAGAATAAACCAATTAAACAAAAGATGAAACGAAAACTGACAAACTACTAAATCTTTGCGCTTTCCTTAAGATGGCTATAGCCGGGAGCAGCACTTTGGTTCGTTTCTTGAGTATCGGTTAAATGCTAGTCAATCCATCGTAGTTTTAAAGTTTATTTTCCAAAAAAAAATTTGTCTGAACTGATGATGCAATCAGTAGTCTCATAGTGGTGAGTGAAAGTGAGTGACCAAAAATTCTATGGCCGGGGACGTTTCGCGACGGGGACGGTTTGTCATGGGTACGTTTCGTCGCGGACGTTTCGAAGGCGGACGTTTCGTCGACAACCCCTACTAGATGATTCAGGATATATTCCAAATTACCTGGATCCCTATTATCCTTTAAAGCTGACCAGGTTTCATCTGGTCCATAAATTCCGACTGATCTTCGCAGTGTTTTAGATCAAGATGGATCTGATACCCCTCCCCTCCCCAAGGAAACGAAGACCAAAGGCTTCGATGGGATCCTAAAAATTAAATCTTTGATCCAGACAATTGGGTCTTGTCTAAGCCAGATCCAGTCTTCGCCAGACTCCTTGAACATTTTTACTATTAAAATTCAGAAACAGATTAAGGCCAAAAAGCTAATCATCTGAGAAAACCAAGTTCAGATATGGATTCAGCATGTTTGTGTTTACCCCTATAAGTCATATCTGTTTTGACGAAAACTTCCTGCCTTACTTCTGCGAATTTCCCGGTTTCGGCCGAATTCCGGAACTACCTGTCCGGCAAAAAAAAGAAGCTAAAATCGAACTCAGCGTATCATCTTTCCCCTATATCGAACCTCTAATCAACTTAAAATTAAAATTTAACTTAAAACAAATTTTCCAATTCCAGCCGGATTCCGGGCGAACTATATGTCCGGGTACAAAATGACTGTCAAACACGGATTCAGCATCTCTTCTTACCCCGAAATCGGATATCTAATCAACTACAAATACTTTTAACAATTTTCTGGTTTTGGCCGGATTCCGGGCGAACTACTTGCCGAACGAGAAAAAGGTTTTCACCATCGTTTTCAGCATGTCTTCTTACCTCTAAATCGAACATCCAATCAACTTCAAATAAAACTTTTACTTTTTACAAACTTTCCGGTTTCGGCCGGATTCCGGGCGAACTACTTGTCCGGCGAGAAAATGGTTACCACCATCGTGTTCAGCATGTCTTCTTACCCCATAATCGACTGCCCCATTAGCTGTTTAAAAATATTTTGTTTGCCCCTTAATTTGAACCCCCTCCCCCACCCCTAAATGTAGGGCTACAAAGCCCATTTACGAACTCGACCTTACTCTTGACCCAAACAATCCTCACACCAAGTTTCATCAAAATATCTCATTCCATTCGAGAGTTATCGCTCTTACAGACGGACGGACGGACAACTTTTGCGATGTCATAGGTATCCCTCCACTTGCGTTTTTGGATCCCAAAAAGTGAATCAGAATCGTGGTGCCAAATGTCTAGTAACCTACGTATAGTACAGACAGAATACGTGCTTAATTTGAACATAACCATCAGTCGTTCAGAGATTGAACCAATTAGGAAAATTACAAAAGGTCTATAAAGTCACATGAATGATGCCAGCTGTTCACTCTATCGTAAAAGTTATGCATTCTTGGTAGCATCAGACCTCTTTTGGCTATCGGGATCGACTAAAAACAGGGAAGGAAAGGCCTCCAGTAGATACAGGAAACCCTACTAACCAGGAGACAAGGATACCAAAACAGGGGAAACTTCACTGTTCTTTTCCTCTTTTAAGTATCTCGTAAGGGGTAGGCAACTAACATCCTTGAAGTACTTCGGCATGAAGGACCCATGGTCATTTCTGCGTCAAATCTTTTGCTTTCCTACATTTCTATCACCTTTAAAATAGGTATCTTCGCCGCACAGTAAAGTTGAACATTTTTTGTGTCAAGAGCCCGTGATCGTTTCTGCATCAACGTTTCTGCATTCTGTGGGTATCTTCACCACACAGTCCTACAAATTTTTGCGGCAAGGGCCCCTTAAAGTTTGATCTTTAAATCAAACTAACCTAAACAATAAATAAGGTATACTACTGATCATCCTTAAAATGAATTGTATATCCCAGCACTCCTTGGGGACAAAAACAATTCCCGGTACTGGTTGGTTCTAGCTCATAGCCTACTGTCCCTGTCGCTCTTTGGGCTCTCACTTTTCCCCTAGAGCACTGCTGGGGTAGGAGTTCAGGCGCAAGGGTTGGACTAGGGTTAGGACTAGGGGTGCCCACAGAACACGATTTTATTTTCCGCCAACAAAATTTGTTCTTTCGTTTCGATCATCGGATTCGTTTCGTAGATCCCACTGGCAGTGAATACGTAAACGAATTCTCCAGGACTAGATATGTATACGTGGATACGATACGCTGGACCTAGAACGACAATAGGGTGAGATGTCAACTTTATGGTTATATACTCTACTTTGGCCAGGTTGGTTGTTGATTTCCTGAATTTCCTCAGCGCGAACTGAGGCGACGTGAAAATAATTCGACTTGGAGTTGAAACGGTGCGGCGCAAATGCCTAGCGAAGCGAATTTACGTCAAATTCGCCTAGGCGAACGCGAATTCGTGTTCTGTGGGCACATATCTTAAAGCCTTCAGAAACTGAGCGGCCAAGGGTGTTGGTTGCCTACCCCTAATAGGATACTGAAGTGGAAAGGAATGGTGTAGCTTTCCAGATTTTGGGATCCCAAAACTTAAGTGGAGGGATAGGCTACCCATGACATCGCAAAACTTGTCCGTCTGCCCGTCTGTCCGTCCGTCTGTCAGCATGATAACTCTCGAAGGGAGTAAGGCATTTTGATGAAACTTGGTGTGAGGATTCTTTGCGTCAAGGGAAAGGTCGAGTTCGTAAATGGGCTCTGTAGCCCTACATTTTACACGGGTTCAAATTAAGGGGCAAACAAAATATTTTTAATCCGCTAATGAGATAGTCGATTAAGGGGTAAGAAGACATGCGGAACACGATTATCGTCGGACAAGTAGTTCGCCCGGAATCTGGCCAAAACCGGAAAGTTTGTTAAATTTAAAAGTTTTATTTGAAGTTGATTAGATGTTAGATTTAGGAGTAAGAAAGAAGTCATGATGAACAGTTCTGTGAAAATCATTTTCTACCCAGACAATTAGTTCGCCCGGAATCCCGCTGAAACCGGAAAATTCGTTTTTTTTTGTTTTTTTTTAATTCGTTATAAGTTAAAGTTGTATTTGAAGTTGATTCGATGTTCGAAATGGTAAGTATATACACTGAATTCGTTTTTGAGCTTTATTTCTTTGCCGGACAGCCAGTACGCCCGGAATTCGGCCGAAATCGGACATTTTAGAGAAGTAAGGCGGGAAGTATCAGTTTCGTCAAAATATAAATGTCTTATAAATATAAATATAAACACATGCTGAATCCATATCTGAACTTGGTTTTCTCAGATGATTAGCTATTTGGCCTTAATCTGTTTCTAAATGTAATAGTAAAAATATTCAAGGAGTCTGGCGGAGACAAAACCCAATTGTCTGTATCGAATATTCAATTTTGGGATTCCGTCGAAACTTTTGGTATTGTTAGTATCCTTGCCTCCTGGTGCAACTTTACATGTTCAAATATGCCTTGCCTGATTATACTAGAAAAGGCACTATGCCTTTTCTTTCCATTTCCTTTCTTTTCCTGGTTTAGCAGATCCCTTGGCTACCGGAGCGAATTATCAACAGAAGAGGGAAATTGGTTTACCAACCCTTTTACAACCTAACCTTATTCCTCTATCCATTTATTAGAGGGGCTTAGTGAGTATTAGTGTAGCCTGTTAACCATTACCTACTCTTCCAGATATTGGGAGACAAGATTCGACCATCTCAAATGACGGCGAGGGGATTCGGATTGTGATTGATGACGTGGATTCTTCCATGAGTTACAGAGGTAACCCTCCCCCTCCCTGCTCAACGCTTTCTGATGAAACTTAATGGTCTGCATCACCTGGGGTCCTTGGACAGTCCTTTGAAATCTTGTTCATTAAGCGATTCCCAAAAGGGTGAATTGATTGGCGGAAAGTAGAGGAGAAACCATTATCAATCGACAGGAATAATTATTGTAAACACTATATATACTCAGAAAAATTAAGAAACCTTATGACAATAAGTCAGTCAGTACCGCCTGTTAATTAAGTTAGAGATTAATTAATCAGGAATTCCAGTGATGGCTAGTTAGGATACTTCCAGATGTGCTAAGGACGATAAAACTTGGCACGCATATTAGTGACCATACCAGATAGACTTAAGGACCCGACACAATGCTCTAAGAAGACTTCCGTTCCAGGATCTGACCATTTTTCGGGGAGTTAAGGGAAGGGGAATCCGAAAATTACTGACTTTCGTAGGTTGCGAAGAGATGGTCCGATACGAGTGAAACTTTATGGGTGATAACAGCTGATGACCTAGATATGCAAAACATGTGTCCGAGCCAACACATGTGTCCGAACCCTATGCGGCCGTGGTGGGGGAGTTGGAGGGGGGGGGGAACATTGTGACATGCAAAAAAAAACACGAATAGGCGGAATGGGATGCAAGTTGGACAGTGCCGAAGTTGAGCGGCCTAGTTTGAAATTTGGTGTCCGGACCGGATCCGGCTAACTTGATGGACGGAAGAGGAGATGTTAGAGACACGAAGTTTTTGTGCCCGAGTCGTATTCGGCCACAGTGGGGGTGGAGGGGGAGTCCCGGAAATTATTTGGATCGCATAGGGGTCAAACGAGTTGAGTGATTTGAATTGAAGCTTGGAAACTAGAGAGATCGTATGCGCTAGATCACATATTTTAGTGTCCGGACCGGATCCGAGCACGGTGGAGAGGGGTACCTAAATTTCTGGAAAAATGCTCAGATTCTAGTGATAGGTGGTAAAAGTCATTTTTCACAGATGAGCCGAGGCGATGCCGGAAATGCTCAGATTCGAGTGAAATTAGACATCCCAATTCTAGGTCCGATCCTAGGGGGGTTGTAGGGGGTATTTTGTGACGTTTTCGTCTATTTTTGCACACCATCTACTCTAACAAGTGCCATATGAGCTCGTAGCTCTTGTTTTATGACACTTGCTTTCCGGCCAAGTGCCATCTACCGTTCACTTTTCCGTCGGTCGGTCAGTGCGGCGATCGCGAGTTAGGCTACTTCCAGATGTGCTAGGACGATGAAACTTGGCAGTCATATTAGGGACCCGACCAAACTAACTTGTAAATGGTCACTTCCCCGATCTGACCACCGTGGGGGGAGTGGAGGGAGGGGGAATCCGGAATATTGACGTATGAATAACTTTTGAACGGGGAATCGGATCTTAATGAAACTTGATATTCGGTAAGACCTCGTGTTTCAGGGCACATTTCAAGTCCGGAACGGAACCGGTGACTTTGGGGAGAGTTGCAGGCGGGGGGGGGGGGGACCGGAAATCGTGTGACATGTTCAGAGTGGACGGATCAGGACGAAACTTGGTGGGAAGAACAAGTACGAGCCCTAGATATATAGTTGACAAGACCGGACCGGATCCGGGCACTGTGTGGGGAGCTGGAGGAGGGTTTCGAAATTCCGGTGACCCCGAACTAAGATGCTTCCACATGTGCTAGGACAATGAAACTATCAGGAACTCGACCATTTTAACTTAATAACAGTCGTTTCTCCGATGTTGACCATCGTTGGCGGAGTGGAGGGAGGGGGATCCGGAATCTTAAGGTATGTCCAACTTTTGAACGGATGATTGGATCTCAATGAAACTTGATATTCGGAAAGACCTCATGTATCAGATGCCCCATTTCCAAATGCGGACAGGATTCGATAAATTTTGGGGGAAGTGGGGGGGGGGGGGGGGCGGAAGTTTTGTGACGTAGCGATTGGTTGACAAATAGTGGGAAAGAACAAGCATAAGCCGTCAATATTCCATACAACAGTCACAGAACCGGACCGGATTTGGGCACTCTGGGGGAGTTGGAGGGGGCTGGTACTGAATTCCGGCGATCGCGATTTAAGGTACTTCCAGATGTGCTAAGAAGCTGAAACTTTTCTTGAACATAAGAGACTTGACAAGATTGGCTTAGAAATTGTCACTTCCCAGACCCGACCATCCCTTAAAGTACTCATCTTAACCGCAAAGTACAAAAATACTTTGAAGCAAGATCTACATTTTCATGATCCCCATGAGCACATGATCATTTTTGCCTCAAGGGTTTTGGTTAGAAATGAACTTCTGTCACCCTTAGAGGACCCCTCTTGCTTATTCTGCGTTTGATAATATACTTAGCTCCCATATGGAATTATAAGCTTCTAAAATCCCCACTTTTCTCCTTTGCTTCGTTTCGTAACTATGGATTTTTAGCGCTTTTTCGGCCTTGCCGAGTTTTCCCGTCTCCCAACGAAAAGTTTGCCGGAGTGTTCGTTGCCCGCTGACAGGTGTTTGACACATAAGGATGTGATAGTCTTCTGTTTATTACTTCTTTTATTTGCTTAGTTTTCCCACTTTTTAACCAAGTCACGTTCAGTTTTCAAATCTTTTGCGCCCAGCCTCCGCGTCGGAGAGCAGGAAGGCTGGATATAATCGACAAGCGCTAACAAGAGAATCGCTAGTTTCAGGTGGAAAGTAATGGTATTTTCGGAAACATTTTTTTTATCCATTTTATAGGGAAAAAATCATCTCTAGTAAGAGTTGTGCTTTAAAGTGTGCATCTTAACCGACAAGTAAAAAAAATTTTTTTGACCAAACCATATAATATTCATGATCCTTAACAGGACCATTTTTGTCTGAAGGGTTTTGATTACAGATGAATTTCTAGCGCCCTTATAGTGCGCATGATCACAGCCAAGTGCAAAAATAAAATACTTTTCCCGAATGATACATCCTTGTGATTTCCAAGGGTCCGCGACTATTCTTATCTCAAGGGTTTTGCTTACAAATGATCATAACAAACCCACGAATTGGCAAATTCCTACTTTCATCCTCTTACCCAGCCTTGCAAGTGCCATACGAGCTTCTAGCTCTTGTCTTTTTTTCTGTTTTCCTCACTAAGATCTGTTTTCAGCTTACCCAAATGGGCGATTCGGGATCGCACCCTTGACCAGATCGAGTCCTAGTTTGAACTGGTGACATGGGTACACTTCAAAAAAAAATCTTGCAGTATTTGCTACTGGGATTAATCTTGTCTTTATTGAGATAAGATTATCCCTAATTCGGTTTAATTTTATCCCAGTAGAGATAATCCCAGTAGCAAATACTGCATAGAAACTTTTTGGTCTGATCCATTTACACTGAAGAGCTTATCGTTCCAACTTCCCACGCAGTTGCTGCATTCCAGTTCTCGGAAGGAAACATTAACAGATGAGCTCCCACGCATTACCTCTTTTAACGTCCCCCCCCACTGAAAGCACTACCTGTTACACGCAATTTTGACTTAACATCGCCAACAAACGTCGTCACTGATTGGTTTGTACTTTCCGTACTTGAGACTGAACCAACCGTAAACAACGAGAGAGGCGGGGCTTATTGTGAAAATACTCTCCATGTGAAGATTAATGTTGGTATAGAAAGTAATTGCATGAAAATAACTGTGGAAAGAAAATCAAAAATAGGAGGAGGGGTGATGGTGCTTGATATTGAGAGGGAAGATAATGTAATAGTGTCAGATTTTAGTTGTTCTTTAACGATAAAGTGTATGAAAGAAAGTTCGCTTTCAACTTCTCACTGGGAGGACTGGGAAAAAAACTTATTTCGGGGAGAAACAAGAACATTTTCCTCTGTTGTGTGGCTGAGTGGAAAGGAATTCGAACACAGAAAACAAAATTGCCAGGAGGAGATTGGCGGAAGCTCCCCTAAAAAGCAGAATTTCGTTCGCGCTGGTGAATCCAGTAATAATTAATTTCGAGCTCTTTCTTCTAAATACCCAAATTTTCTGGCGACATATATAGTGAATTGGATTGAATAGAATTCAAACGAAAACTAGCTTCCATAGTCCACCTTGTAATTTTAGTCGATAATTTGTCATATATAAAATTTATTATAGGCTAAAGGACTAAAAACAAGAAACAGCGTGACTCGAGTATGCATGGTTGTTCATTTATTGCAGAGCTCGACAAAAGACGGAACAAAGCTCTTTCTGTACCTATATAACTCTTGTGCTGTTTGTGCACTTTGTTCAATTACAGTCTCGGATAATGGTCAATATCGATTCCGCGGAATCATTTATTAGCCTGCATTGCTCGTAATGGTTTAATAAAAACTTGATTTGGAGTTATCTGCGGTTCGAGCTCGAGTGGACTGCAACTTGGTTTCGGTCATCATTCTTGGAAATTACTGTGAAGTAATCTCCATTTGTATTCCAATCTAGGTAAGTAAGTAAGTAAGTAATTTATTTATGACCCGCCATTTTGAAAAGGCGGAGTAAATGACGAAAGTAAAGAAAATAAACAAAACACATATACACACAGAAAAAGACACTTAATTTTTAATCTTCGGTCAGGAAGCAGTGGACGACGTCGTGTGCTGGTTGGGCCTTGTTGTCCATGAGTTTTGAAAGTGATGACGAAACATCCAAAAGGGTAACACTTGCATCTTGAATTTTGAATTTCTCCGTCAATGGATGGTTATGACATAATTTCGACAAGTGGAGCAGGTGCTTTGCATATTTAAAATAACATGATCTCATCTTTTTAATCTCTTTCTTTCGCAGAACATGAGTGACGCCAGAACGAAATAGAATAGAAGGAGCGCAGAAGGTGCTGTACAAATTTCCCAAAGCTTTACGATTATAGCGCCCCCGGTTGGGTAAGATCCTGTTAAATACTCATTCAGCCGAAGCTGGCTGAGAAACGTATATTAAACAATTAAACTTTGTACCATATTTCTGTGTCCCCTAAGTTCACTATCTGTATGTATTTCAAAAACGTAAAAAAACCAGACCAAACTTTTCGATGGGATCCCAAAAATTCAATATCTGATCCAGACAACTGGGTCTTGTCTTAGCCAGATCCAGTCATCGCCAGAATCCTTGAACATTCTTACAATTAAAATTCAGAAACAGATTAAGACCAAATAGCTAATCATCTGAGAAAACCAAGTTCAGATATGGATTCAGCATGTGTGTTTACCCGTATAAGTCAAATCTGTTTTGACGAAAAGTTCCTGCCACTTCTGCCAATTTCCCGGTTTCGGCCGAACTCTAGAACTACTTGTCCGGCGAAAAAAGAAAGCTCAAAAACGAACTCAGGGTATCTTCTTTCCCCAATAATGAACATCTAATCAACTTCAAATAAAAATTTAACTTATAACAAATTTTCCGACTCCAGCCGGATTCCGGTCGAACTATATGTCCGGGTAAAATATGATTGTCACACACGGATTCAGCGTCTCTTCTTACCCCTAAATCGGTTATCTAATCAGCTAGAAATAAAACTTTAACTTCTAACAATTTTCCGGTTTTGGCCAGATTCCGGGCGAACTACATGTCCGGGAAGAAAATTGTTTTCACATAAAAGTTCAGCATGTCTTCTTGCCCTCAATTGGACATCTGATCAACTCCAAATAAAACTTTTAATTTTAACAAACTTTCCGGTTTGGGCCGGATTCCGGGCGAACTACTTGTCCGTCGAGAAAATGGTTTTCACCATCGTCTTCAGCATGTCTTCCTACCTCTAAATCAAACATCTAATCAACTTCAAATAAAACTTTTACTTTTAACAAACTTTCCGGTTTTGGCCGGATTCCGGGCGAACTACTTGTCCGATTACAAAATGGTTTTCACCATCGTGTTCAGCATGTCTTCTTACCCCATAATCGACTATCACATTAGCTGTTTCAAAATATTTTGTTTGCCCCTTAATTTGAACCCCCTCCCCCACCCCTAAATGTAGGGCTACAAAGCCCATTTACGAACTCGACTGGTCCGCCGACCCAACGAATCCTCACACCAAGTTTCATAAAAATATCTCATTCCCTTCGAGAGTTATCGTGCTTACAGACGGACGGACGGACGGACAGACGGACAACTTTTGCGATGTCATAGTTATCCCTCAACTTACGTTTTGGGATCCCAAAAAGCCTAGACAGCCGTTATTGCAGATAATTAACATTTATAGTATCTGCAGTTGACAGCGAATAATAGCGCTCTGGAAATAAACTTGCTGCACTTGATAACACAAAGCCCCAAAAGTGTCGTGCAGAGCTATTATGTAACCGTCAAATCCTGAACACCACGTAATGTATTAGTATTCTATTTTGACAGCTCACCAATATTAGGATTGGTTTGACCGCTCTTATAGAAAGGGTTTTTACTCCTCGATTTATTTGGACCTTGTTACGCGTTGTCCTTCAGCATGAACTTGGGCGCTGGAGGGGACACCGAGGGGCGATACACCTTTCGGCACTTGATACACCCTTTCCCGGCACTGGCCACAAATTAGGCGATTCACCTTTCATCGCTTCGAACTAATGCTGCTTTAATATTTTACACGGGGAAACTGGTGTACAACAAAATCAAGAGTGAGCAACCCTTCTGGGACAGCGCTTTCAGTATCATTTTCCAGATTTGACTTTCCCTGAGGGGCTGACCAGTCGAACACAAACCCCTTATTTCTGGATACCCTATGCCGAACGGTGGACACATCTAGCGTTCGGTACAGCCTATGCCTAACGCTGAATACCCTATGCCAAACGCTGGATACCTGTTGGTACCCTAACCCTGACCTACCCCACTATAGGTGAATTCTGATTGGATGATTTCTGAGCTTCACTCAGATCGTCAGTATTTTATTAGTTTAGAGTATCCAGCATTCAGCATGGTGTACCCAGCGTTTAAGTATAGGGTATACCAAACGCCAGATATACCCAGCATTTGGCGTAGGGTATCCAATATCAGGGGTTTGTGGTAGACCGGGCTTGACAGACGGGGGAATCTGGGATCTTGCGGCTTGCATCATTCCTGATCTGGGGAAACGAATCACCGGAGTTGTTGGTAAGGTGGTTAGAGCAATCATTCCCGAACGGGCGATTCGGTTCGGATTAGTCCTCAGAACTGACTCAAATCCTATGTAAACCATTCAACTTCGTTAAACAAACTTTGTTGTGGTGACGTTTCTGCCTCTTCGCTGGGCACCCGGCGATTATTTACCGGCGCGAAGAGTTAGTCATCAAGAGTATTACGTGACATGGACAGTAGCCTGAACGCCACCTGTAACTAAGTATTTCTAACTCGTCAGGCGGGGCCGTACCATTTCTCCCGAATCCACCAGTACCTCTCATTCGCCTGTACAGTTGCTGACCATCAGACTGTGAAACTGAACATAATTATAACTAATTATAAAGGAATTTCAGTCTTGCAAAAAAATGTATATGTACCTATATACCATAAAAGCGAAAATTTAGTTAGTAGGTCAGTACACTGTAAAAAGTTTCTCCGAGTAAGGATTAAAGTTAACTGCAGATTAATCCGAAATAGAGATAAGACTATTTCTTTAAACAATAAAAATAATAAAATAAAAATAAAAAAATAAGAATAATTTTTAGAGACAAAATTAATCTAAGTAGTAGGCTCATTGGCTGGATGGACTTGTGGAAACAAATCATATGAATTCTCTTCTTTCCAGATGTCGATAAAACCTCGGGCAAAATCTGCACTGCTACATTGAAGAGGCACAACATTGGACAGGGCAATAAAGGTGGTGAGTATCTCCGCTTATCTTAATAAGAAGATCCTGGAACAAGGCTTTCGCCTCTACTTAACTCTAAGAGATTGGGAGTAATCATACTGAGCAGACCTAAAAATCTTCTCTCTTGAAACTAATGCACGATTCAGCATAAATCGCATCTTCAGTAAGGCTGCTTAGAAACGTTTGGGGGGGGGGGGCAAGGATTTTTTACGTCATTTCTCTCTTGTGAACTGTTAACTTGGGGAAAGTCCTGCCACAGTTCACATTGCCATTTGTACCGCCCCCCTAAACCAACTTTAAAAATCAAATGTGTCCCGCACTGCAACTTTATTGTTTGTCCTCATTTCCTTCGCCAAGAATGAGGACGATTGGGACGCGTCGGGAGCCTTTCTAAACTCTTTTTGTGTTCCCTCGAGGTTCGTTGAGTTGCCTATTTCGGTAACTAGTAGTTTTTTGCGCTGAACCGCAAGGAGTATTCCAGTACTGTCTCATTTACGCCAGCGCTAATGGCGTGGGGGAGGGACGTCCATCAGTCGTAAAATAATGCAAGAAGAAAGAAACGCCCTATATGTAAGAAGGATCAGCGATGTATTTTGTCTTGAAGGATACCTGGCATTCATTGTTGCTTATGTCCCAGCCCAATAATATAAAATAGTTGAATATTTAAAGCCAGGCTCTGCCTTTGAAAAATTACCCATGGCTTTGACTGTTTCAAGACTTCATACGGGCCCTTTGACATCTAGCGAGACACGGACACATTTAGAGAACTGTTTTTCTCAAATAGTTGAATACATTGAAACGAGGCTTTGCTTTTACCCATGGGCTTGATTGTGTCTAGGCTTTTTACAGGCTCATTGACTTCTAGCAATAACACTGATACCGTTTTCTTCTGACGAGTGAGTGTATCGCAAACATCGCGAAAAGGTTAGGCCTATTCGAGTCAGTCAGTTTTTGAATGTTTGTAACGGCGTTCAAAAAGCCGTGATTTCTTTCTTTTCTGTGCTTCTGTGTTAATCATCCACTACTCCAGCTTGAGGCATGGGAACCGAGTTCTCTGTTAACCGGTCTCGCCGCTTTTCGGTGTATGGAAAGTTTAGACAGGTCAGAAAAATCGTCCAATTCTCAGAACCGTATAGGCCTATTGTAGGCTACCCGGTTCCTTGTAAATGTCCTGTTTTCCCTTGATTTTCCAAAGGAAGTATTCAACCATTATGAAAACTGACCACTTGTCCCGATTTACCATGTTGCTGCATATGAGCAGTAAAACGAATATTGATTTTTGTCTGTAATCATCTTTTTGCTGCCACATTAAGAAGGATAAAGGTGTCATTTGATGCTTGGCCAGTCTTTGCGTTTTGGAATGACCTGTTTTTAAATTCACCAAGCTACCAATCAATAGTTTGTTCTTCCCGCCGTATCGCCAGTATGGTATTCTACCATTGATCATTGTTTTCAGTTTTCCTCTGAGCACTGACTCACTCCCTAGGATGTTTTATTACCTCACGTTTCTCAACGCGCTGGAATGAATGAATGAAATTTATTTCCCATTTTCAAGACAAAAGTCACAAAAGGAGTATGAAAGAAAAGAAAGAAAAATGTAATCCTAGAAATATATAAGCAGTGAGCGCACTTACATTGTTTAGCAGACGCTGGGCGAAGGATCTGGGTTTATTGTCCGTTCTCTCTGACATAGATTCGATAAAGTTAGGACTGACTGGTCCACCTGAGAAGACATCGCTTAACCTGAGGGTTCATTGCCCTCTCCCCTGACACAGGGTCGATAAAGTTCAGGACCGACTTGGTTCCCGTTGTGTGTGTGTCCGTCCACTTCGATATAACTAATTTGGATAGCGAGCCGGGCCTCTCGCAGAAGCAAGAAGCATTGGGTTAAGAGACGAAAGGATCTGAGACCTGTATATTATTTTATCTCCTAAAGTGCGTTCATAAATAAAACCTTTGATTTTCCCTGAATCAACGAACCGAACTTAGTCTCCGAAGTGTGTTTCCTTTAATTGTCACAAATTCCAGCGCCACGCTACCAGTTTGCTGAAGACAAATAAAGGTAGCATGATTGTATGGTAGTCGTGGGGAGTAACAGCAAGTAGAAGTGTAACAGGTTAAGATTCCTCTTCTTCTAGACCTACCTGTCTGTTCGAGGCAGACAAGTAGCATTTTCAGATTCAGTATCAGTAAGTGACTTAGCCTTTCAGTCAGTTCGAGATGAATATTTTTGTCATTCCCTGAATACCTAGCTCTCCCAAACACTAATACTCTATATGACTAAGTCCAAAACACGCCATTGATCCTCAGGAAGAAGGAGTAAACGTCTCCGCAACGACTCAAACTCAACGACTCAACCCTGCCAGTGAAAAATATAGAGATATTCTGCCCGATCTAGCACCGGCGACAGAACGGACGCAGCACCAGAATCTCCTGGTGCCAGTTAAATTTCGCACTAACCGGTATTCGAATTCCTTTGTCCCATATTTCATTGAGAAGATTAATAAAAAACAAGTGAATTCAAAGTGATTTATTTTCTTTTATGTAATAATTGTATATATTCAAGTATTTTAAATGTAAATGGTCGACGTATTTAGTACCATGTCGGCGCTACGAGTTAGATCAATAAAAATATCTATCTATACTGGCTTTCTTCCGTAGGTACCCGGAGCTTCTGCATCGGCAGGGAGCGATAGTCCTCAAGAGTATTGTTTGGGTTGTAATTGGTTTGAAGTCCTAGCGCGCTCGGTCGTATCAGTTTCCAGTGCTTTTAACTACTTTGCTGTCGATAAACGGTCCCTTTTGAATGCTTCACCCCAGTCAGTTCTGTCGCATTTCCAAATTCGGGAAATATGCATTATAGAATCGAAATGAAACTGAGGAGTTATTAACAGAAACCCTAGAGAGAAGGAAGGAATAAATCAAGCGCTGTCGAAAGTTATTGCTTGGAGCTCCAGTGCCCTTATCGACGCTCAGTAGGCAAGGCTACTTTTTCCCCGACGCAAAAGGTGGGAGAAAGTCGGCTATGCTCCTGAGGGTTGTTTTGTGGGCTAAACATACTGCTGCCGTCTAGCGGTGTCGTTTTGAACTTTTGCTAATATTGTTGGTGAACTTCAGAAGTCACTCTTTTTCACACTTGCTGCGTTATTCAATTATTCAATTCAGTTCAGTTTATTTCTTGCCAATATCGCATAAGATAGTTTGGACGCGTCACAAAGAAGACAATGGTACAAATCTCACAACACGCACATTGAGATTAGGCAAATATATTAACAATTAAATAAATAAACTAAATCAAAATCAAAAATATATTTATAATTACTCAAATCTTATATAGCCTATACATATAGTCTATAGCTATATTATGAGGGAACATAAAAGATTGGCTGGTGAAGAAAGTGGTTTGGTTGATTTATTTAGTGTGATAGAATATTTGTTATTGTAATAGTCTTATTTCCACTTTTAGAGGAGGATAGAGTTTTTGGGATCCCAAAACGTAAGTGGAGGGATACCCATGACTTCGTAAAAGTTGTCCGTCTTTGAGCACGATAACTTTCGAAGGGAATGAGATATTTTGAGGAAACTTGGTGTGAGGATTCTTTTGGTCAAGGGACAGGTCGAGTTCGTAGATGGGCTCTTTAGCCCTACATTTAGGGGTGGGGGGGTCAGATTAAGGGTTGAACAAAATATTTTTAATAGCTATTGAGATAATCGAGTTAGGGTAAGGAGACATGCTGAACACGAATATGAAAATCATCTTCTTGTCGGACGAGTAGTTCGCCCGGAGTTCGTCCAAAACCGGAAAATTTATTAAAAGTAAAAGTTATATCTGAAGTTGATTAGGTGTTCGATTTAGGGTAAGAAGACATGCTGATTCTGTATATGACAAACATTTTTTACCTGGACATATAGTTCGCCGGAAACCGGACAATTTCTTAAAAGTTGAGTTTTATCTGAAGTTGATTAGAAGTTCGATATAGGGGGTAAGGAGATGTGCTGAATTTGTTTTTGAGCTTTGGTTGTTTGCCGGACAAGTAGTTCGGCGAAAATTCGGCTGAAACCGAAAATGTGGCAGAAGGATAAGGCAGGGAAGTTTTGATCAATTTCGTCAAAGTAGATATGAAGTATAGGGTAAATACACATGATAATCCATATCTGAACTTAGTTTTCTCAGATGATTAGCGAATGGCCTTACTATGTTTCTAAATTTAAATAGTAAAAATGTTCAAGGAGTCTGCGAAGACCGGATATTTACAAAACCATTGTCTGGATCAGATATTGAATTTTTGGGATCCCATCAAAACCTTTGGTCTTGTTTTATGTACTTGGAAAGTTGAAGAGTAATCATCCAATAAGTGTAATTTAAACGCAGATTGTCTAACGTGATCAACAACGGTGCTAAGCCGGTAGACAAACAAGGACAAGGGCTTCTGTTTGATTTTAAGCGCGGGTATACTCTTCTCGATCCCGTCACGTGGTAGCTTGTTCAACAAGCAACGTGCTCATTTTCAGATTTTATTTTCAGGCGAAGGTTTTTTTTTCGAAGCCCTGGCAAAGGCACTGCTTCATCCTACCTCTACAACACTACACGAAATACAAGTTTGTTTGTCGTCTTTTCTCTTGCGAGTTTACGGTTTTGTTTTTATTCTGACCCTGCTCCAGAGAAGAACACGTCTTCTTCGGTTTGATGTAAATAACTATCGTTTGTCCGCTGGTACGAGTGGAAAGAAAAATAATAGAGCTTGGCACAAAGTAGGTTGTTGAGAGATAACGAAAGTCTTAATTTGGACCTTCAGCTCCAATTTTAAGGCGAACTTATGCCCCAGCTAATCACCTATTGAAGAACTTTTCTTTTTAAGCTGTCGATTTCGGCCTCCGAATCGGTTTCAAGCGGATAGACGACAACACTGTAGCGATAGTTGAAAGGGTTCATGCTGGAACTGCTGCGTCTAAAGCTGGAATCAAGCGGGGATATAGAGTAAGTCGGATTTCTTTATTTTCTTCTTTCCATGAATGCCTTTCTCCATATTACATTCGTTTACATATACACTAAAGTCAACATAATTGGTCAATTTGACCCTTCTATCAGGAAATACCATGTTCTTATCGGCAGCTAAGCGCTGGACACGGTTGGATCAAAGATGGACTTCCGTTTCAAAAATGTCAGTTCATGTGAATATTTTTTAATATTCTGGTTTTCGTTAAAAGGATAAAGTTCTCGGTCAAGGAATAAATAATTTTTACAGTTTTTTGTTTCTTACTTCACCTAAGAAATCGTTTCAGGTCGCTTGAGCCTTTTGTCTGTTCGAATTTCCTGCGTTGATCGTCGAATCTACCATGCTCTTCAATATGTGTGTGTTCGATGAAACTTGTCGGTATAGTAGGACATGATCATTGGATTCCTCCCCGAATCCAACTACCGGGGGAGCTGAGGAAAAGGAAATCCGGAATCTTGTGTCATGCATAACTCTCGAACGATCAGATCTTAAAAGACCTGTCTTACCTATAATACTAACGCCACCTACTTCCATAAACACTCCATATATTTCTGAACCCGGAGACCCCGATTTCGTACGGTACATTCTAACCCCTCTAACAAAGCCACGCTGATTTTCTCACTTCCCGTGTTTTGCTACCTTCGACGTATATCACGCTGCCGAGGGTTGTCTGTGAGAAATTTTTCCATCAGGAAAACCGGTTATGTAAATTGTTTCCCTGTCTTCGCTATAAGTCAACGGGTCTCGGAAAAGGCTTAAAACAGCCAAAACCGTGGGTTATTTGTTGAAAGCACAGGCTATTTTTTAAGTATTCAAATATTTTAAAATACTGTAAGTTGAAGAGTGAATAGTGCGAGGGGTCCTTTAATGAAACTTGATAGTTGGCATGGGCACATGTCGAAGGTGTTCCAGTTCGAGTGCGGGCTGGATGGATAGATGTTTGAAGTTTCATCGTCCTAGCTTATGTGGAAGTGCCCGAACTAGCAAAACCGGGACCGACTGACGGACAGAAATTGCGATCGCCATATGGCACTTGGCCGAAGGGCAAGTACCATAAAAATGAAGCCAAGCCAAACAAGAAATTATCCACCCAACCACGTTTCCATGACAAATTTGCATCGGATCGTTGCTTGGCTGTCATTGTATCCTTCGAGCTCTTACTGCGTGCGTTCCAACCTCCAACCAACAGTTACTATTGTCTTTCAAACTGGATACATAGTTACCAAAACAAGAGATAATATCTTATATGGCACTTGCGAAGGTAGTTAGCATGTGTATCGGCTAAGATTCGAGCTGTCAAGGTCGGACCTGTCAACTGAAACATGCAGGACAAGCACACTCGCCAAATATCAAGCTCCATTCAGATCCAATCATTCGATCGAGAATTATGTTCTCCCGAAGGCCCAAAATTTTACTAAAACTGTTCGGTATTTTTTTGATAGCAGAATAGCAGATATATTTGATAGCAGATATATGTACGGGGATTCGGTAGTTATACAGAATTCTAAATAGGCTATCTGTAAAAATCTCTTCTGGTTAATGATCGGGATTCGGTATAATTGCCAGTATTCGGTAGTTGTCACGAATTTGGTGAGAGAATTTACTGAAACCATCTGTAATTTTTCGATGCCGGAACTATTCGGTATATTTATGGAGATTCCGTAGTTACACAGAATCCCGAGAAAGCTATTGGTTCAAAATTAGTCGGTATCATGATTGGGATTCGGTATGTGTAATATGTGTATTCGGTATTCGGTATGTTGCGATTCGGTGTAATTTCCAGGATTAGGAAGTTAACCACGAATCCTGACTTTGTTCTAGTTTCGACGAAAGTATACCGAGTATGAATATTGTTCTGTGGTCTTTCGATACCAAAACAATTCGGTATAATAACCGGGATACGGTAGTTATACAGAATCCTGAACATGCTATCGGTCTAAACTTATTCGGTATAATAACTGGGATTTGGTAATTTATTCGTTATAATTGCCAGGATTCGACGGTTACCACGAACCTCGAAACTCACAAGAGGTCGAGTGAAGCACTGGTCGCAGACAAAAGAGACGATCTATGATATCATCGATAGTCCTTACTTTTATTTTGGATCCCAAAAAGAATATCTAATCATAAATATTTCGAAAATTCCGCCTGCAGCACTTTTCGTAATATTCTCTATTTTGTGGAAGGGCGCGTCATTTGACGTGGGTTTTAAGCCAGTTTTAGGATTGAGATTTCGAAACATTAAAAGCTAGATTTTGGATGGAAATTAAATTTGGCAGGAAAAGCAAAAAAAGGTCTCGGTATTTAATCAGCGGTAAAGATAGAATTTGTAAGAGAAGCCGTTAAATTTTAGCCAACAGAAAACAAAAATGATTTCGAAAATTTTCGCCTGAGGCGCTCGATTTAATTTTCTGTTGGCCATAAGAGATAGAAGCTGTTACTGCAATCATGCCCAGCAATAAATTCTCCATGTGGGCTTCGCCAGAACGCTGCCTAATAGTTGGCTTGTCGTCTTTTATGCTGCCCTTTATTCTTATTCTTCGTACGTAATCGTTTCTGTTCCATAATTTAAAGCTCGAATTCTCAGTTCTAGGATTCGGTAACATTTTTGAAAGATTCGGTAAAATTTTGGCTCTACGACAGCCCCCCACCGAAAATGCACTTGTGAAGCCCCTGGGGAGGGGGGTACCGGGAATCATGTGGCACGTCTAGGGGGCCAAACGAGTGGATTGGGTTGAAAGTTGGAAGTTAGAAAAGTCATTTGCCCTAGATGATCCGAGGCGATGCCAGAAATGCTCAGACTTGAGTGAAACTATATATCCTATTTCTAGCTCCGAACCATATTTTTGGATGGCTGGGTATTTTGTGACGTTCTCATCTATTTTCTTGGACCACCTACTCATAAGAAGTGCCTCTTGTTCATATCGATGTTTTTCTCCGCGGTGAGAATAATCGACTACGCGTGTAGTAAAATAAAACACATTGCGTTTTCCCAAACAATTATGTCAACCCAACTACAAAATAAAACTGTTGTTACTACCTAGATTCCATGCTTTCGTTACTTTCGCTCAACAATTTCGAAAACTTCTTCCCTGCGATTAGTCTCTCTTCATCATTCTCTCTTTCACTCTTGAAAAATGCAAGCACTCTTCAAAATCCTTTTTTGGAGTTGGGGGGGGGGGCTGGTATTTATTGTGGGAAAGATTAGGGGGAACGGAATAACTGAAACCTCTTGTGGTTTCCAACATCCCCCCTTACTCACAGTATACACATGGACGATAAAGCACGCTCTTGGAAATGTTTAATAGAAAATTCATTTTCGATAAGAAAGTCTCCACACTACCTAGCCCGAAAATTCTTCAAGAATTTCTCATTACAGAATTTAGAACAAGTGTTTCATGGAAAAAAGAAGTCCCTGTGATTTAGCATAGGACCTCCGTCTAAAAAATTTGTAATGGAAAATTTCATGGGTTTCGATCCATAGCCCGGCAAAAATCGGCAATCTGTCTAACCAAATAGTTACGTTGTGATTGACTTTACTAGTTTCATCGAAGAGGTCGATTTTAAGTTGATCAGTAGCTGTTAACTGATTCGTTTTCTTCACCGGCGGACGATAGCAGAGGCGTTACTAGCCTAAATATTTTTTTTTGGGGGGGGGGGGCAAGGTATTTATCGACTGGCTGGTCATTTTTATCGACTTTTTTTATGGCACTTGCCCTCCGGCCAAGTACCATATAGCGATCTCAATTTCTGTCCGTCTGTCGGTCGGGCGGTCGGTCCAGGTTTTTCTAGTTCGGCACTTCCACACAAGCTAGGACGATGAAACTTCGCAGGCATATCAGGGACCCGACCAGATTAACTTACAAATAATCACTTCCCCAATCCGACTTTCACCGGATCCGAGAGTCCGGAAACTAGGAACAATGGCAGCAAAAGGGGAGCAAAAGAGCCAAATGTCCAAAGGCGGTATCGATCAAACGATATCTGTGGTAGAGGCCCAGCGCTCTACCGCTGCGCTATGCTCGGTTGTATTTATAAGCGAATGTGGGAACGTTTACGATTTAAAGATTAAAGTAAGACCAAAGGCGTATTCTCACCGTTCCCCAAGGACTCCTCGGGGAATTGAAGGGAACGACGAGAATAGAGGGAGTCACTCCACGCGGACTCCGCGTACAGAAACAGCGAGAACACGGCGAATGCTTCAAAAATGGCTTTTGTTCCAAAAAAATATATGCAGTTGACGAAATTAGTCTGGATCCACTTTATTTTGGGTTTTCCTTATTCTGGTTGTTTTTAACTAACTTTACATTGCACCAACACCAGCAAAAATTGAGTCCCCTCCGAATCTGAAAGGGAGTCCTTTCTGACGATGCTGATGATAATCGGAGCATTCCCCGTCCGTGGAGACTAGCGAGAATACGGGGAGTGAGTCCCCGGGACAAACAGAAACGCGGAAATTCCTTAAGTGGAGTCCTCGGGGAGAATAGGCCTCAAGTGCTAACCAGAGCAAAATAACAAGAGCTATTTTGCAAAATAATCAGAGCTATTTTGCAAAATAACCAGAGTAAAATAACTAGAGCTATTTTGCTCTGATGCTAACTAAACTTAAACCAAACAAATCTCGTGAAACGCTTCCACATAATATAGGACATTTAATTTTATTTTTATTTATTTCAAATAAGACCAACATGGGCAACAATATAACAAAACACACTCAACAAACAAACAAATGTAAGTACCAGGTCACTTACGTGACTCCCGTCAAAAGCTCCGCGTACAACTCAAGAGTCCAAGCAAGCCATACAGGCAGAGAAAGCCGCATCTGAGGCCCACAAAGGATCCTAAGAAGTGGGCGAGGGGATCGGAGGATCCTGGTTTGAAGGGAAAGAATTGACCGCCTCCGAAGTTCACCAAAAGATGGAAGCCCTTCACCAACAAACATTCGCGATGCACTACAATTCCAAATAAGACCGTGAAGCCACCGGATAATGAAACTTGGCAGGCATATCAGGGAACCGACCAGATTAACTTGGAAATGATCACTCTCCAGATCCGATCATAGTGGGGGGAGTGGAGGGATCGGGAATCCGGAAACTATTAACATGCAGAACATGCGTGAAACTTGACGTGTGTCAAGAACAAGTGTTTCGGATATTCAGTTTCAAATCCGGACCAGATTCGATACCTGTGGGTGGGGGCTAGAGGGGGACACCGGAAATCTCCTGAAACGCTTCCACATAAGCTAGCACAATCAAACTTGGAAGGCATATGAGGGAACCGACCAGGGTAAACTGGAAATAATCACTTCCCCGATCCAGCCATCGCGGGGGGGGGGGGGGGGTGGAGGGATGGGGAATCTTGAAACTAGAAACATACATAGGTTCCTTCCCCGATACTGTGATTGGGGGGAGTGGAGGGATGGGGAATCCAGGATCTAGTGGCATGCATTACTTTAGAACGGGCGATCGGACGTGAATGAAACTTGACAAGTGTCTCAGATGATCAGTTACAAGTCCGGAACGAATCCGATAACTGGGGGGCTGGGAGCTGGAAGGGGGTGCAAGAACTCTCGTGAAACGCTTAGAGTCGAGAGATCGGGATGGGACTTGGAGGAAAGAACAAGCTTAAGCAGTAGAGACAATACGAGACAATACTGACAAAACAGAACCGGATCATGTCACTGTTGGGGGAGTTTGAGAGAGTTTTCCACAATTCTGGTCATCGCGAGCTGGGGTACTTCCAAATGGGCTAAGACCATGAAACTTGGCAGGCTGTGCTATGACCATGAAACTTTTCAGGCATGTTAGGGAGGGGAGTTATCAGTGAGTGGAATAACCATTTCAGATTTAGTAGATCATGCCGATTTTCTGATGATATGAGTATCGGGAGAGAGATGTAGCCTTCACAGCTGCAAACGGTATCTGACAAACATGCTAACTGTTCTTACAAGTGCCTTATGAGCTTCCAGCTCTTGTTGGTGATAAAAACGACTATTATTGATAAAAAACGACTGTGTTGACGAAAAACGGCTAATTTGAAGAAAAACTACTATTTTTAAGAAAACTACTATTTTTAAGAAAAAATCGACTGTTTCCAGGAAAAAAATCGACTGTGTTTACGAAAAAAATCGACTGTTTTTACGAAAAATCGCGACGCTTCGCGCAAACTCGGCTGTTTTTTTACCGAATGGCCGACAACATTCGGGGGGGGGGGCCTCCCCTGCCCCCTAGTCGTGAAGCCCCTGGACGATAGTTCAACCCGGAATCCGGCAAGATCTTGAAATCTGATCTAAGCGAAGCTTCTTGATCAAAGATTACTCGTGTGTGGATATGGGGGCAACAAGAACATAACCTGTAATTTCTGCCTAAATCTGTTTCTTATCGTAAACCTCACGCTGGCGCTCGTCTCAAGTGATGACAGACGTTGAAAGTTGAGCTTGGAAACATGCGTTGAGGAATTTCACTGAATATATTTAAAATTTCAGCTACTTCGATGGGACGGTGTGCTAGTACAGAAGCGGTCAGCCGAAGTCATCCGAGCTATTCTTGAAGATAGCGGCGACGTGGTTGATGTCGAATACGAAGTCCGAGACGTAGAGTAAGCGAAACTTCCATCTAACTTTCCCGAGCTTTTGGGCGGGTGGGGGGGGCGTTCTGTACATAAACCTTAAACAAAATGATACGTGTTTTTGCAATCATTAGTACAGTCCATGAAATGCCAGATTTGACCCTGTAGCTACGCCAGAAAGGAATCTTTACCTAATGGACAAGAGTACTTGCTTCTTAGCAAGTTGGAAGCTTCAAGTTGGAATTTTTGCTTTTCAATGTTGGAATGATGTAAGTCCAGAGGGTTTTCGTGATTATTTTAGTGACAATAGATCTTTGCATCATTATGAAACGCGTCATGCTAGTGATTTCGTCGTCCCGCAGAGAAGTGGAACCAGGGCCGGCTTCCTTACTAGATTTTCAGGGCCAAATGTGTGGAACTCTGTTTCGGAGAGCATTCGGGCGGCTGAGCACCTGGGGTATTTAAAAATAAATTGAAAAAGTATTTGTTAGGCCAAGGTTCATAGTTTTTTTTCTATTTTTCCTATTTTTCTTATTATTTTCTTTTTTCTCATTATTATTATTAAATGAGTTGATGAGAGATTGTATTTCTTATTTTAGTGCTCTTTTCTGTTATGTTTTGTTTTTAGTTAATTATTAGTTAGGAAATTAGTTTTATGTACCCACCCAATTGCAAGTGCTTTTTTGTACCTTTCTTGGGGCGGGTACTGGCATCATAGTTAAATGTATTTTGGTCGTAAGAAATAAATTGAACTGAACTGAACTGAACTTAGCCTACCAGTTTGAAAAGTATGCGGTCCGGACAAAAACCCAGAAACTGGTAAGTTGCGTCTGATAGATGTGCCATCTTGTGGCAATAGACAGTTTGGTCAGTTACAATACAATAAAGTTCTTTGCCATTTTACCCTTTTAAACGCCCATTTTTAATTGCTTAGATCAGGGAGGTAGTACCCCCCCCCCCCCCCCCAAACCCAGTAGTGAGTAACCCTGAATAATTTTCAGCGTCCAAGCGAACTTAGAAGGGACCCGTCGAGGGTCCTTCCGGAACAAATCCGAGTCTCCCCGGCCATCTTCTCCGTCACGAAGAAAGCTGCCCGTTGCACCGACAAGTGAAACTCTGATGTCGCTGCCAGACATTCAAATCAATAGGCGTGACTGGGAAGTCGGAATAGAACTGTCAGGTATGTCTCATTCGTATCTATATTGCAAACACACCGCTCTGCGCCTATTATAGGATCTGGAATGATCTCGCTATTCGTAATGCTAAATGGAACGTAAAGGAAATGAAGCGGGAAGGGGATATTGCTAACCATTCAAAGATATACAATTCTGGTTAAAACCAACTCCATTATTCATTGCTCAATACTCAAAAGCTGCAACAGTAATATTATTCCATTCCATACAAAAGGCCTCTAAATAGCTCTGAGAAATTGGGAGTAATCCTGCGGATCAGAATAAAAAAAAAATCATGTCTGTTATGCACTTGAAGCTATTCATCGATTAAGAGCATCTTCGGTAAGGCTGCTCCAAGGACCAACAATTCTGTTGCCCAAACTCAACTTATCCGTGCTAATCGTGATTTTGTAAGCTTGAAAGCGTGTCCCCTCACTGTCAGAAGTTTCATAACAGATTGCGCATAACACTTTCAAGAATAACACCTTTTTCACTTAGAAATAAAGTGGTATGACCAATTAAGTTTACACTATTTCGTGCCTAGATCTCCAACAACACCTTGAATTGGTAAAAATACCAACGGGAACGAAAGAAACATAACATATAACATCCCAAAGTGTTATTTGTTGAAACCGCGCATACTGCTGTTGTCGTTATGTAACTTCTGACAGTGTAGTATTTTTACCTATTGAAGGTGTTCTTGGAGATCTGGGCACGAAATTGTATAAACTTAATTGGTCATAACACTTTTTTTCTAAGTGAAAAGGTGTTATTCTTGAAAGTGTTATGGGCAATCTGTTATGAAACTTCTGACAGCGTACGACGGCGGTTTATGTAAATTTTATTAATTGGTCACTCCGGAGTTGTCGTGATTTCCGTTAATTAATTTGAATGTCTCGATAAAGTCTCCTCTAGAAAATCTACGGAGGGAAGGCACAACCTGACTAATCTGGCTTGGTAGGGTAGATCGCGGTTGTAGCTGCGACCGGACCCGTAACCTGCCGACGCTCTAACCAAATGAGGTATCCAGTGCTTGTGAACAAGTTCGCACAAATGTTGGGAACTAGTTGGGGCTAGTTGGGAAAGGGCTACAGGAGCACTGACCTCACTCTCGACAAATTTCTATAAACAGTTCACCTCCCCGGGTTACGAGATTCTCATTTATGTTTAATTGAGCTTGAAACTCCTAAAGGGAAACTTTACAGTGACAACAACAACAGAAGCTTAATCCTATTCTGGTTCTAAATCTGGATAAGAGTAATGAAGTAATAGCTTGTATGGATCAATAGCTTGAGACCTTAATAATGGCGTGAACTCAAAAACAAACTATAAACTACCTGAGTAAGAATTATCTAGGCGAAGGCAGTAAAATAAATCCTCTGTTCGATTAAAGATATTGTCAGTAGGACCGTTAGAAGTTGATTACTACCCGGAAAGCACGCGAAGGGTGTTTAACTAATACATGTCGTCATACGTTGCATATTCACTTCCAAGCAAGATCCTTCAAGCCGCGATCTTCACAAATAATGGTGTATCAAACTTTGAATAATAATAATAACACTGCATGTACTGTATCAGGGACAGTTTGAAACTTGTATTGGAAGAAGCTTTCAACCATCTTCTATTGTGGCTTGAGTCAAATAACCTAGCTCTTAACGCTGATAAAACAAATCCGTGATTTTCTCTCGATGTAACGCTGCTGTTCCTGAGCTTCAACTAATTGAGTCAAGTGATTTTAAAATAAAGATTTGACGAGCAGCAGTTATGCGATACCTTGGAGTCCTCCTTGACTCTAATCTATCATGGAAGCCTCACATATCAAATTTGCGTATGAAGTTGGGGAGAAATATAGGGATAGTGCGAAGACTCAGGTCATCCCTTCCCCTGAAGCAATGCGATCAGTTTATTATGCACTTATTCATTCCCATTTACTGTTTTCATCACTTGTATACCTCAACACATTTAGTTCTCATATTGCGACACTTCAAAGACAACAGAACAAAGCCATGCGGGTCCTTAAGAGTTACCTGCCTTCCCCTAAATTATATCCAGCGAAGTCGTCAACAGATTCTCTTTATTGCTTTCTTAATATCCTTCCTTTAAGACATTTTGTGACTATTGAATCTATCCTCTTCAAACTGAAGTATGACCGTGGTTTGCTTCCCTCGTTTTTTCGTTCCTCGAACCTTTTCCCGCTTAAAACTATTGAACACGGACATCTAACTAGAAATTTTAATAAACTGTATCAGCAAAGAATTATAACTGAAAGATCGAGATTTCGCTTCGAAACTCAGTAATTCGGAACTGGAATATTTATACTTCTAATTTGGACATATCACAGTCAATTCAAACAACCAAACGTAAACTTAAATTTATGTTGTTATATTGAGAATTGGTTTCGTGATAAGTGAGTTGTTGTTAGTTAATGCGGATTGCCTTTGGGAGGTTAAGTTTGTTCCCATTTTATCTGGTTTTGAAGATACTGAACCTGGGGGATGTGAATACTCAGTCCAGGATCCTTCCTTGGACTGAAATCACTTTTCCTCGGTTCTTGTTATCTTTTAGTTTTATTTTTATTGTTTGTTTCGCTGGACGTGTCAACGGGTGGTGTTGGGGACCGGGTGCTGACGGGGGAATACGCATATTTCCATTTGTATGAATGGCATGTAGTGAAGTATAAATGTTGTATTTATTTAAAGAAGTCTTTCCATCCCGTGCATTACGAATTTGTCTTCTCAGCCGGGCTCTGGACATTTTGTTATTTAGTTTTTTTATTAAAAAGAACTTGAACCTGAACCTAATGCTTGTTTATTAGCCAAAAGGCCATACAGTATTTAATACACTTCACAAATAAACTATTACACCTCTAGAAATACTATGCTACCTAAATTAAGCTAAACTTTCATTCCTGAAAACCTGAATTACTTTCATTACAAACCTCTACGATATATTTTTCTGGTTCGTAGATTTCAGGTTACGGGGAAGCGATACCAACCCATATCGTGCGGACAGACGGACAACTTTTGCGATGTCATAGGTATCCCTCCACTTACGTTTTGGGATCCCAAAATCTCAAGGACTCTCCATACAAAACCCCCAAAACATGTTCGGCCGTCGGCGGCAATGGGGGGGGGGGGGGGGGGCTGTGTCGTACCAGAGCACTTATTAGGGTTTAGCAATGAAGAGAATTGCAAAGGATCGCCTTCTTCTCAGGGAACAGGACGTAACTTTGTCAACTACAGTATTGCGCCTTATAGCCATGGCATATTTTCCGTTTCAACAAGGACTTTCCGTACGGGAAAGAAATGATAGACTTATATGTAAGCTGCAGTGCTTTCACTGTTTAATTTCAAAATTCCCTAAATGACAGTTTGTATACCCTAGAACTCCCTTGTTTCTTTGAGCCTTGCACCCTAGATTTACTAATTTCGATTGTAGACAGCAGGGGGTAACTACCATCCAAGGGTTGGAGGGGGGTGGGGGGCGACAAATTTCTGGTATGCCGTTGGGATATCGGGCTACTGCGTGACGAACAGTTTTTCGCTTACGTCAGAACGTAACATTTCTGAAAACATTTATGGTCACATTGTTTGGGATTCCAAATAAAAATGTAAATGCTAGAGCTTCGATATCTATGTTACGCTCTGACGTGACCATGATAACTTCCGAATGGACTGGGATGACCTGGTAGAATTTGGCTGGTAGGTGGGACAGGTGTCAACGAAGCACACAAATTTGTAGCCACAAACCAGATTTCAAATTCACATTTGAGTCAGTGAAAAGAACACGAACATTGACCACAGAAGGATCGGTCATTTAAAAATCAACCTCGATTACCCCCAAAATTGTTGTTTCCCCCCAGATTATCCTAAATCCCTAGATTGAAAATATGAATCCCTGAAACAGTCCATTTTACCCTAGAATAGGGTAATCTCCCTTATGGTGGAAGCACTGGTAAGCTGTAAGGAAAAAAAAAAAAAAAAAAACTCCATCACATATTCATTTATTGTCAAAAAGATTTAGATAACGAAATAACTTGAACCTGAAATCACTACCTTCTGGGCTTGGAATGTCAGGTTACGCTTTTGTACATTTCGTCACAGTAAATCGCTCCCCCTCACTACATAGGTGAAACGGCAAGCCTTGCAGTGGCCTGGAAAGGATAAAATAAAGAACCAAGAGTCACAATACGTATTTTTGGGATCCCAAAACGTAAGTGACGGGATACGTATGCTTTCGTAAAAGTTGTCCGTCTGTTAGCACGATAAATCTCCAAGGGGTTGAGATCTTTTATTCATATTGGGCATTATTTGGGGGTGGGGGAGGGGTTTCAGATTAAGGGACAAAAAAAAGTATTTTAAAAATTCAATGAAATAGTCGATCTAGGTGCATGGAGACATGCTAAATCCATATCTGAAAATTATTTTCTCGTCGGACAATTATTTTGTCCGGAACTCGGCCAGAACCAGAAAATTCGTTAAAAGTAAACATTTTATTTGAAGTTGTTTAAATTTTCGATTTAGGAGTAAGAAGACATGCTGAATCCGTATATGACAATCGTTTTCTAACTAGACAAGTAGTTCGCCCGGAATCCGGCCCAAACCGCAAAATTTGTTAAAAATTAAATTTTTATGTGAAATTGATTAAATGTTTGATGTAGGGTATGAAGACATGCATATATGACAATAATTTTTTACCCGGACGTATAGTCCGCCTAGAATCCGTCCGAAACCGGAAAATCTTAAGAAGTTTTATCTGAAGTTGATTAGAGATTCGATGTAGTGGTAAAGAGACATGCTGAATCCGTATATGAAAATTATTTTCTCGCCGACAAATAGTTCGCCCGGAATCCGGCCCAAACCTGAAACTTTTTTATAAGTTCCAGTTTAACTGAAGTTGATTAGAGGTTCGATAAGGGGTAAGTAGATATGCTGAATTCCTTTTGAGCCTTAGTTTTTGCCGGACAAGTAGTACATCCGGAATCCGACCGAAACTGGATTTGGAAGAAGTAGGCTAAGGCAGGAAGTTTCGATCAATTTCGTCAAAATAGATATGACGTATAGGAAACACACATGCTGAATCCATCCCTGAACTTGGTTTTCTCAGGTGACTAGCGATTGGCATTAATCTGTTTCTAAATTTTAATAATACAAATGTTAATAGGTAAAAGTAAAAGAATTACATTTCCCGGATAGGTCTTTCTACAAGACTCAATTATCTGGATCAAATACTAAATTTTTGGGATCCCATCGAAACCTTTGGTCTTGTTTATGAAGAGACAAGGCAGTTCTATTTACTTTAAACCCACAAGGTAATCCACACTTAAACGTTTGATGAATACACAACAACGTCCCATGTAGTATTGGTGACTGAATGACAATTAAATTTATTTCTTCAGAAAGTATCACTTCACGCCAAAAAATACGCCAGTTAAAAGAAAAACAGCCACATTTCACGCCACTCGCCAGTTGCAAAAATTTTTACTCCAGTCTCCGACAAAATCCTCCAGTTTGGCGTGAAATCCGCTTTGAACGCGACTAAAACAAACCGGAATGAATTACACTAGTTGCGTTTTTGTTCGCCGTTCGCTTAGCCGGTTGCTTAATGTCCGTTTTCGAACGCCGTCGGAGTTCACCGTTTGCTTAATTAGTATTTTACGACTTCGGCGATCCTTGCCAGGTCGACGTTTCTTCGACTATTCAAGCAAAATTCGTACTTGCTAACTCACGAAGTCAGAGTTTGAAGGACAAAGAAACTTCAAACTTCGGTCAAAAATGCAACTACTGGCTTGTTATCCGACCTCGACAAAACAAAAGTGAGTCCCGACGGCAGGGGTTAGGCCTTCTTCAGATTAAAATGAAGACACAAATTTATGTTGAGCACAACAGATAGGCTGAGGTTCGCATGAGGACCGTGCTTCAGTAGGCTGTCCTTTCTAACAGGATCCTTTCTAGATCCCCTTAGGGGATGATCCATCAGGAAAACAGGATTACCTTTACATTCATTCGTCTTAATTTCGCGTCCGTTCTGCTTCCGGGGACGGCCTTTTCCGCCATCGATTCGAGTCTATCGGCTGCGTATTAGAAAGGAAAGTTTTGCGGAGGATCGGACCAGCAAGGGATAAATAGTTTGGAAGTTGCTTGAATAAATAGCCTTTCAACAACACGTTAGCTTTGCATAACACATAAAATTAGGACAGGCTATTATTTTACCCGGTAAAACACTCATTCAACTTGGAAATTATACGGTCTCGGTAAAGACCGTGTTCCTTGTCACTTCCCGATAAAAAGTTCTTTGACTTTGTAGTTGTATGGTAGTTGTACGAAAAAGTTGCATGTATTATGTAATAGTATTGAATACTTTGACATAACATGCCTCCGACTGGGTTAGTCTTAAAAGCCTAATCCAGACATTCTGATTACCTTATCTTACTGATCGCAAACCACGATTTTCTTTAGATTTGAACTTGATTGCCGGGTTGCTGTTTTGGCTCGAGAAAAAACCCACGCAGAACGTCTTCTTTTCCAGATGACGAAATTTTCCAAGTTTGATTAGCAATGAATTATAAGACTGAATTGATTATTTTTCTTATGTCTTCAGAAGTATCACAGTGGTCTTGTTTTTTTAATTTATTTGTACTTGTAATAAACAGTTGGATCATTAGATGGAAACTATTATTTTGATCATTGGCTCCCTACGTGCCATAACGGCTGTCCCGGATAATTGGCTGAGATTTAGTCCAGACTGAATTATTTCAGACCTAGGAAATTTGGGGGTCTTTTTGCTTATGGTTGGACGGTGGTTTTTTTGTGGTTTTGAACATTCATAGTGGCAGTAGGGATGGTTATCATTGTGTGTTTGGTAGAAATACTATTTTTGTGGCCCGCTTTAAGTAGTACTATCTGATAGCATCCAATCTTGCTGTAATAGCATCCAGTTTGCTAATAGTAGCATGCACTGGCAACAGTTACTACTGCATGCTACTTTTTCCTACAACTCCATACGACTAATTCTCAAAAAAAAAATTCATCGGGTGAGTGAATGAATAAATGGTAGCAGAAAGAAATTAGTTAAAGGACATGTCTTACCTATAATACTAACGCAACCTACTTTCACAACTACTCCGTATATTTCTAAACCCGGAGACTCGAATTTCGGACGGTGATTTTCTCATTGCCGTGTTTTGCTACCTTCGATGTGTATCACGCTATAGACGGTTGTCTGCGAGAAGTTCTTCCATCAGAAAAAACGGTTATTTAAATTGCTTCCCTGTTTTCGCTGTAAGTCAAGGGGTCTCGGAAAAGGCTTAAAACAGCGAAAACCGTGGGTTATTTGTTAAAAGCACAGCCTTGTTTAAAAGTATTCAATTATTTTGAAATACTGTAAGTTGAAGAGTAAATAGTGGGAGGGGTCCTTCAAAGTTAGAATTTCCATCGCACTGAACACGCAGTCACCGTATCCGGAAGAGTCTTCTGAAAGGAAGAGTCGTTTCTTACTTTCTTGCGTTTATTGTGTCATGTGTTCTTAATAGTCTAATAATAGTTTAACAATAATAATCGGAAGCGAATTTCCCATGCGAAAACTTTTCGGAATGTGTGTGCCTTAAACCTTAAAAACCCTTGAAGCACAATTCTTACTAGAAATGATTTTTTTCACGGTGAAATGGCTAAGAGACATCGTTTTCGGGATCCCATTATACCTATGACTTCGTACTTCTTCGTCTGTCCGTCCGCAAGCACGATAGCCCTCGAAGGGAATGAAATTTTTTTTTCAAACTTGGTGTGAGGAATTTTTTGTGTGAAAGGACGGGTTGAGTTCGTAGATGGGCACCGTAGCCTTATATTTTGATGTGTGGGGGGGGGAGTGGGGGGGGGATGTGTTCAGTGTAAATCCATGAATGCTAAATCCGTACCTGTTCTTAGTTTTCTCAGCGGATCAGTCGTTTAGCCCTAACCCGAGAACAAACAGTACGTTTACTCTTTGTACATTTCTAAGAAATCACTCTGTCATGTGATTCCTGTCGCTATAGAGATAATAAGACAGATTACATCTGTCTGCTTTGTTTTTTCGTTTACTAGGAGGTATGTAAATATGTTTATACGATCTACCCGATAGTAAAAAATTTCGAATATCGGAATGAACAAACTTGTTGAATAAAAATTATTTATGGGTTTTCGACTAGCAATGGTATCCCGGTCGTAATCTGACCACAGTCTGGGTAATCTGATCTTCGGACAAACAGTAAGTTTACGGGAGCTGGCGACAATTCTACAAGACCACGATTTTCTAGACGAAGAAGTCAAATTTCACCTTTGGGATCCGATCGAAACCTTTGGTCTTGTTCGAAAATGCCATTACCTTCCATATGAAATTAGTGATTTTCTTGTTGAGAATTTCTTTTTGACGGAACCTTCCTGCCTTACTTCTGCCAATTCTCCGGTTTCAGCCGAATTCCGGAACTACTTATCCGGCGAAAAAAGCTAAAAACTTAATTCAGCGTATCTTCTTTCCCCAATATTGAACATCTTATCAACTTCAAATAAAAATTTAACTTAGAACAAATTTTATAGTTCCAGACGGATTCCGGGCCAACTATATGTCCGGGCAAAAAATTATTGTCATGTACAGATTCAACATCTCTTCTTACTCCTAAATCGGTTATATAGTCAACTACAAATAAAACTTTTACTTTTAACAAATTTCCCGGTTTGGGACGGATTCCGAACGGACGGACAGACGGACAACTTTTGTGATGTTATAGATATCCCTCCAGTTACGTTTTGGGATCCCAAAAAGCGGGAAAGCCAAGTAAAAGAGAATAAGTCCGAAACAGAAGAAAAACATGATGGCCTACCATGTCTTCCAAAATAACGAACAACACTTTGATCCGAAAAAGTACTGAAAAGTCGTAGGCACAAAACGAAGCAATGGCGGGATTTCAAAAACTTACAGTTCGACAAGGGACCTAATTAAGGATAATATAAAAAAAAAAACAGAATAAGCAAAAGGGGTCCTTTGAAAAGTTCGAGAACGCGGAGCGAACAATACCAAACGTTTCGATGGGATCCCAAAAATTCAATATTTGATCCAGACAATTGGGTCTTGTCTTCGCCAGATCCAGTCTTCACCAGACTCCTTGAACATTTTTACTATTAAAATTTAGAAATAGATTAAGGCCAAATAGCTAATCATCTGAGACCAAGTTCAGATATGGATTCAGCATGTATGTTTACCCCTATAAGTCATATCTATTCTGACGAAATCGATCGAAACTTCCTGCCTTACTTCTGCCAATTTTCCGGTTCGGCGGAACTCTGGAACTACTTGTCCGGCGAAAAAATAAAGCTCAAAAACGAATTCAGTGTATCTCCTTCCCCTATAGCCTATAGCAAATAAAACTTTAATTTATAATGGTTTTCCGGTTTGAGCCGGATTCTGGGCGAACTACTTGTCCGGGTAAAAAATGATTGTAATATACTGATTCAGCATCTCTTCTTACCCCTAAATCGGACATCTAATTAACTACAAATACTACTTTTGCATATAACAAATTTTCCTGTTTTTGCCGGATTCCGGGCGAACTACTTGTCCGGGTACAAAATTATTTGTTCAGCATGTCTTTTTACCCTTAAATCCAACATCTAATCAACTTAAAATAAAACTTTTATTTTAGCTTCCGAAACTTTCCGTTTTTGGCCGGATTCTGGGCGAATTACTTCTCGGGCGAGGAAATGGTTTTCATAATCGTGTTCAACATGTCTTCTTTCCCCTTAAGCGGCTATCTCATTAGCTGTTTAAAAATATTTTGTTTGCTCCTTAATTTAAACCCCCTCCCCCACCCCTAAATGTAGGGTGACAGAGTCCATCTAGACCTTGACATTTCCCTTTATCCAAAGGATCCTCACACCAAGTTTCATCAAAATACCTCATTCCCTTCGAGAGTTATCGTTCTCACAGACGGACAGACGAACAATTTTTGCGATGTCATAGGTATCCCTCCACTTACGTTTTGGGATCCCAAAAAGCAGTGAAGGACCGGATTTGTATTGAAAAAATCGATAAATGCCCTTCCATTTCATGGAAGGTTGGTTGCATTATCCCTTCCTCTTCTGAATGAACGCCAATCCTCAAAAGAAACAGAGCCATTGACCACCGGTCGCCAACGAAAATCCACAGATAGAAAAAAGATCTCCAAGAACTTTGTATCCTGGGATTACTCACCCCTCTCCAGTCCTGAATGCAGACGCGAAATCCGTCCCCTCAGCGTTTTCTAACATTAGGTTTGTGTGGGGGGGGGGCTTCTTTGAACGGCTTAGCAGCAACGAGTTTTCAGTTCGGGGGATTGAGACGTCGTGGGATTTTCTCAGAAGGTCCTTTATGGACTAGTAAGTCCTTTATATCAGGAGCACTGAGGATATTCATAGACTTCAATGATCTTACGAAGAGTTCGGCTTAGCTGTGGCTTATGTCGAGAATACTGACTAATTTGACAAAGACCGAGTATTTTCTTCAAAAGGCAGTAATCGGGCAGTAATTCGTGAGTGAATCTATTGATTCATTTCTCTAAAAATTCGAGTTGCCATCGTGGGAAAAACAAAAATATAATACAAAACAAGCATTCACAAATTTTAATGATAACATTATAAACCAAAAACAGACTACGTTGTCTCCTCTCCTTACCCCCCCCCCCCCAAAATGCTCTCGATGCTCCGATGCTTGGGAGGAAAAGGATTTCAGGGGAAGTAAGTACTTTGGTGACTTCGAATGTTGGAATATGGCTATATAAATATTCCAATATTGCTATGGCCCACCATGAATTGTTTCTGTAAATGTTGATTTTCTGGGGGGGGGAGTGTTTTATATATTTGTATCGACATAGCTAATGGTCCGTGCCCTATATTGGGAATAAACCGATTTATTCATAGCCTGCTTGATAACCTCCCAAATCGACGAATTAAACGTCGCCAAAATTTGTCTCTCCATTATCTCTTACCAAATCCTCCTCGTCCAAAAGGATGTATTTTCTGTACGTTTCTTCCTTAAAAGCCAATGATCACTCAATTCATAGCCATCGCATTTGTCTTCCGATTAGGCTACAAAGAGAATGGACATAGGTGTACGTACTCAATACAAATAGCCTCCGATTCGTATTACACATACCACGTCTTACGCGACAGCGATACTTATTCCGCCATTAGTCGATTCTCCGAGTGGTAATGAGTCTATAACTGGAGCTGTCGGCTAGACCCCGTCTCGCAAAGGGCTCTTACCTTCGTCACAGTAGCAGGGTTGTAAAGTTGTTCTCCTAAAAATTCCTTTCGCTCATGCAAATAGTGACCAAGTGTAGCCTAGAGGGTAGTCAGACGGATAACGACGTTGCAGGTTTCTAAGTTCCAAGATACTGTTCTCGTGCCATTGATGTCTTGAGTGTCCAAGTGGAGTCTTTTACAGTAAAATCATCTGACTGGCTTGACCTCTCATTTCTTAAAGGACCTGTCGTGTCTATAATGCGAGGGCAACGTACTTCCGTAACTTCACTCATTAATTCCATAAAACCAAATTTTATATGTTACATCCTAATCCTGCTAACGATACCTTTGATTCACTATTTTCCATGCGCATTATGCTAGCGATGGATGTTCGCGTATGAAGAGGAACCTTGCCAAGAATGGCCGAAATATTGCTGAAGAGCATTCTAGCTGATTTTCTCGTGTTGAGTGATTTCTAAATATATTTACTGTCATCATTGTCAATGACCCGAGTTGGAAACTCAGGAGATCAGTGGCGGGAGGGGGCCTTAAAAAGCTCCCGAAATTGGCATAAGCCCACCGCTATGTAAATGAATTCCTAACCTGCTGTTGCCACTGTATAGTTTGTGCCTTGCAATTGGTCGTAAGCCTGTTCATGGTTCGTCAGTTTGGTCTTCGTTTGTGAATAAGGATTGTGTAAATGATTTGATGCAAAGGTCTTTCTCCTTTTTGCTCTACTCGAATCTTCGGACAGGGGATTGGAAATTCTTCATTCATTGAGTGATAAACACAGTGGTCGCGATCTAAAAGATTATGATTCAACAACGTTCATAACAAATACCGAATCTTTGTTTAAAGGACACCTGAATGAAGAGTATCAAGTATCATCCCTATCTGCATGACTTCCATTAACATTGCCTGCAGAAAACCCAATCCTAATACGAAATGGTGTTTCCAAGCTATGATTTTTGCTCCATTTTTCATCTGTCCTTATTTCAGTACCGAACAATTTTAGAAACGAACAAATGTCAACAATCAACCCTTCTTCTGGGATATTTTTTAACCAGTTAAGCCCAAACGAATATCTAGCAGAAATTCCAATACGATCCGGCCAGCGCTGTACAAGATTGAATTGCGCTTTTTGTCTTGGAGTCTGCATGTGCAAACCTCCAGAAACGAACATTCCTATTTTGAAAACGTCACGCTCAGGGGAAGAATGCTCTCCATGGCCATGTCTGTAAATGCATTCTCCATGGTGTGTCCAAGGATGGTTTCATTGTTCAGGTGTCCTTTAACAAATTCTGATTTTAAAAAATGTGGCGTCTTAGCGCCGTTCCTCGAGCTGATTTTACTGATTGCTAAGTTTCGAATGATTTTGTTGGATCGGGCGGTTGGATTGGATTGGCTATTATTTTTGTTACTCCTGGTTTCTGCTCTCATTCACACACGATGCTCGGGAGTGAGCAGTCCCTTAGCGGTGGCCTTCTTTGATTGCTGTTGGGGAAACTACTAGAATCCATCATATCGGAAACTTATTGAGTGTCATTCCCACAAACGCGAGGGTTGAAATGTAGCAGATTTCTTGCTTTCGTAGCAAATACCTGATCGTCAACAAGCAACAAATCCAGAAAGAGGTAGCGGCTTAATATCGTTCGGATTTGATTGATTGCTGTGTTTGAGCGATCTTGTTGCAGTGCAGAGGAATCAAAAGTACTAGATTATCTCGGTTTTAAAGGGATGCCAGCTCTCATTTACAGGCGACATGCCCAGGAGCGGGAAGTAACATGGTAGTAAGTCTTCCGAGAACAACAGGTTTGGATATCATGTCAAGAACTGATAAGATATAATTATCAAGTCGATTAGCAGCTTTGACTCACTTCTCTGCCGTATTTGACAGTGCAAAACGGATACGTCAGCTGAATCTTATTAGAGCTATATTTCGACCCTTCTTGGCAAGAGCCTCTTCAGGCTCAATCCGATCAAATTGGAAAATGAAACTTGTGGAAAAAGCTTTTTTTCGCAGTCAGCTTGGGCTGAGGGAATATGACCTGTGCGGCGATTATTTATATCTGCTGTCATAACAAGGCCAAAGGTTTTGATGGGATCCCAAAAATATTATATTTGATCCAGACAATTTGGTCTTGTAGATATTCGGTCTTCGCGCCGAACTCCTTGAAAACTTTTACTATGATGATTTAGAAACTGAGAAAACCAAGTTCGGATATGGATTCAGCATGTGTGTATTTACCCATAGGCTATACGTCATATCTGCTTTGACGAAATTAATCAAATTTGCCTACCTTACTTCTGCCAAATCTCCGGTTTCGATCGGATTCCGGGCGAAATACTTGTCTGGCAAAAACTAAAGCTCAAAAACGAATTCAGTGTATCACCTTACCCCTATACCGAACATCTAATCAACTTCAGGTACAACTTCATCAACTTTTAACATATTTTCCGGTTTAGTCGGATTCCGGGTGAACTATATGTCCAGGTAGAAAATGATCGTCAAAAGCGGATTCAGCATGTCTTCTTACCACTTAAATCGAACATCTAATCAACTTCAGATAAAACTTTTACTTTTAACAAAATCTCCGGTTTCGGACGGATTCCGGACGAACTACTTGTCCAGCGAGAAAACGGTTTTCATATTCGTGTTCAGCATGTCTTCTTAACACTAAGTCGACTATATCATTAGCTGTTAAAAAGAATTTGTTCGCCCCTTAATTTGAACCCCCACCGCTAAATGTTGAGCTACGGAGCCCATTTACGAACTCGACTTCTCCTTTGACCTTAAGAGTCCTCACACCAAGTTTCATCAAAATATCTCGTTTGCTTTGAGAGTTATCGTGCTTACAGACGGACAACTTTTACGAAGTCACATGTATCCATCCACTTACGTTTTGGGATCCCAAAAAGGTCACGCGCTATCTGGAGAGACTGGTGCGGCACTTCATCAAATACTGCCGTGTACGGATGGTTGAGATCCCGGACATAAGTGAGGTATAACTATGATAACGTTAACCTATCCGTCCTTTCCTCCCTCTTGTCTGTCTATGAGCTAAAAAATTCCCGAACAGACTGATAGATGTTGATTAGAATTGGTGTTGAGTCCTCATTTGAAGAGCGAGGTCGTGTTTGTACATGTGCAGAGTACACTGTAAAAAGCCACTTCTTTATCGGACTTTCGTAGTTGCAGTATTTTGCATTCTAGCGTTTTTATCCTGCATCGGGATTTTAACTCTCCGAATCCGGATTTTAACTCTTCAAATTAGGAATAAAAATGTCCGAAATTGGTGACGCACAACTACTAAAGTCCGATAAAGGAGAGACTTTTTACAGTGTAGCCTACCTCAGCATTTAGGGATGAGGATATAGAAATTTGCAGATGGAGAACGTTCCTAGTTCAAAATTGATCGAATTTCTTGGGCTAAATTAGAAATTCTCTTTAACTATCTTTTCTCTGTTCATACGTTGACAGTTCGGAATCGAGTATTTACAAAAGGATCCTGTAAAAGCCGATGGATCTGTATAGGTGTCAACATAATGATAAAGAGACATAATAATAATAATAAGTGTATTTAAAAGCCCAGGGGTCATATACATACACAAGAAACATATTGAACCTGGATAATTCATTCAGATTGTGGTAAAAGACGGACATCTGAGAAGGAGTGTTGACGTAGTGGTTTACATTGAAATGTTGTACGTTTATTTTTGTAAATTTTCGGTTGCCCTTTCGATTGTCCTATTTAAAAATTGCTGATCCAAGATCTTGCTGATTTTATTTGCTTTGTTTTCTCACCGCAATAATACTCCGACTGGAATCCGGTAGAACCGGAACCAATTGGTTTATCGAATAAAGCCGAGCCTTTAGACTAACTTTTGTGGTAACGTGTAGCGTCAAAGCAGTACGCAGCTCAAGAAGTATGATATTTATCGGGACCGTGGTCTGTAAACTAACCAAATGGTAAACCTCCATTACGTCGAACAAATCCAGAAAGTTTAACTGAAAAGCCAACTTATTTTTGTGTCATTTAATTGAATACACTGAATTATTTGGGTTCTGCAAAAGGGATTTTTTTATTTTCCACTATCTACCCTAGTTTTGTCGTTCAGAATATCTGCGGCCGTCCCCACAACGAAAATTCTACTATGATGCGGGAAATTTGAATCTCAACACAAACGCGGCTTTTCAGTGGGCAGTGGCGAGATTGGTGAAGATTGCTTAGTGCCTGGACAAAAAAAGTAATAAATCTTACTCGTAAGGCATGCAAGCGCATTAGGTACCACAAATCACACGGAAATTCCACTATTTGAAAATCGATTAGTTGTGAATAGCGGAACAACGAAGTAACGCATTTTAAGCGGGTCTTCAAGCCAATTTTAGTGAATAAGTGATGGATAACTAGATTGTCCTATCCCGGCCTTTTTCGGTTAAATTTTAAGGCTTACATGAAATTTCACGGTGCCACATTGCCAGTTTTACTGGAATTTTGAGAAACTCTTAATCACTGTAAAACATATACCGTACTCCTTATCATGCCCACCACCTTTTCCTCATCATACACACTATCTCTAAAATCTCGTGCTTCAGATCATCTAACTTACTTGATGTAGATATAGATACACATCAGATGGACCACGTCTTCATCCATGTCTTTGTCTGATAGGCGGTGATTTTCATGGTTTTGGGATTTGAGGTTGTTGCTCTCATGAATGGATCACCCCTGTGAATACTCTATATGACTAAGTCCAAAACACGCCAGTGATCCTCGGGAAGAACGAGAAAACGTAGCAGTAAGGACTCAAACTCAACAACTCAACTGGGAGCAGCAGTGTTACCGCCTCTGGCACTTCCGCTAGGTACAGAGCGATTTTGGATCGGCAAGAAGAGTTAGTCATCAACAGTATTGGGCACATGGGAGTTTTTGGGTCCTTAGTTTCTTCTGTTCGGTGCCTGTAATGTTCTTCGTTGGAGACACTGGGGCCATGAACAGAGGCGTTACTAGCCAAAACATTTTTTTTTAGGGGGGGGGGCTAGGTATTTACCGACTGGCTTGTCATTTTTACCGACTGTTTTTTGCAGAAAAAACGACGTTTTTAATGACAAACCGACTGATTTTCAGAAAACTCGAGTAATTTTTAAGAAAAAATCTGCTATTTTGATGAAAAATTGGCTGAATTTCAGAAAAAATGAATGATTTCATGAAGAAATCGATTGTTTTCACGAACAAAATCAACTATTTTTACGAAAAACAGTGACGCTTCGCTCCGACTCAGTTATTTTTTACCGAGTTGCCGACAACATTGGGGGGCGTCACCCCCCAGAGAGGCTCTCCCACCCCATACGTGACGCCCCTGGCAATAAACCAATGCCCGCACTCCCTCTCCAATGCCGGGTCTTCAACCATTCCCAAGCAGATTACGCTCTGCACTGTTTCCGCCAGTTTTTTGCATGTATCACCACGTTCCCGTTTAGCTCTTTGACATCAAATCTTCGTTTAACGAGTATTTCTCTGGAAAACTCCAACATACTCATCTGTCCTATCTGTTTTCCTGTGTGTCAAGAAGCACTACCGGTATACTACGTCTTTAAAGCTGACCTTTGATTTCTTTTGTCTCTTTTTCTCTGTTTCTCTACTTTTTTAATAACAACTTATTTCCTGGTTGGCTCCGATGTGTCGTTACAGATGACTGGAGCTTGTTTTTGCATGCTCAGCTTTTCCCTTTGAAATGCTATCCTGTGTGTCAAGAAGTACGACCGGTAGGCTACGTCTTTAAAGTTGACCTTTGATTTCTTCTGTCTCTTTTTCTCTGTTTCTCTACTTTTTTAACAACAACTTATTCCCTGATTGGCTCCGATGTGTCGTTATAGACGAATGGAGTTTGTTTTTTGCATGCTCCGGCTTTTCTCTTTGAAATGCTATCCTGTGTGTCAAGAAGCACGACCGGTAGGCTACGTCTTTAAAGTTTACTTTCCCTTTGAAATGCTATCCCTTTTCCAATACTCTTGATGACTAACTCTTCTTGCTTTAGCAACCGATTCTTAACTTACAAGTCCTCTCCTCGTGACAGACGTTCGATGCAAAATCGCCCAGTACCTAGCCGAAGCGGTATCTCAGCTGCTCCCAAACATCGCCATGATTGGTTAACACAGGATTGAGTCGCTGAGTGTGGGTCGTTACTGCTACGTTTTCTCGTTCTTCCCGAGGATCACTGGCGTGTTTTGGACTTAAGCTACGTTTACACGGAGGGTATTTACCCTTACTATGCGGGTATTTTTCCCCGCAACAGCAACAAATACCTGGGTATTTTGGACTTCAATTTCGCGAACTTTTTACCCGGGGATTTGTTTGTCGACGGGTATTCTTCGACGTCAGCAACAACAAAATCGGATTTTCGAGCAATAATTTTGATTATGTCCATTTAAGAAGTGATCCAGAATGTAGCTTGATTGTAAAAAGATATCCTGAGCTTTACAACCTTGGAATCTATTGTCAACTGACAGTACTCTCCCTTGAAAATACTCGGCTACCGTGTGAACACTTTCCCCTCTCGTCTCCGGGGAAAAATACCCGCCGTGTAAATGATCCTTTAGTCACATAGAGTATTCGCTTCAGTCCAGTTTTGTCTTAGCATTCCGGTGAGGCCTTCCATTCCGTAATAATACCACCTAACTATAATTAATACTATAATATATTGTCCAATTATTTTCCGGTCATTAAATCAGTGATTTATTTTCTAAGATTTTGAGACAGACATAGGCTCCCCAGTCTGTCCTACCCTAACCTATGAAGTGTTTGGGTCCTCCTTAACAGACGCCTAGCGCCTCGATCGGACAACTCAGACCTGACACCTTGAAGTGCAGCACGCCGGGCAGCATGTGTGCCCTACTACTAGACGGGTCAACTCCGTGATATCTGCCTCTAAATTCGGCTGAATGCTAATATTTGTACTTTCTTCTGACAGCCTCAGTTCAGCCCCTCCGCAGTAGCAAAATCTTGACTGGGCCTTGATTTATGAGTACAAATATCCCCGTTTTCTACCAATGTTGAATCTAGCCTCGCACGAAAGAAAGGTGGCCCGAGAACCAGGGTTGCCACATCAAGAATATTTAGAGAGTGATTTTTGGCCCAAAACAGAGAGTGAACTGTGAGTGAAATTTATTTTCATGAAATGTTCGCTTTTGGTCGGAATCGTCTCTGTAAAAATGACAAATCTTAATTTTACTTTCATGAAAAAAAAACTTGAAATAGTTACTTCTGGTCGGAATCCCTGCTGCAAAAACGACACGCTCTTCAGTAAAGCTTTAAGCGTCAGTTTGCTAGTAGTTCGTCAAGCTTAGACCAGACTCAGATAAAGAAGGAAATCTTTTCCTCAACTTTTCATTGCTGGAAACCGTTTTGTCCACCATCGCCAAGGTCACGCGTGTGTAACTCCTTCACAGGAATGTTACAGCCTGTAAAATCCAGGACCGTTGAGCTGTGACTTGAAACCCGAAAGCCCTGCTGTACCGGATATGGGCTCAGACTCAAATTACCGTGCGGCCTAGCCCACCGAACGACACAATTAGTTCTCGGCAGGGTTGCCACATGTCGCACGATAGTGTGAATTGTCACTCTATTTTGTTTTTGTCACTCTTGTCCTACGTAGGACATAAAAATCACTCTATTTCAGAATATGACCAAATGTATCTGTTTTCCGCCACGGGCATATAGTTACTGCAATCCAGTTCAGTTCCCCGGAAAAAATGATCAACTTCTATGCAGCAACTCTCGCAATTTCTTTTCACTGTTATACAATCTCCTACGCACAATCTTGACTAACTTTGCCGAACTAACACAAGGCGATGAACCACAGAGACAGGTTCCTGTAAATGAATATGTAAAATAGTTATCATTGATATGGTTTTTGTTTTTGATTTTTGTTTGTGTGCATCTTTTCCCATGGCCTTTGTGCTTTTAGTGGAATAAATCTTGTCTTATCTTATCGCCTTTCCCCGAGGACTCCTCGGGGAATCGAAGGGAACGGCACTCCACGCGGACTCCCCGTACAGAAACAGCGACAAAACGGGGAATTCCAAAATGGATTTTGTTCGAAAGAAAAATATATGCAGTTGACGAAATTAGTCTGGATCCACTTTATTTTGGTTTTGTTTATTCTGATTGTTTTTAATTAATTTTACATTTCACCAACACCGCAAAAACTGATTTCCCTCCGAATCTTAAATGGAGTCCTTTTTGATGATGGTGATGATAATCGGAACATTCCCCGTCAGTGGGGACTCGCGAGAACACGAGGAGTGAGTCAAGGGGACAAACAAAAACGCGGGGAGTCCTGAAGTGGAGGAAAAGGCAAGAATACGCCTATTGTCTCTGCTTGGTGTGAAGTCCGTGTCTTAGACTGAACCAATCACCAATGACGCCCGTCTTGCCCCGCCTTGTCCTATCCCACCAATCTAGCATTGGTCCTTGGTGAGGGATCTATATTATATTCATGTCTTGGGCGTAAGGTTTTGCCACAAACCTTCACTCAAACCTTGAAGTAATCATCTCGTTCCAGCCAACAATCATCATTTCTCATTCTGACCAAACACTAGAGGTCATTGCAGAACACCTGGAATGTAAAATTCGATATTAGGTTCCTTAGCAATGATGTTTATAGCTTTCTTAGGAAGGATGTGGTATTTGTATTATAGTTATCTTGGTTTTACGACCGCGCATACTTTCCAGTTGAATAGAAAGATGATTCTTCTAATGATAGTTACTACTGGCAGGACGATCGGTTATTCCTTCCAGCAGTTCTGTTCCAACACTTCAAAGAATTACGTTGCACTTGTTATAGCAGTTCGAATTTTCTTCAGTAATATTTCCATCTGTTCTCGTTCCCAAGATTCTTCACTTCATACATCTCCTCTATTGGCAATATACTGACTATCACGTTTGCCACGTTTGTTCTCTTGACGTGACGTATCCGGCGCCCGAACACTGTTTCCGAGGAGCTTATTCGCCTGAAGACCGGTTATGCAAATTTTGTTAAGATTGCTATCCAAGGCAAGCGGCATGGAAAGAGGCTAAAAACAGCTGAAGTCGTGTGTAATTTTCAGTAACCATCGCATAGTTGTAGAGTTGTCAACTATCTCAGAACATCTGAGCAGAAACGGTGCGAGGTGTCCTTTAAGTACTGGTAGGACGGTCCGTTACATCAAGAACAAATAATCTACAAGAACCTCAGTCCCCCTATCTCTGTAATACGACCATGTGGAGTCGAATGTATTGTGATACCCTACGCGATAAAAAACGATCGGAGGAGGATCTAAGGAGAACCTGATGTGTTTACAAACAGCTCTGTCGCAGTACAACACCGCTGAGGAATACGGACGCCGTCTGAGTGGATCATTTACAGCTGATTGGTTCTCTACCATCGCGACGTCACGTCTAATTCGCTGCAGAGCGGGCTCTCCACCCCTGGAGGCATCCTACCGTTTTTCAGCTTGTATGCGCAACGGCGAAGAGGGAAGTAGACGTGTATCAACTCAGACCTTACAGCATGTACCTCTAGCTCCGCTCAGTTTTATCGGGGAATCCGTAGTCGCTACATGGGACCAAAGACGGTTCTGTAGATTATTTGTTCTTGGTTACATGCGGTCAGTTTTCTTCCCCCGTCAAAACCGATTCTGATTGAATCAGGAATGTCACAACAGGATAAATGCGACATCACTTGACCTGGGTGAGATCATGCCGCCTTTCAAACCCTAGCTTAATCTCTTCTTGAAACTTGTTGCCTGTTTAAGTAACTTAAAAGATGCTAGAATGCTACAGAGCTGTCCATAAAAGCATCAACTTTCCGAAACGTTCGAAACTTCCCCGAAGGATCATCGGATATTAAAGCACAACTCTTACTTGAAATGACCTTTTCCCTATAAAATGGATCAGAAAAAACGTTTTCGAAAATACCAGTACTTTCCACCTGAAACTAGCTGTTCTCTTGTTAGCGCTTGTCGACTGTATCCAGCCTTCCTGCTCTCCGACGCGGCGGCTGGGCGCAAAACATTTGAAAACTGAACGTGCCTTGGTTAAAAAGTGGGAAAACTAAGCAACTAAAAGAAGTAATAACCAGAAGATTGTCACATCCTAATTTGTGAAAGAGTTGTCAGTGGACAGTGAAGATTCCGGCAAACTTTTCCTTGGGTGACGGGAAAACTCGGCAAGGTCAAAGAGCGCTAAAAATTCGTAGTTACGAAACGAAACAATGGAGAAAGGTGGGAATTTTAGAAGCTTATAATTCCAGATGGTAGCTAAGTATATTTTAAAAGGCAGAATAAGCAAGAGGGGTCCTTTAAGTTTGCGAAAGTCAGCGAACCTCCTAAAAGTCAAAGCTTTGCAAGTTTTAGGGCACTCCATCATTTGTTTGGCGAGGTTTTTTGTATAGGTTCACGGGAGGTAATTTTTCGCTGCATAGTTCCTCGAGCCTCGTGCATTAGTCTTTTCACGAGGTTGCGTGTTCTAAGGTCATTTGTGGCGTTTTCGATGCTCGTTTGGCTGTTGCAGTTGACAACGAGGAATTAGTCTTTTTGCGTCTTTACTGGGATGTAGTTGCCGCTGGACGGAGCATATCAGGGATCTTTGACCTTTAAAACACAAGTCGCAATACATGCAATTCAAATTCCAGTAATCCGGCTGCTTCAAGCCTCACTTGGCACCCTTGGCGTTGGTCAAAAACACTTCTGTAACTGATATTTCTGACCATCTCAGAAGCATTATGCGGGATGGAAGAAAGCAACATACAAGGAATGGAGTGGAACGAAAAAGTGTCTGACGGTACATTGAACAAAAAATCTGGTTTTACCGACGACTTTTGGTCGTCGCCCGACGGAAGTTAGATTTGCCGTGGAGACTTGAACTTCTCGAATCCGCCTCGAAAAATAAATCTTGTAAATTCTTTAGGGTCGACCAAAATTACACAAAAGGTGAAAATCTCAAAAAAAAATTTGCTGGAAGTAGTTTGCGAGAGATCTTTGTGGTCGTAGAGTGAACCAGTAATATCAGTAAGACGGCTGGGTCCTTTAATATAAAAGCAGACATTTGGTCAGATTGACTGGACATTATTGTTTAACTGAAAAGCCTGCTTCTTTTAACATCTGATATTTGTATACACTGAATTATTGTGACTCATCAGAGGGAGTTGTATTTTTCTCCCTTGGCTCTAGTAGGCTAATAACGTTCAGAATATGCGCTGCTTGCACGACAACCCAAAATTCACCCAAAGACGGCGAATTTGAATCTCGACAAAAGCCTGCATTTCCTTGCTTAAAGATCCTTGGCTCGGAGAAGTCACGGTCGAAGGAAGAAGTAAGAGAAAGTTAAGATATGTCTTGAAAGGTTTCTGCCATTATTAATTAATTTTTCGGCAACGGCGTACCTTTATAGTTGTTAAGTTTTTTAACCATAGAGCGACAAGCACATAGAGGTACCACAAATCCGAAAGAATAAGTTCATTCGATGAAATCGATCATCTGTGGAAAGCGGACAAACGAAGTAACGCATTTTTGTCGGGTTTTCAGGCCTATTTAGGTGAATAAGTGATGTGTAACTAGACTGTCGGGTCTCAGACCTGTTTGGTTAAACTTCAAATGTGGACGAAAGTCAGCTTGGAAAAGGTATACTGTTTTCCATGAAGTGTTGTTAACAAAATTAGATACTGCTGTATTACAAATTAGATAATCCGTCAGTCACTGTAGAGTTACTCGGTTAATTTCAGGGACACTTCTAGATAGGTCACTCGATAAACTTTGCTTCACGTTCTTAAGGACTAGGCTGTATCCTTGACCTTAATCATTGTGACTCAGTACAAATGTTTTCGGTGAGGCTGACTCTCGGTCACGGCTGGGGTTTACAATTGGTGACGCCTAAAACTACCTCTCTACCCTCAACCTCGCCTCAATGTCAGGGAAAAACCTATCCGATTAAATTTTGTTGCAAGTGCAAAAGAATATTGAGTCAGGCAACGCCACTAGTCCATAGTTGCGTTTTTGCAGATACCACGGTATCTGTTACCACGGTAACTGGATCTGCAATTAGTCGTTTTTGCAGTAACCGTGGTATCTGATATACAGTTGCTCTGCAAAAACGACAATTGCCGAAATTGCGCTTTAGTAAACTGATATTCAGTCACGTCACTAAGTGCTAAAATTCTTTCCCACCAATTTGACTAAAATTGATGAAAGTGAGATGACTTTTTCAGATACCACGACCAGTTACCACGGTCGGACCGTCGTATCTGAATATCTGATACCACGATAACTGGCCAGATACCACGATAACTGCAAAAATGACTTTAGTATCAGAGATACAGAGATTAGTATCAGACTCCATGGTATCTTTGAAAACGCAACTCATGTCTTGGATGGATAGAATAACCGAAAACCGGCTGAAAACTGAAATTTGTGAATAAATTTTCTATTGTTTGCGGATGAATTTTCTATTGTCTGCCCACCACCGGATTGGTAATTCAGCCGTCAGCAAAACTGCCAGGTTCTCCACGCCCGAAATCCACGCACCATGTGCGCCGTTTTGCCGACATTTACCGGACCGAAAACGTGAGACACCACAGCTTTGGATCACAGGCAACATCGCAACTGTATTAACTTTCACTTCGTCTGAATCCTCTTTATTCGGCCGAATAGCTTAAAGCTGGAAGAAGTCGTCGAAGACGGTTAGGAAACTGTCAAAGACATGTGAGGTATTGGAAAATACGTTAAAACAACAGACAACAGATATTTCTTGCCCATTGTTTATAATCGTTATAATTATTGTCTTTCAGATGTTAACGACACGTTGGGCTCGGAATACGGTGACGACCTAAGATATGACGCCAGCCTAACACTCACACGATCATCGTCGGCCGAACAAGCGCTACTTCTGCGACCTTGGATGGAAAGCCCCCATAATGGTAAGTAGAAAGCGTTGTTTGGTGGATTATATGGCTAAGTAGTTATTTTTTGTGAAGCATACGCAGTTGGTTTAGGAATAAGGAGACGTGCTGAATCCATTGTTCGAACTTTATTTGCTCTTGGAGCTCCCACATTTGTTGGAGCTTCATAACAGATGGAGGGTTTCATAACAGATACCACAAGGATGCGCGGTTCCAGACACCACTTGGGATGTAATCTGTTGTGATGTTTGAAAACGTTATGCATCAAATGTTATCCATAATGAGCATTCACTGTAAAAAGTTTCTCCGGGTAAGGATGCAATATTTGCTACTGGGATTAATCTTATCTCTATTGGGATAAAATTAATCCAAATTAGGGATAATCTTATCTTAATAAAGACAAGAGTAATCCCAGTAGCAAATACTGCAAGATTTTTTTTTACAGTGTTGCCAGGAAGAGCCGAAAAACAGCAGAAAAAAGCATCTGCTGACTTTTTTGTTCTCATCATGATATTGGAAAGTCCGCAGATGCTTATACTGTATTAGGCTACTGTGATTGCATCGGGGTCCGAGTCACCAGGTCTGTTCAGTTTGCTTCGAACTGAGATACAAAAATTGAGCACGTAATGCGCAACAACACATGTTTACGAGATCTAGGACCAGAGAACTGCAAGACCCTTTTCTGTATCAAAAGTCCAACAAATATTCCCCTTTGGGATCCCATCGAAACCATTGGTCTTTACAATTGGAAACTTCCCTCGCCACCGCTGTATTGCCAATAGCAACTTTCCAAAGCTACCATCAGTAATCCCTTCGGGTTCTACGTCAAGGATGACGCTTTTTTCCAGTAATTTGAACTGCGGTGATACGCGAACTGCAGTCTTTTTTCTTGCCTTGTATCCTTTAGAAATCTTTCATATTCCGCTTTTTTCCCAATATCTCCTTTGGGCAGACCTGGAGATGTTTATTTTGCTCTTTCGCAGTCTCAGTTGGGAGACTAAGTAAACAGAAAAGCTAAGAAGAGGGTCAACGGAGCTACTCCTGTCTGTTTGAACATTGGCTCTTAGCTCTTGTGACTTGGAGTGGGACGAAAGACTGTCGTAAAAGTTAGCTAAAGCTTAGCAGGCGTATTCTCAGTGTTTGGCGTCATCGAGAACCAACAATGAAAAGAACTTCTGTCCTCAGCTTGTGGGCCGTTCAGTATCTAGCAATGGCGGTCCGTTAATATGCGGTATATATATATATATATATATCTGTATTGAAAAACCCAGAGGCCATATGAAGGATAAACAAACAACTCATAGGAAATAAACAAAGTGACAAACTGAGAAACAGCACTTCTCAACTCGAGGGCTTTTTCCACAGAACTACCAAAAGAAACAATCACTCTTTATGACGTAGAACGTAAGATATCAAGAAGCTGCCCACCATTCTGAGAAAATAATGAACCCCTTAAGCGCGAAAGCTCTTGGCACCTGAAAAGAAAATTATATGCCGACCGATGGTGGTGTTTCGGGGCGGGTATTGCTTAGTCTGAATAAGACTGCATATTGGAGAGACAGATTCTGTCGGTATGTACAACTTTTGTTAGCTCATCATGCACTCACCACATACTCTAGGACGATGACACTTGGCATGCATATAAATGACCCAACCCAATCTTGAGTAAACCTTATTTTTCCCGATCCAATCATCCAGGCGGAAGGAGGAGAAACGGAGGAGGTACGAAGGAGGACAAGCCTAAAGCGCAATTCACACAGAGAGCGAATTTCGTCACGACTGGCGATATTCGTCACGCCAGGCGTTAAAAAAAACGCATCGTCAGGTGAAAAAAACGCTTCGTCGGACTTCAGCTCCGAGCCGAAAAAAATCGTAACGCCTGGCAAATAATTTGAGATGGATGTGGAAAGCTAATTACCCTAGTTCAGAGTTATCTGGTAATCTACGATACTGGTATCAAGGAGTACAAAGCCAACGAAATTAGCGGAAACGCCGGGAAAGAAATTAGCCAAGGAATCGGAGAACAAGGTACAGTAGAGACGTGTAGGACAGCACAGCAGTATAGTCAGCAGGAAGCTCTTTTGTTGTGCCCAGATGCCAGCTGTACACAGGCTGTATGGATCTGGGCTGTAGCAGAGCAAGCTACTCCTCTAGGCTCCATACACCTCTATATTTATTTCTGTTCATATTTCTGGAAATATAATTCGGACGTATTCGCTCTCCGTCTGACATGGCAGACTGCGATTTCGCCTAGACTTCGCGAGGCGTATTTTTGCCTGGCGATTTTTAGACGCGCTCTGTGTGAATTCCGCTTAAGTTGCGGACGGCGAATCCGATTCGAGTGAAGATCGACTTGCTGTACGAGCAGATGTGCCATATATACCGTTAGTTTATCCAAAATATCCAGCGGGGTCTTGGAAGGGAACGAATATCTTGACATCCCCATTTGCTATTGCATAGAATCTTTCCGTAAGACGTGACAGATGAGCTCGTAGCTCTTGTTTTGTGCTAATGTACTTTCTGTCAGGCGGCTCTGATCTGAGAGAGCGGCTAAAGGACCTTCTGGTTAAATGATTTGATTGATGCCGCTGAAAAAAGGGAGAGACACATAATCGGAGGGTTTTCGCGAGACCTCGGAAGCGAAGCGCGTCGCGAAAACTGTGGGGAAGTGATTCCTGGAATCACTTTCCACTTTCCCATTGGACTGACCGCGAAAACGCATGGAAAGCTGATACGGCCGAGAAAATGTTTAATTACAAACTTTTTCTAATAAATATGGTTCATAAATATGGTTCATAAATATGGTTGACTGAAGGTATCTTAATTACGATTGCCATTTTTTTTTAATTTATTACTGACACTTGCACTCTTTTTTCTTCACATTTTTGAAATTCCCGCCGAAAGATTCAACTTTCCGCGGAGGAATCACTCGTGGATTCACTTTCCGTGAAAGCTGCTTCGGTTTCCAAAGCGCGAAAACCGGGTTGGAAAGTTTGGCAACTTTCCGAAGTAGCGCGAAAACCGTTGGAAAGTGATTCCGACTTTGCTTTCCAGCTCGCAAAAACCCTCCTAATGGTACTCTGAACACGATGGTACTTTCCTTTCTGTGAACTTCCCTTCTGAGTTCCTGGCTAGCATTGACATGCCAGTCGTAATCTGGGCTAGAAAGAATCGAGGCTAGGTGGGATAGGGATAACGCCGGTTACTGGTAGGTAAAATGATAAGACTTTTCAGGTAAAACTGAGAAGCCAGCTTATTATTGTTTCTTGTATTTTACTCAGTCAACAGATTTTTATTTTTTACAATTGGATTTTCACAGTATGGACGGTGCCCAGACACGACCAAATTCACACTCAGAGCGCAAAAATTGAATTCTCTGGAGGAAGTTTTTTTTCTGGCATATCCATTTCTGGCCATATGCCTTTTTTCTGGCAAATCCATTTCTGGCCATATGCCTGGCTGAAAAATAAGGATTGGAAGAGTCCCAGAAATAGCAGCTGCAAGTTCTTTCGGAATTTGGTGCTGTTTCGTACATATTTGAAGTTACATAGAACCACCACATGTTTGGAAAGACTTTTCCCACAAATAGAACATCGTTTCGGGACCACCTGATCGATCGACTACCACATTTTCATTCGTTTTCCATTAGTGTTTAAGTGATTCTTAATGGATTTTCGTATTCCAGTCCTATTCTGTGAACCTTTCGCTTTGTTAGATGGTATCCTTCATTCATGTACAAAATAAAAGATTCTGATTCTGATCAGAGGCGTTACTAGCCAAATTTACCGACTGGCTGGTAATTTTTACCGACTGTTTTTGCAGAAAAAAAACGCTGTTTACAAGAAAAAACGACAGTTTCGAAAAAAAATCGACTTATTTTCAGAAAAAAATGACTGTTTTGACGAAAAATCGACCGTTTTAATGAAGAAAATCAACTTTTTTAGCGAAAAATCGCGGCGCTTCTTGCCGCCTTGGTTATTTTTTTACCGACTGTCCGACAACATCGGGAGGGGGTGTCCCCCCCGGCCGTGACGCCTCTGATTCTGATACCCAAATGAAATAAAGGAAGGTATCTGTCTAACTCGCGAAGGTATGGAAAGAGTTGTGAACAACAGGTACCACGTCACAACGAATGACTGCGTGAAGGATGAATAATCTCAATTCAGTCCCTCGTGCACCATTCCCGTTTCGTACTGTTCAGGATAAGAAATGGAGAACGAACACGGATTGGTCCACTCTATTCCATGTTACCATAAAGATCAGGTACCACACTGTCAGAAGTTTCATAACAGATAACACGAGGATGCGCGGTTTCAACAGATAATGCGTAACAGATAACACTTCGGATGTTATCTGTTGTGTTTGAAAACTTTTGCGCGAAATGTTATGCATAACAAGCTTTGTTACGAAGAGCCAAGAAAGCATCTACTGACTTTATTCCTTATCGTCATGACGTCGGAATACTCAGCAGATACTTTTTGGCAGTTTACTGATGGTAACGCTTATTATGCATAAGATTTTGAAACAAAACAGATAACATACGAAGTGTATCTGTTACGCATTATCTGTTGAAACCGCGCATCCTCGTGATATTTGTGATGAAACTTCTGACAGTGCAGCGGCGGTCATTTATTTCGTCCCCGGAGCCGGGCGAGCCGTGGGCAAACCAGGTTTAAACAAGTACAGAGCTTAAGTTCATGAAGCAAGCTTTAAAGCACAACTCTTACTAGAAATGATCTTTTGCCTATGAAAGGGATCAGAAAAAAAGTTTTTCAGAATTACCATTACTTTCCACCTGAAATCAGCGATTTTCTTGTTAGCGCTTGTCAAGACTATCCAGCCTTCCTGCTCTCCGACGCGGCGGGTGGGAGCAAAACGTTTGAAAACTGAACGCGCCGTGGTTGAAAAGTTGGAAAACCAAGTAACTAAAAGAAATAAAAAACAGAAGATTCTCATATCCGTATGTTTGAAAGAGTTATCAGCGGACATTAAAGACTCCGACAAACTGTGCTTTGTGTGACGGGCAAAACTCGGCATGGCCGAAAAAGCGCTAAAATTCGTAATCTCGAAACGAAATAATGGAGAAAGGTGGGGAATTTAGAAGTGTATAATTCCACAAAGGAGCTAGGTTTATTATAAAAGGCAGAATAAGCAAGAGGGGTCCTTAAAGCAGTGATTAATTGAAGTTCAAGCGAATATCTGAGTGCCCATAAGAGTTTCGTGATTTTCTCTGTTATTTGCTCTTGTAATAATCAGCTTTTATTTGACAACGATCGTGAATGTATGAAGAGCAACGGGATGGACTAAAAAGAGGCACGGCATGGCGCAGGAGGCACGAGTAATGAAAAGAGATTAACAAGTAGTAGAAGTGAACGAGTAAGTGAGAGATCCTAACTCCAGAGCCTAAAAGAAGGCACGTTAGAACATTGTTTCTACCCCTCAATCCGAAGCCTGAAAGGGCCCTTTTAGTTTTCTTGTCTCTTTTTAGTACCCGTGCCTCCTACACTATGTCGTGCCGCGCCGTGCCTCTTTTTAGTCGATCCCAAGAGCAACCACACATTTTGTCAGCTTACTTTACTTTATTGACCGTTTGACGTTGCGATACTTCAAAAATTCAGTGTCTCCACGTGGAAGGTTCTATAGCCTAATTCCTTACAGACGACCGGTCTCGTTTACGATCGCTTTAAGGTTGACCATTCTCCGGAACCTGTCTATGAATGGAGTTATTATGCAGATTGCCTTCCCAGAACGGCTGACTGGAGATGCTTTTCAGTGCTCTCCTATCGTAGCAATCAACTTGGCTCAACATATTTGACGATTTGCCTCAGCACTTTTTGTTTTTGAATCTTTCGCAGCTCCGGAAAGACTCTTCAGTCGTGTGCCTGTGACCAAAATAGCAGTACAATCCCCGCCCCCTGTCCCGCCCACTTGTACTTTTATGGCTGGACGGAGTTATACACTGTGTGGGGTCAGGGAAATTACAGTAGTTGCGTTTTTGCAGTAATTGTGGTATGTGATGTACGGATGCTCAAAAACGACAATTGCCGAAATTGCGCTTTTCGAAGTCATCCCGAAAGAAAAACTGATATTAAGTCACGTCACTAAGTGCCAAACTTTTTTCCCACCAATTTGACTAAAAATTTATGAAAGTGAGATGACTTTTTCAGATACCACGACCAGTTACCACGGTCGGACCGCTGTATCTGAATATCTGATACCAAGATAACTGGCCAGATACCACGATAACTGCAAAAACGCCTTTTGACCGTGGTGTCAGATACCACGATAACTGCAAAAACTACTTTAGACAGTGGTATCAGATACCATGGTATCTGCGAAAACGCAATTAGTGGTTTAGCCGCTTGCAGGCGAAAGCATTCTCCATAATCCAGTTCAGAGCCACTATGTGGTTTAGTTCCTATTAGTCCCGCAAGGGTCGTCATCGACGTGTTAACTGCCAGGATTTGCGGACACATCCACAGATCGGGTAGAAATTTGCTCGACGTTAATGGGATAACATATAAACACCATGGAGGGGGACACCGTGTGAGTAGACGTCCTCAGACATCCCGGCCAAGTGGGGCTGGGTAGACGTGTGTAGAGCAATAGATTTTTTCACTAATCCTAATATAGTCTATTCTATATGACTTCTTGCCGGAGGACGGTTTGTATGGTTTATTGTACCTCCGACAGCATCTGGGTTTCACGGACTTATATAAAAGTACAATAAGCCACCACTGTATTTGTAAGATAGTGGAAACTGGAAAATAAAGGATAATTATTGAACGGTTAACTTTAGACTATAAGTAAATTATGCATAAAATGAGGAAAGTAAACTATGTTAGAAAAGTTAACCAGATAATAGTTATTCCAAAAAATAGATTGTTTAAGTGAAGGAGACTGTAACTTCAGTCTTTTGGAACAGATAATCGTAAGTGAGTATAAAGTAACTGTGGAGTATTATATTTGTGTGATATACTAGAGCCAATAGAAGGTATTCTTTCTTCACCACTTACTTTTAAGGTCTGTAGGCTTGGTCCATGTGTTTCTGGAGTCTGTAACGGGACGGCGTCTAGTACGCCAGTTAGGCTAGAGACCCCGCAGTGACGTACCGTGGTGTTACCGTCCTTGGTGACCCTGGGTCGTCACACTTGGACATATTGTTGGTAGAACGGGTCGGATTAGATTAGAAAGATTAGAAAGAATGGAAGGATAAAAATAAAAATTAAGAAAATAAACGTAGAGATAGAGGAAAGTGTAGGTGACGCTAAATAGATAGGCCGGTCACGCGTGATCACGTTTTAAAAATTAAAGATTGATAAGACCGTTGGCGTCACCGAGGGTAAGTGGAAGCGTAGTCACCTGGCCAATTCATATCGGACTGGAAGAACAGAAAAGATACTACGCGGCATATAAAAAAAAAAAAAAAAGAACGGGTCGGCTTTACACAATACGCAATAAAGAGAACAACGTGAGACACGGACAGCTAGGGACGTGTCTTTTTGTTAAGTTATTCTTCCTAAATGGGATCGGTGCGGTTTTATGCTGTCACTCGTCAAATCTCAAAACTGCTTCTGTTTCAGGCGGTTCTTCTGCTCCTGCATCGCTGATGCCTTCCAGACGACCTTCGAGGAGCAACAGTGATTTCGAACCAACTTCTTCTCTCCCCACATCCCGTCGATCTTCATTTGTTGGAGAACAAGAAGAGATATTTATCAATAGTAAGGCCTCTTTAACTTGGCTTAATTCTTTTTCGGTCGCAGGTAGACCAGGCACTGTTAAAATTTCACATTGTACATATTGTGACGTATTTCATAAGTTTCGTGCACCCACAGTCCGATTTTTGCATTTGGATGCGATTTCCTTCTTCGTTCCGTCTCTCAGACGTACCTCATACATGCTTCCGTCTGGAAATTTCGGTCCGATGTGAGTAGAAAATATTCTAGGCTACTTTCATTGAGACGAATCTTAACACTAGCGAAAATTCCATTCTTTATCCAGAATTACTAGAGAGTTACTAATGAGACACAAATGGAAAAATTTGCCTACTGACTGGAATTTCGCATGTGAGTTTTTCCATTTGAAAGTTTGTCGGTCGGGAAAGTTTGCGCGTACAATGCATACTTTTAATGGAGAAAAGATATTTCCAACGGCTGAGCACCATTGTCCAGAATCCTTGGCAGATTTCGAGAGTCTGAAGTATTGCCTGAAAAATGCGGTCTCGATAGACCTATTGTTACTTTCCTTTTCCTGTATTGTTTGCAAGATCATTTTTTGAAGCCGTCTGCTTATATCTACGACGGAACAGAAATTCAGCGCGGGCGCGGCACCCAGCTTCAAGAGAGTGGCAATCTATTTCGTAATACTCTTGATGACTAACTCTCCCTGCCGATGCCAAATCGCCGGGTACCTAGCGGAAGAGCCGATTTGTTGAGTTTGAGTTTTAGTGAGACGTTTCTTTCCGTCCTTCCTGAGTGGCGTGTTTTAGACTTAAGTCATCTAGAATATTCATACTAATAATAATTCATTTTTAACCCACAAATCGTACAAGACGAAAACAGTGGAGTACAAAGAAACTATGAAGGCATAATTAGGGAAAACACAACACATCCGAACAAAATCTACTCAAGAGTCAAACAGACGAATAAGCCCATGAGAGGGCGACAGCCGCGCGTACGCCATTTTGGACAGTTTTCTGTGGAGAACAGACAATTTCTCCGTGATATCCGGTAGCGAGTACATACTAATAATTTTAGAATTTCTTTGCCACGGAGGGAGATAAAGAAGAAATTTACAAAAACGAAAGTAAGAGGATCGCATAGCTTTAATATCCTTTTTCTTTAAAACAGGGTAAACACCAGATAGAAAAAGAATAGAATGGTCACGAAGGAAGAGTATAGTTTGTCAAGAGCTTTCCGATTGTATTTCCCCCTGTTAGCAACAGTTTCGAATAAGCCAGCTGAATTTTTAGTCTACAATCGGAAACCGTCCGGGATCGGAAAGAACGAATATTGTATGTTGACTGTTGACCTCCTCCACTCAGTGACATTGACATTTTCCTATAAGACTTGAATTACATTTGAGTGGCGGTCGTTGGTCATTGGATGTGCTTGTTCGACGAGGATGAGTCCTTAGTTATATTTCGTACTATCTTATCGGCACCTAGTCTGCATTTCGTTGAGTCAGCGTTGGGTCGCTTCTTTGCTTTTCTCCAGTTTCCGTGCCGACACTCGCATGAGCAGTACAATTTCAGTGAAAAGACAGCTAAAAGCGATTTTCCCCTGTCGATTCCGGGGGTCATTCTTATGTTCTTGCTTCATTTTTCCGCGCTTATGATGTTGTCTCTTGCCGCTCTTTTCACTGGCTCTGTCCAATGTTGCGTGAGGACAAGAGGCTCCGTTTAAGCATTGTCCTAATAGGTGTAATAAGCTGAATAACGCTATACGCGATATTTACGTCTTAATACACACGCCCGTTCAAATACGAACAAGAGAGGTTCTTATCAATGCAGCGTTCAGTGTTGCCGCGCTCATACAGTTTTTCAAGTTTCTGAAGATCAGAAAAGTGCTCTTAGTGTTACTTGAAGTACACCAGTACAATTTGACGCCCAATATATTGTAAAAAGCAAGTAAATCTACGGATGGACAGCACAAGTCCTTGAACTAACAGTAAGCAGTCGCAACAGAACAAAACGTGTTATTTTTTAGAAAAGTTGTTTCTTCAGCTTCCACCAAAGTAGAACTTTAGTGCTTCCCGTGGCAGCCCTGACGACGCTGCTCTTTCCTCGGCCCGCTGGCGGAACCAACCAAGCGATCTGATTGGCCCTGCATAAGCCAGAATAGAGCGCTAGTCTATTTTCCTTTATTCACCTTATTACAGCGCGCTCCGAGGAAAAGAGGAATCTGTAATAAGCTTTATACGTCGTAATACACCTTACAACACCAATTAGGACAATGCTTTAGAGACGGCCTCATAAATGAGTGATTCATTACGCACTGCCCGAGATGTAAGTGCAGTAAAAGAGTAAAAAATCGAAATAATTTCGAAGAAGTTTAATCACGAAGGAGAATGGGCTGGTGAACTGGTAAACGGGGGATGATGTCCCTACTTACACACGAAACTACGAAGAAACGACAGTACATGGAAAGGAAAAATCCGTCAGCACATGGTCACGTCACTACAAGGACACGACGGAACGAAGTTTCAGTTTCAATTTATTTCAAATATCGACACATATCGTGGCTTGGGGCCAAATGGCGTGTTGAATACGTCAATATACATGAAGGCAAATCAATAATGTATGTCATAAAGATAAATAATTCAAACTGAATATGGCCTAACACAAAAACATAGAAGTGAAACACACACAAAAATGACTAAACCTCATTGTTGGAAATATGTACAAATTTAGGGATTAAACTATTACGGTACCGCTCCGTACGGTAGTAAGGGGTTCTAGCTTGGGTATTCGCTCCGCACATGCTCTGTGCGGACGCAAACGTTGAGGTTGGAAGAGAGGCGGCAGAAGGGAGCGGAAGGAGGGGTTCTGTAGGGACTTCTTACCAAAATCTCTGCAAGGATACCGAAATCTCTGCGAAGAAGGACACTACACGGACACAATGGTACCAGTACCGACACTACATGGACACGAAAGTACACGTACCGACACTACATGGACATGACGATACGAGTACCGACACTACTTAGACACTTTTTGACTTTCGACGTAGTGTCGGATTTTGTCCTCCTAGTGATGTGTCCACGTAGTGTCGTTCGACGTACTGGCGTGTCTCCGTAGTGTCGCTCGATCGTCGTGTCCACGTAGTGTTGGGTTTTTTCTGTCCGTGTAGTTTTCGGGAATTTTGTCCATGTAGCGTCGGATTTTGTCCACTTACTGACGTGTCTACGTAGCGTCGTGTCTATGTAGGGGCGCGCACCCATAAACGGCTAATCGGAGGAGATAATTTCGAGGACAGATTTTCCATTGTCATTGAAGTAGCGGGCCCTGGATAGAAAAACGGCGGAAGAAAAATGAGTTTCGCGTGCAGGCGGGGTAAGTCTAGTAGGAACGGAGGTGTTTGGAACACGTGGAACGTACACAGAATAGTTCGTTTTCCGTATGTGGCATAAGAGGCCTGTCCGATATCCACTCTGTTCGTAGCGTTGTGCAGTGAACTGGGACACGGGAGGTCGTTCAAGTCCGCTCACTTCATCGGATTATCGCTTTTCATTCATTTGATTCTCAAGAATATTGCTCCTTGATTGTTTATCCGCAAATTTCCGCCTTGTTTGTATATTTCTGGCCGGGCTTTGATATTAGAATACTACTATTAATCCTGCCGGATCCTTAAATTTTGCCCTCTCTGCGTACATATTTTCCTATTCATGGCTCTCTCCATGTTTTCTTGATTGCATATCCCCGGGCGCTTTTAGAAGCTAACGAGGGGTCTGACACTCGTTCCCGAGGTGCCAACACTCAAGCTTAATTTTCTTGTTGAGTGTCTACACACAAGTGAACGTCAAACAAGAACAAAAAAAAATATGCAAGAGTGACACAGGTTTCATCATTGGGAGTTTCCCTTCTGTGTTCCTGACTTCTGTTGATAATGCTTTAGCTTCTGTAATCCCTTTTAAATTAAGACTGTTGTGTGGTAGATATAGTCTAGGATTATAAATTAATGGTAGAACGTAGAAAAAGAGAATAAGGTAGAAACGGGACCTTATTAAGCCACCAGCTTAATTACAATACCAGAGTTGCAGTTAAATTGCTACTCTATTAGAAGTCATAACATAAAAAAAGGCGCTCAAGGCATTCTGGCAGTGTGTATCTTAAAGTTTCTAAGGGGGTCAAGTGATTCTTAAATGGTTACGACGGCTTAGAATGTGTTCATTAGGGTCCTTTGTTCTGTTTTCTTAATATAGCCAAGATCCACGATTATTTATTCACCATTTTGAGATTCAGTGAGAGCATTCCACTGTCATGATCAGGGGCGTCGCAAGGAGGGGAGGGTGCAAAATTTACTAAATTGTTTAGTATTTTTTTCGATTCAGTATATTTACGGGGATTCGATAGTTATACAGACTCCCAAATACGCTGTCGGTACAAATCTATTCGGTGTAATGATCGGGATTCGGTAATTATCACGAATTTACTGAAATTATTCGGTAATTTTTCGATGCCAGAACTATTCGGTATATTTATGGAGATTCGGTAGCTACATAGAATCCTGAATAAGCTATCGGTCCAAAATTATTCGGTATCATGATTGGGAGTCGCTAATTTATTCTGTATAATTATCAGGATTCGGTAGGTTCCCGTTTCGACGAAATTATACCGAATACGAATATTATTCGGTCGTCTTTCGATATCAAAACAATCCGATATAATAGCCAGGATACGGTAGTTATACAGAATCCCGAAAATTCTATCGGTCTAAACTTATTCGGTATAATAAGTGGGATTCGGTATTTCTTCGATATAATTGCCAGGATTCGGGAGTTACCACGAACCTCGGAAGAGGTCGAGTGAAGCACTGGTCGCAGACAAAAGGACTAATCTGTGATTTCAGCGATAGTCCTTACTTTTGTTTGGATCCCAAACAGAAGATCTAATCATAAATGTTTCGAAAACTCCGCGCGGCGCTTTTCGTACTATTCTCTATTTTGTGGAAGGGCGCGTCATTTGACTGGAGTTTTAAGCCAGTTTTAGGAATGAGATTTCGAAACATTAAAAGCTAGAACCTGGATGGAAATAGTTAAATTTGGCAGGAAAAAAGCTAACATTAAAAAAATCTCGCCTGCGGCGCTCACTTTATGTGATCATGGGCAGCATTGACTAGACTACAGTAGCCACTGCTGCCGGAACGTCGCTCCATCTGGTTTTTGGAACTTCTTAAGAGTGCCGGTATTCAATTCATGGTAAGTGACAGAATTTGTAAGAAGCGGTTAAATCTTAGCCAACAGGAAAAATGGATTTCGAAAATTTTCGCCTGTGTCGCTCGCTCTAATTTTCTCTTGGGTATAATTCATAGAAGCTGTTACTGCAACCCGTGCCCGGCAATATATTCTTCAAGTGGGCTTCGCCAAAACGTCACCTAATGGTTGGCCTATCGTCTTTCATGCTGCCGTTTAATGTTACTCTTCCTGCGTAATCCTTCCTGTTCCATAATTTAAAGCTCGAATTCTCATTTTCTAGGATTCGATAAAAAAATTTGAGAGATTCGGTAAGACTTTGGCTCTGCCTACCCCCCCCCCATCGAAAATGCACTTGCGACGCCCCTGGTCATGATTTCTGGGAGACGTCTTTCACCCTAAATGGTTTCCTAGCGAACTGATGAATAGACGAACTGACGGATTTTGGTTGGTCAACTGTCAGAAAAAGAGCGCTAACTGACGGGTTATTTTTTGTGAATTAGTGGGTGGGAAAAATGGCAGGTGGGCCGATTGACAGGTTCCCGCTTTTCAGAATATGACTCGCGGTGACATCATAGAAGAAAAGGTGCGTCTAGCACTTTATTCTGCGTTTTGAAATAAACCGAAATAAACTCACTCGTTATCACTTACCTTCATAGTTACATCCACAGATGACGGTTTTTACGACCGAGTGAACTAAAACGTTCTGCTCTTGACCAGCTTTCCGCTTTCCATTTAGGAAAAAAAATGTTGGTCCGCTTAATCCTCTTTTCTTTTTCTGAGTTTTGCTTTGGATCTTGTGCATTCACTTTGTTACTGAAAGCTCAATCTGATTTCTCCTTTCTTTCTCTTGACTGAATTATTTCCCTTGCTATTCAGATTGTTATACAATTCCGTTCATTCATTCAAACATTCCGAAGACCTCTAGTATGTCTAAGCACCTTTTTGTGTCCTGGCGTCATCGTTTGTTGTCCAATGATATTTTGGATTCCCGTACACCCAACTGATTGGAATCGATAATCCCTTTGAAAGTCATCGTCTACCTGTGGATTTGTCTTAGCAGAGAATTCCAGAAAGCCGGAAGTTTTCAATCCGTGGAGATCGAAAATCGATGGAAAGGCTCGCGTTGGTGTTAAGGCGATGAAGCTGAAAGGAATTGCAGTTTGTTTTCATTACTGAGGAAAACTGGTGGTGGGGTGTTTTCGTCGGCCAAACAGGCTGTGGAAATCTGACAGGGCCTGGGAGCTTAAGAAAACAAGAGCTGAAAACTCGTATGGCACGTGGTTAGCATGTATCTAAAGGGTCAGGTTCAGGTTCATTTAATTTCAAACAATAATAACTAATAAATTTGACAAAACTTCATGGCAGAGAGCAGGCTCGATGGCATATTACAATTACAATTAGCCTACAATTCATTTATTCCCAAAATTCTGATAACACAAAATGCACGGGATTGTCAAATTACAATTTGGTTAATTCACATTAAAATTGCGGATAAAATAAGGCACAAATGAGTTCAAATAGCGTTCGCTGCTATTAGCGGGGGCGGGTTCATTAGCTGAGCTTTCTTAGCTGCCCTTGACATACTCCTTGTCGGGCGAGTATCCATTCTTTTTTCATCTTCGGGTGGCAGGATCTCACGGTGCATTTTCGAGGCAATGCACTTTAGTCCGAATTTCATTGTGAGATCGTGCCGACGCGACGCAGGCGTTTTCATCCCTATTCCTTCCAGTGCTTGTTGGTAGGATTTGTACTTATACTTATCGACCAAAATAATTTTTAATGCCCTTTTTTGAATGGTTTCAAGCCGATCGGTTTGCTCCTGGCTCAGCCCTGGGTGCCATACGGGGCAGTCAAGCAGTCATATCACATATTGTCCGGACATCATCTAGGACTTATTTTCCTGTACCCCCACCCCCGTCCAGCTTCCTCAATAATCGCCGGAAACAATCCGCGTGTCTAATCATACTAGTATCACCGAATACCCCCCCCCCCCTCCAACTCCCCCTACAGTGTTCATGCGCAATGTGGACACATAAATGTTACATCTAGGGTAGGAGCTCCCACCGAGTTCACTCCAACCGGAGCACTTCCGGAAAGTTTCCGGTAATCCTCCGAACTCTCCCACCTCGGCCGGACCTCAGACAAATATATTTAGTATCCAGAAACATTTTACCTTCAGTTTCATCCTTATGTCTCCATCCGTTTGATCCCTACCCATGTAAAGCAAAAATCCGGGCTCCTCCCTCTCACTTTCCACCGTGGCACGATACGGTTTCGTCACATAAAATCGAACATCTTGGGCATCGGGCATCTGCTTCTACCATCCATCGAATTTCACTCGAATCTGATCGGTCGTCCGCAACAAAGGAGGGTAAGAAGATCCCGGATTCCCCTCCTTCAGCCCTATACGGATGATCAGACCCGGGAAAAGAAGATTTCGCGGAGGACTCGATTACTATTTCCGTTCCATCTTCACGAAAAGTTACTACGCTGACCGTTCCAACCTTCTCGAAATAGTAAGTAATAGTTACTATTAGCTTACCATGCTCGGGAGCGTGGTAAGCGTAGTAACTACGCATCTCTGCTACGTGATTGGTCGGATTCGCCCGTGGCATGATATCCTGCTGAAAAATAGAAAAATCGTTCCAGTCTTGACGGGAAAAAGCCAGAACTCGTAACGTCATGCGTAGTAACTACGGTAAGTAGGTGGACATGCTCTGCATAGATACGTCATTACGTCGAACGACAATACGTGGACACGACACTAGGTTGACACGTCACTAAGAGGACAAAATCTGACACTACGTCGAAAGTAAAAAAGTGTCTACATAGTGTCGGTACTTATACCGTCGTGTTGTCCATGTAGTGTTGGTACTTGTACCGTCGTATCCATGTAGTATCGGTCTTAGTCATGTGTCCTAGTTTCACCGTCCTAGCTTACGTGGAAGTGCCCGGACTAGCAAAACGGGACAGACGGACAGACGTTGCGACCGCGATATGGCACTTGATCTGAAAGCTGCAAGTTGCACTAGAAAACGTAAGTGAGAAGAGCGTCGGAACGAGCCAAATGCTACTTTGATCTCAGGATCTTATGATCAAAGTTTGATAGAGGCAACGGTGAGGTCTAGTTTGTAGCTCCGACGCAGTTTTCTGACTTTTGAACGAAGAACAGCCACTATAGATCGCTTTGTTGTTGGATCCCAATTCTGGTTCCGTTGTTCGGACGTCTTCAGACTCGATTAACCTTACGACAATGTTATCAGAAATGGGATCCCATATCTTCGGACGCCTCAAAGCTCACATCAACTTAGACTGTCCACGACAACACTAGCATAATAGAAAAATCGCAGTAAAAATATGTAATCAGCATTCACGTAGCTTTCGCGCCCGATTCCCGGGGATGACGGCGCGGATAATTTCGACCAGGGATAGGTGTAAGGCGCTCGTTCTAGGGTAGTACTTCTCAAGACTAAGTAATCAATAAGTAAAGTGCTAGTTTCAGTATTCAAGTATTTCGATTTTACTTTAGTATTTAAGTAACCAAGCACTGGTGTTTTACTTATAGTGGGAATAATAACCCGTAAAACACCTCTTGTGATGATATCTGTTACAACCGTAGCCCTGCTGCTTCTTCTTTTTTCTATGATCCAGTTTCAGAAGTAGCATATATTTCGTCGGAACTGAGAACTACTTCCAAACCCTACGTGATATATGTGTCAAACTTCAGTTCATATAGATTCAGAAACTGGCAAGAATAATACTGCTTCATTGCAGCTACAACACAGTTCAACCCAATTCCTTGCTTGCTCCCTTCAAGAGCTGAAGCTTTTCAAACATTGCGTCTCCAAGGGATCGACTAAAACCAGGAAGGGAAGGGAACGCGAGAAAAGCAGGAAGGCATACTAAAACCAGGAAGGGCATACTAAAACGAAGAAGGGCATACTGAAACGAGGAAGGCCGTTGCCAGCATTCAAAACTGGAAAGCTGCACCGTTCCCTTCCTCTGTTTAGTATTCTTTGAGGGGTTGGCAACTTTTCAAATTCGAAGTTCACCATCCCTTCCTCGTTTTAGTATCCTGACATGGGTAGGCATTAAGTTCAGTGAGGGGTTGGAAACTATATACAAATTCTAATTCACCTTTTCATTTCTCGTTCTGACGGTAGGCGACTAAAATCCCCCGAGTCCAGCGAGGGGTCGGCAACTAAGATATTTCAAGTCCACCATTTCCTTCCTCGTTTTAGTACCTTGAAAGCACTAAAACGAGGAAGGAAATTGGAGATTATTCTTCTTTGCAGCTTCGGCAACTAAAATCCTCCGAGTCCAGCGAGGGGTCAAGGTACTAAAAGGAGGAAGGAAATGGTGGACTTGACATGTCTTAGTTGCCGACCTGAGGATTTTAGTTGCCGACCGCTCAAAGAGAATAGTTTCCAATTTCCTTCCTTGTTTCAGTAGGCTACTTTCAAGGTACTAAAAAGATGAAGGAAATGGTGGACTTGAAATATGTTAGTTAGCGACCCCTCGCTGGACTTTTAGTCGCGTTTGGTACTTGCCGACCCCTCAAAGAAGAATAATTTCCTTCCTCGTTTTAGTACTTTCAAGGTATTAAAACGAGGAAGGAAATGGTGGACTTGAAATATATGAGTTGCCGACCCCTCGCTGGACTCGGAGGATCTTAGTCGCCTACCGTCAGAACTAGAAATGAAAAGGTGAATTACAATTTTGATAGTTGCCGACCCCTCACTGAACTTAATGCCTACCCATGTCAGGATACTAAAACGAGGAAGGGATGGTGAACTTTGAGTTTGAAAAGTTGGCGACCCCTCGAAGAATTCTAAACAGAGGAAGGGAACGGTGCAGCTTTCCGTTTTTTGCAGCCTTGAATTGCTTTCTTGTTTTAGTATGCCCTTCCTCGTTTTAGTGTGCCCTTCCTGGTTTTAGTATGTCTTCCTGCTTTTCTCGCGTTCCCTTCCCTCCCTGGTTTTAGTCGATCCCCGTCTCCAAGCATGCTTCGCTTTGGGCTAAAAAAAAGTCACCACCAGCCAAAAACAGTCGTTCCGCATGTGCAGACGAAGGAATTATAAAGTTGTATTTTCTTAAAACTTCATTAAAGTTTAACTGAAAAGCCATGTGTGTGTCACTTAATTGAATACACTGAATTATTTGGATTCTGCTAAGGGATTTTTTTTTATTTTTCAGTATCTGCTCTAGTTCTGTCGTTTAGGATATCTGCGGCCGTCCCCACAACGTAAATTCTACTATGACGCGGGAAATTTTAATCTCAACACAAACGCGACTTTTCAGGGGGCAGTAGTGAGTTTGGAGGACTGCTTAGTGCCTGAATAAAAAAAAAAAAACATTAATCTTTCTCGTAAGGCATACAACACAGATACAAGCGCATAGAGGTACCACAAATCACACGGAAATTACGCTATTTGAAAATCGATAATTCGTCAATAGCAGAACAGCGGAGTAACGCATTTTCAGCGGGTCTTCAACCCAATTTAAGTGAATAAGGGATGGGATTGTCCAGCCCTTTTCGGTTAAACTTTAATCTTGGTTAGTCTTTGAGAGCGGTTAGCTCTTTTGCCTGTCAGCCACATACGACAGAACCTGCGCCTTTACAGAGTTTGCTTCCCGTTCGTTATTGCCAAAATGATCACTTAAAGTTCAAGGTATTGGTCTCGGGACTACAAGCTACTTTTATCAGCATCATCTGTTCTTTAGAAATCTTCGACCTATTTTGCTTCGTGCAGTACTAGTTCAACAGCTACATATCCTTGCTGTCATCATGGAACTACTTCGGTTGAAGTAAAGCAGCTAGATCTTATTAGTTCAACAGCTACATCCTTACTGTCATCATGGAACTACTTGGGTTTGAAGTAAAAATGAGCTGTAGTGGCAGCTAGATCTGTGTTGCCTGGAAACGTGAAGTTTTGCAGCAGCCTTTGGTGGGCCGCACCATCGCCATGCTGTTTATTAGGTTGGATTAAATCACGAAGTGACGAGCTAATTTTATCAGTAGCCTCAAAGTTCTTCAGAACTTGAAAGCTGAACGGATCTCTGGAGATTACCGTAGCTCTTTCTTTATATTTACTTTTCTCTTAGTCAGGAAGACCTTAACATGAAACTCAAATATTTGTTGAGTTAAACTTTAATCCCGTTGAGTCGTCGACTTCTCGTTTCGCCATCACATTTGTTGCTGCAGGTGTTTGTTGCAGAAGCATTTAGCTCTTGTTTTTGGGATGCCAAAACGTAAGTGACGGGAGACCTATGACTTTGTAAAGTTGCCCGTTCGTCCGTCTGTCTGTTAGCACGATAACTGGCGAAGGGATTGAGATATTTGGTCAAACTTGGTGTTAGGATCCTTTGGGTCAAAGTACAGGTCAAGTTCGTAGATGGGCTGTATATTGGGTGGGGGAGGGGTTTAAAATTAAGGGGTGAAATTTTTTTTTAAGTGAATCGACGGTTGGGTGAATCAGCAGTTGGGCGAATCAGCGGGTGGACAAATCGACGGATATTTTGGGTCTTGTGACTCTTAGGCGAACTGTCGGAAAAAGTGTTTTGGGCGTCATGACGGTTGGGCGAATCGACGGGTACGCGAATAGACGGGTCCCCAGTAAATCAACAGGCAGTCTGGAATCTACATTATTTCGTTGACTTTCACTAGGTTTGTAATCAGAGGCATATCAGAGGCGTCACACACGGGTTAGAAACACCCCTCCCCCCAAAGTGGTCGGCCAGACCAAAGCCAGACGGTTATGAAGAAACGAGTCGGCGCTTCACGCCGCGATTTTTCGTAAAAACAGTTATAGTCGGTAGTAAATAGTCGGTAAAAACCAACCAGCTAGTCAGTAAAAATACCTTGACCCCCAAAAAACATTTTGGCTACTGATGCCTCTGCTGATAATGTTAGGCTTTCGGCAATCAAAAATGACTGGAGCGAGATTCTGAAGCTACAGACTAAACCGATTTTGGTACCTTCGCGTACCCCTTGCAAGGGTCTCGCCCGATGTAATTGTTACCACTGCATGCTACTACTAGCAAAGTGGATGCTGCTAAAGCAAGAGTGGATGCAATCAGACACTGCTACTTAGAATAGAATAGAATTTTATTTTTCAAAAGTAGCTGTCGCAGCGTTACCGCCGAAGATTAACCCAGTCGGACGCATGTTAAATCAAAGTATTCCATACTACTATATATCAATTACATGCAACTTTATCGTACAACTACCATACAACTACACAGTCAAAGAATTTTTCATCGGGAAGTCTCTGAGTCATGAATTCCGCTCACATTCTCTTTCCTAACGCAGGTTGATTACCTAGATCACAGGACAGACTTTGGGAAAAAGCCCCTTCCCCTTCCTCGATAAAGCCGATTTGTATAAAATGCAAAATCTGCGATGTGTCCCCGATTCATGTAATGTGGCTAATGCCCGGGCCACATGCAGTCATACCTGTACGTAATTTGGTTCGTCAGTTTGGTTATTACCCACTCTTTACGTCCTTTTCACACTTGGAACAAAGAAGTTCAAGAAATGTTACCACCATCATCACTCATAGGCAAACAAAACTAGCAAAAGTCAGTTCTAACTCCCTGGAGAAATTTGGATTTGAGGAAGGCTTTTCCCAGGATACAAGTAGGCACTCCAGAGATCAAATGCATTCAAGTTTCATCGCATTTCACTGGACGTGCTCAGACGTTATTACGCCGCTTGCTCGGTTCTCCTGCTCGTGAAGATCTTTTATCGTCCTTTAATATATTCAAATCGCCGTGTCCTCGCATGGTAGGAATTCTGTATCAGTCACTAACCGGTAAATTGGTATTAAAGGACACGTCGTACTTATGATAGAAATTAATTCTACTTCAGTAGTATTTCCATCCATTCTCGTTCCCGGAATTCTTCACTTAGATGTCCTCGTCAGCAATGAGGCCTACGCTGATTATCACTCTTGCGACGTTGGTTCTTATGGCACTTGCAGCCTCTGGCTCAAGTGCCATATACCGATCACAATTCCGTCTGTCGGTCTGTCGGTCGGTCCGAGTTTTTTGTCCCACTTATCCGAGTTAGGGTACTTCCAGATGTGCTAGGACAATGAAACTTGGCAGGCATATCAGGGACCCGACCAAACTAACCTGGAAATAATCAGTTTCCCGATCCGACCATATGCGGGGGATTGTGGGGCGCTGGAAACTTGAAAATTTAGGGCATTTTGTCACTTTTTTCCGAGTTAGGGTACTTCTAGATGCGCTAGGACAAGGAAACTTGGCAGGAATATCAGGGACCTGACCAAAGTAACCTGGAAATAATAAGTTTCCCGATCCGACCATATGCGGGGGAGTTGGGGCGCTGGAAACTTGAAAATTTAGGGCATTTTGTCACACTTTTTCGAGTTAGGGTACTTCCAGATGAGCTAGGACAATGAAACTCGGCAGGAATATCAGGGACCTGAACAAAGTAACCTGGAAATAATAAGTTTCCCGATCCGACCATATGCGGGGGAGTTGGGGCGCTGGAAACTTAAAAATTTAGGGCATTTTGTCACAGTTTTTCGAGTGAGGGTACTTCCAGATGAGCTAGGACAATGAAACTTGGCAGGAAAAACTTGGAAAAAATCAGTTTTCTGATCCGACAATTTTGGGGGGGGGGGGGGGGTGGAGGGCAGGGGAATCCGGGAAATTGAGAGGTGTGTAACTTTCGAACGGATGATCGGATTGTAATGAAACTTCATAACTGAATAGAATGTATATCTGTAATGTCCCGTTTAAAGTCTTGATCGGATTCGGTAGCCAGGGGGGAGTTGGGGGGGGAGACCGGAAATTTCAAGAATTTCAAGAAACGGTTAGAATGGAGGGATCGGAGTGAAACTTGCTGGGAAGAACAAGCATCTGCTCTAGATAAGTCCTTTAGACTATTGTACTGGATCCGGACACTTATGGGGGGGGGAATTCCGGTGATGGTGGTTTTGGGGATTTTCACGATGAAACTTGGCAGGCATATCAGGGACCCAATCAAACTGACTTGAAAATAAAAATTTTGTCGATCAGATAATGGTGGGGGGAGTGGAGGGAGGAGAATCCGAAATTTTCAGTCATGCGTAATTTTGGAATGGGTGATCGGATTCGAGTGAAATTTAAGAATTGAACAGAGGACATTTCTCCGATGAGTTTTTTCATATCCGGACCGGATCCGGCAACTATTGGGGGGGGGGGAATACGTGACCCGTTTAGAATGGAGGGATCGGGATGGAAATTTGTGGGAAGAACAAACAGATGCTCTAGGTAAGTCATTTGTTGAATCGGATTGGCTACGTGCACCGCGGGGGAGCTGGGGGGGTGGGGGTGGACCGGAAATCTCGAGAAACGGTTAGAATGATGGTATCGGAGTGAAACTTGCTGGGAAGAACAAACATCTGGTCCATGTAAATCTTTTTAATAATTTGACTGGATCCGGACACTTGAGGCGGGGGGGGGGGGGGTCCCGGAATTCCTTTTTTGGGGGGATTTTCACGACGAAACTTGGAAGGCATATCAGGGGCCCGGTCAAACTGACTTGGAATAACAAAAAAATCCTCGATAGGATAATCTTGGGGGGGGGGGAGTTGAGGGAGGGGAATCCGGAATATTGAGTCATGCGTAACTTTGGAACGGGTGATCGGATTCGAGTGAAATTTTTTGAACCTTTTTCATTTCCGGACCGAATCCGGCAATAATTGGGGGGAGGGCGGAAAATACTTGACCCGCTTAGACTGGTGTGATCTGGATCGAACTTCTCGGGAATGAAAAACAGATGCTCTGGATTAATCATTTACAGAACCGTAGGGGCTCCGGTTATTGTGGGTGGAGTTGGAGGAGGGGGGGGGGGGGGTCTGGGATTCCGGTGATCGCGCGTTAAGGTACTTCCAGATGTGCTAGGACGATGAAACATCGCTGGATTATTGGAGACTCAACAACATTTGCTTAGAAATTGCTACTTCCCAAATCCGATTATTCCTTAAAGTACCAATCTTGACCGCAATGTAAAAAAAATACTTTTAAGCAATATATGCATTTTCGTGATGCCCATCAGCCCATTCAAAGTTTTGCCTGAAGGGTTATGCTTACGGATGAAGTTCCAGCTCCCTTAGAGTGCGCATCTCAACCGCAAAGTCAAAACTTACTTTTGATCAATCAAATCATCTTGACCCATGCAAGTGCCATATGAGCTTACAGCTCTTGTCTTTTACGTGACGTATCATGGGCCCGATCATTGTCTAAAGGAGCGTATTCTTGCGGAGACTGGTTATGCATAGGTTGCCAGGCAAGGTACATGGAAAGAGGCTAAAATCAGCCGAAGTCGTGTGTGATGTCCTGTAACCATAGCTTAATCTTAAAGTGGTCAACCCAATGCAGTGCAAGCTGTCCTTTAAGTGTGGACTGAAAAGCGACATTCTTTCTTCACTTATTATGTGAAAAACGATTTCGTCTCGGTCCTTCTAGCGAGCTTGGACGTTAATAATTGACAGTCATCTAGTTGCCACGTTATTTCTCTCAAATTCTCGCGCGGACAACCGGCATGGGGTGGTGCAAAAGTATTTTAAATCCTACAGTTATTCGCTAGCCGAGGCCGGAAAAATCGATATGAGAGTAGACTAGGCGCGAAGCGAGTTCTTTCTGGTAGGCAACAGTTGAAACATCCGGGCTCAAATACTCTCTTTCTGCTAAAAAACAACCGAACTCTTTATTTCCTGTCACCTTCAATTTTTCTTCCATCGAGGTGTCATAAACCACGGTAAAATTGTACAGGTATTCACTTCTTCAGATTTTTGTTGCAAACCCCTTGCTCGTCGCCTTTCACTTCTGTTGCGATTCCGCGACGCCATGGTTCCTAAGCTCCTTCCGAGAACATAATCATTCCATTGAGCAACTCGAAAACATAATCGTTTAATCAGCAATTGCGTTTTATTAGCTTAGATATCAACCTGAAAATAGTTAATCCTTGTGGGTATTTCGAATGTATTCTTTCATTTTTAGTCGAGTGTTCCGTGGAACAATCCACTAGTTGCGAGCGCTATAGCAGCTTTCGGTTTCCGTTTTTCACCGTTTTTTGTGGAGCTCATAACTGGTGAACCAGTGAATGTATCAAGTTTAAACTTGGTACGCTTGTGGGTATTGTGGTCTAGTTGTGCCTTTTAGGGCACAACTAGCCCAACTCTCCACCCACCCGGTTCAGGGGCAATTGGGCAGAGATTGTCCCTTGAGTAGAGTCCATAACCAGTGGACAATGACAGATATCAAGTTGAAACCTGGTACAACTGTTCGCGCTGGAGTCTAGTTGTACTTAGTAGGGGTTCCAACCCTCACATCCACCAGGTTCAGGGGCAATTGGGCTCAGATTGTCCATCGAGAGGAGATCATAACCGGTGAAGAATGACAGAGATCAAGTTCAAAGTTGGTACAATTGTTGACGCTGGGGCCTAATTGGGCTTTTTAGGGGTCCACCCCCACCCCCTCACCCACCTAGTTCAGGGGCAATTGGGCCCAGATACTGGAGTCCATAACTCGTGAACCATGACAGGCATCATTTTGAAACTCGGTATTATTGTTGGGACTGAGATCTAGTTGTACTTTTTGTGGTCCCAGATCCCCAAATCAAACCCCGTTCTCGCGCAATCGGGCCCAAATTGCACCGTGGCTAAGATCTAAACTTTACCACGACTGGAGCTAGAATGACGAACTTTCCTGTACGTATATCACTCTGGCTACGAAGAAAATGTTGAGACTGCACCTACCCTACCCTCCCCGTTCAAGGGCAACTGGGCCCAGATTGCCCATGATTTGAAATTTTGTGAACCGTTATAGGTATCAAAATTAAAAATTGGTATACTTGATGATATTGGGGTCTAGTTTAAAGTTATCCCCCCCCCCCCCTCCCCACACACACATCTTCACCAGTCCTCCGTTTCAGGGGCAACTGTGCCCAGTTCATAGCTTGCAAACCATGGCTGGTATCAAGTAGAAGCTTGGAACGATTGCTGTCATTGGAGTCTAGATGTGTAGGTATTTTTTTTAAGAGGAAGGGTCCTGCTTCGAACATCCCGGCTTTTCAGACACTACTAGGCGCGGATACCCCAGTGACTATTTTGCGTAACTTAGACCACAATTAGAGATACGACAATGAAATTCCATTTCTTTACGGTTTCTAGGTTCTTGAATATACTTTTGCAGTTTCACCTCCCCCACCGTTCCCGTTCCTTTGCAGCGGGGCCCAGATTGCCCATGTGTTAAGTTCGTGAACGAGGACACTCATCAAATAACAAGAGCTACGAGATCATATGGCACTTGTTACGAGTAGGCAATACAAGAAAGTAGATGAGAACGCCACAAAAAACACCCGCCATCGAAAAATGCGGTTCGGAAATAGAAATAGGATGTTTGTTTTCACTCTGAGCAGTTACAGCATCTTCTCGTATTATCTGTAGCAAATGCGCATGACTGTTCAAACTTCCAAGTTTCAGCCCAATAAATCCACTCGTTTGATCCCTAGACCTGCTACACGATTTCCGGTACTCCCTACATCCCCCCCTACCGTGGCCGAATCTGATTCGGACTGAAAAATGGATCATCTAAAGCATCTTGTTTTATACCATCCATCAAGTTTCACTGGAATCTGAGCATTTTTGGAAAATCCGGTAACCCCCCCCCCCTCGCACCGCTATCGGATCTGGTTCGGCCCCTAAAATATCTCATCGAGGGTATATGCTCTTTCTACATTCCAAGTTTCATTTAAATTGATGCACTCGTTTGACCCCTATACGAGCATCAAAGTTTCCTGCATTCTCCCTCCAACTCCCCCCACTGTGGCCGAAGAGGACTTGGAAACATAAACGTCGTATCTCTTAATCCCCTCTTGCCGTCCATCAAGTTTTACTGAAATCGGAGCATAGCCTGTCTGCAAATTTCCAGTATCCCCCGCCCCCCCCCCCCCCTCTACCTTGGCCGAATCCGTCCCGAACGCCAAATAACAAATCTAGGCCGCATAAACTCGACGCTGTCGAACTTGGATCTCATTCGGTCCGCCCGTTTGGTTCTTGTGCATGCCAAAAGTTACCCCCACCCCAACCGTGGTCGCATTTAGTTCGAACGCATGTTTTACATGTCTAGGTCATCGATTCTTATCACCCAATAAGTTTCACTCGAATCAGACCACTCGTTCGCAATTTGCAGAAGTCAATTTCCATATTTCCCCTCCCTCGCTCCCCCAAAAATGCTCGGATCTTAACTCGCGACTACCGGAATTCCAGGAAACCCCCTCCAGCTCCCCCCACAGAGCCCCGAAACCATCTGGCTCCGTCAATTTCATGTCTAGGCCTAATCATGCTTGTTATCTCCATTAAGTTCCGTCCTAATCCCTCTGCTTTAAGCGTTTCTCGAGTTTTCCGCCTCCCCCCCCCATCCCCCCACAGGTATCGGACCCGACCCGGACTTGACACTGAACATCTAAGGCAGTAGCTCTTTCCACCTGACAAGTTTGATTCAAACCCGATCACCCGTTCAAAAGTTGTGCATGCCACTAGGTTCCGGACTCCCCATCCATCCCACCCCACAAGATGGTCGGATCGTGGAGACGACTATTCCCAAGTCAATCTGTTCGGATCAATTCGGTCAATCGGTTCTTCCAACCAAGTTTCATCACGATCCGTGTCACTAAGCGTTTCTCAAGATTTCCGGTTCCCTCCTCCAACTCCCCCCAGTGTCATCGGATCCGGTGGACGTTTGAGACACGAGGTCATCCTAAATATCAACTTTCATCAAGATACTATCACCCGTTCGCAAGTTGAAAATACCTAAATTTGTTGCTTCCCCCTCCCTCCACTCACCCCCCCCCCCAGATGGTCGGATCTGGGAAGTGACTATTTCCTATTTAATCTGGTCTGGTCCCTGACATGCCTGCCATTTTTCATCGTCCTAGCACATCAGGAAAGACCGACCTCGCGGGATCACTAGAAATTCGGACCCCCCCCCCCCTAACTCTCCCAAAGTGAGCGGATCCGTTCCGATTATGTCAGTCACGTATCTAGGACTTGTGCTCGTTCTTTCCACCAAGTTTCATCCGTATCTCTCCACTCTAAGCGTTTTCTAAGAGTTCCGGTTTCCCCCTCCAGTGTGTCACCGGATCCGGTCTAGATTTAAAATGGAACGTCTGAGACACAAGGTCCTTCCACGTATCAAGTTTCATTAAGATCCGATCACCCGTTCGTAAGCTAAAAATATCTAATTTTTCCTTATTTTTCCGGATTCCCCCTCCTTCCACTCCCCTCCAGAGAGTCGGATCGGGGAAACGACTATTTCTTATTTAATCTGGTCCGGTCCCTGAGACGCCTGCCAAGTTTCATCGTCCTAGCTTATCTGGAAGTACCCGAACTAGCAAAACCGGGACAGGTAGACCGACAGACCGACTGACGGACAGAAATTGCGATCGCTATATGGCACTTGGCCAAAGGGCAAGGGCCATAATAATCTCGTATATTTGTACACAGCACTTTTCGTAAGGTGCGCATTGGGTTTGTTTGGTTTATTGTTTCGCAAAGAGTTTGGGGGTGTCAATTAGTCACAACATGTGTTTTTATGGCACTTGCCCGTCGGCCAAATGCCGTATAGCGATCGCATTTTCTGTCCGTCCGTCGGTCTGTCTGTCTGTTCGGGCACATCCAGATAAGCTAGGACTATGAAAGTTTGCAGGCATATCAGGGACCGGACCAGATTAAATTAGAAATAGTGACTTCCCCGATCCGACCGTCTGGGGGGAGTGGAGGGAGGGGGAATCAGGAAAAATTGGGAAAAATGATGTATTTTTAACTTACGAACGAGTGGACGGATCTTAACGAAGCTTGATATATGGAATGACTTCGTGTCTCAGACGTTCCATTTTAAATCCAGACCGGATCCGGTGACATTGGGGGGAGCTGGAGGGGGAAACCGGAAATCGAAGAAAACGCTTAGAATGGGGAGATCGGGATGATCCGAATCCGATCCGAATTTCTAGGGATCCCGCGAGTTCGGTACTTCCTGATGTGCTAGGACAATGAAACTTGGCAGGCGTGTAAGGGACCCGAACAGGTTGACTTGAGAATAGTCGTTTCCCCGATCCGACCATCTGGGGGTGGGAGGTGGAGGAGGGGGAATCCGTAAAGTGAGCATTTTTAACTTGCGAACGGGTGATCGGATTTTAATGAAACTTGCTATATAGAAAGATCTCGTGTCTCAGAAGCCCCATTTTAAATCCGGACCGGATCTGATGAAATTGGGGGGAGTCTGAGGGGGGAACCGGAAATCTTGGGAAACGCTTAGAGTAGAGGGTTCGGGATGAAACTTGGTGGGAAGAATACGTCAATGACATAACCGGTACGGATCCGGTCACTGTGGGGGAGTTGGGGGGGGGATCCGAGTTTCTAGTGATCTCACGAGTTCGGTACTTCCTGATGTGCTAGGACGATAAAACTTGACAGGCTTGTCGGGTGCCCAAACAGATTCACTTGAGAATATCGTTTCTCTGATCCGACCATCGTGGGGGAGTGTAGGGATGGGGAATCCGGAATCTAGTGGCAAGCTCAACTACTGAACGGGCTATCGGATTTAAATGAAACTTGATGTTTAGGAAGACGTCGTGCCTCATATGTCCCACTTAAAATCCGGACCGGATCCGGTGACATTGGTAGGAGTTGGAGGGGGGAACCGGAAATCTTTGGAAACGCTTAGAGGGGAGGTATCGGGATGAAACTTGGTGGGAAGAACAAACACAAGTTCTAGATACGTCTTTCACATAATAGGACGGGATTCGGGCACTGTGGGGGAGTTGGGGGGGGGGGGGGGGGGGTCCGGATATCTAGTAAGCGCGCGAGTTCGGTACTTCCTGATGTGCTAGGACGATAAAACTTGACAGGCTTGTCGGGTGCCCAAACAGATTCACTTGAGAATATCGTTTCTCTGATCCGACCATCGTGGGGGAGTGTAGGGATGGGGAATCCGGAATCTAGTGGCAAGCTCAACTACTGAACGGGCTATCGGATTTAAATGAAACTTGATGTTTAGGAAGACGTCGTGCCTCATATGTCCCACTTAAAATCCGGACCGGATCCGGTGACATTGGTAGGAGTTGGAGGGGGGAACCGGAAATCTTTGGAAACGCTTAGAGGGGAGGTATCGGGATGAAACTTGGTGGGAAGAACAAACACAAGTTCTAGATACGTCTTTCACATAATAGGACGGGATTCGGGCACTGTGGGGGAGTTGGGGGGGGGGTCCGGATATCTAGTAAGCGCGCGAGTTCGGTACTTCCTGATGTGCTAGGACGATGAAACTTGGTAGGTATGTCAGGGAATCGAATAGATTGACCTGAGAATAGTCGTTTCCTCGATCTGACCATCGTGATCCGAGAGGAGGGGAGGGATTGGGAATCCGCAATCTAGTGGCACGGGCAGTTTTTGAACGGGTGACTGGGTAAGTGGAATGAGCTATCGTCTTAGATGTTCCATGTCGGGTCCTGGGAGGAGTGAATGAAGGGAGAATCCGGAATCTTGAAGTATTTATAACTTTCCAACGACTGATCGGATCTTAATGAAACTTGATATTTGGAAAGACGCCGAGTCTCAGACGACCCAGTTCAAATTGGATCGGGTCCGGTGACTTTGGCGGGAGCCGGAGGGTGGACCGGAAATCTTGGAAACGCTTAGAGTGGAGGGATCGGGATAAAACTTGGTGGGAAGAACAAGCCCGATCCTAGATACGTCGTTGACATAACCGGACCAGACAGTATGGGGGAGTAGGGGGGGGGGGGGGGGCTTAAGTCTGGCGATCCCGCAAGCTCGGAAATTCCTGATGTTCTAGGACGATAAAACTCAGGACCCGAACAGATTGACTTGAGAATAGTTGGCCGATCCGACCATCATAGGGGTTGTGAAAAGTTTTTGACAGGCCCCAAAACCAAACGGATGGACAAAATAGGATGAAAATTGGACAGTGCCGAGTTTATGCGACCTTGATTTGCTATTTGGCGTCCGGACAGTAGACGGCTAAAGTGAGGGGAAGGGGGAGCAGGACTCGAATATTTGCAGATAGGCGTTCTGCTCCAATTCCAGTCAAACTTGATGGACGGAAGAGGATAAGTCAGAGATGCGACATGGATGTTTCCTAGTCGTATTCAGCCATGGTGGGCGGAGTCGGAAGGGGAGTCCCGGAAATTTTGTGGCTCGCATAAGGGTCAAACAAGTGGAGTGATTTGAAGGAAACTTCGAAGGTACAGAGATCATATGCCCTACATAACATATTTTAAGGTTCAAACCGGATCCAACCGCGGTGGGGGGGAGGTTTACCGGAAGTTCCCCAAAAATGCTCAGATTCGAGTGAAAGATAGGTAAGAGAAAATGCTTCAGATGGTCCAGTTAGGAGTCCGGACCAGATTCGGGCGAGGTGTATGGGGAGTTGGAAGGGGGTACCGGAAATCTTGGGCACGTCTAGAGACATATCGAGTGGATTTCTTGGGTTGAAACTTGGAAGTTCGGCAATGGCTTGGAGGTGATGTCGGAAAAATTTTCAGACTTGAGTGGAACTCGATATCCTAATTCTAGGTCCGAACCGCGTATTTGGATGGCGGGGTGTTTTGTAAAGTTCTCTTCTACTTTCTTGCACCACCTACTCGTAACAAGTGCCATATGAGCTCGTAGCTCTTGTTGCGTTAGGAAGGGTGATGAAATGGGATCTGAAACTTTATGACTTGGACATTCATGTGTTTTAACAAGGTATAATAAACGATATACATTTCAAGATTGATGAAAGTAAAGCCAGTAATGTATTGGAACAAGCCTTATACAGCAATCCCCCTATTCGAAGCAAAACTGGAAAGACAAGGATGGACAATACTTTGATGGAGACCGAATTACGATTAATGCGAAGGGATTGCGTTTCTAAGTGAACTAACGTTTGTTCTCGCGTTAAGGTGTCAGATGAGACGCACTTTGAAAATTTATGACTTTAACATTAGGGTGTTTAAAGCGGGCCCCGAAAAATGGTCTTTCTACCAAAACACCGTAAAACAACGAGCAAATAAAAAAAAACCCACCAAATTTCCTAGGTTTGAAAAAATCTCAGACTAAATCTCAGCCGATTGTCCCGGACAGCTGTTATGGCACGTAGGGAGCCAGTGGTCAAAATAATATTTCCATCTAATGCTCCAACTGTTTATTACAAATACAAATAAATTATAAAACCAAGACCAGTGTGGTACCTCTGAAGACATACAAAAATTATCAGTTAGGTCTTATAATTCTTTGCTAATCAATCCTGGAAAATTCCGCAGTCTAGAAAAGAAGACGTTGTGCGTGGGTTTTTTCTCGAGCCAAAACAGAAACTCGGCAATCGAGTTCAAATCTAAACAAACCCGTGGCATGCGATCACTAAGAGAAGGTAAACAGAATGTTTTGATTAGGTCTTTAAGCAAGGTAGTAAACGAAGTATATTGGAACAAACCTACAGTGCTCATAGAGAACAAAACTGATTGTATGAGAGATGTGTTTAAGATTCTTTGAGAGCTCATTTTTGGTTTCACGGATAACCAATCGTTACGGGAAGAGAGAATTCTAAGTCAGTTCACTTCATTCTTTTAAACTCCACGTCTGAGCGCTTGCGCACTTGTTATTTTCTATCTTGCTTCAAATGTTGACAAGCAGGTAAGGAACTTATGATACCTGGAATCTTGTTTTTTCTGGAATTCCAAGTCAGTTCACTTCATTCTTTTAAACTCCACGTCTGAGCGCTTGCGCACTTGTTATTTTCCATCTTGCTTCAATTGTTGACAAGCAGGTAAGGAACTTATGATACCTGGAATCTTGTTTTTTCTGGAATCTTGTTTCAAAAAGGGTGAGTTTGTATGAAGCAGATGATCAAGGTGGAAGTAGGGTTAGAAAGTCAAGGTTGTGAAACGGCTTCCACAAGGTAAATTATGCTACTTGCACATACAGTTGTGGTGCAAACTTGTACCCTTTGTGGCTGTGGCCCAACGCCGTGCCGAGTTTGACTCTTCTCTAGACAGGTGCCATCCGTATTATAGTGCGTTTGTATAGTCCCTTCGTTTAGTTTAGTCGGATCTTTTATTTTTCTTTCCTTTGTTGTTTTTCATATACTCCGTATGGGCACGTTCTCTGCCATTTCTATATGGGCGAATAAAATTATTGATTGATTGATTGACAGTCTGACAAGATTTCGAACGATGAGATACGCATGCGGAACTCGCGTCACTATGGGGAAACCTGCATGGGATGTGCCAAAAGTTTCGGAGCGGAGGAGGAAATTCGCATCCGATTCAAAAAATCGGACCGTGTATGCACGTACCTTAAAAGACATCTATGCACCACACTGTAAAAAGTTTCTCCGAGTAAGGATTAAAGTTGCAGTATTTGCTACCGGGATTATTTTATCTCTGCTGAGATAAGATTAATCCGAATTAGAGATAAGATTATCTCAGTAGAGACACGATTAATCCCAGTAGCAAATACTGTAAGATTTTTTTGTTTTCCGTGTACATAGTGTAGATAATTGACTACATTACAACTTAGCTATGCTTTCAGCAATTAAACAAGGTTTCGGCAAGGTTTCAACTAAATGTCTTAAAAAGTCGTTTCCTAAAGTTAGGGCAACCGGATGCCTCATCGTAACTGGAAAATCGCAGAATAAAACATTAAGCCAAATGGCTGTTCAATCAGCTTGTGTGACATCGTTGGTCCAGTTTGCTTGCTTGGGCTGTTTCCAGTCAGTTTATTCAGCTAAAGCTTCTAGGAATCATGCTTGCTACGCTCCCGAGCGTGGTAAGCAAATAGTTACTATGAGCTACTGTTTCGAGAAGACTGGAATGATCAGCTGGAACGAAAATAGTAACTTATAGTTACTGTTGTTAGAAGGGTGGAACACGTTCATAAACTTTCAGCCGTGAAGCCTGTTGGCCACAGTTTTCGTCCCTGGTGGACTGTGCATGCAGGCTGGACAGTCACACATTCCAATTGTTGCAGGCAGATGCGAATTTCCTCCTTCTGACCGCAATTTTGACGTATAAGGCGTATTCTCGCTGTTCCCCGAGAACTCAACTTGAGGAGTCCCCGCGTTTTTGTTTGTCCCTGGGACTTACTCCCCGTATTTTCGCGAGTCCCCACGGAAAGGGAATGCTCCGATTATCACCACCATCATCAAAGAGGACTTCCTTTCAAATTCAGAGGGGAATCAATTTTTGCTGGTGTTGGTGCAGCGTAAAATTCATTAAAAACGATCAGAATAAACAAAACCAAAAATAAAGTGGATCCAGACCAATTTCGTCAATTGCATATTTCTTTTTAGAGCAAACTTTATTTTGGAAGCATTCCCCGTGTTCTCGTCGTTTTCCGTACGCAGAGTCCGTGTGGAGTGACTCCCTCTATTCTCGCCGTTCCCTTCGATTCCCCGAGCAGTCCTCGGGGAACGGCGAGAATATGCCTATAGTGACGCGAATTCCGCATGCGTATTTTCGGATGTGGAATCATGTGTGTGTGTGTGCAACTTGTGTATGCAACAAGGGTACAGAAAAATAAGATGTTTAAATCTTCAGTTCTGCTTTAACTCAAGTTCCTTCCTTACAGATCAGTTCGATTACCTTCCGGATGTCTCAAGCCATCGACGCAGCAGTAGCTTCAGAGCCCCGGAGCGGAAAGGAAAGACAGGGATGCACACTTTGAGTACTGGTGGACAGCAACAGAACTTAGTGAGGTCGCGGAGTTTGAAGGACCACTGAAAGTTAGACGGCTCAGGAATCAGTAGTGAAATGATCTGTATATGTCCGGTCACAACTGCAAAAACTAAAAGCAGCGACAGGCCAAAAACCGCGAAGTTGAAAAACCTCGACGGGCAAAACAGCGGAATCCCGTACCGTGACAGGTAAAATCCGCGACATGTAAAAACTGTGACTGGTAAAAGTGGATTTTTGGCAGGTCAAACAGAAATTGAAACCACGATATGCAAAAAAACAGCGACGCGCTGCCTGTCTCAGGGGCCGGAATTGACTTCCAAGGTTTTGACTTTCGATGCTGTTTGCCATCTCACATGTTTTTGCATGGCGCGGCTTTTTGTACATGTAACCAGAAGTGGAACTTCTAGCTTCGTAGAGTAGTCAAGAGATCATTTTGACATTAAGAGCAACTCCGGCTGGTGTGTATTGCCAAAAGTGAGATCGACTTAGTCAGCAAGCACATCGGAGATTTTTCAGAAAAAAAAAGTACATGGTAGTTTGAAGTGGTCGGTGCTTTCATACGTACTGGTGTTTCATGGATCGCGAAGGCTTTCGGAGAGCGGAACAGAATTAGGGTAAATGTTAGCTCCGTGGCTTGACTGTCTTTCCGAGAGGTTATCGATCACTCGAGCTATTGTCATATAGAGTGTAGAGGTAACAAAATAATTTAATATTGGGAGGCCGTATAGGACTTACGACTTTGAAACTAAATTATCGGCGTTTGGTCATCATTCTGAGCCAGGGACTTACTGGAAATGTTAATTAAACTGTTCCTTTTTTTTAACCCGTAGCCGTATTCTAACTTATTTTTATATTACCTAAAAAAAGAAAACTGTTCCTTCAAACCAAAACTGGCAAATCCTATTGGTCGGTTATGACGTGTCATTCAAAAACCAACCAATGGGAAGCGGTTTCGTTTTTCTAGTGAATGTAAAGCCTTCAAGCTCTCTTTTCTGATGAAACTTTTCTACAACGCTGTGATTTGTTTTATAAATTTTTAAAAAAGTTTCTTTTAGAATACAAAGTAGCCGCCTTCAGGAGAACATTTTTGTCACGTTGGTGTTAACCATCCGCTCATCCGGTAGCGACAGCGCGCTGAGTTTTGAGTTGTTTGATTTTGTGTTGTTGTTGTTCTGTAATTTATGTTCCTTTCCTTTTTTCTTAAGCTGCTCCGCTTCTTTTCTTGTATAGTGGGTCACAAATAAATTATTATTATTAGATTAAGAAAAAGCCAGCAAAACGTTCCAGTCGTTTACAGGCTTAGAATAGTATCAAACATGGATAATTCAGTCTCAAAGTCGAAAGTCCTATACTTCACAGTGTTAAATTACTCTTTTTCTACTCCTGTCCGGTTTCGTTGGGTATGCTGCAATCTCTCTATTGAAGTCTTTTGAACTCAGCTAAAGTGACACTTGCTATCATTTACACTCCGATTGGTTCCAAGCTGCACCACTTGAACCTTTTAATTGTGAAAACCCTGGCCTCAGCAGTGGAGACAATAGTTGCGTTTTTGCAGATATCTTGGTATCTGAAACCACGGTTTAAAGTAGGTTTTGCAGTTACCGTGGTATCGATACCACGTTTGAAAGGCGTTTTTGCAGTGATCGTGGTATCTGGCCAGTTATCGTGGTATCTGATATTCAGATACCAGGGTCCGACCGTGGTATCTGAAAAGTCATCTCACTTTCATCAAATTTTTATCAAATTGCTGGGAAAGAAGTGTGGCACTTGGTGATGTAACTGGATATCAGTTTTTCTTTTGGGAAGACTTCGATAACTGCAATTTCGGCAATAGTCGTTTTGCAGCCGTGTATCAGATACCACGGTAACTGCAAAAATGAATATTGCAAATCCAGTTAACGTGGTATCAGATTCCATGGTATCTGCAAAACCGCAACTAATAACTCGCTAAGCATTACCTAGCTCACATCCAGTGAATCTCACATCTTCTTGTGATTTCATTTCTACATCACTCGGTGTCAAAATGTCAAGATTCAGCGACCTTCAAATATCCTTCTCCTTTAGAAATTAGAACTATTTTCGTCTTTCCTTTTGTGAAGTTGGAGAATCCTTGGAAAGTATTTAACAATGACAGTCCCCTGTAATTAAACCATTCTTCTCATGTCGATGTCTATGTGGTTCATCGCTTTTTAGAAGCGAAATGGGACCAAGATGTCTGTCGACTATAAGAATGTTCTAGTGAATAGCACTTACCACGTCTCCAGGAAATTGGATATATAGACGAAGAAAAAGAGAGTAAGGCTTAGTTTACAGCTTCTGAGTTCCGTAGTCGCGCTCGAAAATCTGCAGTGTCGTCCGGAAAATCGCTTGCCCGTATAAGTCAGTAACACTGAGGGGACCCGACTATTCGCGTGGACTTTTGCTTTGGACCACCTCAATGCATAGCAGTAATTCCTTCAACTCTAGGCTATTCGCAATTTTGTCGGAAGTTTTGATAAGAAGTTATGAGGGATTCTAATAATAGTTGCGTTTTTGCAGACACCATGGTATCTGATACCACGGTCTAAAGTCGTTTTGGCAGTTATCGTGTTATCTGACACCAGGGTCAAAAGGCGTTTTTGTGGTTATCGTGGTATCTGGCCAGTTATCGTGGAATCTGATATTCAGATACCAAGAAGTTTGGCACTTAGTGATGTGACTGAATATCAGTTTTTGGGATCCCAAAACGTAAGTGGAGGGATACCTATGACATCGCAAAAGTTGTCCGTCCGTCCGTCCGTCTCTAAGCACGATAACTCTCGAAGGGAATGAGATATTTTGATGAAACTTGGTTTGAGGATTGTTTGGGTCAAGAGTAAGGTCGAGTTCGTAGATGGGCTTTGTAGTCCTATATTTAGGGGTGGGGGAGGGGGTTTAAATTAAGGGGTAAGCAAAATATTTTTAAACAGCTAATGGGACAGTCGATTATGGGGTAAGAAGACATGCTAAACACGATGGTGGAAACCATTTTCTCGCCGTACAAGTAGTTCGCCCGGAGTCCGGCCAAAACCGGAAAGTTTGTTAAAAGTAAAAGTTTTAATTGAAGTTGATTGGATGTTCGATTTAGGGGTAAGAAGACACGCTGAACACGACGGTGAAAACCAATTTCTCGCCGGACAACTAGTTAGCCCGGAATCCGGCCAAAACCGGCGAAAATCTGTTAAAAGTAAAAGTTTTATTTGAAGTTAATTATATGTTCGGCTTAGGGGTAGTAAGACATGCTGGACACGATGGTGAAAATCATTTTCTCGCCGGGGAAGTAGTTCACCCGGAACCCGGCCAAAACCGGGAAATTGGGAGTCTTCGTAGTTGATTAGATATCCGATTTAGGGGTAAGAAGAGATGCTGAATCCGTGTATGACAGTCATTTTGTACCCGGACATATAGTTCGCCCGAAATCCGTCTGGAACCGGAAAATTTGTTTTTAGTTAAATTTTAATTTGAAGTTGATTAGATGTTCGATATAGGGGAAAGAAGATACGCTGAGTTCGATTTTAGCTTCTTTTTTTTTGCCGGACAGGTAGTTCCGGGATTGGCCGAAACGGGGAAATTCGAAGAAGTAAGGCAGGAAGTTTTCGTCCAAACAGGTATGACTTATAGGGGTAAACACAAACATGCTGAATCCATATCTAAACTTAGCTTTCTCAGATGATTAGCTTTTTGGCCTTAATCTGTTTCTGAATTTTAATAGTAAAAATGTTCAAGGATTCTGGCGAAGACTGGATATGGCGTAGACAAGACCCAATTGCCTGGATCAAATATTGGATTTTTGGGATCCCATCGACACATTTGGTCTTTTTCTTTTGGGATGACTTCGAAAAGCGCAATTTCGGCAATTGTTGTTTTTGCAGAGCAACCGTATATCAGATACCACGGTCAGGGGCGTCACGACCGGGGGGTGGGGGATGGGGGACGCCCCCCCCCCAATGTTGTCGGCCAGTCGGTAAAAAATAACCGAGTCAGCGCGAAGCGTAACGATTTTTCGCCAAAACAGTTGTTTTTTCATTCAAACAGTCGATTTTTCGTCAAATAAACAGTCGATTTTTTCGAAACTGTCTTTTTTTTCTTGGAAACAGTTGTTTTTTCTGCAAAAACAGTCGGTAAAAATTACCAGCCAGTCGGTAAATTCCTTGCCCCCCCCCCCCCCCCCCCCCTCAAACAGTCAAATATGACGGTATACTCAAAGTTAACTAATGTTCAAAGAATCATACCTCTACTGTATATTTCGGTTCAGATCTCGAAATAATTTTTCAGTTTTAATGCTATTTAAGTAGGCTAATAACGGATTATTTTCGATATTTCGAAATATTTAGATATTTCGAAAAAAAACCTTGGACCCACAGACTCCGTTTCAAATATTGATTGCTGAGCAGCCCGAGGACCATGGCAAAAAATAATCGCAAAAAAAGAACACATAAAAAAAATAATTAAGATGAGCTCGCCCAGTGCTGCTGGTGCAAACAGGTCCTAATTGTCCGAACGCGCCTACGAATTTTCGGGTCGGCTGCAGAATTCTTATCAAGGTGAAACATTTACCGGGTGTCAGCAAAAAAGGAGTGTGATCAGCCACCGATGTTAGCTTGCTTTCATATTCGGCTTTTCGAGATTTTCTCCCGGTTTGATGATCGCATTTTTGTTCGGTTTTCGGAAATTTTTTATTTTTATTGAGACATCTTAAATTGTTTACAAGACAACGCTGTCTTAAAAAGGGACGACACAGCCTGTGGAAATATTGGTACTTTAACCGAGAGAGACAATCCTATATTTGTACAAGAGGATACTTTGTTACTTCTAGTGTATGTCATGTTAAACATATCGCTTGCGTTTAAACGTAGTGTCGGATCTAGAGAATTTATCCTATGGCATGTTATTCGTTGTTCCTTTTCTTGTTGGCCTGCTTCATGAATTCCATTTCCAAATTATTAAACGTTTCGATTGTCATGACGCTTAGAATTCTACGCCGTCTCAATCCCTCCTTAAACAGGAGATAGAGAGCGTGTTCCATCCTACTTACCGTAGTTACCACGATGTCACGAATTCTGGCTTTTTGCCGTTAAGGCTGGACGATTTTTCTATTTTCCAGAAGAATATCATGCCACGTTCGAATCCGACCAATCACGTTACAGATATGCGTAGTTGCCTTGCTTACTACGCTCACGAGCATGGTAAGCAAATGGTTACTATTTCGAGAAGGTTGGAACGGTCAGCGTAGTAACTTTTTACGAGGTTGGAACGAAAATAGTAACTAATACTTACTAGTTTTAGAAGAGTGAAACACGCTCAGAAGCTCATATGTTACTTACTTGCAAAGTTGGGCCAGAGGATGACTGTGGGAATTTGTCAACTCGTGGGTTCATTTTAATCCTTTGTAAGTAAAACCCTTGGGACACGGATCTTCATAGGCCCTTGGGGATCATGAAAATGTATCTTTTATTCGAAAGTTTTTTTTTGTACTTTGCGGTAATGATGCGCACGTTAAGGGGGCTAGGAATTCCCATGTAAGTAAAACCCTCGAGCCCTTGAGGCAGAAACGATCATGGGCCATTGAGGATCATTAAAATCTATCGTTTGGTCAATAATATAATTTGTGCTTTACAGTTAAGATGAGTACACTTTAAGGAATTCATGCGTAATCAAAACCCTTGAGGCAAAAATGTATACATTGACGTGTAAGGCTCCCGATCAGTCTTCTATGACGTTATTGGTCCGAGACCGGTTATGTAAATTTTGCCAAGATTGTCATCTAAGGCAAGGAATATGGAAAGAGGCCAAAAACGTAATTTTCCGTGAGCACAGCTAAGTTTTAAGGTGGTCAACTGTCTCACAATATCTTAGCAGAACCACTATGTACTTCAAGGAGTCCTTTAAGCTACACTTGAAAGTTTACAGTTCTTTGGTTGACTTTTGCTTCTAGTTTCTTTTTCCAGAGCCAAAACCAGCGTATTGATTTAGAATCCGCCATTAAATAATAAAATTCTGCTAACTGACCTGATAAGAGAATTGGTGGACAAAGAGGCTTAAATGCTACTTCAGCCTACAGCTGAGCAACCTAAAGGGTTTTCGCTTAATTTGTAATCGGTAGTTGACGCGAGACTCAAAGTCGAAATTCCGCCTGGGTGTTAAGATTTTGTCCAATAGCCCACCCAGAACGGGTGTTGAACCGCAGTCCAGAACGGCTACATTCTTGCCTCTGTGTGGGGGCCCAAATACTGTTGTTGGGGGTGCAGCACGTATAAGGCGTTTTTCCTTGCTCCCACAAACATTTTTGTGGGTCGATTGTGGCTCGAATAGTGTGTTTCCGCGGCCTTTTGTGCGGCCCACAAGTGTGTTTCCGCGACCAACATGATTTTCGTGGCTCGCTTTGTGGCTCAAATTCGACAAACAACTGGCGAAGTGATTGTCGATTTTGTGGCTCGATTCTGGCGGGAAATTCAAATTAAGCAGCAAAATAGTGTCTAGACAATAAAGCTAACTACTTTTTCAAACATAAAGACTTAAAACTGAGGATACTTTTTATACAGAATGGTAAGAAAATAAGCCTGGAGTTCTGTTTATTGAGATTTTACATGAATTTTGTTTTTATTTTGAGATATTTGAAATTACCGCCAAAAAAATAGACAAAACGCCGTTTCCGCGGGTTTTAACTAGTGGCTCGACTGTGTGGCACACAATCGTGTTTCCGCGACAAACACTCAGAAGTTTGTGGCCCACAATTGTGTCGCGGAAAAAGACCTATAATGAGGGCGGGGAAGGCTATTACACCACCCAGGTTCTAGAAGTATTCGTGAAGCCACATTTTCGTTGTGAGATATTTAATTTCCTCCCGATCAAATAAATACCGATAAATAACTTAGGCTACTGTGCTCACATATTATATATCATTCAGGACTATGTAGTCATCGCCTTTGAAATGTTCTGGGCCATGAACCATTTCATGAGCCTCATCGGAAATAGGACTTCCGTTTTTGTCTACGGAGAAAAAGTCCTGGGACTTGTGGGAGGGGTGGAGGAGGTGAGTTCCGCTCTCATCAAGGGCGTTGTTCAATGTGTCGAAATCGTCGTGGAGAGACTCGGCACGGCGGGTGAGTGAAGCAGACTGAAAATAAAAGGTATGCGTTACTGAAGAGTAAATATTCCCCGTTTTTCTGCGTTCGTGGCAACGTAGCGAGTCTCAAGATGAAAATCGACCATCGATCTGAGCCTCGTTTTTGTTGCAATGGTGCTGCCGCTTTGCTGCTGCAGCACTTCTTTGCTTCCGCACAAGATGCGTTCTTGGATTCACTGCCCGCACGATTTCTTCTTAGTTGATGCGGCACCTTGCAGGGAAGCACGGACTTGGTCGGTAAGCAAGTCCACGATTCTCAAGAAGCGCTGCGGTATTCCTCGGAAGCACCGCAGTGCAAAAACGAATTTAGAAAGAATCAGCCCAGAAGCGGCCGAGAAGTGGAGCTGCAGCGTGCAACAAAAACGAGGCTCTGATTACTATAGGATCGGCTGCAGATTAGGGTTCCACTAGCAAAGCTAATTACACTGTCAGAAGTTTCATAACAGTAACACAGGGATGCGCAGCTTCAGCAGACAACACTTAGGATGTCGTCTGTTGTGTCCTGAAAATATTATGCACAACAAGCATCAGGAAGAGACGAAAAAGCATATGCTGACTTTTTTTCGTCATGATATCGGAAAAGTCAGCAAAAGCATTTCGGCTCTCCTGGCAATGCTTGTGCATAATATGTTAATGTATATCATTAGTTGCGTTTTTGCAGATACCATGGTATCTGATACCACGGTCTAAAGTCGTTTTTGCAGTTATCATGGTATCTGATACCACGGTCAAAAGGCGTTTTTTTCAGTTATCGTGGTATCTGGCCAGTTATCGGGGTATCAGATATTCAGATACTACGGTCCGACCGTGATAACTGGTCGTGGTATCTGAAGAGTCATCTCACTTTCGTCAAATTTAGTCAGATTGGTGAGAAAGAAGTTAAGCACTTAGTGATGGAACTGGATATCTGTTTTTCTTTTGGGATGACTTCGAAAAGTGCAATTTCGGCAAAAGTCGTTTTTGCAGAGCACCGTGTATCAGATACCACGATAACTGCAAAAACGACTAATTGCAGATCCAGTTACCGTGGTAACAGATACCATGGTATCAGCAAAAACACAACTATTTTCAAAAACACAACAGACAACATTTCAAGTGCTGTCTGTTAAACTGCGCATCTCTGAGTTGTCTGTTATGAAACTTCTGACAGTATGCCAACTATTTTTTTTCTTTGAGTTAGGAATCAGTTATTTTAAGTAATTAAGCAACAAACAGAGAGATGCACTTTTTTATATACTGACAGGTGGTCCAAAAATGCTTAATCAACAAAATAAGAAGAAAGTCTTTTTTTTCTATGTGCTTATATTTCGCAATCCGTGAGACAAGAAATCGTTCCAGTGGGGAATATTCTGATGGGAAGTGACCACTCCCATCCATGTCCCGTCAAAAACGCTACTGATTGAATCCCGTTCGTGATGGACGATCATCAGAGGGCGATCTCTTAGATTCGTTTTCCGAAAAGAAAAGGTGAGTCCGCTGAGCGCAAGAGCCAACGGAAATTCGTTGCGTCTCAGTTGCACCTTTACAACTTCTCGCTGACTTGCCGAAATTATTTTCTACTCGCGATGTGGACTGGCTTTCCTTAGGCGTATTCTCGCCGTTCACTCCGCTTGAGAAGTCCCCGCGTTTTTGTTTGTCCCGGGGACTCACTCCCCGTATTCTCGCGAGTCCCCACGGACGGGGAATGCTCAGATTATCATCACCATCATCAAAAAGGACTCCCTTTCAGATTCGGAGGGGAATCAATTTTTGCTGGTGTTGGTGCAATGTGAAATTAATTGAAAACAATCAGAATAAACAAAACCAAAAAATAAAATGGATCCAGACTAATTTCGTCAACTGGATTTTTTTTTCGAACAAAATCCATTTTGGAAGCATTCCCCGTATTCTGGCTGTTTCTGTACGCGGAGTCCGCGTGGAGTGACTCCCTCTACTCTCGCCGTTCCCTTCGATTCCCCGAGGAGTCCCCGGGGAACGGTGAGAATACGCCTCTAGTCACTGGCGGAAAATAGCGGAGCGTGAGATCAGCTCTGGAAAGCAAAGCGAGTTTTAGCCGAAGTCGCAAAAACCTCCAGCGCACAAGCTCGCGGAGCTTTCCAGCCCGCCAGAATCGCCATTAGATGGACCACTGACCCTTAAGGTGTGTGAACACACAGTTCAATTTTCGCAGTAGGAAGCAGATTTCCTCCTTCGCTCAAAAATTTTGACGGGTCGCATGCACGTTTCCCAAGAGCGATGTAAGTTTCGCAAACATATTTTCGGATGCGAAATCTTACGGACTCTGTGCGTAGCGTATTTTCACCCGTTCTGTTTTCAAATTTATACAACAAGAACTACTGGCATATATTCTTTACCATTTTGGGGTGGGCGACCACAAGCGCATCTCTGGAGGAAACGTCAAGACAAGCTTAGGCCTACTTCATTTTTTTTTCGATTTAAAAAAAAAATCTTAGGGGAGACCGCTGATGCCTCCGTCACACATGATACGCTGCTGACCTGACCCACTCGGCGGTGGGTGATAAGTCTGTGATTTATAGCGCTTACCTTGGAAACACAGAGACGCTGAACGCAGAAGTAATCTTCCTCCCCGTCGTTATGACACAACGTGCCATCCGGAAACGACGCTGATATACCCTTATCATTTAGTTCGAGTCGAGGGGTATACCACAATCCATTGTCTTGGCGAGTGCAGAAAATAGAACAGGCTTGCCACGGGCGATCTAAAGAAATGAATTCTGGAGTTCAAACCAAAATGAGGGAAACCTAAAACTTCGCAGATTCTGCCTGTCTGCGCTAATGATAATCCTCAACGGATTGGGATACTCTCATGAATGAGATCTCGTCGATGAGCTTGGAATGTCTGAAGGGTAGGGGAAGGGCTTAGAAATTGAGAGGCAGACAGTGCCTTGTCTCAACTGAATGGATTAAGGAGTAAAGAACCATGAGATTCAGGAATTTCCTTTGTTTCCATTTCGGATGGATAATTTTAGAGCAATTATATCGCCCGCACTGGAGTCGATGGAAGAAGTGGACGTGGGGGAGACACGCCCGATGAAAAATGTGTAGCCTGCATAGTTGTATGAAAAAGTTGCATGTATTGATATGTAATAGTAGAGAATACTATCATTTAATGATCCTCAGACTGGGACAATCTTAAGGAGTAGTATCCAGTAGCATCCTTTCTTGCTAATTGGAGCATGCAGTAGAATGCAGTAACACAGTAACCTTGACATAGAAGCATGTAGTAGCAATTAGCATCAGCTCGTACTGCATGCTACTTTTCCGTACAACTTCATGCTACTATTTTGTGATAAATATTCCATCGGGCGACGAGTCAAGAAGGTGGGATTCAGGAATTGCCTTTGTTTTCATCTCGGATGGGTAATTTAAAGCAACAACATTGCCAACTGGAGATGATGAAATAGTGGACATTGGGGAACACACGACGGTTTAATAAAATATATTTCTGCTAGAACGAGTGAATGGCGAGACCCGGTAAAACATTTTTAAAGTAATGGAATCGATTTTAGGATAAGCTGGGGTGAAGGAACAAACAGAGTGAAGTGACGTGGCTGTTCCTCAGCTTCCCGCACAAGGAGCTTCTGTAAAAACCGAAAGATACAGTTACAAAAACAGCCAGGGGGACAAATCTAGAAGGTCTGGGTCTTATTGTTTAGGAGGGAGGGGCTGAGGACCTCAATAATGACGAGTAGTGCGGCGGGATTCCGATGAAAAACTGGCTTCACTGGAACGCGTGCGTGGGGGAAAATCGGATTCTCGTTACTCCCCTTACGTTTCATCCTAGGTTGAACGATTCGACCGGGATCCGGTGGAGAAAATAATCATCCAGCCTGCTCGAAAGAAAAGGTTGCCTGATAAACCATCAAGCATCATTCCAGCATATAAATGGAACACCCTGCTATCGTGCGCTATTGTCATTGATATAAGGATAAAGAAGGTCCCTCTTTGGGATGGAAGGGGGAGTAAGAGTAAGTTACTTTGAGGCGGTTTTTAAAGGGCCTGTATTACATAAAATACTAACGCAACATATTTCCGTAATCGCTCCACACATTCTCAAACCCGGAGACACGAATTCCATGCGGTACATCTGCCCCTCTCCCCCCATCCCTAACGAAACTTGCCTTGTTTCACTACCGTTAATGCGTATCATGCTGTCGACGGTTGTCTGCCACAAGTTTATTCATTAGTAAAACCGGTTATATAAATCTTTACCTGTTTTGCTAGAAGTTAATGGGCCTGGAAAAAGACTTAAAACAGCCAAAACCCTCGCTAATTTGTTGAATTAAGAGTCTAGTCTTAAACCATTTCAAATGATGCAACTTAAAGAGTAAATAACCGCCTTTCATGAAAAAGATGACTCAAAATCATTTTTGTTTCATCAGGAAGATCGGGAACTTCCCACGCTCCCTCCCATGTAAAAATTCGAGTCATGCTTAGAGCGGAGAAAGGTTCTCTCGAAAACCGGAGCTCGCATCCCGAACAACTGTATTCCACTTTCGGTAAAGGATACTGAGATGAGGGACAGGGACTCGCTACACTCGTGGGCTATTTTAAATCATATATATATTTATATATGAGAGTGACCCAGGACCATTTTTTGCTCGGTATCCAGGTCCGGCTTTCGAATCTACGCGGAGAAAATTTTTCTGTTTAAAGCCTACACTCGCATTTCCCTTAATGCGATTACAAGTTAGTTGTTACCTGGGATGTGAGGCTGCTGGGATCCAGGTCCATCCCGGTTTATAAGACTCGAGTCCTGAGCGAACTCTTTACATTTCTCAGTAGCGAACTGACTGGCTGGCATTCGGACAGTACAGTGCTGGAATAAAAGACGAAAGATTTAGCAAAAAAGTGACATGTAAAAGTCAAGGAATATCTTGGACTGGATACCATTTATCTCTCAATGTCCATGACATTTTCTTCTTTATAATTGTTTTCTAACTCCAAAAAATGTCACGTGCGTTTCAACCGCGTATTCTTGATGAATGTTCTGCTCGCTTCAGTCGGGGGCATTCTCCCTGTTAAACAATATTAATTTTACCTAATGTTTTTTTTTTATCTTATAATGTTTGGTTGTTCGTCTATACTACTATTTCATACTCTTCGAGTATACTTCGGAGGATAGTCTTAATGACAATAATGCGAAAAACGATACAAGAAAATCCATAATCGGTGTTCAGGTCCGGTTGCTATAAGGGTTTTCGATCCTCGGAAGCGGAAAGACCCAAAAAGAGTCGATTATTACAAATGGGGGATTTTTGACAAATAAAAAGTCCGGTTATAGAAAATATTTCAAAATTTCATGTAAACTCAACTATCGGGTGTGACGCAGGTCTCAGTCTATTATGTTCGAAGTAATAAGTAGTGAAATGTCGTTGGAAAGGCTCGAAAATAACTTCACAAAGTGCGAAGCCAGGGACGATCTGACTTTACGGGAAGAAGATTGTCTATACCATAACCACTGACAATACCCTTTAATTTTGCTAGATGGGGTTAGATAAAAAAAAAAATCGTGAATCGTTGTTTCCGGAGTGTCCAGGTTTTAATACCAAACCCGAAATCCGTAGTCGTATCGAGGCAATTGGATGCCGGACCGCTCAGACAAGCGTTGAAACTTTTTGGCTGGGAAGTCCAGCACAGTGGGTTTCAGTTTCGACACTCCGAATCTCACTACCAGTTCGGGGAATCTGAGGCCATACAAAGACAACTGGACCCCGGACTGGTCCAAACAGCGTTTAAAAAACATTCGCCTACAAATTTCGCGCCGGACCCCTTCGAAAAACAGATTGGACGGCCAATGCAGCTGGCGCAGTTTTTTTTTTCAGCGGTAACACTGAAGCTCACCAACTATTAAAGCATCTGGGCAAACAGTAAGTATAGTTGAACCAGAAGGGACTTGCCCGATGAAAAATTTGTAGCCTGCGTAGTAGTATGGTAGTAGTACGAAAACGTTGCATGTAATACTATGTAATAGCAAAGAATACTATCATTTAATGTGCCTTAGACTGGTCCAATCTTGTGTAGTAGTATCCAGTAGCATCCTGTCTTGCCATAGTAAAATCCAGTCTTGCTAATAGTACCATATGGTAGTATGCAGTAACACGGTAGCCTTGAAGTAGAAGCATGTAGTAGCATCGTTAGTAGTGCATGCAATTTTTTCGTACTACTTCATAGTAGGCTACTATTTTGAGACAAATTTTTAATCGGGTGGTCACTCACCTCAGAGTCGTCACACATCTCTACTTTCGTCGCCGGACCATCACAGCCTATCACTGTGTTTTCCGGGACAGGGTTGTCGCAGGCCCTTGTGCTCAGAATAGTTCCCTTCGAATTGTCAATGCAGGAAGACTTGCAACTTCCACTTGACCAGTCGGACCATCCTCCTTCGATGACCAGACTGTTTGATCTCGCCATACTAACACACTCCCCTTTCTGACAAACGCCGGTTGTGCATGGAGTACCTTCGAGAGCGGGTCCGGCCAGGTAGTAACCGTCACGATTAGGGCTTCGACACTTGATGCTGAAGCAAATCGTCTAAAAATAAAAAACGAGCTCACATAATGTACACACAACGTGTGTACTGTGGGCAGCATGGGCAATCTGGCAACGGGGTTAACAAATCTGCAAAACGAAAGTCATGACGAGATGGCGTTGAGGGGGACTTTAATACACGAACGGCAACCTTTTATATTGGTATTGTTTGGTATGTGTTCAAAGCAGATCGGCAACAATCCCTTGCGAATGTTTCAGGAGGGGGAGACTTAAATAGTCGAGGAATTACATGCTTTAGGAACAACTGCGTGGTGCTCATCGCACAATTGCACGGCTCTCAACTAAGAATACCCGTTTGTTTGCCTGGGTTTTGCCCATGCCCTTCAACTTATGCCAATAAGGCTGGTTTATTTCCTAAAGAGGTGATCTTCCTACTAGAGGTGCTCCTTTGCTGGAGGATTAGTCCTTGCGGAAGAATTTGTGGGAAATTTTTCTTCCTGTGGGAGAATTTCCCGAGAGTACATCCGAGGGGTGAGGGTAATTTTGTTAGAAATCATGTGCATTTGCTACTAACCTCAATTGCAAAAAAATACGAACAACTATTTAAAAAATATTTTAGTCTCTGTGCGACCTGACTGCATCGCAAAGCTATATACTTACGTCCCGATTAACATCCGCAAAGAAGGCCGAAGAGTCCTGAAGGAAGACCTGGCACTGCATGTTGAGACTCCAGAACGGATCTTTACCAGGAAGCTCACGATAGCGAGCTGAGTGGTCATTCACTGGCACAGCGGGAAACGGCGAGTCGTTTAAGCAGGTCCCACTAGAAATAGGTATATTACTGGTGGTCTGGCTTCTTTGAGTACCCGATGAAAAATTTCCCTCAAAACAGTAGTACGAAGTTGTAAGAAAAAGTAGCATGCAGTGCTAACTGATGCTACTACATGCTTCTACTTCAAGGCTACCGTGTTACTGCATACTACTGCATGCTACTATTAGCAAGACTGGATGCTACTATGGCAAGACAGGATGCTACTGAATGCTACTACATAAGGTTGGACTAGTCTGAGGCACATTAAATGATAGTAGTGTTTGCTACTACACATGCAACTTTTTCGTACAACTACCATACAACCACGCAGGCTACAAATTCTCATCGGGTACGAGGCAAGCAGTGCGGCTTTTAGAACGAACAAAATAGAATTTTGTTTTTCAAAAGCAGCTGTCACAGCCTTACCGCCGAATTTGACTTTTTCGTCATAAGAAAAAAAAAAAATCTTTTCACTGAAGCCCACAAAAAGAAACCCAAATGCATGGTACGCCTGACAAATATTTACAGTTAATTAGCCGAATAGCCAACAATACTAGATGAACAACGAAACTTATACAGTAGAGATATGTTCATGTGAACAGTTACTTTAATGTGAACAGTGCTGTTTTGGGCTAGATGGTAGAATGAAGATCCAAAATACCTGTTCAGCAGTTTTCAGATGCCTTTAATTACCTACTTTGGCTAACTGGTAGTCAGCTTTAGACACAGCAGGTGCATGAAAATGGCAAAGTCCAATGTCAACAAACGTTCACATAAGCATACCTCTACTGTACCTGATTTGTACATCTGTATCCTAAATAGTCGTTATCATTACTCGTTACAATAATCGTTAATTAACGTTGGACTGGAGGAATTGGCGTGCCAGAGAGGATCTTCCCAACATAATTGGTCCAACATAATTGGTCCAACATAATTGGTCCAACATAACTGGAACAATGAAAACATCACGTGACACCTCGAATTAGGCTACTCAAATTCTATATACATTTTGGGAAATTATTTATCTTCATTATCGTTACTTTATAGCGGGTTTCTCGAATATCTGCTGACTTTGATTCGTAACAACTAAGAAGAAATGTATTTGATAACTATAATAATTATAATCTGCCCAAAATAGGCCATTGGCCGTCTGTAAAACAGACGCACCGCAATGAGCAACTTACGTGAACTTGTTCAAGTAGTCAGCGCTGCAAGTTGACCAGGTCGCTTCACCTCTAACACCTCTGGATGGCGACATGATAAAGCCATCCATAGGGCAATTGTTGGAGCTGCTATCATGGAACATTCCAAGGCTGAAAAAAAAAAACATAACTTAAAGGACACCTGAATGAAGAGTACCAAGTATCATCCTTATCTGTATGACTTCCGATAACATTGCCTGCAGAAAACCCAGTCCAAATACGAAATAGTGTTTCCAAGCTATGATTTCTGCTCCATTTTACATCTGTCCTTATTTCAACACCGAACAATTTTAGAAATGAACAAATGTTTCCAATCAACCCTTCTTCTGGAATATTTTTTAACCAGTTAAGCCCAAACGTATATCTAGAAGAAATTCCAATACGATCCGGCCAGCGCTGTACAAGATTTGAATGATTGCGCTTTTTGTCTTGGAGTCTGCATGTGCAGAAACGAACATCCCTATTTTGAAAACGTCAAGCTCAGGAGAGAAATGCTCTCCGTGGCTATGTCTGTAAATGCATTCTCCATGGTGTGTTCAAGTATGGTTTCATTGTTCAGGTGTCTTTTAAAGAGTTTTTCAACAGTTTTGAAGACATCCTAGTGGCGGAAATGCGATTCTGAGTAGAATTGTAGAATACTACGAAGGGGAAGACAGTGGGCCGGGAGAATTTTAAGATAGCACAAACCCTTGGCTCGATTAGAATGAAACTATCCTATCTCACTATGCGCTCCGACTGATACTGGCTTATGTCCAAAACCCCTACTTCGGAGAGCCATAAAGCAGGACATAGAACAGTTTCACCGAGTAGTAAAAGCCAGAAAAAAGGCAATTTGGAATACACCTAGCGTCGATGTGCCAATTCTGGTCGCAAGTTCAGATTCAGCACACAGTTTGGCACAAGATAGCATACTAATCGCTGTTTTCGGACATTTTCAATCGCAGCGAATCTGGAGACGGAATCACTGAGCGAATCTTCAAGCTGAATGGCCGACGATTGATAGATGGTCTTTCCAAAAGAGATTGTCAAGCTAAAAGAAATAAATGGATATCTTCTGCCACCATCAAACCGCCTTCCTTTCCATCGCCCAATGCGCCTGCTAATGCAGTAAATTTATTGTTCTTTTCGTGTTCCGTTGTGTGTTTCTTGTTTTGCGTTCGTTTATCTTTTGCTGTTGTTGTAGATTTTGTGTACCCTCTGTATTTCTTGTCAAGTGTTCATTACCTTTTTTTGTATGTACGGTACTGTGCAAATGCCTTATTACTAGGCTGCATGTAATAAATTCATTCATTCATTCATTGGTGGACTATTGCCCTTGAACGCCCTTTCACCTGAAGTAGTATTGAGTGACTCCATGAACGCTTTCAAAAATTCGTACGCTGGAAAATTTGTCGCTTTACAGTGTTTAAGACGAGCTCTGTAGAGGCCAATGGTATATTTTTGCATTATATTATTACTATTATTATTATTAACTGCGCAGTCCCGGCCGGTATTCGCCACGACCTTTTTATGTCACCTTTTGACAGAGAAAGTTTTAAAGGACACCTGAACAATGAAACCATACTTGAACACACCCTGGAGTATGCATTTACAGAGCATTCTTCTCCTGAGCGTGACGTTTTCAAAATAGGGATGTTCGTTACTGGAGGTTTGCAGATGCAGACTCCAAGACAAAAAGAGCAATTCATTCAAATCTCGTACAGCGCTGGCCGGATCGTATTGGAATTTCTTCTAGATATACGTTTGGGCTTAACTGGTTAAAAAATATTCCAGAAGAAGGGTTGATTGGAGACATTTGTTCATTCCTAAAATTGTTCGGTACTGAAATAAGGACAGATGCAAAATGGAGCAAAAATCATAGCTTGGAAACACTATTTCGTATCTGGATTGGGTTTTCTGCAGGCAACGTTAACGGAAGTCATACAGATAGGGATGATACTTGGTACTCTTCATTCAGGTGTCCTTTAATGAAGCAAAAGCTGAAGTGTGAACGAGGATCATTGGATTAGGACTGTATTAAAGGAACAGAAAGCTTGACTCAAACTTGACTTGGGGAGCTAGATGACATATCAAGGATGTACCCTGAGTCGATACTGAGAGTAAGAAAAATTTTCGTTACGACCATTGCAGTTTCCGTGAATTGTGTTGCGAGAGCAACACTTTGGTTTTGTCCTGGTTTTTTTTTTTTTTTTTTTTTCCTATGACTCCGATTTCATTTTATTCCTAGTAACTGGTAAGGGTCTAACCTGTGCGGTCTTTACGGAAAGTGTGGACCTTAGGCCGGATTGATGAATATGACATTACATTTTGGAAAGCTCCGTAGAACTCTTGCCTGGGGCCAATAAGGATGGTTTTTGCTTGTCCTCGAGCCAGAGCCTACGGTGTGCGAAGTGAAGTGGAGTTATATAGCCCATGTCAGAGAGGACTATCTGAAGTTGTGTAGCGAACCTTTCGTTTCATCAAACCATGTTTCTGCTTTCGAGTGGAAAGCTCCGTTCTAGCACGCAAGCAGGCAGGCACCAGTTTCAAACTGAAGATGGACTAAAATCTATAAGTGTTAAATATATGCGGCAGTTACCCGGCCCCACAGCCAACATATCTTCTTTGAGTGATAAATAGAAAAATCTACAGAAACAAAAAAGTGTCATTTTCCCACGGGTCCGAAAGTGCTGCCATCTATTGTTTCTATCCATGTCTGTTCGCGATTTCAGCTGAGTTTATCATTCAATTTCTTACACTTGGGAGTGAGGAAGAGAAGTGAGATCAGATGGGCCTCTTAAACTTTAAAAGTTCTCTCACTGCTAAAGAAATTAGAGCTTACCCTTTGCTCCTTTCTAAGTGGTGATATTAGAAAGTTGGCCTACGGCAAAAAAGTCAACTTTTGAACTAATACAGATAGATTTTTTTTTTCAACGGAAGTCGATAGATATTGGTGAGCTGATCAAAGTATATGTCATCCATTTTTTGGTACAAAAATTCCTTCATGAGATATAACAGTTTGAAAGTTTAAGAGGGGTTGACAACTTCCGTAGTAAGGTACACACTGAAACCAAAATTAGGCCGATCCCAATTGTGAGACATGTAGGGGACTTGTAAGCAACAGTCGGCTGTTAGACCGTAATCATCTTCAGTGATGAGGGGTTTGCAGCTTTGCTAGTTGGTGTACCTATTATTTGTTTCTGGTGTATTCGATGGTAAGAACAATTTGGTTCCCAATTGTAAGATAGGAAAGGGACTTGTAAGTAATAATCACCTGTTACCATCTTCAGCGATGAGGGGTTTGCAACTTTTGCTAGCTGGTGTAGCCTACCCACTATTTGTTTCCGGTGAACTTGATGTCTATCATGGGAGAGGGACTTGTAAGTACGAATCGGTTCACGAGCGGCTAGAAATTTGTGCAAACTGGTGCACATCGTATTCGATTTCTATAAATCTAACGGTAAGAAAGTTTGTATCGATGGTCTACCGCTGTAAACTAGGATTAACTATTTACGCAACGGGTACAAACATAATTTAAAACAATGAGGTAGTTTCGTAATAATTAATAGTGTCATCTATGGTATTTTAATCCTGAAAAGTTACGCATAGCTTTATGATACCAACTAGATTATATAAGACATTGTCCCAAGTTTTCATCCGTCACGATGTCTACGATTGAAAACGATAAAGTTCAACTGACGGCAAAGTCAGTTTAGTCTGTTCTTTTGTTGTTCTTAGAACATAACGTTTTGCAAGCTTTGATAAGTTGACAACTTCAGCATTTAACCGACAGCAAAGAAACAAAACCAAAGTGTTGCTCTCGCAACACTTTAGTCGGCGAAGCCGCACAAAGGTTGCCGCAACACTTCACGTTGCCCAGGCAACGTAGGTCTAGTTCGACTTTTGAGTTAGTAGAAAAAAAAGCAAAAGGTTTGTGTGCCGGGAGTAGGAATCGAACGCACGACCTCTTGACTACTAGGCCTATCCCGATGTGTTGGTCAACACGGCCAAAGGCGAACTTTTACAGTGCATACATGCATAATTACAGTGCGTAAGGGGCAAGGGCCTGACAGCTAGCTTCGGGAACACTAAGGAGGGGGTTCGAGATAACAAAGAAGGGGGGCCTGTCGACAATAAGTCCCTGTATCTTTATCCAAGCCCCCCAGGTCGGTTTGATGGCCGGAAGTTGCGTAGTCAAGTTTTCTGTGCCTTTAAGATTTGCTTTAGCCTACCTACTCCGACTTAGATATCCTCCAACTTAGACTTAGTCTTTTGAGCGGATAACAAAACATTTTCCCGTTCATTAAAAATTCCAGGTTTGGACGAGGACTTTAAAGCTTGGTTTCCATACAGCCCTACAAAAATTCCATTCAGAAAGTCAAGAGAATAAATGCTGAAAATTCTTGACAGCGTTGCAGAAAATCAACTTTTCGTCCGAGTCTGAAGGCAACGTCGTGGATATGCACATGCAGCTTAACAGTACGTCCAGGAACCTAAATCGGCTGCTCTTATTTTACTATATGCCATTTCAATTTTGGAAGAAATAATTATTTCACACGCAACCAACATCGAAACTATTAGTTGCGTTTTTGCAGATACCATGGTATCTGATACCATAGTCTAAAGGCGTTTCTGCAGTTATCGTGGTATCTGGCCATTTATCGTGGTATTTATATTCAGATACCACGGCCCGGCCGTGGTAACTGATCGTGGTATCTGAAAATTCATCTCACTTTCATCAATTTTTGTCAAATTGTTGGGAAAAAAGTTAGGCACTTAGTGATGTGACTAGATATCAGTTTTTCTTTTGTGGTGACCTCGAAACGCGCAATTTCGGCAACTGCCGTTTTTGCAGAGCAACCGTATATCAGATACCACGGTAACTGCAAAATAACTGCAGATCCAGTTACCATGGTATCTGCAAAAACGCAACTATTGAGTGGTACTTACTTGTGCCCTATTTCATGAGCCATAACATAGATTGCAGTGAATCCCGTTGATGGGTAAGGTCTGCCGGAAGACGCGATCGTTCCTAGCTCGCCGATAACACATGAATACTGCTTGGAACAAACTCCTCCAACACCGGCTAGACCTGAAAGTATAAGAACACGGATGGTTTAATCTTTTTTTATATGAAGTCAAGGGTTCATCCGATGTATTCTGTATTCTGTGTAGATGTGTTTGGGCTTGGCTTAAGTGCGCGCGGTTCGAATCGATCGGACATCTCAGAGAAGTTGTATGACGTCAACATGTACATGTTCAAGGAATAGGACATTTCTCTCTGTGGTAACTGTATCGAAATGGCAAAGCGTACAAAAGAGTGATAGTTGCCAAGGACCAATCAAACAAACAGGAAAACGCCTACTCTTCTAAACTCCAAGTTCGAGGTTACCCATATGCCTGCCCGAATATGGCATCAGGAGCGTCAAGTATGGGGGGGAGGGACGCCATCCCCCCCCCCCAATGTTGTCAGCCAGTGGGCAAAAAAATAATGGAGTCGGCGCGAAGCGCTGCGATTTTTCGTAAAAACAGTCGATTTTTTTTCTTGGAAACAGTTGATTATCTTAAAAACAGTCGGTTTTTCGTAAAATTAGTCATTTTTTTTCTTTAAAATTTTCGTCAAAACAGTCGGGTTTCCTGCAAAAAACAGTCGGTAAAAATGACCAGCCAATCGGTAAATACCTTGCCCCCCCCCCCCCCAACAAAAAAAAATGTTTTGGCTAGTAACGCCTCTGCATGGCATACCAAGTAAATAAGCTCTAACTTATGAATTACAGTAGGCCTATATTTGAACGGATTCGCGTTACTTACAAGTAGGTAGAAGAGAGAAGAACTTACCCATTGTAATGTAATTTGGTTTACCGCCTTCCATTGCGTAGAAGTCAAGCCTGTAAGGAAACAGCTTCTATAGGTTTCATTTTTTAAAAATTTCTCTGTCGGTTTATCAGTACGAATCCAACACGGCAATGATTAATGATTACAATATGACGACATTATACTAAATTAGTTGTCATCGTTATGAAATATTTATGATTATAGTATTTATATGAGGTTTATTCCGGATCTTTCGCTTGGTACAGGGCGATTTTGCATCGGCAAGAAGAGTTAGTCATCAAGAGTATTGATAAAACAACTCAGCTTGCGAAGCGCTAAACTGGGATATGGGGAACTGAAAAGCACCCAGAAGATTGCAGTATGAACTGTACTTACGCTGACACATACAAGCCCATATCCCAGTGATCAGGGCTACTATCATCATGATTGTTCTTGGCCATGTTCCAGTTACAAAAGTTGTCAAGCAGAGCACCTCTCTCACCTCCAGCTGCATTTAAGTCGGCTGGCTGTGACGCAAAAAGCTCCATGCGGGTAATTGCCAGGTTTACCGATTTCCCAAGGCTCGGCTGGTAGTAGATCGCCTGCATCTGAAAAATGCGGGCAAGATTTTAAAAACATTACGACCTAGACTAGAGAGAATAGGATTAATTTCCGAGCAGTGTCTTCTATGATGGTGGGCTTGTAATTTGGAAAAAAATAAAAGGCTGTGACGCGACAAAGAGAGAGTGACGCTGCTTCCCAGAGACTAGGAAAACCGCCCATAAACTCGACTGATCGTTACCTGAAATCCTTGTACCTTATTTTACCCAATATTCTAATTCTAGTCGAGTCAAACTATATTTTTAAGTTGTACGTATGATGAAATGCCTACTTATATAATTGTCATGTGTTATTTGCGTGACTGACGATCCAGTGCTAGCGTGTGTAATATAGGCTATTAAGGAAATAAAGTACATTATTATAATACCAACAAAAAGAAAATAAGGGAACGGGTAGATGTAAGAGTTTCCATCTCAAACCAAAAACTAAGGTGAAGAAAATAGCAGCACCCCTACCGACAAACTTCAGCCTCAGTTCCGTCAAACCGTATGCCCTTCATGTTCATATTAGCCAGTTTTTCATTCCTGAACCCGTTTAAAGTGCTTGTCACTGTGTAAAAATTTTAAGACTATTTAATGTGTGTGTTTAAACTATATGAGAGAGAGACGGGTTTAATGCAAACAACGGCAGTGAGACACTGAAAGGGTTGTACAAAAAAAGGAACATGAATAAGCACTAGATAATTGTTCTAGCCATGAACGGCAGTGCCAAGCGGCGGTATAAAAAGAATGTAGTCATGTTAATTTACATTGTTTTGTTTAGTGTTTTAATATGTGTATTTTACTTAGTGTATTTTACTGATACTCCGCTGTTATGCAAAAACCGGGTCACAAATAAATAAATAAATAAAATAAAAATACCCCGTAATCCTTTCCACACTATAGACAAAACTGTTCTGCCAAGGTATAGTTAAAGTTTAACTGAAAAGCCAAATTATTTTGGTTTCAATTGATTGAGATTCTGCTAAGGGATTTTTTGATTTTCCACTATCTGCTCTAGTAGTGACGTTCAGAATATCTACGGCCGTCGCTACAACGCAAATTCTACTATGACGCGGAAAATTTGAATCCCGACACAAACGTGGCTTTTTAGTAGCCAGAGGTGAGCTTGGTGAGGACAGCTTAGCTCCTGAACACGAATTTTCAGTAATTCTTTTTCGCCAGGCATACAACATATGTAAAAGCGCAAAGAGGTACCAGAAATCTGACAGGAAAATTGCACTATTCGAAAACGGATTATTCGTGAATAGCGGAGCAACGAAGTAACGCGTCTTCAAGCCTATTTAAGTGAAGAAGTGATGGGTAACTAGATTGTCCTATCTCAGCCCTTTTCGGTTAAACTTTAAAGTTTAACCGAAAAGGTTATTTTTGTTGTATGCCTTACGAGAAAGATTTATGATCTATTTTTGTTCAGGCACTAAGCAATCTTTACCAATCTCACCACTGACCACTGAAAAGCCGCGCTTGTGTTGAGATTAAAATTTCCCCCGTCATAGTAGAATTTTCTTTGCGGGGACGGACGCAGATATTCTGACCGTCATAACTAGAGTAGATAGTGGAAAATAAAAAAAAATCCCTTTGCAGAATCCAAATAATTCAGTGTATCTAATTAAATGACACAAAAATAAGTTGGCTTTTCAGTTAAACTTTAAGCATTTCGTGTATGGCTACTTTCTCTTTCTTACCCCATTTACGTAGGCAAGTATCAAGTCTCGGAGCTTCGTCAAGTCATTCTTGAATAATGTTGAAAAGGTCTTGTAAGCTGCTGCGTCGACAAAAACTCCAAGTTCTAGAGTAAGGGCAGCGGGCCCAGCTCCGCCAACGCGCCGCTTATGGAACCACATGAAAGGGTGCCCGCGCTTCTCCACCTGAAAATGATTCACAGAATTGTTATTTTTTAACGTGTGTATACACTGTAAAAAGTTTTTCCGTATATAGATTAAAGTTAACTGCAGTATTTGCCACTCGGATTATCCTTACCTCCACGCAGATAAGATTCATACCAAATAGAGATAAGACGAATCCGAGTAGCAAATACTGCAAGTTAAATTTAATCTTTATACGGAGAAACTTTTTACAGTGTAGTCCTACTAATAAAGAGTATTTACTAACTACTAACTTACTAACTTTTCAGTTGTGTTTGCTGATTTTTTTTTCCTATGAAAGAGTTTTGTTTTTCTTTGGTTTTGCTTTTCTTTTCGTTTTTGTACTCCGTCCTCTTTCTTTTTGAAATGACGGGTGATAAATAAAAAATTTATGAATCATCATCTGAACCGCACTTTGTTCAAGTTTCAGCGGGAAACACTGGTGTTTTCCTTCTAGTTTTACTGGTCATTGGTCTCGCGCTTTTAACTAGGAACTCCCAGGTTCATTTGCACGCATTTGCTTTCAAAACATTTTACAGTTACCGTAAAGACAAGCAGTGACATACTACTATTGACGTCATACCTGTTACGCTAATCGTGACTGAACCCGCATTACACCACGCCAAATTTGTTTTGTCCCGATGGCCGGTAGCCTACATCCTAGCCAATAATAATTACATCCTCTGGCACAAATTTTAGCAGAATTTTTTTTTTTTCCTGAATTTCGGGCGAGATTGGTTGTAATACAATATATACGTAATATACATTCAGGCCAAAACAGCTAGAAATTGCATTGTTTGCTTAACAGAAAAAGAGGATAAGACGAAGCTAGAAATGGTTCAAACCTTGCCGTGATTATTCCAAAAATCAAAATAATTAACATGCAAAATAACTTTTGCCCAAATTGTTGTCTGGTCGGAATTTTATTTTGCCTAGTATAGCCGAAAACTCCCTGCTTAATGAGAAAGCTTTCTCGACATCGTCCTCTAATGAAAGGCCAAGTTCATAATTTCAGGTAGCAAGAAAAGTGGAGTATTTGCGACAAAATTTTCCGAGGACCCTCGAACGGTGATTACAGCACAAGCCTCAGTAAATATAGTTTCTATCCCAACATTCTAACATACTTGACTCTTTTAATCTCTGATGGGTTTCTCAAAGATTATACACCCGTCCTGGCTGTTTTGAAGCTCACTAGGCCCCCTTTATTTTAATGAGGAACACGAAAAAACTTGAATAACTGGTAATTATGGCCAATGACTTCCTCGGACGAAGCGGGGATTTGAATTTCCTCGAAGAGAGTCAAACACGGAAAGCGCAAAATTCAGCGCAGTGCCGTTAAGGTGTATAAAAATTCCATATAAAATTCAAAATCTCGTAACTGAGAACGATGGAACGAGTAGGGGCGTACAGTTCGATAAGACGAAAAATAGCCTGTGTACCTCTTGGGTGGCTTCTTTATCAGATACTGCTCTCTCTGCTTCGGGAACCACACGAGCATCTGGAAAAATAGACGAGGTTAGATATGTCGGCCTCTGCATCGGAAGCTAACGATCACATGTCTTTTGGCCACCAAATTCTGAATTCTCGACGCCACAGGACCATCCTTCCGGACTTAGTTACACCCACTCGTGGACCTAACACGCGAAGCAAGAACGACCCGAAACCCATCCTTGTTCCCCGCCCATGAAATCTTCAGAAAGATACCTAAATTCATTCGTTCCGTATTTCACAAAACATTTTAACTGTACTTGATTTATGTTCGTTTGGTATTTATTGTTTGTGTTTTATTTGTATTGTTACAGCGAGTGTTTGTTTTTCCAATTCTCGCCCGTGTTAGCCTAGTGCTATTAGGGTTGAAATAAAAATGATTGAGTGATTGACTGATCACTGAGACGCAAAAACGATATACCAAGTTGCACTCCTAAGCTAGCCATTTCACTTCACTGAACTTGCGTGAACAACTTTAGACCCGACCTTACCAATTTCATCGAAATTTGATTTTAAAGGAAACTTATGATTCTATAATAGTGAATGGTACTTTGGTAACTTCTCGTCCAAGGGTATATCCGATTTTCGGTTTTGAATTTTCGGTTACTATCCCAGTTTTTGCAAGCACGAACAGTTAAGAGAGCTAAAAATCTTTAAGCATCCAATATTATAGATAGCAAAGTTGAAGGCGGTAGATCACTTCCAGCTTGTCGCTACGTTTTCTAAAAGAAATATGGTACACACGCTGGTCAAACATTGAATGTATTGCCAGCACCGTCTACTATTCTCCAACCCATGAGAAGAAAAAAACTTATTTTAATTCTATTGGTTTTTGGAGTGTTGAGATTAAAAAAAATTTCCTTTCGAGAGCCTTTAAGGGACCATGCAGCCTAGTTACCTAGTTCTGAAGAATTGCTAGTTTTCCAGATTATTTATTTAATTATTTATTTATTTAATTCAGCCGTAGCCATATACAAAGAGGAAGAACACACATTATCACTAGCCACATCAAAAATCAAAAATCAACGAACCACAAGCTCATCACTCCGTTTTTTCCACAAAAGGCAGTGAAAGTTGAAAAATTGTAAAAGGTAATAAAGTTCCTAAGAGTTTCCGCCTGAACGCAGACATTTTTTTTAGATGATTTCAGTTGTCTCCCGCCAGCTTTTATCGGACTTGCATAAGGCGTATGGACACTTTTATCGACTTGCTCGCCATCAAGGAAAAAAACAAGCCCCCCTCCCCTACCCAATTTTTGACACCTAAAATCGGACTTACCAGAATCGAATGTAAAGTCCGGAATGTTGTGAATGGCTTTAAGGATGTGAAGGCCAAAGGAATGGAATTCTGACGACTCTTGAAAGAAGGGTGTGAAGCTGTCATGCTTGCTAACAGCATGCCTTAGACGGGGATTCAGGGATTGGATCTCGAAGGGTTTTCCTGCATCCAAAATGTATCCTCTCTGTAATAAGAGGCCAAAAAATGACAAGAGCAAAAAGAAGCTATGAAGGTACCAAAACTCACACCTGTCGCTTGTAAAACTGAAAGGTACCGTGATAGTTTTGTTCCTCAGTTTACCTTGTATCATAAAAACCTTACCTGACTTACTGTTATTATTTTATGACAACTGTATATATGTTTCAGTTGTAGGTTAATGACAAGTGCCAATTAATTTGCTCGCGCATGTAATGTTGTGCCGCATTTATTTGAAATTAAATTAAAATTAAATTAAAAATTAAAAGAACAAGAGCAAGAAGAACAAGAGCAAGAAATGACAAGCAGTCGCTGTTCCTATCTCTAGGAAGTTAAATTCGTATTTCGTTATAATAGTTCGAAGCTGTATTCTTCTGACATTATTCTTCTCTGCTTTGTCAACTCCGTTCGGATCTTCCAAACCATCCTAGCTCAAGCGAAACTGCAATAACGCATTTCTTCTGACAGTAGAATAGAATGAATAGAAGAGAATTTTATTTTTCAAAAGCAGCTGTCACAGCGTTAACGCCGAACTTGACCTTTTCGTCATAAAAAAATGATGAATAACATAACACTCTATCACTCTATAGTCTTTTCACGAAAGAACACTAAAAAGGACTAACTTAATGGTTATTATAAAACTCAACAAATGCTGGAATAAAACTCCTTCTATATCTTTCATGAAAAAGGGGTAAAAGTCAGCAGTACCCCTTCCCCCATCTTATCTTTCCAACCTCCAACAAATTTAGGGTTGTTTGGATGTTCAGTTGTGCGTTTCGTCGGTCTCGTTCGTTTTTCTGAAATGTAATTTGGACTGAAGAGTAAATTTGTACTCTAATTAAAGTTGTGTTCTTTCTTTTCTTTAAGTACTCCACTAATTCTATTTTATAGAACTGGGTAAATAAAAAGATTCATTCATTGTTGTCCACAAACTAGCACAAACACACAACTATAGGGTCAGGAATACTGGAAGCACTTCTGAAACGTTTGAGCCCTTGTCCCATTCAAGGAAAGAAATTTAAAGGACCCCTCGCACTATTTACTGTTCAACTTACAGTATTTTAAAATATTTGAATACTTTAAAACGAGGGTGTGCTTCCAAAAAACAACCCACAGTTTTCGCCGTTTTAAGCCTTTTCCGATACCCATTGACTTGTACCGAAGACAGGGAAACAATTTACATAACCGGTTTTCCTGATGGAAAACCTTCTCTCAGACAACCGTCGACGGCGTGATACGCATCGAAGGTAGTAAAATACGGCAAGTGAGAAAATCAGTGTGATTTTGTTAGAGGGGTTAGAATGTACCGTACGAAATTGGGGTCTCCGGGTTTAGAAATGTATGGAGTGATTATTGAGGTAGGTTGCATTAGTATTACAGGTAAGACAGGTCCTTTAACTGATTTCGGCATATTTTCTATAAGATTTCATCAAATACTTGGACCAGATCGCTTTTTTCGTCCCTCTTATTACTAAACAAAAATTGAACCCAACAACTTTTTCGGAAGAACACTGTCCTCCCCCACTGAATCCAAGTCCTCTGCTGCGACAAATATAAAAGTAGGTCTTGTGCTTACCAGCTCTTCACCACAATGGCTGACTGCTGCTAGGAGACCTTCAGAATGGTGGAGGAAGTGGCAGTCGGCATCAGGCCTGGGAATCTCTTCGGTGTGGTTTCCGTCCCGCTTAAGGATCTTTGCATGTGGTGAAAGCAGGTAGCTGTTGGGCTTTAGGTTGAGCGTGTATTCTCTGAAGAGCAAATTTTCCATTAGCCAAAATGAAAAGAAATCTTCGATTTTGTCTGTTCGCCACATAAGCTCCACGTTTCCTGTCCGGGTTTTGCTTTTGTATACCGTCGCTCTGTCCCGCTTCGCCTTCGAATAGAAAGCAGAATCGCAAAGGCAGCCGCAAAGCCAGTCAAGTCTTTCCCATCCATGGCTGTAAGCTTAAAAGACCCCTCGCACTATTTACTAGTCAACTTATAGTATTTTAAAATATTTGAATACTTTAAAACCAGAATGAACTTTCAACAAATAACCCACGGCTCTGAGACCCGTTGACTTACAGAGAAAACAGGGAAAAAATTTACATAACCGAGTTTTTCTGATGGAAAAACTTCTCGCAGACAACCATCGACAGCGTGATACGCATCGAAGGTGGCAAAACACGGCAAGTGAGAAAATCAGCGTGGTTTTGTTAGAGGGGTTAAAATCTACCGTACCAAATTGGGGTCTCAGAGTTTAGAAATATATTGAGTGATTATGGAAGTAGATTGCGTTAGTATTATAGGTAAGACAGGTCCTTTAAGCAATGAAAGCGGATAGTGAAGATTTGGCAACCCATTCGTCAATTTTTACTCTTCTGAGTCAAAAGCTCGCAAACTTCTGTCCTACTTTACTTGTACTGACACATCCGTTTTCGTCGGGTAGGGTACAAACTGTCTATTATAAAAAATGGCATTTAGTCTTTCCATAGATAATGGCAGTCAAACTTTTAGGTAATAAGAACATTCTAGTCTCAGTGCAGAACAAAAAAAGACTTACGTCTCATCTGACTTGATCTGGTAGTGCAAATTACCATGTTCCACTTCTGAACGTTTCGATGTCGGATTTGCGTTTTTTGTGATCGATTTTCTAACATGGACCAGTTGGTACGATGTAACCTCAGTGGCTGTAGCTACCCCAAAATAGTGTTGAAGCTCATTTTCAGTCATCAACCAGTGGATCTGAAAGTAACAGGTTTGGTCAAGTTAGGTAGTACTGAAAATAATGTCATTAGCTCTCTCAACCGAAGCCTAGTTCAGTTATTCTACAAGAATGTCAGCAGCTCTCTCAGCCGCAGCCTAGTTCCTGCGGCATTGTGATTATTTCCGAACGTTAAAACCAAAGTGGCAACTTCTTCCCTGAAGTAGCATCCCCGGCCTCACTGAAACATGGTCTGGGGTTACTTCATTTAACCAGTTATAGCTGCCCAGTTTGAGGAAAAAAGTAGTACTCTATCCATGCATGCCTTTCGGCACAGTAACCATTTCAATCCCTCGTCTGCGGAATACTTATTATTTGTTTTTCTGTACATACTATGCAAATGCCTTCTTATTAGGCTGCATGTAACAAATCAATTCAATCATTCGTTCAATATCCTCCCCGAAGGATTCTCACCCATACCTTTTAGAACAGAACGCGAAAACTCTCCCAAAAATTCCTAAGCTTTACCAACTTCGTACACATTGCAACGTAGAATAATGGATTTTCCACGGCAGACGATTTCGCCACGGACGTTGATTTTTGTTCTTTTTGCAAGGTTTGCTACTGTAGCAATGTCATTCAGACGTTTCGTAAACCAAAGGTCCTGCAAAAACAAGAGCTGAAAGCACATATAGCACTTGGAAGGGTAGTTAGCAGCCAAGCAGGAACAATAGCTAAGGTCCGTGCTGTCAAGATAGATGGCTCTTCCGTGACCAACTCGAACTCATTCACAGTGTCCTGATTAAAATTTGGATTTATCAATGGCATTCCCAAATATCCTGGCACATCTAGAGCATTTTCTCCTATCATCCATCAAATTTCACTCAAACCTGAGCACTGCCGAAAAATTACCCCCCCCCCCCCTCCCCATCAACTCCCCTACCAAGATCGGATCCGATTCAGACAAATAATGATCATATCTAACGCATTTACTTGTAGCCTGGAATAAGGAGCACTTCTGGAAAATTTCTGACCCCACTCCCACTCCCCCCACCGAGTTCAGATCCTCGTCGGACACATGATTATCATAATATAGAGCTGCGCCATTGTCATTAGAACTTAACCTTTGATTCATTGGACGTGGAGCAAGTTTCATTACCGTAACTCGAACTCAACCCAAGTACCACCGATTATCATAATATAGAGCTTTTGAGCGTACCGCCCATCAAGTTTCACATGAATAGCAGCAGTTTGGGAAATTTTCGGATCCCCTCTCCAACTCCCCCGCCGAGGTCGAATCCAATTCTGAAACACAGATGTCACGTCTAGGGCATTTCCGGGACCCCCTCCATCTCTTCTCCAACTCCCCCCCCCCCATTCTGTCACATAGATGTCACGCCTAGGGCATTTGCTCCCTTCCGGAAAATTTCCAGGACCCACTCAAACTCCCCCCGCAGAGGTCGGATCCGACTCGACACATAATTATCACATGTCGAGTGTTTGCTCGTACCACCCGTCAATTTCGTTTGCTCGAATCGGAGCACTTCCTACCCCCCCCCCCCCTGGAGCACTTCCGGGAAATTTCTGGTCCCCACTCAAACCACTATAATAGTCAGACAGAACCCCACCCTATGTTTACAACGGATACGTCAGCTACGATTCTTCATCAGCATTTTTTTTTTGCTGATGAAGAATCGTAGCTGACGTATCCGTTGTAAACATTGTTTAAATAAATGTTTCAAAGTCAGCTTGGGCTCAAAGAATATTTATCTACGAAGTACGGAACTTTCACAGCCCAGACATGTGCTGATGAAGAATCGTAGCTGACGTATCCGTTGTAAACATTGTTTGAATAAATGTTTCAAAGTCAGCTTGGGCTCAAAGAATATTTACCCACCCCACCGAGTCGGATCCGTTCCGGATACATAATTATTACATCTAGAGCATTTGATCAACCACCCATCAATTTTCACTCGAATCGGAGCACTTCTGGAAAATTCCATCGTAGCTTATATGGAATGCCCAAACTAGAAAAACCTCCGTGTCCCTCTGTACCAGAGGGACAGATCGACAGACAGACATTACGATCGCTTTTTCCAATTGCAGCCTTCGGCTGAAATAGCTGTCAGTAATACTTACCCACCTCTAAATAAAATAAAGAGTATTTATAAACTTACATCATGTCGCTTGTCTCTGATTGCATTAACTTCAGCCGACACATATATCACCAAAATACAGAAAACGAACAACCTCGTCATTTCGAACGGTTCTGTGGAATACTCTTTCCAAGAACTCGTCCACTAATTATATATCCCGGCCTACAGAATGAAAGAACTGTTTTGTGCAAAAAAGTGCGGGTTAGCACAGCTGGAATTCGCGAGAAGAAATGTAATGTCTATTTGCAACAAAGGAGAAGTAACGGTAAAGGTTTTCCAATTTTTTTTCAAAGACCGCAGCGGGAAAATGTGCTGTGAAAGACCATTAGGATATTTTTCTAAGAATCATTTTTTTTTTTTTTTATAAAGTTCCATGTAGATGGAACCTCCGCTCAAAAACTTCTCTCCTTAAAGGAAAAAATAAAATACTGGTATACTAAAACAAGGCTACCAAAAGACTTCTTGCAAAATCTGATAGTACGTATTGAAGTGACATTCCTAAGGAAACTACCAACTAACTCAAAATCTCTATTCCTATTAAATAAAAATACACGCCAGTAATTTCCTCTTAAATCTGACTGCTGATTTTTTGTTATTAAATTAAATTTAAACGCTACCTACATATATCTGCAAATCCCAATGTAAAGTGAGTAATGAATTCGCTACGACCCATTCAATAGCCAGGGACACCATGCCCCCCCCCCCATCATACAATCTAGGATCTTCCTCCCTGGTGCTATTTGTTGCCACTGAACAGCTTTCAAAAGGAACAAGACCAAAGGTTTCGATGGGATCCCAAAAATTCAATATCTGATCCAGACAACTGGGTCTTGTCTTAGCCAGATCCAGTCGTCGCCAGACTCCTTGAACATTTTTACTATTAAAATTCAGAAACAGATTAAGGCCAAATAGCTAAACATCTGAGAAAACCAAGTTCAGATATGGATTCAGCATGTGTGTTTACCCCTATATATAAGTCATATCTGTATTGACGAAAACTTCCTGCCACTTCTGCCAATTTCCCGGTTTCGGCCGAACTCCAGAACTACTTGTCCGGCGAAAAAAGAAAGCTCAAAAAAGAACTCAGGGTATCTTCTTTCCCCAATAATGAACATCTAATCAACTTCAAATAAAAATTTAACTTATAACAAATTTTCCAACTCCAGCCCGATTTCGGTCGAACTATATGTCCGGGTAAAATATGATTGTCACACAGGGATTCAGCATCTCTTCTTACCCCTAAATCGGTTATCTAATCAACTACAAATATCGAACATCTAATCAACTCCAAATAAAGGTTTTAATTTTAACAAACTTTCCGGTTTGGGCCGGATTCCGGGCGAACTACTTGTCCGTCGAGAAAATGGTTTTCACAATCGTCTTCAGCGTGCCTTTCTACCTCTAAATCGAACATCTAATCAACTTCAAATAAAACTTTTCCTTTTCACAAACTTTCCGGTTTGGCCGGATTCCGGGCGAACTACTTGTCCGATGACAAAATGGTTTTCACTATCGTGTTCAGCATGTCATCTTACCCCATAATCGACTATCACATTAACTGTTTCAAAATATTTTGTTTGCCCCTTAATTTGAACCCCCTCCCCTAAATATAGGGCTACAAAGCCCATTTACGAACTTGACTGGTCCGACGACCCAACGAATCCTCACACCAAGTTTCATCAAAATATCTCATTCCCTTCGAGAGTTATCGTGCTTACAGACGGACGGACGGACAGACGGACAACTTTTGCGATGTCATAGGTATCCCTCCACTTACGTTTTGGGATCCCAAAAATGCAAAGCACTGCCTTTAATTTAAGGTATATTCGAAAACTACTTTAATTTTACCCCGAAAAGAGTAATTAATTGTGAGTCCTTATAATAACCCTGGGATTTAGGCAAAAAAGTGATGTTCCCCCCCCCCCCTTCCTGAAAGATTTCCTAAAATGAGCCATTGTCATTAGAACTTAACCTTTGATTTACTGGACGTGGAGCAAGTTTCATTAACTCGAACTCAACCCACGTATTTTGGACATAGAGCAGAGTGCAACCGCCAATGTGTTTTAAGTATCAGTTCAGTCCAATTAGATCGCATCAATAAGTTTGTTCTCACGACAAAGAAAACGTAGTGAAGAGAAACAAAATTTTCCCAACATAAAACAAAGATTTTGGCGACAAAAAAAAGACGCTGGATTGTATTCACCTAGGAAATGACATTGCTTTTTTTCAACTTGTTATTTTGTTTTAGCTATTCAGTTCTTCCTTGATTGACACCGCAATCTCTCTTTTGTCTCATGGCAATGAACTCGAAGTTTTGTATAATTATCAGACCCTTGTTACTTGAAAGTGCAGTTGAAAATGTTAACTGCTAAAGTGTTTATTGCTGGCCTTCTGGTTAATGTATACGCCGACAATCAGAAGAGTGACGACAGAGATGGTAGGCACCACAGCCTAAGCGAAATACCCTTCACATCGCTATTAACAGGTAGGCTATCTGAAAGTTTTGTTCATGATTCTGGGATCTCTGGGATTTTTTTTTAACGCAATGATTCGTGGCATCAGTCTACATATTGATAAGTTGCCATGGAGGTTTGTCACTTCATGTTTGGGGAGTTGCTGGTTGGATGGGCTCAAAAAGCGCTGCTTCTGCTCACAAACCAAATCAGCTGTCTACTTCGTGATTCAATCTTGTAAACTTTTCCTTTTGACGAACTGTCACAATATGATAATATGATATAATGATATAATATAATATGATAATAATATGATAAAACTGCTCATTCTTCGCTCCCTGCAGTTTATTAATTCTAGAGTCTATAATCCTTTTCTCGTCGACTTCGTCACATTGTCCAGCTCCGGGACGCAGGGATTCCCAACCTCCTCCCGTCAGCATAATGAATCACCTGTGAAAACTTATATTGGCGGCACATTTGCGAACATTGTACCGTAAACATTTAAACACTGCGAATTTCTGGAATATTTTCCATCATTTTTATTTTCTTTCTTGCTCGAAAAGTGTTACTATGAAGGTCAGTAATGTTTGATGCCTGGAATCTGGAGCCAGTCCAAAGACGCGTGGAAGGTGCCACAGAGGCAGCACATTCAAGAGACACAATAAGATTGATCGTTGTGATTGGGAAGCAAAAGATATTTGAATTTTGAAGGGGACACCTAGGAAACGTTGAGGAACCGCAAACTTACCTATCACCGTTATCACGAAAATCTGGAAGCGTTAGCTTGACTGTGCGGAAGCCCCAGTTGTCTGGAAGTCCGGAAGGTGTAGCCTGGCTTTTACAGACTGACGCATAGCGCCAGAAGAAATTCTCAGAATAGCATCCGTCGATGACGTCTCCTCGACCAGGCAAACTGACACACCGAATTGCATTTCAGGTGCGCTTGTCCGCCCAGGCGACACATCAATACCGTCTTCCTTTAGCCGTCCACTGGCTAATCAGGATATCCGCTTAAACGACGGCACTGGCTTGTATCAGGTTGATACGAGCGGCCTATCTTACATCGACGAATTTGGACGAAAAGTGGAGAAACGAATATACGCTGACCGCTATATACATGGCTATCAGAAAGGTCTCATTGACACCATCAACGCTCTCCTCAGCAGCTATGGATTAAAGGCCACGGCTGACTCAGTGGGTGTGAACAACCTAATCCGCCCAGATATTACCTTCCGACAGCAAACTATTCCAGCAGTAGCAGTTATTCCAGAAGTCGTCCCTGAGAAGCGCTTGAGGCTAGGTCAGGGATATTTCAAAAGCATTGGTAGAGATGCGGAGCTCGTCTGCGAGTTTCCCCGAGATGTCGACATAGTCTCGGTAAGTTTCAACAGCAACAAGGACTTGGGCTACAAGAACCGGCCGGTCACCGATGGTTATATTTAAAACCACCCAAACAAATTTCTAACTACTAGAATTTGCCCAAAAGTAATACTGAAAAATATTGTTTCGCCCAAAAATTTTCATGCTTGCATAGCGGTAGCTCTAAAAAACTATTTAGTTCTTTTTCTCCTTCCTTTCTTCACTTTGTTATTTTTCTTTCTATTTTCCGCAGTAGCAATAATCTCAATGACCTAGTAGGAAAAGCGCCAGTGTACCCAGAGAAGGAGGTAGACTCTCACGATTTTTCAAAAAATCCAGAAAAGACTGCTTTGCCATGGTACAATTTCAACCTGCTTTAAGAACAGCAGTGATAACCTGAAAGAGCGCATGTATGTAAAAAAATAACACTGAAGTGAACATTGCCACTATCTACTGGGAAATATCTCATTTAAATAGTTACGCCAGTTTAGACGTGTTGTCATAGTGGGATATTTCCCTGGTTATGTGTCCTGATAAAGGCCTATCTTATGAGCCTCTTCTCAACTTATGTGGGAACTTCATTAGTTAGTTGTGATACTTCCATTATTGTCTCCACTGGCAACATGTCCTAAGCAATCGTAAACCGAAAACAAATGCCACTGGAGGCTGTACATCAAGTTCATCGAATTTCCTAATATCTATGCAACCAAATTAGCTTTGGACGGACCTAGGCTAATACTGTTGCTTTAAATGGGTGAAACTGTACTTGTAAGTCAAAACCCACATATCTTCGCTATTACTGGTTAAAATGAGAATAGGCAATAAAGTCAGTTAAAAAAAAAAAAAATTTTTTTTTTTACAGAAATCATCTTGACAGTGACAAAAAATACATTATTCATCTTCATATTAAACTGGAAAAATGATACTGAAACCAGTATTAAAATACTATCAGTGGCAATTCTGGGCGTATATAATTGATCATATTCTTTGAAAGTCCATCTCATTCTGCTCTTTATCCTAGAATGTTGTTTGGCAAAAGGTTGACTCCAGAGGTTTCTATGAAGAGGACATAACACTCGCCGGGGACGGAAGGAGAGGGCGATTCGAAATCAGACAGTATTCATCTGGATCTTCATTGTTTGTCCGGGACTTCGGAACCAGAGATGAGGGTATATACAGGTAGGCAAGGCCAGTCCCTGGCCCAATTTCTCATCATCGCACATGAAACGTTAATGCGGGTTATCGTAGGTAGGCAAATCACTTTATCGTTCGTGTGCTTGAAAATCGCTACCGCAAATGGAAACTAAGGTGACACGCGTCCTTCTTTCCAACCTTCAGTATAGTTCCATATCCAGGGGCGTCGCTATGGGGGGGGGGGGGACTAAAAAAAAGCAGCTAAGAGCGCTCGAACACAAAAGTGCAGCTAAACGGGCGCTCACCCAGGAAAGCTCAATGTGCGGCTTGCAGTACACCCGTAAAAGTCAGTAAGGCTATTTCAGGGTTACCAAGAAACTGAGTTGACATCCACCTTGAACCAGGCGGCTCTGGGTTCTTGAGCGTTTGAGACTTCAGGAATAGGATTCTCAGCTGCATGTTTCGAGCTCAGGGGCGTCGATATGGGGGGGGGGTGTAGAGGGTAGTCCCCCCCCCCCCCCAGTCGAAAAAAGAAAAAAGCTAGAAGAAAAAAGCTTTTTAGCTCGAATTAGCAGATTAGCAGATTAGCTCGAACAAAAAAGTGCAGCTAATCGGGCGCCTACCCAGGAAAGCTCAATGTTGGGCCGGCAGTGCGCCGGAAAAGTCAGTAAGGCTGTTTCAGGGTTACCAAGAAACTGAAGTTGACATCCAACTTGGACCTAGGCCGTTCTGGGTTCTCGAGCATTTGAGACTTCAGGAACCAGGACTCTCAGCCTCATGTTTCGAGCTTGCCAGATTGACAATTTTAACACGATCTGTTATGTACCAACATCTCTTAATTCATTTAAAAAATCAGGCCGATTTTGCTTGTGGCGTACAATTTTAAGAATTTGTTAGTTTCTAGTTAGTTAGTTAGTATAAAAATAAATCGGCTTCGTGAGCAATGAGAGACGGTGTAATGACGGGCCTGATTGTTGCAACATGTCATTTGATTTTTACATTCTTTTTTAAATGGAAACCCAGAACGAGTCTGCTCTGTTTCATATTTTTTTTGTTTTTCTATGATCAGTACTTTTTTTGGGAAACGGTCAAACTGAAGCACATTGCCAACTTCCAGCTAAAAGTCTCACATTTTCTCGATTCGTCATGAACAAAGACAGACGGGCAGATCCGTGCTAAGTAGCTCTTAATTTCATTTTGGATCCGAAAAGACGTATTCTGATCATACAGGATATCACACAAAAAATTTGCCGGCGGCGCTTTTTGTAGTAGGCTCTGTTTACTAGAAGCCCGCGTCATTTCATTAGTGTTTTAGACTTGGAATTTCGGGGTTTGGATCACCTTAAAATCTAGCCTTTTTGGCGGAAGTAATGTTCTGTCCGAAAGAAGTCATAGTCTACTCATTTTCATTCTGTCTGATCTACAATAATTAAGAACTGCCGTGGGGCGGGCTATTGCGTTAGCGAATTCCTGTTATCACAAATGACGATCACCTTAAGTTTCTGTAATTTCGCAGATCGAGCATGCGATGCTGTGTTTCTTGGCTCCTGTTTCCAACTGGTATGACTCTTGAGCCTTGCTGAAATCTGTCGTATATCTTGAGGTAGTCACTTCCCACGCCCAAACCCTTCATACCGCCCCTGAGCTCGTAGATACGACTAGGCTTCTTCCGACTTCGACGCTTGCAAGCTAGCGCATGTTTTCTTACTACATATGCAACGAAAAGCTAAAATGGGGGCCGGCGAGTTTTGGCTAGCGACGCCCCTGTCCATATCAACCATTTCACGAGTTGGGTTATGAAACTTTTTGTGGATAGCCTATACAAGTAGAAGGACCCGAAAGTTGCTACGCTCAAAGAAGTTTATTCGAAAGCATTCTCGCACTTTCAATGTTCAGGTCGTCCAAACTCAAGTCGCTATTTCCAACTATGCCTATGTAAATAACTATGACCAATACATCACAGGCCCTCGTTTTACTTTTAATGTATGACCTGTGTAATCTAGATCACTTAGTCGAAAATGAAGTGAATGAGAGCAGGGGCGTCATGTATGGGGGGTGGGGGCTTGTCGACCAGTCGGCAAGAAATAACCCAGTCGGCGTTAAGCGCCGCGGTTTTTCGTAACAACAGTTGATTTATTTTTTTAATGAAAACAGTCGTTTTTCTGAAAATCAGTCGATTTTTCGTCAAAACTTTATTTTTTTTTATCGAAACGGCAGTTTCTTTCTGCAAAAACAGTCGGTAAAAACAACCAGCCAGTCAGTAAATCCCCCCCTCCCCCAGAAATTTTGGCTAGTAACGCCTCTGGATGAGAGTAGCTTAACTGGGTAAGATTTATAAAGTGTCTTTAGCTGTGCTACATCATCTACTGCTAATTTTAATTTATCTTTACGATCTCTACGCAGGTGCATAACAAGTGAGCGGCTATTTGTATCCGGGAGACCTGCGCCAAGAACCCGTGTTGTCTACCAAGAAATCGACTTCTACCCACGCCAGTACGATGGAAATGGCTTGCGTGTTGACGAAACGACTCACAGGACCACAATAACAAATCATCCAGAAGGTATTCGAGAAACCAACAAGTTAACTCGTGACAAATGAAATTATTTATTCAATTAAATGGTACGGAAACATCAATCAAATCACAGTCAGAATTGTGGCCGAGTAACACGTCCATGGAACAGGGACAGATTCAAATTATTTTGCCTGATAATGAAGGCAAATGGTTTGTTGGCGATAAACTGCTTCGACGGTGCATCTCGAGATAAGGTAATGCCGGTTGCAGCAGCGGCTTCCGTTCCCTCTTCGTTCACTTCAATGTAAGCCTGATGGAGGACATCGTCGACTCTGGCTGCGTCTTTGTTTATCTTTGAGAAGTCAGCATTTGCTTCGAACACACCACTTGCTCCAGTCCGAGAAAGTGCAGGGCGTAGGTTCATTGACTGCCTGACTGTAAAAGAAAAAAGTCACACCAACGTTCACAAATTCATAAGCGGATACGAAAGATTGCAGCTGCATCTCCTGACAGTCTGATTTTTGTTAAAGCTTAGAAGCACTCAACTACTACAAATATAAGCAGCCGAAATCGAAAATGGACACAGTGGGAATCCCGCGTAGGAGGGCACGGTACATCACCGCATTGATAGCGAATCTTCCGAAACCTTTTATATAACTTAAAAAAAAATGGTGAGGGTAGGTGGGGATAACTTACTTTTGAACTTGGGGATATGAACGACCGCGAGCCTCAAGTTCATATCCTCAAGCATAATTTTGTCCAGGGCTTCCTGTGTCATCTTCTTTTCCAATGACTCCACTGCCTGTGCTCCATTACCGTTCGGTAGAAGGAACATCATCCCATACTGTTTGTCCAAGTACGGAAGTACGATCGCTTTGCAGTCAAGCTCCTTACTTTCAGCATAAGGAACTGTTAACACGTTGGCCATAAAGTCCACTTCGATGGAATTACCACTTGAAACAAAAAAATCTCCCTTTCGAGTCTGCTGGACCGGAAAGGGCGTATCCCATGCTCCCTTAAAGTAGATGGCGTTGAGAAGGACCATGGTTGTTGACGCTGGTAGCGGGCGTGTAAGCAGAGAAGGAATCTTTTTATTTGTCTTTTCAGATGCCCAGGCGTTTATTTTCTTCATTGCATTTTCCGAGTCGGATGTGAAATCCAGCGTACCAGTTTCTGATTCGTATAGGGATTTCGCCGACAGGGTATAGTTCTTATCCAGCCCAAGGCCTCTCTGGGTTATAAGGGCATTGGCGATCTTGAGCTCCGCGCTATCGGTCTTTTTGTTTACACGAGCCAACGTGTCACTGAACGCCTTGTGAATCTGTGAATCGGACGTCCATTCGGGATAACTGAGGAAGGATCTGATCTGGTCTCTAGTGGAACCCGCAGATCCGAGAAGAAGCATATTCAACGCCGTTGACAAACCGAGAGGAGAAAACACCGAGTTCCCCGTGTGATCGGAAGCATCGTTGATTCGGATAGCGACATCGAGGACGGCATCAGAGACTGTGAACTCGTCTGAAGGACGGGAAAGCTGACCCCATGACGGAATAGCAACTACAGCTAAAAGAAGGCACAACCGCAACATCTGAAATGAAGCAGGCATTTAGAAGACATCACTTTAGATATTCAAGGGTCATTAATGTCTCCTGACCCCGGCGATGGTGTTGCATAATAGTGCTGTCACGAGTTCGCCACTATTAACTTATCTATGTCTCAACGAATATGATTCAGCCAGATCGTTTTAATGGATGCTCTCTATAGTTCCATCTAAAAAAAAAGGCAAGAAATCCTGTGAATAGCCGAAGTGGCTCCCACTCAATGAATAAACATGATCAAAGCCAGTTCGAACTGAAGACCACCATAGCAAATAAACAGTGAGCAACAGAAGCAACCTGTCTTTTCATGCGTCACTTCAAAAAAAAACACCAATTGGCAAGTCAGTTTGGTTCCCGAAAAAAACAATAAACGTATCAATCAACCAAAAACCTGCTTCGTCGGAACAGTATGTACGGTAGTCGGTAACCCCAAAAGTAACGTCCGAAGTACAAACTCTACTTCTGACTGTAAGCTACTTAGTCAAGCAATTGTCACACTTAGATTCCGTGTGGAAGCTCAAATTCCTAATCACAAAAGCGATGAACAATATGGAACAAAAAATATTTCAGTAAAGCAAAAATAAATTATGCCCTACCTGACAGGTAACTTCTTCTCGATGAAAACACTACCGAGCATCTATCAAGCAAGCCAAGATTCCTAGCTGTTCATGGAAAAACCAAAACTCCTCCTAGCCGAAGGGTCTCAGACCTTCAAACAAGTTTTGCAAGTAACTGCATGTCGTCACGCAAGTATAATGTAACGACAATGCAATGATGGGGCACAGATCTTTTTGGTCACTTCTCAATCTCACTTAACGCTAATTCAGATTTTCTTATTTCGGTTAGGCCTACGCTGACACGTAGTAAGCTCAGACGATCGTGCGAGAGATCTTCGAGAGATCGTGTGGCTCACAGGGTCCATATTATCGCCAATATTTGAAAAGCCGACTTTGCAATCTATTCCATTTTCTTTTCAGGTGTCAAGAGTTGTCTGACCCAAAAATACGCGTGAAACAGAATTCGAAAACGGAAGCTCGAATCTTCGAAAAGAAGCTGTAAAATCTAACAAAGTAAAGTAAATGTTTAACGAATCTACTGAGAAACTGGAATTTTTAAACTAAAATTTTCGCCAGTATGTATGTGATTAGTGATCATTGCAATGCGCTATTCTTGGCCACAGGGCTTTACTGGGAATCCATCTATTTCTGTATTAGCAATTAGACTGGACTTTAATTTCAACTCATATCGACTATTTTTTTTAAGATAAGTAAATTGGTTTATTCCAACAAAAACAAAAAACAACCAACTCGTCAATGCCTAAGAGACTAAACAACCCTCAAACATCAACGACAATAAATTAGGCTACATGAAAAAAAGAAAGGACACCAGATACAAATTCGGATTAGGACCCTTGACGTTTCTAAGATGTGATGGGCTGAAGTTCCAACTGAGAAGAAAATACATCCAGCTGAGTGCCGATGCTTCGAAGGCATGAGTGTATAAAGCAGCGTTCACAAGCATGCCTAGCCAAGCACAGATGTCTATGCACGTGCTCAGGCATAGCGAGGCACCGAGATCTAGAGCCTGGAACTCCGTGCCTGGCCCAAAATCTGTGCCTACGCACGATTGTGAATGGTGATCCTAGGCACGTGCCTAGACATCTGTGCCTGGCTAGGCCTGCTAATTTTAAAGACACACCTGGCCAGAACCAATCTGAAGCATCCACACATGCTCTCATCAGATGAGAACAAATAACAGGCGATCAATTTCCCCAACCGTTTCCACAAAACGTCACGTCATTTTCCGGGTTACGGGAAAACAGGGATTATGCGAAAAAAAAACAATAATTATTATGACGTAAAACCGAGTTTTGCATAAGTAAGGAGGGAAGATGCATTGTCAGAATGCTGATCATCCTCACCCTACACAATAAACTCAAATGGCCAGACCGTACACATACGAGTAGCAATGAGAAACAAGACCGAAGGTTTCGATGGGATCTCAAAAATGTAGTATTTGATCCAAACAACTGGGTCTTGTAGATATCCGGTCTTCAGATTTAAAACAGATTAAGGCCTAATCTGTTACTCTGGCTAATCATCTGAGCTAATCAGCTAATCATCTGAGAAAACCAAGTTCAGATATGGATTCAGCATGTTGTTTACCCCTATACCTCATATCTACTTAGACGAAACTGATCAAAACTTCCAGCCTTATATCTGTCAAATTTCCGGTTTCGGCCGGATTCCGGACGAACTACTTGTCTGGCAAAAAAACTGAAGCCCAAAAATGAATTCAGCATACTTTACTTGTACCAAATTTCCGGTTATGGCTGGATTCCAGGCGAACTACTTGTTCGGCGATATATATATATTCCCGATATATACCCAAAGTTTTGGTTTCAAACCTTGGCAGAGGAGCACTTCGGTCTTGCAGTTCAAACTAAAAAAAAAAGTAAAAGTAGGCCAGATGTCTAATAACCACCATTTAGGTCCAATGTGCTAAGGCACGAAAGAACTTTCAATATAACAGGCACACCTTATACCCCCGGATTCTGTCCAAGGCGCAGAAATGGAATGATGAACTCGATAGAAATATGTATATTCACGTCGCTACTACACCCAAGACAAAATTAAACTGAGCCCCGCCTGCGAATTCTTGATTTTCACATTTTTTTTCTTTTTTTATTCGCCTATTTTCTGTCCAAATTCAACTATGATTCATACAGATTTATTTAACATAACCTCACCTAAATGACGCGCCTTTCCAAAACACAGAGAAGGCGCAGGCAATATTTTCAGAAATATTTATGAATCGTGTTGAACTGAAAGTAAGTTCGCGAACTGAAAAATCGTTGCCAACTGAAAGTAAGGGCTAACGATAAATCCTGGACCATTCCGTTCGTCTGTGACCGGTGCTTTACTTGACCATCTTCTCTCAATGCTTTCAGAGCCGGTTATTTTCAAACCTTCCCTGCAACTTTTTTTTGTTTTACATCAACCTTCTTTCCTACCAAATACAAAGATTTTCGCACAAAACTACGTAACGTTGAAACTTTGTACTGCAGCGAAAAAAAACCACAAAAATCGGCCTCTTTCCGCGAAAATGCAGATATTTTGGTACAAAACCCGATTTTGAAATCCAAGATTTGATGACTACACTGTCAGAAGTTTCATAACAGATTGTTTCATAACAACTTTCAAGAATAACACCTTTTCACTTAGAAATAAAGTGTTATGACCAATTAAGTTTACACTATTTCGTGCCTAGATCTCCAACAACACCTTCAATTGGTAAAAATACTAACGGGAACGAAAGAAACGTAACATATAACATCCCAAAGTGATATCTGTTGAAACCGCGCATCCTGCTGTTGTCGTTATGTAACTTCTGAAAGTGTAGTATTTTTACCTATTGAAGGTGTTGTTGGAGATCTGGGCACGAAATAGTATAAACTTAATTGGTCATAACACTTTTTTTCTAAGTGAAAAGGTGTTATTCTTGACAGTGTTATGCCCAATCTGTTATGAAACTTCTGACAGTGTACCTTTATTCATTCTGGCAAGCTCAAAACATTCAACAGCTATTCCGACAACCCTGGAACATACGACTGTATCGTGCTATACGTAACAAGACCAAAGGTTTCGATGGAATCACAAATATTGAATATTTATTAGACTACTTGATCCAGACAAGCGAATCTTGTAGATTCCTGGGCTTCGCCAAACCCATTTAAATTTTGCTATAACCTATAACAATGTTCATATATGGATTCAGCATGAATGTTTACTTCAGCATCTCATCTCTAATCGACTTCAGACCAACTTGACCACTTGACCAAATTCTTCTTTTTAGGCGAACTTCCTCTCTCGGCGAACTGCATACAGAGCAAAAGAGCTGGTGGCATTGAGAGGAGAACCTTTCGATCCAAATTTCCTGGGTTTTGGCAACTGGATTCAGCATGTCTCCTTACCCCGATACCGAATCTCTAATCGGTCTTTAGTATGTTCGAAAGCTGCAACAGCCTGTCCCCTCAACCTATATTGACATTATCACTGGATTTTACAACTTCATGCTCAATTTCCGGTGTGGCCAGATTCCGGGTCAACTATTTGTCCGGCAAGAAAATTCGGATTCAAAATGTCTCCGGTTTGATCTATTGACCCGTAGATCAAACCTTTAATCAACTTCAGATTAAACTTGGACTTTTCACAAGTTCCATACTCGGGTTCAGAATGTCTCCTTAACCATCGAATCGACCCGTTACTCTTCACAAATTCTCCGGTTTCTGCCGAATTCCGGGTGAACTATTTGTCCGGCGAGAAAATAATCTTCGTATTCGGATGTCTCCCTATATTGACTATCTCATTAGCTTTTAAAATATACGTCTTTCCCCCTTAATTTGAAACCCCTCCCTCACCCATAAATGTAGGGCTACAGAGCCCATGTTCGAACCTGACCTGTAGCGACCGAAACAGTCATCATGCCAAGTTTGAATAAAATATTCCAACCCCTACGAGAGTTATCGTGCTAACAGACGGACGGACAACTTTTACGAAATCATAGGTATCCCTTCACTTACGTTTTTGGATCCTAAAATGCAAATGCATATTTTTAAAGATAGGCTCGAAGTGCGTTGCTCCTGCTAAAACTCAACTGTATTCTCTAGTCCCTGATTTATTGACTAATCCCTGATCTAGACCTCCAAAGGTCTAGGGTTCTAGGTTCTAGGAGCATCACCGAACTAAAAATTAACGACAGAATCATTGATGATAAACTGGAAATAGCAAATCATATGGGCGATTATTTTTCGAAGATTGGTAATGAAATACAGAAAGATGTGTCTGGAGGTGGTGGTGATAATACCCTTAACATTGATCCTTCAAGTATGCAGAATGGTTTTGAGTTTGAGCCGTGTACTGTTCAAGAAGTTGATAAAATTGTTAGTGGTCTCAAATCAAATTCATCTGGTATAGATGGACTGAACCTTAAGGCTTTTAAAATTGTGTCGGTGTACCTTTTGCCGGTACTAGTATATTTAATAAATCTGTCAATTGCTAAAGGCCATTTCCCGTCTAAACTAAAACAGTCAAAAATCATACCGTTACATAAAAGTGGGGATCCCTCGGACCCCTGTAACTGGCGACCAATTTCGATTTTACCTTTATTTAGTAAAATTTATGAAAAAGTTATTTATATAGTTATTTATTTATATATATATTATTCGACTAGCCATGCAGTACACCATCTTTTAAGTTTTGTTGATAAAGCTCTTGAAAATAACCTGGTCCCTCTAACTGTTTTTGTAGACTTCCGTAAGGCTTTTGATATTGTTGAATTTAATGCCCTTCTACGTAGACTAAGAGGGCCTGGGCTAGGTAGTATTTGTGTAGGTTTTCATCATACCTGCATGGCCGCAGTATCAAAGTTGCTTTATCGGATATCCTGAGCAGCGAGTTGGATGGAAAGTGTGGAGTGCCTCAAAGCTCCGTGCTCGGACCTCTACTATACCTCGTTTATGTTAATTCGCTGGCATCACATGTCGGTGAGGAGGCGGTGACCTCTTACGCGGACGACACTGTGATAACAGTAATTGGTAGTTGTTTGGTGGAGGTTGTACATAAGGCTAACTTAGCACTTGAACGTTTACGTAGTTTTACAGTTGGTAGTTCCCTAGCAGTTAACGCATCTAAAATAAATTATATTATTTTTAGTCGAACAGGTAGATTACTGAATGATAACAATAACATTTTTTTCGGAGATTTACCCATTAAACAAGTTTTTGAAATGAGATAATTGGGGTTTTATTTAGATAATAATATTAGTTGGAAAAAACATTGTAGTATTATTGGTGCAAAAATGGCTGGGGGGCTAGGAATTCTAAGACGGGTAAGAAAAACATTTCCATTTCAGATTTTAAAAATTATTTATTTTTCCCTTGTTCACCCTTACATTGATTACGGTTGCATTCATTGGGCTAGCAATTTTTTTCTAACTATAAAAGATCCAGATTTTACAAAATAAAAGCATTCGTTTGGTTGCGGATACAAAAAAGGAGGTTGAATCTAAAACCATTGCCAGTTTTTCCCGGTGTAATGTTCTGAACGTCGGTCAGATTCGTGATTACCAGGCATCAATTTTTGTGTTTCAATTAAAGCATGAACCACATATGCCCCGATTATTTCCATGATTACTTTTCTATGAATCAGGAGCACCACAATTACGATACCAGAAATGCACAGCTTTTAATTCATGAAGAAAGAAAAGCAGTTAGATCATCTTATATGATTCATAATTTGGGGCCTTCTGTTTGGAATAATCTGCCGGCTAGCATCAGGGAGTCTACCACTTTATACGGGTTTAAAAAGAAACTGAAAACTTTCCTCTTAATTAATACGTGTTGAAGGGTGTGTGGTCTTTTTCTTCTTCTTTTTTTCGTCTCTTTTTTCCACAGTTGTTCGGATGGGGCTGAAACTGGTAAGGAATAAATATTTAGGATTCTTGTTGTGTACAGTGTTCACGTTTAATTGTCTGTTATTAAGTCATAGGCTACAAGTAGTATTAATAAATTGCAGCACAAGTCCTTAGGACTTTCTTTTTGCTGCAGTAGGATATTAGTATGTTATTTTATTTTAGCTTCAATGTTTTGGTTAAAAAATTAAAACCTACCTACCTACCTACCTACCTAAAACTGTCATGATGAAACTGCACACACATTCAAGTTTCTTGATTGCTGAGTCACAGAAACCCGTGCTCACTGACTGTCACTCATTTTGTCCGAGTCCGTTCTGCCAGGAATCCGAAATTCCATCCACGGGCATTATAAATCATATGTGAACTAGTTAGTAATGCTTTATATTTGTGAGTATTAGACATCAAATAGTAAACATTTAATCCTTACGAATATTAGTCATATTTTTTTCCTGTCTTGCCGAAGTGTCCGCCTATACGGAACAAGAATCTGATGCCTGAAGCCTTCTCAGGATTCCATGACGAGCCACAACAAAGGGTGGGCTCCTTTGGAACAACACATGAAGTCTGAATCGTGTGTCGATATGACCTTTAATTCAAGCTTACGATACGTATTTCCCTCCAGAACAGCCTAATTGGTAAACGAGGCTCTCTTATTACTATGGAAATGGGACAGCTCGATGATCAGTAGAATATAAGGGTCCATCATGCCGCCTGAGACACTCTTTCACCTGTCATTTACAAGAGTATAAAAACGGGCAGCCCTGCCTCAATGATCCACATTTCAACTGAGGCATGCTTAGGAAACGTTAGAAATGAAAGTTCTATGTGCATTTCTAACTTTCTGGCATTGTAGCCAAGGAGCCATCTATGGAAACGGTTTCCAGCCAAGCCAGCCTCTAGGGTCAATTGGCGTTCCGTAAGTATTTTGTTTATTTATCTATTTTGCTTGTTTGGTGGTTCTAAATCACCTGAGATTTTGTTTCGGCGATATTTCGGCTCTTCTCGCAACGATCTTTTTAAGGTCGTAGCTACAACGATGAACTTGCGAACTAATTCGCATTAAACTAACCAGATATGATTCGCAATCGGCTTGCGTCGAAGGCATCCAGGTATTTCTTTCCACAGTAAGTCGAGGGCGGGTGGTACACTGTAAAAAGTCTCTCCTTTATCGGACTTTAGTAGTTGTGCGTCGCCGATTTTGGACGTTTTTATTCCTAATTCGGAGAATTCAAATCCGAATTCGGAGAGTTATAATCAGATTCAGGAATAAAACGCTAGAATGCAAAATACTGCAGATCATACTGCAGTATTTTGCATTCTAGCGTTTTAATCCTCGATCGGATTATAAATATAAGATTTGAAGCCAAGCTGACCATTCATTTCAAATACAATAGAAAAAACGAGATTTTCGGGGTTTTTTTTTTTTCTTGATCAGCTAGTTACCCCTCCAAGATGATGTGCGAGGGATAAATAAAGTTACATGTTAGTTACATGTCGTCTTATTGTCTGTTGGTTCCGCATCGTTTTCCTGTTGTGATTGTGGTGGATTTTATGATTTAGTTTTGTTATTTTTTTCGCTGAGGACGGTTTGCCGGAAGTGCAACCGAAATATCCAAAATTTTATTTATCCCTCGCACATCATCTTGGAGGGGTAACTAGCTGATCAAGAAAAAAACCCGAAAATCTCGTTTTTTCTATTGTATCGGATTATAACTCTCCGAATTCGGATCTGCATTCTCCGAATTATAAGATAATACTGCAATATTTTGCATTCTAGCGTTTCAATCCTGCATGGGATTATAACTCTCCGAATTCGGATTTGAATCCTTCGAATTAGGGATAAAAATGTCCGACATCGGTGATGCACAACTATTAAAGTCCGATAAAGGAGAGACTTTTTACAGTGTACCCACTTCCCGGCACCTGCTGTAGGCTACACCCTTTCCGGGCACCGGTAGGCACCGGCCGAAACAAGCGGTGCCGGCCATAAATTAGATGATTTCCGCTTCTAAACATGCTGATTTTAATGTTCTAACACGAGGCAACCGGTGCCGGCACCGACCCCGGGCACTTGACCCCTCTGTCGAGTGTCGTCTAGGACTAAAGTGGGAAGTTTTACTATTTCAGGTCAGATGGTGTTTACTAGATAATGCGATGACAATTGCCCCTCCCCCCCCCCCATCCTCCGCATACCACAGTACAGTAGAGGAACGTTACTTTCAACGCCAGTTAACCTTACACCTTGTTCTGGGCTAAATGGTAAAATGAAGACCCAAAATACCCATTCAGGTGTTCCTAGGAGCGACTAGTGAGCTAATTTGGCTGACTGGTAGTTCACAGCAACCGAATGGAAACTGCACTGTTTAAGTTTAACTGTATTTTTAAAGAAGCGTACCTCTACTATACTCCTCGATGACTCGAGATAACAAAAGCCATCTTTTTATTGAACTGTCTCATTTCAGGCCGCCGTTCCCTCACGGGTCAGTCCCAATGGGTGCCGGTTTTCAAGGCTTTGGGTCATTTGGCTACATGCGGCCTGTAGTTCGACCTATTAAGGCTGAGTTGGAATGCGTCACAAGCAACGTAGGACGAGGGGTAAGTCTTTTTCTCACGGTCAAACAGTCTTACAATGTTCTTTTCGCAATAGTTTAAAACATTCCCTCCGAAGATCTTCAGTCTTGTCTTGCCAAAAGCAGTTAACTATGTTGAAAACACTTGCTCCAAGGACTTTCAACAACCCTGGATCCCCCCCTCCCCCTGGCCGTGTGGTTTCACTTGAACATGTCATAAGTAAATAGCAATTCACCATCACGCAATGATACAGAGCAACAGGTATTCCGGCTGGGCTGTCTGGAGTCTGCACTTCCACCATTAAAGTAAACAATCATAACTTTTCCGTAGAAATTGATGATGACACCGAAAAGTTCTGGTAGGAATTCCAGCTCACGATTACCACTGACCGTCTGCCCGAACGACAAGCATACCCCTAGCCGGCACCCTGGATCCTGCCCCACTAGACGATCCCAAAACATACTCTTTTTAACTTTTGAACTTTTTCCAGGTGATTCGCTGGGTGAGGCAAATGGGACCGCCTGGATCCGAGTTCGACGTTATCGCGGAAGGCCCAACAGTCTTCGACATGCAAAGATTCAACGTCATCTACACGCCACTACTGGATAGCTGGAGGTCGAAACTGATTATCAACATGGCAGACCCATCTCTTCAACAAGGGGTGTACATGTGCCAGTCTCCAAATCCTCTTCCACCATACACCATCCAATCCAGCGAGCCTTTCATGGTAGGGGACAGTCAGATGTCTCTCGCCCCTTCTGGCAGCATGTTTGGCATGCAAGGTCATGGTGTTAGCGTTGCTGGCTTTGGTGGTTGGCGTTCAGGTAATTCCGAAAAGGGAGAAATCGTCGAGGAGAAGAGACTCAGCCAGTCTGACCCAGACTCACCTTACATCAATGATGACGGCACACTCGATCCTCAATTTGACGATACGAAGAAAAGGAGCGAAAAGCTGGTGAGACTGACGCAGTCTGATCCCGAGTCGCCGTACATCGACGAAGACGGTTCGGTTGAACCCCAGTTCGACGACAAGAAGAAACGGAGCACCGGTATGGAGAAACGCCTCACTCAGTCAGACCCTGATTCACCGTACATCAGTGACGACGGTTCAGTTGAACCCCAGTTTGACGACAAGAAAAAACGTGGCGGCATGGAGAAACGCCTAACACAATCAGACCCTGATTCACCGTACATCAATGATGACGGTTCAGTTGAGCCCCAGTTCGATGACAAAAAGAAAAGGAGCGAAAAAAAGAAACGCCTGACACAATCCGACCCGGAATCTCCTTACATAGACGACGATGGCACGGTTGGTCCTCAGTATGACGAAGCAAATAAAATCTTACGCACGGGCACCAAAGTCATGTCAGCCAATGCACGACTGACGCAATCTGATCCAGACTCACCGTACATCAGTGATGATGGGTCTGTCGAACCTCAGTTTGACGACAGAAAGAAAAAGGACTCCGTGTATGACGAGAAGGAGCAGCTCTTCCATGTTCAGGCTAGCATCCAACCTGGACAAACCCATCTCCGACAGCAATTTGCTTCAAACCATCTGCAAGTCGTTGAGAAGGAACACCGAACTAAGGAAGAAGCAAAGCCAATGTTCGAAGAGAAAAGATCGAATCGAAGACGAAGATCTACTGGTCGTGGGCCATTCGTGAACGAAGATACTTTAGGTAAGGGAATTGACTTTTATGAGCCAAGTCAAACTGATCAAATGCAGCTATCAGCCCTTGAATACTCCTCGCCAATCCTACCTTACACAGTTCTTTCGAAACCCTCGACAGAGAAAATAGCAGTTGCAAATGCATCAGACTAACGGCACTCCGACTCACTTCCTAGTTGCCTGTTTCCCCTCCCAAAACGACTTCAATTTAGGAACCTGTACAGATTTTATTTTCAGGAAACCAGCATGATCTTGGAGCGCTAGATGAAGACTTCCCAGTCTATCGCAATGAAGATATTCCTGACGAGTGGAGCTCCCGCCGCTCCATGTCAGGACAGCCAGAGCTGCCAATGGCTGGGATAGCCCGAGGAGCTAGTCATGCTCTGATGAAGAGAGGATGATGACAAAAAATGGAATTCTCTGGCCTATTTATTAGTTCTAATGCTTTTAATGCAAATAAACTTTTGTTATTTACCGCGGTGAAATAAAGGGATCCAGCCAATTCGCTCAGGTTTCATTTATTATTGCAAAGGTTAAATTCTGGCTAAATGTCATTAAATACAGTAGCCTAGAGGTATGTTCATCTGAGCATCGCCTAAAACTAGTCATTGGAATCTGGATGGTCGCCAAAGAAAACATTAAAACCCATACCAGGCAATTTGTACTGCAAAATACTTGCTCAAAGCATTCATATCTATCACATCCAGCTTATCAGATGTTGGTTGCCTTGAATCTTTTGCTCTTTAACTTCTTTTTATTTCTTTTTTGAAGTATGCAGCTTTTGCTCGGAGGCTTGTGATTTTATCTGATGGCGTTCGAACTAAATAGCATAGCTAAGTGAAAAAAAAAATAATACAGTAGATTATTTAAAAGAAAGAACAACCAAAACATCAAGTCTGCAAAAGTGTGCAACACGACTTTTGACAAAGCTGAAAGCCTGAAACAGCAGGCAGTTGGCTGATTTCACAATATCAAGTATATATATATTAAAGGTTATCTTCTGACATCGATGACACAGAAAATGACTCAGAATTGGCCATTGAAAATAACCTATCCAAGCCCAAGACAAGGTAGGATACGAAAAATATCTACCGAGTGTAGCGAGCTTGATATTTTTAAATGGCCATTCTGATTTCCCGGAGACGGAGGTGTGGTAGCTGTTATTACATTTCTGAACAGAACCATTAGGCTACTAATTAACCATGCACACAACATCTCAACCTCTCACGAGGTTGCTATGACTTCATATCAACCTCTCTGGAGGTGGTATGATTTCTTATCAACTGCCTGAGAGGTTGAGTAGAGGTTCAGTAATATTTCTGTTTGAAGACTATTGTAAACTGACTGTGGGTCAGAGGACAATACGCATTACATACTTGTTCGATAAAAGTTATTAAACAATGGCTGAAAAAGAAAGTCAGCTACGATGTGTTGGGATCAATGATATCTAGACATCAAGTTTGTTATTTTTGGGATCCCAAAACGTAAGTGGAGGAATCCCTATGACATCGCAAAAGCTGTCCGTCTGTCCGTCCGTCTTTCAGCACGATAACTCTCGAAGGGGCATGAGAGATTTTGATGAAACTTGGTGTGAGGATTCTTTGGGTCAAGGGTAAGGTCAAGTTCATAGATGGGCTCTGTAGCCCTATATTTAGGGGTGGGCGGGGGGGGGGGGGGGGTCAAATTAAGGGACAAACAAAATATTTTTACACAGCTAATGTGATATTCGATTATGGGGTAAGTAAGAAGGCATACTGAACACCATGAGGAAAACCATTTTCTCGCAGGACCAATAGTTCGTCCCAAATCCGGCAAAAAACGGAAAGTTTGTTAAAAGTAAAAGTTTTATTTGAAGTAGATTCCATGTTCGATGGAGGGGTAAGAAGACATGCTGAACACTTATGTGAAAAGCGTTTTCTACCCGAACAACTAGTTCGCCCGGAATCCGGCCAAAACCGGAAAATTTGTTAAAAGCAAAAGTTTTATTTGAAGTTGATTAGATGGCAGATTTAGGGGTAAGAAGAGACGCTGAGTCTGCACATGACAATAATTTTTTTACCTGGACATATAATTCGTCCGGAATCCGGTTGAAACCGGAAAGTTTTTATACGAAGTTGATCAGATGTTCTTTATAGGGATAAGGAGATATGCTGAATTCGTTTCTGAATTTTCTTTTTTTGCTGGACAAGTAGGCTAGTTCGCTCGGAATTCGGCCGAAACCGGAAATTTGGCAGAACTTGGTTTTCTCAGATGAGTAGCCTGGCAAAGACTGAATCTGGCGAAGACAAGACCCAATTGTCTGGAACAAATATAAGATTTTTGGGATCCCATCAAAACCTTTGGTCTTGTTCTTTCCCATTTGACTCTTCCATAGGCAAGAAAGCTGAACCAATGAAGTAAATCATTTAAAGAAGTGTACAAATAAGCATACCTATGTATAAATTTATCCACTAAGAATTTGTAAGTACTCCAGTACTCCTTCAGCCAAAGCTGAACAGGAAATACATATTAAACAAGGGCTCAAAACAGAAAAGTAGCTACAAACAGCTAGGCTATCAGTTGGTCCATAGCAAAAAGGAACCTCATAAAATAAATAAGGTTGTTGCCAGAAGAAACAAACCTATAACTGAAGTTTCTCTGAAGCCTGATGAGGACCCATGCCAAGAAGAGCCAAAGTATTGCTGATGAACATCATAACAGACTTAGTTTTGAGCTGTTGTCTTAATTTACAGTAGAGGTATGCTTACAGGAGGGACGTCCAACCTCAGACAAGATTTCAAATGTCCAGAGAAGTCTTTCCTTCAGAATAATCTATCTGGATTAAAAAGGAACCAACAAATATGACAAACATACTGTACTAGACTGAAGCTAACTGAATGGTTTGCAAACTGGACAAATGAATATGGCTTCAATATTACTAGTTAAACTTATTTTTCTTTTCAAACAAGATCTCCTCATTCTAACGTCGTTCTGACTTACAAAACAATGAAAAAGGTAGAGTTACCAAAGTCAATAGCCATAAAATCCCTTTTCAAAGCAGCTTCAAAACAAAGAAAGAGCACAGGATTTGAATATTTTGGACACATGACTCTTGAAAAAAGTCATATACATACTGTCAGGACAGCATGTACGGTACATTTCATTTAACATTTTCACTGCAACATTCGGAGTAGTGTAAAAACAAGGTCAAGTACCCCTCCTCTATCAGAATATTTGTTTATTTTCAACTCTACCAATTTCATGCACTTGCTGTAACCTTTCTGTAACTAAAGTTAACTACCAATATAAGGGCCTCTGAAAACACTTTAATAGGTATTTTTGACTTTCAGGCTTCATTCTAGCATTTAGCCAAAAACTACACTGTTCAAATAAGCATACCTCTACTTTTAATATCAATACCAAATCCTACCAAATGGGCTCAAAATATTCTCAGATGAAGTTTCTACAAATTAACTGAAGAATCACACCTCTAGTACAGTCTAGTACAATAGCCCTTTTTCAGTCATGGTGCTCAAACGTCTAGCACCATGCCTGAGTGCTAGAGCACTATACTGTACCTTGACTTGAAATTCATGCATGGTGCATGGATTTCAGCATACAGTGCAATACAATGAAAAAGCACAATTTCTATAGATTTTTAGTGTGTAACAATAGAAACTGTGCTTTTTCATGTGTGCACTGTATGCTGAAATCCATGCACCATGCATGAATTTCAAGGTACAGTGCACAATCGTCTAGCACTCAGGCATGGTGCTGGACGTTTGAGCACCGTGACTGAAAAAGGGCTAGTGTACTAGACTGCTCTAGTGTAATACTGTGATAAGTGTCTTCCAGTGCCTCTGACTGACCTCTTTAGTGCTGGGCTGTTCATGGTTAGGCCTGTCTTGACGATGTTTTCATACATTTTTAAACATGTCACAAATGATTTTCAAATATTTACCCATAGTATACGTTTGCTTTCCTGGAGCGTCATCTGTAATCTTCCAGGAATGCAAGGATTTCACCACCAAGTTGCTAGATGCCTCTACTGCGATACCATCACTGATCTTGCAACAGTCGCTTACTGTCATCTAGCGTTTCTTCTTTGCAAAAAGAAAATACCGCTACGAGGTCTGGCTGATCTTTGTAATATAATCCGAATCCTGGTCAGGCCGGCCGGGGGATTTAAATATGGAGGATAGCCCACTTTCGTCTAGAATACGGCCTTTCTACCTTCACCTAACCCTCAGAACTCCAAATCCAACCAAATATAAAATAGGGAAGATGAACAATATTAATTTAAAATAAAAAGACTTTTAATTTCCCAAATATCTACGCACCTCCGTTTTATGGTACTTTTTAAAATACGCTTTCATACGTAGATGGGTCGTAACGATGTAGCGGTTTCCCTTTGGTTCCTTGTGCCGCTGTCCTTATATCAGCTGTCTGTACAGGCTGAGCAAGTTTCCCTGACCCTGTGTATTTTTCCAGCAACTCGCTTGACTGCCATCCAGCGTGTTTCTGAACTATAATCTCCTCTACTCCTGAATGCAGTAGTGCTATTGCCGCTCCAGCTCGTAGGCTATTGGGTGTTTCGCCATTGTACAATTCCATACCGGTTAAAACCCGCTTCAAAGCTTGACGAGCATCGTCGTAATCCATTGGTTCTCGCTGTACCTCGTTAAAGCGGACCTTTGGAAACAAATATCCACCTTTCAGAGCGATATTTCCGTCACTCTCTACTTGTCTTGGACATAAACTTTTATCCGCATAAGGTGTAATAGCCAGAACCCTTCCTGCAACACCTTTGAGAGACTTTCCTTCGGATTGCAAAAGGATAAAACCTGCTCCGACCTTCGCTTTTTTCAAAGCGTACGAATGAATTCTTGACAAATCGGAGAAAACGCGTAGCAGTAAAGAATTGAGCCAAAAACAAAGCCCGATTCCGTAATAAAACGAAACGCTTCATAGCCTCTTTCTCTATATTTGCTAATCGGAGTAAATCTTCTACGACACATTTCAGCTTTCCCAAAGAAATAGGAACAGCTTGGCGAATCGGTACTAAAGCTTTCCGCTGTTCTAATACCATATTTGTCTGATAGTTCCTCACTTCATAGTAAAGAACGGGATTACCAGTCTTTGCCTGTGCACTGTAATCGCCACTAATCCCCATTTCCTTATAAATGGAAGATAATTCCCCGCAAAGCATATTAACAGAACTAGCTCCTTGTCTGGTGGGGCAGTCGCAAGTGCCGCCGTTGCAAGTTCCCTCTAACTTGCATTTCTCCGTATGAACTTTCGTCTTACCAGTAGTGACTAGTGTCTTTGAAAATAAGGAACCTGACTATATCAGAAGGGCTTGCCAATTCAATAGGATTTCTTTCTAGCGTTACATCTTTCAAAAAACGTGACAAAGCTGTTTTCAACGTCTCTTTTTGTTTAGCACATTTTCGTTTTTTCGCTTTTGCCTCTATTTCGATCCTCCTTGACTCAATGTTTCGTAGCAGTGCCTATAACAGAACAAATCTCTGAATTTTACAAATGGTATATTTAACGGTAAAAACATTAGGTCGTTAATACTTGTAACAATACGAATAACCCAATTCTGCTTGATACCCCTATTTAATTGAGCTCTGTTTAGCGCCGATCCGAACCGCGTACAGATCATAGGGTAAATTTCTGACGATATAACCCTTTGCACTGGGAAACAAAAGAGGACCGGATTCCCCTTTTCGGCCCAAACAGAGCCAACTTGATGCGCGAGAACATACTTTCGGCCACCAGAAGGGCGTTGCAGATACCACTGGGACAACGAGTGTGTACGAATCTACCCCGGCGTCATCTAGGTACTTGATGACAGCTGCGATCAAGTTAAACGGTGGGAAAATGTAAAGGTTTTCAGATGGCACTGAATTGGCGAATAAGTCTGAACCAATCGAACCAGGAAGTGGGAACGGGGAAAATGAAAGCCGTCACGTCCTTTCATTGAGTTTGAATCTAAGACCATTAGATCAAAAGTATGGCCAGTACTCCCCCCGAAAAACTGCTCTACCTGTGACCACGCCTTCTCTGATAGAGTAGATTCAGAGGGGTCTATCACTCGTGATGGAAAGTCCGCTAAATTTTTGACACTAGGGACATGCTGTAATTTTAACTGAAGGTTTAGTTTGGAGGCAGAAAAGAAAATTGACTTGACCGCGTTTTCTATATCTTCAGAAGATCCCGCCCCAGAATTCCAGCGATCAATTAACGGTTGATTGTCCACGAAAACTTGCACTTGCAAACTTACCGCTACGATGTCTGGCTGATCTTTGTGGTGGAATTCAGAAGAAGACCTTCAGCCAAGTTCAGTACTTGTAGACGACAGCGCTGCCACAAATTTGTAGCAGGAGATTGCACTTCTGCCTAAAATGTCGCAAAGTTCTGCGTTTTCCAACCTTTTTGGCAGGTTTCTAAGGCAACTCTTTTCGGCAAAAAAATGGATTTATTCATTTCTTGCACATTAGATCGTCGTAAACTAAACGTTTTTAACTGAAACTAATTGATTTTTATGTTTCATCACGTGAATTATTTGTATTGCACTTGCCCTTCGGCCAAGTACCATATAGCGATCGCGATTTTTGTCAGTCTGTCGGTCGGTCGGTCCGGGTTTCGCTAGTTCGGGCACTTCTACACAAGCTAGGACGACGAAACTTGGCAGGCTTCCGATTCGGCGATCCGAGGGTAGTGGAGGGAGGGGGAATCCGAAAAATTTGGGTACGTATAACTTTCGAATGGGTGATTGGATCTTCATGAAATCAGATATCTGGAAAGACCTTATGTCTCAGACGACCCACTTCAAATCCGGGCCGGATCCGGTGACTTTAGGGGGAGCTGGAGGGGGAAACCGGTGTTTTCGGGAAACGCTTTGAGTTGAGGGGTCAGGATAAAACTTAGTGAGAAAAACAAGCACAAGTCCCAGGTACACCATTAACTAAAACGGACCGGATTCGCGCATTGAGGGGGTAGTTGGGGGGTTCCGGAATTCTGGTGATCCCACGAGTTCGGTAGGCCTACTTTTTGATGTACTAAGACGATGAGTATTGGCAGGCGTATCTGGGACCCAAACAGATTGACTTGAGAATACTGAATAGTTGTTTGCACGATCCGACCATCGTGGGGGGGGGAGTGGAGGGATGGGGAATCCGGAATTTTGTGGCATGCATAACTTTTTAAATGGGTGATCGGATCTGAATGAAACTTGGCAAGTGGAAAGAGCTATCGTCTCAGATGTACCTTTTCAAGTCCGGGCCGAATCCGATACTTGTGGGGGGAGTTAGAAGGGTGCACTGGGAATCTCGTGAAATGGCTAGAGTCGAGGAATCGGGATGGAGTTTGGTGGGAAGAACAAGCCTTACAAGCATAAGTCCTAGATACGTTCTTGACAGAACCAAGTCTTATCGGGGCTCTTTAGTGGAAGTTTGAAGGGGTTTCCCGGAATTCCGGTGATCCCGAGTTTGAATAATTCCAGATGTGCTAAGGACAATGAAACTTGGCAGGCATATTACTGAACCGACCAAACAGACTTAAGAGCCAGACACAATGATGTAGGAAGACTTCCGTTCCAGGATCCGACCAATTTTGGGGAGCTAAGGGAAGGGGATATCCGGAAATTACTGACATCCGTAGGTCGCGAACGGGTGGTCTGATTCGAGTGAAACTTTATGGATGATAAGAACTGATGACCCAGATATGCAAAACATGGGTCCGAACCATGTGCAGCCATGGATGAGAGACCCGGGGGAGTTGGAGGGGGGTCCGCAAACATTGTGACATGCACAAAAACCAAACGAATTGGTCGAATGGTCGAACAGTACCGAGCTTCTGCTGTCTAGACTTGATATTTTGCATCCGGACTGGATCCGGCCACGGAAGGAGGGGGATGAGGCTGGAACCCGAAATTTTCAGATATGCCTCTGAGTCGAGTCAAACTTGATGGATAGAAAGAAGAGATGTCAGAGATGCTAAGTTTATGTGTCCAAGTCGTATTCGGTCATAGTGGGGGAGTTGGAGGGGAGCCCCGAAATTGTGTGGCTCGCATAGGTGTCGAACGAGTGGAGCGATTTGAATGAAACTTGGAAAGTAGAGAGACCCAGTGGCGTCACGACAGAGGGGGGGGGGCGCCCCCCCCCCCAATTTTGTCGGCCAGTCAGTAAATAAATAACCGAGTCGGCGCGAAGCGCCGCGATTTTTCGCCAAAACAGTTGATTTTTTTCATTAAAAAATTTGATTGTTCTGAAAATCAGTCGATTTTTCATCAAAACAGTTGTTTTTTCTGAAAATCAGTTGGTTTTTTCGAAACTGTCGTTTTCTCTGCGAAAACTGTCGGTAAAAATTACCAGACAGTCGGTAAATTCCTTGCCCCCCCCCCCCCCCCCAAACATGTTGGCTAGTAACTCCTCTGCTCTGGAGAGACCTTTTGCGCTAGACGACATATTTCAGAGTACGGACCGGATCCGAGCACGGTTGGGGGGGGGGGATTTCGCCAAAAATGCTCAGATTCGAGAGAAACTTGATAGGCGGTTAGTGAAGATACTTTAGATGATTCATTTATGTGTTCAACCAGATTCAGCCACGGTAGGAAGTGTTGGAGGGGGGGGGGGGGGGTTCTACCGGAAATAGTTTGTCACTTCTAGGGGTCAAACGAGTGAATCTGAACTTAGAAGGAATAAGAGTCAATTGCCCTAACCAGCTTCGTAATAAGTACCATATGAGCTCGTAGCTCTTGTTTTCCTTGAGTTTTCAGTTATATGAATAACAAGAGGTGAAAGCTCATACGGCACTTGTAAGAAACAGTTAGCATGTTTGTAAGATACGGTTTGCAGTTGTCAAGGCTGGATCCCTCCCAACACTCCTTTCATGGAAGCTTGGTCTAGTAAATCTGAAATGGTTATTCCACTCATTGACAACTGTTTCAGAACAGAAGTTTTGTCGTACTCTGGTTCCGATTCGCGGATAACTCAGTCGATGGTAGAAAATACTCGAGCTGTGATAATTCTTTCTGACCAAAGTAGTTGAAAGGAGTTTTCAAGAGATTTCCGGTGACCCCCTTCGAACTCTGCACATCGTTATCGGAATTGATCCGGATTTGAAAGGGAAGATCTGAGACATTAGCTCTTGCCACTTGTCAAGTTCTATTCACATCTCATAACCCGTTCGAAAGTTATTCATGCCACTAAAATCCCGATTCCATATCCTTCCACCTCCATCCCCCACGACGATCGAATCGGGTAATGATTATTCTGGTAGGTCCCTGATACGACTGCAAATTTTCTTTGTCGTAGATAATATGGAAGTACCCCAAGTCGCGATCACTGGCATTTACCCAAAATGCCCCGGTCCGGTCCTATTGTGTCAATAATGTATCTAGGGTTTATGCTTATTGTCCCCACAAAGTTCCATCCCGATCCATCGGCTCTAAATGTTTCATGATATTTCCGGTTCCCAGCTCCAGCTCCCCCCCCCCCGCCAGTTCTCGGATCTGGTCCACACTTGAAATTGAACTTGTTCTTGAGCCTTGTCAAATTTGGTCACATCAATGTCACACCAATCCGATATAGCCCCAAGCAATGCCTGCCAAGTTTCATGGTCATAGCACATCTGGAAGTACCCTAACTCGCGATCTCCGGAATTCCGGGAAACCCCTTCCAGCTCCGATCCTGTTTTGTCAATAATGTATCTAGGGCTTATGCTTGTTCTTCCCTCCAAGTTCCATCTCGATCTCTCGACTCTAAGCGATTCACGAGATTTCCTGCGCCCCCCTCCAGCTCCCTCTCAGTTGTCGGATCCGGTCTGGATTTGGAATTGATCATCTGAGACACTTGTTCTTGACAACTTTCATGGACGTCCGATCACCCGTTCCACAGTTATGCATGTCACTAGATTCCGGATTCCCATCTTTCCACTCCCCTCACGATCATCGGATCCGGGAAGGAACTATTTCGGGCTGAACTAGTCGCAAAAAGGCACATTAATTTTCTTTTGCCTGTTGCGCTTAGTTTTACTTCATATCGATAGAATCGTTGGTAGCTTCGCTTTTTAGCGAAAGTTGAAACAAAAAGCTGAATATGTGAATTTAAATCTACGAATTTACGCCTCAACTGATGCACTACAGTTAGTTTTACACAAAACTGCGTTTGCGTTGCATAAAATAGTCTATTTAGAAGAACGGTGTTTCGTTTAGTTGTCCTCTTGGGACTAAAATTCTTGGGTGTTGCAAACACATTAAAAGCTAGAACTTGTATGGTAGGTACGGCAAGTTTTTCCGGAAAGAAGCAGATTTTAAAAAATTGCCTGGGGCGCTTAGTTTTACTATTTCGTCGTTGGAAGCTTCACTTCTTCGCGAAAGGTGAAATGAAAAAGCCGAACCAACTAACGCATTACAATCGTTTTACACTGATTCTAATCTGTGCTGGCGGGAAATGCAACTTCTTTAGTCCGTCGGCACAAACTGGACGCCCCCCCCCCCCCCGTCAAAGGTAAAAGGCTAGTACGCCTCTGCCTACCATAGAGGTTGCATCTTGGCCGAACATCGAACGCACATCTAGGGCCCATGAACCATTATCTTTTTATTAGTTTCATCACTATCCCTTCATCCGTTTGGTTCCTAGGCATATCACAACTTTTCCAACTTTCGGAGACCCCCCTCTTACACTGTGGAGGGGGTGGGGGGGGGGGGGGGGGGGGCAGCGTGTCCAGACGCGATTCGGACACATGAAATTCAGGTCTAAGCGGCGTATTCCCGCCGGACTCCTATTCTCGGGGACTCGCTCCCCGTATTCTCGCGAGACCCCACGGACGGGGAATGCTCCTATAATCATCATCGTCATCAAAAAGGACTCCCTTTCAGATTCTGAGGGGAATCAATTTTTGCTGGTGTTGGTGCAATGTAAAATTAATTAAAAACGATCAGAATAAGCAAAACCAAAAATGAAGTGGATCCAGACTAATTTCGTCAACTGCATATTTTTTTCGAACAAAATCCATTTTGGCAGCATTCCCCGTGTCCTCGCTGTTTCTGTATGCGTGGAGTGACTCCTTCTATTCTCGCCGTTCCCTTCGATTCCCCGAGGAGTTCTCGGGGAACGGCGAGAATACACCTTAAAGCTTTTTTTCCTATCCCATATTTTTGTCATCAGAATCGGAGCATTTGTGCAAAATGTCCGGTACCCCTCCCTCTAACTCAGGGGCGTAATTTCGTCAAAATCCTGGGGGGGGGGGGGGGCAAAGTTGGAGCCGATTTTCCCAAGTCAAGTGAAAATGAGCAGTTTTATTTCAAGAAGAAAAACGTAATAAAAACAAAGAAACAAAGAGATATTTTACTAATCGACCAAGGCGAAAGACGCTACTTCAAATTCTCGAAACTGTCCACTGCGCGATCGACGTCAAGCTTCTTCGCTTTTACAGGTTGGGTATCAATGACCAAAAGATCACTTAGTCGGTCGTCTGACATAAACGTGTTTAACCCTGCATAGCGCATGCAGATTGCTATAAAAGTTTCAATGCATCCGTGTTCCAATCTTACCATAAAGACAAAGGTATACTAAAGAAAACCGATCTGTTTCTGTGGATGCTTGACTTCTGTAGGCCTATCTTAGTTTTGACGAGAGTTTCGAAGACGCTAAATTTCAGCAGGGGGGGGGGGGCAAACATCAAGCTGGGGATCCTCAGATCCGTCCGGACCTCAAAGTAACATGTCTTAATTTCATCCAAATCCATCCATCTGTTTCCCCCCCCCTCCACTTTGGTCGGGGGGGGGGGGGGCATGTGCCAGGAAAAGAGGACAGAATTTCATAGGCGCCAGAATGTCACAGATTTTTTCGGCCAAACGTCCAAAGGCCTTTTTCCGAGACCCAATTGTGGGCCACACGCTTCTGAGTGTTTTTCACGGAAACACGATTGTGTGCCACACAGTCGAGCCACTAGTTGAAACTCGCGGAAACGCCGTTTTGTCTATTTTTTTTGCGGTAATTTCATATCTGAAAAAAAAAAAAATCATGTAAAATCTCAGTAAACAGAACTCCATGCTTATTTCCTTACCATTCTGTACAAAAAGTATCCTCAGTTTTAAGTCGACATGCTTGAAAAAGTAGTTAGCTTTATTGTTTGGACACTATTTTGCTGCTGAATTTGAATTTCCCGCCAGAATCAGCCACAAAATCGACAATCACCTCGCTAGTTGTTTGTCGTATTTGAGCCACAAAGCGAGCCACGAAAATCTTGTTGGTGGCGGAAACACACTTGTGTGCCGCACAAAAGGCCGCTGAAACACTTTTTTTGAGCCACAATCGACCCACAAACTGTTTGTGGGAGCACGGCAAGTCAAAGGTTCCGTCAGAAAAATGCGGCAACAGTGGCAACACTGGTAGGAGACAAACAAGGAAATTATCTACACAGCAGAAGTTTTTGGATTGGATTGGACAGTTGATCTGGTTTGGCCAAGGTTCTGGCAGGCTCAGAAAGCCTTTGGGAGCAATAGGCAACTATAAACACCTCAAAAAGCTGTTGTGATCAGTTGTGCTCCCTAAGATGTCACACCAGACTGGAATAAAATGTGAGTACAGTAGTAGATTGCAGTCATTCTGCTTGTTCTACTAGCCTAGCCAGGGGCATCACAGTCTAGTACACTAGCCCCTTTTCAGGCATGGTGCTCAAATGTCTAGCACCATGCCTGGGTGCTAGATGTTCAAGCACTGTACCTTGGGTTTCATGCATGGTGCATGGATTTCAGTATACAGTGCATGCATGAAAAACACAGTTTTTGTCATCACAACTGAGCACCAGCTCGGACAGGACGGAAATTACTACCATGAATTAGAGAAATCAAAGACAATCCTTATCGAATTTTTCACAACAAAAACAAAAGGGCTCGACTGATGATGGAGATGTAAAATCTAACAGCACCCTATCTATTTTCCCTGTAGAGTGCCCCAGGAGCCAGTATTCTGGTTGGCTTCTAGGTAGAAAAAGCTGAGGCACAGGACACTTTGCATGCAAAACACTTGACAATGTAGAAAAGGAAATGAGGTTTTCACGTCTGTCATCAGCCGAGCAATGTTGTTTTTGTTAAGAAAAATTTGATAAGGACTGTCTTTGATTTCTCTAATTCATGGTAGTAATTTCAGCCCTGTCCGAGCTGATACTCAGTTACGAACACAGAAACTGTGTTTTTCATGCTTGCACTGTATACTGGAATCCCTGCACCATGCATGAAATCCAAGGTACAGTGCTTGAACGTCTAGCACCCAGGCATGGTGCTAGACATTTGAGCACCGTGCCTGAAAAGGGGCTAGTGTGCTAGACTGGGGCGTCATAACCAGGGGGAGGATGCCGTCCCCCCCCCTCAATGTTGCCGGCCAGTCGGTAACAAATTACCAGCACCGCGATTTTTTCGCCAAAATAGTTGATTTTTTTCATTAAAACAGTTGATTTTTCGTCAAATGAGTAGTTTGTTTGCTGAAAATCAGTTGCCGAAACTGTAGCTTTTTTCTTTAAAACAGTAGTTTTTTCTGCAAAAACAGTTGGTAAAAATCACCAGCCAGTAGGTAAATTCCTTGCCCCCCCCCCCAAACATTTTGGCTAGTAACGTCTCTGAGCCTAGCAAAGCAGTAGCAGCTAATTCAGGGCTAATTAATCTGATTTAAATCAGTGTGTATTTCTATACAAACATGGGTCATGGTGTCAAAACTACAGCACATACAGTAGAGGTATGCTTATGTGAACGTTTGTTGACATTGGACTCTGCCATTTTCATGCAATTGCTCTGTCTAAACTTAAAGCTAACTAGGCTACCAGTTAGCCAAAATAGGTAATTATGGCATGTGAAAATACCTGAATAGGTGTTTTGGATTTTCATTCCACCATTTAGCCCAAAACTGCACTGTGCAAACTGCAATGGATAAAAGATTAGCCAACATGGTTTTCCGCTAATTCCTAGAAAAGCCAGTGCCAATGCCTTGCTGGAATGATTTCCTAGAACTTCTGGATTAAACTGGGAGATGGCCTGGACAGTTTGCATACAAGCCGAGCGTGTGTTGCTTCATCTGTTTCAAAATACCAGGACTGCAGCATCTGTAGCAGCTTCTCAATAGAGCTGTCTTTGGCAACCCTTACCTGGACGGAAAGAAAAACAAATAGCTGAATGTTCTTGTGCCCTTTTCCGAATCCTGTAATGGTCATTACTTCAGAACCCAAAATGATTGTTCACTATCTCTTTGCAGCTTTCTAGGGGGTTGGGGGCACCACCACTTTAAAGTACCCTATGGTAGTCTTTTCTGCAAGAGTAAGCTGTGTGTGTGTGAGGGGGGGGGGGGGCAGTATTCTGTGCAGATATCATGCTTAATAGGTTTACCTTGGGGCAGCAAGGGTAATTGATTATTGCAAACCTGAAGTGGCCTGGACAGGTCTGTCAATCTGCTACCACTGTCTCCACCCGCCACTCATCACAGCTCCCTTCTCAGTTGACGGTTCTTGACAGACATTTCTATTCGACAAGTGCCAAAAGTCTGTATCCCGCCTACAAAGAGCACTTATCACTTTGTCCTAAGGGCTATGTGTTCTTGCCCCTAAGACCCTTGCAAATGGACGCCAGGACTTTTCAGCTGACTAATCTGTTTAGCACCAGCAAAAATGATTTGCAGTTAGCTTAGGCTGAAAGAATACTCACCTCACGCACCCCCCGTAAAAAAAAGACTTACCACTTGACCAATAGCTGACGCGTTATTCGTCGTAAGGGCTACGCTCTTGTCACTAAGACACTTGCAAAGGACCGCCAGGACCTTACCGGCCATGGACTGTAGCTCATTGGGTCTAAGTTGAGCAAGGGATGAAATCAGGCACATGTTGCAACCCTTTACATTAAAGTCACTGTTGACATAAACATACCTCCACTGTATTTTACTTTAACCTCTTTCTCTGATCACAAAAAATTGTAATTTATCCCTATCAGTGAATACATATTTGTTGAATATGTTCTATGTACAGTACACAGTAGAGGTCCTATGCTTATTTGAACATTGCCTGACCTGAGCCTAACAAGTGAATGGTCTCTGAAGAAAAAACTAGAACCCAAATCCTGCATTTTTCACTGTAAAACACTTCTCAAAAAGGTTTTTCAATTCAGATTTTCACTATATTTTGAATATTTGCTGTTAATGACTCAGTCTACCACAAATCTCTGATTTTTGTATTTTGTCAGGCAATGATGTTTTGCTGGGTATAGATATACCCAGCACTTGGCATAGCCTACAGGAGGGGTACCCAACCTCGGATTTATATAACCTTGAACTTGGCCTATAAAATACTACAAGCAAACTTCTGTAGCCTATAGTCCTAAATTTATCCTAGGTCATTCAGGGTGTCTTTCTTGACAGTTAGGACCTTGTTAGGACTGCATTGATCTTTCCTCTTAACCTTTTTAGACACAAGTTTGAGGTTCTAAAACCCTCCTGTATATCTAACGCTGGATACCCTATGCCAAACACCCCCCTCTGTCTCCCCCCAACAAAATCAGGAGTTATGCATGCGGCATTCCCGTATCCCCCATTCAGCTCCCCCCCCCCCGACACATTGCCCGGATCTGGACTAGAGTTGGACGAGTGCACTGTCAACTATCAAACTCCAGCCACAGTATTCCACAGCAGTTTATCCCATGGTCAGTTATGCCTGTCACTTGTCACATCCAGGAACTCCCCCACATTGACCGGATCCAGGCCATAGGTGTCAGTAGAACATGCACGACAGTTAAACTTGTCAACTATCAAGTCAAATCCAGGTCATACCGTTTCGTTGAGAGTCGTGCATGGCAAAAGATTTCCGAGATCCCCCTCCGACTACACCAACAGTCCGTTGATCCCCACAGCTCCTCCTGCAGTTTCTCCCCCCCCCCCTCCGCGGATGGTCAGATCCAGGAAGTGACAATCTCTTGTCATCAGGTCCTAAAAGTTTCATCCTCCCACCCCATGTAGAACTACCCTAACTCGTACGAGCTTACTCTCTTACCACTCATCAAGTTTCACTTTAATCGAATCATCCGTTCTCAGCTTAAGCATGCAACAAGGTTCTGGGCTCCCCATCCCTCCACCCTCCCGCCGATCCGTGGGTCCGAATACCATGGCCGAATAAGGTTCAGGCACATTGATGTATCGTATGGTGCAGCTACCACCCATCAAGTTTCACTCACTTCTGAGCATTTTTTGGGACCCCCCCCCCCCCCCCCGCCGTGGTCGGATCCGGTCCGGACTTCAAATGGACCATGAAGGCTCATGGACTTTCTACGTTCCGAGTTTCAATCCAATCGCTCCACTCGTTTGATCCCTACGCGGTTCACACACTTTCCGGACCCCCCCTCCCAGCTCCCCACAATGACCGAATCTGATTCGGACACAGAAATGTATCATTGGGGCATCTTTTGTCACAACTCTTCAGGTTTCGCTCCGTCTGGATCACCTGTTCGTAACTTGCACAAGCCCAAAGTTTCAGAATTCCTATCCCCCCCCCCTCGCCAGTGCTTCAATCCGAGAAAGGGCAGTTTCCCAGAGTATTTGGTCGGGTCGTGTATATGTGTGCCAAGTTTCATCGTCCTAGCTCGTGTAGAAGTGGAAGGGATCGGACCGGCAGAGGGGCTGAAGCCAAAGGCTAAGTGCGATAAAAACTGAACATTGGTGTTGTGTGAAAGTAATGAAACTTGAAGAGTCCAATAACAGAGGCAGATTCTAGAATTACATTTATATAGTGCTGAAATACTACAACAGTTTGTAAAGTCCATGCTTTAACCTGAATATTTTCCAGGTAATGATGAGCTATTGAAGTATTTTGGAAAATGCCACGATGGAAGTTGCAGGGTGTTCAAAGTATCAATTAAAAATGGTGAGTTCTCCAACAGTTGTTCAAGTGAATATGATAACAATATTGACCATGTAGGACTGTTAAATCCTGAGTCGGATGTAGCATTGCACCCTATACTTTCTTCCATTTTCGAAGTTTACCGTACGTGTGAGGGGGTTCCGCAGCGTTGAAATTAACGACATGTCATTTAAGAGCAAATGATGTTGGATGGTTCAATGAGAGGAACTTCTTCATGGGAAAAAGACTTTGATCTCACTGTGCCCAAACTAATTGATGACTTACAACCTACATTTCTTCTGTATCGGTAAGTTGCTTGATATTCTGTACGTTGTTTAATGGTATCTTAATTCAGTACTGGTCAGCCAGTGCCATTCTGCAGGAACTATGTTGTGCTGGTGAACACTATAGGCCTTTTTCCGCGACACAATTTGGGCCACACACTTCTGAGTGTTTGTCGCGGAAACACGATTGTGTGCCACACAGTCGAGCCACTAGTTGAAACTCGCGGAAACGCCGATTTGTCTATTTTTTTTGGCGGTAATTTCAAATATCGGAAAATAAAAATAAAATTCGTGTAAAATCTCAATAAATAGAACTCCAGGCTTATTTCCTTACCATTCTGTCCAAAAAGTGTCCTCAGTTTTAAGTCTATATACTTGAAAAAGTAGTTAGATTTGTTGTTTAGACACTATTTTGCTGCTTAATTTGAATTTCCCGCCAGAACGGAGCCACAAAATCGACACTCACCTCGCCAGTTGTTTGTCGAATTTGAGCCACAAAGCGAGCCACGAAAATCTTGTTGGTCGCGGAAACACGCTTGTGGGCCGCACAAAAGGTCGCGGAAACAGACTTTTCGAGCCACAATTTACCCACAAACTGTTTGTGGGAGCATGGAAAAACGCCTTATGGGTATGACTCGCAAACACCAACAACTGCATATGCAGTACGGACAGTAGAGCTATAAGAGTAGGCCCGGACAAGGAGCTCCGCGGCCCCTATGCAGTTAACAGACTGACCCCTTTTGGGTAAATTAGCAAAAATCAAACTTACACATACTTTAATTTGTTTATTAAATTAAGTTACTTTGACTTCTTTGAGGTCTCGGCCCTCCACACCCTTTCGGTTCAAGGGCAACTCCAACGCGGCGGCTGGGAGCAAAAGATTTGAAAACTGAACAGGCCTTGGTCAAAAAGTGGGAAAACTAAGTAAATAAAGGAAGTAATAAACAGAAGATTATCACATCCTTACGTGTGAAAGAGTTGTCAGCGGACAATGAAGATTCCGGCAAACTTTTCGTTGAGCGACGGGAAAACTCGGCAAGACCGAAAAAGCGCTAAAAATTCGTAGTTACGAAACGAATCAATGGAGAAAGTTGGGGATTCTAGAAGCTTATAATTCCAAATGGGTGCTAAGTACATTATAGAAGGCAGAATAAGCAAGAGGGGTCCTTTAAGCTGTTCGTACACAAGATAACAGAAACGTTTTAGGCTACTTTCACAGTCCACGTTTGAGCGCTCGCTCACTTGTTTACAGATTGTAATTGCCATCGGGACCCCTATGAGGTTCGGGCCCCTATGCAGAAGTTTGCCGCTGTGTGGGAATGAGAATGAAAGTGTGGTGCATGTCATGTGTGAATGTGAAGAATTAAGAGAGCTGAGGAATGAAATGTTTGGAGAATGCGTGAGGATGTTCGATGAGAAATGGATGTGTAGTATCATTGGTAGCCGTCAGTTTGATGATGTGAGGAGGCTGGCAAGATTCCTCAGGGTCGCTTTTCATCACCGAAAATTATGCCTAGAGTACCCCGTACTTACGTCTGAATTGCATGATTTAATTGAATCAATCATTGAATCAATCCAGAAGCGGGTGGTTAAAATCATACTTTCTCACGAATACACTAATTATGACCAGGCGCTTAAAACTCTCCGGCTTGAACCATTAAAGAAAACACGCCTAAATTTAACAACAGATTTTGGTAAGAAAATTTTGCAGTCAAACAGATTCCGCCACCTCCTTCCCGAACATCTCCCTGAACCGACTTACTAAACGAGACACTCAAATTTACTCAAGCCGTTCCCAGCATCAAGTACCGCACGTCGTCTCCACTCATTCTCCTCCCTTGTTACTAATTATCTTAATAACCAATAAAATTTTACGTTTGTTGTTGATTTGTGCCTCTTCGGTTCTTGATTTGTTTCTGTATTTTGTCTTAATTTTTGTTGTTGATGGTATATTATTTAGAAGTCGTTAGTTATTAATGTGTGTTCATTTTTTCTCTTTGTTGCCTGTTATTTACCTTTTGCTACTGTGGCAATTTTTCCATTAAACCAAACCAAACCAAACCAAGTAGGTTACTGTATAGTTAAGTAAGTAAGTAATTTATTTCTAACCCGCCATAGATCTTTGATCTTCTGTTTTTTGTTTATTTTGTTGCTTATTTTATCTATAAGAGTGTTCTGGTCTGTAGGATCTTGTCCTGAAGAAGATTTAAGAGCTACGAACTTGTCACGGGAAGATATCTCGGGCGCTACGTGAGGACTTGCCTAGTAGCCAGCTTACCATTTCCGTTCATTACTTTTGGCGCTTCGTCAAGTAGCAAGGGCTTTTTGTAGCTATAGCAGTCTAGGAGTTCAGGATCGAAAACAAGAGAACATGATTGTAAACAAGACCAAAGGTTTCGATGGGATCCCAAAAATTCAATATTTGATCCAGACAAATAGGCCTTGTCTTCGCCAGGTCCAGTCTTCGACAGACTCGATGAACATTTTCATATCAAAATTCAGAAACAGATTAAGGCCAAATAGCTCATCGTCTGAGAAAACCAAGTTCAGATATGGATTCAGCATGTGTGTTTACCTCTATAAGTCATATCTTGTTTTGACGAAAACTTCCTGCCTTACTTCTGTCAGTTTTCCGGTTTCGGCCGAATTCCGGAACCACTTGCCCGGCGAAAAAGAAAGCTAAAAAACGAATTCAGCGTAAATTTAACTTAGAAACAAATTTTCCGGTTCTAGACAGATTCCGGGCGAACTATACGTCCGGGTAAACAATGATTGTCATATATTGATTCAGCATCTCTTCTTACCCCTAATTCGGATATCTAATCAACTACAAATAAAACTTTTACTTTTAACAAATTATTCCGGTTTTGGCCGGATTCCGGACGAACTACTTGTCCGGGTAGAAAATGATTTTCACATCATGTCCAGCCAGACATGTCATGTCCAGATTTTCTCATCATGTCCAGCATGTCTTCTTGCCCCTAAATCGGACATCTAATCAACAACAAATAAAACTTTACTTTTAACACACTTTCCGGTTTTTGCCGGATACCGGACGAACTACTTGTCCGGCGAGAAAATGGTTTTCATCATCGTGTTCAGCATGTCTTCTTACCCCAAAATCGACTATCACATTAGCTGTTTAAAATATTTTGTTTGCCCCTTAATTTAAACCCCTTTCCCACCCCTAAATGTAGGGCTACAGAGCCCATCTACGAACTTGACCCGAAGAATCCTCACAACAAGTTTCATCAAAATATCTCATTCCCTTCGTGAGTTATCGTGCTCACAGACGGACAACTTTTGCGATGTCATCGGTATCCCTCCACTTACGTTTTGGAATCCCAAAAAGTTCGAACTCAAACATAACTGAGGGAACTGAAAAGTTGGATAGAGCGCCACTCCGACGGACCGTCAGACCATTAGGATCGCCAATGGCACTTGAGCCGAACTTTTTATCTGTCATGAATACGAAGGCCTTCATCCGTGTAAAACCATGCCACCAGTCCAGGAAGTAATTGTAAAAAACGCGCGGACGGGCACCGCGACTGTGGTGTTAATAACAAGGGGTGGACCATAGATAGAGCTGTGGCATTAAGGCCTTAAAGTTTAACTGCAGAGGTAGCTTGTTTTTACATATGAATACGCTGAAATGTTTTCAACCGTCTAGGAATTTTGTATTTTTTCATCCGAGGCTCTAGTAATTTGAATTTTAAAAAAATCCCAGCATTTCTAGGATTAAGGTTTAACTGAAAAGCAAACTTATTTTTGTATCATTTAGTTGAATAGACCGAGTTATTTGGATTCTGCTATATTTCTTATTTTCCACTATCTGCTCTAGTACTGAGGTTCGGAATATCTACGGCTGTCCCCACAGCGCAAATTCTACTATGACGCGGAATATTTGAATCTGAACACAAACGCGGCTTTTCAGTAGGCGGTGATAAGCTTGGTGAATACTGATTAGTGCCTGAGCAAACAAACTTCATAAATCTTTTTCGTCAAGCATACGACACAGGTAGTACCACAAATCTGACAGGGAAATTCCACTATTTGAAAACTGATTCCTGAATAGCGGAGCAACGAAGTAACGCATTTCCACCGGGTCTTCAAGCCTCTTTAAGGGAATAAGTAAGGGGTAACAAGACTGTCCCGTCTCTGTCCTTTTCAGTTGAACTTTAAAGACACCAAGCCTGTAAAATTGAGACCTGGAGAAAGTAGGAAAATAATGTTAAGATATGTCTTTCGGCAATAGCTTACCTCTGTAGCTGGTAAATATTTCAAGCATAGAGGGACAGGCGCATAGAGATACCACAAATCCGAAAGAGTTGGTTCGTTCGACGAAATCCATTATCTGTGGACAGCGGTCAAACGGAGTAAAGATTTAAGTGAATAAGTGATGTGTAACGAGACTGTCGGATCTCGGCCCTATTCGGTTAAACTTTAATCACAAAGAATACTACATGAACAGCTTTGTCAAATGCTAACTTCCTCTGATGCCTTGCCTGTTTTGCTTCAGGTTGGACACTAAGAAAGGAGGTGCCTATGAATGGCTTCTGATATCTTACATACCAGAGGAAGGCCCTGTTCGGCAGAAGATGATTTATGCCTCGACAAAAGCTACTCTGAAAAAGGAATTTGGTGGCAATCAAATCAAAGATGAACTAATTGCTACTTCCAAGGTAAGATGAGGCACCTAACTCTCAATTTTTTTTTCAGTCAACGATCTGAACCAGAACCCATGTTGCTGAATGAGAGACTGAAGTATAAGTTACGAGGCTTTTGGATGAAATCATAAATTTTACTTCAGGAAAACAGTAGTGACAATAGCACCCCTTTCGTTTTGTATAATCTATTACTTTTTTCTACGTTCATTTCAGGCAGATGCAACATGGAGCGGATATCAAAAGCACACTCGCACAGTGTCTGCACCAGCACCTCTCACAACGGCGGAGGAGGAACTAGCTGAACTTAAACGTAACGAGAAGACAGTGTCTGAACTAGTCAGTGTGGATACCAAGCAGCAGACATTAACATCCGTTTGCTTCCCAATCGACCAAAGAGCCAGTACAGCAGTCGACAGCTTTAGGGGAGGCCGTGTAAACTACATTCAGCTTAGTGTTGGTGAGTGGTTACAAAAAAACTCCCGGCAAATTATTTAGCCTAGTTGGACAGGTATAGAAGCCATTGCTTTGCGCAGATATGTAAAGGGTGATTTTGGCGATCTCACGATCCACTTTACAGAAAAGCAAAACGAGAATCCGCCGAGCAAAGTCATCCTGAAAATCTCTGAAAGTCATTGCGCTTTTACAACTTCTTGCTGGCTCGTCACTTTCCACGTACGGAGAGGATTCAAGCGGGTCCTGTGCTGGTAATCGGAAGCGGTCGTAGCGTGTCGTAAGCGACCATTTTCGTGGCTTTCAAGCAAATGAGAGCGCGCCGGATCCGGATTGGCACGGTTACGACGGACTTACGATTGCCACTGGAGGACCACTTCACTTTCCAAAACTAGCGGAAACCGCGACAGCCTCGAAAAGCAATTAAGTTCAGTTCAATTCAATTTATTTCTAAAATGTGAAGCGGACAAGCCGAATATTCGTTTGGTCGTCAATAAAAATATGTATACAATTTACAGTCAACAGAGGGTCAACACTTATGAATTAATTTAAAATAAAAGTAATCGTCCAATACATTTGATAAAAATAGTTAACCTCAGGTACACAATTACATACTAGCACTGGCGTTAAAAAACTCGACAAAGGAGGGAACAAAGCTTTTCAGATATCGGTTTCGAGATACCTGAATAGGCTGTATGAGAGGTACAGCTTCTGCCACTGCTCAAAGCGAGTTTTGACCGAGTCGCCACAACACACCGAGTCACGATGGAAATTCGTAGACGATTTATCACTGGCAGAAGTTGTGGGAAAGAATTTAAAAAGTCAATCTTTGGGTATAATTCAGGATATTGCTACAGAAGCTTCTCGGTCGAATATGGTAGTGAACAGTGACAAATCTACAATACTAACAATTTCATTTCTTAAAACTCTCCCGCAGTTCCACCCTCCCATTCGTGATAACCTTACTTCTGACCAAATTACACTCCTTGGCGTTATTATATCTTCTGATATGTCTTGGGAGGAAAACACCAAGTATATTTTAAAGAAAGCTAACTCTTCCATGGGTATGTTAAAAATCCTAAAGAAATTCAAAGTCCCTAAAGAAAGAATGAAAGATTTGTATTGTATGTTTGTCCGTTCACTACTTGAATATGTCTGTCCAGCATGGCATTATGGACTTACAAAGAGTGACTCAGATAAGTTGGAAAGAATCCAAAAACGTGATGTTCAAATTATAATTGGTGGCCATAAAATGCCGTACTCATATCTCCTAAAGGAGTGTAAGCTGGAACCCCTTTCTGTTCGTAGAGAACAGCTGTGCGAACGTTTCGGAACAAATCTGTTATCCCACCCTTTCTACCGAAATATGCTTCCTTCACCCTGTAAACCGGAAAGAAACAGATCTCCAAGAGAAGCAGCTATGAAAGTACTAAAACTCACACCTGTCGCTTGTAAAACTGAAAGGCACCGTAATAGTTTTGTGCCTCAGTTTACCTTGTATTATAACAACCTTACTTGAATTACTGTATTCATTTTATGACAATTGTATATATTGTAGGTTAATGACAAGTGCCAATTAATTTGCTCGCGCATGAAATGTTGTGCGGCATTTATTTTGAAATTAAATTAAAAATTGAATTAACACACGGCGGATAAGCCAGCGGAGCTTTCCAGACCGCAAGAGTCGCCTTTGAATCACAGAAATACCATAACTACTAGTTCGGATGACTAGCCTACCGCTCGAGCCCTTATCACTCCTCTGATGCGGTCTTCTTTTCCAAGACCCTAGTCCGCCCCAGTGAGAACCATCTTCATTAACCGCCGTCTTACGGATGGAAACGTTAACAAGTTAGGCCAAGGACCGAATGGAGAGAAGACGTGCGCTCGGATAAGTCAGAATTCAATGGCGCTGACTGACGAAGCCCCTAGTTCTTTCCGTGTTGGTGGTGAAGGGCCGGAATTGTACTAAGTAACAGAAATAAAACAAAACACCGCTCTGTGACGTGAACAAGAACTTAAAGTTTAACCGAAAAGGGCTGGGATAGGGCAATCTAGTTTCCATCACTATCCACTTCAATTGGCTTGAAGACCCGCTGAAAATGCGTTACTTCGTTGTTCCGCTATTCACGAACAATCGGTTTTCAAATAGAAGAATTTCCGTGTGATTTGTGGTGCCTCAATGCGCTTGTACTTTTGTTGAATGCCTTACGAGAAAGATTTATGATTTGTTTTTTGTTCAGGCACTAAGCAATCTTCACCACTCTCATCACTGCCCACTGAATAGCCGCGTTTGTGTTCAGATTAAAGTTTCCCGCACCATATTAGATTTACGTTGTGGGGACGGCCGCTGATATTCTGAACGTCATAACTAGAGTAGATAGTGGAAAATAAGAAAATTCCTTTGCAGAACCCAAATAACTCAGTGTATTCAATAAATGACACAAAAATAAGTTGGCTTTTCAGTTAACCTTTAACGAGGTATTTATTTTTAAAAATTTTTGTAGGGGTTCAAGGTTTTAAGGTTTTAATTACATTTCTGTATAAAATTATAATAAATATAGGGTCAAGCCGGAGACACTAGGTCGATTGACAAAAACCCGGTACAATATAAAAGAAAACTATCTTACACATAACTAATTCCAAAAATAAATGTTAATAATTCCATGACTCACCACTAGACGGGAACCCACCCGCCCAACAAACCCAGCGACACTCGGTAGATGGTAGAATAGTAGTTTATTCACTCACACTTTCACGGTTACAAAACCAAAATTGGTGAGTACTGTCATAACATAAACATTTAAAAGCACGTACAAATTGTCAAAGGCTATTTAAAATTCCAACAATCTTTGGTTTAAAACTATTTTGGTAACGGCTGTGTTTGGCCGCTATTGGTTGGAATATTGGCACCTTCGTAGAGACTGGTCGCTCTTGCCTTTCCCTTACATTGTTGTATGGGGGAGGGAGAAACTCATTGTAGATGCGGTGCGAAAGATGCTTTTTACCGATCTCGAGGCATAGGTTCAGTCTCCGTTTCTCTAGTGTATCAATTGTATGTGTGCTTAGAAGAAGGGAGTAGGGTACTTTTGGGCCGTTATGGATGATATGGAGAGCGCGTTTTTGGATTCTTTCAATACGTGAGTTTTGATCTGCAGTTAGACCAAAACGCCACACTGCGCATGCGTACTCTATTAATGGTCTTATGAAAGAGGTATAATATGAAGACTTGGGACATTATGCTTTGATAAAAGCTTGAACATGTAAAGCTTTAACTGTAAAACTCAGCAACACCAACCCGAAAACACATGAAAAAAACAAAAAACAATGCGCAAGCGAGGGTAACCGGTGGCCGTCAACTTATCAGGACCCTACCCAAAAATTTATAACCGACAAAAAAGGAAACGCAGCAAGGCAAGACTTCTGGCCTTGGTGCTGCACCTCATGGACGTAGAGCGCCATCTGCACCTAGAAGCTGGATTAGGGTTACGTCAGCCCCTTAGTCATCGAAGACCAGTATGCACTCCCACGTTACCATGCTGAGCTTTGCGCCGTCGATATCTCATGTAGGGGCTGCAAAAGCTATAAACTAATCGATCTCACAATTTCTCCGCAGATCTCGTAAAAGAAGTGATCAAATTCGAAGAAGCTACTGCCATATCACTGCACCAGCTGCCACAAAAAGTTCCAGAGGACAAAGCTCGCTATCACCTTTTCAGGTTTCCGCATTCGCATGAAGGGGACTACCTCAACAGTATTGGTAAGTGAGTTTAGAGTGTCTTTGAGAAATATTCATGGGACCAGGAGCCGATGGCAGCAGCACAATGTGCTGTAGGATATATTATTTTCACCTTCTCCAGAACGACGAAAGCATCTTGTCCAACATTTATAGGCGTTTTTCCGTGCTCCCACAAACAGTTTGTGGGTCGACTGTGGCTCGAAAAGAGTGTTTCCACGGTCTTTTGTGCGGCCCACAAGTGTGTTTCCGCGACCAACAAGATTTTCGTGGCTCGCTTTGTGGCTCAAATTCGACAAACAACTCGCGAGGTGATTGTCGATTTTGTGGCTCGATTCTGGCGGGAAATTCAAATTAAGCAGCAAAATAGTGTCTAAACAATAAAGCTAACTACTTTTTCAAGCATATAGACTTAAAACAGAGTATACTTTTTGTACAGAATGGTAAGGAAATAAGCATGGAGTTCTGTTTACTGAGATTTTACATGAATTTTATTTTTATTTTCAGATATTTGAAATTACCGCAAAAAAATAGACAAAACGGCGTTTCCGCGAGTTTCAACTAGTGGCTCGAATGTGTGGCACACCATCGTGTTTCCGCGAAAAACACTCAGAAGTGTGTGGCCCACAATTGTGCCACGGAAAAACGCCTTATGTGAATGTTAGTTCCGACTTCCGGTCCTAATTGGCGGATGCCCCCTCGTAATTACCTCAAATTGCACATGCTAGCGGCAAGGCTTAGGACGTCGCCAGTGCTTCTTGTTTGGAAGTTGACATTGAATCCCATGTAGCTAGTTTTCCAGGTCATGTTTCCAGGCAGGGTCTACGGGACTCGTCTCTTGAAAACAGCTGCCATCATTATATCCTCGCTAAGGGATTTCCACAAGGAGACTACTCGGTTTGAGAGAGTACCGCTCCCCTTTCTTGCTAAATGATTGCTTTAAGCCTCGTTCGATTTGTCCTTGTCTCGGTCCCGTCAGCCAAATGCCGTTTTATTTAACTGCCTTGTCCGCTTAATGCCGTTTTGTTTGTCCTGTCAGCTGACGATTGTCAGTGCCCTGTTAGACAGGACGCCATGAACGATGACATGATCTCGGAGCAAGTTTCGGTCCTGTCTCGGGTAGATTTCTCGACTGCGTTTTATTTGTGATTCTTGTCCGTTGAGCCATTCACCTGACAAGGCTAAATAAAACGGCTTTCAACCGTGACAAGGCAGTAACAAGAAGACCGAGACAAGGAGGGCTGAAATCAAACGCAGCTTAAGCCTTCAGGAGTGGCCTGTAAGGTGTGTCAACGTGACCTCCAAAGAAAGATACCTCGGCATATGGCAAGGATCTTTCTAGAGATTAGAAACTCGCAAGCTGAGGGGTCATGTGAGCTTTTATATGGAGCGACAGCATTGCCGTGACAGTTGATGACTAATCTTTTTTTTTAGTGTTCATTTACTCTATGCCTGGCTACAGTTGCTCAATCAAAGAGCGGATGCTCTACTCAAGCTGCAAAGGCTCAGTTGTTGATTTCTTAGAGAGGGAGTTGAAATCCCCTATCGACAAAAAGGTGAGGGAGATTTATAACTCTGAGTCCCCTACCTAGTCCCCTTAAAGTTTATTTATTTGCCACGGGTGGGCCGGGCCGTACACGCGGTCTCGGTGCGGAACATAACATAAAGGGAACGGAACATAACATGCAAACTTTCACTCTGTCTAAACGACTACCTCTTATTTGGGTTTTCTGTCACATAGTCTTCCAGCAATGTCATAATTTTATGTGTGAACCGTCAGACATTCTTTCATTTCAGCTTGATGAGCCTTTGTGTCCGATCGTTGAACATAATTTTTGCTGACAAGAAATTCATCTTACAGTCCTGAGTAGAAACTTAATTTAAAAGAACTGGAAAACAGTAAATTGAAATAAGGCAAAGCAAAAGCACCACTTTTCATGATTATTTCTTCTCCGCGAACGGCGAACGAGCCACGGCGAATTCGTCTAAAGCATTGTCCAAATAGGTGTTGTAAGGTGTATTAAGGCGTATAAGGCTTATTAAAGATTCCCTTTTTTCATCAGGGCGCGCTGTAATAGGCGAATAAAGAAAATGGAGGTCGGCTCTATTCTCCCTTATGCAGAGCCAATCAGATTGCTTGGTTGGTTCCGCCAGCTGGCAGAGAAGAGGAACAGCGTCATCAGGGTTGCCACGGGAAGCACTAAAGTTCTACTTTGTTGGAAGCTAAAGAAACAACTTTTCTTCAAAAGAACACATTTTGTTCTGTTACGACTGCTTACTGCTACCTCGAGGACCAATGCTGTCTATCCGTAAATTTAATAGCTTTTTTTTACAATATATTGAGCTTCAAATTGTACTGGTGTACTTCAAGTTAAGAACACTTTTTCTGATCTTTAGAAACTCGAAAAACTATATCAGCGTGGCAACACCGAATGCTGCATTCATAAGAAGCACTCGGGTCAGTGTTGCCGAGTGTGACACTTTTGGTGCTTTTTGACAATTTTGTGTCTGGGTGACATTTTTCTCTGACAGTGACACCTTTTTTTTACTAATGACACTTTTTAGGTCAGAAAAGCCCTTTTTAATTCAGTTTACTAAAGTGACGAATTACCGCCCCAATACATGTACTTTTCTTTGATTTCGTACACAAAAACAGTGTGAAGCCTTTAATAAAGCTCATTTCCGATTAAATTTTGTTACAAAAATTTGATGTAGCAGCTAAGAAATGTTTTGAAAACTGTTGTTACAAATTCAATTATTACCAATTCTGAGCATTGTGCAGCGGAATACACACACAAAATTCGAGGTGTCAAAACGCACCTTATTGTCAGCAGTTGTGACAGTTTTATGAGTCGAGCTCTTGGCAACCCTGACTCGGGTTCCTTTTTGGACAGGCGTGTGTATTAAGACGTAAACGTCGCGTATAGCGCTATTCACCTTATTACACCTGTTTGGACAATGCTTAAGCGAATACAAATCCGCGTTCTATGGGCATCAAGCTCAAGTTTCTTTTTTCGCGACTTAATAGGGTCGCAACATACGTATTCCCGGCATCTGTCTTAGCATTTAACACAAGGATGCGCAGCCATGTGTTAATTGTTATCAGTTTTCTGTTGACAACATCAGAACTGAAGCCGAACAGCGTGCGAAAATTTGTTGCGACCGTCGGATATACCCCTGTTCGAAGTAGACCCATTCTCCTCCCGAGGCGAAAGTTTTTGGTCGAAAAGTGGCATTCTTCATTTTGTGACGAATGAGGAGCAGCTACTTAGAGCGTGTTCCACCCTACTTACCGTAGTTACTACGCATGGCGTCACGAATTCTAGCATTTTGCCGTCAAGGCTGGAACGATTTTTCTGCTTTCCAGCAAAATATCATGCCACGGACGAATCCGACCAATCACGTTACAGAGATGCGTAGTTGCCACGCTTACTACGCTCCCGAGCATAGTGAGCAAATAGTTGTTATTAGTTACTATTTCGACAAGGCTGGAACGGTCAGCGTAGTAACTTTTTACAAGGTTGGAACGAAAATAGTAACTAATATTTACTATTGTTAGAAGGGTGGAACACGGTCTTAACAGTAAACCCCTTGTCACAGACTATATTGGTTTTTCGTCTTTCCAGATCGAAATCGACACCGGATCCGACCTCACTGAACAGTTCCTACTGGATGAGTTGCATCCCAAAAACAGTCTCTATCAGCCCAAGTTCGAAAAGCCCAAAGGGCCACCTAACAGAGGTGCTAAAAGGCTAATAAAGCCGAACTAAACTTATGTGTACGGACCTTAAGTGATACAAGTCCTTCGCAAGTGTCTGTTCAGTTCAAAGTCGTCTAAAATCTGTTCTCCGAACGAAATTTGTGTTTTTTATCTTGCATAGCAAGTTGATTTCTACGTATTTTGTCCAGAGCTTAGCTTGTATTGCTAGGTTTTACTTATTTTCGTTTGGCGTCTTGCCCTTTTCTCGGCTCATCCGTTCTTAGAAAGTTTTCCCATTTCAGTCAGGACTCAGGACTTTTCATTTCGTCTCTCGAGACTCTCGTTGCTCTCTTCTAAAAAAATTCTGCTTTTTTAACAATATGCGATTTATTTGGGAGTTTTCTTTTCATTACTAAATGCGTGCGGATTTGTAACATAGCTCGCTCATTTGCTATTAATTGTGCCTTTAAGGGAGCCAATAAAGAATCAGCCTTGTATCAGCTTTCTTCGAATAGCACAGCTTGGTCGTGTGCAAGTCTAAGCACCAGAGGCGAAAAAAATACACTCGTTCAGATCGACTAACAAGCTCTCTCCTCCCTTGCTCATTAAACACGACATATGGAGCGTGTTCCATCCTACTTACCGTAGTTACCACGCATGACGTCACAAATTCTGCCTTTTTGTCGTCAAGGCTGGAACGATTTTTCTATTTTCCAGCGGAATATCATGCCACGGGTGAATCCGAACAATCACGTGACAGAGATTCGTGGTTACTACGCTTACCACGCTCCCGAGCATGGTAAGCAAATAGTTACTATTTCGAGAAGGCTGGAATGGTCAGAGTAGTAACTTTTCGTGAGGTTGGAACGGATTTAGTAACTAGTAGTTACTATTGGTACGAGGGTGGAACACGGTCATGATGGGCCGAGGGACAAGTCACAGGTGGTGGTCTTTCCTTCAGTACATAGATAATTTGCTGCTTTAAACAGCTCTATTTTCTTTGACAGGGTAAAACGGATACGTCAGCTGAGTTTCATTAGGGCTATACTTGGCCCTTCTTGGTAAGGATTCTCTTTAGACTCACGCCGCTTAAGCTGGAAAATAAACGTGTGGGAAAACAACTGAAGATTCTAGGTCAAGTATCTGATTTTGTGAATTTGTTCGTGATAATTGCTTGCAGTTAAAGCTGGTGCTGCGATTTCATTTTGGAAACGGCTGCTAATTTTGCTGCTCGATTGGGTCGTTGAGAGGGTAGAAATTTTTTCGCATTTTTGGTGGACTTTGGCAGCCGTATCCTAAACGAAATCGCAGAACCAACTTAACCCCCAAGCAGTTTTCACGAAGAAATTCAGAAAATCAGATATTTAAGCTAGAATCTTAAGTTGTTTTTCCACAAGTTTATTTTCCAGCTTGAGCATGAAGAGGACCCTTTCCAAGAAGGGTCGAAATATAGCTCTAATAAAATTCAGCTGACTCACTGTCAAATTTGCTTCGCGGTCAGCTAGGGCTGAAGGAAAATCTGTGGTCTGTTTAAAAAAACAAAACAGAACACGTTGGCTGTTTTTATCCACTCGTCGGGACAATTCAGTGGTGAGCTGATAGACGAAAGAGCTCCTCAGCCGCGATTTGGACCCAGGACCACATGCTCTACAATCTGAGACAAGTTCTTTGTATAACATTCTATCTATACACTCTTAGGGCACCTTGGCTTCGAACTAACGCAAAATTCGGCAGACTTTACAATCAGGTTGCAACCGTTTTGTCTGATCAGTGAACTTCCCGAAAACATATATATATATATCTGTATTGAAAAACCCAAAGGCCATATACAGGATAAACATATTTGACGGTGCAAAACGGATAAGTCAGCTACATTTAGGAACATCTACATAGGATAAACAAACAACTCATAGGAAACTAAACAAAATAACAAACTAAGAAACAGCACTTCTCAACTCGAGTGCTTTTTGCACAAAATAACCAAAAGAAACAATCACTCTTGGTGACGTAAAGCGTAAGATACCAAGAAGCACCATTCCCAGAAAATTCACACGATGGAGAGAAACACGGTATGAAATAAAAAATGTTGACTAAGAATGAACTGAACAACAATGCGCTGATGGGATATGGATCAGTATTAAAGGAACAGCAAACTTGACTACGCAACTTTCGGCCATCAATCCGACCTGGGGGGCTTAGATAAAGATAAAGGGACTTATTGTCGACAGGACCCTCCATCTTTGTTATCTCGAACTCCCTCCTTAGTGTTCCCGAAGCTAGCTGGCAGACCCTTGCCCCGTATGCACTGTAAAAGTTCGCCTTTGGCCGTGTTGACTAACACATCGGGATAGTTGTCAAGAGGTCGTGCGTTCGAGCACACAAACCTTTTGCTTTTTTTTCTACTAACTAAAAAGTCGGAATTCTCGGGAACTGCCCAGAAACTGCAATGGTCGTAACGAGAATTTTTCTTACTCTCAATATCGACATATCACTTCTTGATATGTCAGCTAGCTCCCCGAGTCAAGTTTTCTGTTCCTTTAAACGATGTTGAGTCCAGGTAAATAAAAGCACCACAGAGCGAGATGTCGAAACTTTCGACCATCGCATGTCTCCGTTCCATCCTTCGAATCGAATATTCCGATAGAGTTTCTAACGCTTATGCCCGCCGTCACTGCTGAAATACTCGCCTATGTTGGTCCCGTCACGTTCTTCGGCACCCTTATGACCGCCTAGTTTAATTTTAACTGGAAAGCCAACTTATTTCTGGATCATTTAACTGACTACACTGAGGTATTGGGATTCTGCTAAAAAAAAATTCCACTATCTGCCCTAGTAGTAGTGACAATATTTACGGTCGTCCCCACAACCAGAGGCGTTACTAGCCAAAATGTTTTTTTTTTTTGGGGGGGGGGGGAAGGAGCTTACCGACTGGCTGGTAATTTTTACCGACTGTTTTTGCAGAAAAAACGACTGTTTTTGCAGAAAAAGACGATAGTTTCGAAAAAATCGACTGATTTTCAGAAAAAATACCACTGTTTTAACGAAAAATCGACTGATTTTCAGAAAAATCGAATGTTTTAATGAAAAAATCAACTGTTTTGGCGAAAAATCGCGGTGCTTTGCGCCGACTCGGTTATTCTTTACCCGACAACATTGTGGGGGGGGGGGGGTGAAATACTAAAATTGTTCGGTATCTTTTCAATATAAGAACTATTCGATATTTTCGCCTGTTTTTAATTGTAGCCTACATGAAAAATATGGATTTGGAAAATTTTCTGCGGCGCTCGATTTCGTTCCGTCTTGGGTATAATAAATAGAAGCTGCTACTGCAATCGTGCCCGGCAGTATAAGGCCAAGTGGGTTTCGCAAAAACGACGCCTTGCTAATCATCTTTCATGCAGCCATTTAGGGTTACTCTTTGTACGCAATCCCTTCCGTTAAATTTAAAGTTCGAAATTCCCAGCTTCTAAGATTCGGTAAATTTTTGAAAGATTCGGTACAATTTTTGGGTCTCTCCCCCCCCCCCCCCCACCTCAACGCACTTGCGACGCCCCTGCATAGAGGTACCACAAATCGGACAGGGAAATTCACTATTCGAAAATCGGTTATTCTTGAATAGTGGAGCAACAAATAACGCATTTTTATCGCGTATTCAAGCCTATTTCAGTGAATAAGTTATGGGTAATTAGAATGTCTTATCTCAGACCTTTTCGGTTAACTTTAAAGTTCAATGGGCGGATCAAACAATCATGATACTACATTACCGCCCCCCTAGAATAAATGTTAATTCAGAAATCAGCAGATTCCTCGACAACTTATTTTAGCTAACATATCGTTACGCCTTTTTTGCTGACTGCCATACTCCGATTTACTAGCTTCGACAAATATAAGCGGAGTTTCTTTTTTCTTATCCATTCGTTGATTTATGTACTCTGGATTATTTGTATTGTTGACAAATATTCATATTAACGGTGTTAACCGATAATTCCTTGTAAGCTCAGGAATCAACTGCAAGTAGGTCAGTTAAATTTGTACATTTTTGGCAGTGTTGTAACTTTACATCTAGAAAGCAAAACTTGTCTTCGGTACTACAAGCAACAGAAAGTTTCATCAGATAACTCTGGAGCAATCTGCCAGCTACAGAGACGGTTCATTTTAGCAGCATGGCACTCTCATCACTCAGTTCTGGAAAACGACTGATTTTCGTACATGACCGAGAGTTTTTGAATTTCCGCGCCTTGCATTACCACGCTCGGAAATCGTCTCCGCCGATACACCGAAGAGCCAATGAAAAGCGATAACAAGGAAACGGCTTATTTTTGAAGCGCTGTTTAGTGGAAGTCAGAAATGTGTATGTGTGATGCATTTTATAAAATTAAAGCATAGTTAGTGCCCATTGTGCTTTAAGCAAGTTCTTCTAGCAAAATCCTTTTCCTCTTGGCGACGAATATCGGGTGGTCAAAATTGGCGACCGTAAAGCCACGTTCACAAGCATGCCTAGCCAAGCAACGGCCCAGGCTTAGCCAGGCACCGAGTTCTAGAGCCTAGAACTCCGTGCCTGGCCCAAAATCTGTGCCTAGACATGGATGTGAACGGTGATGCTAGGCACGTGCCTATGCATCGGTGTTGGCTAGGCATGCTTGTGAAACGGGACTTATACAATTCAAGGATGCCAGTTGAGGTGGCAATCGTATGGTCCCGTTACAAGTATAACAAGTATAAGCAGAAATCATTCTGCCCCAAAAATCTATTGGTCACTATGTCCGTCCCATATTCCTATGGCCTTCGGCCAAGTGCCATATAGCGATCGCAATTTATGTCGGTCCGGGTTTTGCTAGTTCGGGGCACTTCCACATAAGCTAGGACGATGAAACTTGGCAGGCATATCAGGGACCCCAAATGATTAAGTTGGAAATAATCACATTCCCGTTCCGAGCATCGTGGAGGGAGGGGAATCCGGAATCTTGAGGTATTTATAACCCGGTCCGGTGACTTCAGGGGGAGTTGGAGAAGGAAACCGAAAATCTTGGGAAACGCTTAGAGCGCAAGTGATCAGGATGAAACTTGGTGGAAAGAGCAAGCACATGTGCTAGATATATCGTTGACATAACTGGACCGGATTCGGGCACTATGGAGGGAGTAATCAGATCTTAATGAAACTTGGTATTTGGAAAGACCTCGTGTCTCAGAAGATCCATGATGTTCCGTGAGTTCGGTACTCCCTGATGAACTGGACTAGCTACCAGGGACTCAAACAAACTGACATGACAATAGTCGTTTGCATGATCCGATCATCCGTCCATTTTGGGGGGAGAGGTAAGGGAAGGGGGGTCCGGAAACTACTGACTTGGTAAGTTTGCGAACGGGTGGTCCAGTTACCGGATACCGGATATTTGCAAATATGTTCCGATTCGAGTCAAGCTTGAAGAACGAGAAGAGAAGATGTCAGAGATGCGAAGTTTATGTGTCCTATTCGTATTCGAACACAGTGGGAGGAGTTGGAGGGGGGGGGGGGGGCGGAAATTTTGTAGCTCGCGTAGGGGTCAAACGGACGGATTGGTCTGAATAAAACTTGGGAAGTAGAGAGAGCGTATGTCTTAGATGGCATGTTTTAGGGTCGGGACCGGATCTGAACACGATGGGAGGGGGGTACCAGAGTTTCCCGAAAAAAGCTTCGACCAGAGTGAAACTTGATGGCCGGTACGACACGATGCCTTGGATAGTCTGTACATGTGGCTGAACCAGTTTGGCCCTGGTACGGAAGTTTGAGGGCGAGGCGTACCGGCTAGTGCGACACTCATAGGAATCAAACTAGTATGGTGAAACATTTGCCCTAGATTATTCGAGGCGATGCCGAGAATGTTCAGGCTCGCGTAAAATTAGATACCTTATTTCTAGGTCCGATCCTAGGGGGGTTGAAGGGGGCATTTTGTGACATTCTCATCTACTTTCTTGTACCACTTATTCGTAACAAGTACCATATGAGCTCGTAGCTCTTGTTAAAATGTATTACGTTCTTATAAAATAACTTAAATCCTACACGAGTTCTACCATTATTACCTATCAACAAACTTCAACGGCTCTTCTTCATGAGCAACAGCCATAGCAGCTTCCCTCTTCTTCATCCTGTCTATCTCTTCTCTTTCACTAAAAGAAAATTTCAGGTTTACTTCCAGCACTTTGACCGCCTTGATTAACTGAATCACCTGTTTCTTAGGGCTAACCTGGCGATAACTTTTCTCGAACAGGTGTGTAGTGTATATCTTCCTATGTCCCAGAGGTAGTTATTATCGTGACAATGAGTTTGTAGAGGTTGATACAATATCGTATCAGCCTCCAGAGAGGATGATACAAAACCGTGTCGACCTCCGCAGAAGTTCACTGAGCACTTTTCCTCAACTACTGAAAACTAGAACCTGACCTCCAAAAAAAGAAATAAAAGAACATCACTTTCAGAAAGAAAAACAAAAAAAAACACTAAATACAATCCAGAATTTTTTTTGAAAAAGATCAGAGAAAAAATGTTCAAAACTGAAAGAAAATGTTGCTTTCTTAGCCAACCAGCCTGGGCCATACCTTGTTACAGTCAAATTCCTAATGAAAATGCAACTTGTCAACTAAAACAACATTACTTCCAGCTTACTTCAGCTTATTTCCTCTAGTCTCCTAAAGGCAGCTATTGAACAATTACCATGGTCTTCTTGATCGATAGTCCTTCAGCCCAAGCTGACTGCGAATCATATTTGATGGTGCAAAACGGATAAGTCAGCTACATTGTATTCGAGCTCAAGCTGCTCAAGCCGCTCAAGCTGGAAAATTAACTTAATTTTCCTGGAAGTTAATTTTCCAGCTTGATAGTTTTCCCATGATAATTTTCCCATCATAGCAAACTGCCAAATTCGATATTTTTTCGTCAGATACATACTTTGTTAGGAAATAAACACATTACACAATCAGCATAAAGAAAACACATTATAAGTCAAGTTGAGTTAAAAAGGGCCACAAAACTAGGCACAAAGCTTTTTTTTTAAAGCGGTCTGTTTTAGCAACAAGAGCTGTAAGCTCATATGGCACTTGCATGGGTTAACATGATTTGATTGATCAAAAGTAAGTTTCGACTTTGCGGTTGAGATGTGCACTCTAAGGGAGCTGGAACTTCATTTGTTCCCTTGAGGCAAGAATGCTACTGGGCTGATGGGCATCATGAAAATGCATATATTGCTTAAAAGTATTTTTTTTACTTTGCGGTCAAGATTGGTACTTTAAGGAATAATCGGATTTGGGAAGTAGCAATTTCTAAGCAAATGTCGTTGAGTCTCCAATATTCCAGCGAAGTTTCATCGTCCTAGCACATCTGGAAGTACCTTAACGCGCGATCACCGGAATCCCAGACCCCCCCCCCCCCCCTCCTCCAACTCCAACCACAATACCCGGAGCCAATCCGGTTCTGTAAATGGTTAATCCAGAGCATCTGTTTGTCATCCCCACGAAGTTCGATCGAGATCACACCAGTCTAAGCGGGTCAAGTATTTTCCGCCCTCCCCCCAATCATTGCCGGATTCGGTCCGGAAATGAAAAAAATCACCAGATAAAAATGTCCTCTGTTTGATTATTAAATTTCACTCGAATCCGATCACCCGTTCCAAAGTTACGCATGACTCAATATTCCGGATTCCCCTCCCTCAACTCCCCCCCCCCCCAAGAGTATCATATCGAGGATTTTTTTTTATTCCAAGTCAGTTTGACCGGGTCCTTGATATGCCTTCCAAGTTTCGTCGTGAAAATCCCCCGAAAAACGGAATTCCTGGAAACCCCCTCCTCCCCCCCCCCTCAAGTGTCCGGATCCAGTCAAATTATTTAAAAGATTTACATGGACCAGATGTTTGTTCTTCCCAGCAAGTTTCACTCCGATACCATCATTCTAACCGTTTCTCGAGATTTCCGGTACACCCCCCAGCTCCCCCACGGTGCCCGTAGCCAATCCGATTCAGTGAATGACTTACCTAGAGCCGCTGTTTGTTCTTCCCACAAAGTTCCATCCCGATCCCTCCATTCTAAACGGGTCACCTATTTCCCCCCCCCCCAATAGTTGCCGGATCCGGTCCGGATATGAAAAAGATCATCGGAGAAATGTCCTCTGTTCAATTCTTAAATTTCACTCGAATCCGATCACCCATGCCAAAATTACGCATGACTGAAAATTTCGGATTCCCCTCCCTCCACTCCCCCCACCATTATCAGATCGACAAAATTTTTATTTTGAAGTCAGTCTGTTCGGGTCCCTGATATGCCTGCCAAGTTTCATCGTGAAAATCCCCAAAACCACCATCACCGGAATTACGGGAAACCCCCTCCCCCCCCCCCATAAGTGTCCGGATCCAGTACAATGGTCTAAAAGACTTATCTAGAGCAGATGCTTGTTCTTCCCAGCAAGTTTCACTCCGATCCCTCCATTAAAACCGTTTCTTGGAATTTCCGGTCTCCCCCCCCCAACTCCCCCCTGGCTACCGAATCCGGTCAAGACTTTAAACGGGACATTACAGATATATATTCTATTCAGTTATGAAGTTTCATTACAATCCGATCACCCGTTCGAAAGTTACACACTTCTCAATTTCCCGGATTCCCCTGCCCTCCATTCCCCCCCAAAATGGTCGGATCAGGAAACTGATTATTTTTAAGTTTGTTTGGTCGGGTCTCTGATACGCCTGCCAAGTTTCATGGTCCTAGCACAACTGGAAGTACCCTAACTCGAAAAAGTGTGACAAAATGCCCTAAATTTTCAAGTTTCCAGCGCCCCGCACTCCCCCGCATATGGTCGGATCGGGAAGCTGATTATTTCCAGGTTAGTTTGGTCGGGTCCCTGATATGCCTGCCAAGTTTCATTGTCCTAGCACATCTGGAAGTACCCTAACTCGAAAAAGTGTGACAAAAAACTCGGACCGACCGACAGACGGAATTGTGATCGGTATATGGCACTTGAGCCAGAGGCTGCAAGTGCCATAAAAACAGGTGTCAACTTTGGAACCTTCACAGCCGCTTCTCTCGGGAGGCGTATTAGTTCGGGAGTATATGGGGGAGGCAAGAGACGACTGTGGAGAGGATGTTTTAGAAGCTTTTGACCAAAATTTAGGGAAAGGTTTTGCCTTCTTTTAACCAAAGTTTGAAGATTAAATTCTTTCAGGTAGTAAGAATATGGAAGCTTCGGTCCACCATCTCGATCTGATCTTCTTCTTCTTTTGTAAGTCCGAAGTGCCAAACTGGACAGGCATATTCTGTTATTGACCGAATGAACATGCAATAGATAAGTTTGAGTTTTTCTTTCGGCACTCCAAATTTTTTCGGTGTTTTAAGCACTGAAATACTTGCGTTTGTTTTCTGTAAAATCGATTTTGTGTTTTCATGCCAAGAGAGATCAGAAGAGATGACCACGCTTAGGAGAGTCATTGAGTTGCAAAGGAGTTCTTTGGGAATCAGAGGTTCAAATTGGGGATTTTAAAAAGGAAATAGGAATGACTGCTGTCTTTTCCTTGTTTACAATCATTCTAACTTCATTAGCATAGCTCTTATCCAACTTAGATACCACTTCAACCAGAGAAAGGTCATCGACGTATTTCCATCTTTCTTCTAGTGCGGCAGCTATATCATTAATCATTAGGAGGAAACATTATGGACCTAGCACTGTACCCTGGGGGACCCCGCAAAAAACTGGCAACTTAGAGGAAAAGGAATGGAAGAGGAAGGAAATTTTGGTATTTTACTACTTGTTCTCTATCAGTCAAAAAGCTTCTGATATTTTTGATAAGATATTCGGGAATGTTACTATCACGCATTTTCTGGATTAGAATAGAATGATCAACAAGGTCAAATGCCTTTTTGAAATCAATAGCTATTAGGTTAATCCATTTATGAGGCAGGAGGTCTCTCCAAATATCCAATTTCATTGCTATCCGTTCGAAAACCCGTTCGAAAGTTATAAATACCTCAAGATTCCAGATTTCCCCTCCCTCCACTCCCCCCACGATGCCCAAATCGGGGAAGTGACTATTTCCAGCTTAATCATTTAAGGTCCCTGATATGCCTGCCAAGTTGCATTGTCCTAGCACATCCGGAAGTACGAACTGGCGGGATCACCGGAATCCCCCCCCTCCGTCAACCCCCCACAGTGCCCGAATACAGTCCGGTTATGTTAACGATGTATCTAGGACTAGTGTTTATGCCAAACAAGCAAGCATCAACACCAAAAAGATATCAGGCCAGTTTTCACATTACTATAAAAAATAATCGCAAAAAATAATTATGCAAAATCATCATTAGACTAAACTCTGTAAATTGTTTTCTCAGTAGCAAAAGATAACATTGTGTGAGTAGTATCTACGCCAAACAGCACGCATCAATTCCAAAAAGATGTCAGGCCATATTTTCATTGCCAAAATCTTCACGTGGTAACAGTGACGCGTCATCTAGCGTTTACAATTCCGGGTCTAAACCCTAGGTAGCGCGCGCACCATTTTCTTTCTTCGCCGGACAAGTAGTTCTAGGGTTCGGCCGAAACCGGGAAATTGGCAGAAGTGGCAAGAACTTTTCGTCAAAACAGATATGACTTATACGGGTAAACACACATGCTGAATCCATATCTGACCTTGGTTTTCTCAGATGATTAGCTATTTGGCCTTAATCTGTTTCTGAATTTTAGTTGTAAGAATGTTCAAGGATTCTGGCGATGACTGGATCTGGCTAAGACAAGACCCAGTTGTCTGGATCAGATATTGAATTTTTGGGATCCCATCGAAAACTTTGGTCTTGTTTTTACACGACACGCGACAGTCTCCTGTCTTCTCACTACTAAGGTCTTTGGTTCTACTCTACCTGCAATCTAAGAAAACACCCTTCCCCCAATTTTGTGGTTTCAGAATGCATCACCTACAGGCATTTTTTTTAGAAGCGCGACCGCGTTTTGAAAAAAAATCCGATAGCCCCAGATGACAGCATCAAAGCATCATAATCCCTTCCTCGAAAATTTCAGATACGCCTTCTGATTTGGGAAGCAAAGTCACCGCTCATGAATGTAAAAAAAGACGACACTTACAGAAGCATCTTGAGTTTATATTCTCTTTCGGAGTAGATGATTTCCTCGACACTTACTCCTGCCAGAGATGCGACACCTATAGTAATTCCTCCAAGAACTGCCCCCAAAACGCCTCCTGAAAGACGAAGTGTTATCTTATAGCCGCATGGCTTACTCCTTTGTTGAATAAAATTAAATAAAATAAATAGCTTTTCTCGAACAGGTGTTGCAATGCATATCTTCCTATGTCCCACAGGAAGTTATATTATGATAACTACTTTTGTGGAGGTTGATACGATATTGTATCATCCTCCAGAGAGGCTGATACGAAACCGTATCAGCATCCGTAGATGTTCATCGAGCACTTTTCCTCAACTACTGAAAAGTCTTATATTATCTGATGCCATCGCAACCTTGCATTTGAAACAGACCGAAAGAAAGGTTAAGCCCGTTCCTAGATCTCGTCTCTGCCACCACGTCACTACACGTGGTGGGAAATCCTGCAGCGCGGCCCCACCCGAGGCGGAAGGATGATCGTTGAGGAGTCGCCTAACCCAGCTCCGACTACTAAGTAGATCTGAAGGGTGCCTTATGATTGGAGACCATATCTCCAAGCAACAATGGCAGGAATGAGCCAAGAAAATCACACTCTGACTTTCAATCAGTCAATCAAATTTATTACCAAATAGCTTAAAGCTAGAAGAGGAATAAAATATCTACGAAATACACAAAAACGACACGAATTAACTAATACACTTACAAGATATGACCAGAAATAGATGATGGGATGAAACTATGTAAAAACTGGGCAGAAGAATTAGCAGGATATGGAGAAAACTGATTGTCACTGCTCCTCTCGAACCGACGCACGGACGATGGAAGGGGAGGGAGGAATAGACGGCCCATCTGAGGACAACACACTATCTTTTCTTCAAAATTTAAACTCTGACTAAGACTGAGATTCCTGGCATGACTTGCTGCTAACGCCAGGTAGATATGCACCCAGTATGCACAGCTAGCGTCCTGGCACAAGTCAAAGTAACAAGATAATAGGCCTATACGGCGCCGAAAAACATCAACTTGCCATTGAAGCTTTATAAGCACTGTCGGAACTCCATTAATATAACCGATCTATCAAATTCTAACAGTTTAACCTCTTAGTCTCTCTGGTAAACTTTTCCCTTCTCTTTCTGTTGTCCATCAAGAAGACATATTCACTGTCTGGCGTCAGCATATGACTGATCTACGAAAACCATTTTTGATCGTGGAACAAAAGCTGGGTATCAGATTCTTTTTATCGCTGCCTAAAACAAAATTTGGCAAGGTACATTTTTCTGTCCAGGAATTCTGCTAGAGTTTCTGCATGATTTCGACTAACTGGTATTTGTGGGAAATTTTAACACAATCCAGAATATCTGCTTTGGGTTCAGATCTATTTCCAAACCAATTCATTGAACGCTAACATATATTACTGAACTCGAAGGGAAGCGTTTTCTTGGCATTAAGATTTTCAGGGTCTACAAAAACTATCAGGAAACATGGTTCTGGATTGATGTAAAATCTCAAACAAGCCAGTTTTTCTTTTTCCGTCTTCCCAGGGAATGTAACAGGTTATAATAGTCTAAATAGACAAGTATGACGTCCGCAGGGAATGTGCAGCTCATCACAAATACTTGCACACATTGGCACGTTTCACCTTCTCTCGAGGACCGGATCAGGTTAATTATGACCACGTCAAACCGCCAGCGAGACAGCTTAGTTGTGCGACTCGGTGAGGGGGTAGTACAGGGTGTATAAAAGGCGATTGGGTGTAGATGAATTTACCTATAACTGATCCTGAGAAGACACCCTTAGGTCCAAGTGAGACTCTTGACGCACCACACACACTTGCTCCTGCTATGACGTATTCTGTTACACCAATGTGGCCTCTGTATGTTCCCACTGTTGTTAACACGAGCCTAGAAAACAAGAGCTACGAGCTCACATGGCACTTGTTACGAGTAGGTGGTGCAAGAAAGTAGATGAGAACGTCTCAACATATCCCCCCCCCCCTAGTTTCGGACCTAGAAATAGGATATCTAATTATATCCTAATATGTCATCTAAGGTATATGATCTCCCTGTTTTCCAAGTTTCATTCAACTCTCCACCCGTTTGACCCCTATTCGAGCCACAGAATTTCCGGGACTCTGCTTCCAACTCGCCCCTGTGGCCATATACGACTCGGACTCATAAGCTTCGCATCTCAGACATCTCCTCTTCCGTTCCATCAAGTTTGATTCGAATCGGAGCATATCTGCAAAATTTTCGGTTCCCGCTTCATCCTCCTCCTACCATGGCCGGATCCCGTCCGGACGACAAATAAAAAATCTAATCCGCATAAACTCGGTACCGTCCAACTTGAATTTCTTTCATTTGGTTTGTGAGCATGTCATAAAGTTTCCGGACCCCTCCACCCCCCCCCCCCCCCCTCAAACTCTCCCAACCATGGCTGCATGTGGTTCAGACACATGTTTTTCATATCTAGGTCATCAGTTCGTATCGCCCATAAAGTTTCAGTCGAATCGAACCATCTGTTCGTAACCTACGAAAGTCAGAAATTTCCGGATGCCCGCCTTCCCTCAACTCCCCCAGAAATGGTTGAACCCAGGAACGGAAGTTCCTGGAAGAGCCCTTAGATCTTTGTTGAAGAATGGTGTACCAGTGAGGATGGTACTCATGTTGCGTCGGTGGTTTGGAGCTTCTCGAAATAGAGTTCTTTGGAAGGGTTCTTACACTGATTTTGATGTTGTTCTAAACCGGGGTCTTCGTCAGGGTGGGATTCTTTCTCCAGTGATTTTCAATATAACTATCGCTGCATGTCTTGATGGTGTACAGTCTTCTTTTATTTATGGTAAAGGTATCCTAGCCTCTCTTATAGCGTATGCTGACGACATACTCCTTATTAGCCGTTCTCTATCGGGCCTTCAGAATAATGTAAATTATCTAGTTAAGTCTTTTAAAGAATATAGCCTGATTTTTCGACCTGAAAAATGCCAGTTTATGGTTTTTGGTCCAAAACCCCTTGAACAAATTTCTCTTTCAGTATCTGTCCGTATATATAATTCAGTCCTAAAACCATATGAGTCTTTAAGATATCTGGGAATCCCTTATGGCCCGACTTTGTCATTAACGAGGGCTCTAGTAGTAAAAGATGTGGAGTCGCGTATTTCTTCTAGTTTCGGGGCGGTGATTTGTCTCAGGGATTTCCTATCTAGACGCAATCTTGCAAAGATTTTTAACACTGTTGCTCTTCCACAGGCTTTGCTTGCATCTTCTTTTTTACCTTTTTTAACGTTGACAAATTTATCTCATATTAAAACTACTTTTTTTAATTTTGGGAAATTTTTATGCCGGTTTTCGAAATACCAATCCAGTTCTTTTATGATGGAAAATTATGGTTTAAAAAACCCCACTGATATTTTGAAAAAGAAACGGGAAACATTTTTTTCAAAAATTTATTCCATAAAGCACACTTTGACCGATGCGTTGCGTTGATTGTATTTTGGTTAAAGTTTAGGTAGACTTCATTGAGGATAGCGTAGGCTAATTGTTTTTTTTTTTTTTTTTTTTTTTTTAAATGAAGTAGAGTTTGTATGAAAGTATATGGTCTAGTTATTAGTCTGTAGACCGATTGTGTGAATTTTATTATATTTTCTTTACTCGCCAGCTTTGGCGGATTGAATTCCTTGAATTGAATTCCTGGAGCAATTTCGTCCCATGCCCACAAATCACTTGTCAACACGTTGAAACAGGCCACGTTGAAGAAAGAAACTATTCACTTGTGTGCGGTCGACATAGCCGGAGGCTTTGACAACGTCAATCACAATCAAGCCTTATTTTCGTTATGTCGAAATGGCGTTAACAGGGCTTTAGTAAAGGCTCTGCACTTCTGGTACTCGAACTCCAGAGTTCTTATCAAATGGGACGGTAATCTTAGTGACCCTATTTCTGTTAGGAAAGGTGTTCCGCAAGGCCGTGTGTCATCCCCACACATCTTTAAATGCGCAATAGCAGATTGTTTAAATAACCTAACACCTACTTATTTTGTCCAAGGTTTTGGAATAAGTTACATTGCCTACGCAGACGACATACTTTTGATCAGTAGATCTAAAAAAAAAATTACAACACAATCTGGAATCACTTTTCAAGGACCTTAGTAAAATCGGGTTATCTATTAATCTGGAGAAGTGTCAATATATGTGTTTTAATCCGCCTAAAGATTCTTCTTCCACCCTTAAAGTCACAAACAGCCTTCTGCAACCACAAACCTCAATCAAGTGGTTGGGAATTTCAGTTTCAACAACCCTCAGAAAAATGTGCGAAGCAGCTGTTCTGTCAACTGCAAATGCGACGAGGATAGGTTATGGGAAAATCGTTCCAAACAGAGCCAGGTACAACCGACGAGGTCTAGCAAAAATCTACACAAGCTTTTGCTCCTCCTCTGTGCTTTTCCTCGCTCGTTTGTACCCGATTCTCAAAAAAAGACACCAGCCAAATGCGGTCATGTTTTTTCAAATATCTCCGTTTTCTTCTGTACCTTCCTCGTCGCATGCGCAATCATCGAATCATGGAGAATTTTTTTGTCTTGGACCCAACTGCCAAGCTAAAAGAAATAAGTAGCCATCTTCTGCCACCATCCAACCGCCTTCCTGCCCATCGCCCAATGCGCCTGCTAATGCAGTAAATTTATTGTTCTTTTCGTGTTTCGTTGTGTGTTTCTTGTTTTGCGTTCGTTATCTTTTGCTGTTGTTGTAGATTTTGTCTACCCTCTGTATTTCTTGCTAAGCGTTCATTTACCTTTTTTTTTGTATGTACTGTGCAAATGCCTTATTACTAGGCTGCATGTAATAAATTCATTCATTCATTGATCGGGTCACTAATATGCCTGCCAAGTTTCATTGTCTTTAGCCCATTTGGAAGTATCGTCTTTCGCGATCACCGGAAATCCGGGAAACCCCCTCCACCTCGCACCTAAGAGCTCGAATACGATCCGGTTCTGTCACGAACGTATCTAGGGCTTACGATTGTTCTCCCAACCAAATTCCATCCCGATCCATCGACTCTAAACGTTTCGCGATATTTCCGGTGCCCCCTTCACATACCCACCCCCACACATAAATATCGGATTGAATCTAGAATTGAAATAGAACATTTGAGACGATAGCTTTTCTAGTTGCCGAGTTTCATTCAAATCCGATTGCCGGTACTAAAGCCATGCATGTCACCAGATTCCGGATTCCCCATCCATCCACTCCCCTCACGAGTGGTCGGATCGGAGAAATGACTATTCTCAAGTACCTCTGTTCGGGTCTCTGACATGCCTGCCAAGTTTCATTGCACTAGTACATCAGGAAGTACCGAACTCAGTAGATCGCCGGAATTCCGGACCCCCCTCCAACTCCCCTCGCTGTGCCCGAAACCGGTCCGGTTGTGTGAACGACATATCCAGGACTTGTGCTTGTTCTTCCCACCAAGTTCCATCCCGATCCCTCGACTCTAAGCGTGATCCTCGGTTCCCCCCTCTAACTCCCCCCCAAAGTGACCGGATCCGGTCCGGAACGGAATTGGGTCGTCTGAGACACGAGGTCTTTCCAAATATCAAGTTTCATAAAAATCCGACCACCCGTTCAAAAGTTATACATACCTCAAGTTTCCGGATTCCCCCTCCCTCCACTCCCCCTCAGATGGTAGTATCGGGGAAGTGACTTGTTCGAAGTTAATCTGGTCGGGTCCTTGTTACGTGAGCCAAGTTTTCATCGTCCTAGCTTATGTGGAAGTGCCCGAACTAGCAAAAACCGGACCGACACACCGACGGACGGACGGACAGAAATCGTGATCGCTATATGGCACTTCGCAAAGGGCAAGTGCTATAAAATATATCTGAAATTTTGTTATAAACTGTTATAGGAAAAGGAAGACAATTTTCTTCCTTACCGAGATAAAATGATACTTCTGCTCGTCAAGAACAGGAGAACAAATGTGTACATACTAAAATCACACACTTACGCAAGTGAACCAGTGAATAGGCCGAGCCGAATCCCGTATTTCAGAAATGCTCTTACAGCACTTAATGTGATCTGGTTCTGAAGCATTGTCTAGAAAAGAAAAAAAGTCTATCAGTACCAGGTAAAGACAAAGTCCTGTGAAACAAGACCAAAGGTTTCGATGGGATCCCAAAAATCCAACATTTGATTCACACAATTGGGTCATGTCTTCGCCATTCAGTCTTCGGCATATTCCTTGAATAGTTTTACTGTTAAAATAAAGTTCAAAAATGGATTAAGCATGTCTCCTTGCCCCGATACCGAATCTCTAATCGATTTCGGAAACAACTTTGAGCTTAAACCAAATTTCCAGTTTCAGCCGAATTCGTGATGAACCATTTGCCCAGCAAGAAAACGAATTTCAGATATAGATTCAGCGGACCTCCTTACCCCCTCAATGAACATCTTATTAGCTTATAAAACATACATGTTTTTACCGTAAATTCGAAACCTCTAAAAAAAAACTCGAAACCTCGAAAGCCTCTAAAGATAGGACTAAAGGACCCATCTACGAACTTGACCTTTACTTTACCAGTGAATCCTCATTGAACAACATCCTCGATGGAACAACATATTTCCTCGTTTGAACATTATGTATCAACCGACCTTCGACCTTCGATTACACTAGATCTCTCCGACGTCGATAGAATAAACGAATGAGCGTCGTCATCCACGCGCAGAGCTATGCTGGTTTGAGAATAAAGGGGTAGGGACTGCTATAGCCGAAAATTGGTCGACAAAGTTTATCTCCGGTTTTCGCCGGATTCCAAGTAAACTACTAGTCCGGCAAGAAAATAACTTCCATATTCGGATTCAGCATGTCTCCTTACCCCTAAATCAACTATCTCAATAGCTTTTAAAAAATATTTTTTTTTGCCCCTTAATTTGAAACCCCCTCCCGTACCCCTAAATGTAGGGCTACAAAGCCCATCTACGAACTCGACCTTTCCCTTGACCCAAAGAATCCTTACACCAAGTTTCATCAAAATATCTCATTCCCTTCGAGAGTTATCGTGCTTACAGACGGACAGACAGACGAATAGACGGCCAGACGGAAAACTTTTGCGATGTCATAGGTATCCCTCACTTACGCTCTGGGATCCCAAAAACAGTCCTGTTTACTAGGCTATACGTAAAAGCAAAAAACAGAACACAAAAACATATGCTTACTCTTGCTTCATGCTGACTAGTGAAGGCAGTGGGCTGATGGTGCCTTAAAAAATTGGTGTACGTCTCTTGAGCTCTATAAGCAGCTCCTAAAGAGCCTCCTAACATCAAACCTAGCAGACCAGTGGACTTTGAGAATTCCAGTTGAGGGCTCATTAGCCCATAATCTCTGGAAAAAAAAAAATAATCTCTTATCTCAAACTTCCTCTTTTATTTTCCTCAACCGTCCATGGAGTCCATAACCGTCCATATTTACTGACCGAGCTGTTTGTCAGCTGAATTTTTAATTTTTTATATCTGTTTATTATTTTGTTGTATTATGTTGATGTGACACGAAACCTACTAGTCGGCTTGTCCGTGTTATGGCTTTCTTGAATATAATTGAATTGAACTGAGCAGCTCAGCTTACCTGTTGTGGATGTGTCTAAATAAAGCTATGTCATCCCAACCTGTATAATTTGAGTAATGCCTGTATAACAATGGTGGCCTTCACTTATTTTCTGGAGGAAGTCCAAACACATCCTAGGCTATCAGGTTGGGACTTGATCGACAACATCAGGTGACAGCCACTGAGGTTTTTCTTGACATGATATTCCAACAGACAACGCCACCTTGTTGCTAATAAACATGATTCCAGTTATTTTTGCAAACTCGATGAAGTAACATGCTGCAGAGGGTGGCTAGCTTGTGTAAAAATGATGTCATGATACTCTGGGTATGGAAAACGATAGAGTGCCCTGGAGTCACGGGTGTCAAGCTAGTCCAGACACAACAGTAGTGTCATACAATTTCATACCTTGATGGGAGTCAGTCCAAATCAGTGAACTGTATGAAGTTTGGCCACTAAAACTAAAAGGGCCCTTTTAGTCTTCAGGGTGAGGGGCAGGACAAATGTTCTAAAGTGCCGTCCTTTAGGCTCTGGAGTTAGAACTCTCACTTACTTTTCTACTACTTGCTAGTCTCTTTTTATTGGGCTACTTGTGCCTCCTGTGCCATGCCGTGCCTCTTTTTAGTTGATCATGTGAATAAGTAAACAATAATAATAATAGATGTCTTGACCATTATAATGCACAAACGTACAAAAAGACGGAGTAATTAAATAAAGAAGAAGAAAAAGAACAAAGAAACAACTGAAAAAAAAAGAACAGTCAACAACAATAATGGAAAGAACGCAAAAAACTTAAAAAGAAAAACAACACACACTGACAGAATTTAGACTGAGTAAAGCATCTGCTGAGCTACATTAAGGCTGCGCTTAAAGCGCTCTCGCCTTTCCCGAATAACAGATATAGGTCGTGCTACTCCATACTTTGAAGATAATCTGCTTTTACTTGTCCAAGGTGAAACCCTCAGCAGATACTTTATATATTTGTAAAAAGATTTACGAATGTCATTCATATCTGAGCAGGAAAACAGCTTCCAAAAAGGTGCCGAAGCAATAACGTGCGGAACTACAAAGGAATTATACATTTTAGCAAGAATAAATCGATCAAATTTCAATTTCACAGAAACAAGGATTCCGTATGCTTTACGAGCTTTATCACGAAGAAATGTTTTTAGAAGCCAACGGGTGGCACGGAAACTGGTTCCCAGAGGTAGACCCAAGTAAGTCAGATACTCCTTGGGTTGCAGGCAGTGTTTCAACTCCTCTCGATTTTTCGGGAGATCTCCCGACTTTTTTGAAAATCTCCCGACTAATATTTTCTCCCGATAATCTCCCAATTTTCGTAATCTTGCCAAAATTATAATAAGGTTACAATTCTCGAATTTCAGAACTGGGTTTTATACCAAAGTCTCTTCAAGATCTTTAGCGGAGAAATGGCCGAGTTGCGAAATTTTAGCCTGCGGCGCATGGTTGCAACGTTATCTAGTTTTGTACAAAAATATCTAATTTCTTATCAGAAAAGTAAATTGATTTTTTTTTTAATCCTGCATGACAAGGTTTGGACATAAATCTTCTTTGTAAGCATTGAGAGAAGATGGTCGAGTAAGACTCTGGTCACTGTCATTTCATTCGGGATCCCAAAAGGATGATGGATCATAAATGTTTCCCAAAACTTCGCCCACGGCGCCTGTTTTCTCCGTTTTTTCCGTCCGTTTTTTGGAAGGGCATGTCATTTAGTTAGGGTTTCCTTAAGGTTTAGGCTTAGGATTTGAGAAAATTATACACTAGAATCTGTGTGGGAAATAGTTGATTTTGGCAGAAAAAGCCCGAATTGAAAAATTTCGCCGGAGGTGCTCGCTATAATATAGTCTTGGAAGCTGCTGCCAGAGGCTCGCTCTCTCCGGTTGGAAATATTTCTGGAAATCCTTGGGATCTTAAGGTTTGACTAAAGTTAAACGCCAGAATTTGCATAGGAGACAGTTGTGCGAAATGCGAAACAGTAATACACTCCATGTAGTCTTCGCAGAAACGATGCCTAGTAGCTGTCTAATCAGCTTTCGTGCTGCCCGTTAGTAGCCTACTTAATACGGTTCATTTTCGCATTAAAAAATTGAAATAAATCAAAGCTCAAATTGTAAGTTTCGAGGATTCGGTAGAATTTCTGGTAGATTCGTGAAATCTGTTTGGCTCTCCCCCCCCCTCCCCAACGAAAATGAGCTTGCGACGCCCCCGATGACACTGACGCCCAGGGGCGTCGCAAGGGGTGGGGATGCACCCCCCCACCTTTTTAAGATTCGGTAAAATTATATACAAAACTAGGAAGAGGTCGAGTGAAGCACTGGTCGCAGACAAAATGTCATCGATACTCTTTACTTTTATTTTAGATCCCCAAAAGAATATTTCGAAAATTCCGCCTGTAGCGCTTTTAGTAATATTCTCTACTTTGTAGAAGGGCGCATCATTTGACTGGGGTCTTAAGCCAACTTTAGAATTGAGATTTCAAAACATTAAACGGTAAAATATTGATTGAAATTAAATTTGGCAGGAGAAAGCAAAAAAAAATCTCGCCTGCGGCGCTCCTTTTATGTGATGATGGGTAGTATTGACGAGACTACAGTTGGTGCTGCCGGAACGTCGCTACATCCGGTTCCTGGAACTTTTTAGAGTCTCGGAATCTAATCCACGGTAAATGCTAGAATTTGTAAGAGAAGCAGTTAAATTTTAGCCTAAAGGAAAAAAAATGGATTTCGAAAATATTCGGCTGCGGCGCTCGGTTTAATTTTCCATTGGCTATAATAGATAGAAGCTGTTGCTGCAATCATGTCCGGCAATATATTCTCCAAGTGGGCCAAAACGCCGCCTAATAGTTGGCTTATCGTCTTTCATGCTGCCCTTTAATGTTACTCTTCCTATGTAATCCTTTTTGTTCCATAATTTAAAGCTCGAATTCTCAGTTTCTAGGATTCGGTAAAAATCTGTGAGAGATTTTGTCTCTGCACCCCCCAGCGAAAATGCATTTGCGACGCTCCTACTGACGCCCGATCTTTGCTTTGATAACTAAAGGCACAATGGGCTGTATAGAAGTAATTTAGGATAATCCTGCGAAGCTTGAAGAGTTAGCATCGGTTCGGCACAATTTAAACTAAATTGCTTGAAAACTGGAAAAGTTACGATTTAATTCCTCTACTTTCGATTTGCTGACTGTCACCAAGGTGATACAAAGTCAGGTTTCCAAAGGATTTTCAATTTCCTGACGGACGGACGTACCCATTTCATAAACCTAATTTTCTTTTGAGAAATCCGAGCTGTTTCTAAAATTTGCAAAATCTGGGGCCCAGGCTCTTACGGAAACGGAAAGAGAAATTTTAAGTAGACCTCAAAGCACCAAGTGTCCCTTAAATTTTAGAGGTGTAATGGAGATCGGAAGTTTACTATCAGCCTTGCTATCAAACCAGTCATATAATAAAGTTTGTCATTTGCGCATCGAAATTACAATTATGAAGAATTAAATGAGTAGCCTACTTTTACATGCTAACAAGTTGAATGCAATTACTCAATGCCATTTTTGTAACAAAGATAACTCTAAAATTGCTTTGTCAGCCATAATCACAGTTTCAAACTTCCGATTTCCCCCTCGATCTCTTAAAATTATCTCCCGATTTCCCCCCTCCCGATTTCTTAAAATTATCTCCCGACAATCCCCTGATTTTTTCGAAGCAATTCCTGATTTTCAGAAAAAGAAAGTAGAAGGTAGGTCGTGGATAGCGGATACATTATCGCTCTGTCAAATCGTGAAAGTGAAAACACGTGACAGCAGAACGTTAGACCTAATATTTACGAACATCTCAGACTTTTACGATGCCCCATACAGTGTCCCCCCCATCGGTCTCAGTGATCACTTAACCATTATTTGGGAACCGAGGGAAAAACGAACGGTTAGAGAGAAACGTTAGAGAGAAACGAACGGTTGTCTACCGGCCATTTACTCCCAACCAGGTAACTGTGTACAAAGAGTGGTTGAAAAACAAAAACTGGTGTAACGTCCTTTGCCTTACTGACGGCAACTCCATGACCTCGTCTCTGACCGAAGAGCTCTATGATAAATACAGAGAAGTGTTTCCTGAAAAGAGGAAAGTGATTAAGCCCCAAAGCAAGCCATGGGTGACAAAGGAGATGGAACAACTCATGGTGGAACGTGATTGTTTTTATGCTTGGGGTATGCTAGACGAAGCAAAACGGCTTCGGAATAGAATAGTGACCTTGACTCGCAAAGCGCGGAAAGAGTATGGTATTTTTACTGTCGCCAAGCTTGCTAACTCGGACCCTCGCACGTTCCATAAGAAAGTGCAAGAAATAATGGGTAGACAGCAAAAACCTGTGGTTGTTTATGATCAAGCTGGGGAGCCTGTAAGTGCTGACCTTATTAATGACCATTTTGTTTGAACCGAAGAGGTTATTTCTCGTGTTATTACTCTTTACTTCCGAGTTCCCGCGATGGACCTTTCGTTGCTGGTTCAATGTCGATACTCTGACCGAGAGCTAACCCCGACTTGCGAACATAACGGTAGCGTGCGAACGGGGAAATCGTTCAACTCTTCAAAGGCGTATTTGGGATCGTAGTCTTTCGTTTGGTGGTTCGAGCTGACTTACTGTATTGATACTTGGCAATCACAAAAAGGTTCACTTTCAAAAGCTTTCTCTCGGCTTATTTCTAATTCGCATCTCCTTCGCCTCTCGTACGTATCTGTTTCTAAAACCGCTCTCCAGTTCCTGCTTCCACCACCACCACTTCCGTTAGCTTGCACAATCGCGGTTCTTCCAAAACCCTCAGAAACCACGATGCTTTACCAAAATCTATGTTTTTAGCAGGATATTCAAAACCACCATTTCCAGGAAGTTCCACCCAAAATCTACGTTTCCAAGGGGAAATGGAATATTCTTTTACGTCTTTTATATTTTCTGAACTACGAATAAAACGCTTCCGATAATTAATTATTAATGACCAACCCAATGTAACACTCCTTCCTTCCCTGAAAAGTTTTGTCTCCGACAAAACAGAACCACGTCAAAACTTGATATCTTCTACTTAGCTTTCTACTGCTTAAGCTTCATTTTGATTTCAATTATTTTTAACTCTACCAATCGGTCAGTCTGTCTAACCTTAGGTTACAACAGGACAACCTAGTTGCAGTATCGGCTTTGTAAAAATAAGATTCTTAATTCTTAACAGCCTCAACTCTTGCTTTGCCTGAGGGTTCTCATAGCGGTGACTACCGGGTTTTATGGACCCGAAGTCGGTGCTCCAGCACTACTAGCTGTCTACTCTCCTGGCCAAGCGTAATATTTTATAAAAATATTCAAAACAATAAAATAAATTCTATATCCCTCCCCCCTTTCGAAAAATTTCGTTCGGGGTGGGGTCTATTTTTATTTCGACGAAATCAAGTTTTGATTCTCCGATCACAACTACCAACAAAGAAGGATAAGTATCACTAACGTCTGGTCACTCCATTTTACTTTATAAATTTAGTAAATTTAAAATGAGATATACTGCAAAATCGACACAATTACTTTTTTAAAATATCAAATATTTGGAAAAGTTTGCTTTCGAACCAACCTCCCAGAATTAAAGAAGGAATAAACTTTTTCTCTTTTAAAGTTCTACTTAAACCATGTGCAAACTTAGAAGCTGTGGTCGCGACGCAAGGAACGAGAACTACATTACCACGACTCTGAAATTCGCCTTGCCAAAGCTGTTGTCAAATTTACAATCATCAATATCTAATTTCGTATTCTCCTCCATTGGCTCTTGATACTCGGCCATGATGATGAACTCTCCTTGCGGTCATCTTCCATGACCTCTATGCCAGCGTAGCTGAATGAGTTTGCAACGACGTTTCTTTATACAACCAGATGTCAGCTCCTGCAACAAATGAGCAATTAGCATACAATAAAAGCCGGCTAGTAAGACTTCACTAGCCGTTGGCTAGAATCGGCTGTCCTCTGACGCCCGATTTTAGCCACAAGGGACTGCATAATAGTTGGCTGGCGTTTGGCCATTATAATGGTATGGCCATTTCGATAATTTCGCTGGATAAATAGTTTCGCTTATATACATGCTTCTGTACACACAGGCGTCTTTAGAAGTTGGCTTACTCTTAGCCGTTAGAACTGTATGGCAATTTTGACAAATATGTCACAGATGAAGTTCATACTTCATACGCAATTTCTTAATATACGTTGTCGTAACCTCTTATTTTCATTAGGCTTGTTGTTGTGAGTGACCTATGATTCGAGGTCCCAAAATGGTACAGTCGCACTATCATCTCCCTTTTAACTTGAGTTGTTTCGGGTAGTGGCAGAATTTTGATTAACTGCTTCGTTGCAGTCACCTTGGTACGGTTCTAAACAGTTGTTCTTATTCTACCTGGGAGTGTGCGACAAAATGTCAATGGTTGGTCAACAGATACTTGTACTTTTAGATCGATAGACGTCTGTGCCGCGATGACGTAATCAATCCAAGGACGCCATAAAAACGCACTTTGACATGAAATAGTAATAAAATTGATTTATAGCTACGTTTCTCCTGGGTTCTTTATTAAGAACCTCTGGCGGTGCAGGCAACTCCTCGTCCACATACAGGTTGACTCCCAATCCAATGAGGGGTGGTGATTCAGCTTGTCCGTCTTTCTCCGTAGTGTATGTGGACGGTGTCTTTCCTCCTCCACGCCTTACAACGGCGACACACTGATAATCCTTGGATTCACTTCTACTTTAAATTAAAATCTGTAAAATAGTAAACGCATTATATCTAGAACAGCTGTATAACCGCTTACTTCGCGATATTCTCACGTCTTCTCTGTATTTGATCCTTTGTGATGAAAATATTTCTGCTTCATTCAGCCGCATTATTTTTGGTTCGATGTTCCCGAATTGTACTTTCCAGGAACAAATCTTATCTGCGTCTCCAGTTTTCGACATTATTCTCTCAGCAAAATTTAGAATTGAATTATTCTTCAATTCTTTTAGATCGTCCCACATTAAGCGGAGGTCCAGTTTCTTACTCTGAGTAAATTTGTCTTTCCCGTCGCTCAATTTCAAAATTTGATTTTTCCGTTTGGACATTAAAATCAAACTTTCATCTATTTCTAGGGTAAACCATAGATCAAAAATTCCCCTAGTAGGTACAGGAAAAATGCGAAATAGTTCAAAATCTGGTGCTGCGTCTTTCAATGGTATTTTCAAAGCCACCTGCAATCGCTCTTCTACCAAGCTAAAAGAAGATTCAAGCAAAAGCGAATACCAAGCAAAAGGATTAATCGGTTCTACGTTTTCAGCTAATTCGTAAATACCCTTTGAACGGACCAATTTATCAACCTGCTCAAGAAGTATCTTTAAATCTTTGGGGGGAACCAGTAGATTGGGAATTTTCTTTGCTTCTAACACGGATATCGCCCTCTCCACTTCTAAGAAATAATCAGCCAGGACCTGCAAATGTGATCCCGTTTCAAACATTGCGGAAGACAAATAGGCTGTTTCTAGAGCCAAAGTTACATTAACTTGCCGTTCATCTAGTTGGATAAGGGTTCGTTCCACTTTCCCAATTCCCTCCAAAATCTCTGATAATGTCCAGTTCAGGCTTGACATACGATTTTCTAGATTCCACAGTGAACTTTGAGTGGTTGAATCGTGGAACAATTCAGCCATTCTGATTTTATCACGCGTGGTTTGAAGAACTGAATTATCGTCCAAAACCAATTCAAGTTTTTGTTTTAATTGATTTGCTACGTTAAATACGGACTCTGAGCTTTCGGAGGTCAAACCTGAAAAGACGGTCGTTCGTTCCCTAACCATATGCAAAACTGAATTCTTATAGCGGTCCATAGCGTAAATTTTAGCCAAAATCGAATTTTCATAATTCTTTGCAATACTTTCAAAAAGTCTCGCGGAATAAACTGATTTACGCTTGAATAGTGGTTTTATTGCCGCCGAATATCTTTCCGCACGTTCACTCAACAGCTGATATGTCGACTGCAAGTGTCCTAACTCGACATCGAGGTATACTGTCCATTCCGAAATAGTCACTGTTACTCCCACGGTCTTATGAATTAAAGCGCCATCGACTAGCGAAAATGTCCTACCATTTTGAGTTGTGAGGTGATTTTCTGAGTCTTCAGCCAATGCTGCTACTGCAAGAACGAGTAGGAATCCACTGTTCATTTTTTTGGTTTTGAGCAACGATACACCTACAGTAAAAATATTATGCGCATTCATATTTAAACTCTGGGCTTATCACTGTTTTAAATCTTATCCCAATCGACTAAATTTTCGGGTCTGATTTTAGGATACATAGTTCGCAGTCCGCTTAATTCTGAGGTCTTAAACATTCCTGCTGGACAGTAGACTGTTTTTATCCACGGTTCACAACACGGTGTGTTGTCCCACCAAGTAACTGTTTTCCCGGTGCGCGAACTTTCAGGTTTACCCCCGGCCGGTTCTTTTGCGAGAGTGGGTAACGGAAGAATAGTGGGCGGGGATAACGGATCAGTAGTGGGCGGGGATAACGGGAGATTTATGGGTGTGGGTAGCGGAATTTCGTCAAAATCAGGGGGTATGATCAGTTCATCCTGGACGACGTCTTTTTCCCACAAACTCCTGGGAACGTACGTCTTCAAACGATTATAATGGACAACTTCCACCCGTCCGTCTGATAGTCGTGTGATTTCAAAATTTAACCCATTCTCTAAAATTGCCGATACCCGGTACGGTCCCGCCCATCGTATTTTGTCTAATTTTCGTAGCCGCGCGTCGGGTGGAGTATGCAACAGGACGAGAACGCCCACCTTTATAGGTTTCTGATTCTCATTTCTGTTGTAATAAAACCGTTGCCTCTCCCGAGCAATGTCAGAGTTTTCTCTGATCATTTGGTACGCAGTTCTTTGTCGGGTAATCATCTCTGATTTGTAATCGGTGTCCAGATTATAATAAACTCTACTGTTTATGACAGTGTCCGTCGGGAAACGGACGTCGCGAAGGAACATAGCATAGAACGGATTATCTGAGATGGATTCATGAAAAGCCGTATTCATAGCAAACTGGACATAACGAAGTTGATCCTCCCAATCAGAGTGTCCCCTATCTTTGACATAAAGGCTTAAAATGTTTGCAATATCCCTATTCCGTCTTTCTACCGCCCCGTTACACATTGGATGGTAAGCAGATGTACGAAGCTGCTTAATGTCTAGAAGTTCAAGGATGCCTTTGAATACCGCATTTATGAATTCTGAACCCTGGTCGCTAATTAAACGTTCACACGCTCCGTAAACCAGAATGAAATTCTCGACGAACGCTCTGGCAACAGCTTTTGCTGTTTTATCCGCTATGGCCGTAAGAACAATGTATTTCGTGAAGTGATCAGTGATAACGACTATATACTTTGATCCTTGCCTGGACACAGGTAAGGGACCTAGTAAATCAATGCCTACCATATCGAGTGGTCTCGATGATTCGGGAATGGTGCCCAAAGGTGCCCTAGGTAAATGGTTAAGACCTTTTCGTTGACAGCAGTCAAGGCAACACTGAACGTATTGTTTGACAACGTTGTACATGTTTCTGAAGTAAAAACGGTTGCGCACGCGTTCATATGTCTTGAGGAACCCAAAATGACCCGATATTTTAGAATCATGGCAATCAAATAGCACTTCCGGAATAAGCGAGCGGGGTAAAACCGGTACTACCCGCAGATCCGATCTACGGCAGTTTTGATACGGGGTGTAAACGTAACAAAGTAAGCCATCATCTAGTACAAAATTTTCGATTTCGCGCAAAACTTGATTTTCGATTTGAGAGGGCAACTCACTACCATGCTGAAGGTAGTTACGTACCGCAGACGAAAACCCGTCTTTCCCTTGTAAATTACGCATTTCCTGTGAAGAGAACTGGCTGTCCGCCCCTGGTACCACGGCCATTATATCGAGATTTGAATCAGCCGTCGGAAGGCGACTGAGTGCGTCTGCGACAACGTTTTGAGCCCCCGGAATGTGTGTAATCTCAAAATCGTACCCCTGCAGTTCCATCTGCATTCTAGCCCACTTCCCGGTGAGATCCTTCCCTGTGCTCTTCATCAACCACTGAAGAGGCTTATGATCTGAGGCGACAATGAATTTTCTACCAAGCAAGTAAGGGCGAAACGACCTAATGCAGTGCGTAATGGCTAAGGCCTCCTTCTGAACCGCGGCGTGTTTTACCTCTGCGTCATTGAACGTACGTGATGTATACTGCAAGACCTTTTGTACCCCATTTTGAATTTGTGTCAAAAATCCCCCACACGCCTTGTTGCTGGCATCGCAATAAATTTTCATCGGATTTGCTGTTCGACTAAGATCTGGAAGACCAAGGATAGGTTCTTCCAATAATTTAGACCGAAGCTGTTCAAAAGCCTTCTTTTCTTCATCACCGAAAACAAAAGATACCTCCTTTTTCGTGAGTTTAATAAGAGGCGACGCTATGGCCGAAAATTGGGGAACAAATTTCCGGAAATATGAGAATAGACCTATGCAGGATCGCAATTCACTGACGTCTTTCGGATACGCGAGGTCACGTACGGCACTTAACTTATTAGGATCGGGACGAATTCCATTTTTATCGACACGGTGACCCAAGAAAATAACTTCTTCCTTGAAAAAATCACATTTCCGCGCTTTCAACTTCAAACCAGCTTTGCGAAAAGCTGCAAAAACTTTAGTCAACAAAATCATGTGTGAATCGTCGTCATCGGAGGCGTTTATCACGTCATCGAGATAAACGGCGACCCCTTCATCAAACAGATGTTTTAAAATTCGATGCATAATTCTACTATAAGCGGCGGGTGCGTTTTTTAGACCAAACGCGAGTTTCGCATATACGAATTGCTCGTAGCCGGGAGCTGAAAATCCTGTATATTTTCGACTTTCCGGGTCAACTGTCATCTGCCAATAGCCACTTAAACAGTCGAGAACAGAAAAAATCTTTTTACCATGCAGTTTGTCTAAAATAGCAGCAATATGGGGAAGGGGAAACTCATCGCTGACAGTCACATCATTCAGTCGACGAAAATCTGTAACGGCCCGATAAGATCCATCCTTTTTCCCTACTAACAGCAGTGGAGCCAGCCACGGTGAAGCTGCTGGCTCTATGACTTTACAGGCCAACATACGGTCTATTTCTGCCTTTGCAATTGGTTCTAGGTGGACTGGGATGCGATAAGGATGGATTTTCTGTGGGGAAGCATTACCAACGTCAATTACAAAAGGCTCAATATTACAAGTGCCCAAATCAAAATCGTCTTTCGCAAACACGTCATGATTATCAATAAGAAGTTTCTCAACATTTTGTTTTCGGATTGGGTTCTTTGCAAGATGATCTAATTTGAACATTTTAAGAAACCCATCCACTTCATTGTTCGGCAGTAAACCAGAACCCGAAATGACCTCTGTGGGTTTCAATGTTTCAGAAATACTCAGGCAAAACGTTTTCTTCCGGAACCCAAGCTTCGGCATTTGCCATGTAGAACCGGGGAATTTTCAAAGTTTTATCCGAATAGTTCTCTATGAACACCTGAAACATGCCATCCTGAGTAGTTACAAGCTGTTCCGGTAGGACTAAGTCTGGGAATCTTTCGCTCATTTCTTTTGTAGGTGAAACCAAAAATAAACCGTCCGTATCTATTGGCCCCCTACTAGTAGATAACACGCACCGCTTACTGGTCTTGGCATTAACACTAGCCCTAGACACAAGTTGAAGCCTATATATGCGTTTCGGCGATTTCGCCGATTCGACCTCCGGTTTTCCTAACCCAATTTCTGATTTTAAACCATCACTTTCATTGATAGGAGGTGGACAAGGGTAGCTGGGATGGGGTAAATTAACTACAGGACTAACGGAGGAACAAGGAATCGACTGTGGACCACAGGACTGGCTTCGAGCAAAACAACAATTTGGTTTCATTTGTTCTTTAAGGTTGACCAGATTTGCCGACGGGTCAGAAAATTCACAAACAGACCGCAGACTTTCCCCGTTAGAGCCTCTACGGATTAATTTGTCATTCTTAGCATCAATTAATAGGTCATTTTTCTTCAAGAATCCATAACCTAATATCATCGGCATTTTCAATTTGTCACTTATCAAAAACGTCTCAAAGTATTCATGTTCGTCAATATTAACATTCTCTGAAATACTCCCGATAATTTCCATGGAATGACCGGTAGCACTGCTAACATCATTATAGTTTTTAACTATCTTTGACCTAACTAAATCGGGTAACTGCAAAAACATATCGTAACTTAAAAGCGATATCGAGGCGCCACTATCGGCAAGCGCGCGTACAGAGACACCACACACAGAAGCATTAACATACGGCAAAACTTTACAATTTACTCCACTGCAATTAGCAAAATACGACGCTATAAAATTTTCTCCCATAATTTTAGTCGAACGATAAGGGACGGGATGCGCATCAGAATTTACCGAAACGTGACGAAGTGCGCGTCCCCTTACAAGTTTAAACGACTGAAGTTTTCAGCTAGATGGCATTCCCTTGAGAAATGTCCCGGTTTCCCACATTTAAAACATTCCTTGGGACGAGGACCGGCAGATTGGCTGCAACATTGTCTTGCCAAATGCCCTACTCTTTGACAACTATAGCAACGCAGGGTACGGGGTGCGCGACATTCCCGAGCAAAATGACCGGTTTTGTTGCAGTTGAAACAATTCTTATTCGAACCGCCAGGTTTCCGGGACTCGGACCTCCCATAGGAACCTTCCCGAACCCCTCTCATCTCACGAGATCTACCCCTGAAGCTGCTTATGTCATTTGACAGTCGGTTACTTTGTGACGGTTCCCGACGGCGAAACGTTGGGCGACTTGAACGCCGGAAAATAGTGCCGTCGGTACGCTTATCTGGTATGTTTTCTGAGACCCTGCCATCTCGTGTGGCTCCATTTGCTAGTATACTAGGCCTAGTTTCGACTGAAGCGGAAGCAATATTAGAAAGCACATGAGGCGACTTGGCTTTAGCAAATTCACGTGCACGAAAATCGTTTATCAAAAACTGTGTGGCTTCCTCAAAATCTTTGGGACACTTCGCGACCACCCGCATTCCTAGTTGAGGGGAAAGGCTGTCTAGGAGGAGGTTTTTCAAAAGATTTGAATAGCCATCAAAGCTTCCTTCGGTTGCCGACGGAACTTGATCCAAACCCATAAGTTTCAAAGTTTTTAATTTCAATTTTTCGAAAAACGGAAACGGATCTTCGCCATCCTCCAGACGAAGAGTTTCGTGGACCAACCGTGCCCTAAGGGACGTGTGTTCAAACTGCCTGGCAAGGGCTTTCTTCAAATCATCGAATGACTCAAATTTCGCGTGACTGGTTAGGAAATTAGCCGCCTGACCTGTCGTTTTCATGAATGCCAACCGGATAAGTTCATCGCTCTGAATAGACTTATCCCAGAATTTTAAATTTTCGAGCGTCTCAATAAATATCAAAACGTCTTCGCTCCCAGAGAAAGTGGAGACTTGAGATGCGATTTTGCAAAGTGTGCCAAGGGACATATTTGATGTGTCATCTTCAGACATTCTAACTAGTTCTAACACTATATCTAGCCTATGATTCCCTTCCAAACGAAAGACAAACGCGCCACCAGTGAACCGAAGAGGTTATTTCTCGTGTTATTACTCTTTACTTCCGAGTTCCCGCGATGGACCTTTCGTTGCTGGTTCAATGTCGATACTCTGACCGAGAGCTAACCCCGACTTGCGAACATAACGGTAGCGTGCGAACGGGGAAATCGTTCAACTCTTCAAAGGCGTATTTGGGATCGTAGTCTTTCGTTTGGTGGTTCGAGCTGACTTACTGTATTGATACTTGGCAATCACAAAAAGGTTCACTTTCAAAAGCTTTCTCTCGGCTTATTTCTAATACGCATCTCCTTCGCCTCTCGTACGTATCTGTTTCTAAAACCGCTCTCCAGTTCCTGCTTCCACCACCACCACTTCCGTTAGCTTGCACAATCGCGGTTCTTCCAAAACCCTCAGAAACCACGATGCTTTACCAAAATCTATGTTTTTAGCAGGATATTCAAAACCACCATTTCCAGGAAGTTCCACCCAAAATCTACGTTTCCAAGGGGAAATGGAATATTCTTTTACGTCTTTTATATTTTCTGAACTACGAATAAAACGCTTCCGATAATTAATTATTAATGACCAACCCAATGTAACATGTTGCCATTTGTAGAGTCCATCCTCCCCTTAGTGTGATGCCCGATCTGCCCTCAGTGTCTGAAATACCCATTCTCGAGATCGGTGCAGTCGAAAATAAAATCCGTAACCTTGATCCTCGGAAAGCATCCTACCCGAGTGAGATTCCTACTGAGCTTATCGTGGAATGTGCGAGTGAGCTTAGCCCTGTTTTAACCGCTTGTTTCAATCAGTGTTTTATTGATGGCGTTTTTCCGGAATGTTTTAAGAGCGCTTATGTCACGCCCATACCTAAAGGGAAAAAACCGCAATCTGTAAATGACCTTCGACCGATTTCAAAAACGCCTATTTTGTCGAAGGTTTTAGAAAGTTTTATTTTTGAGTTATTGTGGGAGGATATTGAGCCTAACATTGACCCTCGCTAATTCGGTTTTCGTCCAGACCATAGTACTACACATTATCTGATCCGATTACTTGATGAAGTGCATAAGCATCTCGAAGTCGATGATGCTTATGCCGAAATTATACTAAGCGACATAGTCAAGGCCTTTGACAGTCTTGACCACGAAATCACCTTACAAGAAGCTAGAACTATGGGCGCTCGACAATTTTTAATCCGGATGATAGCTAGCTTCTTAACGGGTCGGCAACAGTGCGTTATGTTGGAAAAAGATCGGGTTTCGTCCTTTCTCCAAATTTTTTGCGGCGCGCCTCAGGGGACGAAGCTTGGACCAATTCTTTTTCTTATAGTTTTTAATCGAGTTTTAAAAAGTCTGTTGAATCGTTATAAGTTCGCGGACGACCTGTCCAGTCTCGCGCTACGAATTTTATCGTCACAGTCGACCCAGCCTCCACTCTCACAGATATTTTCTACACTGACGCGTGACCTTGATGATGTTAAGTTAACAGTAAGCCTACCTAAAAGTGTTGTAATGAGAGTGTCGTTTTTAAAGCGTCAATTGCCACCTGTTGAAGATATCGGCCTCACTGTTCAGGACAAGGTTAAAATCCTTGGCGTTACAGTTGAGAGCGACCTGAAATGGCAATCCCACGTCATGGCCATAGTTCAGAAATGCGCTCTGTTATTACGGTCGTTTGCCGCGTTACGTCGATTCGCGATTCCTCCCAAGCAACTGAGGTCTATTTTCTGCACTTACATTAGGCCAAATGTGGAATACGCTTGCCCGGTGTGGCACCCTGGCCTCACCTCGACTCTGAGTGATAAGCTCGAGGGTATCCAAAAGCGAGCGTGCAAAATCATTTTAGGGGCCCAGTATGTTTCATATGAAGATAGTCTTAGTGTATTATGTCTACCGACCCTTAAAGAAAGAAGACATGCCCTGACGATGAAATTTGGGTTCAAATGTCTGTCGTCTGAAACTCACAGAGATATTTTGCCTGAATATGTGTCAGATTTACGACCGAAGTCCTGTACTAGGCAGTTTACACGGTCAATCGGTCTTCCAAAGCTAAGCCTGCCACCTGTAAATTCGACTGACCGGTACTTGTCTTCATTTGTACCTTATTTTGTACGTAACTTTAATTCCTGAGGCTGTTTTTTAAGTGTGTTGTAAATAAGTATATTAACATGTAATTGACTATCCGAAGCTAGCGTGTTTCTTATGCTATTATGGAGAATAAAGGAATTATTATTATTATTATTAGGTTGCACGGGCTGGCCTCCAATGTCCACTTCTACCACATCAGAAGGACGGAGATTAAAGACCATAACTTCAGTCTTAGACTGGTTAAATGATAGACCCATTTTACGGTATTCCGCATCAAGTATCCGAAAATTTGATTCGACTCCAGTCACTGTGAGACTAATATTTAGATGTAATCTGCATAATAGGTCAATGACACATCCAGGCTTAGGAAAACACAAGTCATAATCGCTCTTTCTTGTGCATCCAAAACACTGTTATTGACAGAGGAGGGGACGTATAGCTCCTTGTCGTATGCCTTTTCGAACTAGGATAGGTGGCGTAACAATTGTAGACCCCCCCCCCCCCCCCCTTTGGAGTTTAATTGGCACATTTAATTTTCTGTACATGGAACGTATTGCAAGGATAACCCAGGAATTAACTCCTCGGTGATAAGCACTTGACAGGATTTGTGCATGAATTCCCGAGTCGAATGCTCTCGTTACGTCAAGGCCCGCCATTTTCATTAGTGCTCGATATTAAATTTGCAGATAATGTGCATGTTCGCGACCTATCCCTTTCTTGAACCCAAACTGATTTGGGGGGGGGGGTGTAACACTTACTATTAATTCCATCTACAGCCAACAATTAAAATATTTACAATGTAAGAGCAACCGTAATTGGCCTGTAAGAAGTACAACAATCCACAGGCTTTCCTTTCTTTAGGACAGGGGTAACAAGACCTGAAGAAAAATCATCTGGAATAACAGATGCTCTTTAAGGAAAGGAGAACCCAACTCAAGGTGAATTCCAGAAATCTGATCAGTTCCTCTAGATAATTTCTTTTTCAGTTTTGAGATACATGCAGAAACCATTGACATAGAATACAACAAAACTCATTTCCTCTTTCGAGTCATTGAGGCATTGAGTCATTGATGCATTGTATCTCAGCCCTATTCGATTAGACTTTAAGATTTTCACTTAAAGTTGAACTGAAAAGGGCTGATATAAGACAATCTAGTTATTCATGACTTGTTCGCTTAAAGAGGCTTGAAGACCCGATGAAAATGCGTCACTTCGTTGCTCCGCTATTCACGAATGATCAGTTTTCATATAGTGGAATTTCCGTGTCGGATCTGTGGTACCTCTGCGCTTTTACCTGTGTTTTATGCTTGACGAAAACAATTTACGACAAATAAGTTTTCACTGAGTGAGCCACCTTCCGAGAGCTGGTCACTGGCCACTGAAAAGCCGTGTCTGTAGTGAGATTCAAATTTCCCGCGTCATAGTAGAATTCTGCGATGTGAGGACGGCCGTAGGTATTCTGACCGTCACACAAGAGTTAATAATGAAAATTTAAAAAAAATCCCTAACACAATCCAAATAGTTCAGTGAATTCAGTTAAGTGATACAAAAATAAGTTGGCTTTTCGGTTAAACTTTAAAAGTAAGAAGTCTTTGACCTACAATCCACCCTGCATATTTATTCGCCGCATTTATGCATTTTTCATTTGTCCGCAACTCATCTAATTTCACATTCGTCAACTAGATCGTTTTCACATGCCATTAGTAACAGACTTTCAAGACGCTGGTCAGCCATTGCCCAATGCAAGGTGGTCTTAACCTTTTCCCTCTTGCTAAAATTTTTTCCACTTTTGCTGAGGTATCAGGGATTCTTGGCCAGCTTCAACGCTTTCTGTTCTAGTGATCAGACATCTTTCAATTCATGAAAGACTTCTGAAATATCTTTCAACAAAAACAAGGCTAACTCTTTTTTTAACTCTTCTTGGCTTATCATTGGAAAAGAGTCGAGAAAGCTGTCGAAGCTGGATTAGACCGTACAGTGGTATTATTCCTGGAACAGTAACCATTTCTGGTTTCTTAATTCTTGAAAGCTAGAGAAGTTTAGAGATTACAGGAATCACCCAGTGAACATTCCGGTACGCTGTGTTGTCTGTCTGCACAAATTGCTCTGGTAAGTTGTGCATCAGAGTCATCCCAATAAGCTGTGGGTCTATACTTAGGAAAATGATTATTAAGCAGCAAAATTCCAGTAGATTCCCAGAGCCCAATTCCAGTAGGTTCCATCGGGAAAAGTCCAGTAGATCCCCTGATCCAACCTCCCGTAAATTCCCCGAGTCTAGTTCTAATAGATTCCTTGAGCAAGGTTTTGGTAGATTCCCTGAGCAAAATTCTGGTAGGTTCCCTGAGCAATAATCCAACAGATTTCCTAAAAATCATCAATTTCACATGAATTTGACAAATTTTTTCACTCTGGTAAGTTGTGTATCGGGGTCATTCCGGTAAGCTGTGAGTCTATACTTATCCTGTAAGCAGCGAAATTCCAGTAGATTCCCTATGCCAAATTCTGGTTGATTCCATGGGGAAAAGTCCGATAGATCCCCTGATCCAACCTCCAGTAATTTAGAGAGATCAAGTTTCGGTAGATTCCTTGAAAAAGATTTTGGTAGATTCCCTGAGCAAAATTTGGGTATGTTTCCTGAGAAATTTACCAGATTTTTTTCCCACAGACCTTCTGGGGGGAGTGGGGTGAAACCTCCACCCCACCACCTTGGGATGCCCCTGATCTCAGGGCTCAGTGCTTTGAGACTAAGACATGCCCCAAGGTATGAGTACCAGAGCCTCGTTTTTGTTGCAATAGCGCTGCCGCATCGCTGCTGCAGCACTTCTTTGCTTTTGCACAATATGAGTTTTGGGATACATTTCCTTGTTGGTTGAAGCGGCAGCACTGCAGCATCTTGCAGGGAAGCACAGACTTGGTCGGTGAGCAAGTCTGTGATTTTCGAGAAGTGCTACCGTCTTCCTCAGAAGCGCTGCAGTGCAAAAACGGATGTAGAAAGAATCAGTCCGGAATCGGCCGAGAAGTGGACCTGCAGCATGCAACAAAAACGAGGCTCAGTGCTCATAAATTACTGCATCATGCCCTAGAACAAGGGCACAGTAACTGCAAGATATCACACAGTATTACAGTACAGGAGGGGTACCTGACCTCGTTTTACACTACCTCGATTTTTGCTGTGAAAATGTTAAAATGAAATGTACATGCTGTCCTGACAGTCAAGGGGCAAATATTACTTTTCTGAACAGTCATGTATCCAAAATATTTAAATTATATGCCTTTTCTTTGTTTTGAAGCTACTTTGAAAAAGGGATTTTCTGGCTTCTGACTTTACTAACTCTACCTTTTTCATTAGCTGCATTTTTTGCTGTCATCCAGTTAACCGACGTACAAGATTTCCTACCACACTCCTGAGCGTGGTAAGTGACAACAACATCTACCAACCAATGAATGCCGGCTACACTGGAGTGCCAGTGAGCCGATGTTACAACAACGATCTGACAATCAAGACGCCAACCAGCGAGAGACTCTACAGGAGGAAACACCACCTTATCTCGCTGGAAGTGCGATTTAAGGTAGTTTAAGGTAAAGCAAATAGTTACTATTAGTTACTATTTTGAGAAGGCTGGAACAGTCAGTGTAGTAACTTTTCGTGAGATTGGAACGGATTTAGTTACTAATAATTACTATTGATACGAGGGTGGAACATGCTCCTAGTGTGTTTGTCATTGGTTCATTTTTAAGCCAGATAGATTATTCTGAAGGAAAGACTTCCGCTGGAAATTTGAAGTCTTGTCTGAGGTTGGATACCCCTCCTGTACAGGTACAGTACCCCTATTCAGCACACTGTTGAACTAAAAATCTGGATCTAAAATTTGTTTTTAGAGCACTCTGTCCAGAATTAAGGATTAGGATTAGTATACATGGACAGTAGCTGGATCAGCATTCACACAATTAGAACAGCAATCCCCTGGAAGATACTTGCCTCTGTGTAAACATTTCAGTGATGCCTTCTATTCCTACTTTATTTTCAGCATTCTTCTGATGTCCTCTTTTTTCTTCCGGAACAACGTCAAAGCCAGGGGTGAACACTTTAAAAGGATTTACCATTGTATGGTTGATGATAGACTATTCCTGCTTTTACGTTTTACTGAAGGTCTTGCTGCATTTATTCCATGTTCTTTACTTTTGAATTTTTTGCTTCACAAACGAGCGAGGAAGGAAGGCGATGTTTTCCGTAATGAGCAAGCACTCCATAATTTCGCGTTGTTCGTCCATTCATGTTGCTTGCTCTAACTCTTCAGTAAATTAAATGTTTGGAATTTGGACTTGGATTTGATTCTTTCTTCGGGCTGAGATCTGAAGCCTACCCTTCGCTCGGCTGGAGAAGGGCTCACGTCACAATGGCAACCGTTGAACAAGAAGGATGGTCTGGGGTGCATGTGAACAAGGAGCTGGTAGCTAAAATTGAAAAGTAAGCTGTTCATTATTAGGAACAGATCAGGAAAGGAAGGAAGGTCAGTCAACCACAAACCCGTGATTTTTGGATATCCTATGCCAAGGCTGGATATATCTAGCGTTTTGCATAGCCTATGCCTAATGCTGGATAGCCTATGCCAAACGCTGGATAGCTGTTTGGCTGTTGGCATCCTAACCCTGACCTACCTCACTATAGGTGAATTCTTGTTGGTTGATTTCTGAGCTTCACTTATTTTATTGAGTTCCAGTATCCAGCATTTGGCAAAGTGTATCCAGCATTAGGCATGTAGGGTATACTAAATGCTGGTTATACATAGGCTTTCCCAAAATCAGGGGTTTGTGGTAGACTGAGGAAGGTAGAGTTTAGCCTACAGGAATACAGCCCAGGTACAATCAGAACACATCCAATCAATGGAGGGGAGGGTGAGATTCGGCCGAATGTTGTCGGCCAGTCGGTCAAAGTAGCCTAGGCTAGCCGAATCATTGTGAAAATCTGCAGTTTTTAAAAAAATCAGTTGATTTTTCAATGCCAAATGCTGGGTATACCTAGCATTTGGACTAAATTTCAGGCGACTTTTTAGTTTATAATAAATTGCTTGTGGAAATGTTTTTGAATCCAGTTTATCATATGTTACCTGAATTATGAAACATTTCCTTAAAATTTCCTTATTTTTTTCCAAAATTTGCTAAAAGTGGTTTGTAATTCCACCAAATAGATGGCATTGAAACTAAACAGCATATAGGAAAGTGGAAGAGGCACATTTAAAAAAAAGAAGGGTATTTCAGCTAACTGTCTGCTCCAAAAAAAGCTGAAACAGTTGGTTTTTGGCTGATATCCAATTTTATTGTTTTTCCTTTCCATTTCACTGCAACAAAACAAAGGTACCGTAGTGATACATTTAAATAAGTGTTCAAATAAGCATACCTCTTCTGTAACTGAGGTTGACTGCCCCCCGAAAATGAAACCTGGCCATTTCTCTGAGACTTCTGTTGATGGTAGCTTAAATTTTCGTTTTGAAACAAAGAAGGAGTGACAGTAGATTCAACTTATTGAAATATTGGGGGTAAAAAGGGTTTTATGTATAATAGTTGACGTATTTCATGCGGATTTCACCATCCTGTGAAACTTCTGTTGATAGTAGCTTAATCTTTTCTAAAAGAGGGAGTGACAGTGGAAATATTGGGGAAAAAAACAGGATTTTATCTATTATTGTTTGATGTATTTCATGCCGATTTCATCATCGTCATATTATGGATTTTGCATGCTTGACCTGTGTCAAATTGGCATAAGTGTATCTTACATTGGCTGAATCTTCCTAGCTTATGACCTAGGGAAGAACAGTCTAGCTCCCCCGGCAAAGCCCCTGGTATTAAATCCTCCTGGCAAAAACCCCCTGGGTACCAAACTCCCCTGAAGAAATAAAATAAGATATAGTTTTATGTAAAGTAAATATGGAGGCTAGCTGCCAGCAAGCCGCCGTCACGCCTTAACATTTAGCTCGCCTGTCTAGTGAAAATCCTTATATCCCATTCCAAACTGCAGTTTTGATAAGTTTTGAATAATTTCCTATATATTTGCATTGGAGGGGGGTGGTATCAGAGGCGTTACTAGCCAAAATGTTTTTTTGGGGGGCAAGGTATTTACCGACCGGCTGGTTATTTTTGCCGACTGTTTTTGCCAAAAAAAAAACTCTTTTTAAAAAAGACTACTGTTTTGACAAAAAATCGGCTAATTTTCAGAGAAACCGACTGTTTTTAAGAAAAATCTATTATTTAAAAAAAATACAACTGTTTCTAAGAAGATTCGACTGTTTGCAAGAAAAAAATCAACTGTTTCTGGTGCCGGTTTTTTTTTACCGACTCATCCCGCCCCCCCCCCCCCCCATACGTGATGCTCCTGGGTGGTATTGGGGTGGTTTCGCCAGTTTTTTCTCCCCTGACCAAGACAAGGCCATGCTAGGCAGGCTACTGTAATGTATCCAAGACGTATCAATAAGTGGGATTATATTCAGCCACCGAAATGTCCTTGACATTGTTTTTTGGAGATTTTTGAAGCCAGACCAGTCTTCCACATCCTGCAGTCAGCCTTTAGTAGTATAAAGTTGCAAAGTAGTCAACAATATCTTCAAATATAGAAAAAAGCAAAAAAATAGGAAATAGTAGTATCCAAAGTTTGCCCATTCAGTGATCGCACCTTTGCCAACGAAAATGGATCTGAGTCAAGGTGGCCTATCATTCGAGAAGTTTAGAAAGTTGGATCATGCCAACAAAAACATCCACCAAAGCCACCAAACCTCTAAGTCATGACTGAAGATGAGAGCAAAGCGTATCTTCCTCAGGATTTGTGCAAGATTCGGGAAGGGTGCACAGCTTGTGGTGCGCAGAACAGAACATGGAGAGTATTTCTGAGTGCAACTAGGCTCAAACTGTTTACCTATCTTAGGTTCATCAATACAGACCAGGCCTATACAGATGTTATCAGAAATTCGGCTCTGTTCAACAGAAGGCTTGCAGCTGATAGGAAAATGCGCCTGCCGTACTATGATGCTCAGACTGGTAAGGAGTAACAATACACTGTTTTTTGTTCAGAATTAGTTATTTCCTTGGCTGGGGAAGGGGCTTAGGATCGTTGGCTTCATGCCATTCGAATTGAAGTGAAGCGTTATCCAGCATCATGGTATGCAAAATATTTCGGTTGTCAATAGCCTATTGTGTTTGTATAGCCTATTCTGATTTGTTCTGTGTCTGTAGGAGTTGCACAAAGCTGTACCTCCTTGTGGATGGATCCAAGACAGAGGATGCCAGGGAAAGACGAAGGTCAGGTTTACACATACCCAGCTAAGACGTGGGTAAAGCGCAGACGTCAGTATCTGATCGCCCCTCCTAAGGTTGGTACTAAATGAACTCATGTCTAACGTTAGATTTCTGTCCCTTAGCTGATCAGAGCGGTTGCAAAAACATATCAGTTTATTCACAAGATTATGAACACAAAACCATTTGAGTCCTGAACACACATATTTATATATGTGTGGGACCCGGGGGGGGGGGGGGGGGGCAGGGATCATCGTGTGACCAGATAGCGTGCCTGAACTAGACTAAAAACAGACTGGGATGGATTTCACCATCCCACATCGACACAACAACAGTGAAGTCACGACGGCGAGTGCGAGGGGCTAGTACCTTCCGCAAATCGCAAAACAGACAAAAGCTGTGCTGGGCACAGCAGCAGGGGCGTCACTAAGGGGGTGGGTGGACTCCACCCCCTAAGGTCTTGAGAAAGTACTTCGTCGGGCGAAGCCCAGTGAAAGTTCACTTGTTTGTCGGCGCCGAGCTCCGGCAAACACAAGAAACAAAGATGTTTATGCAATTTGTCGGTCCTCGGTATTCTCCTCGGCACATCTGTTTCTTTTTATACCATAAGAAATACAGAACAAATAAAATTTTGTGTCGGGCGTTGGTTGACTCGTCGGCACATCGGGTTCTTTTTGGGATCGCGAAACGTAAGTGGAGGGATACCTATGACATCGCAAATGTTGTCCGTCTGTTAGCACGATAACTCTCGAAGGGGCTGAGATATTTTGTTCAAATTTTGTACGATGACTCATTGGGTCAAAGTACAGGTCAAGTTTGAAGATGGGCGCTGTAGCTCTATATTTAGGGGTGGGGGAGGGGTTTCAAATTAAGGGACAAAAAAAATATAGTTGATTTAGGGGTAAGGAGACATGCTGAATGCAAATATGAAAGTTATTTTCTTGCCGGACAAGTAGTTCACCCGGAATCCAGCGAAAACTGGACACAAAATTTGTCGACCAGTTTTCGGCTATTGCAGTCCCTAACCTTTATTCTCAAACTAGTATAGCTCTGCGCCTGGATGCTGACTTTCATTTGTTTATTCAGTGTGACGTCGGAGAGATCTAGTGTAATCGAAGGTCGAAGGGGTTGATATATAATGTTCAAGCGAGGGGGTTGATTGATGGTGTACCAAAGAGGACTGCTAGGGTACGCAAGGGGCTACTCACTGAAATAAGGGTGAACTGGGTAAGTGAGGGGTTGCTCACTGAAAAAGGTGTACTTGGTAAGGGAGGGGTTACTCATTGGAAAAAGATGTACTGGATAAGTGAGGGGTTACTCAGTGGGTGTACTAAAGTTGTTTGGAGACGGGTGGGGTGAGCCGGTCCCAGGTACTCGTGAGCCAATCCCAGGTGCACGCGAGGGGTTAGGAATTGGGTGTACCCGTTAAAGGAGTACTCGAGGGGTTAGACATTTGGGTGAGCCAATCCCAGGTGCTAGGTGTGTGTGAGCCAATCCTGGGTGCTCGGTGAACCAATCCCAAGTGCACGCGATGGGTTACTAACTTGAAAAAAAAATCGGGGGTTAGGAACTGGGTCGTGAAGGGGTCTTAAATTATTTCCTTGACGGATAAGCTGGCAAAATTTGCAAGGTTCGGCTCTCAGCGTCATCAGGTCTTTTGCTGTGCGTGCAGTTCGCCGGGAATGCTGCTAAAATACGAGGAATTTAGTAGAAAAACAACAACACAATTCTAAAATACCTTCTTGAGGTCGATTAGATATGAGATATTGGAGTAAACATGCTTGTTGAATCCGTATCTGAACTTGGTTTCCTCATTTGATTAGTTATTTGATTAGTTAGTTATTTGATTAGTTGAAGTAGCCCGTAAGCAAAAAACTTCAAAACGGTAACATTTTTTATTGTAGGCTACATATTTAAGGGGTTGATTATGGATAAATAGCAAAAATGTTAAAGGGGTCCAGCGAAGACTTTGAAATGTACAAGATTCGATTGTCTGGATCAAGAAGTCTGATAAACATTACATTTTTGGGATCCCATCGAAACCTTTGGTCTTGTTATACTCAAGAAATCAGATTCTGCAAACATTAGTCGGGCGCACCCGGGAAGTTCAAGTCTCCTCGGCACATTCGGTTATTTTTACACGTAAGAAATCATATTATGTAAAGGCTAATCTGGCGAATCTCAGTTTCGTCGGCACATTGGCTTCTATTTAGCCTATACATATATTACAAATTAACATTACACATATTTACAAATAAAGTTCTGTACAGTCTTCTCGGGCAAAACACAGGAAAAATCGAATTCTGAAGGCTTTTGTCGGGCATCTGTATTCTTGTTGGCACATCAGGTTCTTTTCATGTGCTATGTAAGAATTAAATTCTGCAAACATTTGTTGGGCACACCCGGAAAGTGTAAGCCTCGTCGGCAGATTGGGATCTTATTATACGTAATAAATTGAATTCAGTAAACTTTTGTCCATTCCCGGAAGTTTATGTCTCGTCGGCAAATAGAGAGTTTTCTGCACACACAAATGACTGCAAAGTTTTGTCTGACCAAGACCGAAATTTTTAGTTTCATCAGTTTATCTGGCTTTGTTTTTAAACATAGGAAACCAAAGTCTGTAGGTTATAGTTTAAGAATCGTCGGCGAATCGGGATCTTTTTTTTTAATACATAAGAAATCAAATCAGATTCCTTGAACGGGCGAAGACCAAAAGTTTAAGTCTCGTCGTTAAACGTTTTTTTTTTTTTTTTTTAATGCACCGTTGAACACTTTTTCGTTCCATTCCGTTCTCTGTCGTCAACATTTGGCAACCTGTTTTCCTTTTTGTTTGTTTGTTGGTCTTCGTCTGTTCGTACCCACATACTGCCCTTTTGGTTTACCTGGCTGCATACCGATGATCGAAAAAAGACTTACCGGCAAATTGGCATCCTTATTTCTTTTCTTGGTCGATTCTTGGTGTGGTAATAATCTCGAAGAGTAAATGACGAGATGCAATGCAATGACGATCGCAGTACTCCAGTATTAAGCATGTCTTTTAACGTGACAACTACTTCTTTTCCTTTGGATTCAGAACAGATCTACTGTGTGCCTACTTTATTGTGAATGGCCACCGCTTTTTTGGCAGAAAAAATCTATGATATCACAGGTAGCCTTACTTTTATTTGGGATCGCAAAAAGACGCTCTGCGTTTCGGCAAAATTTCGCCTGCGGCGCATATCGTAGTATTCTCTATTTGGAAGAACTGTGTTTCAATTGGTTGGCGTTTTAGGCTTGAAATTCTTGGGGGTTTGAAACACAATAAAATCTAGAACTTTTATAGGTAGACATAGATTAAATATGTTCGGAAATAAAGTCAGATTAAAAAAAAAATTCGCCTGCGGCGCTTAGTTTAACTTGTCCTGTGTAGCCTACAGTCATTGGATTTCGCTCTTTAGCGAAAGCTCAAACAAAAAGCCATGTATTTAAATATACGAAGTACAGTTAGTTTTATTATTGCATTACAGTTAGTTTTTATACGACATTTCGCCTGTGAAGTATTTCGTAGTATTCTCTATTTGGAAGTACGGGGTTGTTTGGATTGAAATTCTCGAGGGTTTAGAACACGATAAAAAGCTAGAACTTGCTTATTAACCATTATAAGGCTGAAGAGGCCCTAACTTTCGTGTATGGTAGGTATAGTTAAATTTTCCGGAAAAAGGCAGATTTAGAAAAACGCCTGCGGTTGTTAGTTTAACTTGTTTTGGGTACAGTCGTTGGAAGCCTAGGTTTTTAGCGAAAGCTGAAATGAAAAGTCGAATATGTTTATTTAAAAATACGAATTTACATTAATGGACTAACCTCGACTGATGCATTACAGTTAGTTTTACACCGATTCTATTCTGTGCTGGAGATGTACGCCGTTGGCTACTCCGCTTTTCTTACAATGTCATGTGTAGTGGGTTAATAAAATGCATTCATTCATTCTTAGGTATTTGTAGCTGTAAATAGTGAACAACTGCGTTATGAGCCATTGCTAAGATGAAGAGGATGTTTTTCTGTTTTATTCCTTATGTTGGTTGGATGTGTAGGCTATTGTATTGATGTTGTGATACCTCAGATTGACGGGCTAGCTATTTTTTTTCTTTATATTTGCTTTTGAAGTGAACCTTTTGAACCTAAAGATTACAGAATTGTCCTGCCTTGACCTGTCCCTGAATAATCTCAATGAACTTTTTTTCGCTTTTAGAAAGACATGATGGAAGGAGAAGATGCGGAAGTTATGATGAAAATTGAAGAAACCAGAGATGTGATAGCAAAGGATGAAGGAGCATCCAAAGTAAGTTTTTGAATATAATTTGGTTTGGATATGGTAACCTTTGCTGCAATTTTGTTTTACCTTAAATTGCACTTCCGGCGAGATAAGGTGTTGTGATCCTCCTGTAGCGTCCCTCGCTGGTTGGTGGCTTGATTGTTAGATCGTTGTTGTTACATCAGCTCACTAGCACTTCAGTGTAGCCGACATTCCTTGGTTGGCAGATGTTGTTGTCACATCGGCTCACTGGTATCCTAGTGTAGCCGATATTTTGATTGCCACTTACATTAAATCCCTAGACTATATGATTGAACATTGAATCCAGTAAGTGGAGTTGAATAAAAATGGTTAGTAAAAATAAACTTTTCAATAGGAGGAAAGCTGGCACGGGAGAAACTTACATTTGCCCTCTTTGCAAGTTGCAGGAGGAGGATTTGAACCACTTCCTCTTAGAGTGCCAAGAGCTTTCGCATTTGAGAGTAACATTTGTTGGGGGTGGGCTGGTATCGCTTTCCCGTATCCTGAAATCTACGAACCCCAAATGTATCGTAGATGTTTGTAAATATGTGACCAAAGGATTTAGTCTCAGGAATGAAAGTTTAGCTTAGTTCACGTAGCATAGTATTTGTAGAGGTGTAATAGTTTATTTGTGAAGTGTATTAAATCTTGTATGGCCTTTTGGCTCAATAAACAAGCATTATTATATTATATATTATTATGTGCATGTCTTTTTAGGAACCTTGGTACTATGAAGATAACGAGGATGGACTAGAGTTCGACGATCCAGACTTGGAAAGCGATGATGATTATTACACTGATTCATCTAGATCGAAGAGGAAAAGAAGAGCGCTACCAATGATCAAAACACCTAAGGTATGGGCACCCCTCTTCTCCCCACCGACTGGTTATGGTGCATGTGGTTTCGCTGAATCAACAAGATTCAATTCATTCAATTCATTTATTTGTATCCGCCAAAGCTGGCGAGTAAAAAAAATATAATAAAATTCACACAATTGGTCTACAGACTAATAACTAGACCATATACTCTCATACAAACTCTACTTCATTTAAAAAAAAAAAAAAAAATAAAAAAAAAAAAAAAAAAAAAAATTAGCCTACGCTATCCTCAATGAAGTCTACCTAAACTTTAACCAAAATACAATCAACGCAACGCATCGGTCAAAGTGTGATTTATGGAATAAATTTTTGAAAAAAATGTTTCCCGTTTCTTTTTCAGAATATCAGTGGGGTTTTTTAAACCATAATTTTCCATCATAAAAGAACTGGATTGGTATTTCGGAAACCGGCATAAAAATTTCCCAAAATTAAAAAAAGTAGTTTTAATATGAGATAAATTTGTCAACGTTAAAAAAGGTAAAAAAGAAGATGCAAGCAGAGCCTGTGGAAGAGCAACAGTGTTAAAAATCTTTTTAAGGATAGGGGATTTAAATAGATAGGGGACGCTTTCCTGCTTCTCCTAAGAATAATTCTAGGTATCCGTTTATTACCACCGACTCTGTGACAGTGTTGCCAGATCGTGATCCAAGAAATACGCCACTGTCTTTGAAAAATACGCCAAAATTTCTTTTTAGCCCAAAATTGCAAGAAATCTTTAAAAACTTACAAGGATTGTCGACAGAACCTAAACAGTTTTAATACGCCATCCAAACAAAAATCCGCCAGTCGGTCATAAAATTCGCCAGTTTGGCGTAAAATCCGCCAATATGGCAACACCGCTCTGCTGACGAACCAGTACTGAGCTCAGCTACGTTGTCCTCGTCACTTTAAAGGCCCCTCTTGCTTTTCACCGTTTTCATATCCCCAGTGACGGTGTACGTAGTCTACTACCTCTTTACAAACCTTAGTTGCGGTTTGAGTTTGACACAGAAGCAAACACAGACGAAATAAAATTTGTATGCTTTTATCGGGCGTCGCGGTTGACTCGTTGGCACATTGGGTTGTTTTTACACGCAAGAAATCAAATTCTGGAATTATTTAAAACGCAACTCTGATATTCAGATACCACGGTTCGACCGTGGTAACTGGTCGTGGTATCAGAAAAAGTCATCTCGCTTTCATCATCACCAACAATAGAGCCTAGGATTTTGTCAAATTGGTTGGAAAGAAGTTTGGCACTTATTGATGTGGCTTGATATCAGTTTTTCTTTGAGATGACTTCGAAAGGCGCACTTTCGGCAATTGTCGTTTTTGCAAAGCAAACCGTGGTAGCAGATACCAAGATAACTGCAAAAACGACTAATTGCAGATCCAGTTACCGTGGTAACAGAAACCATGGTATTTGCAAAAACGCGACTCCTGTGAATCAGTTCATTTGAACTTTTCGCTTTTCCTAGCTAGCCGTGTTTTTGTTAGCCGATGTAGATTTTTTCAGACGATAACTTTTGTTTTATATTGGGACATCAGCATAAAATGTGGCGCTAGAATAAATTTCGCTCTCCTTTCTCAGCAATATTATCCATGTCGTGCGTTCGTTTTATATTTTTCGCGAGAAAAAACAAGTATTTTTGCGCGACGGCCGGCCAGAAATCGACAAGCGCCAACAAGAAATCCCCAATTTCACGATGCAAGTAGGCTATAGGTATTTTCTAAATACAGAATTTCGGACCATTTTGTTGTAAAAAGGCCATTTCCAGTAAGAGCTGTGCTTTAAATGGATTAATTGAATAGTATGAACCTCTGTTCCCACCGAGTCTGGTGCGAAATTCGGAAGCGAATATTTGTATGAGTTCAGTGCTGTTAGTTAGACCGAATAATATAAACTTATACATAACAAACTTATACAAACTACATATAAACTTCATAACAGACAACACAAGGATGCGCGGTTTTAACAGACGACATTTAGGATATGGTCTGTTGTCGCGACAAACGTTATGCATGAGATAGGACTTTTTTGTTTGGCGTCATGATATCGGAAAAATTCAGCAGATGCGTTTTTGGCGGTTTTTCGACTCCTCCGGGCATTGATTGTTATGCATAATATGTCATGTATAACGTTTGTCGCGACAACAGATTACATTCCAAGTGTTGTTTGTTGAGTGTTGTCTATTGAAACCGCGCATCCTTGTGTTATCTTTTATGAAGCTTGTGACAGAGTAGACTTAGTTGATCTGTTAAGTTCATAAAATGACCATTATAAACAAATAATAAAATTCTAGCTTAAAGCATTAATAACTGAACAAAAACAAACAAATACAAACAGAAATAACGATTATAACGAGAATATTTGGACAAAGAAGCCTACATACATTCCAAAAAGTTATCTTGAACCAGTACAAATAGAATCAAAGAATGGAAATATAATTGTTTTTCGTCAGGTACTTTCTGAGAGCCATCTTAAAAAATTCTTTAGACGAATATTAAATATTATCCAGTTTCCCTTAAGTTAACGTTCGAATTTTTTTTTCTTCAGCGAGACAGCGGCAGTCGATCGAAAAAGAAGGCATCTGCACCCGTCCCGCCGGAACCAATCAATGAAGCAGACAAACCGTACGCATGTGCACGTAAGTGTATGCTCATGTGTGTCAGTGTTATTACAAGAACATACAAGGGTGAAGTAATTCTAAGAGTCTCCATCGTTCGCACATTAGCCCAGTTTGCTCCATTCAGTGATGGAAACAATAACTTCTCTGCTCCAAATACAATATTCAAAATTGTTGATAGCCTGGACTACGCCGAATAGTTCATCTTATCCATCTTACTGAACTGTCGTGAAAGGACTTTACTAAATGACGCAAGGCTGCAATATCTAATACCACCCAACTATGCATTTAATTGGTTTCGGTTGGGCACCGTATCCTTGGTACCTTTTTAAGTTTCCTGAATGCTTCGGCTAGGATTTTGTTAGCTGTCTATAAAAATCATGTTATTAACTGAGTACCGTTTTTGTGTGCCACTGGTATTTGTGGCACTTAATTTACGATGTTTTCATAACAAAAAAACTTACACTGTAAAAAAAATCTTGCAGTATTTGCTACTGGGATTAATCCTGTCTCTAATGAGATAAGATTATCTCTAATTGGGATTAATCTTATCCCAGTAGAGATAAGATTAATCCCAGTAGCTAATACTGCGGTTAACTTTAATCCTTACTCGGAGGAACTTTGTACTTTACCTTATCTTAGGTTTGGCATACTGCATATCAATCAAGCAATATGACAGAATATGACCAGTAAAACCGTAGAAGTACCTATATGGAGTATTAAGAAAATATTTGTTTTTTACCATGAAACTGAACTGAATTAAACATTTCTAAAAAGGTATTCGTTCAGCACAATCTGACTGCAAATATGGTGCTAAACGGTAAATCATCTGAGATTTCTTCTAGCGAAGTTTTAGCCCTTCTTTACAAGCTCTACCTTGAAAAACTAGATTGCAGGTTCGTTTTAATAGCTATCGCCTCGAAGACGCTGCTTCCCATACTCACAAAGTAGGAATTTGTCGACGCAGGAAATGATGGCGTCAAAACAAAAGCATGTGTGCCATAACGGCGCGCCGTTTTGGGTAAGCGACCACACCCAGTCTGGCTGGGGTCTTGGTATAAAGGTTCTATGAGAAGACTGATATATCCTGAGATGGCGCAGGTTTGAAGTGAAACACAGCCAGTCATGCGCAGATGTGGTCGGCATTTATGGGCTGGACCTTGCTTACATAATTCGGGTTGTATCGAACAACCAAACTGGAGTACATCCGTTGTACGACAAGTTGATTTCAGTGATGTTCCTTTAAGTTGTCTTCAACAAGGACTGGTTCGCCTGTTAGACCTATGCAGACCAAAATAGGAAAATGTATTACGATACGAGATTTTGTGGAAACAGTTTCTTCTAAAAAGAGTTGCTTCCGGTTTGTGCACTTTAAGCCCGTATTCAAAATCGTACATCTTTACCGTTGACTATGGTATCTCGAGTCAGCGACGGTTCAGCGCCTATCACAATGGCAAAAAACAGCAAAGATAGTACTTGTCTTACTTATTTTGTTTAGTATAATGTGACTTATGTACTAAATATCCCTTGAGCGGCTTGAGCCCAAGGTGATTTTGAAATATATATTCAAATAACGCATAAAACGGACACGTCAGCCACGATGCTGAAATATCGCTGCCAAAGCTTATATGCTAAATATTCCTTGAGCGGCTTGAGTCCAAGGTGACTTTGAAACATATTCAAATAACGCATAAAACGGACGTCAGCTACGATGCTGAAATATCGCTGCCAAAGCATCGTAGCTGATGTGTCCGTTTTATGCGTTATTTGAATACATGACTTATATACTACTTATAGATTATATTGCCGTCAGGTTTTCACGGTCTATACCCTACCATAATAACGATCTCTTTGCCCTGTTACTTTTAGTCTGTCCAGCAAGGTATAAAACTCGACCGGGTCTGACATACCATTACGCTCACAGCCACAAGGACCAGCCGCGGCCTCCGATCGAGCATCCATCGACTCTTATTCAGGCCCCCGAGCTCGATATCGAGGAATCCTCCTCGCCCATGGATTTCGACGAAGCAGGTCGACTATATCGAATAGGCATGCGCATATGCTTCTTATACTGTGTTTTGCTTCAAGGTCACCTGCATAACCTTGTTTTTTGTTACCGCTTCAGGGCTTTTTTTGTCCGAGGGGAGGGAGCTCCATTCTCGTATCACAAAGCTTTGCTTTTGATCAGGTCAGGAGAGGGAGGTTTGAAAGGAAGTCCAATCTACAACAAAATTGTTTGTGGACACCTTTATCTAGAGCCCGTTATTGGTTGTTCAAAATTATTTACGAGGGCCTTCCGCTAACATTCAGAATACACAGATTGTGCCGACTTCAGTTAGCAAGTAAGCAAGTAAACTTCATTACCAAAAGAACAATGCGATGGAGTTCAAAGAAAAGAAAAATAAAGTGAAAGAACTTAAAGACACTTGAAACGTGTAGACCAATATCTAAATAGCCACAAATTTTACTAAAAAGTATTAGCCCCTAATTAGCTGAGTCTCGGCTGAACCATGGGCTCTCGAAGGCTGGAGTTATGCCGCCAACAAGGGATTTGAACACACACTAAGCATACTTTAAGAGTAATCTCCGAAAAGATTTTTGTTTCGCCTTCCTTCAGGATGCTCCAAAAAGGTGCTAAATTCAGGATATGAGGCTGCGCCGCTGCCTTCCAACTTGTTGATTTTCTGACTGTGTCTTTGTAACCATAAATTTGTAATTAATAGTACCTACGTTAGTCCTAAAAGTACATTCTGTTGGGGTTTTGAGCTTAGGATACATCTTGGAAAGGAGCTCTCATCCTTAGGCTTCGAATCCCCTCCCACCCGATTAACGTGGGTACTGAGCACGCCCATAATTATGTTCCACGCTTTTTGTCAGCTTCGTCACGTTTTTCGACCGTTTATGTCTCATGTTTTGTTTCTTTTATGGAGTTTTTTGCACGTCTACTTTTGTTTCGCTGCTATTTGTTTTCGTTTCGTTAGTGCCGAGGCATCTTGTCTACTTTTTTACTTTCTCCTGAGCTTTAAAATTTTGAAAAGCTATTTTTCCCTCTTTCTCTCGACTTCGGTAAAATTGAATTTGATGTAAGTAAATATCAAAATGCTGCGGGCAAGTGTTGCAGAGCCATCTTGAGGCCACTGTGTGAACTGCACCTTTTTGCGACACTCCGCTTCAGAAATTGCCTGCTAAATAGATCGATGTATGGACCTGCGTCAAAAACTGCGGACTTTTCCGCGTTCCGCGCGAAATTGTTTGACAGCATCGGTAAACAAAAACGTGAGTCTGTCTCCGGAACTCACGGCGAAGAAAGTGAAATGCACTAAGGTACTAAAATACATGTGTTTTCGAATAGCAGTATTGTCTGTTGTCAACTTTAGCTCTTGTTTCCCATAATAAAAGAAAACGAAAGTGCTTTCGATGAAAAGAAACGAAACCAAGACAGCCTAATGAGACCAATAAAAGAAAAAGTTGAGGTAACTCATGTTATAACATCCATTTCTGTTGTCAGGTCGCCCTGCGCCTGTGCGCTCACGGCCTGTCCCCATTGCGGTCCGTGTCCCATCGCCGATGGTTGATACTCCAAAACGAAAGGCAGCTGTTTCCCCGCCGAGGATGAACCCTGGGTCGCCCCCACCCCCCACCCTTGTTCCACAAGTCCAGGTATGATAATGTTAAATACTGGTATGGTAGTGCTAAAGGGACTAGTCAGCAGTAGGCATGGGCACTGTTCCTGTTTTCTGTTTCTGTTTTTTTCCTCCTGTTTTACTGTTTTCTGTTTCAGGGACCCAAAAATAAACAGAACAGCTGTTTTGAAGCCTGCTGTTTTTTTTTCTCACCTGTTCTGTTCCGTTTTGGTGTGTCCTGTTTTGCCCTGTTCCTGTTTTTTTTTTACCTGTTTAAACAGCCAAATCTGTTTTTTGGGGGGCAACCCACCTTATCAGTACCACAACAAATCTTTTAACTCAAGATTCCATCATTTCGAAATGCCACATTCCAAAAGAGGCAAATTTGTCAACCTTACCAGTACCCACGCGAAATGTGGATTCGATGACGGCTATGAAAAATATTGAGCAAGAATCAAGCAATAGTATGGACAACAGCAAAAAATAAAATATTTCTTCTTATTTATCCGAAATCGTGAAAAAATAAGAACTCCAGATACCGTAAATATTTATTCAGACCGAGCTGACGGCGAATCAAATTTGACTGAGCTAAATGGATACGTAGTCAGCTAAGTCTTAGACTACTGTTGCAGCATTCCGACCCTTCGTGGCAGCAGCCGTCTTCGGATCCGATCTAAACAAGTGCGCAAGCGTTCAAACGGGATGTGTAAAAGTAAAACGTATATCATATATTGTGTACGAACAGCCTAATAACCATTCGCCCTTGACTTTTAGTTCATTCGTCAATATGGGCCCAGTTGCCAGCGTTTGGATGTGGGGGGGGGGGTGTATCACCTAAAGATACATCTGGACTCCAATGATAACACGTATTCCGAATCTCACCTCGACACCAGTCATGGTTAGCAAGTTTGTGCAGTTGGCCCATTCCACTTGCCCCTGAACCGGAAGGGTGGGGGGGGGGGGGGCAAGACCCATCTGGACCATGATATTCAGGCATTCCAAATTTCACCTTAGTACTAGTCGTGTTTAGCAAGTTTGCGAGTTTGGTCACGTAATTTACTCTGGGCAACACGGACCCAGTTGCACATAATTCGCAAAACGGTCTTTAAAATTTGACTGAAAGCCAACTAATTTTTGTGTCATTTTGATTAAACATACTGAATTATTCGGATTCTGCAAAGGGAATTTTCTCAATATGACAAACAATCCAAGTGGAAAGGTATGCGAAAATTTGTTGTTAAGACAAACGAAATTCCATGGCTTATTTTCCATCGGTAGAAAGTGTAATTTATTGGTATAGGCAGCTGGAATTTCGGACCAAGTTATTTCTTGTTCCATGAAAAGAACTCGAATAAGGCATCTGTGCGGTGCAAGGAAGAACTATTCAAGATACTTCTTGGTACAGGGCAAACTATATGTGAACTCTACTATAAAAAATAATAAAGAATACGGGAAATCAAATAATAAAAAAAAACTGTTTTAAACAGCCGTTTCTGTTTGTTTTTTTGCCTGTTTAACAGCTGTTTCTGTTTTCGAAGTCATCATTCCTGTTAAAACAGAACAGGACCTGTTTTCTTTGTTTCTGTTCTTATGTGACCCGTTTCTGCCTGTTCCTGTTTTAATGAAAAAACAGAACAGCGCCCATGCCTAGTCAGCAGGGGCGACACGTATGGGGGGGGGGGGGGTGGAGGCCCCCCCTCCCCAGAGTTGCCGGCCAGTCAGTAAAAACTAACCGAGTCGGGGCGAAGCTCGCAATTTTTCGTAAAAACAGCCGATTTTTCTTCGAAACAGTCGATTTCTCTCAAAAACATTGGGTTTTCTTAAAAGAACAGTCGGTTTTCTGAACATCAGTCGATCTTTCGTCGAAACAGTCGGTAAAAATGACCAGCCAGTCGGTAAATACCTTCTCCCCCCCCCAAACATTTTGGCTAGTAACGCCTCTGCTATAGTCAGCTGGGTTTTGAGGAGGATGATGATGAAATTTTACTTATGCACTTAAGAAGAGGAAAATAGTGCAGTATAGTCAAATAAAAGGGAAAAATACACCGATCTTTGAATAAGGCAGTAAATGCACAAGATCAAAAAATAAACATTGAAAAAAACGTTTTTTTTTTTATTGGTGAGATTTCGGATCTTCGCGGAAAGCCTCCTGTCGACCTTGAGGCCGTAGCACTGTCAAGGATTATCAAACCTCCTGCTGTCACCGTGTTTGCGCTCAGTTGACAGCAAGTCGAGAGCTGGGACATGAAATGACAATGAGTTGCGAGCGCCACCTAATAAACTTGGTTACCTTGTGTGATTACCTTGGTTGATCATGTGCCAACCTTGTTTTCTGTCCCGATTTATGTGTCCCTTTAGAATAAGCGCTCATGTTTTTGCGTCATGTCAGAGGAGCTTGTCCCCTGACAAGCACTGCCAGACAACATGATTTGCAGTCAACTTGAGCTGTATGAACAGAAGCGCAGTAGCATCATCTATTTCTACAGACACAAATTTATCGTTGTCATCAGCATAACTACTGCTTCTTTACATTGATACGCTGCATTTCAGAAGCTATTTTTGCATTTCAGACGTTCTTTCTGGATGATCAGGAATTGATTTTTTTTTAAATCGGCTTACGGTTTTACTGTTTTCGCCGGGTTTCGGTCGAACTATTCAATTCCAGTTCAGTTTATTTTTAAAAATTCCCTCACGGACGAAGCCGAACATAGAATTTTTTCGCCATGTACATCCTCGTCACATAACTCGACAATTAAAAACAACTATAACTACAGTGTTATTCATTTGTTCAATGTACGTGTATCTCTCCATAAAACTCTAAGTAAAACCTTATCATCATGCGTAACATGTCAACTAATCAAGCATCTGGCGGGAAGCTACAACAGTAAACTTTACCCTTTTGTAACCTGTCTTTCTTTCAAGACCCCTGTCGTACCTCATCCGCAGATGGTACCAGCCACCAGCCGCCAGCAGGCTCCACCACAGCAGGGACCATCTCCACACAAAGACCCGAAAGGAGATGCTCCGAAGGCTGCTCCCTCCCCCTTCTGCGACTTCTGTCTTGGAGATGCCGTTAACAACAAGAAGACGGGAAGCTCGGAGGAGCTCGTCTCCTGCTCTGATTGCGGCAGATCTGGTAAGTCTGAAGCCCTGTCCTGATAAATGCACTAACAGCTTATTTATTTCCCGCTCTTAGTCCCGTCACTTTCATTGGTGAGCGCAAGTTGGACAACTGACCACTGATTTACTAACTGAAACACAGACTCGGCTCACGCACTGGAGTGGAACTGTGTAGGAGAACTAAACGGCATCGGTAGTTAGAACAAAAATGGTTGTGCCGGATTAATTTCGCGGGCAGACGACCAGGGAAGGGTGTTCGACGACTGGAATGCGTTCAGTTCTTTGTTTGCATCATCATCGGTCCCCTTGGAAAAAATAGAGTTTTTTTTTCAACTTCATGATGAAAGTGCAAAAAATCTGGCTGGGAAAACTTGGTCTGTCTGTAGCATTGAATGAACACAAGAATGGGTTCCTCATATTTTTCTTACGATTCTGCCAGGGTTTATGTGCTACTTGTTGTTGTTTTTTAATGGAGCTTACAGAATTTCTTCTGTATGCTCCGTGTATGTGCTACTCGTGTTAATCTTTCTTGTTTCTTCTTCCTTAGAGTGTTCTTCAACCACGACGTCTATATGTACACATCACGTATAGAAGTATCTTTATCACAATCTATCTGTCATTTCAGGGCATCCGTCGTGTCTGCAGTTCACAGCTAATATGATGGTATCTGTCCGCAAGTACAGATGGCAGTGCATAGAATGCAAGTGTTGCACGCTATGTGGAACTTCAGATAATGACGTAAGTATCTCTCTTCTTCTTCTGTCTAGAAGTAAGTAAAGTAAGTAAGTAATTTATTTATGACCCGCCATTTTGAAAAGGTGGAGTAAATGACAAAAGTAAAGAAAATAAACAAAACACATATATACACACAGAAAAAGACACTTAATTTTTAATCTTCGGTCAGGAAGCAGTGGACGACATCGTGTGCTGGTTGGGCCTTGTTGTCCATGAGTTTTGAAAGTGATGACGAAACATCCAAAAGGGTAACACTTGCGTCTTGAATTTTGAATTTCTCCGTCAATGTATGGTTATGACATAATTTCGACAAGTGGAGCAGGTGCTTTGCATATTTAAAATAACATGATCTCATCTTTTTAATCTCCTTCTTTCGCAGAACATGAGTGACGCCAGAACGAAATAGTATAGAAGGAGCGCAGAAGGTGCTATACAAATTTCCCAAAGCTTTACGATTATAGCGCCCCCGGTTGGGGACGATGCGCCCATAGGCGCTACGGATCGACTTATAAACTTCTTGAACAACCGATGAGCAAAATTTTGACAATGAAGATTTGAATGTTATGCCGAGCCACCGTAGAGAGTCTGTTGATTTGACGATGAACGATCCAAGAGATATAGAAGCTTTAGATGCACTCGAACAATTTGACGAAGGGTTGAAATGCAGGTACTCACATTTTGAAAGGTTAACTTCAAGGCCAATTTTCAGAAGTTCTGACGACAGCTTACTTACATTTTTTGTGAGTGTGGATCGGCTACGGCTTACTAAGAGCAAGTCGTCCGCATAGGCTATGTAGCTGAAGGCATAGTCTTTATAGAAGTAAGCAGGAAGCAAAGAATCGAGACAAGAAGATATGGCCGATTTGAAGATGTAGGGAGATAAGACCTTGGCGAACACCAGTTCGGACAGAAATAATCTCTGACAAGCTACCTTGCCATTTAAACCTTACTGAAGAATGACCATACCAAAATTTTAACAGATAGACGACAGACAGATTCACGCCGGAAGTAATGAGAGAAAATAGGGCCTGAGAATGCGTTATATTGTCAAAAGCACCAGCTATATCTATAGAACATATATGTATAGAAGACTTGTCGCGGGTAGCCTGTTTCATCATTTTTGTCAATATGTGATGAGCATGCGCACAACTGGCGCTCGAACGGAATCCAAACTGCATTGAACCAAAGCTACATTTTTCAACTAGTTCTGGAAGAAGGACGTATTCCAGGATTTTGCTTATGGTACAAGAAACTGTAATTGGCCAATAGCTTTTGCAGAGGTCCGCGTCTTTCCCTCGCTTAATCACCGATGTTATAGTACCCAGGAGGAAACTATTCGGAACCAAACCCTGGCATAAACAAATTTGAAATAGCAGCTGAAGGTGTTGTGTTAAAGCTGGACACTCAATTTTGAAAAAATCGGCACTAAGGCCATCAGAATCTGTAGAACCAGTTCTTCTTATTTTTCGGAAAGCAATTTCGATGGAAGAACAAGTAACGGGAAGAACAGAAGGTTGAAATATTTTCCTTGGTAGGTATTTAAGAAGTAAATTTTCAAAGTGCTGCTGAATCTGGTTTTTGCAACCACTGAATAGACCACGGTAGTGGTTGGTCCAGTCAGCCATAGTTAGCGCGGAAGGCGGTACAGCTGAACCTTTATCTGTACGAAGGACCTTTTGCCACGCTTTTTTGTCACTGGGAGCATCTAAGCCATTCAAACGAGCATTTTTAAGTGAAGATTTGTATTCACGCTTTGTTTTAGCTTTTAGATTAAAAACAGTACCATTCCCTGGGCGTCCACAAGCAATCCAAATTTTTAGCCAAAATTTTGCCGTGTTTTTTGCCTTCTTAACTTCAGGACTGACTTTCCAAATAGGTTTCCTTGTACCAACTCGAATTCTCTCAGTCGGTACAGCAATATCGGCTGCCAATTTCAAGCAATGGACAAGCTCGCTATAATAACAATTAATATCAACGGACGAAGTAGTAGCTGCTATACCAGTCTGAAGAAGGTGAAAAGGAACTTTTAAAAGCGAGAGAAGATTAGTTAATGTAGAAATGTAGAGCACAGTATCTATACAATTCCAGTTACGCTTTTGGATCCAAGCCTTCTTGGGATTTGGACGACTGATTCGAGCAACAGGGACAACCAAACAGAAAGACAGAGGCAGATGGTCGTCCTCAATTTTCTCCTCATCAACCTCAACAATACCGTCAATGAGACTTGTTTCAGAAACAATCAAATGATCAAGGTTGGAAACATTAGCGCCACGATTATGTCTATATGAAAAGGGTAGAGACTTCTCAATGAGACTGTGAGCTACCGGTAAAGAATCGAAAAATAAATCAGTCCGTACAGAAGAAGTTAGAAGATCAGTGTTAATATCACCAACAAGAGCCCATTTCATTCCTTTCCTTGAAATGTCTGATAGAAGTGTTCTGATTTTCTGACAAGCCTTAGCAAATGAACTATGTGATGCAATGTTCCGCCGGTCGCAAGGTAAATATACATTAACAAGAACAATATTGTCCAACTGAACGGCAAGAGCATAACGCCCAGACTGGAACAGTTTTGGTGGTGCTGAACACTCGCTGGCTCGAAGTTGCTCTCCCTTCCAAAACCTGACAGGGAGTTAAAGCAAACACAGTTCTCGCAGTACTGATTAACGCCTATTCTGCAATTGATCGATTGCTAGCCTATTCCCGAAAGTTTAATTTCGTAGCGATACTGTACTTTTCGTAGCGACGACCTCCTCACCTGCTTCCTGGCCGAAGATTGAAAATTAGTGTCTTTTTCTGTGTCTGTATGTGTTTTATTTATTTTCTGTCGTTTACTCCGCTTTTTCGAAATGGTGGGTTACAAATAAATTACTTCACTTTACTTACTTACTTCCTGTCGACGTCTGACTGATTTGTGCTTGGACTCCCCCTGTGTCTCCTGAGTCAACCCGGATTATGATGCGGACAGGCTATCTTGTCCTGCCACATTGTGTGCTTTTATCATCAATTTGGAAAGAGCGGTTGATAAGGGATAAACATGCTAACTTCGATTAAGTACTTATTTTTAAATGTCAGTTAAATCTGTCGATTAATTATTTAAGATCGGTGAAAGATTTGTTAACAGAACTCGGGAGGGCTGTATCTTCCGGGAACCCTGTGCACGCTACCAGTTTCTTTTCCCCCGGCCTGGCACTGCCCGGCCCCGGCCGTCCCGTATCTTTGAAATAAGCGAAAAAAGGAATGAGCTAACCAGTCGTTTCATCAGTCGAAGTAGAAAACTGCACGATTTTCCACTGGCTAGCCTCGTGTAATCATGTGATTCAAGTTTGTTCTTGCTTTGGTTATTTTTAGTTATCGCACCTTAATTTTGTCTCGTAGTGGTGTGTGATTTCTTTTCTTTTTCTTTTGTTTCCTTACCAACTCCTCCGACCATTTACCTTGTATTTGTATGGAGGGTTTAAATAAAATTATTGTTATTATCATTATACGGGAACTGGCGAAGACCAGAAATTTGCAACAACCTAGGGGACGTTTTCGCGTGGATGGCTGTAGAGCTGAACGGGTGATCCCGTCCACGCGAAAATGAGAAAATCGATCGGGTGTTGAGCGCCTGAGGAAGATGGGTTCCGTTCACGCGAAAATGCCCATTCAGCTGAATCGAAAGTCCACACAACATCCCCGTTCAGCTCAACGCTGCCCTCGGAGGGTATTGAACGGGAGGCGTCCATCGAGCTGGATGGCCCGTTCACCTTCCGTCCAGTTCGACGGGACCAGAGCCATATACGCGAAAATGTCCCCGTATTGTCTGGATAAAGTACAACAGATACACCCCACCTTTTGTATCTCATCAAAACCTTGCGTTGACTATCAAAGCGGGTGCGACACGACAGGGTATGGTTATGGGATTGTAAGGCTTTGAGGAAAGAACGGAAGTTCGGTGAATGTTCAGGGAAGAGGAGCGAATATAGCGTCGCGGAAGTGTCAGGATCTTTCTTTTTCGCAGGAGCAACTTCTGTTTTGCGATGACTGCGATCGTGGATACCATATGTACTGCCTGAAGCCCCCTCTGTCCGAGCCCCCCGAAGGATCTTGGAGCTGCCATCTGTGTGTGCGTGAATTCCACAAATAACCAACACCATTTGTCCGGTGAACTCAGAACTGTACACTTGTATTCCATTTTGAAAATTTAGGTCTGTCGTACTGTTATATTCTTTGCTTTTTTAGAAAGTTAGTAAGCTTGATGGTCTGATTCTGTGTAAACCAGTGTTTCATAATAAAACTCTTTTCGATAACTAGACCATCTATGAATGAACACATTCAACATTTGGCCTGGAGGAAGGGGGGGGGGGGGTATAAACTTGAACGGAGTGCATAAGACCCAAACGGTTCAAATCGGTTTTTGGTATCCCAAAACGTAAATGACGGGATACCTGTGACTTCGTTAAGTTGTCCGTCCGTCCGTCTGTCATTGAAGTATTTTGTTGAAATTTGGCATGAGATCTGTTGGGTCAAAGGACTTCGTAAAGTTGTCCGTCCGTCCGTCTGTCATTGAAGTATTTTGTTGAAATTTGGCATGAGATCTGTTGAGTCAAAGGACAGGTCAAGTTCATAGCTGTATATTCAGGGGTGGGGGAGGGGATTCAAATTAAGAGGCGATAAGCTAATGAGATAGATAGATCGATTTAGGGGTAAGGAGACATGCTGGATCCGAATATCATTTTTTTTTTTCACGCTGGACAAGTAGTTCGCCGGGAATCCGGAGATTTAGCATGAAGTTTTCAAACCCAGTGACATAGCCGATATAGGGTGAGGAGACACGCTTTTGCAGCTTTCAAACAACAATAGGCGTATTCTCGCCGTTCCCCGAGGACTCCACTTGAGGAGTCCCCGCGTTTTTGTTTGTCCCGGGGACTCACTCCCCGTATTCTCGCGAGTCCCCACGGACGGGGAATGCTCCGATTATCATCACCATCATCAATAAGGACTCCCTTTCAGATTTGGAGGGGAAATTTTTTTTGCTGGTATCGGTGCAATGTAAAATTAATTAAAAACAATCAAAATAAACAAAACCAAAAATAAAGTGGATGCAGACTATTTTCGTCAGTTGAATATTTTTCTTTCGAACAGAATCCATTTTGTAAGCATTCCCCGTATTCTCGCTGTTTCTGTAAGCGGAGTCCGCGTGGAGTGACTCCCTCTATTCTCGCCGTTACGCCTCCCTCTATCTACGCCAATACGCCTAATGTGTGTGCGCTCAGTTCAGTTATCTCAAGTCCCAACCGGCATTTACTGGGTCAAAAAGGCAGAATGCACCCTACAAAGCTGTCTGATGAGCAGTTTAATACAATTTGTGGACCATTTTTCGGAAAAACCAGGTGGCTATACCAGTCCCTACCGTCTACCCTACCCCTTGATTCACACAGGCGCGCGGGGGACGACAGTTTGTCTAATCTGTGAAGGGATAGTGACGTCGGTCGCGTGTATAACGCGCAAAGTTTCTTGGGTGTAATCGACGACTATTGAAACCTAGCGTATACGTATTCTTTGGGTTTTGGGTTGTCGGGGGGCTGATAAATGTTGTTCAAACTTCGTATGAGGGTTCACTGGCAAAGTACAGGCCAAGTTCGTAGATGGGTCCTTTTTTGGGTCCCCTATATTTAGAGGCAGAGGAGGGGGTTTATAATTTCGGTTTAAAAAAAAAATATCTTTCATAAGCTAATGAGTCATTCGTTTAAGGGGTAGGCTAATCCATATGTCAACTTAGATTTTTTGCCGGACAAATGATTCACCAGGAATTCGGCCGAAACTGGAAATTTGGTTGAAGCTCAAATTTGTTTCTGAAGTCTATTGGAGATAAGGTATCGGGGTAAGAAGACATGCTGAATCGAATTTTGAACTTTATTTCCTTGACGGATAAGCTTGCGAAGTTCTAACTCAATGTCACTAGCTCTTTTGCTGTGCATGCAGTTCACCGGGACTGCTGCTAAAATACGAGGAATTCGGTAAAACAAAACAAAAACAAGAGCTGAAAGCTCATATGGCACTTGCAAGAATAAGCAAAATGTTGGCGGGAGTTTTTTGTTTGGGAGCTTTGTACAGAGTCGAATATTATTTTATTATACACTTGTAAGTAAAAAGTACTGTAAAAGGCATTTCTAGAACCCCTCTTCTTCGTTGGGCGGTTCAGTGGTCTTCAATATGGTTTCGACATTTATATCAAGTACGTTTCTTCTTTGAATTGTTGCTGCGTAATTTCCCGCTTAAAGGCGCTAGAAATGCATCTGTAAGCAAAACCCTTGAGGCAAAAACGATAGCAGGTTCTTAGGGATCATTGATATATACAGTTTGGTCAAAAGTAGAACACTTGTGGCACAAATGATCATGGGTTGAGATGTATCGTTTGATAAAAAAAAGTACTTTTCGACCTTGCGGTGAAGATGCGCACTTTAAGGGAGCTAGAACCTCATTTGTAAGCAAAACCCTTGAGGCAAAAATAGTAATGGGCTCATGGGGATCATGAAAATGCACATTTTGCTTTAAAGTATTTTTCTTAGTTTGCGGTCATGATTGGTACTTTAAGGAATGGTCGGATTTGGAAAGTGGCGAATTCTAAGCCAACCTTGTCGAATTTCAAATATTCCAGCCAAGTTTCATCGTCCTAGCACATTTGGAAGTACCTTTACTCGCGATCACCAGAATTCCGGACTCCCCCGACAGTCGCCTGAGCCTATCCGGTTCTGTAAATGATTATATCCGGAGTATCTGCTAGTTATTCCCACAAAGTTCCTTCCCGATCTCTCCAGTCTCAGCCGGTCGCATATTCCCCCCCCCCCCCCCCCAGTTGTTGTCGGATCCGGTCCGGACATGAAAAAGATCACCAGAGACATGTCCTCTGTTCAATTACAAAATTTCACTCAAATCCGATCACCGGTTCCAAAGTTACGCATGACTCAATATTCCGGATTCCCCCTTCCTCTACCCCCACGACTATCGGGTCGAGTAAATTTGTATTTACAAGTCAGTTTGATAGGGTCCCTGATACGCCTCCCAAGTTTCGTCGTGAAAATCCCCAGAACCGCCATCACTGGAATTCCGGGAAACACCCCTCCACCCCCTCCGACCCAAGTGTCCGGATCCAGTACAAATGTGTAAACGATTTATCTGGAGCAGATGCTGGTTATTCCCAGCAAGTTTCACTCCGATCCCTCTATTCTAACCATTTCTCGGGATTTCCGCCCCCCCCCCCCCTAACTCCTCCATAGCCGTCGACTCCAGTTCGGACTTCAAATGGAACATCAGAGATATGTCATTTATTCAGGGATTAAGTTTCGTTTCAATCCGATCACCCGATCGAAAGTTACACACCACTCAATTTTCCGGATTCCCCCACCCTCCAGTCCCCCATGATGGTCGGATCGGGAAACTGAGTATCTCCAGGTTGGTTTGGTCAGGTCCCTGATACGCCTGCCAAGTTTCGTCATCCTAACACCCCCTAATCTATATCAACCCCTACCAAGGTCCAACAACAAATTTTGCCAACCCCTTCGACCTTCGGTTGATCTATCTCTCTCCGAACGAATTCTTGCAAAGAATCCACGAGCAGAGTGTGATGAAAGATGACTCATCCATGCGCAGAGCTATACTAGTGCGAAGAAAACTAGAAAAAGCATTTCGGGCGTCCCCCTCCAGCCCCCCCCCCCCCGCCCGGATCCGATCCGAATTTGACAATGAAAATCCAAGACATTTGTTCTTGATACCTGTCAAGTTTAATGCACACCCGATTATCCGCTCCAAAGTTATGAATGTTACTAATTTCCGGATTCCCCATGTTGCCACTCCCCCATTGATGGTCGGATGGGGCAAGTGATTATTTTCAAGTTAATCCGGTTGGGTCCCTGATATGCGTGCCAAGTTTTATCGTCCTAGGTCACGTGGAAGTGCCCAAGCTAGCAAAATGCGGACAGACCGACAGACAGACAGACATTACGATCGCTATGGCACTTGAGTAAGCTCAAATGCCATAAAAAATCTAAAAGACCTTTCTCAAATTCACTCTGTTTCAGAAAACGTCTAGATGTGTCATTTCATCTGCAGCAGTAATTTCGACCAGAAGTGACTATTTCACATTTGTTCATGTAAACAAAATTAAATGTATTATTTTTTGCAGCAATGATTTCGACCAAAAATGACTATAGAAGTTTTTTTTTATGGAAATAAAATTAAGATGTGCCATTTCTGCAGCGGCGATTCCGACCAAAAGTGACCATTTCACGTTTTCTCATGAAAATAAAATTTCACTCCCAGTTCAGGCCAAAAGTCGCGCTCTATTTCTTTTTATGTGGTAGCACTGTACACTATAAGGCGATTCTGGAAAGCTCAGCTGGCTTATTCAACGTGTTCTTGCGACTGCGGCTAAAACTCGCTTCGCTTTCCGAGGCTGTTCTGGCCTTTGATTCTGGCGTTCGGCTCTTGGTTCGGCTAGTGAAATTGTAAGGCGCAACGACTTTCCGTTTGTTTTGGCGCTCGGCGGATTCTCGCTTTACTTTTGGAAAAGCGAATCCGTGAGATCTTCAGAACCGACCCTATGTTTTACTTTGGTTTTGTTACATCATGAAAGAGTGCATTTAGTGACAATAGGGCGATTCCGGCGGTCTGGAAAGCTCCGCGAAGTTCGGCTAAAAGCCGCTTCGCTTTCCAAAGCTGTTCTCGCGCTCCGCTAATTTCCGCCAGTACTTGGAAAGCAAATCCACTTCGCGAGTGGAAAGCGATTTCGGCAAGTCAGCGAGACGTTGTAAAGGTGCAACTGAGGCTAAGCGACTTTTTGCTTGTTCTTGCGCTCGGCGGATTTTCGCTTTGCTTTTCGGACAGCGAATCCAAGAGATCGCCAGAATCGTCCTAATATCTTATGTGGTTCCTAGTGGATGAGTACGAGTGCGTCACAGCAAGAACGGTCACAGCTCCAACCCCACTTGGTTACTGGATGTTGTCAATTCTTGGGCGACACCTGGCTCAAGAACAACACCAGATCAAGATTGACAGAGATAAAATGTAGCGTGTATGTACAACATAACGGATAAGACAGTTGGATGGTCTCAGGTCCGGAAGTTACACAAGCATCCTATCCGCTACGAAAGAGGGTGGAGAGGATGCCGGAAGAATCTTTTTATGAGATGCAGAAGACAATTTGAGACCCCTCGGCTTGGATGCTTCCACTACGCACAAACTCCCAGAATCGTACTGACAACGTTTACCAATCTCCACATGAACGTTTCAGCGTAGTCAATCCTGCCAGGATGACAGTAGTTTGAACGACTGACTTAATAAAAGCTCTGTGGAATAATTGAGAAAACAGAGGTAAGTTAGATATCACTCTTTCAGCGTGAATTTGGAGAATCCCTGTACTAAGCATTTCTACTAGTGTTATGCAGTAATATATTTGAATTATACGACTATGCGGGTCACCGACCCGCTACCGTGCAGCGAAGTTTGCCGAAGGGTTTTTTTAGGGCAGAAATTATGCAAATCAAGCCTTCCATCTAAACAGCCTCTATCCGGCAATCGAGCAATAATTGTTGGTTTTATTATGTTTCATTTGACTTGGAACCGTGTATTGTGTTTCTTTCTTTTTTTTGTTCGGCCACATCCATATTGCATAGCATATAGCATATTCGGGTAATAATGATCCATGCATTCAGAAAAATAAACCCACGAATGTCGGTTGTGGAGTCAACATTAGTGGGTACGGACAGGGGCATGTTTAATCCACACCATAAGACTGTTCCAATCTAAGTGGCACATGGTCAGTTGGTCTGGATGTTACCGAGAACAAATACAAGAACCTCCGTCATCTATCTCCGTAATACGACCACGCGGAGTCGAATATACTCTGATACCCTACCTGATGCGAAGAGTTACGCAGAACATCATCATTTGTTGCCCCTACTAACAGCTATATCACAGTAGAACCCCGCAGAAGAATACGAACGCCATATCACTTGCGGAACTGCAAGTGCCATAGAAAGCAAATCCCTGGACTTCAAAATTGAAGAAAAAAAACAAGAGCTGGAGGCTCGTATGGCACTTCAAAGGCTACGTAAAGGTGAAAGTAGGAATTTGCCAATTCGTGGGTTTGTTGTGATCATTTGTAAGCTAAACCCCTGAGATAAGAATAACGATGGACCCTTGGAAATCATGAGAATGTGTTGTTTGGTAAAAAGTTTATCTGGAATCAAAACCCTTGAGGCAAAAATGATCTTGGGCCCTTTAGGACCATGAATATATATGGTCTGGTCAAAAGTGTTGTTTTTACTCTTCCGTTAAGATGCGCACTTTACGGGTGCTAGAAAGTCATTTGTAAGCAAAACCCTTGAGGCAAAAAAGGTCGTGTGCTCACGGGGATCAGGAAAATGTAGATTTTGTTTAAAAGTATTTTTCAAGTGCCATAGAGCGATCGCAAATTCCTGTCTGTCGGTCGGTCTGTCTCTCCCGGTTTTGCTAGTTCGGACACTTCCAGATGAGCTAGGACGATGAACGTTGGCAGGCATATCAGGGACCGGACGAGATTAAATTAGAAATTGTCACTTCCCCGATTCGACCATCTGGGGGGAGTGGAGGGAGGGGGAATCAGGAAAAATGAGGTGTTTTTATGGCACTTGCCTTCCGGCCAAGTGCCATATACCGATCACTTTTCCGTCGGTCTGTCGGTCGGTCGGTCAGTCCGGTGTCATATCCGACCATCGTGGGGGGAGGGGGAGGTTGCGGAATCCAGAAAAATAGGGGAATGCATAACTTCCGAATGGGTGATCGGATCTTAATGAAACTTGATACCTGGGAAGACCTCGTGTCTCAGCTCGTCTCAAGTCCGGACCGGGTCCGGACCGGGTCCGATGAATCTGAGGGGTAGTAGAAGGGGGAGCCGGAAACCGTGTGAAACTCTCGGAGTGGAGCGATCGGGATGAAACTTGGTGGGAAGAACGAGCACAAGCTCTAGATAAATAACTGACAGAACTGGACCGGATTCGGACACTGTGGTGGGAGTTGGAGGGGGGTTTCGGAATTCCGGCGATCCGTAGTTGGTGTACTTCCAGGTGGGCTAGCAAGATAAAACTTGGCAGGCATATCAGAGACCCTAGCAGGTTAACTTGGAAACAGTCACCCGCCCGATCCGACCGTCGTGGGGGAAGGGGGAGACGGCGGAATCCGGAAATTAGTGGCATGCTTAACTTTCGAACGGGTTACCGGATCTGAATGAAACTTGATATCTTAAAGAACTCATGTCTCAGGTGTCCCATTTCAAGTCCGGACCAGATCCGATGAACTGGGGGGGGGGGAGGGGAGAACCGGAAATCTTGTGATACGCATAGAGTGGAGCGATCAGGATGAAACTTGGTGGGAGATACAGGCACAAGTCCTAGGTGCATTAGTGACCGAATCGGACCGGATTCGGGTACCGAGGGGGGGGGGGGGGCTGTAGGGGGGTGTCCGGAATTCCTGTGATCGTGAGTTAAGGTAATCCCAAGTGTCCTAGGACGATCAAACTTTGCTGGAGCATTAGAAACTTGATATCACTGGGTTAGACATCGTCACTTCTCCGATCCGACCATTCCTTAAAGAACTCATCTTAACCGCAAAATAAAAAAAATACTTTTAAGCAAAATTTACTTTTTCAAGATCGCCATGAGTACATGAGCCTTTTTGCCTTAAGGATTTTGCTTAGAAATTGATTTTTAGCACCCTTAAAGTGCTCATCTTAACCGAAAAGTAAAAAAAAAACTTTCGACCATCACTTCCATCCTCTGACCCAGCCTTGCCAGTTTTTGTTTTCCTTCTTGTTTCCTTTTGCTTTCTGTCTCCTATTTTTATATTTAAAGTGAAACCATAGATTGAATTTTCAGCCCCCTTCATTTTTTCTTGTTGGGGTATTACTTACTACATATGCTTGCAAGTGCCACACGAGCTTACAGCTCTGTTTAACTTACGAACGGATGGTCGGATCTTAACGAAACTTGATATATGGAAGGACCTCGTGTCTCAGAGCTCCTATTTGACATCCAGACCGGATCCGGTGACATTGGGGGTAGTTGGAGGGGGAAACCGGAAATCTTGGAAAAAGCTTCGAGTCGAGAGATCGGGACGAAACTTGGTGGGCAGAACAAAAACAAGTCCTAGATACGTGATTGACACAACAGGACCGGATCCGTTCACTGTGGGGGAGATGAGGGGGGATCCGAATTTCTAGTGATCCCGCGAGTTCGAGGACCCGAGCAGGTTGACTTGAGAAGAAATTCATCTGTAATCAAAACCCTTGAGGCAAAAATTATCATGGGCTCATGGGGATCATGACCATGTAGGTTTTTCTTAAAAGTATTTATTGTACTTTCCGGTTAAGTTGAGTACTTTAAGCGATGGTCGGATCTGGGAAGTGACAATTTCTAAGCCAATCTTTTCAAGTCTCTAATGTACAAGCCAAGTTTCATCGTCGTAGCACATCTGGAAGTAGTCTACTCTAAACTGCAGTCACCGGAATTCTGGACCCCTCCAACTCCCCCAGAGTGACCGAATCCGGTCCGGTTCTATCACTGATGTATCTAGAGCTTACGCTTGTTCCTCCAGCCAAGTCTTATCCCAGTCACTATATTCTAAGCGTGTCACAAAATTCCCGCCCCCCCCCCCCCCCCGACTCCCCCACATTGATCGGATCCCGTCCGCACTTGAAATGGGACATCTGAGACACGAGCTCTTTCCAAATATCAAGTTTCATTAAGATCCGATTCCCAGTTAAATACATCAGTATTCCGGATTTCCCCTCCCGCCAACTCCCCCGCCAGTGCTCAGATCCGGTCCGGTCTTGTCAACTATGTATCTAGGGCTTGTGCTTGATCGTCCCGCCAAGTTTCATCACGATCCATCCACTCTGAACATGTCACACGATATTTCGGATTCACTCCCTTCACTCCCCCACGGTGGTCGGATCGGGGAAGTGGCTATTTCCAAGCTTTTTGGTCACGTCCCTAATATGCCTGGCAAGTTTCATCGTCCTAGCACATGTGTAAGCCTCTTAAGTCGGGATCACAGGAATTCCGGAACCCTCCCTCCAGCTCCCCCCCACGGTGCTCGGATCCGGTCCAGTCTTGTCAGCTATGTCTCTAGGGCTTGTGCTTGTTCTTCCTACCAAGTTCCATCGCGATCCGCCCAGTCTGAAAATGTCACACGATTTCCGGTACCCCCTCCAACTCAACTTCCCCGAAAGTCACCGGATCCATTCCGGGCTTGAAGTGTGGCATCTGAGACACGAGCTTTTTCCAAATATCAAGTTTCATTAAGATCCGATTCCCCATTCAAAAGTAAGAAATACGTCAATATTCCCGATTCCCCTTCCCTCCACTCCCCCACGGTTGTCGGATCGGGGAAGTGACGTTTTCCAAGTTAGTTTGGTCGGGTCCCTGATATGCCTGCCAAATTTCATCGTCGTAGCACATGTGCAAGCATCTTGTCGGGATCAAGCATCAAGTCGGGATCATCGGAATTCCGGAACCCTCCCTCAACTCCCCGCACAGTGCTCGGATCCGATCTGGTCTTGTCAACTATGTATCTGGGCTTGTGCTTGTTCTTCCAAACAAGTTTCATCCCGATCCCTCCACTGTGAACATGTCACTCGACCCCCCTCCAACTCCCACCAAAGTCACCGGATCCATTCCGGACCTAAAGTGTGACATCTGAGACAGAAGTTCAAAAGTTAAAAATCCGTCAATACCACTCTCCACTCCCCCCATGGTGGTCGAATCAGGAAAGTGACTATTTCCAAGTTAGTTTTGTAATATCCCTAATATGCCTGCCAAGTTTCATCGTCCTAGAAATTCTAGAAGTGCCCTAACTCGAGATGAGTGGCCTGACGGACTGACCGACTGACAGACAGAAAAGTGATCGGTATATGGGACTTGAGCGGAGCTGCAAGTGCCAGAACAGGTAACATATTGGCTTGGTTACAGCAAAACTCGATTACAAGCCCTAATAAAATTCTTGTCGAATGTCGTCCATACCAAGAAGAGTTCATAGCTGTCGCTGAGGTGGGAAGTTCCCGAGCATCAATTAAGTCTTGCCATTTTAGATCAGCAAACATGTCCACCGCATCTCGACAAGCAGACATCTCCAGCCCGTCCGACAAGCCCAAGATGCAGCGCCAAGCCTCACAAGATGTTGACAAATATCGCGACTGGATCCACCCAGAACAGAAAGGAACTGAACAGAAGGGAACCGAGCACAAGGGCCCGCAGCGACAGCGATCAGGCGAAGGGGTACACCAGAGCCAAAGCTTTGAGGACGACAAGCAGGCTCCGGTTATCGACTATAACGACCTTCCACAGAAAAATGTTGAACGGGAGACGAGCCGCTCCATTCCAGAGGAGCAGAGAAATGAGTAAACGCCCAGATGTTTTCTGGGAATCAGTAGAGACCTGACAGAAACGTGATGCGAGATCATTTTCTATTTGTGATACTTTGTTTTGATTTGTTGAGTGATTTTAATTTGCGAGTAAAGTGTGAAAAGCCCGAAGCTAAGCGTTCTTCAGGCAGGCTCATTGTTATGTTAGCGTAAAGATGCGAGTTATACAACCCCAATTTGTAGCCTGCGTAGTTGTATGATAGTTGTACGAAAAAGTTGCATGTATTGATTTGTAATAGTACAGAATACTATCATTTAGTGTGCCTCAGACTGGGCCAGCCTTGAGCAGTTATATCCAGCAGCATCCTGTCTTGCTAATAGTAGCATGCCGTAGAATGCAGTAACACGGTAGCCTTGACGTAGAAGCATGTAAGTTCGTACTGCATGCTACTTTTTCGTACAACTTCATACTACTATTCTGAGATAAATTTTTCATCGGGGAGGGAATTCCAGATATCCCAGTTCAGAAGACCCACCATGCGGTTTAGTTTCTATTATCCACAAGTGATCATCATAAACTATTAACTGAATCTCTGCTAGGATATATGTTTAATTATATTCCTTAGGCAAAACAACAGGTCCAAGCCTCCGCGACGATGAGAGAGCCTATGGTGGCCTTTTGGGGCCAAAAATACGAACGCGTTCTCAGGAGCTGCCTTGTCATTAGTTTACTGATTTTTTGGTGTATTTTGGAACAACAATTTGATATTTCTGAATGATTCTTAAAGCCGCTAGAGTATAAGTTCGGAATTTTTTGCTTTTCGTTGCAAACGTTGAAACCTATCCAGGAAACTGTTATGAAACTTATAAACTTGGCTGAATTTCGTGAGGAGTTTAAACATGTGTTACGATTTCGTGTGAAATTATATCAGTCAGCTGTATCAAGAGATCAACAAAGAGGGCAAGAGTATTTTTTGCCCCAAAAGGCCACCATAGAGGCCTGCACTACTTGTCGATTAAAAGGCTTCTCTTGAGTCTATTGTGTAGTACTATGTGTGATGGATGCTGATGATGGTGCAAGAGATTAATCCGCTTGCACCGCTGAAGCCAATTTCTAACCGAAACAAATAAACCGTAATTAAAATTAACACGATACCATTCCCGGCCGGATTTCGGCATTTCCATCATCATGTTGAAAAAATCTCAACTTTTCCATATGGTGATGATGGTGTCTCGTAGACAAAATTCAAACAAAGATCTGCGACTACACTGTAAAAAGTTTCTCCGAGAAAGGATTAAAATTAACTGCGTATTTGTTACTGGGATTAATCTTATCTCTACTGGGATAAGATTAATTCGAATTGGAAATTATCTTATCTCAGTAGAGACAATATTAATCCCAGTAGCAAATACTACAAGATTTTTTTTTTACAGTGTAAATTTATAGTTTTGGAAGGGCACCGTTGTTATGGAAGCACTGTAGTGCTGCCAGTAGGCGATCAGGTTTTTCCGACAAGATTTTCTGCATTTTCATCATTAACTTGAAAAAGGCTTTTCCATATGGAATGTTGATGGTGCCGAAAATCCTGACATGAATTCCAGTCCGCTAGTCTGCGAGCACCCGACCCTGACCGTCTGTCCAAGGCAGAAGTAGTGAACCGCAAGAAGGGGGCGCACAACCAACTGAACCACCGAAGGGCTTGTGAACAGTATCAGTAAAGCATTGGCCAAATAGGTGGTGTCAGGTGTATTACGGCGTATAAGGCCTATTACAGATTCCTCTTTTCCTCGGGGCGCGCTGTAATAAGGCGAATAAGGAAAATGGAGCTCGGCTCTATTCTCCCTTATGCATAGGCAACCAGATCGCTTGGTTGGTTCCGCCAGTGGGCCGAGGAGAGGAACAGCGTCATCAGGGTTGCCACGGGAGCACTAAAGTTCTACTTTGTTGGAAGCTGAAGAAACAACTTTCCTGCAAAAGAACACGTTTTGTTCTGTCACGACTGCTTACTGCTAGTTCGAGGACCAACGCTGTCCATCCGTAAATTTAGTAGCTTTTTACAATATATCTTAAGAAACTCGAAAAACTGTATCAGCGTGGCAACACCGAACGCTGCATTCATAAGAACCTCTCGAGTTCCTATTTGAACAGGCGTGTGTATTAAGACGTAAACATCGCGTATAGCGCTATTCAGCGTATTACACCTATTTGAACAATGCTTAATCCGATCCGAGGCGCGTCTATCTGAACAGTTCATTTCCCACGTACTTCCAAGGTGCTTGCCTTGACCATTTCCCTTTCCAAACACTCAGTGTGTACACGTAGATATCCCAATTTACCCATTATTCCATGCCAGCTCACCACTTCCAAGCGGACTAGAGGTGTATTCTCGCCGTTCCCCCAGGACTCCACTTGAGGAGTCCCCGCGTTTTTGTTTGTCCCGGGGACTTACTCCCCGTATGCTCATAAGTTCCCACGGACGGGGAATGCTTCGATTATCATCACCATCATCAAAAAGGACTTCCTTTCGGATTAAGAGGGGAATCAATTTTTGCTGGTGTTGGTGCGATGTAAAATTAATTAAAAACAATCAGAATGAACAAAACCATAAATAAAGTGGATCCAGACCAATTTCGTCACCTGCATATTTTTCTTCGAACAAAATCTATTTTGGAAGCATTCCCCGTGTTTTCGCTGTTTCTGTACGCGGAGTCCGTGTAGGGTGACTCCCTCTATTCTCGCCGTTCCCTTCGCCTTACGCCTTAGGTCTCATCCACACATGACAGAAGTCGATTAGTAGAAGATCTGCAATCTGCTCCCGACCAATGAAAGTGAAAGCTATTCTGTTCTGCTCATTACCTTGCGGGTCCATATTTTACTATCTCTGTGTCCAAAACTGTTAACAGTGAGACAATGGCAGACTTTCAGAAACTAGTCAAAGCGCTGAACTAGAACAAGGGACGGTTATGGCGGTCTGGAAAGCCCCGCGAGCTTATGCACCGGCTGATTTTGCGACTTCGGCTAAAAATCGCTTCTCTTTCCAAAGCTGTTCTTGCGCTCCGCTAGTTTCCGCCAGCACTTGGAAAGCGGATCCACTTCGCGAGTGGAAAGTGATTTCGGCAAGTCAGCGAGAAGTTGTAAAGGTGCAACTGAGGCGCAACTACTTTCCGTTTATTCTTGCGCTCGGCGGATTCTCGCTTTGCTTTTCGGAAAGCGAATCCAAGAGATCGCCAGAATCGCTCTAAGGCAAACATAGAAGCTATGGCTACAGTTGAACGTTTACTGTATAGTCAATTGACAAGGCGTTCTCGGAGGGTTTCAAATTGGCACCTGAATCAACTGTCACTGTGTCCTCATCGTACGAATACAGGGATGCAGTTCCCATGATTGTACCTAAGCTACCTTGAAGAATAAGAAGCGTCTTCATGAATTCTTCTTCCCGCTCAAGGATTTCCTTCAGCTTCGTCAGCTGCAAGCTTACTTCCGCCGTTACATTCGTGCCTTCGTAAACATCTGCGAAGAAAACACGAGCTTCAAATAAACTCGAAGACTAGACGGCAGCGAGGGCGAAGGGTAGACGTGGAATGGAGTGGCTCTTGCTTACCCTACCGGCTAAGCCATCATACCCTGGTTGACACTCCTGCAATTTCGCACATGCGTTTTGTCGCAGTGTCGGATGCGTTGAAAAATTTCAACTGCTGACAAAACTCGCGTATTTTTTCGAGGGGGGGGGGTGAGAAAAATAGTTTATGTTTCTGGCCGGAAGCTTGTCATATCTTTTCTAAAATGAAATACTCTAGTCCTAGGATGGTTAAAATAAAATAGCATAAAAAACAAGACCAAAGGTTTCGATGGGATCCCAAAAACCGAATATTTGATCCAGACAATTTAGTCTTGTAGATATCCGGTCTTCCAGGCTCCTTGAACATTTTTACTATTAAGATTTCGAAACAGACGAAGGTCGATGGCTAATCATCTGAGAAAACCAAGTTCAGATATGGATGCACAATGTTTGTAGCCCCTAGGCTATAGGCCTACGTCATATCTACTTTGACGAAACTGATCAAATGGTCCTGCCTTACTTCTGCCAAATCTTCGGTTTTAAACGGATCTACTTGTCCGGCAAAAAGTAAAGCTCATCAATGACCTTACCCCTATATCGAACATCTAATCAACTTCAGATAAAACTTTAAAAATTTTCCGGTTGAAGCCGGATTCCGGGCGAACTACTTGTCCGACAAGAAAATGATTTTCATATAAATGTTCAGCATGTATCCTCACCCCTAAATCGAGCACCTAATCAACTTTATATAAAACTTTTACATTCAAACAAACTTTCTAGTTTTGGCCGAATTCCGGGCGAACGAATTGTCCGAGAAAATGGTTTTCATGCTCATGTTCAGCATGTCTTCTTACCCCTAGACCCACTATCTCATTAGCTGTTCAAACAAAAATTGTTCGCCCCTTAATTTGAAACCCCTCCCCCACCCCTAAATGTTGAGCTACAGACCCTATCTACACTGTCATAAGTTTCATAACAGATTGCGCATAACACTTTCAAAAATAACACCTTTTCACTTAGAAATAAAGTTTTATGACCAATTCAGTTTATACTATTTCGTGCCGACAACACCTTGAATAGGTAAAAAGACTACACTGTCAGAAGTTACATAACGACAACAGAAGGATGCGCAGTTTCAACAGATAACACTTCGGGATGTTATCTGTTATGTTTCTTTCTTTCCCGTTAGTATTTTTACCAATTGAAGGTGTTGATGGAGATCTAGGCACGAAGTAGTGTAAACTTAATTGGTCATAACACTTTATTTTTAAGTGAAAAGGTGTTATTCGTGAAAGTTTTATACACTATCTGTTATGAAACTTCTGACAGTGTACGAAGTCGACCTTTCCCTTGACCCAAAGAGTCCTCACACCAAGTTTCATCAAAATATCTCGTTCCCTTCGAGAGTTACCGTGCTTACAGACGGACAGACAGACAGACAGACGGACAACTTTTGCGATGTCATAGGTATCCCTCCACTTAACGTTTTGGGATCCCAAAAACGATTTGAACTAGATGACAAAGTTTGACTGAAAGTTCCTGAATGGTGGATTGTCCCCAGGGATATTGTTGCCACACAACGGATATCGTTTGCGTTGCGGTATGAAAACTCCTCGATTCTGCCGTGCGTGAAAAAAAAATCGTGTCTATTCCAACGCGTGAATCAGTAGGGTATAGCGGTATAAAGCCGGTAGGGCAGGGAAAGTAGACTAAACCAAATGGAATCGAGAACTCACCAAGTAATACGGTAAGCAGGTCCATCGCAGTCCTCGAGTAGTCGGGATGGGTTATATTCGTGTTGATGAATCGCAACACCGCCAAAAGTTGCTTATTGTCCCTTCCAGCCAGTGCCTGAGCAAGTCCTTGCCTCCTGAAAAAGATATCAGTAAACTCGAGATCAACTGCCACTTCCATTCCATGCAGGGACTACACCCTACTCAACTAATTCAGAAATTTCTACACCATCCTCGAAAAATAGCAAAAACAAATAATTTAACATCGTGAGAAGTTTCGACTTTGAGTTTAACTTATCGGCGTTTATCAGAATCAGAATCAGAATCATTTTATTTTTCCCAATATTCGTTAAACTAGCCTGGGATGTCAAAACGTTAAATAGAAGCACGGAATAAACACATTATAAGCACTATTGGTTTCTATCCACTGTTGTGTCATGACCTTGTTTGCGTTCTGCTTCCAGGTTGTGGTGCTTAACGAAGGATGGCACACATGATCTGCTGTACCGCTGGCTGTGCTTGATCGGTGGTTTCTGGAGAAGCGGGTCGCAGCGTCTTTCTTTCTCGTTTAGCGACTATGTGAGATTTTGGAAACGTTTTTCTAAGAACAAATAATCAAAAGAACCTCCGTCTCTCTATCTCTGATGTACCACCATGCGAAGTCGAATATATTCTCAATACCCTGCCCGATGCAAACGATTGGAGGGTAGGAGCTACGCGGAACATCATAGTTCATTACCTCTATAAATAGCTATATCGCAATAGAAACCCGGAGAAGAAATCTCCTTGCGAACCCCATCTGAACCGTCCTGAACAGCCGATTGGTTGTCTATCATTGCGACGTCACGTGTGACGCGCTGCAGAGCGGGTCCTCCGGGCCTGCTATATTTTTCCCTCCAGAGGCGTGTTCTCGCTGTTCCCCGAAGACTCCTCGAGGAATCGAAGGGGACGGCGAGAATAGAGGGAGTCATTCCACGCGGACTCCGCGTACAGAAACAGCGAGAATACGGGGAATGCTTCTAAAATGGATTTTGTTCGAAAAATGAATATGCAGCTGAAAAAATTAGTCTAGATCCACTTTATTTTTGGTTTTGTTTATTCTGACTCCTTTTAATTATTTTTGCATAGCACCTACAGCAGCAAAAATTGATTCCCCTTCGAATTTGAAAGGGAGTCCTTTTTGATGATGGTGATGATAATCGGAGCATTCCCTGTCCTTGGGGACTCGCGAGAATACGGGGAGTGAGTCCCCGGGACAAATAAAAACGCTGGGACTCCTCAAGTGGAGTCCTCGGGGAACGGCGAGAATACGCCTTTGTATACGCAGCGGCGAAGAGGGAAGTAGACGGGTATCAACTCGAAGCTTGGCAAGTACCTCTACCTCCGCTCAGTTTGTCAGAGTATCCATAAGGCGATTTCTCGTCGTTCCCCGAGGACTCTTCCGGAATCGAAGGGAACGGCGAGAATATAGGGAGTCACTCCACGCGGACTCCGCGTACAGAAAACAGCGAGAATACGGATAATGCTTCCAAAACGGATTTTGTTCGACAAAAAATCGAGTTGACGAAGTTAGTCTGGATCCACTTTATTTTTGGTTTTGTTTATTCATTCTGATTGTTTTTAACTAATTTTATATTGCACCAACACCAGCAAAAACTGATTCCCCTCCGAATCTGAGAGGGAATCCTTTTTGATGATGGTGCTGATAATCGGTGCATTCCCCGTCCGTGGGGACTCGCGAGAATACGGGAAGTGAGTCCCCGGGACAACAAAAAACGCGGGGACTCCTCAAGTGGAGTGCTCGGGGAACGGCGAGAATACGCCTATAGTCGCTGCATGGGACCAAAGGTGGAGGTCTTATTGAATTATTTATTCTTGTTTTTTTTTCGACCCTCCTTGACTGTTTAGCCACGGTATTATTACTACTAATCAGAAATGAGATTCCACAGATTTCGAAATTTTACAACAAAATAAATCACACTGCCAATTGGTCGGTTTTTGCCCTTTCAGGTCAAAGCCAGGCTTTCTATTGGTCAGTACTTCCAAATTTACGCAGATCCGTTTTCGTTGGACAGGGTGCAATCCTTCTATTAAAACACTGTCTACGAAGATCAGACGTTGGGGACATCATGCTGGCGACGAAGCAGTGAGACCCTCCCCTGGCCTCCCCCGATTCTCCCTCCCTCCTAAATCTGTAGAACCCATGGCAATATTCACGTCTCGTCTAGCAAGGAGTGGGAGTAGACCCCTTCAGATACCAATGGGACAATAAATCCTGTTGAGTCAACCTCAGAACCCACTATGAAAAGCAACCAAGACAATAGAAAACCATCTGACCGGAAAAACGAAAATAACCGAAGCGTAGCAGATCCAAAGTGGACCTTATTCACTCCGAAGTACGAATGAAGGTAATAACCACAAGCCCATTATTTAAAGCAAGAATGAAATAAGCATTCAACTGTTCTCTTCGTTTGTTGCTCTGTCTGAATGAGCGGTACAACCTACCGGAGCTATTTCTGATCCGATTCTGACACAGGAGAGTTCCAACGCTCATTCTCCAACTTCTGCGCTAAGTAACTCACCAACGATGGTTTCACGCGTAGCGCAAATTCAACAACAATTTCAAATCCAGTCGTATTTTAGGCAAGTTTTCAATACAAAAAAAACAACGGTCGTGGATACGCTCGGATTTGGAAAATCCGGTCGTATTTGACGCAGTGTGTACAAATACACTGTAGATCAACTGAATCGTGTGGCACTTGCGCATGGCCAGGTATTGTGTTTTTGTCCGGACGGAGATACCTGTATTTTCGGGTAGTGGTTCTGAGTAGCCACTCGGTTGTCGAAAGTCGTACCGAAATCTGCGAACCCTAAAACCCGATATAATTTTCACATGGGTTAAGCTGCCCGGTTTTCGTAGGCTATATAGGCTAACAAAAAAATGGATGGTTTATGATCTGGGTTTTCAATAACCCTTTTTTTTATCTTTCGGGCATATTTTTATTTCTGGGTAGGGGCAAAGCCCTGTAGCTATCCGGTCACCGGATATCAAAATAATAGACAGTCATGGTCTGTGGGGACTATCCTAATATGCCAGAATAGAAGGTGCACGAATATCTACGGAACGCCATGTTTTTTAATTTTGAACTCAACGTCAAGGTTTGACAGTTTGAATGACAGTTTGAATTTGACAAGGTTTGAATTCAGTACGAAACTGGGAAGCTAATACTCAGATCAGCATAGCGCTGTTATAAGTAACGTGCACAAACAGTCCAGTTCTTGCAGTACGAAATTCGCAGTCGAATCGGAAAATCGATTGCCAAATCCGCAGGAACGCACTGAAAAGCTACATCGCGTTCACATCTCTGCATCCGAAATTTTCACCGGAAAATGTATAGTCACGATTTTCCGGATGTGACCGCAAATTTTCGGTTACCAAATATAGTCACGGTTGCAAAGTCTAGTCACGTTTTTCCGGATGTGGACCGTAAATTTTCGGTTGCCAAATATAGTCACGGTTGCCAAGTATAGTGACGATTTCCGGATGCGACCGCAAATTTCAGAGTTGCAAACTTCAGTCTTAAAATCTCTGCCCTGACAATTGTAAACCAGACTGACCTGATTAGCTCCTGAACGACACTGGCTGTGATATTCGGCCTTCTTTTTGCCACGGCGGGCCTGAGAACTTCATTCAGAGCGGCCGAGTACTGGAACCGCCTTAAGAACATGTCATGCCGTGACAGTGTATCCTGATCAGGGGCCGGTACGATCACATCTCCATTTGAAGGCTGGAACCGCAGATTCTCTTCCTATATAAGAATAATTGTATTTGAAAAAGCCCGAGGGCCATATACAGGTACAGGTTATTAATACACAGAAACGTCAATCAACATACAACTAATCTACGGAAAGCTTTCTATATTCTAATGCTCTAGATACAAACCTACAAATCTTACTAATCGCCTGGGCGGATGTACACTTCAGGATACCAGGAAGTGTCGGGATATACCCACCAAAAATCTCCCTACGGAGAACCGAAAGCTCTTGGCACCGGCTTAAAAAATGACCAATATCCTCATCTTCAGCACCGCAAAGGGGACACGCGTATTTCCCGTCCGGACCCTTCTTATTTCTATCGAACACTTTTTTTCTACCGTGTAGTGGTAGGCAATTCGCCCTCAGTTGGATCCAGTACCTCAAATATATCGCGGGTAGATTAAGCTTAAAGTAAAATTCTGGTTCATAAACTGTCTTCACCATACTATAACTTCTAAGGGTATCCGATGAAGAAATAATTCCGAGCCATTTCTGTGTTTCCTGGTCTTCAGTAACTCTCAGTACTTCATATATGAAACCTGGAGATTGATCAGGAGGGCCCAGTCCAGCATTCCAAATATACGAAAGTCCAACCCCATCAAGTAAAAGAAGGATAACATGGAATGATCAAACAGCGCTTATCCCCGTTCTCACTGAGAGCGTAACGAAGCTTCTAACAATATGTGAGTCGACGCAAGCTGTGGACTCTAGCTCAGTAAGTGCTTGCTAATACTCTGTCACAGATATGTTACAGGGCGTCGAATCTATGGATGTTTTTTTTACTGACTTTTACTGATCGGTCTGCTTCAGTTCGTTTGACTGGTGCTTGTTGGCCACTTACTCCCTAACTGGCAGAAAATTACTGTAAGTTGAGGTACAGTCTCCAAGCATGGTTTTAAATAAAGCACTTCGATGTCCGAGGTTGAGCTGGAGCAGGGGATAATGATAACGCTTGTTTATCCAGCCAAAAGGCCATACAAGATTTAATACACGTTACACTTCACAAATAAACTATTAGAGCTCTGGAACTACTAGTCTACGTAAACTAAGCTAAACCTAAATTCCTGAGATGATCCTTTAGTCACATATTTACAAACATCTACGATAAATTTGGGGTTCGTAGATTTCAGGATACGGGGAAGCAATACCAACCCACCCTCAGCAAATGTTACTCTCAAACACGAAAGCTCTTGGAACTCTAAGAGGAAGTGGTTCAAATCCTCCTCCTGCAACTTGCAAAGAGGGCAAAGGTAAGTCTCCCCCGTGCCAGCTTTCCTCCTATTGAAAAGTTTATTTTTTATTGTTGATCGGCAGACTGTTAGATATGATCAGCTTGCTGAACAGAAGTTGACCTATCTTTTCAATACTCGACGGTTTGGCTGATTATGCCAACAACCAGCTGGAACTGAAATAGTATAAGTTGAGTGTCTTCTCAGGGAATTGCCTAAATACCATGCAGAAAGTTTCCCGGCGCTATTGCTCCAGTCGCTGGCTTGAGTTGCAGGTTCAAGCATCTCAAGAGCAAAGATGCCTTTATCTACCCCTAATTTACCCGACTAGTCAATAAAGCTAGCCACCTGTGGGACTTCGCAAGATCGTAGAGGAGGCGACGAAGAACCATTAAAGAGCCCACATGATTTTACGTTGGTTTTTAAGCAAATATGTTTGACCATTTGGAATAGTGTTTTTCTTTTTTCTCTGTTGTTTCGATGCAAACCGAAATAGCAGTTGACTTGGCAGTTACGCTTGCCTTTTTTTTTGTTTATATATACTGATTTATTATGTTGACGTTGGATCGTCTTATCCGTTTCTTTCGTTGATCTTGTGTATATTTCGTTCTCTTTTTTTGTGTTTCTTTACTTATTCCTACTCCACCATATTTACTTCATGTATCGTGTGGGTGATAAATAAATTAAATTAAATAAATTAAATCAGTTAGTCGGCACCCGCCGTGAGCAAGATTTTTAATGAATAAACGATTTGATTTGAACTGTTCACATCATACCCTATTAAACCATAAATTCTTCACCTCTGTGAACCTTTCTATGGTACGAAACTCGCTTACAATTTTGGCAACTGTTGAATTCAATCTCGACTTTTCTTTTTCCTCCCTCTCCTTCTCCATTTCTTCTTCGCTCTTCCGATGTCTCATGGAGATCATTCCGTCTGTCATTCCCGCTACGATGGTATTGTCATCACACTGAAAGAGGACGCAAAAATGGATCCAAAAACAAAATACAAGAACAGATATTAGATGGTAGCACAAGGATGCGAAAACATGTGTTACATGTTACCAAACTTCTGACATCGTGGACATTCATCTGGAGTCTTATCCTAGGTTCACACAGAGCGAATCGTGGCGATAAACGAGATTTTTCAATCGCAGCGACAGAAGATTTGTATCGCCTGGATGTTCACACTGAATTTTTGTCGGCTCGGCAACAGAATTTAACGCGATGAATTTGAAATTACAGCCACGTGACAGGAGACATGGATGATGATGATGTTTTGCTTGTGTCACTGCTTGCTAGACGGCGAAGGAATAGACGTTCAGTATGCTTATAGAGAACAGTCGCTTCGAAACTTGAACAGTACATGAGATTTACATAGGTTCGGATACAATTTCCCAGGCTTTCAATAATAGCACATAGTTCTTATGTCCCTTTTCTCGCTTTTCATACAAAATGGGGTAGAACTGAACAGCAATAATTATTTTTTCTAATAGTGAATCATCAAAAGGGTCGTCCATGTTGCTGTTGCGTGCATAAAATCGTACTGTCGCCCGATTAAAGTTGAATTTTCCCAACACAGAAAATCGCCTGACGAAGCAACAGAAATCGCCGATTTTGGCGACGAAAATCTCGACGATGGCCGATATCGCCTCAGTGTGAACGTCTGTGTGAACCTAGGGTTACAAAGTCTTTCGGGCTAAGGCGACACGTTTCGTCTTTTCGCTTTCCACTTCGTCAAAAAGCGGTGTTGCAGGTACGAGCAGTTCAACAAGTGCTAGCAGTCAGCTTGGATTCATCAAAAGTTATCCTACATCAACCGTATTCCTTGAAAGATGCAATTCCACACCAAAGAACATTTTTAGGAGCAACGAAAGTTCACAGGGCGTCAGCCATCAAAATCTTACCGAGATCCCAAGACTAACGACTGGCGAGTTGTATGTAATGGTGTGGACAACGTCGTAGTTCTGAACGTCGATGATTTTCACTTTCTTGTCTAGAGATCCGGTCAGGAGTCTCTTTCCGTTCGAAGCCAGCGTCATGCACATGATGGATTTGTGATGAGGCGAGAAACGTGCAAGCAGTTTACCACCGGCTAACACGTCCCAGATCCGAACTTCTGTCCCACCTGAAAAATATCCAATAGTTGGGCATTGTTCAAACTGGCGTAATAAACTTCATAAGAGCTAGACACGTCAGCTTATACTACAAGTGTTACGAATAGTATTTTAGAATTTAGAATATCAAAATTAGCTTTCTTATTAGTCGGAATAATTCGAGCTTTTGGGATCTGTGTAAGAATAATCTTCCGTGGTTTTCCAATATCCTGCTGTCGCTTTTCCAGTCTCGTCTTATCTAGACTTTAGTTGCGTTTTTGCAGATACCATGGTATCTTTTACCACGGTAACTGAATCTGCAATTAGACGTTTTTGCAGTCATCGTGGTATCTGATACACGGTGCTCTGCAAAAACGACTATTGCCGAAACTGAACATTTCGAAGTCATCCCAAAAGAAAAACAGATATCCAGTTACATCACTAAGTGCTAAACTTCTTTCTCACCAATCTGACAAAATTTGATGAAAGTGAGATGATTCTTCAGATACCACGACCAGTTACCACGGTCGGACCGTAGTATCTGAATATCTGATACCACGAAAACTGGCCAGATACCAAGATAACTGCAAAAACGCCTTTTGACCGTGGTATCAGATACCACGATAACTGCAAAAACGACTTTAGGCCGTGGTAACAGATACCATGGTATCAGCAAAAACGCAACTTTTAGCTCGCGGATGTTAGTGACTGCGGTTAGGTGAACTTTAAAGGTTAGATCCTACGTAGTAAGCAAAAATAAGAATTTGATGTGAAGCTTGAAGCGAGTAGATGGAATTGAGAGTTAGTTGTAGCGAGATGTATGTCTGTATTTGGAGATAATCTTTCGTGCTGACTGTGACAAGTTATAATCTAAGGAATTAATAAAGTAAGTATCAAAGAAAAGGAACCGACCTCCCGAAACGAAAGACTACGATCCCAAATACGCCTTCGAAGGTTGAATATTGCCGCCGTTCGAACGCTACCATATAATGTCCTCAAGTCGGACATAAACCGCCGGTCAGAGTATAAAGAGTAATAATAACAAACAAGGGGCCAAGAACCTCATTGGTTTACAAGCAGCACGTCAGCAGCACTTTATTAAGAAAAATTAAAATCGATCCTATTTTCTCTTACGCAGCTCTAATTAAATCGCCGCCTGCTTGGATTGCTCTAGCCAGTAATGAAACGATGATGCGGAAAATCCTTAAAGCAAAACTCTTACTAGAAATGATCTTTTCACTATGAAATGGATCAGAAAAAACGTGTTTGAAAATACCATTATTTTCCACCGAAATTTAGCGATCTCCTTGTTAGCCCTTGTCGACTCTATCCAGCCTTCCTACTCTCCGACGCGGCGGCTGGGCTCAAAACATTTGAAAACTGAACACGCCATGGTTAAAACGTGGGAATACTAAGCGATGAAAAGAAGTTAAAAAAAAAGAAGATTCTCATGTCCTTATGTCTGAAAGAGTTCATTGAAGTTTTCGGCAAACTTTATGTCTGTGACGGGCAAATCTCGGCCGAAAAAGCGCTAAAAATTCGTAGGGACAAAACGACACAACGGAGAAATGTGGGGATTTTAGAAGCTTTTAATTCCGTAAGAGAGCTAGGTATATTATAAAAGGCAGAATAAGCAAGAGGGGTCCTTTAAGCAGCTTATTACGCCGATTTTGACAACGCTCTAGACACTTGACTCAAGATCGTCTTTCATTTTACTTTTAGTGATTCAGCACACGTTTGGATTAATTCCAACAATCCACAATGACTCCAATCAATATTACCTGTCTGTCTTTTCGTAGAAGTTAGATTGACGGTGGCGGATTTTAGTAACTATTGGCTGAGGGCTTGATTACACCAGGGACTTCACGGCTGGGAGGGGGGACGCCCCCCCCCCCCCAATGTTGTTGGCCAGTCGGTAAAAAATAACCGAGTCGGCGCGAAGCGCAGCAATTTTTCGTCAAAACAGCTGATTTTTTGTTCATGAAACAGTCGGTTTTCTGAAAATCAGTCGATTTTTTTCAAAACTGTTTCTGCAAAAACAGTCGGTAAAAATCGGTAAATGCCAATTACTTGCCCCCCCCCCCCCAACACCAAAAAAAACATTTTGGCTAGTAAGGCCTCTGAAACAAACAAACAACACAACAGCAATAAAGAAACTAAAATTCATTAAGCCGACATGGGTGATTAAAATTTTGCCACATTCTGTTGGTGGATATCAGGACAGCCAGAGTTGGTTCTGTGGCTTCGTGTGGTTCGGTGGCTGTTCCTTGTGGGAGGCGTGGCAAATATTTGGAAAACCGAAAAAAAAGACGAAGATTTTCGTTGCTGAAGATGGCCCAGAAAGGGGAAAGATACAGAACGTGGGGAAGAATAGTGGCATTGTATTATATTACTGGTCTCTGTCTTCGAAGGTTTTAGCTATTTTTACCAATGATCTAGGCTGAACTCGGACAATCCTTGGGTTTTCAATCTTGTTTTGGTACTGAATTTCACATATTAATCGAAGTAGGGATACACTCGGAGCACATAGCATCTTCTTGCAATGTCCCCTATTTGGCAATTTTTTTCTGCTTCTAATAAGAAAAATGTCACCTTTTTTTTTTAAGTTTGCCAAGTATCTGCTGCATTTGCCCCCTTGGACCAGTAATTCTTTCTTGGCGCAGAAATTCCATCTGGTTCTGCCTGCTAAGATCAGGGGCGTCACGACTAGGGGGGGGGGGGGACGCCCCCCCCCCCCCAACGATGTCGGCCAGTCGGTAAAAAATAATCGAGTCGGCACGAAGCGGTGCGATTTTTCGTCAAAATAGTTGATTTTTTATCATGAAAACAGTCGGTTTTTCTGCTAACTGGTCGATTTTTCGTCAAAATAGTCGACTTTTCTGAAAATCAGTCGATTCTTTTCAAAAATGTCATTTTCGTTGTTGAAAACAGTCGTTTTTTCTGCAGAAAAAGTCGGTAAAAATTACCGGCCAGTCGGTAAATGCCTCGTCCCCCCCCCAAAAAAACATCTTGGCTATTAACGCCTCTGGCTAAGATTACTCGGGGGACGCCCCCCCCCCCCCAATGATGTCGGCCAGTCGGTAAAAAATAATCGAGTCGGCACGAAGCGGTGCGATTTTTCGTCAAAATAGTTGATTTTTTATCATGAAAACAGTCGGTTTTTCTGCTAACTGGTCGATTTTTCGTCAAAATAGTCGACTTTTCTGAAAATCAGTCGATTCTTTTCAAAAATGTCATTTTCGTTGTTGAAAACAGTCGTTTTTTCTGCAGAAAAAGTCGGTAAAAATTACCGGCCAGTCAGTAAATGCCTCGTCCCCCCCCCAAAAAAAACATCTTGGCTATTAACGCCTCTGGCTAAGATTACTGATAAAAGAGTGGAATATTTCGAATCTTCCGCTAGTAAACTGAACCACCAGTGGTCTTCCCTCTTCGTGTAATCTGTAGTTATGTTTGTGCTGTGTTTAGTGTAAAGTTTTGCTCCGTACGTTGTCTTTTTTCTTGTTTTTTTTTTTTTGCTCCGTACGTTGTCTTTTTTCTTGTATTTTTTTTTTTTTTTTTTTGTACTCCGTCACTAGGGCTACACGCCCTCTCTCTTGACGGGTAATAAATTGATTGACTGAACTCGAAAAGGGCGAATTACACTTGCTATTTCAAATTAAATGTTATCAGTTAATCTCACCCACAGAAGCAGCAAGAGTTCCACTCGGGTACAACAGAACTGACGAAACAGGAGCTTCGTGGTTCATTGTAATAACGCTAGAGTTTCCAGATCGGGCATCCCAGAGTTTCACCGTGTGATCCATTCCACCAGTAAGAAGAATATCTGAGCTTGTGTAGGAGGAAGCACCAGCGCGAACGTAATCCTAGAAGAAAAGGAATAAATTTCGCAGTTCCTCAGAAGTTTTACCCCGTGAAAGGTATAGATAGATGTAGTATTAAATAGATATCGATTTTATTCTTTTCGAACTATCATGGTGAAATCCGAATTTGTCGAAATCGTCATACATACACGTAAATACTCATATATAAATATGTCAATGTCATGTATAAAAGTAAACACTAAATAAGGTTAAAAATTTTGACGAAAGACGGTAAAAACGTCTTTTCATACCGCACATGGTTACATTTTACGTGTTGGAGTTTTTGGATCACCACTGAGGCCGCTCTTGCAGGTCTTAGTATATACTTATGGATAGGGCCCCCCCCCCCCCTAGCTGTGACGCCCCTGCATGCTTTCAGGAATGAAACTGTAAGAATTGCGGACTCTTTTCATTCACGACCATGTCGGAATTTAAAGCTTCGGCTGGTATCTGCGAAATTATATTGGCCGCTTCACTACATTGGCCTTGCTCACATATTTCAATGAGAGACAGATCGTCGACGTACTTCCATCGAATTCCGTTGAAGGGTTGTTGTGGTTCACCAGCTGTGGTACAATCGAGTCTCTACCGCTCGAGGCGGCCCGACGAATACAGCCGCCAAGAGAGGGGAAGAGCGGAATGAATTAGTACCCTGCTGATCGTCACACAGATCATACGAATGCTGTTTTGCTTAGGCTAGAGCTGTGGATAAAAGTCGATGCAAAAACCACTCGAGCAAGGGACTACGCACCACTTATAAGTCTTACAGACGAAGGAAATAACATACAGGTAGTCAGGGGCGTCGCAAGTGCATTTTCGTTGGGGGGGGGGGAGGGGACAGAGCCAAAATTTTACTGAATCTCTAAAACCTTGTACTGAATCCTAGAAACTGAGAAATCGAGCTTTAAATTATGGAACAGAGAGGATTACGTAGGATGAGTAACATTTAAGGACAGCATGAAAGACGATAGGCCAACTATTAGGTGGCGTTTTGGCGAAGCCCACTTGCAGAATATATTGCCGGGCATAATTGCAGAAACAGCTTCTACTTATTATACCCAAGAGAAAATTAAATCAAGGGCCGCAGGCGAAAATTTTCGAAATCCATTTTTATTTTCCTGTTGACTAAAATGTAACTCTCAGAAATTCTATCATTGACCGTGATTAAATACAAAGACTCTAAGAAGTTCTAAAAACCGATGGAGCGACGCAATGGCTACTGTAGTCTAGTCAATACTGCCCATGATCACATAAAGTTAGCGCCGCAGGCGAGATTTTTTAAAAGTTAGCTTTTTCCTTCCAATTTTAACTATTTCCATCCTAATGTTCTATTCTCGTTCCGAGATTCGGATTTACCATGTTATATGTTTGTTACGTTCGGATCCTTTCGAGGCGGGTTAGGCTCCTGGTTACGGTTTCCGAGAGTCTTAAAGTTTAAAGAAAAGGGCTCAGATAGGACAATATATACCTGGTCACTGGCCACTGAAAAGCCGCGTTTGTATTGAGCCAAATTTTCCGCGTCATAGTAGAATTTTGCGTTGTGAGGACGGCCGCAGATATCTGAACGTCATACCAGAGCAAACAGTGAAAAGTGAAAACAGCGAAAACAGCTTGAACAAGTCGTGACTCGCCCGACGCGTGAGAACAAGATACTAGATCTTGTATTCACATCTATACCGGAGCACTACAAGATTCCTCGTACGCTAGCACCTCTCGGGAAAAGCGACCATCAAGTCGTCCTGTGAGAGCCGTGCTCTCATGTTGCGCAGCAAATTAAGAAAACTATAAGTACTACAGTCAAAAAACTGGACTCGGCTGTACCTCATGGACAACTCGAACAACATGGCTAAGCACTTTCTGTCCGAGATCAAAGCGCTTTACGACAAAATTTTTCCTGAGAAAACTGCTATTATCAAGCCCAAAGCTAAGCCCTGGATGACCACAGAGCTTGAGCGACTCATCGACTCGCGCGACCTAATTTATGAACTAGAAGGACCATCTCGACAATGGAAAAACCTCCGCAACTTCATAGTAAAGAAAACAAAAGAGGCAAAGAGAGATTATGGCAAAGAGTGCATCGACAAGATCTTAATTTCTGACCCACGGAAGTTCCACCAGACAATCCGGTCAATGACCGGGAAGAAAACGGACGAGAATGAAATTAAGAACGAGGACGGGGATGTTATTACCACGGACGAAATAAATGAGCACTTTTCAAAAGTGTGCAGAACTTACCCTGCTTTAGAGTCTCTTCCCGACCTACCGCCATTATCTGAGATCCCCACGGTCGAAGTTACGCATGTGACCGAAGCCCTGCAGAAACTAAACCCAACCAAAGCAGCCTTTCACGGAGAAGTACCGCCAAGTCTTGCTAAAATGTGTGCCGAAGAGATTGCGGCGCCGCTGGCAGCAATAATCAATCAAAGTCTTATGGAAGGACAGTTTCCTGAATGCTTCAAGACAGCGCACATAACGCCTATCCCGAAGAAGAAACAACCAGCCAGCATCAACGAGCTACGACCAATTTCAAATACTTCGCTGTTCTCAAAACTACTTGAAGGCTTCATCTATAAAAAGCTCTTTGAGGAGATACAACAAAAACTCGACCCCCAACAATATGGATTCCGCCCTGGATGCAGTACCAATCACTATTTAGTCCAGTTCCTCGATGAAGTTCTGTCACACCTGGAAAATAATGGAGCTTTCGTCGACACCATTATTCCTGACTTTGTGAAAGCGTTCGACCTCTTGGACCACAAGACAATTCTACAAGAAGCGGCTGAAATGGGAGCAAGCCAGCACTCATTGCGCATGCTGGCTGGTTTTCTCTCTGGCCGCTCCCAAAGAGTCATACTCAAGAACGTCATCTCGGAGGTGAATGCGATAACCTGCGGAGCGCCTCAAGGAACCAAGCTAGGACCGCTTGTCTTCCTGATTGTGACCAACCGACTCCTGCGAGACATCAAAAGCAAATACAAATTTGCTGATGATCTTTCAATCAATGTACTCCGCAAGTTAAGCGACCCGACAGGCGAAGATCCTCTGGTTTCGACGATTGAAACACTAACAAGTGATGCCGAGGATGTCAAGCTAACGCTCAGCACACAGAAGAGCTCCATCCTCAGGTTTTGCTTCCTGAAAAGAGAAGCACCGTGTATCCAGAGCCTTGGTCTATCTAAAGCAAAATCGGTAAAAATCCTTGGCATCCACATTGACAGCGACTTGAGCTGGAAAACCCAAGTAAACAATATAATCAAGAAAGGCGGGTTACTTCTTCAACTATTTGCGGTGGTTCGACGATTCTCCCAAGATCAGAAAGTTCTCTTAACAGTGTACAAGACACACATTCGGCCCAACCTTGAATATGCCTGTCCGGTATGGCATGCAGCATTATCACAGGATCAGACGGAGAAGCTTGAAGCACTACAAAAGAGGGTCTCCAAGATCATATTGGGTAGCCAGTATGAGGACTACGAGTCAAGTCTGGAAAAGCTAAGACTGCAAACGCTTTCCAGCCGCAGGCACTGCCTACTGATGGACTTTGGCAAGAAATGTCTTGCTTCCCCGATATATCGAAGCATTCTGCCAGACTTCATGGACAAGTTAGTAACAGGAAGTCGCCCAAATACAAGGCTGAAATCAAAGCTGAGTGAAGTGGAGCAGCTACAAATGCCTCCTTGCAGGACAAGCCGCTATGAAAAGTCGTTTGTGCCTTATTTCGTTCGGAATTTAAATTAAGACAAGCTTAGAGAATTTGACTGCTGATTGAATTAAATTGTATAGGCTATATAAGATTTGAGTAAATGTAAATATATTTTTGATTTTGATTTAGTTTATTTATTTATAATTGTTAATATTTTTGCCTAATCTCAATGTGCGTGTTGTGAGATTTGTACCATTGTCTTCTTTGTGACGCGTCCAAACTATCTTATGATGATACTGGCAAGAAATAAATTGAAATGAAATTGAAATAAAAAAAAAATCCCTTATCCTTTGTCTGTGTGTTGTTTTGTTTGTTTTGAGTAGTGTGTGGTTTCTTTTTTTTTTGTTTATGGTGTAAGCTGAAATAAAATTGCTTGATTGATTGATTGATTGAATACAATCCTGATAATGCAATGAATTCAGTTAAATGATACAAAAATAAGCTGGCATTTCAGTTAACCTTTAATGGTCAGAAATACCGGTTATGCAACTTTTTCCATTTTCCTCCCGAAAGCAAAGTGGACCGAATGGGGATGGGACGGAATTTCAATCTTTCAAAAACCAGGCGGAGTTTCAAAGGAGTCCATACGTTATTAGAAGTGCTTTAAAAGAGCCTAGCTGCTTACTATGGTCTTTTGTACAGGAACTACAAAAGGAAATGAGTGTGAACAGGCCTGTGGTTTTAATTAAACTTCTTGGTATCGGCCTAGCTTTTTGGGTCCCTTGTAACAGACTAGGCATTTGTTACCAGGGATATGTTCTAACCCTGTACTCTTCGTAACTAAGCAGGTGATCCATGGTTTACCACAAAATCTGGATGAGGTTAGAACAATCGATTGTAATTCGATAAAAACGAAACGACAAATATGATAAGTATGTGGAATATTCTCATCCCTGTGCTAAAAGAGGTCAATCAAGCAAATAAATACTTCTCAAACACCACGCGACTGATGGCATTCACTGCTTTTCGAATTCTTCATATGACATGCACTTTTGGAAGTTAACACATGGATGCGCAACCTTCTGTTAATGGCTGAAGAGGTTACTGTTCCAATGTCCCACCCCAGATCCCAGGTATCCGGAAATTTCAAACTAGTAACCTCAGGGGTACGAAAAATGATTAACAAACATATACAATGTCCACCATCATATGTGAGTTTTAATACATAGTTTTGTACAAAACCTAGAATAGCAGTTTTAAGATCCTGCTTGCAACTAAACTGTTTCGGCTAATAGCTAAAAGGCATGAGTATACTTTCTTGGCGTGGCACCATTTACTGTTAAATATCTGTGTCTAATATCTTCTATCTGCCCTCCCCCCCCCCCCTGACGACTCCCTCTCCCCTGTCGAGCTCTGCGGCCCCATAGTAACCCCACACCTGGAAAGAAGGATCTTTAACTTACTGCGTGCCCCTCGAACCTATTCAGCTGAGTTTCTGTTGGCAAGTCCCAGATACATGCAGTCTTATCGTCCGAAAACGATGCCAACCTGGTCAAATCTGGCAAAAACTTGCATCGGTACACAGGGCTGAAAAATAAAAATGAAAAATTTACAACTTTCGGGTAAAAATTTATCCAAATCTATTTTGATTAGTTCAGAAAGTTAGTCTTGGTAATATAAATCAGTGCATACACTTTTTTCCTGATCCTTAGGTTCGTCACCACTTCGATGAAACAACCTATAATTTCAACGCAAGCGACATCAAGTTGCGTTATGTGAGCCCTATCATTTCACCGGATTTTACCTCAAGAAGCAAAACTTGCTTATGTAATCCTCTATATCAGATATGCAGGCTAAAGTATTCTTGATGCCAAGCAGATAAGGTTGAGCAGTCGACAGTAAGAATTAAGCCAACCAGAGTTCTAGGGTGAAGAACACGTAGGCGAGTTAAACTTAATTTCTGACGGTCAAAGGGTAGCTGAATCTTTTCGCTTGTGAGTCTTTACGCACTGGCTAAAATTCTGCCGTTAGGCGTCTTCGAGTCTAGATAGTGCTAAAACGATACACTGTGATTGGCTCTTTTCACTGGTACACGGATACAAATGACCAAACGGATCGACAACGCTATGGCACGCGCGTCAAAGGTTGGAAAAGATGAACCCCCATATTACACGATACGACTTAGAGAAGTTCTTTAGGACAAGCTGGCACGGTCGTATAGGTCAGAACAGAAATCCCGAGAAAATTGCCAGACTTACGCCGTATGTCCCTTGTACATCCTGAGAAGCACCTTCTTTGAAGGATCAAAAAGCCGGACATGTTTATCATCAGAACCCGAGAGAATAAGTCTTCCATCACTTCTGTAAACAGCTCCATGCGCAGCTTCCTTAAAACGAGTGAGCTGTTTGAAGAGCTGGTGGGTAAGTGGGCAATAGATTTGAACCTGAAAGAAAGTAACATAACGAGCGTGTTCCACCCTACTTACCGTAGCTACTACGCATGACGTCACGAATTCTGGCTTTTTGCCGTCAAGGCTGGAACGATTTTTCTATTTTCCAGCAGAATATCATGCCACGGGCGAATCCGACCAATCACCTTACAGAAGTAAGTAAGTAATTTATTTCTAACCCGCCATTTCGAAAAAGCGGCGTAAATAAAAGAAAATAAATAAAAGACATAAATACACAGAAAAAGACACCAATTTTCAGTCATCGGTTAGGAAGCAGTGTAGAAGGTCGTGCGCTGGTTAAGCTCTGTTGTCAATGATTTTTTATAACGACGAAGAAACATCCAAAAGGGTAAAACTTGCATCTGGAACTTTGAAGTTCTCCGTCAATGTATGGTTACGGCATAATTTCGACAAGTGGAACAGGTGCTTTGCATATTTAAAATAACATGATCTCCTTCTTTCGCAGAGCATGAGTGACACCAGAACGAAATAGTATAGACGGAGCGCAGAAGGTGCTGTACAATTTTCCCAAAGAGATGCGTAGCCTAGTTACCACGCTTATTCTACGCTCCCGAGCATGGTAAGCAAATAGTTACTGTTAGTTATTATTTCGAGAAGGTTGGAATGATCAGCGTAGTAACTTTTTACGAGGCTGGAACGAAAATATTAACTAATAGTTACCACTGTTAGAAGGGTGGAACACGCTCACTGTTATGCAGGTCATATTAAAGATAGGATATGCAAGAACTTGACGATTATTTCAGATGCACATCTCATGTGAATACCTCATCTGAGCACGGAACCTGGAAATTCTCTGCAGGTTACTTTAACCGCATGGCAAAATTAATGAAAATCAGCGACAAAACTGGTCCAACCTTGGCTTGGTATGTTTAATTGGTCGGCATTCGCCCTATTAACAACCCTGCTTAGAAAATTTGTCGTAAGTCTGGGAAGAACCAACTGAGAAGAATGTGACGCAAGCATCCCGTAACCTATGCGACTATACACATCGCATGTGATTAAAAAAAACTCGCAAATGGTACATAAAAACCAGATCACGGATCATACAGCAAACCATTTCGAGTGACGAACTTGCAAAAAAGAGACTAACCACTCAACCTTTTTTCTCCGTTTAAATACAACTGGCGGTTTCACCCTGAAATGCCACTAAATAACCTACCAGTACTAGTGTGCGAGCTGAGGCCTATCGAATAGAGCAGGTCTGAGAATAACACCATATCTTGTTATATCTGATCATAAACAGATACTAGGTCTACACAAGTAGAAAAGGTAGCAGTTTTGCTACATGTTTCTAATCATTTTATAAGTAGTGAACTGAACGAAAAAATTCTCCTCAGCCAAGATTTGAACCCAAGACCCTCTGCTCACAAGGCAGGCGCTCTACCATTTGAGCTACCGAGGGGTTTGTGAACAGAGTTCGCAAACCACTACAATAGTCTGGTAGGAGCCGGCCATAGGAACAGTGATCCCGCCCGAAGGCAAATTCATCTAACCAGTTCACATCCCCATGTCACGGAAATTATAATAATACATAGATGGCACTTTACACAAGGGACTTGAACCGTGACCAATAAACCAGAAACAGATTTTTTCGAAATTATATTCGAAAAAATCTGTTTCTGGTTTATTGGTCACGGTACAAGTCCCTTGTGTAAAGTGTCATCTATGTATTATTATGTTTCTAATCACTTACCCGAACGGAACTGGTAACAGCAATCTTGTATGGCTCTGTTGGGCTGACATCAATATAATCAATAGGACCTTGTTCTTTGATTAAAACTGGTGACTGAAAGAAAAAAAGGTATACAGTGGTAACCAAAAGAGTGCCTGCAGTAATGCTGCATCGGAAATAAAGAATCTATCGCGTGCTTTATTGAGGGTTAAATTATGTCTCTCATCCGAAAATCATCTGAAATCAGCAGGGGTGTCACTTTTCCTCAGAGTGAGTTCAACCTTTTCAAATACTACAGACTCGACCACAAATCTCCGATATTTTTAGACGCTATACTAAACCTGGTTACCCTGTGCCAAATGCTGGATAATCAATCAAAACAATCAAATCATTGTCCAGCAACCACCAATCAAATATTGATCAGTGAAGTGAAATTCAGAAAACAACAATTTTTAACACCTTTTCAAGTAGGTTAGGGTGCACAGCCTTTGGGGTACCAGAATTTGGCATAGGCTCTGCCTATACCAAACACTCGGCATATCTTATCTAAAAATCTTGTGACAGACTGATAAACGAATGGCTTCTTTTTCAATAAGCTATGCCAAGCATCAGGCATGCTAACATTTGGCATAGCTGATAACAAATACAGATTAAGGTACTCTCAACACGGTGGCAACAGACAGGCACGACAACCGAGTACAGCATTGATTGTTCGAGTGAAATATTACAAACTAAGTCCCTGAAAATCCAGCTTATTTTGATATCTTGGATTTGAACACACTAAAGTATTTTTACTCAGGTTTGAACACACAAAAGTATTTTCACTCTCTACGGATTTTTTTGTTTTTCATCTTGGGCTCGAGTAGTGACGTTCAGAATATGCACTGCTGGCCCGATAAGACAAAGTTCATCCCACCGCTGATAAATAGAATTTCAAGGAATGCGTATATTTCAATTGCCAAAAGCTCAGTAAATGTTCAATCCCAGATAGTAAAGTCACTTCTGATGAAAGCTTATGCTTGTGACCCAAAAACATTTTATTTTTCCAATAGCTTACCATTATAGTTAAATATTTCAAGCATTGAGATACCAGCACATAGAGGTACCATACCATCAATCCGAAAGAATGTTCATTAGATGAAAATCGATTATAGGAGTAGCGGAGCAACGAAGTAACGCATTTTCATTTGGTCATCAAGCATATTTAAATGAATAAGTGATGTGCAAATAGACTGTCTTATCTTAGCCTTATTCGGTTAAACTTTAAGGGTATTGCCCAAGTTTATGGCAAATTCAAGCGGAGATTTACCCGAGACTACAGTGTCCTAGCCAACATAAAGTGTAAGACGTACAAATATGGTGACATTACAGCCTTTTAGTGAGCCCGCAACTGTGTAGGGATCTACATCATTAGTAGGGTAGCTAATCACTAGGTTATGATGTTCCTACCTTCTTTGGTTTGACGTCAAGCTTACCTCACTGCCAAGTATTTTAATTATTTCTGAAAATACTGTAAGTTTTACAATGCACCTCTATTGCACCATTTTTTATATGACCACCAATTGTTGCTCGACAACAACTATTTCACCATTTTAAATATAACCACCCGATTTCTTTTCGGCAACACAGCGCCAACATTTCATATACTTTGGGGGGCCATCTTGAATTTTATTCATGGAAATTAAGCAAACTTAAATGGAAATGATGTTGTCGTTTTTTTACAAGTGTGGTGCTAACTGGATTATAAGAGAAAATTTATAAATGGTTTTCAAGCTCTAAGAAAGGCATCTTTAACTGTATCCTCAACTGCACCTTTTAATCCTTGGTACTAACCTCAAGAAGAGGCAAAATTCAGACTGCATGATGCAGGCTATTATTTTTAATCACAGCCGATTGTCACAGCTTACGACATTACATCTTCTATACCTTCCATTTCCCAACCAAATTGACTGTCCCCAGAATGGTTTATAAATCTAAATTCACACAGAAGCCACAAAAAGCGCCATTGGCAGTAGCACAAATTTGCAGATTTTCCTTAATGAAAAGATGAATTGCCGTGAACTTGTCTTATTAGTTTTTCAGTTATTTTACTATCTAAAACAGCTTCAAAAACAATTTAAAATACACCACTGCATTCAGGACTGCAATGATTCAGGACTAAATTGTCTCTTTAAAAAGGCCAGCAGTAAGATGTCCTAACTAACTTATATTATCATTAATCTCTTGTATCATCATTACCATTTAGCTCAGAATTTGAAGGTTATTTACTTAGTAGCTACCCTAGCCATGTGCTTTTGTGAGATTGCATGAAACTGGGTTAGTTTTGGGTGTAAATTCAGGTATAAGAAAAGTAACTGAGCTTAGCTCAGAATCTGAAAGTTATTTATTTAGTAGCTACCCTTGCCATGTGCCTTTTTGAGATTGTATGAAACTGGGTTAGTTTTTGAGTGTAAATTCAGGTATCAGAAAAGTAACTGAACTTGCTTAGAAAAATTTGTTGATACCAAGGACTGAATATCCATGGCCGGCTACACCATTAAACTGCCTGTTCTTGGCACTTGAACATCATAGAGGGTCCTCTCCGGGCTCAAGCCGCTCAAGCTGGAAATTGAACTTGTGAAAAACAGTTAAAGATTCTTCCTTAAATATCTGATTTTGTGAACTTCTTCTTTGAAAATTGGCTGGAATTAAAGCTGGTGCTGTGATTTCATTTTGGACACAGCTGCTCTTTTTGCTGTTCGATTGGGTCATCAAAAGAGTCGGCCTAGAGTGTCTACCTGCCTAGACTCCTACCTACCGGCCTAGAGTCGGCCTACCTGTCTCTTCTTCTTCTTTCCAGCTAAGATAGATGCCTGTTGGCGGAATGTGTGGGCGATTTGTAGTACCGTACTTCGGTGATAAATATTCCTACAGCCCAAGCTGACTACAAATCATATTTGACGGTGCAAAACCGATAAGTCAGCTACAATTTATCAGAGCTTTAACTCCAACCAATTTTCAAAGAAGAAGTTCACAAAATCAGATATTTAAAGGACACCTGAATGAAGAGTACCAAGTATCAGCTCTATCTGTATGACTTCTGTTAACATTACCTGCAGAAAATCCAATCCAACTACGAAATAGTGTTTCCAAGCTATGTTTTTTGCTCCATTTTGCATCTGTCCTTATTTCAGTACCGAACAATTTTAGAAATGAACAAATGTCTCCAATCAACCCTTCTTCTGGAATTTTTTTTTTTCTTGGAGTCTGCATGTGCAAACCTCCAGAAACAACATCCTTATTTTGAAAACGTCAAGCTCAGGAGAGGAATGCTCTCCGTGGCCATGTCTGTAAATGCATTCTCCATGGTGTGTTTAAGTATGGTTTCACTGTTCAGGTGTCCTTTAAGGAAGAATCTTTAATTGTTGTGCCTTTAATTGTCACAAGTTCATTTTCCAGCTTGAGCGGCTTGAGCCTTAAGAGGACCCTTGCCAAGAAGGCCTGAAATTTAGCTCTAATAAAATGTAGCTGACTTATTCGTTTTGCACCATCAGTATATTTGAGCATCATTTTCACAATTTCTCTGGCTATGCAGCTATTCCCAAAGTAAACAGCTAACACTCAGTTTCAATGAAATCACAAGACAAAATGGTGGCAGCCTTGCGCTGAAATTATGTTGGGCTGTATGATGTAAAGATTTTTAGAACTTTCTAGGAGCCCAAATTAATGCACAATTTAAACATGTTTATCGGCATAATCCCACAGAAATCTGCGTTTTTCTAATTAAGAATTTGGATACTTAGCAGCAAGCTAGAGAAGTACTGTTGAACTTAAACCAAAGCTGAAGTTCAGGAGAACCATATTCAGATGACCAAAGGCTTTTTATTTATTTAGTACGGTAGCTATCCTAGCCATGTGCCTTTGTGCAATTTAAACTGGGTTAGTTTTGATTGCATGGGACCCCAGAGAAAAGGTGAATATGATCTTCAAGTGAGAAGACCCATAGATTTAGTGGTGCCATTTCCTGCTGCTTTTAGTCCTTGCCTTGGCATCAATAAATTTTAATTGGCAAGTTAAGTTACTTTTTTAATAGCTGAATTTACATGTAGCCTACATTCAAATAATGTATACAACGGATACGTCAGCTACTATTCTTCTTCAGCAATATTTTGCCCTTCTTGGCAAGGGTCCTTGTCAGGTATGTATCAGGCTGTCAATCTTCAGGGTCGCCGTCGGGTATCTCAAAGTGGTATTTGAAAGCAATTTGCCCGAATAAGATATTTATATTCGGTAGAAGCTTCAGTTATTTATTACAGGTTGGGTTCCTTTCCCAACATCGACCCTGAAGATTGACAGCCTGAAGAGGTCCCTTGCCAAGAAGTGCCAAAATATTGCTGATGAAGAATCATAGCTGACGTATCCCTTGTATGCATTATCTGAATACATGTTTCAAAGTCAGCTTGGGCTCAAGGAATTTTTAAATTTTTTTTAATTCGATTTATTTTCAAAAATACACTCACAGACGAAGCCGAACATTGAATTTCTTCCGTCATGTATAACTTAACGATTAACAACAACTATAACTAATGTTATTCATTTGGTCAATGTACATATATCTCACAATAAAACTTTAAGTAAAACCTTTATCATACGTAACATGTCAACTAATCAAAACATCTATAAATAAAAATCATAATCTGGTCAAATTTACACCAAACTAAAAACTAGATAATATCAACAATTATTATATCTACAATTCATTAACAACAAACAGAAATACGATTAAATTATGGAGGTGTTTTGGAATGCCTGTTAAAAAGGTCAGTGAACGAAGGAACAAAACTTTTTTTGTATCGTTCATGGGAATAGGGTACTGGCTGCAACTTTGGAACACGCTGGGCAGCAGCTCGTGCCGGTCTTGGCCTAATAGGCAGGTATTCAGGGGGAAGAATTTCTCGTAGACCAGGGCTCTCCAACGTTTTTAGACCAAAACTGAAACATAACTTTTTTCGGCGCTGTGCTAACAATTAATATTTACATGTAGTCCCATATTAATGATAATATAAATTAATTAGGACATTTTCCTGCTGGACTTACTAAATAGATAATTTAGTCCTGAATGAAGTGCTGTATTTTCAATACTTTTGGAAACTGTTATAGATAATAAAAAATCAAAAACAGATATGACGAATCGGCACCAATTCATCTTCGACTTGCACAAAATTGGCAAATTTGCACTACTTCCTGCTGACTGCGCTTCTTGTGGCTACCCTAAATCCAGTGCTTCATTGGCCTCTCGGCTTTATACACAAAAATTCAAATACATATTCAAATGTTCAACAAGACCAAACTTTTCGATGGGATCCCAAAAATTCAATATCTGATCCAGACAACTGGGTCTTGTCTTAGCCAGATCCAGTCATCGCCAGAATCCTTGAACATTCTTACAATTAAAGTTCAGAAACAGATTAAGGCCAAATAGCTAATCATCTGAGAAAACCAAGTTCAGATATGGATTCAGCATGTGTGTTTACCCGTATAAGTCATATCTGTTTTGAAGAAAAGTTCCTGCCACTTCTGCCAATTTCCCGGTTTCGGCCAAACTCTAGAACTACTTGTCCGGCGAAAAAAGAAAGCTCAAAAACGAACTCAGGGTATCTTCTTTCCCCAATAATGAACATCTAATCAACTTCAAATAAAAATTTAACTTATAACAAATTTTCCGACTCCAGCCGGATTCCGGTCGAACTATATGTCCGGGAAAAATATGATTGTCACACACGGATTCAGCGTCTCTTCTTACCCCTAAATCGGTTATCTAATCAGCTAGAAATAAAACTTTAACTTCTAACAATTTTCCGGTTTTGGCCGGATTCCGGGCGAACTACATGTCCGGGAAGAAAATTGTTTTCACATAAAAGTTCAGCATGTCTTCTTGCCCTAAATCGGACATCTGATCAACTCCAAATAAAACTTTTAATTTTAACAAACTTTCCGTTTTGGGCCGGATTCCGGGCGAACTACTTGTCCGTCGAGAAAATGGTTTTGACCATCGTCTTCAGCATGTCTTCCTACCTCTAAATCAAACATCTAATCAACTTCAAATAAAACTTTTACTTTTGACAAACTTTCCGGTTTTGGCCGGAATCCGGGCGAAACTACATGTCCGGGAAGAAAATTGTTTTCACATAAAAGTTCAGCATGTCTTCTTGCCCTAAATCGGACATCTGATCAACTCCAAATAAAACTTTTAATTTTAACAAACTTTGCGGTTTGGGCCGGATTCCGGGCGAACTACTTGTCCGTCGAGAAAATGGTTTTGACCATCGTCTTCAGCATGTCTCCTACCTCTAAATCAAACATCTAATCAACTTCAAATAAAACTTTTACTTTTGACAAACTTTCCAGTTTTGGCCGGATTCCGGGCGAACTACTTGTCCGATTACAAAATGGTTTTCACCATCGTGTTCAGCATGTCTTCTTACCCCATAATCGACTATCACATTAGCTGTTTCAAAATATTTTGTTTGCCCCTTAATTTGAACCCCCTCCCCCACCCCTAAATGTAGGGCTACAAAGCCCATTTACGAACTCGACTGGTCCGCCGACCCAACGAATCCTCACACCAAGTTTCATCAAAATATCTCATTCCCTTCGAGAGTTATCGTGCTTACGGACAGACGGACAGACGGACAACTTTTGGGAAGTCATAGGTATCCCTCAACTTACGTTTTGGGATCCCAAAAATATATATTTATTCAAATTTCCGAACTTTTTTCATTGCCTTAGGAGCCTGGGATGACTGGCTGAGATTTAGTCTAGAACTCTAGATAGACTGTACTTACAGATAGGTGTGACCAGTACTGTGAATCTAAGGTTGTCTTCTGTTTCAGCTTTGTCTGCTGCCTGATAGTAGTTTTCTTGAAGTTCATTGTCATCGTCAAGCTCAATCAGTATTTCTGTAATGGAGCTATTAAAACTGTCAAGGCACACCACTCCAAGTACTGTCAGGTCCACGCTGGTCTTTACTTTTGAAATCTCCGCCACTGAATACCGAAAACATAGAGTTGACAGTTCTATTCTGTTGCGAAGCTGTCGACGCTACCTTTTTGCTGTTCCCAGCCGCGTACGACCTGACCGTCGACCAGCGCCGACTCGACGATACAAAATGTGTCTAGTCTTCATTCTTGTGTCTTATTCTTCAAGAATAAAGAGATTTGTAGGCAAGACTAGAGCAGGATTTAGTTTTTATCAGGATTGTATTACGCTACTGGCCCAGAACACGGGCAATAAGGCCTAAGAGAATTCGCACTGTCAGGACATTACTATATATTTTTTGTTATTTTATCTAGGACCCGGACAGTGAACGTCAGTGTCAGGCTAATATAGATGGCACTTTGCACAAAGGACTTGTACCGTGACCAATTCCATAAACAGTTTTTTCGAATATAATTTAGAAGTCTAGGACTCCCTTGTCGGAGCCACTTAGACAAGCCAGGACCCACAAGACGGGGTCTCATGGTGAAAACCAAATAAACCAAATATATAATTTTAATGGGGAAGACGCCCTTGAGATGGAAAAATTTTATCAGTAGGGAACTGATAGACGAAAATGCTCCTCAGCCATTTGAACCCAGGACCCTCTGCTTTCAAGGCAGTCACTCTACCACTGAGCTACCGAGGGGCTTGCGAACAGAGTTCGCAAACCACTACAATAGTCTGGTAGAAGCCGGCCATAGGAACAGTGGTCCCGCCCAAAGGCAAATTCGTCTAACCAGTTCACATCCCCATGTCACGGAAATTATTAATATAGATGGCACTTTGCACAAGGGACTTGTACCGTGACCAATTCCATGAACAATTTTTTCGAATGTAATCTCAGAATTCTTCTATTGGCGGTGCGGTCATGCTCAAGAAAAGACCATTTACTGAATTGTAACGACCGCATTGGAGAACATTATAGCAAGTCGTAAGCGCTGGAGCAACGGGCAGTCTGGTACATAGCTAATCAACTGCAAATAATCTATCTTCAAGAATTTGGTCCGACGTATATCGCAGTAGGACCAAGTCTCTTTGTAGGGTAACGATCAATGTTCTGTTATTTTTGCTGTTTTGGTTTTTTACACAATGATCACTGCCAGGGGCCGTTGGTGCAAGGTATTCTTGCTAGTAGGGGACCCAAGCCGGCTGTTTAGTCGAAGTCTTGTTTTTCTGGACTTGATCTACGAACAAGGTCCGACTTTTTGGACTTGTACTTGGCTACAGTGTGTCCAAGTATTTTCTCTATCGGCCAGGAAGGGGTCGACGACCAGTTTATGGTGGTTTTACACATTGCGTAAAATCCGAGCGTATTTTGAAATCCGAGCGTATTTCACGCAACGTTTTGAGCTTGAAAAGATTCCTAGCAATACGGACGTATTTAGATACAAAACGGACCGATTTCGCAAATACGTCTGTATTGCTAGAAATGTTTTCAAGCTCAAAACGTGCTTAAAATACGCTCGGATTTCAAAACACGCTCGGATTTTACACAGTGTGTAAATGGACCATAAGTACGCTAAGCCCTTCTTATAACCACGCTCAAATTCTGGGGCACGCTTACAGGGGTGAGCATGGTGCACGATATATCACTTTTGCAACTCAACAAACCAGGATTTGTCAATCAATAAAAGGCTTGATGCATACTGGTACGCCTTTAGAAAATATGGGGTACACAGAAGTATGAGTATCATGCTCCCCTGCCAGTATGCCCCAGCATTTGAGCATGAGCATTTTTACCAGGAAAGGACCTTGCATCTCTCTTGCTGGAAGTATATGGAAGACTACACATCCGTGCAGAGCTTACGCCTCCATAGCGTGCCGAAGTCATATACGCTCGTTGATGACGAAACAACTTCAGAATCGGCCGCGGTTTGTCAAAGCACCACTACTGAATCCTACTTTGCTCCCTTTGTGTCCCCAGTTCACAAAGTGTCCGACGCATTTAGAAGCAAGTCTGCAGAGCAACGACCAACGTTCCGTTTTCTTATACAGTGTGGGGCAGTCAACCACAAATCCCTGATTTTTGGATACCCTATGCGAAACGCTGGATAGCTGTTGGTACCCTAACCCTGACCTACCTCACTACAGATGAATTCTGATTGGTTGATTTCTGAGTTTCACTCAAATCATCAGTATTTTATTGGCTTCCTAGTATCCAGCATTTGGAATAGTGTATCCGGCGTTAGGCATAGGGTATACCAAACGCTAGATATACCCAGCGTTTAACTTAGGCTTTCCCAAAATCAGGGATTTGTGGTAGACTGGTATGAGATACAAAATGAAAGGAAATATTTTCAATTGCAGCTACGTATATTTTGCAATCGATGACTTTCAAGCGCAAACTCTCGCACAGGGTATTACCGAGAAAGTCGGTTTTTACAATAACTTCCTATCTATCGTGTTATCTGTGGCTGTCCGTTCCAAACAAAAAAGCAACCTTTAGGCAAGTAGATTAGGGAGGAATAGCTACTCGATGTCAGTCGTGCGACAGTATGGATTACTTGGTCTTAGCGTCAAAAAGAAGATCGTCAAAAATGATTAGACATATCCTCTGGAAATAGCTGTAATCTTGGATCGAAGAAACTGGTGGCAGTCGCATAACTAAGGTTCAATGTATTGAACCCTGCAAAAGGCTTCCAAACCCCCAAAAATCCAAAAATTAAACGACAAATGCATTTTCCTTCCTATGGGGAAGTATATGTCGGATAGACGGCTTGGAAAGTACAAGAGAAGAGCTACTCAAGACAAACATGCTGCAGAAAACGACATTTGTCGGTATTGTATATATTAAATGTATATCTATATGTATATATATCGACGGCATTTTTCCACGATGTTACTTATAAGCGACATTTTCCAGAATTTACAGGAACCACGAAAAACCTTTTTCGCCACGAAGCGCTTAGAAATTATCTCCGTAGCGGCTGCACCGATTTGGTTGAAATCTCTACACTCTACAAATTATACATATATATATATATATATACATATATATTTATATATATTATACATATATATATATATATATAGAGATAGTATATATATTTATATGTATTTATACATAAATATAGTATATATATATATACATATATATACACGTATATATAAATGTATATTACTTTCTGTCGGCAAACAGACAATCCGTCGTTAAATGGGAGGTAAGAGACCCTGCCAACTACGATCCTGACAGGCTATTTTTACGTTTTTCGTGACCGTAACCAGACCAAAAACGTCAACCTTCCATCAACAGAATAGTTCTGTAACTGTAAAATTTTACTGAAAATATCGCAAATCCATCTTAACCATCTGATCCCATTTACGTAACATAGAACAACTGCAAACATCCTAAGATACAAAGTTCGGGCACAGTCACTTCCTGTCTTTCGCGTGTTTTCGTAGCCAAATCATTTGCATAGCTTTAGACGGCGACATGAGAAAATGTATGCTATTTATTCCGACTTTCTGTCAGGACTATGAGTCGGACAACACTATTGTGGTCGCTAAGGAAGTCCACGTTATAGCGTACATATTGCCACAATACTCCAGAAAATTATCACAGACATTTGGTAATAATAACCAACTTTACTTTCAACTCAGTCATTCATCGACTGATTAACTATCACCTCCAGACTGTCACTAAAATTATTACGAAAGAGAAGGTGATTCGTAGACCAGAACTGGAAGAGGCAGTATGGCACTGACCTAAAAAAAAAGAAAGAAAAAGATTAGCCACGCGCAAAAATTAAACAATTCTTTATTTTCGAGAGGTGAGGACGGGATTAGGATTCACACCTTTGGAAGTCGCGGTTGTTATTTTGTGGCGGCTTATTCGATACCGGCAAGAATTACCAAACTCCAACTAAGCACTCAACAGCTGAAAAGCCTGTGCGACCAGCTAAGACTCCCGAACAAATTTCAAGACATCATCAGAGCCGAACTCCCTGCCCAGAGAGAATAACAAGAGCTGGAAGCTCAGATGGCACTTGCAAGGCTTGGTAAAAGGATGAAAGTAGGAATTCGCGAATTCGTGGGTTTGTTGTGATCATTTGTAAGCAAAACCCCTGAGATAAGAATAACGATGGACCCTTGGAAATCACGAGAATGTAAGACTCTAATGTTCAAGTCAAGTTTAGTCGTCCTAGCCCATCTGGAAGTACCTTAAATCGCGATCACCGGAATTCTGGACCACCCTCCAACTCCCCCCAGAGTGCCCGAATCCGGTCCGGTTCTGTTACTGGTGTGTCTAGGGCTTACGTTTGTTCTTCCCACCAAGTGTCATCCCAATCGCTACACTCTAAGCGTGTCACAAAATTTCCGTTCTCCCCCCCCCCCAGACTCCCCCACATTGATCGGATCCTGTCCGCGCTTGGTACTGGACATTTGAGACATGAGTTCTTTCTGAATATCAAGTTTCATTAAGATCCAATCACCCGTTAAAAAGTTGGACATTTCTCAAGATTCCGCATTCCCCCTCGCTCCACTCCCCCCAAGAGGGTCAAATCGGAGAAACGAATCTTCATAAGTTAAAATTGTCGAGACCCTGACATGCCTGCCAATTTTTATCGTTCTAGCACATGTTTAAGCATCTTAACCTTTGATCACCGGAATTCCGGAACCCTCGCTCGAACTCTCCCCACAGTGCTCGGATCCGATCCGGTCTTGTCAACTATGTATCTGGGGCTTGTGCTTGTTCTTCCCACCAAGTTTCATCCCGATCCATCCACTCTGGACATGCCACACGATTTCGGTTCCCCCAAAGTCACCGGATCCATTCCGGACGTAAAGTGTGACAACTGAGATAGGAGGCCTTTCCAAATATCAGGTTTCATTAAGATCCGATTCCCCGTTCAAAAGTTAAAAATTTATATTCCGGATTCCCCCTCCCTCCACTCCCCCCACGGTGGTCGAATCGGGTAAGTGACGATTTCCAAGTTAGTTTGGTAGGGTCCCTAATATGCCTGCCAAGTTTCATTGTCCTAGCACTTCTGGAAGTACCCTAACTCGAGATGAGTGGCCTGACGGACAGACCGAAAAGTGATCGGTACATGGCACTTGAGCGGAGCTGCAAGGGCCATAAAAAGTATTCAAGATTTTGATCGGGATGCTCGTGGAGAACGGAGTCTACTAAGCAAAACTTCAGACCGAAAGTAATCACCAGCGATCAACCAAGAAGACAGAAACAGATCTACACAAAGTGGAACTCAACGCCGTTCATACCTGACGATGATTCTGTCTGACCCTGTAGATGTCGGAAGCGTCGGATGGTTTTCACCCAACCATGCTGCCAGTGAAAGTTTGGATGCGAAAGTTTGCCTCTTTTTGCTTTACTTTATGAAGATGTCACGTCAGTCTACAGGTCACGCGGGAAGTGGTAAAAGTATGTTATAATTATGATGCACTTTCTGCTGTGTTTATTCCTTCATTCATATCCATCTTTTCTGATAAGTAAACGAAACTAGAGAAGAAAAACATCGAAGTAACGAACATCTTATTCATCAGGCACTTTTGAAGCTACTGATCGATTTATCATTGACGAACGGTATGGCTGTTTCACAGTTTTTATGACACTTGCAGCTCCACTCAAGTGCCATATCCCGACCACTTTTCGGTCTGTCTGTCAGACAACTCATCTCGAGTTAGGATACTTCCAGAAGTGCTAGGACGATGAAACTTGGCAGGCATATTAGGGACCCTACCAAACTAACTTGTTTTCTTACATTTTTTCTTTTTTAACAAAAGCGGATAGCTTAGGCCTCTAAGTTCACTTTATGGTGACGTCAGATGACCAGGCATTCCCGAGCAGTTTTCTGCACTTTCATCATAAAGATAAAAAATCAACTTTTCCGTAAGGAATTGGTGATGGTGCCGGAAACGCGTACCACTAAAGTACAGTAGAGGTATGCTTATGGGAACAGTTACTTTAATTTGAACAGTGCAGTTCTGGGCTAAATGGTAGAATGAAGATCCAAAATACAGTAGAGGTATGCTTATGTGAACGTTTGTTGACAGTGGACTTTGCCATTTTCACACACTTGTTGTGTTTAAAGCTAACTACCAGTTAGCCAAAGTAGGTAATTAAGGGCATCTGAAAACACCTGTATAGGTATTTTGCATCTTCATTCTTCCATTTAGCTAAAAACCGCACTGTTCAAATTAAAGTAACTGTTCACATAAGCATACCTCTACTGTACCTATACAGGTGTTTTCAGATGCCCTTAATTACCTACTATGGCTAGCTAACTGGTTGTTAGTTTTAGACACAGCAAGTGCACGAAAATGGCAAAGTCCACTGTCAACAAACGTTCACATAAGCATACCTCTCCTGTATATAGACTTACCTCTGACAGTCGTATTAAAGGCAATCGTCCCCTCTTCATGTATCCTTCCGGGGCGGATGCAGGTGGCAGCACTGGCGATCCAGTTGACCGTCGTAGGCTCTTGCCGCTTCCGACCATCTTTTAGTACTATCGGAGGCGGCGTTCTAGAATCTATTGTGGCGCAGTAACGCTTACTACCTCTAGATGACCTCCGCGTAGGAGTTAGAATCAAGAAATCGCCATTTTCATCGCTCCATCCACTGTGACAAGTGAAACCTGGAATAAAGTAGTCTTATTTTGAGAACACAAGGAGGACCGATTTCTCATCGGACCTTACACGTCTCGGGCGACAAAAAGAGGGCTTTGGATTCCACCTTCTCAGTAATCAGCGAGTGAATGGACAACTTTCGAATCTCCTAACAGAAGTGGGAGAAAGTTCATTGTCTCCGAAACGATCAAACCTTTCCCGAGGAACAAAAGTCATTAAAGATCCTAAATCTCTTCAGGGAGGGGGGGGGGGGGGCACGTCAGAGCCCTGGCGGCTAGTGGAAACTTTCGAAAAATTAAAATGGTTTCAGTGGGATTCCAAAGGGGAAATAATTATATAAAAAAAATTACAGACAATCGGGTCTTGCAGATTTCTGTCTTCGCAAGATCCCGTCATCATGTTGTCAACATCTTAACAGGCCTAGTAAGACAGATATGGAGTTTTATTATAGCTATATCTCAACCCTTCATGGCAAAGGGTCACACACTCGGTTTTCATTCGATCACAGATTTCATTTTTCTAGAATGAACCTGAATGAACCACGCTTTTCAAAGGGACAAAATATCTCTAGAAAAAAAAAATCAGCTGACTATCCGTTTCGAACAGTCAATTACGATAAGGCAAGGTTAAGAATCTGTATTAAATTTCCTATCTAGCCCGTATTACAACCGGAATATCAATGATAGTAGAAAACTCGGAAAATATTCTGATCCAACACAGTTTAGTCAGAGAAGTTTGTTTTTCCAAAATTCCCGGTTTACTTCACACACTTAGCAGCACAAAGATGCTAGACTAACAAACCTGAAAGATGTGTTTCACATTATTATCCCCATGGCCCATTCATAGCGACAGCTACAACAAGACTAATACACGACAAAAGACAAATGGACCAGAATTCCGGATTCCATTTTTTTTCCGAATTCTAGTAGAACATCAGTTCCGTAGGACTATGACCGATCGTCATGCCGATCTAGGAACATCACTTTTCCAGAATTGATGGGAATTTTCTAGGCATTACTTCAAAAGGAATTTCGACACTAACGGACTTCGGACAAAACTTTTACTTCCCCCAACTTTCCGTTTTCTGACGGATTCCTTTACTTCTCACAAACCGTTTTTTTTTGCCAAACTCGGCCCCTACTTCTTGTTCCGTAAGAAAGCAGACAGCATGTTTCCTTATCCCTGACTTGACAGTCACTTTAAACGGCGATTCTGGCAATCTCTTGGATTTGCTTTCCGAAAAGCAAAGCGAGAATCCGCCGAGCGCCAGAACCAACGGAAAGTCTTTGCGCCTCAGTTGCACCTTTATAACTTCTCGTTGACTTGCCGAAATCACTTTCCATTCGCGAAGCAGATCCACTTTCCAAGTCACTGGCGGAAACTAGCGGAGCGCGAAAACAGCTCTGGAAAGCGAAGCGAGTTTTAGCCGAAGTCGCGAAAACAGCCGGTGCTTCATACCGCCAGGATCGCCCTTAGCTCGAAAAAAGAACCTGTTCACGCCTTATTTTGAAACCAACTCCCCTACCCCTAAATATTGAGCTACCATTTCCAAATCTGACCTATAACTTGACCTTGAAAAACAGAGAAAAGAAGAAAGACACACAGAAAGGTGGGAAAACTTAATGAAGTGTTAGGTGTGCGGTACTTCTTGGGATCTCAAAACACTATAGTATCAAAAGACGCAAGTTTATCGAGACGGTAAGAAGTATACGACATACACAGCATTGTAGCTCTTCAACGAAGCAATACAAAACATCTCCTGATTATCTATACATATTGTATATCCACCGGATTCTGATTTACGGCCCACGTATCGCCCGGATTGCAATGCGTGGTTGGGAGAGTATCCGACGCTTCCCGTGCTTTTCCCGGGATTCATAAGCTTTTCATAAGTTGGGTCGACATTGGCTTGAATTACAAGCCACTGACCCTTTGACCAAACCAAACGGTTGGCACCGCAGATACTCGAACCAGCGACCCTTCGCTTGTGAGATCAGCGTGCTAATCAGCGAACAATCAAGCAACAGGCTATTAGACAACAGGTCGCGACAACCACAGTAGGAGCGTGGACTCCTTTTTTCCATAAGTGCATCGGACAATGTTGAGCTTGATTCAATATGTGTCCCTCCAAATATCGAATAAAAGAAAGATTTTATCTAATTTAATGAGGTGATATTGGAAAGATCTGCTAGAACCCTGAAAGCATTTTTGGTTAAAAACCGTTCCGCAAAAATCCAATATCCTCGAGGGAACAATGGCGCATTTTCAAATATTAGGAAGTTGCTGTACGGTTTGATGTTGATTATGCGACAAAAATGGCTGCAGGAATGTTGAAAATGTAGTCGTGCGGTGCGTGTGGCTTCTAAGCAACACTTGGGGGAAAAGGAAAATGCAGATCAAGTAATCCAATCAAGTTGATGTAAATGTTGTGGGCTTTTTCGCGGATTGCAGTTTGGGAATGTTACTTTTATTCGGATTCGGTTGCTAGGTCCCATGAGGCAGATTTAAAACCCAGATTAACCTCGCCCCGAAGGATTTAGAACTTCCGCCAAGACTCTTTCAGTCTACAAACGACCAGGCTTTCCCTGCCGGATTTTCTAAACTTTCATCACACAGCTACAATAAAAACAGTTTCCATATGGAATTGATGATGGCGCCGAAAATCCTGAAAGGAACTCGATTCTGATACCGCTATGACCCTGATTATCTGTCCGCAGCAAGACAGTGGTGTTTGAATTATCCACCATTTCACACTGATCAACATATCACACCCATAAGCACGCAAAGAAAAATCACCACCAGGCCTTTGCTGCCTAAGACCCACCCTACCATTATTTACATCAGGCTATCGGTGGCAAGAGCCGACGCCTATTAAGGCGTATTCTTGCCGTTCCCCGAGGACTCCACTTGAGGAGTCCCCGCGTTTTGGTTGGTCCCGGGGACTCACTCCCCGTCTTCTCGCGAGTCCACACGGACGGGGAATTCTCCGATTATCATCACCATCATCAAAACGGACTCTCTTTCAGATTCGGAGGGGAATCAATTTTTGCTGGTGTGGGTGCAATGTAAAATTAACTAAAAACAATCAGAGTAAACAAAACCAAAAGTAAAGTGGATCCAGACTAATTTCGTCAACTGCATTATTTTTTTCGAACAAAATCCATTTTGGAAGCATTCCCTGTGTTCTCGCTAATTTCTGTACGCGGAGTCCACGTGGAGTGACTCCCTCTATTCTCGCCGTTCCCTTCGATTCTCCGAGGAGTCCTGGGCGAACGGCGAGAATACGCCTTTAGTGTGCTCTCCATGCTTCATGTTTCGAGAAGCGTATGCATTGTCCCGATTTTGTGTCGATGGGCAATAAGCACGCATTGTCAGTGAACGCTGGTAATATCGAAAAACTTCGTAACTCTAATGCACTGTTTGTTACCGTATTTTGTCTATTTTGTTTCTTCGGCTTTCTTTTTCTTTCCTATCTTCTTACTTCTTACTCCGTTATTTTTGTCGAAAAACACTTTGTAGGTAAAATCAAACTCAAATTCACTTTATTTTACCTTAATAATCTTGTCGATGACAAAAATAACAGCGGAAGTCAAAGAGAGTTTAAAACACTTGCAGAATTAAATTATTCACACATGATTTATTGCCAATTTTTCCACGTCACCACTATAATGGTGCTACAAACGTACAACAAATATACTACTATTTACTATTTTAATTACTATTTTTTTCAACAAATGAATGAGTTTATTTCATTACCCATCACTAGCAGCATATGGTCTGAGGATCGACAAACGTTTGAGCAGTACTCGACATCAAGTTCGACATCAAGCCAGAATTATGAGACGAAACGTGGATAAAGGCTATAAGTTCGCCAGTGTATCAGGCAAAGTTATTCCGCAACTGGAGGCTGACGTAGCTCATACCACGTGTTTCCAAGCTAAGTTCGGACCAAGCTCGTCTGCCGTCTTTCAGCTTGCTTATTCTCTACTTCCGGAAGCAAAATCATTTAACACCTTCGTCCATCAGTAAGAAGCACGATGAAGTTTCTAGGAATACTTTTCAAACATAAGCTTGATCTATCATTGCTACCTGAATATTTCTCACCAACGAACTTTTTTGTCGTTCCGACTTCTCAGGTTGAATCCTCGGGTGGTTAACGTAGGGACAGTAGGGTCCAGGTTTTCTCAGCGGTGTCTCATTTTTCTTCGCTGGGACTTGGGAGAGTTTGAAGTTAAGCATTTAACTGTAGGAATGGCTGCTGTCAGATCATGGCTTAGAAGAGCACTGATCGAGAATTACAAAAGTCAAGAAGTTAAGTTAAGTCCTTTCTCTTTCCGATTTTTTCTTTCCGTTTCGTTTTTATCTTTTGTCTACCGCTATTTCCATCACCCTTTACTTCTGTTTTTCTTCTTTATATAATTAATTAAGTATAATTATGACCGTGTCCTGGTCTTGCTCTCAGTCGATGTAAGATTTGTGTGACTATGATTAGATGGTGAATTTATTTTTCGTTCGATTATTTTTTTTTTCGTGTGGGCTCCAGCCAGGGGCGTAATTTCGTCAAAATCCTGGGGGGGGGGGGGGGAGGGTTGGAGTTGGAGCCGATTTTCCCAAGTCAAGTGAAAATGAGAAGTTTTATTTTCAAGAAGAAAAACGTGATAAAAGCAAAGAAACAAAGAGATATTTTACTAATCGACCAAGGCGAAACGACGCTTCTTCAAATTCGCGAAACTGTCCACTGCGCGATTAACGTCAAGCTCTTCGCTTTTTCAGGTTGGGTAGGACTTTTTCAGAATCAAGCTGGGGGGGGGGAGGCACTCAATCGAAGAATACTCCCCGATCTCACCTTTAACTTTCTATCTCTGTACTATCGAGAAATTAAATTACCTTCTGAAGCTTGCGAGATGACATTACAATTCTCTTTCATGTCCATCATCTCCGAACTTCTGCACCCTACTTCGAAACTTTGACCTTGCTCCGAGCATTGTGCTGCTTGCTCCAATGTCGACTCACGGTGCTGCCATGTTACAACGTGCTTCCCAGCATTAGGACACGGGACTGTTGGGATCGAGGAAGCTAGAAGAAGGGACAGCTATTATCAACAGAGTTACAAGACGAGAGGAAACCAATTAATGAACCAGACGCAGAAGGTCAAGTGGAGTTGTCTAGTGAAGTACCAATGGAGCGCACAAATCATTCCCTCGACGACGCATAAAAATCGAGGTGCGCGGATTGAAGTATTCCCGTATTCAATACATTCCGACAAGCTATCGGAGCCAGCAATGGTGAACGACTGGCTGAGTTTCAGCAGGGACGTTCTCTATCGCTAATGGTGCTAGCGATAGTGGTGCTTTTAGTTTAGGTTAGTGACAAGTGCCAATTAATTTGCTCGCGCATGAAATGCTGTGCCGCATTTATTCTGAAATTAAATTAAATTAAATTAGTATCGCTGCTATTCGAGTGTGTGTCATTTTGTCAAGTCTTGGCGCTACTCCCTAGTGTTATTTTGCTCTGGCCGGAACCAGAGCAGAGCAAAATAATACTAGGCAGTAGCGCCAACGGCCGGAACCAGAGCAGAGCAAAATAATACTAGGGAGTAGCGCCAAGACCTATGCTTCCCATGCTTAGCGAACGGGCCATACTGGTAGCGCCGCCCATTACGCTTGCGGCATTTAAAGCGAGACAAACTTGCGGGTATAGAAATTTCTAGTAAAGCAAAGGTGCGGTCTGAACACACCAAGGAAACAATGGAGGCTTTACCATTTTTTTAGCTATGTTCAGAATATGAAGTTATCAGAGCCAGCGTTGGTGAACGACTGAATGAGTTTCAGTAGGTACGTTCTCTATCGCTAGCGGTGCTAGTATTGCTGCTATTCGAGTGTGTCAATTTTTTCATGTCTTGGCGCTATGATCCCTACTGTTATTTTGCTCTGAACCAGAGTTTCCGTTTCCGATGCATACAAAGTTTGTCGTCATGATGTCGGATAATTCAACAGATGCTTTTTGGCGATTTTTCGGCTCTTCCTGATGGCAACGCTTGTATGCATAACATTTTCAAACACAACGGGCTCTTGGCTTTTGCGTAGCAGGCTGATGGCTTCACAATTACTTTCCAAACGATTTCGTTAAGAAGTAGCATTGTAGTGAAGTTAGTGGTGTAAAAAGCTGGACACCCTGTTAGGGTTAAGAAGCGGTCCTTTCCCGTGTATAAACACCCATTTACACGAACGGCCACACTCCTCAATCGCTTGCTTCTCTGAAGACGAATGTTATGTGTGCTGCAAATGCGAGGATTCAGAGCGTGTTCCATCCTACTTACCGTAGTTACCACGCATGACATCACGAATTCTGGTTTTTTTCCGTCAAGGCTGGAACGATTTTTCTATTTTTCAGCAGGATATCATGCCACGGGCGAATCCGACCAATCACGTTGCAGAGATGTGTAGTTACTACGCTTACCACGCTCCCGAGCATGGTAAGCAAATAGTAACTATTAGTTACTATTTCGAGAAGGTTGGAACGGTCAGCGTAGTAACTTTTCGTGAGGATGGAACGGAAATAGTAACTAATAGTAACTACTGTTAGAAGGGTGGAACACGCTCTCAGCCTGAGCCAAACTTGACCTCTTTTCTTCATTTTAGTAAGGGCAAGTTCGTCTAGTAAAGGCAGACACGCGCTCAGGCTTTTGTTGTTTTATTATTAATTTCTCGGCAGCATAAGTCGCATTTCCTTGGTTCCTTACGCCACACTGACTTCAGCCACAGCAAGTAAATTCTCTTAAAAAGTGACTTCCGTCGGTTCCCTAGTTTTGTGTAAACTGTGTTCTCCCGCCCTGACTTCACCATTTCCTGTGCTGACTAACAATGAGTAAAATTAGGCAATTAGATTATTAGGAGGAAGTGAGGGGGGGGGGGGGGTTGGAGCACATCAGATGCAGGAAAAGCGACATCCAGGCAACGGATACCTGCATCCGAAGTTCGGTTCGGATGCAGACTTGTACACCTTGGTCTTTTTCATTCTTGTTTGGGCGAGTGTGGTGACTAACACACGTGATCGATGACAGTGGACGCAGCTTCAAAGCTACGACGAGGGGTTGCTCTCTCTGTGCCGCCGGTGTAGACCTCGGCGCGGCACCGCAGCACGTGCCATTTGGTGTACGTCGTTTTCTGGAGTGAGCAAACCCTCGAGCTACAATACGGGTTGACAAAAGAGATTACGCTTGATTGCGTGGCTAATCTCAAAAGACAGGTAGAGAAGGCTATGAGATAAATAGAAGCCAATGGCACAGTCATTTTAGAAAGTAAATGGCCAAATGCTGGATACCCTAAAGGAAGGCTCCGAAATCGTCGTAAGGTCTTTCGCAAAGTTCGTAAAGTTGTTTCATAAACCCGCGTAAAGTCCTTTACGGCAGTAGGCAAGAAGCTGAATTTCGTTTTTCGTAAAATCAAGGGAGAAGGGCAAAATTTTAAATAAATTTGTGGTATCAGGAAGCTGAAAACATGCTGATATGGCACACATATGATAAGGTAGATAATTTCAAAATTTCTTCCAAGGATAATTTGCCACACAAAATTGTCGTAAAATGAACAATGTGGAATACCCGTCTGAGCGGAGACAAACTTTAGGAATCTTACTTTGTAAAAAACTTACGAGCTTTACGAACGCCGTCCTTAACTCAATCAAATACTGATGATTTGAATGAAGTTCCGAAAACAACCAGTCAGATTCCTTTATCTGGGTCCGGAAGTATATGTATATGTTTGAATGATATGAATCTAACTTATGAGCCTTACGAACGCCGTCCTTAACTCAATCAAATAGTGATGATTTGAATGAAGTTCAGAAAACAACCAGTCAGATGCCTTTATGCGGGTCCGAAAGTATATGTATAGGAGAGAGGCCAGTGGGCCGCCGTCGAGTTAGACAGTGCTTGCAGATTAAATGTATCCCCTTTTAGGTACTGGTGGTTAATGTTCCTGTTCATTTATAACAAAAGTTTGGGAAAACAGGGATATGAAAGCTTGTTCACGCGGGGCTGAAACAGCGGCCGATTCTCGATCAGCGGCTGATTTACGCGCGTAAATAGCGGTTGCAAATTATCCAAAAATCAGCCGCTGATTTTCCGAATAGGCGCTTATTTCTATCGTGGTCTCCGATCGGGATAAACTAAATCCTTTGGAATGTGACCTTTGATGACTCTAGCGACAGTAAACAGACCGTAATTAGGAGAATTAGTTTAGGTCAATCCAGTTCAAAGTCTGTCAGACTGATGTGAACATAACATGGTTTTACACTAAGCATCTCAGGATTACTAAACGATTGCAAAAAAAAAGGTAGAATAATTTTCTAATTACAACAGCGTATGTTCTGTTTATGTCTAACATTTATTTTCGTTGTTTTTCTTTAAAAAAATTTAATAATTTGAATAACTTTTTCATTCAACCTTCACTGAAATGTAACTGAACATCAGTAAATGATTGCATACTGTTCTCATATTATTTATATAAATCTATCAATATTCAGTTTGTGACTTTTCCTCGTATAAAGACTACAAGTCAACTAGATTTGACTTTGACTAACTCACAAGATTTTTTTTAAATTTTATGTATTTTGTTACAAACAAAAAGAATATTCGGAATTAGGTTTTTCTTTTTAATTCTCCCGTCAACCCCAAACAGTCGATCCGTCGTCTGAACAGATCATGAGGTAGATTGGAAAGGAGGACCCTTACTTGGTAGGGAAAGAAACCCCCCTTACTCTTATTATACTGCTACTATGCATTTCTTCTACGCAAGAAAGTGTCTAAGAAAATTGCTTTCCTCACGACAGTTTTCCGCCTAGTAAATCAAAACCCCTATTCTCGACTGTGTCCAATAAACGTCACGTCACGTTTCATGTCTCTTCTATTTGCGACAAATCATGGCGTCCGGAAAATCAATTCCGTCCCGGATAAAGTCAGTCGTTATTTTATTTCCCATTTGATTGACGTTTTCTGATGATCGAGCTTTTTCCTGGTTCCCCCTCAGTAAACTATAGAGATTACTTTGTCGGTGGTAGGGACAGCCCTTAAACGCTAGAGGCGACAAGAGAGGCAATTTTTTACGAATGTGAAGGTTTTATCTGAAAGGTCAGAAAGGTCTGCTTCACGTCAGCCTTCAGGAGCATAGGAGCAACTGATTTTTTGAATTGTACTAGACATGGGTTTAAAAATGTACTTCCCAGGAAAAATGCACCATGCAGTTCTCCAAAATTTGTTTCGATTATTTTTATTTTATCACGCGCATCTTCTTTCGCGGTACTCTCTATCTTTCTTTTCGCTTATTTTTCTCTCTCCTACCGTTGGCTCCCGTTTTCTTTACTATCCTCCTTTTTCCGCACCTTTGTGTCTTTTGGGATAGAGCTTGGCAGGAAGGAGTGCTCACTACCCACTGTGCCTATCGAGGTAAATTAGTTCTGCCAAACCTATGTAACTAGTAGCTGGAAAGTCACACAAAATCTGCCAGAGAGGAAAAGCGGTTGGGTCGCGAAGAAATTCGACTGGATCCTTGAGCCATACGGACACAGAAATGTCTCTTCCGAGATAAAGCTCTAGGCAAATCACCGAAGTTAGTACGAAAAGTCAAGTAGTCAAGTTCTTTTTCTTAGTTTTAGGGAACATGTACTGAATTTGTAAAAGTTCGACGTAATTACCTACTGATTTTCCGACTAAAAAATAATTGCACAGTTCAGAGAAAAAAGTACTGAATCTGGTGCAACTATACCACCCATTGCAACACTGTATAAGAGAGACTGGCGGGGGAAGAGGCATTGTCCATTTTGACCAAGAGGTTTTCTCAGTAAGGTGAAAGGTTTCATCAGAAAGGTATGCTTCACGCGTCTTCTCGAGGATATAAGGAACTGGCGGAGAGAAGAGTTCTTTGCCGTTTTAACCAATCTTAATTAATATAATAACAATAAACAAACAGAATATAAAATATCTGGTAGGAGTAGCGAACGTGACAGATTGTAGGGTCAATATGGCACAAGCTAAAAGCTAAACGTCAAATGTAAGAATCAATAAACTAGCCAAATAAGTCTTACTTATTCCTGATTTAGAAAAAAACGTAACACCAGCTACTTCGTGAGAAACCTAGATATCGGATCTGCAAACTGGGTCTTGGTGTTTAGAGAGATTGGAGCCTACCCGACCAAAATGTTAAAGGGTAGAACAAGAGTAGTTTAACATTGCGAGGTATAGGACTTCCAACTTTGAGATTTGTTCACGTCTGAACTATTCTGAGTCTGGAAATGGTTGGAAACACACTTTCAGAAGTTTCATAACAGATTGCGCATAACACTTTCAAGAATAACACCTTTTTACTTAGAAATAAAGTGTTATGACCAATTAAGTTTACACTATTTCGTGCCTAGATCTCCAACAACACCTTCAATTGGTAAAAATACTAACGGGAACGAAATAAACATAACATATAACATCCCAAAGTGTTATCTGTTGAAACCGCGCATCCCACTGTTGTCGTTATGTAACTTCTGACAGTGTAGTATTTTTACCTATTAAAGGTGTTGTTGGAGATCTGGGCACGAAATAGTATAAACTTAATTGGTCATAACACTTTTTTTCTAAATGAAAAAGTGTTATTCTTGAAAGTGTTATGCGCAATCTGTTATGAAACTTCTGACAGTGCAGTTCCTTGGCTCTTTTAAATTGTATAGTTACAGCTTTGTAGAAAAGTTTCATCAGAAATGGGAGCTTGAAGGCTTCAAACTTTCCGTACAAAAATAATTCGTCCTTCCTATTGGTCGAGCTGGGGTGAAATATCCAAACCCTCATTGGCTTAAGATCAGTCTTTGTAACATATCAACAAAAATAATATAAACAAAATCAGCATAATGTATAAATCAGCTGGCAACAGGCTGGCAAGGTACTTCATGTTAGCCCTAGCCAACGGATATGGGAGCCTCCAGGGACTATATTTGTTCTGGATTTTATTTATTTCTGATGTATTTGCCATGGCCGCTGGCTTAGAGCAAATAAATCTTTTCGTGTTCTCTTCTGGGTCTTAAAGGTTGAAAGATCAAGTCAGCCTTTTGCGAGTTTCTGATGAGACCAAAATACGGGGGGGGGGGGGGGGAACTTATTTGTCGGGTTTTGGGATTCCAACGAAGTTTAAGGTGTGAGATTCGTCTCGTCCATTCTCTAAATTTAGACACAGAATTTCATCAAGGGCAATACATATACACAGAAGTTGAGAAGCGAAATGTTGCGAACTTGAGTGCAGAGCCTGTTTAAGTTCAAATTCTGTTTAATGCCAATCTAGATAATGACATAAAAGAGTCAATTTAGAGAATATGGGGTCGAGGCCAAATGGCAGGAAATCAGAAAAATTGCCCCGATACTCAGAAGTCTGAAAAGAGATATCACAGTGCGGTCCCTTAATTTTTGGCTGGGAAAATCTTTCGCACATCGAACAATAAGATAAAACAGACTGGGGATAGGCAACTCGCTCTCCAGCGCTTTTAACACTTTTACATTCCAAAACATGACCCGCTAAAGGGGAAAGATAGTGATATTTTTATTTTTTTTACTGTTCCCAACGATGTTTGGAGCATTTTTACTGGCGTCGTAAGATAGGAAATGGTTTGGTTTTACGGCCAATTCCGAACGTTATTCTGTCCGGCTTTAACTATAAACACTTCGTTATTCCGCGCTAATAGCAGAGTAATAACGCAAATCAGACAAATATTTACACATCAGGCAAACCATCAGGTACTAGTGAGGCGCAGTAGAGGTATGTTTCTTTGAACGTTGGTTAAGTTTGAACAGTGCAATTTTGGGCAAAATGGAAAAATGAAGACCCCAAATACCCATTTAGGACCCCGGTTATTTGCAACTATTTATGGCTGGTAGTGGTTCTGATGAAATTAGTGGTGCTGAATGTGCATAAGGTCAGTTCAAGTGCACTGTCAGGAGTTTCATAACAGATAACACGAGGATGCGCGGTTTCAACAGATAATGCGTAACAGATAACACTGCGGATGTTATCCATTGTGTTTGAAAACGTTATGCATAACAAGCTTTGTTAGGAAGAGCTAAAAAAGTATCTACAGACTTTATTCCTTATCGCCATGCGGAAAACTCAGCAGATACTTTTTGGCGGTTTTTCGGTTCTTCCTGATGGTAACGCTTATTATGCATAACATTTAAAAAAACACACCAGATAACATCCGAAGTGTTATCTGTTATGCATTATCTATTGAAACCGCGCATCCTCGTGTTATCTGTTATAAAACCTCTGACAGTGTGCAGATTTCAAAAACCGATTCGCGGGCCATCTAGTGACGTCAGCAACAAGTCGCATGTCAGCACTGTGAAATCCTTGGCCAAAATATTCTTGATGACTAACTCTACGTGTCGATGAAGAATCGCCGCGGACCTAGTGGAAGAGCCGGAAGCGTCACCACAGCTGTCCCCAACGAACGCCGCTTACTGCCAGATGAAAAATTCTTTGACTATGTAGTTGTATGGTAGTTGTACGAAAAAGTTGCATGTATTGACATGTAGTAGTACGGAATACTTTGATTTAACATGTCCCCGACTGGGTTAATCTTAAGTAGTAGGATCCGATAGCATCCAATCTTGCTGTAGTAGCATCCAATTTGCTAGTAGCAACATACAGTGGCAGCAGTTACTACTGCATGCTACTTTTTTGTACAACCCCATGCGACTAATTTTCGAAAAATTTTCGTCGGGTGGTTGACAAAGGATTTGAGACATCGTTCGGACGACGTTTCTTGTTCTTCCCTATGTTCATTGGCGTGTTTTCGACTTATTTATATAGAGTATAGTAAAATAGCCGTAACCCTACAATATCACTGACCCACTCACAGCAGTTGGACAACTTATTCAGAGATTCAAAGAAAATGTAAGCACGAATGGAAGAGCATTCTTTTACAGTAGTTTAAATTTGTAGATATGTAAAGTTGTCGTAGTCTCTTTATTTTTTCCTCCTATTTCTTTTTTTTTTTCCTTTTCTTTATTTTTTTCCTACTCCATCTATGCCTTGTGCTTTTTGACGGGTGAAAAAATGTTCAGTGGTCTATAGTCGTTATCGTAGTTACCACGGTCAAAAGGCGTTTTGCAATTATCGTGGTACCTGGCCAGTAACCGTGTTAAGTGATCGTGGTATCTGAAAAAATCATCTCACTTAATCATCAACAGCCCATGAGCCTAGAATTTTGTCAAATTGGTGGGAAAGTTTTGCACTTAGTGATGTCTGTGGATATCAGTTTTTCTTTTGGGATGACGTCTAACAGCAGTAATTCGGCAGTGGCCGTATTTGCAAAGCAACTGTAGTATCAGATGTCACGGTAACTGCAAAAACAACAAAATGCAGACCCAGTTACTGTGGTATCAGATACCATGGTATCTGCAAAACGCAACTATTAGTATTATGACCGGAAACATGATCATTCGATGTTTTCATATGTTTCTAGTTCACACAGTAGAGATATGCTTCTTTGAACGTTAGTTAATTTTGAACAGTGTTTGGCAAGATAAGCTTCTTAACTCGGCTCAGTACGCTACTCCCACTGAGTTATATAGAGGTTAGAGCCTCTTCTGATGTAGTCTATTGGCTAGGTTATTTGTTCCGCAATGTTAGTTCCATTTTTTCCAGATATCATGGTATCTGTTACCACGGTAACTGGATCTGCAATTAGTCGTTTTTGCAGTTACCGTGGTATCTGATACACGGTTGCACTGCAAAAACGACTGTTGACGAAGTTGCACTTTTTGAAGTCATCCCAAAAGAAAAACTGATATACATCACTAAGTACCAAACTTCTTTCTCACCAATTTGACAAAATTTGGTGAAAGGGAGATGACTTTTCAGATACACCGATCAGTTATCACGGTCGGACCGAGAAATACCCCGATCAGCTAGCACGGTCGGACCGTGATATCTGAATATCAGATCCCACGATAACTGGCCAGATACCACGATAAATGCAAAAACACCTTTCGACCGTGGTATCAGATACCATGGTAACTGCGAAAACGACTTTAGACCGTGGTATCAGATATCATGGCATCTGGAAAAACGCAACTATAGACTGATGGTCTCTGGTTCTACTTATAGGGCGTTTCTTTATTCTGTGGTGACTGCCTCCTAGTCTTGAACCCGTTTTCGGACTAACCAGAACGTGCTCGGGATGTCGGTTCTAGTAAGACCACCGGTTGAGACGAAGAACACAATACAGACACCGGACACTGGTAACAAAAGACCAGAAGCAGCCTTGAGTACAACGAACGTCCCTACTATAAATATATGCTATGTACACCCATGATGTAGCCTTCCGCCACGCATGGCATCTAGCCCATCTCAGAACCAAGCCATGCTGCAAATTCCTGGCTTCTCCCTCCCAGTTTTCGCTCCCGTAAATCGTCTGAACTTACCGACATAGGTCACGCTGCGGACACTGCCCTCTGTGAAATACGGGGGGAGGCAGGCATCTTCCGGTCGACGTGCGGGAGAACCTAGAAAACGAGGGAACTTAGAGGGCTGATATTAGATCGACTAGAATTTATCACTTGGGGATTGTCAAGAATCAAAGAAATCAGTCTCGTAAAGAACAATTAACGGACGACCGTGGTAGATTGGTCAGCGACAATGTCATGTGCATCTGGGTCTCGATGATAGGGGCAGATCGGGGTGAGAAGCGATTGGGAAATGGGCGGTGTAAGTCCAAGGAACAACTAGAGGCGAATGATTTTCTACTGGAAAGAATAGCTTAGTAAATGGTCATTTATTCTGTAGAAAATATGGCCTGAACAGCCGATCTACGTTTTTCGGTCACCATTGACTGAACCAAAGGTCAAAATCGTGTTAATAAACACCGACGTAAATAAACAAAAAACATCACATTCGACATTGAAGTAAGAAGGTATAGCCATACCGCAGCCACATTATCCTTCGACTAATGTCAGCACACTTCACAATTGTAATTTGTCTGGTTAGATCCAGTGTGAGGTCTAATGCTATTCTTTATTTTCTATCCGTAATTTAGTCGCTTGTCGCAGCCTGTGCAGCACGGTCACAAGAAAGAATTGGGAAGAAACAAGTGGGTGGTCAAGTTGGATATTTGAAAACTGATTCTGAAACAGATGATTTTCATGACAAGAAAGTGGGAGAGTGACAACATACGATGTTCCGAGGAGAAAACGTTTGCTTTTCTAACCTGAAAAATATGTGTATAAGAGGACTACTTGGGCCTATTGCTACGGAGTTGGCACTTCTTGACTGTATTGCTATTTTCATGACAAAGACAAGGACACAAAGACAAGACTTCGTCCCAAACGGCAGCGTTTTTGTTCATTTACTTTTGTATTTATTGTCTTTTCCGGCCACGCTGAATTCGTGTTTGAATTCAGGTTGGCATACTCTGTCTAAAACGCAGCTTCTTAAGTTCTGAATTCCACAACTGGTCCCACAAATTCCCAGCAGAATCCGGAACTTCGATACCGTTTTAAACAAACAGCACTCAGTTCGACCGAAAAGGCGTATACGAACGTCACACCATCCTCTCGGAGGCATGGACTCACAGTCTGACAACTGCATGTGAACTGTTTACCCGAATTTTTTCACCACTTTTAGCGTGTTCCACCCTTCTAACAGTAGTAACTGTTAGTTACTATTTCCGTTTTAACCTCACGAAAAGTTACTAACCTGATCGTTACAACCTTCACAAAATAGTAAGCAATAATAACTATTTGCTTACCATGCTCGTGAGCGTAGTAACCGTGGTAACTACGGATCTCTGTATTCTAATTCGCTGGATTACCATGGAGTGTTATATTGGCGAAAATAGAAAAATACAATCCAGCCAAGAAGCCAAAATTCGTAACGTAATGCGTAGTAACTAAGGTAAGTAGGGTGGAACACGCTCTTTGTCAAAGTTCCAAACACGTCCCCCGGTCCAATCAAAACTCTAGGCTCTGTTCCCCTCGGATTGATCTCTTAGCCCAAGACTAATTAGTTAATTCGCTTAGTTTGCTATTATGAGATTTTGTTCTCCCATGCACGTTTTGCTCCTCGAAGTTCTCTCCCCTAAAATAACAATAGTTCCTGGATTTGAGTCCAGTTTAATTATCGCTCTGCCATTCGACGTCCCCCAGTTTTCGGCTTAAGCCGCTCGTGATTTTCCGTAATTAAGCCTGGTGTTTTGAATGAGATAGCCCTGGAAAATGTCACTAGTTTAACCCAAGGTTTCCGTAAAAAGCACGCCAAAGGACATAGACACTCTTCCTGGGAGAGAGCGAATCCGAGTTCGGAAGCCGTTAAGACGACCGAACAGTGAAAATAGGGAACAAATACGAAGAAGCAGTTACACACGCAGTGGCGAACTTTCAGGTACACCCTGGTAGAATTATGAATGAATGAATTATTTATTTGCTTATTAAATTGCCTACACTTTCAGAAGTTTCATAACAGATAACACGAGGATGCGCGGTTTCAACAGATAATGCGTAACATCTGTTATCTGTTGTGTATAATAATGTTATGCATAATAATAAGCGTTACCATCAGGAAGAACCGAAAAACCGTCAGTATCTGCTGAGCTTTCCGAAATCATGACGATAAGGAATAAAGTCAGTAGATGCTTTTGGCTCTACCTAACAAAACTTGTTACGCATAACATTTCACGCATAACGTTTTCAAACACAACAGATAACATCCGAAGTGTTATCTGTTACGCATTATCTGTTTAAACCGCGCATCACCGTGTTATCTGTTATGAGACTTCCGACAGTGCAATGACGTACTTTCAGTTATACCCTGGGTTGGCCTTAAGCCAGTCTTAACCAACGGTAGAATTATGAATGAATGAATTATTTATTTGCTTATTAAATTGCCTATTAAAGCTATAAGACCAACACGGGACAAAAATTATACGAACACGGTAATAAAGCAGTCATGCGATCCACTATGCTCATTCATTCTTTGCCTCCACTCTGGTTGTGTACTTTCAGTCCCTAACCTCTAATTTTCACATCATTTATTTTCCACCCGGGGTCGCATCAGTCTTTGCTAGTGCCGTGCATAGCAAAAACGTTTTGTCCTGACCAGGATCGAATGCTCGAGATTTGGGAATCTGGAAGCCAATGAAGTCAAACGTGACGGTCGAAATTAGGATAATTTTGTACAGTATGTGTAAGGTAAGGTAAGGTACAATTTTAATAGCAAATATGAATAAACCCGGAGTTTCTCAAAAGCATCTGACATGCCAGTGGCATAAAAAACGACGCTTCACTAATTCTGATGGGCTTGTAAAAATTATTAATACAATTCTAGCCTAAGGCATTGTAAAGAAAAAACAAACAAACAACTATCACACGTCAACACTAAAATTTAAGGACAACACGAGAATTTACGACAACAGACAGATGACTAAAGAAAAAATGAAAAATAAAAAGGTTTGCGACATGGGTCAGATCTTCCTCCGAGCACAAAAGAAAATGAATCAATTAAATCAGACAGAAGAAATATAATTGCTAGATAACATAAATCTTTTTAGAGCTGTTTTAAAAACTTTCCTATCTTCGGACACTCTAACAGTTTCAGGCAATGAATTCCATACTTTTACACCTGTATGACGAATAGAAAAGCTAGACCATGTAGAAGGATAACAAATGGTAGAAAGATTGGACCGCCGTATTTTGTAGGATTTGAACCCGATTAATATGTTTCGAAAAAGTAGAAGCCCAAGCTGAAGTACAATATGAAAGATAAGAATGGACCAGGTAAATTGACAATTTGATTTTGTTGCTTTTCGGACATTAAAAACGTAGAGGAAAGAAGTGCAAAATAATTTCGACAGTTCTGCAGAGCTGCCAATTTTAAAATAAACGCCATCACAAATTTCACCAGCAAGTTTTTTTTTAGCTAGGTAAACAGAAATGGATAATGTAAGGTCAGCAATCACAGCGCAATATAAGTAGCGCCGAAAATTGCCGCCTTGATCATACAATTTCCGGCAACTAGTCCCACAAAAGTTATCAGACCGACCTACTTGTACTTGTAAATGCATCTTGTTCATTAGCCAGTGACTTGAATATGAGTCTAAGCTCAAAAACAAGAATAAATCAGAGGAAAGATACAACATGATACCCTGTGTGCTTTAATTACTTATGAAACCAATTTACGTAGGCCTACATTATATGCACCAACAAGTTAACCTGAGGAACATCCCAAATTTCCTATTTCTTTAAAATCCGTTACTCCCCAATATTTCTATACAATCCATTTCTTGTCTATCTCCCGTTACTTCGGACGTCACCGGAAGGCTTCCGGATTCTGCAAAGCGAGTTGTACTCGAAAGTTGAAAAAGTGCCGAAAAAGTCTGGAAACCCACGGGTTATTCGCAATGTCGTTACACAGTACACATAACTGTGAATAAGAAAATGAAGGTATGCGTGAAGGTAAACACCTAAGAGTTCCTCTCGACTCCATGTCTTGACTGGATCGACTAAAAAGAGGCACGGCACCGCACGGCATGGTGCAGGAGGCCCGAGTAATTAAAAGAGATTAGCCAGTAGTAGAAGTAGAAAAGTATGTGAAGTTCGTAACTCCAGAGCCTAAAAGAAGGCACATTAGAACATTGCTCCTGCCACTCACTCTGAACCCTGAAAGGGCCCTTTTAGTTTTCGTGCCTCTTTTCAGTACTCGTGCCTCCTACACTACCTCGTGCCTCTTTTTAGTCGATCCCTGTCTTGATGGCACAAAATTATGGTGCTTTGCAAAGTTATGGTGCTAATGGTAAGCTGAAACTGTCCGCACCAATACTACAGAAGCTTTTGACCATATTCCGGAAGTTAAAAAAATGGTGTAACTGACATAGATTTTCTTTCCCTCCGCATCAAATTCCTCCCCTCCACCAGCAATCCGTGTTACAACTCATATTTGAACGAGCCATCCTCATATATTTATTATTATTAAAGCCAACAAAGGGCCATGGATCAGCATTCATTCTCGCACTTAACTAACAAAACTGACCTTCAATATTACATACAATAAGATTACTCCTTTTTACCCTTCTACTATCAACCAAATTACCTCCAATCTAAACTTCCAGTATACACTTAAAATATTCACATCCAGACCGAATTACCTGACGATTCGTCGACTCCATAATACCAGGAAATAGAATGGGTATCCCACCAAAAAAACTATCTCTAATTTCCTTCACCCCCCGACAATCCGTCAGCAGATGGCATAAACTCTCTTCTACCTCACTACAAAATCGGCAAGCACACTCGGCCATCGGCAAAGCCCTATTCGTTTCATCCCATCCTCCCTCGGCTTATACATCCGTTCTTTTTCGAAACGTCGAATCCCCCCACACCGGCTGCTTCCCATATTTTCTTAGCTCCTAGTAAGCGTATCCTATTTTTCAGAAAGAACTCTAAGAGAAGGAAATCTAAAGTTGAAACCGATATACCTAACAATGTTATTCTACGGAGGGGGGAATCCCATTACAGCTCTTACACACGAAGGGGAGAAGGGCTTTTCTGTGGCACAAACAACCTCCAGTAAGTACATTTGAAACGAGCTTAACTCGCATTCACCTCCATTAAATCGAAGGACCGACTTCAGCAACTCAACTTGGAAGTTTCCGATGCAAAATGAGTTAGCTAACTGTCGCAGTTTCCGTCATGTTTTTTGTCCGTGAAACGCCCTGTATAATGACATTTAAACTTCATGTTCCCATCCAGAATTGAGGATCGAGAATGTATCTAAACCTATTCACAACGGAAGCGCGGGAAACTTGTAAATATTTTGTAAAAACATTTACAAGTGTTTTGTGGCAATGGGTTCCTTGTTCTGCCACAAAAGGGCAAGAGTCAGTCAAAACCAGAACTCCCTATTCCAGGGAGAACTGTCCTTTTCGCTACCGTTTTTGAAATCCCAAAATGTTTTTGACCGGATACCTATGACTTTACCAAAATTGTCCGTAACTCTCGAAGGGGTCGAGATATTTGTTCAAACTTGGTGAGAGGATTCTTAATCGAAATAAAGTTTAAGTTCGTCAACGAGTTCTGTAGCCAATATTAAGGGGTAGAGAAGGGAGTTTTAAATTAAGAATATTTACAGGTAAGGTGACATGAATACATATCTGATTTTTTTTTCTTGCCGGACAAGTATTTCCCTCGGAATTCGGCGAAAACCGGAATTTGGTGAAAGTAACACTTTTTTATGAAACTGATTTGAGGTCTGATAGAGAGGTAAACAGCCATGCTGAATTCGTTTTTGAACTTTACTTTATTACCGTTCTAGTTCGGCCAAACGAAGAAGATTTTTCTGAAGTCGATAAGAGATGCGGCATAGGGGTCAACATACATGTTGAACCAATGTCTTAACTTCATTTCCTTTTTATAATTCTCCTGACATTCGGCAAAATCGAAATTTAGTAGAAGTGAAGATTTCCTGAAGTCGATTGGACTTTAAAATGGGGCTGGAGGAACATGTTGAATGTTTTTGATTTTCTAAGCGGATTAATCAGCCGTAATCAAACCCAACAATTTTGTGTATATTTCAAGCTGTTTACCAGGGATAATGCTTGCGGGGACATGCTTGCGGGTTCCGGCTAAGCCCCCAAATCCACAAGACCCGATTGTCTGGATGAACAACATTCCCCTTCGAGATCCCACAGAAACATTTGGTCTTGTTTTATTAATAGAGTGTCTCGCTGGTACGGACTAAAGAGTACAGTGGGGTGGGGGCAGGGGCTTAATCCCTCTTAGAATGGGAGAGAGAGAGACACAATTTTTTATATATAATGGAATTTAAAAAAAAAGTTCAATATCATAACAGACCTGCCACGTGAAAATCGATATAGATTTGTTTGTGGCAGGACTCGACAATTTAATCACCTAGCATAATTATATTGGGAACAAAAAAGAAAAGGGGAAAAATAAATGCAATACTATAAATAAAAAACTATATATAAAAAAAAAAAAAAATATTATCGGTAGGCAAAATTTGGTAGAAGTGAAGATTTTCTGAAGTCGATTGGATTTTGAAATGGGGCTAGAAAAACATGTTGAATGTTTTTGATTTTCTAAGCGGATTAATCAAGCCAGCAGACATTAAACCTCGTGGCAACCCATAACCAATTCAAACCCAAGGTAACCCACTCTCCTCCCCATCAAACAACTTTTCATCTTATTTTTAAACGAATATACACTCTCGGCCATCCTAGTGCTCGCCGGCACCTGTGCTCAATGGCTAGTTTGTGGAGCAAAGGAGGAAAAGAGATTCGATTTTGAATTGCTAAAACACGAACAGGGGAGTAAAAGGGTGGTGCGGTGCAAGGTACGAAAAAGCTGATCTCCTGTGAAGAAGTAACTTCTCAGATACACCTGGGACCGAACTTCCTAATACTATTTCTCTCTCTGAGGTGGGACATAATGAATAAACTTGCAATGACGACAGCAAGTTTTTCCGAGAGCATGAAGGTCTTGGATCTCAAGGAGCGGATAGAATCCAGAAATAAGAAATATAGAATGACCGGCAGAAAGTCAAATAAGGTCAACCTAGAGTTCGTCTATTGTAAGCCGACAGTTTGTGACAATTTTGAAGCAACCAAATTGTATTTGTTTATCTAGGCTACGCCGCGAAAAACTATGCCGCAACTTTGGCTCCTCCCTTCTCCAGCATCCCATGTACCGTTCATTCCTTCCCCCACCCTTTGTTCCTGTAAGATCTCGTCCCCCCCCCCCCCCCCGAGAAGTGGCTGAAAAGGTTCCCAAATTGACCCCAATCTACTGTAACACTATGCGCTACAGTAGAAGCTTTGTGCCGAGCTTCGTAAAGCAGTTATCTTTAGCATTTATCTGCCTTGTTATTTTTTTTTCTTTTAAATTATCTGTTGACAACTTATTTTATCTCTATTTATGACCACAAAAACATCGTATTTGGGCTCTGCCCACAAGAGATATGTTTTGCTTTATTATTAAATAAATTAAAAAAAATTAAATAAATTAAGTCAGACATATTTTTTTGCCAAAGAGACGGTAAAGAGTTATGGGTAAGCATACATGTTGAATCTATGTTCATTTTATTTTGATAATTCTCCTGACATTCGGCCAAATCGAAATTTAGTAGAAGCGAAGATTTTCTGAAGTCGATTGGACTTTGAAATGGGGCTACACTGTCAGAACTTTCGTAATAGACAACAGAAGGATGCGCGGTTTCAACAGACACTCCGGATGTTGTCTGTTGTTTTTGAAAATGTTATGCATAATAAGCGTTGCCATCAGGAAGAGCCAAAGGAAGAGAACAAACTTGCATTGGCGACAGCAAGTTTTTCAGAGAGCATGATGTTGGCTATAGGAACTGCTTTATTCAAAACTCTCGTAACAACTGAACAAAAAGTACCGAGTCCGACCCCTTTTATCTACAAGCGCGTAAATGAAATATACAGAATGAATGGCAAGATGCCGGAGACGTAGTGAATAACTAAGGGCAGGACACTCTATAAAGGGATGATACTATTCTAAGAGTTCATCCACAACACATGAAGGTCTTGGATCTCAAGAAGCGGATAGAAGAGACGGCAGAGAGTTATCATACGAGTAGACGATAGGTGGTATTCGGCTAATTCCCAAAAGTCGAATATAAACATTTTAAGTATCGTGAAGCTTATAGGGTTGCCTAAATATCTACCAGGTCTGGAATATGGTCTTTCTCTTAAGAAGTGAATACACTCAAGAAATATAAAACGCCAGAACAACCAGTAGAAAGTCGGACAGAGCCGGTTTGCAAGAAATGTTTTTCGATAAATTTGGAGCGACCAAATCCGCCTTATTCCGGTTCAGCGCGCCAAGCGGACTAGTTCCGTAAGCCCCCCCCCCCCTCGCCCGTGTCTCATTATCAACGGCTCTAGCAGAGTATATTAAAATAGTGATACATCACAAAATACTAGCTTTCATGCTTACATGATTCTCATTGTTCAGAAAGTTCGCACCTTGTCGTTGCTGGCGGAACATTATGAATAAATACCAGCAGGATTTCGGTTAATCTAGTTTTTTTTTTTACAGACTTTCTGCTTAAAACTTGAGGATCTATTTTACTTTAATAATACATAGATGGCACTTTACACAAGGGACTTGTACCGTGACCATTAATTTCGGTGACATGGGGATGTGAACTGGTAGATGAATTTGCCTTCGGGCGGGATCACTGTTCCTATGGCCGGCTTCTACCAGACTATTGTAGTGGTTTGCGTTCTCAAGCCCCTCCGTAGCTCAAATGGTAAGAGCGCCTGCCTTGTAAGCAGAGGGTTCTGGGTTCAAATCCCGGCTGAGGAGCATTTTGTCTTTCAGTTCACTACTCATAAAAATATTTTACTTTATCTATGAAGACTTACTCTATCTACGAGGAGACCAGGGGGGGGGGGGGGACTATGGAGAACTGAACTGGACTATGGAAAATTGTATTTATTTATGTACGTCAGGAATAGTTTGTTATTGAAGAGACGGTAGAAAATAAGACACCCCAAAATAAATATCTCACAACCATATTTCTCACAATCTCTAAATCTTTGAGAGAATTTCGTAAAAAAAAAAGTTTAACTTTGAGAATATGGAGGAAATTACAGCTCCCAACTTGTCAACAGCTTAAAAGCTAGACTACTTTCAGAGCCCATTTCCGAACACAACTCTTAACCTCAAGGGCTTAAAACTTCTGAATGAAGGCCTTAGGACGATCCAGGTTCCAAGGAAAAAATCCACTTTTCAATTACGAACTTTTGGAGGGCTCAGACCTTATTTAAATTCCAGAACTTGTGCGCAAACCACTAATCTTGCGTGTCACTGGAAAAGTTAGAAATTAAAAAGTAAAGAGAACAGTCGAATGAAATAATTTTCGATTAACACATCGAGTTTCACTACAATCTACATTGGTTTTTGGCCGTTTCTTAAACGGCTGTGTTGATTGTGGCTTATAAAGCTTGTTTCCGTGATCGTTTGTGTGGCCCAAACGCATATTTCCTCGGCCAACACGGTTTTTTCGGCTAGCAATGTGGCTCAAATTAACTGCAGTATTTGCTACTGGGATTAATCTTACCTCTACTAAGATAAGATTAATCCGTATTAGAGATAAGATTATCTTTTTAGAGACAAGATTAATCCCAGTAGCAAATACTGCAATTTTTTTTTGACAGTGCAACTCTCGAGGTTATTTTCGATTTTGTGGCTCGAACGGGAAGTCAAATTTAGCGGCCAAGTCAAAATAATAATAAAATGGACTGCTTTGTCAAGCAGATACCCGTAAAACAGGAACATTCTAGTACAAAATAGTCAGCCCTAAGGGCGCATGCCTGATGTTCTATTTACTGAGATTTAGTCTGGATTTTATTTTCATTTACAGGCACTTGAAACAATAGCAAAAAAAACAGAAAAAATTAAATTTCTGAGAGTAACTTGTGGGTGAAGTGTGTGGATAAAAAAAACATATTCATTCATTCATTCCCTGACCAGAGAACTCATGGAGCAGAGGAGGTGGGATCCAGTTTCGCCCCAGAGGCAGCAGAAGCTATATAAGGTGCTAGAACGAGACTTTCAGGTGCCGGAAACTCGAGAAATTTCAAGATTTGTGATTGCAACGATGTTGTGGGCCATGCTTGGGGAAGTTAGGAATTTCACCTCTCATGAAACCTTCGAGATTATTGGGGTCTTAATTAGGCTATAAACTGGGGCAGGCTATGGAATTTCTTTTCGTGGGGGACAAGGGTGTACGCTGGGATGGCCCTTTATATTAAGTGACAAAGCTGTGACAATAGTGCTGTTTATTCTTAACTCATGATCGATGTCTGCTTGTACGAATAAAGCATTCGTTCAAAAGCCTGATAGGAATATATTGAGGAATAGGAAGGTATTGAACAGAGAATGGATGGGCAGTGCCACGGGAAGGTACTATTAAATAATATCTATCGTAAAAAAGAGTCGAGATTCTTGAGGTAGCCCTAATCCATAGGGATAGGTGCCTCTATAGAGGTTCATACTTTAGCACATGTTCTTTCTTACGTTATACATCACGGCTAGTAACTCTTAAAGGACCCCTCTTGCTTGTTCTGCCTTTTACAATAAAACTAGCTCCCATATGGAATTATAAGCGTCTAAAATCCCCAAACATTCTCCATTGTTTCGTTTTGTCCCTACGGATTTTTAGCGCTTTTTCGGCCGTGCCGAGTTTTGCCCGTCAGAAACGCAAAGTTTGACGAAATCTTCAACGAGCTCTTTCACACAGAAGGATATGAGAACTTTCTGTTTTTAACTTCTTTTATTCGCTTAGTTTTCCCACTTTTTAACCACGGCATGTTCAGTTTTCAAATATTTTGCGCCCAGCTGCCGCGTCGAAGAGCAGGAAGGCTAGATAGAATCGACAAGCGCTAACAAGAAAATCGCTAAATTCAGGCGGAAAGTAATGGTATTTTCGAAAAACGTTTTTACTGATCCGTTTCATAGTGAAAAAATTATTTCTAGTAAGAGCTGTGTAAAGTAAACACATCTTAACTCATAAAAAATAAATTCATACAACACTGAACTGAATATATGTATGCTTCCCTACGATTCATACTTAATAGTACCTACATCAACCCATCAAACAAGCAAAAACGGGCCTACTCCGTTCTTGCCTTGAAGCCCCCCCCCCTCCCTGTCAGCCTTAGCAAAGAGATATACAGTATTATTCCTCTTGATAAATATTAGCTTCACGAGACTTCAATCAGTATCTATGGCAACCTTTTAGGCTAAAACAGGTACAGAAATCACAAAACATGATTAATAAGATGAGAGGATTGGGGACATTGTAAGTACGAGCGCGGTGTAACCAGGGCTCGAAAATAGTTCGTCACAAGGCTAGTGCAGAGAACACAAGAAATGGTGTAAAATATGCTATAAGATAAGATAAGATTCTATTTGCGTTAAGAGCCAACGGCGATGGCAAATACATATAGAAAAATAAAAAAAAACATTCAAAAAAATATCAACTCCTATAGGCACATATCCCTATGGGGTACGGCTATCCTGAGGAACCACATCAGATGTTGTACATTTCCGAAACAGTTATACCTATAATACCACACATCCATTCTCCTTCCACTCACTCCAAAAATTTCTAACTTAAGTTCACTCAGACTTTCGCATTCACACAATAAATGTTTTAAATTCTCATCCATGCTACCACACATCGGACATAAATAAGGCTATTAGATTAGAGTTAGTGATAATGCGCGAGTGCAGCGCAATCAGAGCTAGAACTACTTCCACCATAAATTAGATAGGGAGAACACAAGAAACATTTTGAAAGGTTACTAGATTAGATAAAACAGTTGGGAATACTGTAGGTACGGTTGTTGTACAATTACTCCGAGCTAGAACAATTACATGGTACAGCACCAGCATTCAAAAGTTTCATGACCCGTTACCTGTTCAAGAATATAAAAGTCTTTCTCCACATCACGGATTCATTCGTGTGTTCTGTTGATTTGTATTTATTTCTGTCTATTCTGTCCGCTTTTTTTTCGTTCTCATCTTACTCCACAATCTTCAAATTTGTCATGTGCAGCGGGTTACAAATAAATGATTGTCGTTATTACTCATTCAGCCCCGGATCGACTAAAAAGAGCCACGGCACGGTACGAAATAGTACAGGAAGCACGACTACAAAACGAGGCACGAAAACTAAAAGGGCCATTTCAGGCTTCAGAGTGAGAGGCAGGAAACAATGTTCGAACGTGCCTTCACTGTAAAAAACAATCTTGCAGGATTTGCTACTGGGATTAATCTTGTCTTTATTGAGATAAGATTATCTCTAATTCGGATTAATCTTATCCCAGTAGAGATAAGATTAATCCCAGTAGCAAATACTGCAGTTAACTTTAATCCTTATTCGGAGACAGTGTTCTTTTAGGTTCTGGAGTTACGAACTCTCACTTACTTGTCTACTTCTAGATACTTCTACTTCTAGATTCAAGTGTTACCCTTTTGGATGTTTCCTCGTCGCTTTCAAAATGAATGGACAACAGGGCCCAACCAGCGCACGACGTTATCCACTGCTTCCTGGCCGACGATTGAAAATTAAGTGTCTTTTTTGTGTGTTGATGTGTTTTATTTATTTTCTTCATTTACTCCACTTTTTGAAAATGGAAAATAAATAAATTACTTACTTATTTACTTCTACAACTTGCTAATCTCCTTTTATTACTCGTGCCTCCTGCGACAGACCGTGCCGTGCCTCTTTTAAGTCGATCCCCTTCAGCCCAAGATCATTGCAAACTCATTTCTCCACCGCAGAGAGTCACTTTCAAAACTCATGGACAAGGCCCAACCAGCACACGATGTCGTCCACTTCTTCCTGACCGAAGATTAAAAATTAAGTGTCTTTTTCTGTGTGTATATATGTGTTTTGTTTATTTTCTTTATTTTCGTCATTTACTCCGCCTTTTCAAAATGGCGGGTCATAAATATATTACTTACTTATTACTTAGAGCCAAGAAGGAAAACTTACCACGCGCTCTTGTGTCGGAAGTTTAAGAAATTTGTTCCATCATTTTGACTGATAAAACCAAGCAACGGAAAGCGACTAGAGTGGCAAAAAGTGTGGACTTACCCAGAAAAAGTTCCATAATGAACTCGCTCTTTTTGCGGAGATCCATGCAAGTGTATCCGTTGTGGCTGAAAAAGCAACCATAATGTAGTAATTTCAGAGCTTGAGGGTAAGTGGGGGAAACGATCAGTCGAGGCTAGAATCAAGGTACTGTAGCCAAGGTGTGTTCTGACCAAGAAGTCGGCTACACCTTAGTCCATTCAGTTGATCAGCAAGTGAATATTCAAATTCCTGGCATTGACTCTTTTCATTGAGGAAATGTTAATTCAGTGTGTTTTCAGTCAGACCTGAGGAAGGTCGGTGCTGAGAGAATATAAAAGTTAAGTACTGCTGTATATATTATTTTTGGCATTATAGTCGAGTGTCAATACACATCTGTTTTTCCTAAAACTGTCTAATTAGGTGTCCTTTAGTTTGGAGTTAAGTATGATTCAAACCGCTCGGAGTCATGTACGGAGTACCGCTGCATAACCGTGCAGCTGAAGTCAAGGGCAAGTCCCCGTGACGCCTTAGGCTGATAAACGCACTGACGCTCAAAAACCAGTGGCGACGCACAGCATATCATCAAGAACAAATAATCTGACAGAACCTCCGTCTCCCTATCTCTGTAATATGACTGCGAAGTCGACTATTTGTCCGCTACGAACGAGCGGAGGTTCCTAGCTTCGCGCCACATCACGTTTCGTTACCTCTACCTGTTATTGTCTTTGACCTCTACAAAAGCTGTCAAGTCGCTGGTGAAGAAAAGTAGGAGTCAAAGCTGATTGGTTCTATGGACGCGCTCCAGAGCCGGTCAGCTCAAAGCTAGAGTAAATACCTCTAGGTCCACTCAATTTTGCCGGGGTTTTCATAGTCGCTGCATGCGACTATCTGATTGTTTGTTCTTGATATCATCTAGCAAGCTTTGCAGATTTGCAAGCGCTTATATCGCCACGGTAAGATGGCAGCAAAACCGTGTATCGCCTAACTAAGGAGGAGAGCGGGATCTGTTTGCACTTTAACATTAAGGACGAATACTATTCGTACATAGCATGCAAATGTTTGGTTCCAATTATAAACAGGAAATATAAAATGGTTACCAGTGCTAGTCTTCACCAATGAATGAATGTATGTAATATTTGTCCACTACGAACGAGCGGAGGTTCCTAGCTTCGCGCCACATCACGTTTCGTTACCTCTACCTGTTATTGTCTTTGACCTCTACAAATAGCTAATGGTGGGTTTACACACTGCGTAAAATCCGAGCGTATTTTACGCACGTTTTGAGCATTCAAAAGATTTCTAGCAATACGGACGTATTTGAGAAATCGGTCCGTTTTGAATCTAAATACGTCCGTGTTGCTAGAAATCTTTTCAAGCTTAAAACGTGCGTAAAATTCGCTCGGATTTCAAAATACGCTCGGATTTTACGCAGTGTGTAAATGGACCATAAATAAGCACTGACGGGCTTAAGTGCAGTAAAAAGAACAAACAAATCAAACTCTAACAATATCTAACATATCTAAAGATGACACTCAAACAATTTTCTTTTATTGTTTTTTTTTTATGCAGAAAGTAAGTGACGAAGTCGTGGAGGTAAGCTTCCAACTGGAGGACGAGACAAATCCCAGGAAGAAGTTTTCAAGTCCTCAAGCTTCCTCCCTGCTGAATTGGCTCTTTATGTTTTAGTTTGACTAGTATTAAACAGACATTGGAAAGCAAAACTGTCAATACGTCCTTCATAAAATCCGATGACGAATTGCCGCCAGACGCGCTAGAGGAACAATAACAATCACACGTGAGATGGGGGGACAAGTTATCTTACGGGTGAATACGCGATTAGGCTTTCGCTTCATATCGAGTCGCGCATTAGCCCCGTTGAAACGTCAGCCAGCACTCAGCACTGAAGTCGGAAGCCAGAAATGACAAACTTGATGACACTTGACAGAACAGAGTTGGGTAAAGCAAAAAGAGGGGAAGAGGCATTTTAAACAGTTTTAAACATGGTTAGGCCTAAGAGGAACTGAAAATAGCAAAACAAACCTGGATAAACGTACAACAAGAAGTAACGTGAATTGTTTTCTTTACGATAGTGCACCTAGCGGCCAAAAAAGAACTAATCCGAGAGGAATTTTATGATGGGCGTATAGTTGCGTTTTTGCTGATACCAAGGTATCTGTTACCACGATAAATGGATCTGCAATTAGTCGTTTTTGCAGTTATCGTGGTATCTGATACACGGTGCTCTGCAAAAACGACTATTGCCGAAATTTTTGAAGTCATCCCAAAAGAAAAACAGATATCCAGTTACATCACTAAGTGCTTAACTTCTTTCTCGCCAATCTGACAAAATTTGATGAAAGTGAGATGACTTTTCAGATACCACGACCAGTTACCACGGTCGGACCGTAGTCTCTGAATATCTGACACCACGATAACTGGCCAGATACCACGATAACTGCAAAAACGCCTTTTGACCGTGGTATCAGATACCAGGATAACAGCAAAAACGACTTTAGACTGTGGTAACAGATACCATGGTATCAGCAAAAACGCAACTAATAATACGCCAGAAACTGAGAAACAGCGGATAGGGTAGCGGTTTCGCATGCACCACGGTAGGTATAGCAGGAATCGCATATATAAATTACGTGGTGCGTACAGTTGAGCCGTGGTTCCCAACCGGTGGTACGCCTACCAACAGGGGTACGAGACCCTCGCAAGGGGTATGCGAAGGTCCCAAAATCAAATTAATCTGTAGCTTTAGTGTATCGCCTCACTGATTTTTTAGTTTTCTGGCTTATAGTTTCAATATTGTAAAATGAAAACAGATTTCAAATAGCCTACAAATTTATGGCTTATCGTTGAGAACTATCGGGAGGAATATCGTATTTTTGAACTTTGATTGGGGGTACGCGGTATGGAAAAGATTGAAAACCACTGCAGTATGTTTATATTATTATGTTTATTTGATTTATTTATTTTTTTATTTATTTATTTATTTGATCATTATGTTTATTTGAAAGTTTGTTGACTCGAAAAGTGACATTTTCAGTCACTGTGACAAAAGTCATCTACCAGTTAGCCAAAGTAGCTAATTAAGGGCCCCTGCAATGTCAGAAGTTTCATAACAGATAACAGGAGGATGCGCGGTTTCAACAGATAATGCGTAACAGATAATATTTCGGATGTTATTTGTTGTGTTTGAAAACGTTATGCATGAAAAGTTATCCATAACAAGCTTTGTTGGGAAGAGCCAAAAAAGCATCTACTGAATTTATCCCTTATCGTCATGATGTCGTAAAACCCAGCAGATACTTTTTGGCGGTTTTTCGGTTCTTCTTGATTGATGTCGTAAAACCCAGCAGATGCTTTTTGGCGGTTTTTCGGTTCTTCTTGATGGTAAAGCTTATTATGCATAACATTTTGAAACACAAGAGATAACACCCGAATTGTTATCTGTTACGCATTATCTGTTGAAACCGCGCATCCTCGTTTTATCTGTTATAAAACTTCTGACAGTGTGGGAACATCTGAGTTTTGGATCTCCATCTTGTGGCCCAAAACTGCACTGTTCAAATTTAAGTGACTGTTCAACTAAACATACTTCTACTGTATGCACCACATAACTTGAATAAATGTCGTATACCCTATTTAGTATACAATCGACTAAAGCAATTAAACTGAAATATGATACGCAAAAGGCAGTTTATAACTTCACACATCCAGAGTTAAGTTTTCAGGCTTGCGATTCTCAACCCGTGTTCGTCACGAGCCGTTTTTAGGGAGCGCATCCAGTGCGCATCCTAACACGGGCGTGGCTTCAAGCGTTTTTAGCTCCCGTGTTTCTCTCGAGTTCAACACCGAACCCAAACAAAAATGGACTCGGTGAGTATCAAATCCTGTGCCGGGTTCCCTTGTGCAAAACACGGGCGCTGAAAACGGGTGACAGCGCAGCGTGTTAGGACTCGAGTTCAACACGCGAATTGCTGAAAACGCAACTCAGGCTCGTCATACCTCGAACAGTTTAGCACATTCAAATATCTAGAAATACACCTAACCACCACAGGAGCAATCTATGCACAACCTTGATGCTGACCTAATGTTAGGCCAGTCTTTCCAAAGCGGTTTAGTGGCCCATCCCCTCATGAAAAATTCAGTTTCACTCACCACCCGTCCATAATTTCCGCTACATACATCATCCCCCCATCGGATTCTGTCGAGTCACCATATTCTTCGTAGCAGGAGAGGCGAATATCTGTGTGTTTCGAGCCACTGACCGCCAGAGGAACGGACCATGGGTTCAAGGTCAGATTCCAAACCCGCAACTCAGAACCTGAAAACGAAATGTCGGAAAATGTGGGAAATGTCGGAAAGCCCCGGAAATTCTTGAGTGGGAGGGTGACAAGCAGTGCTGGATTAAACCCTGGATTAAACCCTGCGGAGGTCCCCAGGCCGTCTGCATTTAGTTACTTAGCTGAGAGAGAAAAGAACAGTCATAGTTTCTGCTTGTATTCAATTTACGGGAAGAGACCAGAACAGAGGCGTTACTAGCCAAAATGTTTGTTTGTTTGTTGTTGTTTTTTTTTTTGGGGGGGGGGGGGCAAGGTATTTGCCGACTGACTGGCCATTTTTACCGACTGTCATTGCAGAAAAACCGACTGTTTTGAAGAAAAATCGACGGTTTCCAAGAAAAAATCGGCTGTGTTTACGAAAAATCACCGCGCTTCGCGCCGACTCGGCTATTTTTTACCGACTGGCAGACAACATTGGGGGGGACGTCCCCCCCCCCCCATACGTGACGCCCCTGGACCAGAGCAGTTCTGTACCCTGACAATCCTGATGAAGAGCCCGAGAAAGAAACCTTCTTCACCCCAACTAGGTAGTTTGAAAAACGCAGACCAACCAATTATTCCCACAAAGAAATTCATAAGTTTTGGTTGCTGCCCATATTTCTTTATAATAAACCTGACCCCTCCCACAAAAGAACGAATTATTTCCGTTGCTCACGAGATGGGTCGTTAGAGAACCGTTCAGTTTGTTCAGGACTTGCACTGAATGCCACTGACCGTGACCCCTCGGCGCTCTTAGAAGATTAAAGCTACCAACGCACAGAGGAGTAACAGATCTAACATGAGATCGACATGAGAAAGCACGAAACGAGTTCTCAGAATCATTCCGGGAATACTGCGTCATAGATCTGAAATGCTGGCACTGCCAAATTTGGAAGATCGATCTCACCTACTGGTGGATGGAATGTACACTGTCAGAAGTTTCATAACAGATAACACAAGGATGCGCGGTTTCAACAGATTACACTTCGGATGTTAGCTGATATGTTTTTTCAAACATTATGCATTAAAATGTTATGCATAACAGGTATTGCCAGGAAGAGCCAAAAACCACCCAAAAAGCATCTGCTGACTTCTCCGAAACAAAAGTCAGCAAATGCTTTTTCGACTTTGTTTCGGCTCGTCTTAAAAACAGCTAAAATCCTAAGTGTTGTCTATTGAAACCGCGCATCCTTGCGTTATCTCTTATGTAACTTCCGACAGTGTCGTGGTTTGCCAATCCTTAGTAATAGTGTCACTTCTACGTGTATGTACTGGGGGAGGGGGGATCTGATCGTTTACAAAAGAGCAATTTGGCGGTGTAATTAATTTTAGAAGTAGTGAACTGAAAGTCATAGATGCTCCTCAGCCGGGATTTGAACCCAGGACCCTCTGCTTACAAGACAGGCGCTCTAACAATTTGAGCTACCGAGGGGCTTGTGAACAGACTTCGCAAACCACTACAATAGTCTGGTAGAAGCCGGCAATAGGAACAGTGATCCCACCCGAAGGCAAATTCATCTAAACAGTTCACATCCCCATGTCACGGAAATTAATAATCAGCATTAGCAATTAATTTTATTTTAGTTCTGTATACAGGTTCTGAAGTATTAAACATATGACTGTCAGACAGAAAGCTGTGTTATCCACATTAAAACTGACTATTGTCCTTACCACTGAATGAATGATTGAATTTATTAAGTGCAGCCTATTAGTTAGACATTTGCACAGTAGGCTATATGAAAAAAAAATGCACGCTGAACAAGAAATAAAGAACGACATAAGCACAATATATAACAACAAAAAAGATAAATAAACGCATAACAAGAGATGCATAACGAAACAGGAAAAGAAAAATAAATTTACTGAATTAGCTTGCGCCGTTTGTTCCGGGAATGGGCACATCGGAAATGTTATTTTGATTTTGTAGTCGTTTTTTTTCTTTCTTTTTTTCACATACTCCATCTTTTTCCTCCTTTGTGCTGTTGATGGGTAATAAACTATTTCATTCATTCATTCATAAGTAATTTTAAAAGCGCATGCAGCCTCTGGCCTAGGTGCTGTAAAGAGACACATGTTTGTCAACCAGTCGCTCTGTCGCGTTCAGAAGATCCGGTCGCAAGACTATAGGAAAAGAGCCAGTTCCAAGATCAAATCTCACTATTTCTTATATCTGACTCTTTTTTCAGGAAGAAATAACTATGACCCCGGAGTATGTTCAACGCGAATGAGTTCTTCCACTACCCATGGGCTTTCTATTGTACATGCAGCACAAATACTACAAATGCAAAGTGACAGCTCTGAAGGTTCTGAAAGTCTCATCTATTATTGCTGCGACAGTACTGATATACTTTCGCAAGAGCAAGATAAACATAATCTCAATCCCAAAAATTTGGATTTCCGATCGCCCCTCTCCCTACCATTAAGTGGCTGATAAATATTCCATCAATGGTCACAAGGCCCCCTCCCCCCTCCACCCGGACTCACAACAAAAGCGTTGAAATGACTTTTCTCTTCATATTTCCGTCACCCGCCATCCTTCAGAGTGGATCTCCGTGGAGAGCGGCATCAAGGGCCAATAAAGGAGAGGAAGGGCGATTCTTCAAACACCAGGAAACGGAGACGACCGTGATTGTGTTCTGCTTGAAAAGTAGCATTTTCTCTGATCGGGATGTGCCACCCATTCAAACAGTCTGTGTCAAACTGTGTCAAATTGGTCTACCCAACTTGGGCGGGACTCCAAGAAGCCAGCGGTACTGATACGTCATCGTAAGTTCTCAGAAAACAGCCACAAATCCTTGATGTTTGGATACCCACACGCTAGATATACCCGATATCTAGCGTTTGGCATGGCCTATGCCTAACGATGGATACCCTAGGCCAAACGCTGGATAGCTGTTGGTACTCTAACCCTGACCTACCCCACTATAGATGAATTCTGATTGGTTGATTTCTGAGCTTTACTCAAATCATCAATATTTTATTGGGTTCAAGTACCCAGCATTTGGCATATTGCATCCAGTGTTAGGCATAGGGTATACCAAACGCTAGGTATACACAGCGTTTGGCATAGGCTTTCCCAAAATCAGGGGTTTGTGGTAGACTGCCGTAGGCTTCACTGGAATGGGTTACTGTTGTAATACTCATCTCTCTTGTATTTTTGTTTTCTCTTCCAGTATTTAGCTGTTTGGTTCGAAGACGAAGTGGATCTTTTTTATTTATTCTTTGTTTTTTCTTTGTTATCTTCTGGATTGTATGATGGGTTCGCCTTACGTCATACCCTTAGGTCGCTGGTGCGTTGAAGGAAACAAAAGTAAACAGCCTTGAGAATAGATAACCATAAGAATTTCCAAATCCTGTCGCAGCGGCGTGACACCGCGTCCGATGGACTTGCTGGATGGACATAAGTTGATCCAATGAAAGTTAACTTTTCTTTGCTAGATTTCGAAGACCGAGTTCTGGACTTGAGTCTTCGAAGTCTGCTTCCGACTATGATTACCGTACTGGTTTGCCCCGATAATAGTTAACCCTAAAATCCCGTCATTGCATAGATAACCCTAAAATCCCGTGATTGTGGTGTCCGATTCGAACTGCAAATAACCGGAACCATGAAAGTCTTAAATACATTAACCCCTTCCGCTCCCACTTAAAACTGGACCGTGTGGCATGCTATACTGAATAGAAACACTGGAGACGAACGATTGCTCCTATAGTGAGTCGGGAATCCTTCGAGTCACCTATTCTTGGCAAAGGAACAACTACTTTCAATCTTGCTGAAAAGTGCATCTACCATAATAGGTGTCGTCAGGGGACCCCTTTCTCGTCGCGAAAAGCATGCTTTGAGAGGAAAAGTCCGGGCAATAAATATCTTAAGCTCGATGGGAATTCCAAGACGACAGAATTTATAAACTTGAAAACAATGCGTTTATCCAGGACTTGCAGACTAACGACCAACATTCTGCAGTTTCTTGTCAAGTCTACCACCGTCTATAAGTAACTAATGAGCCCTTTTGAACTATTCTTACTAGTTTTTTGCGGTTCAGAGCCCGGAATAATTTCGTCCCTAATGAATTATTTGCACATTAAAGACATCACGCCATCAAGCAACGAGAATGGTATGAACAAACTAACACACCCTTAACATCACTTTATCCACATTATATACACAACATCTCTATCAAAAGAAACCTTTACCATGTTTAAAGCTAACTTTAGGAGTTTCCCAACATTTCTTATTTCTTTAATATCCCTGTCTTATCCCATAATTTTTAACAATCAATTTTTTATTCGTTCCCACTACCCCAACAATCTTCTCCCTTGATCTCCGTAACTCTCTGCAATCACACAAAGGTGGCTGTTATGCAATATACTATATATATAAAATGTAATTAGGCCTACTGTTAAGGTTCTGAGTACTGTTTTAATGTTTGATAATAATAAACCTTGAAACATATCTCATGCGAAACAAAAAACAAAACGGTTACAAGGTTAGAGCAGACGTATGCTTGTTTGAGCGACTATACTGTACCAGACAACCTTACTGCATAATAATTCTCAGGAAAAAAGAATTTTCTAGACGAATTATTTCTGCGAAATAATTATCAGGAAAAAAGACACCAGTCGAATGCGATCGTGTTTTTTCAAATATCTCCGTTTTCTTCTGTACCTTCCTCGTCGCATGCCCAATCACAGAATCATGGAGAAGTTTCTTGTCTTGGATTCAACTATCAAACTGAAGTGAGCATCTCTTGCCCTTATACAAATGCCTTCCTGCCCAATGCCGAGTGGGCCAGCTAACGCAGTAAATTTGTTGTCCTATTTGTGTTCGTTGTTTTTGTTTATTCATCTTTTGCTGTTGTTGTACATATTGTGATAATGCCGCTCTGTATTTCTTGTTAAGCGTTTATTTACTTACTTTTCTCTGCATACTGTGCAAATGACTTATTATTAGGCTGCATATTATAAATCAATTCATTCATTCAATGTCACATACTACTAAGGATTAATGCTATGTGACTCTTCACAACGGATTAATAAAGAGTTTCCGTATCCGTTCCGCTGAAGCCTGGAAGAGATAGGCGTTGAAAGAAAGAAGATCATGGCCATAACAACATCCACATGGTTGTGGTAGACTTCCATGCCACCCCACGACTAGTAAAACTAACGGCATCAATGTCCAAAGCCAGTTTATTTCCATCCCTTGTCAAACGCTTCCTAAGGATTAAAGCTGGTGACCTTTTCGCCACGGATTAAAAAGGGTTTCGGTATTCGTCTCGCTGAAGCCATACAAAACTCTGCACGGGACTTCATTTCGAAAGAAAATGTCACCGTACCACATTTTCCTTAAATCCAATTACCCATGTTTATTTGTCCTGTGAGAGGATGGTTGGTTTCGGCTTCTCTAGCACCAGTACAGAAGAAAATAACGTCCGAATCCTAATCTTCGAGAAACAAGATAGGAGATGTTTCTAAAACGAAATCTCAGCCCTAGCGTTTAGCTCCAGCAATCCCAAGAATTAAATGTCTAAATTTGTGATTTATAGCTGCTAGAAACTTCATTTTTTTTTATCGCTTGTTCTGATTTGTAGCTACTGCCCGAGGACACTTGCCTAGAATTGCCGGGATTGCGCAGAAACAAAGTTTCAGCAGCGACTAACCATGATACGCAGCCAGCTTGGGCTCAAGGAATACAACATATAAAACTGATAAGACACGCCCAGCTCCAAACGGTATGGCGTCATATATTTATGACCAAAAATCCAATGTTCGGCTTGCCCGTGAAGGAATTTTGAAAATAAATTGAAACTGAATTGAATTGAATTGTAAAAACCGCCAAAAAGTAACTGCTGAGTTTTCCGACATCATGACGATAAGAAATAAAGTCAATAGATGCTTTTTTGGCTCTTCCTAACAAAGCTTGTTATGAATAACATTTTCAAACACAACAGATAACATCCGAAGTGTTATCTGTTACGCATTATCTGTTGAACCGCGCATCCTCGTGTTATCTGTTATGAAACTTCTGACAGTGTGGCAGCAATATTTCGGGGCTTCTTTGGCAAGGGTCCTCGTCTGGCTGTCGAACGTCAGGGCCCGGACAACGTTGGGGAATGGAGATAATGAAAAGGGAATGGAAGACTGCAGGTTCTTTTCTTCTATTTAACAACGATAGCGATAGCCTGAAGAGGACCCTTGCCAGGAAGGGCCGAAATATCGATGCCAAAGCATCGTCTCTGACGTATCTGTTCCATCCATTATCGAAATATCAAAATGTAATAGATTGTGTTGTGTTACAATCTGTTGTTTGTAGTTTGAACCGTTAGATCAGCTCTTTGAAGTTTGAATGACGAAGGCGTCGTTTGCTGCATGGCCCACTTTTATAATAAACTAATATATATTTACATTGACGCAAGTGCCACACCAGATCTCCTTGTTACATATGAGGTTGGTATCCATTGGTACTAAGACAGCTGACTGGCTTGATTAGCGTAAAGTCACTGAAGACCAATCCCCTAACATCCCGAAGTGTTGCTCTTTGTACCGTCTCCGGGAACAATCTGCGTTCTCAACCACGATTACAACACCTATTTCAAGATTCCGGTGTCTTAACTCCATCATTGCAAAAACCGAACGCCCCAGAAAGAGCTTTATGCCAGTGTTTGTTGAAATCGTGAATAAATGACGAATGTATTCCCTGCACCGTTTTAGCTTTTTGGGTTTGATTTTGATGGGTAATTTCCTCACTATTACCTTATAATGTTATTCACATACACCTGACAAAAATGACTAAGTTCGATTTTGTGAAAGTTGGATCCTTAAAAAAGTATCTCTGTATCACTTATGCGATAGGCATTCCTTCAGCCCAAGCTGACTGCGAATCATATTTGACGGTGCAAAACGGGGAAGTCAGCTACATTTTGTTAAAGCTATATTTCGGCCCACCTTGGCAAGGATCCTCTACAGTCTCGAGCCGCTCAAGCTAGAAAATGAACTTGTAGAAAAACAATTAAAGATTCTTCCTTAAATATCTGATTTTGTGAATTCTCTAAAAACTGGTTGGAGTAAAAGCTGGTGCTGTGATTTGCTTTGCTACCCTTTCGACGACCCAATCGAACAGCAAAAACAGCAGCCATGTCCAGAAACAAATCACAGCACCAGCTTTAACTCCAACCAATTTTCAGAGAAGAAATTCACAAAATCAGATATTTAAAGAAGAATCTTGTTTTCCACAAGTTCATTTTCCAGCTTGAGATGCCTGAGCCTGAAGAGGACCCTTGCCAAGAAGGGCCAAAATAATAATAAAATGTAGCTGGCTTATCCGTTTTGCACCGTCAAATATACTTATACGATAAATATTCCTTCAGCCCAAGCTGACTGCGAATCATATTTGATAGTGCAAAACTAAATTTTACTAGAGCTACATTTCGGCTCTTCTTGGCAAGGGTCCTCTTCAGGCTCAAAGCCACTCAAGTTGGAAAAACGAACTTGTGGAAAAAACAAAAGGAAAGAAGGGACGAAATATAGCTCTAGTAAAATTCAGCTGACGTACCCGTTTTGCACTATCAAAATACTTAGGCCTCTAAAATCAGATATGATGTGAAGTCCCCCTTAATTCTGTTACATTCAACTATTTCGCTCCTAGGAAGATTATTTAAATTTAGAAAGAAAGACTTGGAACATCCAGATTTTCTGGGAGACTTTACTGGCGACTTCGACTAACCATTTTTCTTTTTTACTTTTATCAGAGAAGTGAATGAAATTTTCAAAAGATAACTAATGTCGAAAGAAACATGCCTTGAATGTAACTGAACCGTTTTCTCTTTTGAATGACTTTCGGCTCCTTTCTTTTTTTGTAGTGTCAAATCTTATTCCGGTGCATAGAGATAATATGAACGGTATCCTCTACTTTAACTGAACAGTATCTACTATTGACTATTTTCTTTTTTGTCGTGTCAAACCTTATTTCGCTATATTCAAATAGTATACAACGGATACGTCAGCTCCGATGCTTCAAAAAAACCTATCCTGTCATCGCTCCAATCGTGCAGCAACAACAGAGGCCGTGTCAAAAATTAAATCTCAGTACTAGTTTTTTCCCTACAGTGGTATTTGAAAGTAATTTGCCCGAATAAGATATGTATAGTCGGTAGAAGCTTCACTTATTTATTACAGCTTTGTTTCTTTCCCCGACGTTGACCCTGAAGATTGACAGCCTGGCGAGGACCCTTGCCAAGAACAGCCGAAATATCGCTGACGAAGCATCGTAGCTGACGTATCCGTTGTACACTATTTGAATATATGTTTCAAAGTCAGCTTGGGCTCAAAAATATCTTATTTCCCTGCATAGGGAAAATGTGGACGGTATCCCCTACTTTACCTAAACTGTCTACAAATTTGACTTTTTATACCTATTGCCGCATAAAACCCTATTTCGGTGCATTTAGATACTGTCAACGGCATAGAATAAACCAAAGATATTTCGTCGAGAGTTCCTTGTTTGCCCCAAGCATGCCCGGCTTGCATTCCTTCTTTACATCGTAAATTCTTTATACAATAAACCCCTAAAAGCTACATTTCCTTTTCTGCCACCCATAAATTCCTTACCAAGCAACTGGTGTCTCCCACTGGCCACTGGATCCTCTTTTTTCTGTAAATATGGATCCCCGATATGGCGTGTGATCCTTCTATACCAAGCTTGACTGGAGTCGGCAAGACTGCTGCTCCAGTGGGACTCCTCAGGGAAAGAAGAGGCTCGCTGTTCGTTGTGGCTAATTTCTATGCTGGATTTGTAGTCTAGGGAGGTCCATTTGGTACCCGGCCTCGTTAGCCAAGGCGGAAACTGGCACTGGGGTTGAACTGGAGCTAGAAGAGGAAGTGGTGTTAACACTTTGTTGATACAGACTGCGATCACAAGTTAAAACGCTGCGATTATGCGTCTTTTTCTTTATAAATATTCCTTCAGCCCAAGCTGATTGGGAATCATTATAAATATTCCTTGCGCCCAAACTGACTTTGAAACATTTATTCAAATCGTGTATACAACGGATACGTCAGCAAAGTTTCACCCGGTAGAAATTTCAGTTACTTATTACAGGTTTGTTTCCTTCCCCCCTGACGAGGACCCTTGTCAAGAAGGGCCGAAATATCGCTGATGAAGCATCGTAGCTAACGTATCCGTTGTATACACTATTTGGATAAATGGTAATCGTTTATTACAAAATCACGCAAAACGGAAAAGTTCCAACAGCCTGACGAGGACCTTTGCCAAGAAGGGCCGAAATACCGCTGAGGATCGAAGTAGCTGACTTTTCCGTTTTGCGTTATTTTGTGACATACTTTTTTTTTACAAAGGGTTTCTCAATTTCAGTATGTAACAATTTGATACAATTTTGTATTTTCACAGGTCTTTAGCGCTTTTCGGCCGAGCCGAGTTTTCTCAGTCACGCAACGCAAACTTCGTCAAAGCCTTCAAGGTCCGCCGACGACTCTTTCACAGATAGGGATATGAGAAGCTTCAAGCCGCGTTCTAATTGACGCGTAGAGCCTTTCACAATAAGCTATGTAACCTCTGCGTTACGGACGGTTGCGACGCCGCAACGCAGAGCTTACGCAGACAAATAAAACGAAACGCAAGAACGTTGGATCAACGCGTTACGCATCAGATTTATCAGTGAAAAGTGGAAGTTTTTGAAGAGAAACTGGAGAATAACCTACTAATGATGAAGAAAAACCTACTAATGATGATTAAAATCTTACTAATTGATGAAAGAAATGAAAATTTGGCAGAAGAAACCGAAAACGGAAAACGTAAATGCGCATCCAGCGTGACATGTTCTCGCCCAGGTGTGAAATATACGTTACGCAACCTGCACGCAACGCAACATAAACGCATACGCGACGCATCGCAACAACACGTCAGTGTGAAAGCGGCATTAAACTGATATTTTCATTTTGGAAGACAAAGGTAGTCCATCAGGTCTGTCTTCTGTTTTTCGACTACTTTTCTTTTGCTTTGTGTTCCCACTTTTTAACCACGGCGCGTTCTGTTCTCAAATATTTTGCGTCCAGCTGCTGCGTCGGAGAAGCGAAAGGCTGGATAGAGTCGACAAGCGCTTACAAGAATTCGCCAACTTCACCTAGCAAGTAATGGTATTTTTGAAAAACAATATTTCTGAGTCGTTTCATTGTGAAAAGATCATTCCTAGTGACAGTTGTGCTTTAAAATCGAGCCTGGTTTCACGAATATCCAACTACTTTACTGGAACATGAGCAATAAACAGTGTGTGGGGTGCTTTAATAGTAACTACACTGTCAGAAGTTTCATAAGAGAAAACACAAAGATGCATAGTTGTAACGAACGACACTTGGGAAGTAATCTGTTGTGATTTTGAAAAGGTTCTGCATTAAATTCTATGCATAACAAGCAAAACCGTCTAGAAAGTATCTGCTGATTTTTTCCGATGTCATGGCGAGAAACAAAAAAGTCTAAAAAACATCTCACTTGGTATATGTCTTTATTTACAATCTATCCGATGGGCAAGTGGGAGGCCCCTACGGATAACCAAGTTCAATTCTAGTTCTCTTTTGTTCTATTTCTGGTTTTGTTGTTGTTCTTTCTTTTTATTTTTTGTTCACTATTAGGTTAATTGGTTAGAAGTTAGTTTCTCGTTGTTGTTGTTTTTTTGTATGGTGTTTTGTCTTTCCGTATATTACGTTTTCCTTTTTTTGTATTTATACTCATCTTTCTCTTTGTGAGTGTATGATGGCTCATAAATAAATTATTATTATTATTATTATGCTCCCTAGTCTGTACACTCTTGCAGTATTTGCTACTGGGAATAATCTTGTCTCTAAAAAGATAAGCTTATCTTTAATTCGGATTAGTAATTATCTCAGTAGAGATAAGATTAATAACAGTAGTAACTTTCGGAGGAACTTTTTACAGTCTACTAAGAACTCAGTTTATTCTCCAAGGATCTCATCTTGATGTGAAACTCTCCAGTCATGGCCTTGTTCCCTCTGACCATGGTCCCTATCCAATCGATTAAAAACTTGAAAATCGATGATCTCATCAGAAAGCTTCTTAATAACCTAAAACCCCAATACAGCTCTTTAATCAGCTTCCTTCCCCGACTGACTTCAATCTTTTACACTTTATGATTTCCACGGTGGGATTCCCTTTCCGCCTGGTGACTTTCAATCAGGTCCCCTTTCGTGGAATGAAGAATCATCTCCAGATCATCCACCGTAACGACTTGATCATCGAAAATCCGCATTCGATCCCTTGCATTCTTCTACTACCTGGGACTCTGGCTTTGATAGGTCTAATCTCAAATAGCTGATGTCAGCCTTTTAGAAAAGGATTTGAACCATAACTAATGAAATCGATCCAATAGAAAGACGAGCTTTTAGTCTCCAAATGGCAAATAACAAAGAGGCAGAGACTCAAGCCAAAAGGAAGACTTGTCAGTCAGGAAACGTAAGGTCTCATTATGCCCGGGCCCCACTATAGTCACACTCACACCTGGTAATGACGCCGGTAATAAGACCGTCTTACGGTCGAAACTGGGAAGAAAAGACGCTGAAACCGTAAAATATAAGAGATGGAAAAATCCATCTCCGCCATTTTGAACGTAACTTTGGACCAATCACAGACGACAATCATGGCTAGTTTTGTTGACCTACGAGTGATGATGGTGGTAATATACCTTGAATTTCTTCGTTCCAGGTGTGACCAGGATGAAACGCAGGAGTGGGTAACAATCAAATTAACGAACCAAACTACGTACAGATGTGACTGAATGTGGCCCGGGCATTAGTGGTTACGGCAATAGGGGTGGGGACTGGGCGATCCAGAGCCAAGCTACGGCACGGGCTTGGGAAAAATTCCCTCGGTCAGTCTGTTCTCCTTATCTATGTCAGCAATTTGTCTCACGGTCCTGAAATATGCCCCTGGTTTTCCTTATTTTTTCTTCTTTCTTTTTTGGTTCGTGTACTATTTTCTATTTGGTTTCTTAAACAGACATACAGCTTAATTCTTAGTTTTCCTCATTTTTTCTTCTTTCTTTTTTTGGTTCGTGTACTACTTTCTATTTGGTTTCTTTAACAGACATACAGCTTACTTCTTGTTAGCAGACAAATTTGTCTCTGCTAGTTCTTCTTCTCTATGTCAGCCTTTCTTCTCACTATCCTGAAAGATACATTCGATTATATTTTTTTTTTTTTATCAATTTTCTATATTTTTCTCTATTTCTTTAATTTTTATTTATTTATCATATTCCTTGTTTCTATACTTGTTTATGCATTATGGACTCTGTTGGATCATTATTGCACCTGAATTCTGGAAGGTTCAGGTCCCGGTTTCTTTAAGAAGTATATAATTTATAGGTAATTCTTATGTAAACAGATACAAATATGAAGTAATTCTAAAAGTTTAATTTGTGTGTTTAGTGGAGGTCTCCCACAAGCTATGCTTTCGGACGGATTTAGGCCCTCCTAGAATTGCCTGTCATGTTGTATCAGGATCAGCCTATACAGGCATAACTGGCGGTGCTGATCTCCGATTCTCTGCCCTCAGCCAGAAAGTGCAATGGGTGGTTGGGGGCTAGTCATCATCCTGGTGTTTTCGCATACCCTTGCTGTCACCTTCCCCAGATTTCTCCAGGCACCCATTTGAAGCTCGGTGAACTTTGGCTTGTTTTACAGGGCGACGCCACAAACCCCCGCCCCAAGCCAAACCGTAGGCACCACCGAGACTCGAACCAGCGGCCCTTCGCTTGCGAGTTAACCATTCCACCAAGTAATGAATAAATGGAATGAGGCAAGGGTAGAAATTGCACACATAGGAGAAAGCGGCATGTCTCTATTCCCAGACCCACAATCTTAATCCTAACCCAACCTCCACTGTCTGCTTGATGCAACCCAACCCTCTGCGCAGTGCACCGTCAAGCTGAGGCAAGACTTAAAGGCATCAAATATTCTAATCCCAGATAGCAACAACTTTCGAACAAAAAGGGAAAACAAAAACTAAAGAAGACAGGAAACATTCCCAAAGATTAACTCACATCTTAAACTCACCAATATGCCATTGCAATTTCCTGCGTGCTCATAAAAGGATTGTAAGAATCCGAGCACAGCGGAACCGTACCGTAAAGAGAGCAAAGGGGTTAAGTTTGTCACTATTCTGAATTTTGCGAGAACAGAAGTTTCTTAAGATATTCAATAGGGAGGAGAACTGGTTTTCATAGAAACAAGAGCTAGAAGCTCACATGGCACTTGCAAGGCTGGGTCGGAGGATGAAAGTAGGAATTTGGCGATTCGTGGGTTTGTAATCACGAGAATGCATCTTTTGCTACAAATCCTTTTATTTATGCACTTTGCTGTAACGATGCGCACTTTAAGGGCGCTAGAAATTAATCTGTAAGCAAAACCCCTGAAGCAAAAATAATGATGGACGCGCCGGGATCATGAAAATGTATATTTTGCTCGGAAGTATTTTTTGTACTTCAAGAAATTCACTTGTAGGCTAAGAAAAACTTTTGAGGCAAAAATGATCATGCCATTCAGGATCATGAATATATATCGTTTTATCACTTTTCGGTCAAAATACGCAGTTTAAGGGTGCTAGAAACTGATTTCTACGCACAACACAGTAAGTAGTACGATGCGTCCTGTAACTGCCCACCGGAGTCCCGCGTAGCAGTATTGGCAATCCGCTGACATACGGCACAAGAGCAGAGAAGACAGACAACTGCCCACTGCGATTTAAGTCGCAAGAGAAAACACAACATACGGATTGGACTTACGTTCAGCGGTGTCAGCGATATTAAGACAGTTTGTACTCATATTTTCGAAGACGGCTTGACAAGCTCTCGAGATACCTTTAAGTCAAGGTTCTCCTGTTTTCTGGTAATGTTTGCTCTTGCACTCAGTTAAGCCAATTTGTATAATGCCATTTTCCTCTTTACGGATAAAGCTTCTCTTGGGAAAACACCCCCCTACAACTTCAATGCGTTGGAAAACCGAAACCAAAAACGAATTCATAGCTAAGCTAATTCCAGAATGTTATGGTACCCGGAGATGAAAGTCAACTTTCCGCTACGCTCTCCCGGAGGTCGGCTTTAAGGGAGCAGTGGTGCTTATTATACAAATAAACTCTAGTCTACTTCACATCATTCCATCCATTCTGACTTCTGAGATATGGATATCATAACATATATTCGTACATATGTATATTATGACCTACTCACAGTCAGGTGTGCCCATCATAGTTTTTACCCCTTTTTCAGTTTTAACAAAACCCCTACGGTTTTTATGGCCCTTGCGGACTCTGGCTCAAGTGCCATATACCGATCGCAATTCCGTCTGTCGGTCTGTCGGTCGGGCCTCTGTCACACACTAAATCCGGAAAATTGAGTTGTGTGTAACTTTCGAACGGGTGATCGGATTGGAATGAAACTAAACAACTGAATAGATGACATATCTCTGATGTCCCATTTGAAGTCCGGACCGGATTCAACAGCTATGGGGGAGTTGTGGGGGGGGGGGAGCGGGATTTCGAGAAACGGTTAGAATGGAGGGATTGGAGTGAAACTTGCTGGGAAGAACAAGCATCTACTCTAGATAAATCGTTTACACAACTGGACTGGATCCGGACACTTCGGGTGGGGTGGGGGTGGAGGAGGTTTCCCGGAATTCCGATGATGGCGGTCTTGGGAATCTTCACGACGAAACTTGGCAGGCATATCAGGGACCCAATCAAATTCACTTGGAAATACAAATTTCCTCGAACCGATAATCGTGGGGGGAGTGGAGGGAGGGGAAATCCAGAATATTGGGTCATGCGTAACTTTTTGAACGGGTGATCGGATTCGAGTGAAATTTAATAACTGAACAGAGGACATGTCTCTGGTGATCTTTTCATGTCCGGACCGGATCCGACAACTATTGGGGAGGAGGGGGGGGGGGGAATACGTGACCGGCTGAGATTGTACTTCTAGATGTGCTAGGACGACGAAACTTGGCTGGAATATTAGAAAGTCGACAAGATTGGCATAGAACACGCCACTTTCCAAATCCGACTATTCCCTAAAGTACCAATTTTGACCGCAAAATAAGAAAATTACTTTTAAGCAAAATATATACATCTTCATGATCCCCATGAGCCCATTATAATTTTTTCCTCAAGGGTTTTGCTTATAAATGAATTCTAGTTCCCTTAAGGTGTGCATCTTAACTGCAAAGTCGAAAAGTACTTTTTATCAAACGATACATCTCAACCCATTATCATTCGTGCCACAAGGGTTTTGCTTAAAAATGTATTTCTAGCACCCTTAAAGTGCGCATCTTAACCGAAAAGTGAAAAAAATACTGCTGACCAAACAGTATATATTAATGATACCTAGGGCCTGTTATCTGCCTCAAGGGTTTTGCTTACACATGAATTTCTAGCGTCTTTAAAGTGCGCATCATTTCAGCCAAGTTCTAAAATAAAATACCTTTTACCAAACGATACATTCCCGTGATTTCTAAGTCCTTGATCACTCTTATCTCAAGGGTTTTACAAACGATTTAGAACAACCCCACGAAAAATGTAACTTCTATGTTTCATCTTCTGAACCACCCTTGCAAGTGCCATATAAGCTTCTAGCTCTTGTTACGTTTTAATACAAATGTATTATAGGTTATTCCATTGGCGACGCTATCAAACAAGTTTGGCGGTGGGGAATTAGAAAGGAATTCCAGTCTTGTTTTGCGTTGTAATTGTTTTGTCACCACAGTCAAGGTGCCCTATGGCGGAAGGCGTCCTCTCGGCGTGTTTTTGTTTTTGTTTGGTTTCGTATTTTTTTTTTTACTCATTTTTCATCTAAGAATAGAAGTAATAAAGCAGTCAAGTTTGAATAGACCGCAAATATATCGAAAATAAATAAGTCATGGCGGAAGTTCGTAAATACGTATCTAAAGCGTTCAAACTTCGAACACAAAGTTTGCTTTAGTTTATGAAGGTGTAACAGTACATGTTTCGTGGTGTGACACGATAGTTGCGTTTTTGCAGCTACCATGGTATCTGATACCACGGTCTAAAGTCGTTTTTGCAGTTATCGTGGTATCTCATACCACGGTCAAAAGGCGTGTTTGCAGTTATCATGGTATCTGGCCAGTTATCGTGGTATTTGATATCCAGATACCACGGTCCGACAGTGGTAACTGATCGTGGTATATGAAAAAGTCATCTCATTTTCATCAGTTTTTGTTTAATTGGTGGGAAAGAGGTTTGGCACTTAGTGATGTGACTGAATATCAGTTTTTCTTTGGGGATGACTTTGAACAGCGCAATTTCGGCAATTGTCGTTTGTGCAGAGCAACCGTATATCAGAGCCTCGTTTTTGTTGCAAAAGCGCTTCCGCATCGCTGCTGCAGCACTTCTTTGCTTTTGCACAATATGCGTTTTTGGATTCAATTTTTTCTTGGTTGAAGCGGCAGCGCTGCAGCATCTTTCAGGGAAGCACGGACTTGGTCGGTGAGCAAGTCCGTGATTCTTGAGAAGCGCTGCCGTCTTCCTTGGAAGCGCTGCAGTGCAAAAACGGATGTAGAAAGAATCAGTCCGGAATCGGCGGAGAAGTGGACCTGCAGCATGCAACAAAAACGAGGCTCAGATACCACGGTAACTACAAAAATGACTAATTGCAGATCCAGTTACCGTGGTAACAGATACCATGGTATCTGCAAAGACGCAACTGATGTCTTTAAACTTGTATGGCCGTCCGGCTAAATATTTACTTTTATTATCCAAACGGAATACTTCATTATTAAACTCGGGAACAGCTGAAGCTGTATGACATGTAATCGGATTTCAGGTAAACCGTGACTCTTTCATGTAACCCGAGTCGCTACGTGGTTAACTCTGACTAAATTTCATTTTGCCCTAGATGCATCACGGCGCCAACCAAAGGGGTTCAAGCGGAGTTCACGACACCTTTTCAAACAGAATACAATTTTCTAGTTTTGAGGGCACCTGCTGTTCAAGCTGCCACTGAAGAGGAGATTTTTCTCCTTCCAATAAAATTCACGTTCGAAATAAGTTGTGGTCAACCACGCAAACAGACTCAGTCGTGCCGACTGATAAGAAATGCATCCGTTCCATTTACTTTAAGTACGTTAAGTTTTTACTGAAATTGCCACTCCGGATCAGAAATACACACGTTGCGAGAAAATACGGTATTGCAAATCCAAATCAGCAGATAAAAGACCGGCGTGATCGTTTTGCGGCGGGCTTGGACATTAGCCACAGTTTATATCTTGCTATGTTGTAATTCAGTCCTTGTGTGTTTTGTATACTTAGCTGATGTAGATCAATTGCAGTTGTTGTTTTGTATTTTCTTTTCTTCTTCTTTTCATACTCCATTTAGGACGAATTTGTTGTCATACAAATGGGTAATAAATATATCATCATCATCATATCGTAACTTAAGCCGCTTTCACATTGACACGTTTAGCCTTTCACACTGAGCAACGCAACCCCAGCTTCGCGCTTGCTGCGACGCAACGCAGAGCTGACGCAGACAAATTAAACGCATCGCAAGAATACTCTTGATGAGTAAAGCCGCTTTCACATTGACGCGTCATTGCGATGCGTTGAGTATGCGTTTATCTTGCGATTGCGTAGCGTATCTTTCACACCTGCGCGATGAAGCTTTCGCGCTGGATGCTCATTTACGTTTTCCTTTCTCGGTTTCGTCTGCTAAATTTTAATTTCTTTCACTAGTAGCAAGTTTTTCTTCATCATCAGCATGTTTTTTTTTTGTTTTTCTTCAAAGACTTCTATTTTCCACTGACAAATCTGATGTGTACGCGTCGATGCAACGCAAGAATAGAACTTGGTTCTATTCTTGCGTTGCGTTTATTTGTCTGCGTAAGCTCTGCGTTGCGTCGACGTGGTCGACGTCAACACGGGATTTGAGTTGCTGAGTTTGAGTCGTTAGTGCGACGTTTTCTCGTTCTTCCTGAGGATCACTGGCGAGTTTTGGACTTAGTCATATAGAGTATAGAACCAGGTTCTATTCTTGCGTTGCGTCGACGCGTACGCATCAGATTTTTCAGTGGAAAATCGAAGTTTTTAAGAAAAGCTGGAGAAAAACCTACTAATGGTGAAGAAAAACTTACTACTGGTGAAAGAAACCAGAATTCAGCAGAAGAATCAGAGAAAGGAAAAGGAAAATGAGCATCCATCACGAAAGCTTCTCGCGCAAGTGTGAAAGATACGCTACGCAACCTGTACGCAACGCAAGACAAAGGCATACGCAACGACGCGTCAATGTGAAAGCGGCTTTACAGTTGTCTCCTGGGACCCTGCTTATTTTCGAAGAATTTGAGAAACACATTCAGTTTAATAATTCTGGCTGGGTTTCACAGAATTGAAAACCCTGGAAAGTTAAAAATTAGTAATATTTCGTGTCATTTGAGCTTCAAAGATCGTTAATCCTGCTAGTTCGATGGAATGTCTTCGAAAACAGCTTTTTTTTTCGGTTCTTCCCTTCTGGGCAAAAAGAGCTCTGACTAGTCCGCACCTTTGCTGAGAGACCTGGACCCCTGGTCAAAAACAAGTGACACATTCCTATATCTATCTGCGACTTGCGAGAGTGAGGTCCTGCTTTAACTATTCGGGACTAAACTGCGTAATTTTTCCTAGTTTCTCCAAACCACAAAAGCGAGTTTTTCTACAGAAAATGCGTTGTATTGACTTTTAGGGTTTGGGCCTTAATTTTTGTTTCTAGTAATTGGTCCTAGTTAGTAAATAGGTGTCTTTCTATAGAACATCCGATGTGTCAATTTTTCAGATTTTTAAATCCCTGCTAATACGAAAAGAGTGTCTGAACTATCAAGTGTGGCAACATGCAACACGGGGACAGATAACACTAAACTTCCGTAAGATAACACTTTAAGCCATTTTCACTGTTATCGTTTACGTAAACATAACGCTCGACAGGCCAGTAAACAGCATAGTGTACCATAAGCAGATAACATAACATGTTACGTACTGAAATGGCGCGTCCTTATGTTGAATGTTATCATACTTGCTGTGCCACGTGCCCTTCTTGCTACGAGCAAGACTCACCGACTCACAAACGTCACAGTTGGTCTACATACCTAAGTTGAAACCAACTCCCCCCTTCCAATAAATCTATATTATTTTATTTGAATTAGATTACGACCAACTTGAGTCAAACCTCCACATAATAGTAATTACAAAATACATAATAAAAATAATAGGTATATCAACCCGGGGAGAACCCGCAATACAATAGAATACCCACGACATCCCAATTTGGCTCTGAAACTGTTTGGTGGTGACTTTTTTGATAATTTTCTTTTGTTGATTTTAATAATTCATTTCGGCGATATTTCTATATACTTCCTGAAGGTGTCCATTGCCGAGAAAGGCCAAAATATTAAGAAATGTGAACTCAGCTTCCCAATCCGTTTAGAATAACAAAACATGATATGGAACTGTTGAAAGATCTACAAATAAATCCGCAGGCGGCAGCGAAAAGAATGCAAAAATAATTACCTGACTTAAAGACATACGTCCGTGCTCCTTCACTTGTTGAAAAGAGTCCATTACACGACGCATCGCCCGACTGTGCCATCTTTAGTGATGTTCCGTCCCGTTCGAGTAGGTAACAGCGGTAACGTTCCGCATGGTGGCCGTGGGCGTGGTGGCGCGTGCGCAAACGTGCCATCAAATATCTGGACGTCCCTTCTTTCCAGGTTGCTATACAGGTCAGTTCTTCCTCTAAAATGGAAAGACAGTACAAAAAAACGAAAAGAAATCTACTATGATTTGATTTAAAAAAATAACCAAAAGAACTATACATAAACGTACGAAGGGGTTGGTGTCCTCTGCTTCTGCCCGTTTTGTGGGAATATTAATAAGTGTGCGCCTTATGCGTGAATGTAGGAATTCAAATGAACTGAGACGAAAAATATTTGGAGTAAATGAGTGCGATCATGACTGGACAGGTCAAATGTTGAAGAATGGGTGCTTTGTTTCAGAGAGAAAGAGAGAGAGAGATCGGTGTATTCAGAAAATAACTTAACATAACTAATTTCAGTTTCATACATCTAAAACTAACACTATACCTTCGCGTTAAACAAGACCAAAGTTTTCGATAGGATCCCAAAAATCTAATATTTGATCCAGAAAATCGCGAACGAACTACCATACTTGTCTAGAGAAAAAGAAAGCTCAGAAAAGAATTCAGCGTATCTCCTCGTTCGTATAAAGAACATCTAATCAACTTCAAGTAAAACTTTAACTTTAACTTTAACCGGTAAATAAAAGATTGTCATATACAGATTCAGCGTCTCTTCTTACCCCTAAATCTGTCGTCTAATCGACTTCAAATAAAACTTTTGCTTTTAACAAATATTCCGGTTTTGGCCTGATTCCGGTCGAACAAGTTGTCCGGGCAGCAAATACTTTTCTCATAATTGTTCAGCATGTCTTACCCCTAAATCGAACATCTAATCATCTTCAAATTAAACTTTTACTTTTAACAAACTTTCCGGTTTTGACCGGATTCCGGGCGAACTACTTGCCCGTCGAGAAAATGGTTTTCACCATCGTGTTCAGTATGTTTTCCTACCCCTAAATTCAACATCTAATCAACTTCAAATAAAACTTTTATTCTTAACAAACTTTCCGGTTGTGGCCGGATTCCGGGCTAACTACTTGTCCCGCGGAAAAATGATTTTCACCATCGTGTTCAGCATGTCTCCTTACCCTTAATCGAACATCTAATCAACTTCAAATACAATTTTTACTTTTAACAAACTTTCCGGTTTCGGTCGGATTCCGGGCGAACTACTTGTCCGATGACAAAATGGTTTTCACCATCGTGTTCAGTACGTCTTCTTACCCCAGAATCGACTATCACATTATCTGATTAAAAATATTTCATTTGCCCCTTAACTTAAACCCCTCCCCCACCCCTAAGTGTAGGGCTACATAGCCCATCTACGAACTCGACCTTACTCTTGACCCAAAGAATCCTCACACCAAGTTTCATTAAAATACCTCAATCCCTTCGAGAGTTACAGTGCGCACAGACGGATAGACGGACGGACGGACAACTTTTGCGATGTCATAGGTATCCCGCCACTTACGTTTTGGGATCTCAAAAAGGCACAAACGATTTTTTTTTCAATACAGAAACTGGGTAAATTCCCCAGATAAATCATTTACAGAACCGAATTGGATCCGGGCACTGCGGGGGCGTTGGAGGGGGGCGGGGTCCGGAATTCAGGTGGTCGCGAGTTAAGGTACTTCCAGATTTGCTAGGACGATGAAACTTGGGTGGAACATTAGAGATTCGACAAGATGGGCTTAGAAATTGTCATGTCCAAATCCAACCATTCCTTAAAGTACTAATCTTAACCGCAAAGTAAAAGAAAAAATCCCTTAAAGCAAAATATACATTTTCATGATACCCATGAGCCTTTGATCATTTCCGCCATAAGGGTTTTGCTTACAAATGACCTTTTAGCAACCTTAAAGTGAGCATCTTAACCGCAAAGTCAAAAAAGTGCTTTTGAGCAAACGATCCATTTCGGCCCAAGATCATTTGTGCCACAAGGGTTTTCTAGCACCTATTCAAGCACAATTCTATCCTATTCTAGCACCCTTAAAGTGCGCATCTTGAACGGCAAGTGAAAAAAAAACTTTTGACCAAACGATACATATTAATGATCCCCAAGGGCCCATTATCGTTCTAAAGCTCAGGGGTTTTGGTCACAGACGAATTTCGTAAGTGCGCATCATCACAGCCAAGTGTAAAAATGTAATGCTTTTTACCATTCGATACATTTTCGTGATTTTCAAGGGACCATGATCATTCTTATCTCAAGGGTTTTGCTTACAAATGATCAGAACAAACCGATGAATCGCAAATTCCTACTTCAATGCTCTGAACCAGCCTTGCATGTGCCATATGAGTTTCTAGTTCTTGTTTGTGCTGCCATGACCCTTGGACTTCTAGCGTAATAAATATCATATCATATCACCGACAACAAACTAAAAAAAGGCACGATACCTCCACAGTTAAAGGAACAATAAAGGCCTCACGATGGGTCGAACCCATCAGACGGTTCTTCACCCCGATCTTGCCAAAAGATACAAAACTAGTGGAGCATGGCTTGTTTAAGGAGTTGCTCCTCTACTACTATTTTACTCCAGTTTCAAATTTTCTTTTAGCGAAGTACAAGTCAGATTTTTCGTGAGGGATCATTTACACGACAGGTATTTTTCTCCGGAGACGAGAAGGGAAAGTGTTCACACGGTGCTCGGGTATTTTCAAGGGAGAGTACTGTCATGTGGCAATAAATTACAAGGTTGTAAGCCTCAGGATATCTCTCCACAATGAATACCAACATGTTTCCATTTGGACCACTTTTTACATGGGCATAATCAAAATTATTCCTCGAAAATCCAGTTTTATTGTTGCTTTCGTCAAATTCCCTTCGACAAACAAATACCCGGGTAAAAAGTTCGCGAAATTGAAGTCCAAAATACCCGGGTTTTTGTTGCTGTTGCGGGAGAAAATACCCGCAGAGTACGGGTAAATACCCGCCGTGTAAACGTAGCTTGAGTGTCCCATTTCGAAGCTTTAATGTCACACGTCACAGCATACATGAGTACGAAATGTGCTGTTGCCAACTTCTTTCGAAAGCCTGTCATTTTACATTCTTCCATGCTCATGGGAAAGACACACTTTAATAAGAGGTTCTTTCACATCTTTCTAGACCCTTTAAACAAAAATTCTAACATTCCATCGGCAATCTAGTCAGGAAGCAAAGCAGCTGCTTTTTCATGCTTCTTCTTAACGGGCTTTCGCTTATACTTATATTCCACCATTATAGTACGTCGCTGTAGCTGAGAGAACTTAGGCCAGAAAGCGTCTCATGTTGCTATGGAAGCGTATCTGTATGTTAAACAAGACTCGCCGGGAACGGAGCGATTTTCGAAGAAGGAAGTTCCCTAAACCGAGCTTGGAGTAAGATCTTTCGGAAGAGTGGAAATTTAAATTCGTTGAGCACAAATAGAGAATCCCGTTCGTGAAAGAGTACACGCGATGGCGAGTCAAACAAGACCAGACCGACAGTCCAAACCAGACGGACATGGACATGCCAAAGTCATTTAATTCATACTAGATTAGGCTGACAAACATAAGTTGCGTTTTTGCAGATACCATGGTATCTGATACCACGGTCTAAAGTCGTTTTTGCAGTTATCGTGGTATCTGATACCACGGTCAAAAGGCGTTTTTGCAGTTATCGTTGTATCTGGCCAGTTATCGTGGTATCAGATATTCAGATACTACGGTCCGACCGTGGTAACTGGTCGTGGTGTCTGAAAACTCATCTCACTTTCATCAAATTTTGTCAGATTGGTGAGAAAGAAGTTTAGCACTTAGTGATGTAACTGGATATCTGTTTTTCTTTTGGGATGCCTTCGAAAAGTGCAATTTCGGCAATAGTCGTTTTTGCAGAGCACCGTGTTTCAGATACTACGATAACTGCAAAAACGACTACATTGCAGATCCAAACGAAAAGAAGGGAGAGCTCGTACACGTCCAATAGACGAGGTTAAGCCGTTGGATTTTGAACCAAGACGTACTTGGGCCTGGAGTTCGTCGGATATTCCAACTGCAAACCCAGGCCTAGGGGCCATCTAGCCTAGAGTGTGACCATGGCTGGAGATTAATGACGGTCCTATGAACAGCAAAATGGGACTGACTGAAAATTCGTCTGAAGCAATCTCCACAACAAATTGTATTATCCAAGCCAGCTGGACTCAAAATACTTTTATATCTGACGCTGACATATTTATATTGACATATTTATATAGGAGTATTTACATGTGTATATGACGATTTCAACAAATTTGGATTCCACCATGATAGTTCGAAAACAATAAAAGCGATATCTATCTATCTATCTAAATGCATTCTTAACTCATTCCACACACAAACGTCACCAAATTCGTATTAAGCTAAACAAATTTAAGTATAGCCCCCCCCCCCCCCCCCCCTGTACAAGCAGGTCCCACTGTCTGAGTTGAGATTGCAATAAATAGTGCTCCACCGGCATAACAACGGCCGGGATCACCCTCTTCCTGCTTTAAGAAATCGCTAGGAACTTTACAAAGACATTCCACAAAAGGCGGAGACAGCAAGGAAGATTTGGCTCAGCTGAATATCAGCCGAGGAAAAAGTAGACGGTCCGAAAGTTGGCTTGTTTAAGTCTCCAGTAAGCGCCGGCGCAATCGATTCCAGTTTTAAATAGACTGCTGAGTAGTGTTGCAACAATACTGCATGCTTAGAGATAGAGAACTGCGACCGAAAAACAAGATCAACATTTTTGACGGGACTTTAAAAGGAAATATTCTTTGGATCTCGTCATCCAGACAATAAGGTCTTGTATATGTCGGGAATTTATCAGACCGCGTAAGCACATATAATTATCGGTAATCAGAGGCTTGAAAATATATAAAAAAAAGAAAGGTGGTGTTTATTGGTACCTAAGTATACGCAGGGAGACACAACCTGCGAAATTGACCAATAGTTAGAACCAATGAAGCCTATTATTTTCAACCCTTCGAGGGTTGATGCGCCGACAGACAGACAGATAACTTCCACGAAGTCAATCAGGTCACTAATATTCTGGGAACCCCAAAACAGTCGTGTTACCAAGTTGACCACGATACAAAATGTCTTTTAAAAGCAACGGGTAAAGTTTCACATGCAAACCTTTAATTCGACTAAATAATTGATTAGCAAAAACAAAGACTGGGGCTGGGGCCATGCCAATAATGGTAACAAAAAGAAACAACACCAACGGCTTCAGTGGGGTACCAAAGGGAATTCTTCTTCATCCAGACAATCGGGTTTTCTAGATTTCCGGTCTTCGCCAGACCCCGTATCCTAAGCTAGTTATTCCCAATTAATCAATCGCTTAAAATGAATAAAGTTAAATATTGTACTCAATAAAGTTGAACAAGAGGTACGAGCTGATATGGCACTTCATACGAGTAGGTGGTACAAGAAAGTAGATGAGAACGTCATAAAATACCCCGCCATCCAAAAATGCAGTTCGGACCTAGGCATCGCCTCGGACCATCTAAGACTTAAAAATAATGAATTTTCTACCTTCCAAGTTTCAACCCAATAGATCCACTTGTTCGGCCCCTAGACGTGCCACACGATTTCCGGTACCCCCTCCAACTCCCCTTACCGCGGCCGAATCTGGTTCGGACTCCTAAATGAATCATCTGAAGCATTTTCTCTTACCACCTATCAAGTTTCACTCAAATCGGAGCGGTTTTGGGAACTTTTTGGCTAAATCTCCCCCCTCCTCCCCCAACGAGGTCGGATCCAGTTCGAACCTTAAAATATCCCATCTAGGGCATGTGACCTCTCTACATTCCAAGTTTCATTCAAATCGCTCCACTTGTTTGACCCGTATGCGAGCAACAACATTTCCAGGACTCACCTTCCATCTCCTCCCACTGCGACTGAATACAACTCGGAAACATACCATCTCTGACATCTCCTATTCCCGTCCAGACGGTTTGACTGGAATCGGAGCATAATTTATCGGCAACTTTCCGGTTCTACCGTGGCGGGATCCGATCCAGACGCCAAATAACAAATCAAGGCCGCATAAGCTCGGTACTGTCGAACTTGCATCCCATTCTGTCCATCCGTTTGGTTTTTGTGCAAGAGTTTCCAGACCCCCCCCCCCCCCCCCCTCCAACTCTCCCAACAGTGGCCGCATGTGGTTGGGATGCATGCTTTGCTTGTCTAGGTTATCAATTCTTATCACCCATAAAGTTTCACTCGAATCGGACGACCGGTTCGTGACTTACGGAAGCCAGTGATTTCCGGGTTCCCCTTCCCTCAACTCCACAAAGATGGTTGGATACAGGAACACAAGTTTTCCGAGGGCATTATGTCTGGTTCTTTAGTCACTAACACGCCGGCAAAGTTCCATCGTCCTTAGAATATCTGGAACTATCCTAACTAGCGATCACCGTAATTACCTGCCAAGTTTAATTCAATTCCGATCACTCGTTCAAAGTTATGCATGCCATTAGATTCCGGGCTGCCCATCCCTCCACTCCACTCCCCCCATGACGGTCGGATCGGGGAAACGACTCTTCTCTAGTCAGTCTGTTCAGGTCCCTGATACGCCTTCCAAGTTTCATCGTCCTTGCGCATCAGGAAGTACCGAGCTCGCGTGATCACCAGAATTCCGGACCCCCCACAGTGCCCGAATCCGGTCGGGTTATGTCAACGTTGTATCTAGGAATTGTGCTTGTTCTTCCCACCAAGTTTCGTCCCGATCCCTCCCCTCTAAGCGTTTCCCAAGATTTCCGGTTCCCACCTCCAGCTCCCCCCAAAGTCACCGGTCCGGGTTTGAATTGGGGTCTTTCCAAATACCACGTTTCATTAAGATCCGATCACCCGTTCAAAAGTTATAAATACCTCAAGATTCCGGATTCCCTCTCCATATACTCCCCCCACGATGCTCGAATCAGGGAAGTGACTATTTCCAACTCATTTTTTAGGGGTCCCCGATATACCTGCCAGTGCCCGAACTAGCGAAACCCGGACCGACCGAAGGACGGACAGAAACTGCGATCGCTGTATAGCACTTGGCCGAAGGGAAAGTGCCATAACAAATATTTATACCTGACTGACTCCGAATTGATCGGATTGTAAATTGCATAAATCTTAAACGCTAAAAAGCGATTTCCCCGTCGTGAATCTCCGTTCCCTCAACTGCCATGTGCAGACTCTTGTCGTCGACTGGGACTGCCAAAATCTGATCCTGTGATATGACAGTTCACCTCAGGTTACGAGCTTTAAATTTTATGTCTTCGTCTATCAGCGAGTATCTACTAAATGAACATCCGTTTATGGACCCCCCTCCCCTCACTGGTCGCCTCGGACAAGGTTATTTCGTGAGGAAGACCCGGAGGCTAGAGACCTTTAATTTCACCACCGACTGTTATTTCTGTGGTTCCACTTTGGTTCCCAATTTGATAAGTCGGCAGAATCAGTCAATATCGTTAGTGAGAGAACTTCTCCTGACTTTTGGAAATTAAATTAACGGAAGGAAGAAAAACATTACAAAGGCGTCTATGAGTGCCTGATTAACTCGAAAGGGAAAGACAATCAGGAGCTAGAAGTCAAGAAAGGATTAAGGTCGGGAATGCTCCCAAAGGGCAAACAAAGGGGATTAGAATGGTCCCTGAAGGAAGGGGGTGCGGAATTTATGGATGGAATGTTCTGCGACTTTGGACGTATTCACGCAGAATGGTAATCAGAAGATTAAAGGCCTTTTTCCGCGACACACTTGTGGGCCACACACTTCATGTTTGTCGCAGAAACAGGATTGTGGGCCACACAGTCGAGCCACCAGTTGAAACTCGCGGAAACGCCATTTTGTCTATTTTTTGGTGGTAATTTTTAATATCTAAAAATAAAATAATATCCTCTCAATAAATAGAACTCCAGGCTTATTTCCTTACCATTCTGTACAAAGAGCATCTTCAGTTTTAAGTCTACATGCTTGAAAAAGTAGTTAGTTTTATTGTTTAGACACTATTTTGCTGCTTCATTTGAATTTTCCGCCAGCATCGAGCCACAAAATCGACAATCACCTCGCCAGCTGTTTGTCGAATTTGAGCCACAAAGCGAGCCCCAAAAACCTCGTTGGTCGCGGAAACACACTTGTGGGCCGCACGAAAGACCGCGGAAACACTCTTTTCGAGCCACAGTCGACCCACGAACTGTTTGCGGGAGCACGGAAAAACGCCTTAAAGATCCATAACATCCCATTTTATAATGATCTTCGCGCCATGTCTATTCGATGGCCGGTGTCGATAAGAAAGGTTTATCACGTCTTTGTAAGTTCTCAGAGGAGGGTGTGTTGTAGGGGGAGGGGGATAAGTTAAAGCGCATTTCATTGCCTGTATTATCCAGCTAGTTAAAATCGAGATTACCAAAGGACATAGAAGACACCGAGTCTTGCAGCAAGAATGGGGAGTGAGGTTCATCCACACTTTGTGTGAAATCTAGCCACGTCTTGGATCTGGTGTTGATCCTAGCGGCAGGGGCGTCCAGAGGGGGACGCCCACCACCACCCCAGAAGGTTAGTGGGATAAACTCCGGTATAAAAAATTCCGGTAAGTTATAATTTGTCAAATTCACCTGAACTTGATGATTTTTAGGAAATCTACCGGATTATTGCTCAAGGAACCTACCGGAATTTTAATCAGGGAATCTACCAAGATCTTGCTTATGGAATCTACCGGAAATATCTTAGGAATTTACTGAAGGCTGGATCAGGGATCTGTCGGACTTTGTCCCACGGAATCTACCGGAATTTCGCTCAGGGAACCTACCGGAATTTTGCTGCTTACCGGATAACTATAGACTCACAGCTTACCGAGATGATCCCAGGACACAACTTAACAGAGTGATTCGTACATACAGACAACACAGCGTACCGGAACATTTATCGCGTTATTCCGGTAATCTCCTGTTTCTGTAGATTTCAAGAATTAGGCAACCTACTGAAATTATGTCCAGCTACAAATGCTGTTCCAGGAATAATATCACGGTGACGTCTACTCCAGTTTCGATAGCTTTCTCGACTCCTTTCGGGTGATAAGCCGAGAAAAGTTCGAACACGAGTTAGCCATGTTCCGACATGATCTCGAAAGTCGCCAGGAGAGCCTCGAAACAAACAAAAAGTTTGAAGAGATATTCGAAGTCTTTCGTGGATTGAAAGATGTCCTGCCACCAGAATGGAAAGTCTTAAAGTTGGCTAAGACGATCCCTGTTACCTCAGCAAAAGGGGAAAGACTTTTTAGCAAGATGAAGTGGTTAAGACCACTTTGCGTTCACCAATGGCTGACCATCGTCTGTTAAGGCCCATTCACAACGGGTTTTAACTAATACTCGATACCAGCCAGTTCCGGATATCGCTCTGAGACCGAGAATTAGCTGGGTTTCTGCCGTTCGCAATCGATACTGGTGCCAGTTTCGGGTACCAGCTAGTCTCGCCCCCAAGTTGAAATCAGTTCAACTTTTCAGGGTACTAGCCAATCACATTACTTAGGGGAATTCTCAGGTATGTTCCGATTGGCTAACGCTGAACACGTCAGACCGAAGAACAATGACCTAAATTCACTTTCGGTTTTCAAGACAGCAAGGAGTGGATGTGATTTTATCTATTGGGCTTGGTTCGACACTAGCCAATCAGAATATTCCTCAATATTCCCCGAAATATTCTGACTGGCTAGTAACCTCGAAAGCTGAACTGATTTCAATTTGGGTGCGAGACTAGCTGGTATCCGAAACTGGCACCAAGATCAATTGCGAACGGCAGAAACCCAGCTAATTCTCGGTCTCAGGGCGATTTCCGGAACTGTCTGGTATCGAGTATTAGCTAAAACCCGTTGTGAATGGACCTTTACTAATCGCATGTGAAACCGAGATTAGTTGACGAATGTGAAATTGGATTGTTGTGAAAATATGAAAAACGGAGAAATGTATAGGGTGGGTTGACTTTTTAGTTTTAACTGACAATCTTAAAGTTTAACTGAACACGGCTGAGGTCCAATAGTAAGATATCACCTATTCACTTAAATATTCCTGAAAACCCGATAAAAATGCGTTACTTCGTTTCTCCGTTATCCAGGGAGTATAGATTTCATAGAATGAACTTTTTCTTTCGGATTTGTGGTACCTCTATGTGCTTGTCCCTCTACGCTTAAATATTTACCTCCGCTTAAATATAAATATAATGTAAGCCATTGCCGAATCACAAAATAAAAATATCAGATTCATTGCAAGACATATCCTAAAATCCTTTTCCTACAAGCGTAACTTCTCCGGTGTCGCATCTTTAGCCCTGAAAATGTAAGGATTTCGTTCAAATTCAAATTCTCCGTGTCCAGATGAAGTTTGGTTTATCGTGCAAGCAGCGCACTCGGAACATTCTAACCAGAGCCACGGGTGAAAAAATGCAAAATCCCAAATATGTGTCAAAATATTTCAGTGTATTCAAAATAATATCAGAGTTAAAAATAAGCTGCCTTTTCAGTCAAACTTTAACGAGCCTATTTTTTTTTTAACACATAATCGAAGTCAGAGACAACAGTATTCTGGAGCTTCTGCAGAGATGGTCACTGCCGAGAAGTTCCGGTAAAACTTCTAGAATTTCCGGTAAAATTCTGAAGCCGCCCCCCCCCCCCCCTATCAGGAAGGTATCGGGACGCCCCTGCTGGTTAGCGGAATACGGAACACCGTAGAATTCAAGATGCGGGCATGGTAGCCAGAAACTCCACTGACGACTTCGTCTTAGAAATATTTTACGGCATTCACACTGTCGAGGCTTAGTCTAAAACTCGTCTACGGTAATGTTAAACTTCTCACTAAGATCAGGACTAGGCCTGAATCTGAGGCCCTCTGTGATTGGTGCTTGGTGGAACCAGGGAGCCATAAATTTCCTATAATGACTCGCCATTCAGGGGGCTTGTCAATAAGAGATTTCTGATGCACTCTTGACCGACCGTCAGATAGTTCGAGAAATACCCACGGGGATAAAATACCCGACTATCCAGATAGACAAATTTTTTCGCAGCTGTTGTGCTGAACTACGAACATTTCTCTGTAATGGAAGAGCATCTGGATCTTTTGTCCTAGCTTAGTGCCTGGTGGCATGCTGAATAGTCCCACCAAATTTTGTCTATCTGAGCAAGAACGCCGATTCGAACCAAGTGGAATTTTTGGAAACTAGGTGAGGCTCGGGCAACATAGCAACATAGAAGCATAGGAAATGACAAGCCCCCTGAATGGCGAGTCATTTCAGGAAATTTATGGGTTCCTGGTGGAGCCTCCATACTATAGGACTCGCACAGTGACATACTAAACTACGGTCCCTTGTGAATACGGTCCCCCGTGATGCTATGATATCTAGAGCTTTACCTAGAGTCCAACAATCGGATATGGGACATTCAGCAAACTTGCAAAAAGGCTCCACAGGAGGAATGTGCCGAGGACAAAGTTCCCGAGTAGATCCCAAAGAACCCTGGGATCGCTTTAGAGATCATGTTGTCTATTCCCTATTCCACCAGTGAATGGCAACATGGATACCACTCAAACACATAACATTGCAAAGTTAAATATATATAAATATATATATGTTTTTTTCACATACTCCATATTTTTCCTCCTTTGTGCTGTTGATGGGCAATAAAATATTTCATTCATTCATTCATATTGGACTATCACAGAAGAGGCCTTAATTTCCTTCCCGAAAGGTTTGTAGTGAACTGTGTGATTTCCAAAGAGAAAAGTTCCTGTAAAGGAATATGTAAAATAGTTATCATTTATTTGGTTTTTGTTTTTGATTTTTGTTTGTGTTTATTTTTCCCATGGCTTTTAGTGGAATAAATCTTATCTTATCTTAAGAATACACATTTCAATCCAAAATCCTACTCTTTCTCCTAAGACTTGAGTCACGAGCTCTGAAGCATTCAAACAATTGTCGCCTTTCTTGGGAACTTCTGGTTTCACAGATATCCACAATTACAAAACCTATTCATCAGATTTGAACAGTGGTGAACCAACCTGGACACCACTCTGACATATAACAATGCCAAGTCGACTTTAATCGTTGTAGAAGAGAACTCACTTTCCGTCCTGTGGTGAGATGGGTGATTTCTTAAGAATATACATTTCCATCCTGAGTCTATTTTCTTTCTGTAAATGAATGTCTCTCTCAGGACAGAAACACTGCTTGAGTCACGAGCTCTAAAGCACTCAAACAATTGTCACCTGTCTTGGAGTTTTCTGTTTTCCCAGAAATCCACAATAATACAATGTATTCATCAAATTCGAACCAGTGGTGATGACACCGGATCACCACTCCAATATATAGTTTATAGTCTTTTGTTATTGAGTCTTTTGGCGTGGAATGTAATTTGAAGATGACAATCCCAGTTGAATTTCTTCGATTATGGATCCAGGCGTGAGTCTTCCAATATTTGGAAAAAATGGAAAAAAAATAGAGATGGACTCGAACAGGTATGTAATAGATATCTTCCTACCCACAGGTAGTTAGTTATGTTATGACAATTGGTTTTGTGGATGTTGATACGATCTTGTATCAGCCTCGAGAGAGGATGACACCAAGCCATATCAACCTCCCTAGAAGGAACCTATGAACCTAGTATGAACCTACAAGTTCATCGACAACTGCTTAAAAGCAGAACCTGACTTCCAAAACTGAATAGAAGACATCACTCTCAGAAAAAAAAACACCACAAAAAATACAGAAAAAAGTTGAAAAACGTTAAAAAAAATCAAAACTGAAAGAAAATCTTGCTTTCCTAGCCAACCAACCCGAGTCATACCTTGTTACATGTCCACGAAAACACAACTTGTCAACTGAAAAAAACATCTTACTTTCCTTTGCTTTCCAAAAGGTATCGATTATAAATGGATTTTTTCTTGATTTTGCTCTAATTTTTCGACAGTCCCGTGTTTTCTTTCAGTTCGAAAGTGTTGCCAATTGGTTGCCACTTTTTTGTTTACGAAACCTGTGACTTTCGGCTGCAAAAACTAGTGACTTTCTGGCGCCTATGAAACTATAGGTTCTTTTCACTACTTTTCAACTACTAACGAGAAATCTCGCTTTATCATCTTCATAATTTTACTCCTCAACTTTTATGCTTTATTTTTGTATTTATTCATAAGGAAAACTAATTGTCGTATCAACCTCCACAAAACTAATTGTCATAACATAACTAACTACCTGTGTCGATTATATTATTTTATTGCTAAATTATATAATAACCCATCATGATAGGTAACCGCCTATGAGAAGACCCGAAAGAGGAGATGCTAGAGATGCGAAGTTTTTGTGTCCGAGTCGTATTCGGCCACAGTGGGGGGGAGTCGGAGGGGGAGTCCCGGAAATGTTGTGGCTCGCATAGGGGTTAAACGAGTAGAATGATTTGAACGAAACTTGGAGAGTAGAGAGATCGTATGCCTTTTTTAGGGTCCGGACCGGATCCGAGTATGGTGGGGAGGGGTACCGGAATTCCCGGAAAAATGCTCAGATTTAGCCTACTTTCTCGTTTCTCACACCCCCTACTCTTAACAAGTGCCATATGAGCTCGCGACTCTTGTTTCCTTGAAAACCTATTATTTCTCCTACGATAGAAACACTACTTGATTCACGATACGACATCCGAAGCACTCAAACAATTGTCACCTCTCTTGGCGATTTCTGTTTCACCAGAAATCCACAATAATACAATCTATTCATCAAATTCGAACAGTGGTGAGCGAACCTGGACACCACTCTAATCTATAACAATGACAAGTAGATCTTGGATTGCATTCTTGCTATTAATCTCTTCGCGTCCCTCACCATCGGAGGAAGCAACAATACAAATGGGAGAGCCATTGACTTTCCGTTGGAAAGGTGGAGCTCGGAATTCATCATTTTTTGTTTCGGGATCAATACCTATAAACGGAAAGGTGCGTGCACAAAGCCGGGGAGTGATGTCGAGTGCCATTTATGATGCTCTGTGGGCGCATGCGTATAACCTCGGGAACATGGGATTTCAAATTTATGCTTTACAGATATTTTACTAGCTCTGCCAAATTTAATCGTCAAACCAGAGTTAAGGCGGCTTCACACTGCCACTTAAGAACTAAAGTTAAGTAGCAAAAGTTACGTTAAGTTAAGTAAGCCTTTCCCACTGTACTTAGGCCTTTCACACCAAGGAGCTGAAGCTAAGTAAATTTTCTTCATTTCTTCCTAGATTTTCACCCTTTCATCATCAGCGAATATTCTCCTCTCTTCCTTAAGTCAGCCTTAAGTGCACTTAACTTTGAGTGTAGAAAGTTGAAAAATTTTCAACTTTGAAAAATACTAAAGTTAAGTGAGATTTCTTACGTTAAGTGCAACTTTAGACGCATAAAGTACACTTAAGAGGCCTAAGTACTCCAGTGTGAAAGGGGTCTTAAGTCAGTGTGAAGCCGGCTTTACAGAACAACTAAGTAATACACGAATATCGAAGACAGATTATGAAAGATAGGATTTACTATTCGTACAAGTTCATTAATTCTAAGACAATGGTATGGGAATAAGGGATGAAAACCACCCTGGTATATAACTGCTTGCAAACTCTTTGCGACTGCTTCAGACTGAGTTAAAGTTGTTATCCAACCAAAAACCAAAGCCTGATGATGATCGGGGCGTTTCGCTGGGGACATTTGTCAGGGAGACATTTCACAAATAAGCCTAGTAAATATGCATGGTGGAACGATTAGTATTGACCTATGAACTGAGTATCGATTCCTAAAAGACTGGGTGAATAACAACAAAAACAAGTTGCCGGCAATACCATGCTCGCCCGCTATAAATAGCACCAACCTTTTTTCTTTCTAATAGTATTTGGTGACAGCGGTCGTACTCAGCACAGAGAACGACTAAAGAAAACTCCAACCCGTCTAATCTCAGTTTGAATCCGATCCATAATGTCAAATAACCAATCATTTTATTTTCATCTTTTCCGGAAAATGCTAGAGGCCAAAGAAACGATTTCCACAAAAGCCAAGTCACAATTTCCGAATATCAGATTCATGGGAAGTTGTAAAATTTCCTCTCCCAGAGCGATGACAGTGTTGAAGAAAAGGAGCGACAGAATGGCAAATGAATACATGAAGAATGGAGGCAGTCCGATGCGAATATTTCAAACGTAAATCGTCATATGCCAATTGTATTATCAAGCGCTGTGAAAAAGAAAAGGTCCTGTGTTTTGTTTTGTTTTTCTGTACTCATTTACTTTTGATTAGATGTTATGGAAGTCCCAACAAAGGCACTTGTCGCTTACCCAATGAAAACAAATACTTCTACACCATCATCGGAACAAACAACATCGTTGAACCAAATATTTTAAATTGTGGCTTATAGGGTCTAAGTCTGAATTACCAGCGTTTGATAACCATTAGCAAGGCCGAATCCAGGGGGGGGGGTAGGGGGTTGACCCCCCCCCCCCCCCCGAAACATATAAAAATAGGCTTTTCCCTCTGATCTATGTCTTTTTGTACTTTTTTGTCCAACCCGCAGGCAACCCCCCCCCCCCCCGCAGGCAACCCCCCCCCCCCCCCCCCGAAAAAAAATTCTGGATACGGGCCTGGTTATTAGACAAGTTTTTCCGATCATTCCTTGATTGTTTAATAACGGTATTTGAGATTAGTTTAATAAGAAATGAGATCCTGAAGGTTTCAAACTTTTACAGTAAAACAAGTCTCGCATACTATTTGTCGTTTTCGAGTCTAAGTCTAGCTTCCTAATTGGTCAGTACTGCAAAGTTGATTCAAATCCGTTTCGTTTGGTAGGGTGTAATCCCTCCATATGTGGTGTGAGTAGTTTGTTCGCAAAGGCTTTCCATGAGCAAGATTTCCGGACGATTTGCTCCTAATTAAAAGCTCGTCATTTTTCCCGATATGACGCCGAGGGGATACCCACTCTCCGACACCCGGGGTATACTCATTCTTGGCACCCTCCCGGCAACGGCACACAGTGTACATGGGTTCCGGAAGTGAGTATCTCCTCATGATGACGCGCGGCTTCCACATAAAAATAGACACTGCTCTACGCCTTCTACTTTGGAAAAATAAAGGCATTATTCGGTCATACGGAACTGAACAAGGAAAAATAGAACAAGGACTTCTATCAGTACTTCATTCTACTTGACCGAAAAAGGTGCAGTCAGCGCCATTCCAGGCAGTGGTAAGAAGTGAGACAAAAAGAGTGAAAAAGATGGCTCTGGTAAAGGTTAAGTAGTGGAAAGCCTTGTGACAACTAAGTGATGAACAATTAATTACTGGCTCTTGATGGCACGAACTAGTTACAAATGAAGAAATGACGAAACAGACGTCTAATTGGGCTTTTACCAGTTCAGCGGTCCAAGCGGATTGATCTCTAACAGCAAAGAGAACCTTTCACTTTAACTAAAGTGTAGTGTAGTGTAGTGCGTAACTCTCATCAGAATCATATCCAGGATAATACTTATAATGTTTTTATTTCGTGATTTTATTTAACGTTTTGACATCCCAGGCTATTTTAACGAATATTGGGAAAAATAAAATGATTCTGATTCTGAACTCTCATCGTCAGGGAGGTTCGCACTTCTTTTCTGCCGAAGGAGCATAATACTTTATATGACTAAGTCCAAAACACGTGATCCTCAGGAAGAAAGAGTAAGCGTCTCCGTAACGACTCAAATCCTGTGCCAACCAATCACGGCGATCTTTGGGAGCAAGTGTGACACCACTTCTGCCTTTCTTCGGCTGGGTACCCGGAGAGGGTACCCGAAACATACAAAAATCATCATTTTTACAGTCTTTTCCCTCTGATCTATGTTTTTTTTGTACTTTTTTGTCCGACCCGCAGGCAACCCCCCCCCCCCCGGAAAGGCAACCCCCCCCCCCCCCCCCCCCCCCGAAATAAATTCCGAGATACGGGCCTGCCCCTATGTCAAAGGGCATAGTGTAACGAAGGAACAAAGTCGAAGGTCAGGGCATAGGTCAGCTTGGACGCAAATCACGCTAAGGACAACATAAACTTAAATGTGTAGATTGAGTCACCGAAGAGAACGGGAGCTTGATACATCGCGGACATGATATATTGCGAGTGATTAATTAAGAAAGAACAACAGTCAGACAAGGATATGGGAACAGAGTAAAATGTACAGTGATTAAGTAGGGATGCCCCGACTGTAGGACTTCCCTACACATTACTAATGGCATTCTAAATCTAAAGGAATCTCTGAAATTTGGCACGTGGGCTACGAAACAAAAATAGTAGGATGTGTAAACTAAGGCACATAAATTTTGAAAATTTGACGAAACAAAGACAATAGGAGCAAACTGAGGCACATGTTCAAGAAAAGGGACTGAGAAAAGAATTTCGTTCATGATCACAAATCCAAATCCGTTGCCGTAGTTCATCATTCATCATCATAGCGAGAGAAGCTTCAGGTTAACCTCTTCTTATATCAATAATTAAATAAACATTCTCGTTTTGGGATCCCAGACTAGAGCTAGGAATACATATGGCATAGTAAACATGCTTGTCTGTTCTCCCCCTCAACGACACCCGAGCGGAATCTGGTGTGTCTTCTGGTCAAGGACGAGGTCTAGCTCATAAACGGGATCACAGCTTATTGATCTGTGAATGATTGGCAAGTTTATTGTTTTGTTCAATGTCAACTTGCCAAAAGTCAATCTTAGCAAATACTTTGAAAGCCTTCTTTCATTTATATTCATTTTCTTGCTTGAAACGTGTTTCTATGTCCCACATGAGGATGTTTGATGCCTGAAATCTTTAAAGATTTAAAAACTGATCGCTGTGTTACGACTAACTCCAACAATGTGATCATTTTTGCTTCATATTATGACATGTTGACAAAGTAAGTACGCTGTTTGGCATCGTGCCATGATTTGTGGTTATGTTTTGAATAAGTCGATCAAATCAATCAACAAGTCCAGGCTTGGGTACGGAATTTCTTTCTTTTTCAGTATTTTTCCAGTGCATCATCTTTTCATGAACATGGAACTCGTAGTTCGCAGCTGATCCGCAGGCCGGTTGTAGTAACTAGTAGATCGAGATTTAGTATTAGACATGTTGGGCCTTTAGTACAGGGGAAATCTTTACTGGAATCTTTGGCCCAACGTCGGGAAAAAATGTGCCTTAAATTTGGAGTTAAGACGCTTGAGAATCCTCGTCTGCGAGACATTTTCCCGCCTGAGTTTGAACCCGTTAGGCCTAGACCTGCGCGAATGGTTTCGCAGCCGATTCCTAAGCTACGTCCTGTTTCTGCATCTCATGACAGATACAGAAAAAGCTTCGTACCGTCATTCGTCGAAATGTATAACTCATCGTAATTCTTCTATAATTCATCGTAATTCGTGCTTATTTTATAATTGTTGAATCCTAGTTCTGACATACGTGTAATGTGACGTCATTCGTCGAAATGCAGAATTCGTCGTAACTCTTGTTTATGTTATAGTTATTTGATTTTCGGTTCTGATATGAGTGCAATTGTAAATGATCACTTGAAGTGATCCGAATTGTATATAAGTTTATTATTTATAACAAAATTATGACAAAGATTTTGATGTTTCTATATTTATGACGAAAAATCCAATGTTCGGCTTGCCCGTGAAGGAATTTTGAAAATAAATTGAAATTGATTGATTGGTTGATTGACAGGAAGGCTTATCGACAGAGTTAAGGTCATGTAGTGTTTTATTGGATTTTCGTAGCATGTTAAAGAGTTCATTGTTTTGCTGTATATGAATTTGATGCGTTATTCTCAGCCGTTTAAGTTGTGTTTTTCGTTAGTTTTTTTATTATTTTGGATAGTCAGTAGTGATTATGGTTGATTTATTTTATTTATTTTTTTTTTGGGGGGGGGGGTTGGGCGTCCCAGACCGGGAAAGTCAAGCTCCTTTCTTTCTTTCTTTCCTTTTTTATATTTGTCGAAGTTTTTGTTGGTGTTGATGTTTTGTTTGAGGGTACTTAGTCCATCACAGATTCGCCTCTGGGCATTCAACATTCTAGTTTTTTTTTAATAAACCCTTCATTCATTCATTCATTAAATACTGAAGGTGAACTAAAAAAGGGCTGCTATAGCTCTTTTTCTCCAGGTCAGAATACGCGTTCACGGCCCTTTTTGAAAAATGTTTAAACTCCTGTCCCATTTTGAAGATCAACGTAAAAAGCGGCTCAAGAGGTCTCGACATCCAGCTCTGTTTGTTTGGAGTTCTCAGTCCTTGTTAATATTTCGCTCGATCCTAAGCACGCGAACTGACGGGTAAAAAACTGAAGAGAAAATAAACGTCCGACGCTGAGCCAAGAACCGGATTTCCAAGAGAGTGCTCCATGGGAAAGAAAAAAAGAGCTTTTGTTTCGCCCCATTCGGCAAATGACGAAATACGATCCCGGCTGCTCTAGTTCAATAAAATTACTGGCAGCGACGAGACTGACAGATCCCATTTGTATGTCGCGGGCGAACACGAGCGAGAGATATCCTGAAATTGTTTGAAAAGAAACCTTCTCCTCCTCTTGCTGATTTTTTTTTTTTTTCAATACATTTGTTCCCAAAATTCTGATAACACAAAATGCACGGGATTGTCAAATTAAAATTGGTTAATTCATATTAAAATTGCGGATAAAATAAGGCACAAATGAGTTCAAATAGCGTTCACTGCTATGAGCGGGCGGGTTCATTAGCTGAGCTACCTTAGCTGCTCTTGTGATACTCCTTGTTGGGCGAGTATCCATTCTTTTCCCATCTTCGGGTGGCAGAATCTCACGGTGCATTTCCGAGGCACGGCACTTTAGTCCGAATTTCATTGTGAGATCGTGCCGACACGACGCAAGGGCTTTCATCCCTAGTTCTTCAGTGCTTGTTGATAGGATTTTTACTTATTTTAATTATTTTTACTTATCAGCCAAAATAATTTTTAGTGCCATTTTCTGAATGGTTTCCAACCGATAGGTTTGCTCCTGGTTCAGCCCTGTGCCACACGGGGCAGCAGTATTCGAGCACTGGGCCATGACCCGCAGAACTTCTTTTCTCCAAACTCGAGGAATAACCCCCTACTAAAAACAGTAACGACCCCTTTCACAGATTCAAAACTGCACGCAGATACTCTATATGACCAGGGACCCATAAATATCCTGTAATGACTCGCCATTCAGGGGGCTTGCCAATAAGAGATTTCTGATGCGCTCTTGACCGAGCGTCAGATAGTTCGAAAAATACCCACGGGAATAAAATACCCGACTATCCAGATTGACGAAATTTTTCGCAGCTCTTGTGCTGAACTAGGAATATTTCTCTGTAATGGAGAGTATCCTGGATCTTTTGTCCTAGCTTAGGTACCTGGTGGCATGCTGAATAGTCCTGCCTGAAGCTGGCTATCTATATCTATCTGAGCGAGAACGCCGATTCGACCCAAGCGGAATTTTTGGAAACTAGGTGAGGCTCGGGCAACATAGCAACATAGAAGCATAGGAAATGACAAGCCCCCTGAATGGCGAGTCATTACAGGAAACTTATGGGTCCCTGATATGACTAAGTCTGAAACAAGTCCCTGAAACTCGGGAAGGACAAGAAACGTCATCCAAAGAAACCCTCTAAATTGATTCAAATCCTTTGTAAACCAATAAGCAACGTTTGTTGTCGTGACGTTTCTGGCCGCTGGTTACATGGCGATTCTTTATCAGCACGAAGAGTTCGTGATCAAGAGTGGCCTATAGAGACCGGCCAAACTAGTGACTGGAGCTGAACTGAACTGAGGTAATTGCTATGAAGGATATGAATTTTGATGCGCAATTATAATGTCTCCCACTTTTTGATAATTATACTGAGACATATTTGACGGTGCAAAACGGATAAGTCAGCTACACTTTATTAGAGCTATATTTCGGCCCTTCTTGGCAAGGGTCCTCTTCAGGCTCAAGCCGCTCAAGCTGGAAAATTAACTTGTGGAAAAACAATGAAAGATTCTTCCTTAAATATCTGACTTTAGTAACTTCTTCTCTGAAACTGATTGGAGTTAAAGCTGGTGCTGTGATTTCATTCTGGACATGCTGCTGTCTTTGCTGTTTGATTGGGTCCTCGAAAGGGTAGAGATTCTTCTGCATTTTGGTTTAGGAGTAACCTGTCTCTTCTTCTTCTTTCCAGCTCAGATGGGTACTTGTCGGCGGCATGTATGGGCGATTTGTAGTTCCAAGACAACGACACGTAAATTGAAGGCTTGTTTTAATAATGCATTTCGTCGTCTACTTTCATATAATCAACGTTACTCTGCTAGTCAAATATTCTTAGAAAATGATACAAACTATTTTGATGTGATTAGTCGGAAAACGATAGTTCGTTTTGTTGCAAAAATCCGTTTTCAAAGGCTACACCAGAATGCAGAGTGTCGCTCCGGCCATTTTTATGGCTTTTTCCGTCAACTGTGTTATTGCCTCAAGCCGAAGAATGGCTGTATATATTAAAGCAAAGTCCTGTTTAGTGCAGTCTTTGATATGTGATGTGTAATACCACCAACCAAATAAATTGATTGACTAGATGCTTGAAATATTCTCTAATTTTTTTTAGGTGATCTAGGGTGGTTTTGCCCGAAGTCAAAGCTAAAGACTATGCTAAGACTAAAACGGTTTGGAAACGGACGGAAGGCTAGCATTTACAACGTTCACCACATGAAGTATTTGGTATTATTGATTTATTTCCACAGTTTATTTCGATTTTTAAGTGTATTCCAGCATGATAATCAACAAAAATTTCAAGATGAAATGGTGTTGGCCTATTGGCTAAGCTACCTTATAACCTACTGTCTGACCCACTTAATTATTCTTGGGCAAGCGGAACTGATGGAATCATTGTCATAAAAGGTTGATCCATTTTCCTGTTAGCTGCGAATAATGTTGTTCAAAAATCTCAGGAAAAAGGTACAGTAGTGTTTACAATAATCTTCCCTGTTTCTCCTCTATTTGACGCAATGTGCGGGGAGGGAGACGAGGATCTAACTCATTTTGTGTGTGGTTGTGATGAAATTGAGGATCTGAGGGAGGAAATCTTTAAGGGAGGGAGTCATGGGAGGAAGTGGTTGTTAAATATTATGCGGAGTAGGGATTTTCTTAGTATAAGAAACCTGGCGAGGTTCCTCAGAGTGGCTTGTCTTCACAAAGAAAAGTGTTTGAGTAAGGTTTAGTGTGAAATAGTAGTGTGACCTTTCTATTTTTGTCTTTCCATGTAAATATTTATGTTTGTTTGTTATGGCCTTTGGGCTTTTAAGGCAAATGAATATCATATCATATCCATTCCCTCCTTTAAGTAAAACCTTTTTTTACACTTTACCATCTATCTTTTCCTCAGTTTGTCTATCCGGATCCCATCTGGTACCGGGCAAAAAAAAATATAATGAATAAAGAGAGGAATATGGACCGGTGTTTTCTCTTTTGATCATTTCCCTTCTTCTGTGAGTGTTCAGCCGTAACGGCGGAAACGAAAAAGAGGAAGAATGAAAGGATGTATATTATGGTGATATTAAAGAACGAGGGCAAAATATTATACTGTCGATTAAACATATTCGCAAAAAGATTGCTGCAGCTTATGGTTCCATCCCGATGAAAAATTTATCTCAAACTAGTAGTACGAAGTTGTACGAAAAAGTAGCATGCAGTACGAACTCATGCTACTACAGGCTTCTACTTCAAGGCTACCGTGTAATTTGATGATAGTATTTACCGTGTAATTAAATGATAGTATTTCTTGCTACTACACAATATTACATGCAATTTTTTCGTACAACTACCATACAACTACGCAGGCTACAAATTTTTCATCGAGATTGCGGCGAATAATTTGCGTTTCAACCGTCTTATTCTCGCCACGATTTTTAACTCGGTGGCCCTGCCTCACATCTTATACGTCGCACCTTTCTGGCGAATGTTAACTAACATTGATAAAAAACAAATTCGCTCTATTTATTTTCGTTTCTGTAAATTCCTGCTCAGCCTCCCTCCTTGGACCCGAAATAGTAAAATCGTCACTACTTACAGCATCACTGACCCAGTTACAGCAGTTGTACAACTTATACTGAAGTAAAACAATAATATTAAGCATCAATGGGAATGGGAGAGCATTCTTCTACAATAGGATAGTTTTGTAGATAGTAATGTTGTCGTGTTTGTCTGGTCTCCTCTTGTTCTAGTGTTTCCTTCTTCTTTTCTTTCTTTATTCCTACTCCGTCGATGCCATGTGCTTTTTGATGGGTGAAAAACAAAACTATTATTATTATTGTTATATAAAATTTCAAACATGGATAATCTGGCGAAGGCAGATCGGTTATTATTACGGGTCGACTGTTCAAGCTAAACTGCGCTGTGGGAAATTTCGGAAAGACATTTAAAGGTGGAGTTTTAAAAATCAAATAGTGGATCACTGCAATGTTCTTCCTCAAAGCATTTTGAAAGCAGAAACCACAAATCAAATGAAAGTAGGTGTGAATCGTCACCGTTTTCAATTTAGCGCTAACAGTGTCCTGAGAAATTTGTGGAGGCGAAAGCCTGCCTAATATTATTATTTTTATTAACCTTGACCAAGGCAAGGACTATACTCATTTTTATGCCGGCTTTCGAAATACCAATCCAGTTCTTTAATGATGGAAAATTATGGTTTAAAACCCCCCATTGATATTTTGAAAAAGAGACGGGACCATAAAGCACACTTTGTCCGATGCGTTGCGTTGATTGTATTTTGGTTAAAGTGTTACGTAGAATTCATTTAGGATAGTGTAGGCTAATTATTTTTAAATGACGTAGATTTTTATGAAGATGGTCTAGTTATTAGTCAGTTGTAGACCGATTGTGTGTATTTTATTACATTTTTTCTACTCGCCAGCTTTGGCGGATACATATAAATGAACTGAATTGAACTGAATTCCTATCGACTGAAAACCGTTTCTTCCATTTTCCACCAAATCAATCAACTCCTCTGAGAAAAATCTTGGTCAAGAAACTTATCTTACCTGAGCTCTCAGCTCCAGAAACATCAGGGCAAGCCTGGTATCGCACCAGCTTCCGGAACGGATCTGAACATCGCTCAACGGAAGACATAGGATATTTGCAGTCTCCTTTGCCAGTGCTAAAAAGATAAGAATTTACAATCCGCTACAAAATTAAAGGTGGGGCTAAGCTCCTAATCCAACCTTCAGCTTCTTTTTCATAAAAACGTACCCCCTCTGGTGAGTCAACATCAATACCAGCCAAGATTTCAGGTTTGAAATATTCTTCTCCGACATGGCTACAAGTTTTGAACAAGAACAGAAATAAAAATGAAAGGACACATTAGAAAAAAGCATTCTGATATGACTTTAGCTGCGTTTTTGCAGTTACCATGGTAACTGGATCTGCATTTTGTTGTTTTTGCCGTTACCCATGGTATCTGGTTCTACAGTTGCTCTGCAAACCCGGTGAAAATTTATCTCAAAATAGTAGTATGAAGCTGTGCGAAAAAGTAGCATGCAGTACCAACTGATGCTACTACATGCTACTATCGTCAGACTGAATGCAACTGGAGAAAGGCGGGATGCTACTGAATACTACTGCTTAAGATTAGCCCAGTGTGAGGCACATTAAGTTAAAGTATTTTGTACTACTGCATATCAATACATGCAACTTTTTCTAACTACCGTACAACTGCACAGGCTACACATTTTTCAGAAAACCACAATTGCCGAATTCACTCTAGAAGTAATCCCAAAAGAAATGCTTACATCCACACATATCACAAGTGCTAAATTCTTTCCCATCAAGTTGACAAAACCCTAGGCTCTTGTATTAGTGGGGATGAAATTGAGAGGACTTTTCCAGATATCACGATCAGTTACTAACATCAGGACCAAGAAACTAATAAGTTCATTTTCCAGCTTGAGCCTGAAGAGGACCCTTGCCAAGAAGGGCCGAAATAGAGCTCTTATTAAATGTAGCTGACTTATCCGTTTTGCACCGTCAAAAGTGGGACCAAGGTATCTGAATATCAGATACAACGGTAACTGGACCGTGGCATCAGGTACCATGGTATATGCACGAATGCAGCTATTGTTAGTTATTCACTGATGATTCATTGTATGCATGAAGGAACTTAAATGACGACTCGCAATATATAGAGTTTCTTCTAAGATGTTCTGAGACAGTTGACTACTTTAAATCTTAGCTATGCTTACAGAAAACTACAGAAGGCTTCGTCTGTTTTCAGCCTCTTTCCATGTTCATTGCCTTGGATGACAAACTTAGCAAAACTTGCATAACCGGTCTCCAGTCGAATAAGCTTCTCTGAAACGATGATCGGGTGTTTCATACGTCATGTAAAGAAAATAAACTTGGCAACAGTGATAATGAGTGTAATACTAACAGAGAAGATAGGATAGCCTACATTTATTTATTTATTTGTATTTATTTACAAAATCTTATAAAATTTAATGTATCAACAGAACTATGCCTAAGCCATCTGGTACATTCAGTGACATAAATACTAGAAAAAATACATACGATTTCGACAATTAAATTACAATTGTTTACGTACTATATTATTCACTTGTTATTATTGTTTACATTATTTGCAACAGTATATATATTATTTACATTACTTTACTATATTATTCATTATGAAGTGTAGGATCTCGGGAACGAGAATAGGTGGAAATACTACTGAAGTAGAAGAAACCCCCTCCATTTTCTCTATCGATAGCCTACAGATGATGAAAGTTCCCGACTGCTGGTCGTATATTTTTTATGTCCCTTCAAGTGTACTCTTGATGAATAACTCTCCTTGCGATACAAAATCGCCGTGTACGTGGCACCACAGCTGTCCCCAACGATCGCCGTGATTGGTTGACACATGACTTGAGTTGTTGAATTTGGGTCGTTTGAGCGACGTTTTCTCGTTCTTCCTGAGGATCACTGGCGTGTTTTGGATTTAGTCGTATAGAGTATCCCGGCAACCTGAAGGAAGTGAACCTGGTCGTCAATACTCTAGATGAAAAAAAAAAAACACGCCAGTGATCCTCGGGAAGAAGGAGTAAACGTCTCCGTAACGACTCAAACTCAACATCTGAAATCCTGTATCAAACAATCACCGCGATCTCCGGGAGCAGCTGTGATACCCGAGGTGATACCGCTTCTGGCTCTTCCGCTAGGTACCCGGCGATTTTGCATCGGCAAGGAGAGTTAGTCATCAAGAGTATTCGCAACATATCTCTTGTACAGAAGGGAGGCTCACCTGTATGTGAAAAGAGATGGCGCTGGCAGGGGGCACGTGACGGCTTTCGCATCTATTCGTATCATCGAGTACAGGTATGCATCGGCAGTGACCCGTGTGCACATCTCTTGCATAGACTCTTTGTGCACACATGGGGCTGAAAATAAAATAATATGTTACTAAAGGTCGACTTGCCCGGCTTTGATAGAGACTTCGAATATCTAAACTGTCTGAAAATCCTCTTGAAAAGTGCGATGAATAAAGCTACGTTCACACATAGTCCGATAAGATTTCACATACGAAAATACGCATGCGTCACTTGCGTCACGTCACATTTGAAACCTCTATGCGATGCGTAAAATTTCGGGAGAAGGAGGAAATTCGCATCCGACTAGTGTTGGGCATCGATATATCAATATATGGGACCAAATATCGATACCGAAAGTCGAAACGTAAATATCGATATAGAAATCGATATTTTTTCATTTATAATTATTGTACATAATCCAAAATAAGTTACATTTATATATCCGAAACTGGATCAATGTGTTCTTCGTAATTCAGTTTTTATTTATTTGAAGTTTGAGTTCATGCAAGGTACTTTCTTACGACAATTTTGGTCTTAAATTTTGGCGAGTCGACACGTACACTATAGCGAAACATGGGAGGCTACCGAGATGTCGATATCGATATTTAGATTATCGAATATCGAAAGTGAAAATATCGAAAAATCCAAATATCGCCCAACACTACATCCGACAGCGAAAATCGGACTATGCGTTCACGTACCTTAAGACTTCAGAATATTTCCAACAACTAACGGGGAGGGGACTACGAGGAGCAGAGAGGGCTACTGGTTGGTCAAGGTAAAAGAATACAATACGTTAGAAGGACGGTGACTTGCCCGACCCTGGGGATATTAAAACCAGTGAAGACTCCGAAATATAGAACCTTTGGTCATTGGTCAAGATCATTTACGTGGTATGGTTTAGGTAAAAAAAAATTAAGGAAGGTGGTTTTGCGTTAGTCCTTCAGCCCAAGTTTAGTGCGAGTCATATATGAAAATTACGCTAAAAGGGTAACTCAGCTAAGACTTATATTCTTGTAGGTTCATTAATTTTAGCCTGACGAGGCCTTTGCCAAGGACGGCCTAAAAATTGCTGGTGCAAATCTTAGGTGATTTATCCTTTTCACATCCTTTTTTATGGCACGTGCAGCTCCGCTCAAGTACCGATCATACCGATATATACCGATCATTTATACCGATCATTTTTTGGTCTGTCGGTCGGTCCCCTGTTCTCGAGGTTAGGGTACTTCCAGATGTGCTAGGACGATGAAATTTGGCAGGCATATCAGGAAGCCGACCAGATTGACTTTGATATAGTCCCTTCCCAGATCCGATCATCGTGGGGGGAGTGGAGCGAAAGAGAGCTCGGAATCTTCTGTGACGCATAACTTTCGAACGGGTGATCGGCTTCGAACGAAACTTGCTTCATTTCTAGAACCGGACTGGATCCGGGCAATGCTTATAATTTGTTAAGGAAAGTATAAACAAGAGCTGGATAAGCTCATATAACACTTGCAAGGTTGGCAAAAATGATAATGGGCTTATGGGATCATAAAAATGCTTAAAAGTATTTTTCTTACTTTGCGGTCATGACAAACTTTAAGGAATAGTCGGATTCGGGAAGTGGCGGTTTCTAAGCCAATCTTGTCTAATCTCTAATATTCCAGCCAAGTTTCATCGTCCTAGCACATCTGAAAGTACCCTAAGTCGAAAAAGTGTGACAGACTGCCCTCAATTTTCCAGATTCCCCCGCCCTGCACTCTCCCCAGATCGTCGGATCGGGAAACTGATTACTTCCAGGTTAATTTGATCGGGCTCCTAATATGCCTGCCAAGTTTCATCGTCCTAGCACAATTGGAAGTACCTTAACTCGAAAAAGTGTGACAGAAAACGGACAGACGGACCGACCGACAGACGGAATTGCGATCGGTATATGGCACTTAAGCCAGAGGCTGCAAGTGCCATACAAATAATTTTCAGCAAACAGAACATTTCCTCGATTCAAGGGCCCATGGTAGTTTTTGCCTCGAGGGATTTGTTTACGAACGATTCCATTAAACCCACGGATTTAGAAATTCCCACTTTCATTGTCTGACCAAACCTTACAAGTGCCATATCGGCTTCTAGCTCTTGTTTAAAAGTGGTCCCGTAATGTCAGTTATTTTGCAAAGGTTTATTGTTTACTGTATGTTGTGTTTTACGAGTACCCCCTATTTAGCTTGTCAACGATTTGGGTTAGATATAAAAGACTATTCTAGACAAAACAAAAGAAGAAAGAACAAGGTTTCGATTGGATCCCAGGGGAGAACATTTCTTGCAATCTAGCCTATCGGTTCTTTCAGATTTCCAGTTTTCACCAGATTCCATGGGCCTGGTTCATTCAACCAGGCAATTAAGTCGTAACCTATTTTAGTTATTTTTACTGGATTGCATCTAACCTATCAAGCCAGAGTAAAAGTAACAGCCTTTCGTGTTCAACAGACTATTGATACAAATCATAATATCTGTTTGATCTGTGTAATTAATAAACGTAGAAGATTCTCGGAAAAATGGAAATTACTGGAAAACGAAGAAGGGTGGATCAGAACCTGGACATACTAGTCCTAATCCAATCTTCGGCATCTACTTGACACAAACCCATCCTCGCTTGTGGGTCACCATCGATAGGTACCAGCCAAGATTTCAGACATGAAACCCGATGTGTGGAAAGATGGATGAGGATGTGTTCCACTTTATGTGTGAATGTGAAGGACTGAGTGATTTAAGGGTCGAATTATTTGGGGTGGGAATTACTAGGGAGGAGTGGCTACTAGAAAAAATTGGAAGCACAAATATGGGGGATATCCGTAAGGTGGCTAGATTCCTCCGAGTTGGTTTGTCCATAGAGAGCGATTTTTGTAGTTTGTTCTGTTTTTTCTTGTTTTGTTGCCATGACCCCAAGGGTTTTTTCGTGCAATAAATAAATTCATTCATTCAATTCATTCATTCATTCTTGACCTGTGATAGCAACGAATTTCGATCAAGAAGAGGAAGAAGAATGAAGCGAGACGTTTCAAATAATAGCAAAGGATGAACTTACACGCTGATAATTAAAATCACAGATATTCCAATGCTATTTATTTTATAATGACTCAGTATGCTCACGAAAGGAAATTAAGAATCCCGGCGTCGCCGAATCACGTCCAAACGGTCAGTACATGGCATGGCCACTTGCGAGTAGCAACATGAATGGAGCGAATGCACATGCGTTTTTATTCCAATGTTTATGCCAAAAGCTGACAGCACTGGCTTAAGCTTATTTAGATCCCCCCCCCCCCCAAGCCAGTTTCTCAGGCAATTTAGCCCGTTCTCGTATTTCCGTTTTTTGTCCGGGTCCAACTCTAATTATCCATCCAAGCCGGAAACTAACGACATGTTCAGATTCAGCTTGTTGTTTTACTTCAATATCGACCCCCCTAATCGCATTCGCTGGGTAACTGATTAGTTCCGAAACTTTTGGTTCAACCGGATTCCGGCCGAACTATCAATCGAGGAAAGAAACTGGTAGCATTTACTGATTGAGGTGCAAGAACCATTTAACAAACTGGCCTTGCATTTGATCCAAGTATACTCATGGTCCAGCGTAGATGCGGAGCGCGGTCCGGTCGTAGTGGCCGTAAACACACCTCACGGGGAGCGGTCTATGCAGAGGACAGGCTTATCGTTCGATCAGGACTGGGAGCTCCCGGACTGGAATTCCTGCTCGGATTTTCGGCACCATCATCACTTCCATATGGAAAAGTTGAAATTTTTTCAACTTGATGAGGAAAATGCAGAAAATCCGGCCAGGAAATCCAAATCGTGTGTTCGCACTCTTAGCATACAAAACAAACCTCCCCATTTCACGTAATGAAGAAAGTTCATAGGTGCTGGGTGATCAGAAAGCCCAGACCAAAGATTTCGATGGGACCCCAAACGGGAATATTTGTTGGACTTAAGCTGGTCTTAAGTTTGTTGGGCTTAAGATTAAAATAATAATAACATTTTTTTTGTATGATGGGGTGGCTTCCCCTGGGGTAAGGTGCAGGAAGGTAATTGGTTAGTTTTTTTGTTTTTTGAGAGGCAAGGTTGTGTCTGAGAGTAGGAACAGTGACCACTCTGCGTATTATGTCTAAAATGTAAAGATTGTGGTACTCGGCGTCCAGAAATGGACTGAGTGTTTTGGTTATGTATGATTTATTTTGTATTTGTTAATAAACCCATTGAACTTGACTTTCCTGATACTGATCACCGGGTAATACTCTCTTTATTTAAAGATGTGCAATATACATATACATACATATACACAGAGGCGTTACTAGCCAAAAAAAAAAATTCGAGGGGGGGGGGCATGGTATTTACCGACTGGCTGGTCTTGTTTACCGACTGTTTATGCAGATACAAGCGACTACTATTGAGAAGAAAAATCGACTATTTTTACGAGAAACCACCTTTTTTTTAAATCGAATGTTTTTACCAAAAATAGCGGCGTAAAATACTCGGCTATTTTTTTTTACCGACTGGCCGACAACATTCAGGGGGGGGGGGGGGTCCCCCCTCCGCCCTAGTCTTGACACCCCTGCACATAAATATCTAAAGGTGTATATATATATATGCATATATATATGCATGAATATATAAATGTATATATGTATTACATATGAATATATATGTAAACCACGACTGTTTTGAGCGTGCTTGATAAAAAGGCTTTAATGAATCGATATACTGCAGAACCGCTCGAACTTTCCTGTATCTGTAAAGTCTACTATAAGAAACTAATTCTAAAATAACCGTTTTTAGAGCCATACAGACGAGGTCGCTCCGATCTATTTCACAAAATTGCTGACGTGTAATTTCAAAGGAAGATATGATCTGCAATGTATAGTATTTCGTAAAAACCGACAAATACTAACCAATGGCATCCTTCAAAAGTCGCTAAACCAAGATAATCGCAGAAGGTACCATAAAACCAAGAAAAGTAAAAAATACTAATCCCTCTTCTTACCCCTATTTCGACATTACCCGAGATGCATGCACTTATAAGCCCGGCAAGAATAACATCAGATATTGAGTAACATGGCGGATTACGGCTAAATGCCTAATCCGCTCATAAAACCAAGAATAGGTCTGGATTAAGCATGTATCCCTAGCTCCAAAACTCAAGAGAATTACTTCTCTGATGAGAAAAATAAAGTTTAGAAATGGATCCAACATGTATTCTCTAATCGACATCGTATTTCTTCGTATTTCATTTCGAATTTTGGCCGGATTCCGGGCGAACTTCTCGTCCGGCGTGAAAATAAAGTTCAAAAACGGATTCAGCCATATTTTCCTTTCCTCTATATCAAACCTCTACTCATATTCAGATAAAACTTTAACTTTTACCAAATTTCCGGCTTTGGCTAGATTCAGGGCGAACTACTTGTCCGACAAGAAAACAAGATTCAGATGACGATTCAGCACGTTCGGTTACCCCTGTATCGAGTATCTTATCCACTTTAAAAAATTTTCGCCCCAGAGGCGTCACTAGCCAAAATATTTGAGGGGGGGGCGCAGGGGCGTCACGACTGGGGGGGAGGGGGACGCCCCCCCCCCCAATGCTGTCGGCCAGTTGGTAAAAAATAACCGAGTCGGCGATTTTTCGTCAAAACAGTTGATTCTTTTTCATGAAAACAGTCGGTTTTTCTGAAAATTAGTCTATTTTTCGTCAAAACAGCTGTTTTTTCTGAAAATCAGCCAATTTTTTTCCAAAACTGTGTTTTTTTGTTGATGAAACAGTCGTTTTTTCTGCAAAAACAGTCGGTAAAGTTTACCAGCCAGTCGGTAAAATTTACCAGCCAGTCGGTAAATGCTTCGTCCCCCCCCCCCCCAAACATTTTGGCTAGTAACACCTCTGGGGGGACGAGGCAATTACAGACTGGCTGGAGATTTTTACCGACTGTTTCTGCAGACAAAACGACTGTTTTCAACACCAAAAATGACAGTTTTGAAAAAAATCGACTGCTTTTCAGAAAAAACGACTATTTTGACGAAAAATCGACCAATTTTCAGAAAAACCGACTGTTTTCGTGAAAAAATCAACTGTTTTGACGAAAAGTAGCGGCGCTTCGCGACGACTCTGATTTTTTTTCCGACTGGCCGACAGCATTTGGGGGGGGGGGGTGCCCCCCTCCCCAGTCGTGACGCCCCTGTTTCGCCCCATAATCTGAAACCTCACCCCCACCCCTAAATATACAGCTACAGAGCCCATCTATGAACCCGACCTGTACTTTGACTCAAAGAATCCTCAAACCAAGTTCGAACAAAATATCTTAACCCCCTGGAGAGTTTGCTGACAGACGGACGGACAGACAGACTGAAGGACAACGTTTACGAAGTCTTAGGCATCCCGTCACTTACGTTTTGGGATCCCAAAAAACACTATAATTTGACCGAACTCCTCTCATTCTAAGTTTCTACTTATTTCTTCAAACAAGCATACTTACATTCTTTGTACTGTAGAATATTTTGATGTCGCTCATGAAATACAATACACCTGTAGCATCCATCCGACCTGCAAAATATACAGAAATAACAAAAGAAACTCAGGCTTCCAAGCGGCGGATACACGAAGTTCCTCTTCGGTTTAATTTCTGGCCCCAGGTAGGCATTTCATTTGTGAGTAGACCGATACGCGGCATTTGACAGCTACAGCCTAAAACTAGAATACGCCACTAAACTAAACATTCACAACAAAACAGAAGATCACATTTAAAGAAGAAAGAAGAAAAAAACTATTTGAGTAATCTGATAGTGAATTTCTATCAGCCTTTATCTAAACAATTCTAAAACGCTTCGTATTCATAATAAACTTAAAAACTATCTCTCCAATTATCTTACTATTACTCACTAAGCTAGGGGCGTCATTGGGGAGGGGGAGGGGGAAATCACCCCTAGCTTTACAAGGGGGCCCGAAGCCAACCATGAAAAAATCGTAAAATCGACAAGAAAAGAAGACCACGGACTGTAGCGAATCCAAACAGTGAACCACTATTATGTACATGGTCCATTAGAGGTAACCATTACGTTTACAAAGACACTTTTTAGGCATAATAGTTCGTGAAAATATGGCTTATTTACATGTTGTTAGCTACTTCTGTATTTCTGGTCTTACCTATGTAAGGTCTGCAGTTGAAAGTGCCAAGGGTGCCCGGAATGAACCACTGACCACAATCTGAAATCCAACGGCAGCCTTAAAGCACACCTTGCACTATTTACAGTTTATGGTCAAACAAAATTTCAGAACTATTTGAATACTGTAAGAATAGGCTCTGCTTTAACAAATTATCCGCGGCTTTGGCTGTTTGAAGCCTTTCCCCGGGCTCATTGACTTCGAGCAAAACTCGACAGAATTAAAATCCCAACTTTTCCGTAAGGAACCGACGACAATGCGGATTCCGGAAGATATGATTGTATGTTTAAACGCACCAAGTGGATGAAGCTGGGCCATCATCTGAAGGGGCCGAGGTTAAAGCCTAACGGAGGTTTGAATAAGAGCATTCTTCTACAAATGACAGTTACGTAGATAAGCAATGTTGTCGCAGTGTCTTCGTTTCTTTCCTAGTATTGTAGCGTGTTATTCTCCGTTTTGTCTTTCTTTTTCTCTTACTCTGTCTAAGGCCTTGTGTTTTATGGGTAACAAACAGAAGAACACAAAATGTCCAAGGAGAGCCAAGCAACTAAGGATAATATGAATATCGGGAAATATCGCAAAATTTAAAGCAGCTAATCAGTTAATCATGCGGTCGAAAAAATTAGTTATCTCTTAGCTGGCCAAAGTGTTAAATGATCTTACAATTTAACCGAAAGTACGCCAGTAGGATTAACTACGATCTCGTTTACTAAGAAAACATATTATTGCATTTCATTTCGAGATTTGATGTAATTATATACCACGCTGGACGTCCTTGCTGAAAACAAATATCGCAAATATCGAAATATCGCAAAATTTAAAGCAGCTAATCAGTTAATTATGCGGTCGAAAAAATTAGTTATCTCTTAGCTGGCCAAAGTGTTAAATGATCTTACAATTTAACCGAAAGTACGCCAGTAGGATTATCTACGATCTCGTTTACTAAGAAAACATATTATTGCATTTCATTTCGAGATTTGCTGTAATTATATACCACGCTGGACGTCCTTGCTGAAAACAAACCCCGCTCTCTATTTTGTGGTACCTTCAAACATTTGACTCCGCGAAAATGCCGTAAACGGAGGCAACTACAAATAAGTTCACTTCCTTCGGGTTGGTATTTGCCGAGTCTTTAACCCCTGAGAGTATAGAATCATCAGTGAGTAATTAGCGGTGGCCGATTTGACAGTTTTAGGTAAAGACTCCCTCCATGCGATTACTGTGAATATCTTCTTTCATTTTGATTTTATTTCCTGCTCGAAAGAGTTGCTATGTAGGATGAGAATGTTTCATGCCTGAACCTTCGACTCGCCCTGACGATCCATAACAGAGGTCGGATTTGTATGAAGCAAAAGTTAAAGACAGGATTAACTCACTACCAGAACCATGGAACGGCATCATTAGCGAAAGGAAATTCAGACCCAAAGCTTTTCTCTACAACAAAACGAAAGTCAACCCAACTATAGAAGAATCTCTACCCGATCAACGACCCAATCGAGCAGCAAAAACAGCAGCCGTGTCTAAAATGAAATCACAGCAACCTTTTTAACTCCAAGCAACTCTCTCAAAGGAATTCACAAAGTGAAAATCGTTTGTTTTCCCACAAGTTCGTATTTCCACCTTGAGCGGTTTTGAGCCTGAAGAGGACCCTTGCCAAGAAGGGCCGAAATATAGCTCTACTGACGTATCCGTTTTGTACTATCAAACAGGATTAAGATTAAAAGGTCCAGCTTTCGATATGGTCTAAACCAGTGGTTCCCAACCGGTGGTACGCGTACCCCAAGGGGTACGCGAGACCCTTGCAAGGGGTACGCGAAGGAACCAAAACTGATTTAGTCTGTAGCTTCAAAATCTCGTCTTACTCATTTACGATTGCCGAAAGCCTAATATTACCAGCAGAGTATCACCAGCAAAAATGTATCTTAAGGGGCAAGGTATTTTTACTGACCGACTTTTGTTTTTAAATAACTGGTTTTACGAAAAATCGCGGCGCTTCGCGCAGAATCTTTTCTTTTTAATCGTCTGGCCGACCTTTTGGGGGGGAGGGGTGTTGTCAACCTGTGCGTGACGCCTCTGATTACAAGCCCTATGAAAGTCAGTGAAATAATGATGATTCCAAAACAACTAGCCCACTGTCATAAAATCTGTTCCTGTGTCAAACAATATTGTTTCAAGAAGAATCAAAGACATTGCAAGTGATATTGTCATTCAGGTTGCAAAATGAGCCAACGAAAAAGTTTGCGATGGCTTGAAGAAAGCACGGAGAACATCAAAATCAAACACAGAAACAGGCTGACTGTAAAAAAATATTGCCGTTAATGACGTCGAGCCGAGATTCGACAATATTTTAGCCACAAAGCAGCCTCTAGTGATTGCCTCATTGATTTTTTATATATTTCTACACATGGATGCATTATCATTTATGATATTAAATATCGTCTTTTTCACGTTCTGAAAAAGTGGGTACGCAATCGTTTCGAACCTTGATTAGGGGTACGCGGTACGGAAAAGGTTGGGAACCACTGGTCTAAACTGACAGTATAGTTTAGAGTCTGTATTACTACAAAGAAGGTGGTAAGCTTGCCATGTTGCCTAAGGGAATATACAAAAGGCAGAACAGATGGACGCTAAATCACACTGTCTATACAGACATGAAAAGAAAACGATGGTCGATTTGAAGTACACCTCGACGAGAAGGCAGCAGCTTCTGAAAGGATCGGTAAATAACGAATGAAATGCAACTCTGCAAGAAATTCAACTTCCTTTTGCGTGCCCCTTCCCGAGTAGGAATCACCCCAACACCAATATAACGAGACGCGCCTTTACTAATACCTCATTTCAGCTTGATGATTGCATGGCAAAACAAGATTAACAATAACGAGCGTAAAGCCAATTTTTGGCAGGAAATTTCTACTTAATCCTCATTTCATAAGCCATTAAAGAGTATAGGGTTCGTGAGGGTGTTCGTATACGGAAGCAACAACCAGTCCCCCCCCCCCTCCTCGGAAGTCGAAACGACGACGGGGAGTTATCGATCTGTATGTGTTGAAAAAAATTAAGGCAGCCAGATGCGTCTTTTTCCGAACCCTCACATTACTGGAAGAAGAAGAAGTTCTTAGATTGGAGCGGCATTCTATATTATTATTTTCTTAATATGTTGGTTTTGTTTGTATTTGGGTTGATTTATGTGTTTCCTTGTTTTTTGTTATTTTTCTGTACTCCATCTCGTGCTTTAATAGCTGTTATAAATAAATAAACAACTGCAAGCTTTTACCACCCGACCCTTGTGCAAAACTATCCTCCATTGCCCAGGACCTCGACGTTTTCCTTTGACTATTTTTCTACTTTCCATCTGGGAAGGAGATTTTTAATACAAGATTATTCATTTTGTCTGTGTTTTGTTTGTTTGGTTTTATCCTGTGCATTTACTGCGTTATCGAAAGCTCAGTGCAATTTTTTTCCTTTTCTTTTTCTGTACTGCACTATTTCCCCTTTTCTTGTCTGGTGCGTTAATAAAAATTTCATCATCATCATCAAATACATACATACATAGCTTACAACTGAGAGCAGGTGATGGTGCGAATACACGTTCAGGATTTCCCGGCCGGATCTTCTGCACTTTCACAATCAAGTTGAAACGATCTCAATTGGAATTGATGATTGGCGGAAAATTCTTGCAGAAAATCCACTCCGCGAACGCCCGGTCCTAATCTTATTTTGTTTATTCCAAAATGGCAGAAATTTTGCAGAAGCAACTCGAGGAGGGGAAAGAACGGGGCGGCGTACAAGGAAGAGACATTTCGGCGCATTTCCAAACGTCGCGTGTGGAAGAAGAAGAAGGTTCATCAACGGTTTCAGTTACAACGAGTAAGCTAGAAATTTATCTTCTTAATTGAGTTTAGATGCATGGAATTATCAAAATGCTACTTATGACTTGCAAAAGGCACGACTCTCGTATGTTCTGCGGTCTCCAAGGATCTTGCAGAATTTCCTTGTCTTCACAGGCCATGAAGCTAGTATGAGGGAAAGGGCGGCACAATCCTGCAGCGGCTATGATAGTTATGAAGAAGTTAACGCCAACGACAAGACAGTCAGTTATTTATTTATTATTACATTTGGCGTTAAGCTTTTAGCTTGTTCCACTACCAAAATCCGCTGTTCACCTCAGTTCTTGTTAATGGTGACGAAAGCTACTTCTCCCGGTTCCTTTCTAAGAACCCCGGCACTTCAAAGGCTTCAGGTGAAAAGGAGACTTTGGATGAACCCACAACGAATATTCCAGAAATGTTGAATCAGATGTTACAAATCAGAACCGAGGTCTCATTTTAGGGGGAGCGGGATCCCTAATAGGCGCATCTGGACCCCAATGCCAACAAGTGTACCATATTTCAACATGATATTTGTCAAGGTTCACACGTTATGAACTCCACACAAAAACGGTGAAAACCGAAAACCGGCTAAAGCGGCCGCAAGAGTGAACTGTTCATAAAGGAAAAATCGACTAATAACCTTAAGTCTAAGCCCGACAAAAAGTCATGAAACGTACTGGATTTACTGGCAGACATCATTCTTGGCTATTTCAGAAGCCGCCATTAGAAAAACAAGACGTCCAAACAGTCCGACGACAGACGGAAGACAACTCCAACCGCCTTCATGTTAGTATTAACTTCTTCTATCAGGACAAATCCCCAGTTCCCAATAAATCGACATCATTAGCCAAGCGTTTGATGGAAGAAATTCCCTAACGGATTCCGCTGGCAGCAGCATACGTTAATTATTTCTCGGACCTTTTTTAAGCACACCTGAACCGGCGTAAAGAAAGACGATCGATCTTAATTAATCGGACTAATCCGACAAGCAGCCAGGAAGTTTCACCATCCGTAGGCTATCGGTACAGAAAATGGGAGGGGGTTTCCCGAAAGTAGCTAGAGACAGTGAAGAATTTTTAGAGCTTAATAGCTACACGTAGTACTGGAAATATAGACACAAATTGTCCTAACCCCCTAACTGATTTATCGCTGTTCCTATTTTTCGGTAAAAATCTTTCTGTCGCGCGGGCTGCCCACTACTCACATCAGCGACTCTTAATACTAGTGTGTATAATAGCAGAACATCGTCTTTCCCTTCTCGCAATACAATCTTCGTCTGACTATGCCATTCCGACCCGAGTGAGTCCGTGTAGGCAACCCGAAACGATTTTCGCAATCGGATGCGAATACTTTATATGACTAAACCCAAAACACGCCAGTGATCCTCAAGAAATACGAGAAAACGTCTCACTACCGACTCAAACACAACAACTCAAAACCTGTGTCAGTCAATCACGGCGATCGCTGGGGACAGCTGTGGTCCCGCTTCCGGCTCTTCCATTAGGTACAGGGCGATCGTGTATCGGCAAGGAGAGTTAGTCATCAAGAGTATTGTCTCATTCGTTTCGAAATTTTGACGTTAGCATTACACACGACTTCACTGTTGCTTATCACGAACTATCCCCAACCCTAAATCTACAGCTATGGGGCCATCTACGAACTTGACCTGTACTTTGACCCAAAGGATCCTCACACTAAGTTTGAACAAAATATCTCAATCCCTTCAAGAGTTATCGTGCTAACGGACAGACGGATGGACGGACAACTTTGTCATAGGTATTCCGTCACTTAAGTTTCGGTATCCAAAAATGGATGGAGCGGTTACGGAAGTACGTTCCATTATTGTTACAGGTACGACGGGTCCTTTAAGGTTAGTTCGGTCGCAAAGCATCACTGACTGGGGGACGGACAGACGGATGGAAACATTTTACAATGTCATGGGTATCCCGTAACTGGCGTTATCAAAAAGCTAGAAAGACTCTCGCTTTCCCGGGATGCAGCGCAGTACATTATCATAGTACGTGGCTATCGAATATAGAGTGTATTAGCAACGAATGACTGAAGAACTTCCCATGTCCCTAGGGCAGTACCGAACTCGTGTCCTTCTTCCGGAAACCAATCCAAACTTCTTAAATGTAGAGGGGTCTCAAGTCAACTACTGAAACTTGTCGAAAACTTCTCCCCAGCTTGTCATTCCATTAATTTAACTGTCCCTTACTCTTAACTTAAGATCTTCAGCAAAATCAAATTCGCCCCAAGTTCGTGCTTTGCCACCTTTTCCGGTCCGTACTCAAGCTGGGATAAACTCATACGGAAGGAAAGCTTGCCCCTTTTAAGACAGGTAAGAGAGGAAGGGGGTGGAATTGTTTAGGGTAGCTTCTGCCCACTGACTTAGTGTTGTCTTAAACTGAAAGTGTTCGTTTGTTTCTACGGCACTTGCAGCTTATGGCTCAAGACATTTCTAAGGAGTGCTCCGATTCATGTGCAACTTGGTGCAAGAACAAATAATCAGATAGAACCTCCATCTTTGGTCCCATGCATTGACTACAGACACCCCGACAAAACTGAGCGGAGCTAGAGCTACATGCTCAAGCTTTGAGTTGATACCCCTCTACTTCCGTCTTCGCCGTTGCTTATAACAGAGCAATAAGTGCAGAGGCACGCCGACCCGCTCTCGCGGCTTCACAGCGATATAGCAATTTGTAGAGGTAACGAAACACGATATGCCGCGTAGCTCCTAACCTCCGGTCGTTTGCATCGGGCAGGGTACGGGGAAATATTCGACTCCGCATGGTCATATTACAGAGATAGGGAAACGGAGGTTCTATCTGATTATTTGTTCTTGGTGGTAGCCCTTCCCATTTCCATTTATTGGCTTCCGCATATTCACAACAGTACACAATTTTAAGACATCTGAGGTCCCACGATGGATCAAGTCCCTCCACAAGCCTCGCACTTAACAACCATTTCATCAATCTATTTCCACGATGATTATCTCAAATTTCTATTAAAAAAAAACCTGGACCTTAAGCTCCAAAGTTCAGGCGCGACGATGATCCAACGTAAATCTAACACAAAGAATTAAGGACACAAAAATGAAGAAAACCAAAAGCATATTTCAAGACCGCGAGAAGACTTTCCCGATGAAAAATTTATCTCAAAATAGTACTATGAAGTAGTACGAAAAAGTTGCATGCAGTATTAACGATGCTACTACATGCTTCTACTTCAAGGCTACCGTGTTACTGCATACTACTATATGATACTATTAGCAAGACTGGATGTTACTATGGCAAGACAAGATGCTAGTGGATACTACTTCATAAGATTGGATTGGTCTGAGGCACATTAAATGATAGTATTCTTTGCTGCTACATAGTATTACATGCAACTTTTTCGTACAACTACCATACAACTACGCAGGCTACAAATTTTTCATCGGATTTTTACACAGAGAATAAGTAATGTGTGAAAGTGTTCAAGGAATGGGGTTCCAGATAGCAATTGCTGTATAATCTGGTGACCTCTGGGCCGCTGACGATGTTCCAAGTAAGGATTAAAACTGCAGTAGTTTGCTACTGGGATTCATCTTATCTCTATTTCGTATTAACCTTATCTCCGTAGAGATAAGAATAATCTGAGTAGCAAATACTGCAGTTAACTTTAATCCTTACTCGGAGATACTTTTTACAGTGTTCTTTTAGGCAGCCGGAACTGATGAACAGAACTCCGAGCAAGGTTGAACCTACTAATGGAAGCTCGAACGAAGTAGGCCATGATATTCGGTGGAAGCGAGTAAGTTCTGCTTATTGATGATTACATCTACGTCATCAAGAAGTCCTGATGAAAAATTTGTAGCTTGCGTAGTTGTATGATAGTTGTACGAAAAAGTCGCATGTGTTGATATGTAACGGTAAAGAATACAATAATTTAATGCCTCAGACTTGGCCAATCTTAAGCTGCAGTATCCAGTAGCATCCAGTCTTGCTAATAGTAGCATAGGGCATGATTTTCGGTGGAAGCGAGTAAGTTCTGCTTATTGATGATCACATCTACGGCATCAATATCTAGTTCACTCTAAAGGTCAGTTGTAGGATAGAAGCGGGGAAGGCGGAAAGTAGCTACAACCGTTCTGTTCTGAGTAGGTCTGAACAGACGAAGGAAAGAGAGGTGTGTCATTTATTTGTTCGAACCTTACCTGGATACAGTGGGGAAGCTGGAGAGGGGGGGGGGCGGAAATTTCGTTAAACGTTTAGGGATCAGACAGGTTAGTTGATCAGGACACTACTCGGACAGTGCAAAGGGCATTTTCCCTAGTCATGCGATCCTGAAGATCGGATCGGATCCCACATCGATAGACAAAGGTCGCGGGTTTGCCAGGCATTTCTCGGAAATCAACTCGGACAAATCTTGATGGGAGGCAGAAGTGGATGCGAGAGTTTTGCACTACCCTTCAGTTTAAAAATTAAAAGCTTCACTGCTGATAACGAAGAGAGGGAGAACAAACAGGGACATATCCACTTGGAGCGTTGAACTGGTATTGGGCTAATTTGCAGGTTTGGTCGGGGTGGTTTTGTCAGTCGCGTTATTGACCCGATGGGGTTTTCTCCGTCGCGGTTTTGACAGTCTTGGTGTTTGGATTCCCCTCCTTCCTAACCTCCGAAGCACAATGCTTCGCGAGGGCATCCTAATCGCAAACGATAGCACTACATTCCGCTGGCAAGTGTGATATAAAGTTGGATACAAATATTTATGAAATAGCTGGTTGAAAAATTCAGCTCTTTCCCGTACCACGAGGCAGACAAGCTTCGTTCGGCACTGAGAGACCTCCCAGGTCCTTGGCTGTTTCGCAGTCGTAGACCACAGTTTTGTCCATTGTAATGTAAATGTTTCAGCGTTACTACACTTTCAGCCAATGGAACTCCACCCAAGCTTATGTCACATATGTCCGTCTTAAAGATAATCTGGGCACTAAATCAGAGCTTGACTTGACAGTTTGTACCTCAAGCAGGTAACAAGTGCTCCTTCTGAGACCCATTGAGTGAAGAATTCGATGATGTCACCAAAGCAACAAAAAATAATACTTTTACTCAACGAATACTAAAACTAGTTTTAAGCAGGACACTGCTAGGCAAACGTTTGTATGTCGTAGTATCACGCAGCCACGTGTTTGGTTTGAGGTAAAGTAAAATACTAAATTATTTCCGACTATCGGCAGATCGAGCAAGACGTGTAAGCGGCTGCGACAACAGCCGCAAGACCGACTAAGAGACGAAGCCCTTCTTCTTCTTCCTTTTAAAAATATTCGACGATCGGAGCCTTGTTTTTACAACGTTGCTAGGCTGCAGAGGAGTTTTAGCGAAAATCAGCCCCTCCAAGAATATGTACGCTATACTGGACCAATAGTAGTAGCGAACTGAACAATAAAAATGCTCCTCAAGCGGGATTTGAAGCCGCAACCTTCGGCCCCGTATACTGATGGGCTTGTGTGAACGAAGTTCGCAACAGAGCAAAGTAACACTAAAGATAGGTGCCCACAGAACGCGAATTTTTTCCGCCACTGAATTTGACAAAAACGCCCGCCCACTGGCAGCGAATACCTGGACGAATTCGCCAGGACTAGATATGTATACGTGGATACGATACGTAGGACTAGAATGAAAATAGGGAGGAAACTCAACTTTATGGTTATACTCTATATTTGGTTACATACTCTACTTTGGCCAGTTTGATTATTGATTTCCTGAATTTCCTCAGCGCGAACCGAGGCGACGTGAAAAAAATTCGACTTGGAGTTGAAACGGCGCGATGCGAAATTTTTGCCTAGCGAAGCGAATTTTTCCGCTCGCTACGTCAAATTCGCCTAGGCAAACGCGAATTCGCATTCTGTCGGCACCTATCTGAAGGAGTAGCGCCAAGACCTATGCCAGACCAAAATAACACTAGGGAGTAATGCCAAGACTCGAAAAAAGTGATACACACTCGAATAGCAGCGACACTAGCACCACAAGCGTTGGTGAACGTCCCTGCTGAAACTCGTTCAATCGTTCACCAGCGCTAGCTCCGATAACTTCATATTCTGAACATTGCAAAAAAAGATGCAGCCTTCATTGTTTCCTTGGTGTGTGCAGGCCGCACCTTTGCTATACTAGAAATTTTTAAACTTGCAAGTTTGTCTCGCTTTAAATACCGTAAGCCTAGTGGACGGCGCTGCAAGTATAGCCCATTTGCCATGGAAAGCATAGGTCTTGGCGCTACTCCCTAGTGTTATTTTTCTCTGACCTATGCTTTTCATGCTTTGCAAACGGGTCATATTTTCCTAGCGCCGCCAACTACGATTGCGGCATTTAAAGCGAGACAAACTTGCGGGTTTAGAAATAACTACCCGATGAAAAAATTTGTAGCCTGCGTAGTAGTATGGTAGTAGTACGAAAACGTTGCATGTAATACTATGTAATAGCAAAGAATACTATCATTTAATGTGCCGCAGACAGGTCCAATCTTATGTAGTAGTATCCAGTAGCATCCTGTCTAGACATAGTAACATCCAGTCTTGCTAATAGTACCATATAGTAGTATGCAGTAACACGGTAGCCTTGAAGTAGAAGCATGTAGTAGCATCGTTAGTACTGCATGCAACTTTTTTGTACTACTTCATAGTACTATTTTGAGATAAATTTTTCATCGGTTAGTAAACCAAAGGTGCGGTTTGGACACACCACGGAAACAATGGAGGCTGTATAATTTTTTTGCTGTTTTCAGAATATGAAGTCACCGGAGCCAGCGCTGGTGAACGGCTGGATGAGTTTCAGCAGGGATGTTCTCTATCGCTACTGGTGCTAGTATCGCTACTATTAGAGTGTGTGTCAATTTTGTCAAGTCTTGCATTACTCCCTAGTGCAGGGCAAAAGAACACTGGAGAGTAGCGCGGGACTTTAAAAAATTGACACACACTCGAATAGCAGCGACACTAGCACCACGAACGACAGAGAACGTCCCTGTATAAACTCATTCAGTTGTGCACAAGCGCTGGCTCCGATAACTTTATATTTCTGAACACAGCAAAACAATAATACAACCTCCATTGTTTCCTTAGTGTGTGCAAACCGCACGTTTGCTGTACTAGAAATTTCCAAACCAACAAGTTTGTCACGCTTTGAATGTCGCAAGCATAGTGGGCGGTTCTATGAGTATGGCCCGTTTGCGAAGCACGGAAAGCATAAGTCCTGGCGCTACTCCCTAGTGTTATTTTGCTCTGCCCTTGTGTTATTTTGCTCTGGGTCGAAAACCACTACAATCACAGCTGGTAACAGGCTATATGGCTAGTGATCTCGCTCGAGGCACATCTCGCTCGCTACTGGACCACCCCACCCAGCCCCCTAACCATCTTTCATCCTTACACGCATTCCCACTCGGCATTGTCAATCATCAAGCCGTCAGCATCAACAAAAAATCAAGAGGTAAAAGCCCGGGGAGATGCGGTATTCCTCCCTGTGCAAGATATTGTCAAGAAATATCGACAGATATGAAATATAGCTCAGGATTCCTTGATAATAGATCCATTAGGATCCCCTCTCCCCGTAGACCGAACAATCCCAATGTCCCTGATCGAAGTGTCCTCCATCTAGCTGAAAATTCAGGGTCAACAGGACTGAATATTACTTTTGGAATAGACGGTTTTCGAGGGGGGGGGGGGGGTATCAACACAAACGCGATAAAGAACGAATTCAAGCACTGTGCCTTTCTGCAGTCGAAACGCAGAAGAAAAGATTTGAGGGTGTGACAACGACGTTAGGATTCGATGGGATATACTTTTGCCGATAAAACTAAAGTTCTCGAATACGCTTGAGACTTATCATAGGCTATATTACATATTCGGGATCAGGTGATCTATGAATGGTTTTGTATATACATTATATTATATTACTCCTCAATTTTGAGGGGGAAATGGTTAAACAACCGAAAATATATGAATATAAATAATACCATCGGATATGATTTCGCAGTCAGCTTGCTGAAGGAATACAAATGTAATAAGTGATTTCAAGCAAGTTTGTTTTGTTCAACTGTATGGTTATTTGACACTATGTTATAATGGCCATTTTTACATTATTTAGAAACAGGCACACATGAATGATCATTTTAAGCACTAGCCAGGCATTAATAGACCATTGATTTCGAAGTTTCTGTCTTGGGCCCAACTGTCAAATTAAAAGAAATAAGTGAACATCTTATGTCATCAACCAGCCGCCTTCCTGGCCCAATGCGCCAGCTAATTCAGTAAATGTATTGTTCTTTTCGTGTTTTCTTGTGTATTTCTTGTTTTGCGTTTTTTTTTTCTTTTTTATTGTTGTATATATTGTACAAATGCCATTCTGTATTTCTTGTTATGCGTTTATTTAGATTTTTTGTGTATATACTGTGAAAATGCCTATCTAGACTAGGCTGCGCAAATAAAATCACTCATTCGTTCATTATTTGCGTTTTTGCAGATACCATGGTGCCCGATACCACGGTCAAAAGTCGTTTTCGCAGTTACCATGGTATCTCATACCACGGTTAAAAAGCATTTTTAAAGCTACCGTGGTATGTACCGTGGTATCTGACCAGGTACCGTGGTATCTGGCAAGGTACCGCGGTATCTGGCAAGGTACCGTGGTATCCGGCCAGGTACCGTGGTATCTGGCAAGGTACCGTGGTATTTGACAAGGTATCGTGATCTCTGGCAAGGTGCCGTGGTATCTGGCAAGGTACCATGGTATCTAATATTCAGATACCCCGGTAGCTGCTTAAACGAATTTAGACCGTGGTATCAGATACCACGATAACTGCAAAAACGACTAATTGCAAATCCAGTTACCGCGGTAACAGACACCATGGTGTCTGCAAAAGCGCAACTATTCATTAATCTCCGGTAAGCTGTACCTACGCTCAATTTGATACTTCCCTGAGACGGTTAGAGTTTTATGCACAGAAAAGCAGCGAACTGCTTTGGTTGTGAAACGAAACTCAATGTTTCATGATTGTACTCAACGGCCAAATAAACACCATGATAATTCAATTGCTGTTGAGTAACCTATTTTTCATCTCATTTTCCTATCTCAGATTCATCTTTTTGTCGTTTTAATGTCATTTTTCCCCCTCCATCCGCATGATAAGCTTCGCTCTAGCGTTCCACTTCCCCCGAGAAACTAACATAATCATTGCTTACTTTTCATAGAATATTGCCCGGTCTCCCATCGCTTCGATGCACTTTCCTTTGGAGGTAATTGTCTCAGCGGTGACGGTGATCGGCTCTCTGAAAGCAGCTTGATGCCAATCTCCTGCCCACTTGGCGGGAATCACGCAACCTCCACCTAGAAGGAGAACAGCGCTTAAAGATTAACTGAAAAGGGCTGGGATAGGACAATCTAGTTACCCGTCACTTATTATTATACTTCATTTTTCTGCTATTCACGAATAATCGGTTTCAAATAGTGGAATTTCCGTGTGATTTGTGGTACATCTCTGCGCTTGTACTTTTGTTGTATGCCTTACGAGAAAGCTTTATGACTTTTGTTTGTTAAGGCCCTAAGCAATCTTCACCAATCTCATCACTGCCCACTGAAAAGCCGCGTTTGTGTTGAGATTAAAATTTCCCGCATCATAGTAGAATTTTCGTTGTGGGGACGGCTGCAGATATTCTGAACGTCATAACTAGAGTAGATAGTGGAAAATAAAAAAAATCCTTTAGCAGAATCCAAATAATTCAGTGTATTCAACGAAATGACACAAAAATAAGTTGGCTTTTCAGTTAAACTTTAACGTTTCACTGAAAAGGCAGCTTATTTTAAAGGACCTCTCGCACTATTTACTCTTCAACTTACAGTGTTTTAAACTATTTGAATACTTTAAAACTAGGCTGTGCTTTCGACAAACAACCCATGGATTTGGCTGTTTTAAGCCTTGCCCAGTAGGCTACCCGTTGACTGATTAAACAGATTACAAATTACAGAAAACAATTACATAACCGGTTTTTCTGATGGAAAAACTTCTCGCAGACAACCGTCGACAGCGTGCTACACTTCGAAGGTAGCAAAACAGGGCAAGTGAGAGAACCAGCGTGGTTTTGTTAGAGGGGTTAGAATGTACCATGCAAAATTGAGGTTTCCGGGTTTAAAAATAAATGGAGTGATTATGGAAGTAAGTTCCATAGTAAGCGGTTTTAGAAATAAATGGAGTCATTACGGAAGTAAGTTGCGTATTATAGGTAAGACAGGTCCTTTAACATCTCATACTTGATTACACCGAATTATTTTAACTCATCAAAGGGATTTTGTATTTTTTCACACGGGGCTACAGCAATAACGGTCAGAAGTAAATTTACCATCAGTCAGAAGTTAATTTACAACCGTAAATTTACCAATTACGCGGAAAAGCCCATTTCATCCATACTCACTATCTATATTTGTGTCTATATATATCTATATATATATTCGTGCCTCAGCCAATTATGGTATCCTTACCATTCCGCAAATTTCCCTTCAAAATGTCTTTCGCCACCCAATCACAACTATTAATCACTTAAAATTTTTCTCCTACTCCGCTCATTTCTGTATTTGTTGCGTCTCTCAAATATATTGCCTATATGCCACCTTCCGTAATCCGGGCGTCAACACCTCTGCCTTTCAGACATAGGCCTCTCCTTCCGGATCCATCTCACCGAAAACGGATGTCTGGAACCCGGAAAAAATATTGAAGGTGAAGCCATGCTTCAGACCTCTTCTTGCTCACGGACGAAACAAGACAGTATCATATCACATGCTTCTTATCCTTCTAAAAGCCTCATAAATTCCAGTCAGAGATTACACAAGTCGGAAGCCCCTCGTTTGTTATCGCGACAGTCCCGCCGGCTTTGAAATAGAAAGTCCGGTGAGAAACGGCCGAAAGAAAATGCGAATCCTGGAAAATGGTGAATTAGAGATAAAAGAAACCCGCTTCTACGAAAAATGATACAGACAACGAATTAAGCAGATTATTTCCAAGAAATTTCCATACCGATATTCTGGACCATAGACTACCAAGAATTCACAACTTCTTGAGGTCAGGGATCAAACTTTATTCGACCCAAAGCTGCCCTAAAGCTATTCATAATTTATGCCCGTAAAAGACGGAGTTACACTAAAAAAGAAAAAGAAGCAACAAAATAAATAAAAATATAGTTACACCGAGTGGGGAGAAGTGGATATGAAATGAGACCACCAGTACCGTGCCAATGGCCAAAGAGTAATGTTATAAGCTTTTGTTACTAGGCTAGCGTGTGAATAAAGTGTGTTCAAAACCTCTAACAGTGGTGGCAGCGGAGGGATTTTCCATGGAAAGTATACAATCGATCTCAAACCGCATCCGTCGAAACCCAGCCGAGATAATTACATCACACTCTATGGCGCGCCAGTTCCTACCGGTCAATTTTCTTCGTCTCTCCCAGGATAGCATCACCCTTGCAATGCTGCTTGGTATGTTATGACGACCTTCCCTGGCAAACGAGCGATAACTGGTTAAGGAATGGGGCCGCCACACCTTGCGGTAGGACGTTAGTTAGCCATCGCTCCTTACTGCGAACGAACTTTTGGACATATTCTTTATTTTAACCCGATCTCTCTCTCTCCTCTTACTTTCTCGTTTTTTTGCGGTTTTCCCCACCTTACTCTTAGTAAGTAAATGTATCCTGCCATGCAGTCTGGTAACCGACGAGCAGCCATGGCCGCTCGCGCTCGCCATTGTACATTATGCCGGCCTTACCTGGCCAACGAGCGATAACTGGTTAAGGAATGGGGCCACCAGCCCTCCCTCCTCCGTCCCGTATTCCCGCCATACAAGCATCATCACCCTCGATGGTGACAGTCAGAAGTCAGAACCTTAACGTTTACCTGGAAAGCCAACTTATTGCTTGTGGTTACAAACTGAATACTGAATTATTTGGATTCTGCAAAGGGATTTTTTTTTTTCCACTACCTGCTCTAGTTCTCACAGCGTAGATTCTACTACGACGCGGGAAATGTTAGTCTCAACACAAACGCGGATTTGCAGTGGGCAGTAGTGAGATTGGTGAAGATTGCTTAGTCTCTGCACAAAATAAACATAAAACTTTCTCGTAAGGCATACAACAAAAATATAAGCGCATAGGGGTATTACAAATCCCACGGAAATTTCACTATTTGAAAATCGATTATTCGTGAATAGCAGATCAAGGAAAGGAAGTAACGCATTTTCATAGGGTCTTCGAGCCTCTGTAAGTGAATAAGTGATGGGTAACTAGATTGACCTATCCCAGCCCTTTTCGGGTAAGCTTTAAGGATATATGTATGCGCATCTCCAAACTCTTTATACCGCCAGCAATAGTATGTAGTTGTTCGTCCGAAGGCCGTTGTTTGTGGTGGTACCCTGTCAAGTTCAAGTGTTGCACCTTCGAGGATATGGTCTGCTCCTTCGCCTACTTATGTTGCTCCTTTTGTAATGCTTGACTATTGCTGAATATGAGTTCTTAGTCATATGGTGGATATGACAGCATAGAAGACGTGGTCTCTAGCCACCTCGGAGTCAACTGCAAGGTTTTTTAAGCGGGCTTGCCTTTTGCATTCTGTCTTAAATGCGCTTTTTCGGTTGGGGACTCGGCAGTGCTTGGACTTGTACAGACTTGACAAGGTCTTGTAAAGACTTGTGTACTTGGAAGACAAAAAATTCCCCACGCGTTAGCCGCGATTATCCTCCCCTATTTGCGCTCCACTTTCGACGGATAGAGAATTAATCCGGATTTGATAAAGGATTGGCTTAAATGCGCTTGTCCGGCTGGGGACTCGGTGGTCTTAGAACTGTCAACTTCTGAAATTCTCCAATAGCCGGGGCTATCTTCTTGTACTCAATCCTCTTCTACATAGACAAATGACTTGGTTTTAATGAAAACAATAAACAATGTTCCTTCCATGAACTTTCTGACCGACCAAAAGGATATCACAAAATAAAAGGGGGACGAAGACAGATTTAGCAGTGGGTACTTAGCACCATGTCCTCCCGATATAAACAAGTATAATGGTCCCGTGCTATTAAGGCTTTGGTTTCTTTGTATTCAGTTTTTTGCGATCATTCTGTACTTTACCTTTCTGGCACTTTTATTCTATTGAAAAAGAGTGACATACGTAAACTACGTACAGTTACTACAAATACTGTAAAGACCTGCTTTATTTGCCTAAATCGTTTCGAAACCGGAGAATAATCCGAAAATACAAAGCTCCCGATATAACGGCAAAACTCCAGGAGCTTCATATTAATTTATCTGGACAAGCATATGAACGGCTAACTCCGTTTGCTTTGTTGATTTTTGTGTTTCTTTTGTTGTACCAGTGTTTCTTCAGTTGTTTATTTTGTTTCTTTCTATTCTTTACTCCACTATCTTCACATTGTTTTGTGCAGTGGCTTACAAATAAACTATTAGTGTTATAAGGAAAGGCTGACCTGACCAAGAATCCTTCGCTAAGGTAAACGAAGTGCGCTTCCATTTTCTACGCTTATGTCCCCTCACGAATTGCCCTACAATAACATTTCCCGATCTCAACGCTACTTATCATGTGGGGTCGAGGAACAGGGAGCTAATTGAATATTCCTAGAGCGGCCTTAATTCAAATCAAGAGCCCAGACAACAGAAACCCCACTTTTGATTAACCTCTAGACCATGATATCTTTAATTATCCTTTACTTCCATTTCGGCTACTATGGAAACATTTGGCAAACAAAGTCGACTAATAGTCGACTAAACAATGTATCGTTTGGTAAAAATTATTTTGTTTTGGACCTGGCTGTAATGATGCGCACTTTAAAGGCGCTAGAAAGTCTGCAAGCAAAACCCTTGAGACAAAAGCGATTCTAGTTCCTTGGGGATCACTAATATAGCGTTTGATCAAGGGTATGTTTTTTCACTTTTTGGTTAAGATGCGCACTTTAAGGGTGCTAGAGATACGTTAGCAAAACCCTTGTGGCACAAATGGGCCAAAATGCATCGTTTGATCTAAAGTTACTTTTTGACTTTGCAGTTAAGATGCGAACTTAGAGGAAGTAATTTGTTTGTTGTTTCATTTGTAAGAAAAACCCTTGAGGCAAAAATGAGCACGGCCTCATGGGGATCATGAAAATGTAAGGTTTGCTTAAATTATTTTTTTTTATTTGCTGTTAAGAGTAGTACTTTAAGGAATGGTCGGATCTTGGAGGTGACGACTTCTAAGCCAATCTAGTCAAATCTCTAATTTTCCAGCCAAATTTCATCGTCCCAGCACTTCTAGAAGTACCTTAACTTGCTATCACCGGAATTCCGCCCCCCCCCCTTTAACTTCCCCCACAGTGCCCGGATCCAATCCGGTAATGTAAATGATATATCTAGAGCATTTGATTGTTATTCCCACCAAGTTCCACCCGATCTCTCCAGTCTAAGCGGGTCACGTATTCCCCCTCCCCTAACAGTTGTCGCATCCGGTCCGCCCACGAAAAAGAACATCAGAGACATGTCGTCTGCGTTATTAAATTTCACTGGAATGCGATCACCCGTTCCAAAGTTACGCATGACTCAATATTCCGGATTCCCCCTCCCTCAGCTCCCCCCACGATGAGGGGATCAAGAAAATGTGTATCTCCAAGTCAGCATAATCGGGTCCATGATACGTCTGCCAAGTTTCGTCGTGAAAATCCCCCAAACCACCATCTCCGGAATTGACCGGAATTACAGGAAGCCCGGGAACAGTACCGGAAGCCGGGTTCAGCTCGTTGACAGAAATTTTTTCCAAGTCCAAAGTCGGAGTCGGAGCCGGGTTCGTTGGTGAAAATTCCCTCAACGAAAATGGCGCAACAAGGTCATTGTGTTGCATAATGATTTTTAGTCGTTGCGCAACATTTAATTATAGGTAGACAGTAATAGACCTGAGACAAATCCTCGAATGTACAAGAGATTCCTCCCCCTAAAAAATGACCGTGGTCTTGCAACAGATTCTAGTTACAAGCCCCCATCTGTGATGGAAATGTGGACCAACTTTCCTTACCCTAAATAAATCGGATGCAAGCTACGGGTAAACCATCTAGCAAAAGTTTCAAGCCCCGCATTGCCAGAGATGACCATGGTCGAACAACCAATTGCTACTTACAAGTCTCTCTCTTGTTTTACAGTTTTTATCCGACTCTGTTTTCAATGTGTACAGGACCCTACCACTGAAGATGTCAATCCCCCGAGACTTTTAAAATGATTCATCTCAAGAAGGGATTTTTTGTTGTTTTATCTGATGAGACGTACTTTATCGCCTCATCAAGGGTTTCACTCAGCGTGGAAGAAAACTCTTTCTATCTTAGTTCGAAAGTTTTTTTCCTTGCAGTAGGCCAACTTTCTAATAATCATCACTTTGAAAGGAGCAAGGGCTAAGCTCCAATTTCTTTAGAAGTGAGAGAACTTTTAAAGTTTAGCTGGCACACATGATACCATTTCTCAGTCCAAATCTCAAGCGCAGAAATCGAATGATAAACCCAGCAGAAATCACGACTAGAAATGGCTAATAAAATTAGACGGCACCACTTTCGGACCCGTGGGAAAATGCTATTTTCTCTATTTCTGTACACTTCTGTTTATTACGGAGATATTTTGGAGAAGGTAAATAATTACGTTACCAGAAAGTATCTTCAGCATATCTAGATTTTAGCCCACCTTCAAATTGAAACTGCTGTCTGCCGGCTCACATGCTAGGACCGTACTTTCCAGTCTAAAGCAGAAACCTGGTTTGAAGCAACGAACGCGTCACTCCACTCCACTTCACACACCGTAAGCTCTAGGTCTTGCAAATTCAAACACCCCCCCCCCCTTTTGGGACGAAGGCAAGAGTGAAGCTTTCTAAATGCAATACCGTATCATATTCATCAATCCGGCCTGAAGTCCAAATTTCCCATGAAAACCACACAGGTTTGACCATTACCATCCAAAAGGCAAACAGTGTTGCTCAAACAAAACGAAAGTGTTGCACCGCAACACAATTACAAAGAACGCAAAAACAAAATGTGCCCCCCCTCCTTTTGGGACGAAGGCAAGAGTGAAGCTTTCTAAATGCAATACCGTATCATATTCATCAATCCGGCCTGAAGTCCAAATTTCCCATGAAACCACACAGGTTTGACCATTGCCATCCAAAAGGCAAACAGTGTTGCTCAAACAAAACGAAAGTGTTGAACCGCAACACAACTACAAAGAACGCAAAAACAAAATGTGCCCCCCCCCCCCTTTTGGGACGAAGGCAAGAGTGAAGCTTTCTAAATGCAATACCGTATCATATTCATCAATCCGGCCTGAAGTCCAAATTTCCCATGAAAACCACACAGGTTTGACCATTGCCATCAAAAAGGCAAACAGTGTTGCTCAAACAAAACGAAAGTGTTGCACCGCAACACAATTACAAAGAACGCAAAAACAAAATGTGCCCCCCCCCCCTTTTGGGACGAAGGCAAGAGTGAAGCTTTCTAAATGCAATACCGTATCATATTCATCAATCCGGCCTGAAGTCCAAATTTCCCATGAAAACCACACAGGTTTGACCATTGCCATCCAAAAGGCAAACAGTGTTGCTCAAACAAAACGAAAGTGTTGAACCGCAACACAACTACAAAGAACGCAAAAACAAAATGTGCCCCCCCCCCCCTTTTGGGACGAAGGCAAGAGTGAAGCTTTCTAAATGCAATACCGTATCATATTCATCAATCCGGCCTGAAGTCCAAATTTCCCATGAAAACCACACAGGTTTGACCATTGCCATCCAAAAGGCAAACAGTGTTGCTCAAACAAACCGAAAGTGTTGCACCGCAACACAATTACAAAGAACGCAAAAACAAAATGTGCCCCCCCCCCCCTTTTGGGACGAAGGCAAGAGTGAAGCTTTCTAAATGCAATACCGTATCATATTCATCAATCCGGCCTGAAGTCCAAATTTCCCATGAAAACCACACAGGTTTGACCATTGCCATCCAAAAGGCAAACAGTGTTGCTCAAACAAAACGAAAGTGTTGCACCGCAACACAATTACAAAGAACGCAAAAACAAAATGTGCCCCCCCCCCTCTTTTGGGACGAAGGCAAGAGTGAAGCTTTCTAAATGCAATACCGTATCATATTCATCAATCCGGCCTGAAGTCCAAATTTCCCATGAAAACCACACAGGTTTGACCATTGCCATCCAAAAGGCAAACAGTGTTGCTCAAACAAAACGAAAGTGTTGCACCGCAACACAATTACAAAGAACGCAAAAACAAAATGTGCCCCCCCCCCCCTTTTGGGACGAAGGCAAGAGTGAAGCTTTCTAAATGCAATACCGTATCATATTCATCAATCCGGCCTGAAGTCCAAATTTCCCATGAAAACCACACAGGTTTGACCATTGCCATCAAAAAGGCAAACAGTGTTGCTCAAACAAAACGAAAGTGTTGCACCGCAACACAATTACAAAGAACGCAAAAACAAAATGTGCCCCCCCCTCCCCTTTTGGGACGAAGGCAAGAGTGAAGCTTTCTAAATGCAATACCGTATCATATTCATCAATCCGGCCTGAAGTCCAAATTTCCCATGAAAACCACACAGGTTTGACCATTGCCATCCAAAAGGCAAACAGTGTTGCTCAAACAAAACGAAAGTGTTGCACCGCAACACAATTACAAAGAACGCAAAAACAAAATGTGCCCCCCCCCCTTTTGGGACGAAGGCAAGAGTGAAGCTTTCTAAATGCAATACCGTATCATATTCATCAATCCGGCCTGAAGTCCAAATTTCCCATGAAAACCACACAGGTTTGACCATTGCCATCCAAAAGGCAAACAGTGTTGCTCAAACAAAACGAAAGTGTTGAACCGCAACACAACTACAAAGAACGCAAACACAAAATGTGCCCCCCCCCTTTTGGGACGAAGGCAAGAGTGAAGCTTTCTAAATGCAATACCGTATCATATTCATCAATCCGGCCTGAAGTCCAAATTTCCCATGAAAACCACACAGGTTTGACCATTGCCATCCAAAAGGCAAACAGTGTTGCTCAAACAAAACGAAAGTGTTGCACCGCAACACAATTACAAAGAACGCAAAAACAAAATGTGCCCCCCCCCCCCTTTTGGGACGAAGGCAAGAGTGAAGCTTTCTAAATGCAATACCGTATCATATTCATCAATCCGGCCTGAAGTCCAAATTTCCCATGAAAACCACACAGGTTTGACCATTGCCATCAAAAAGGCAAACAGTGTTGCTCAAACAAAACGAAAGTGTTGCACCGCAACACAATTACAAAGAACGCAAAAACAAAATGTGCCCCCCCCCCCCCCCTTTTGGGACGAAGGCAAGAGTGAAGCTTTCTAAATGCAATACCGTATCATATTCATCAATCCGGCCTGAAGTCCAAATTTCCCATGAAAACCACACAGGTTTGACCATTGCCATCCAAAAGGCAAACAGTGTTGCTCAAACAAAACGAAAGTGTTGAACCGCAACACAACTACAAAGAACGCAAACACAAAATGTGCCCCCCCCCCCTTTTGGGACGAAGGCAAGAGTGAAGCTTTCTAAATGCAATACCGTATCATATTCATCAATCCGGCCTGAAGTCCAAATTTCCCATGAAAACCACACAGGTTTGACCATTGCCATCCAAAAGGCAAACAGTGTTGCTCAAACAAAACGAAAGTGTTGCACCGCAACACAATTACAAAGAACGCAAAAACAAAATGTGCCCCCCCCCCCTTTTGGGACGAAGGCAAGAGTGAAGCTTTCTAAATGCAATACCGTATCATATTCATCAATCCGGCCTGAAGTCCAAATTTCCCATGAAAACCACACAGGTTTGACCATTGCCATCCAAAAGGCAAACAGTGTTGCTCAAACAAAACGAAAGTGTTGAACCGCAACACAACTACAAAGAACGCAAAAACATTTATTCAAACAATGTTTACAACGGGTACGTCAGCTACGATTCTTCATCGGCGATATTTCGGCCCTTTTTGGCAAGGGTCCTCGTCAGGCTGTCAATCTTCTGGTTCAACTTCGGGGAAGGAAACAAACCTGTAATCTTACAGGTGGGGGCACATTTTGTTTTTGCGTAAATATTCTTTGAGCCCAAGCTGACTTTGAAACATTTATTCAAACAATGTTTGCCCCCCCCCCCCTTTGGGACGAAGGCAAGAGTGAAGCTTTCTAAATGCAATACCGTATCATATTCATCAATCCGGCCTGAAGTCCAAATTTCCCATGAAAACCACACAGGTTTGACCATTGCCATCCAAAAGGCAAACAGTGTTGCTCAAACAAAACGAAAGTGTTGCACCGCAACACAATTACAAAGAACGCAAAAACAAAATGTGCCCCCCCCCCCCTTTTGGGACGAAGGCAAGAGTGAAGCTTTCTAAATGCAATACCGTATCATATTCATCAATCCGGCCTGAAGTCCAAATTTCCCATGAAAACCACACAGGTTTGACCATTGCCATCCAAAAGGCAAACAGTGTTGCTCAAACAAAACGAAAGTGTTGAACCGCAACACAACTACAAAGAACGCAAAAACAAAATGTGCCCCCCCCCCCCTTTTGGGACGAAGGCAAGAGTGAAGCTTTCTAAATGCAATACCGTATCATATTCATCAATCCGGCCTGAAGTCCAAATTTCCCATGAAAACCACACAGGTTTGACCATTGCCATCCAAAAGGCAAACAGTGTTGCTCAAACAAAACGAAAGTGTTGAACCGCAACACAACTACAAAGAACGCAAACACAAAATGTGCCCCCCCCCCCTTTTGGGACGAAGGCAAGAGTGAAGCTTTCTAAATGCAATACCGTATCATATTCATCAATCCGGCCTGAAGTCCAAATTTCCCATGAAAACCACACAGGTTTGACCATTGCCATCCAAAAGGCAAACAGTGTTGCTCAAACAAAACGAAAGTGTTGCACCGCAACACAATTACAAAGAACGCAAAAACAAAATGTGCCCCCCCCCCTTTTGGGACGAAGGCAAGAGTGAAGCTTTCTAAATGCAATACCGTATCATATTCATCAATCCGGCCTGAAGTCCAAATTTCCCATGAAAACCACACAGGTTTGACCATTGCCATCCAAAAGGCAAACAGTGTTGCTCAAACAAAACGAAAGTGTTGAACCGCAACACAACTACAAAGAACGCAAAAACATTTATTCAAACAATGTTTACAACGGGTACGTCAGCTACGATTCTTCATCGGCGATATTTCGGCCCTTTTTGGCAAGGGTCCTTGTCAGGCTGTCAATCTTCTGGTTCAACTTCGGGGAAGGAAACAAACCTGTAATCTTACAGGTGGGGGCACATTTTGTTTTTGCGTAAATATTCTTTGAGCCCAAGCTGACTTTGAAACATTTATTCAAACAATGTTTGCCCCCCCCCCCCCCTTTGGGACGAAGGCAAGAGTGAAGCTTTCTAAATGCAATACCGTATCATATTCATCAATCCGGCCTGAAGTCCAAATTTCCCATGAAAACCACACAGGTTTGACCATTGCCATCCAAAAGGCAAACAGTGTTGCTCAAACAAAACGAAAGTGTTGCACCGCAACACAATTACAAAGAACGCAAAAACAAAATGTGCCCCCCCCCCCCCTTTTGGGACGAAGGCAAGAGTGAAGCTTTCTAAATGCAATACCGTATCATATTCATCAATCCGGCCTGAAGTCCAAATTTCCCATGAAAACCACACAGGTTTGACCATTGCCATCCAAAAGGCAAACAGTGTTGCTCAAACAAAACGAAAGTGTTGAACCGCAACACAACTACAAAGAACGCAAAAACAAAATGTGCCCCCCCCCCTTTTGGGACGAAGGCAAGAGTGAAGCTTTCTAAATGCAGAACCGTATCATATTCATCAATCCGGCCTGAAGTCCAAATTTCCCATGAAAACCACACAGGTTTGACCATTGCCATCAAAAAGGCAAACAGTGTTGCTCAAACAAAACGAAAGTGTTGCACCGCAACACAATTACAAAGAACGCAAAAACAAAATGTGCCCCCCCCCCCCCTTTTGGGACGAAGGCAAGAGTGAAGCTTTCTAAATGCAATACCGTATCATATTCATCAATCCGGCCTGAAGTCCAAATTTCCCATGAAAACCACACAGGTTTGACCATTGCCATCCAAAAGGCAAACAGTGTTGCTCAAACAAAACGAAAGTGTTGAACCGCAACACAACTACAAAGAACGCAAAAACAAAATGTGCCCCCCCCCCCCCTTTTGGGACGAAGGCAAGAGTGAAGCTTTCTAAATGCAATACCGTATCATATTCATCAATCCGGCCTGAAGTCCAAATTTCCCATGAAAACCACACAGGTTTGACCATTGCCATCAAAAAGGCAAACAGTGTTGCTCAAACAAAACGAAAGTGTTGCACCGCAACACAATTACAAAGAACGCAAAAACAAAATGTGCCCCCCCCCCCCTTTTGGGACGAAGGCAAGAGTGAAGCTTTCTAAATGCAATACCGTATCATATTCATCAATCCGGCCTGAAGTCCAAATTTCCCATGAAAACCACACAGGTTTGACCATTGCCATCCAAAAGGCAAACAGTGTTGCTCAAACAAAACGAAAGTGTTGAACCGCAACACAACTACAAAGAACGCAAAAACAAAATGTGCCCCCCCCCCCTTTTGGGACGAAGGCAAGAGTGAAGCTTTCTAAATGCAATACCGTATCATATTCATCAATCCGGCCTGAAGTCCAAATTTCCCATGAAAACCACACAGGTTTGACCATTGCCATCAAAAAGGCAAACAGTGTTGCTCAAACAAAACGAAAGTGTTGCACCGCAACACAATTACAAAGAACGCAAAAACAAAATGTGCCCCCCCCCCCTTTTGGGACGAAGGCATGAGTGAAGCTTTCTAAATGCAATACCGTATCATATTCATCAATCCGGCCTGAAGTCCAAATTTCCCATGAAAACCACACAGGTTTGACCATTGCCATCCAAAAGGCAAACAGTGTTGCTCAAACAAAACGAAAGTGTTGAACCGCAACACAACTACAAAGAACGCAAAAACAAAATGTGCCCCCCCCCCCCCTTTTGGGACGAAGGCAAGAGTGAAGCTTTCTAAATGCAATACCGTATCATATTCATCAATCCGGCCTGAAGTCCAAATTTCCCATGAAAACCACACAGGTTTGACCATTGCCATCAAAAAGGCAAACAGTGTTGCTCAAACAAAACGAAAGTGTTGCACCGCAACACAATTACAAAGAACGCAAAAACAAAATGTGCCCCCCCCCCCTTTTGGGACGAAGGCAAGAGTGAAGCTTTCTAAATGCAATACCGTATCATATTCATCAATCCGGCCTGAAGTCCAAATTTCCCATGAAAACCACACAGGTTTGACCATTGCCATCCAAAAGGCAAACAGTGTTGCTCAAACAAAACGAAAGTGTTGAACCGCAACACAACTACAAAGAACGCAAAAACAAAATGTGCCCCCCCCCCCTTTTGGGACGAAGGCAAGAGTGAAGCTTTCTAAATGCAATACCGTATCATATTCATCAATCCGGCCTGAAGTCCAAATTTCCCATGAAAACCACACAGGTTTGACCATTGCCATCAAAAAGGCAAACAGTGTTGCTCAAACAAAACGAAAGTGTTGCACCGCAACACAATTACAAAGAACGCAAAAACAAAATGTGCCCCCCCCCCCCCTTTTGGGACGAAGGCAAGAGTGAAGCTTTCTAAATGCAATACCGTATCATATTCATCAATCCGGCCTGAAGTCCAAATTTCCCATGAAAACCACACAGGTTTGACCATTGCCATCCAAAAGGCAAACAGTGTTGCTCAAACAAAACGAAAGTGTTGAACCGCAACACAACTACAAAGAACGCAAAAACAAAATGTGCCCCCCCCCCCCCCCCTTTTGGGACGAAGGCAAGAGTGAAGCTTTCTAAATGCAATACCGTATCATATTCATCAATCCGGCCTGAAGTCCAAATTTCCCATGAAAACCACACAGGTTTGACCATTGCCATCAAAAAGGCAAACAGTGTTGCTCAAACAAAACGAAAGTGTTGCACCGCAACACAATTACAAAGAACGCAAAAACAAAATGTGGAAAGTCTTCACCACTAAGGCGTGTGCTTTAAGCCTGGAATGAAAATCGGCCGAAATTAAAATTCGTCCGCGGATCGAAAAACAGGAATCCTCTAGGCAAGAAGCTGCGGAAGAAAAAATAAGTAATCCGACTATTGGCCAATTTAGCAGAAATGCTAAACTGGTCCAGCCGTGTTCAAGACCAAACTCGATCCTTCCAGAAAGCTCACGAGTGGAAAAATAAATACGACTTGCTGCCAGCAAGATCAAATCACTCGGATTCTCTCATCTGAAAGATCTTTAAGAAAACGGAAACATGATGAACTCTAAACTACTGACTAATCTCTTTAGACCCTCAGTCAGCGACTAGATTGACTGAAAACTTCAAAGATTTCTATCCAATAAACGAAAATGTAATTCCACGCAAGAGTGCTTGGGATCCATAATCTTGATCTTGCTTTAGAAGGGTTTCTGGGTTAGCGGAAGTGTCCACGGCGGAAAACGTAAAGAATAGCCTTTAACAGAGGAGATAAAAACACCTCAAGTACGCAATAACGAGATGGCTAAAGATCGAGCTTTTTGAACACATATAACGTTTAGCAAATTCAATCACCGGTTTCTACTCCTTTTCATCTATTCCTTCTCTTCGACTTGCAATTCCAGATCAGACTTTACAAAAAAAAATATAATCATGTCATTTCTTAGTGGTGTTCTTCATCTAATTATGGAGAATTGTATCGTCACTGGGATGGCAAAAAAAATAGAACAAGTGTTGATAAAGAAAAGGATCCCCATTATTTGAAGGGCCGTGGTATTTTAACCAGGTATAGCTATCTGGATAGTCTGCATATCGTCGATTCCCCCTTTTATCATACTTTCATGTTACTAAATGGGGTGTAAAAATAAAATAAGGATTGTAAGAGCTACTATTGTAGCAGCGCTTGTCTAAAGTTTGAGAAATCTTAATTTCAGCTCTGAGTAAATCAGTAAACTCAAATAGAAAAGGCCCAATCATAATCATTTAAACGGTGTGCCTAGAACATACATTTCCAGAACTATTCATATTTAGTCCTCGAGTTCATTTCGATTGATGCTTCCTCAGGAAGGACAAACAAAACGTAACATGCGAATACAAAAGGAAGAAGAAGACAAAATTTACTATCAACGGTCATCACAACCCGATGAAAAATTCTTAAGACTGTGTAGTTGTATGGTAGTTGTACGAAAAAGTTGCATGTATTGATATGTAGTAGTATGGAATACTTTGATTTAACATGCCGCCGACTGGGTTAGTCTTAAGTAGTAGTATCCGACAGCATCCAATCTTGCTGTGGTAGCATCCATTTTGCTAGTAGTAGCATGCAGTGGCAACAGTTGCTACTGTATGCTAATTTTTCGTACAACTCCATACGAATAATTCTCGAACATTTTTCATCGAGAACATACTCTCTCGTGACGAGAAAACAATGATGCTAGGGCTCATTCAAAAACACAAATGGTGGTTGTCATTCCAGATAGTTATAATGTATATTTTCCAGTATTTCAACATAGCTGAATACTTTAAAACATAGGCTCTGCTTCAAATACCAACAGGTTCGACTGTTTCAAGGCCCATTGATTCTAGCGAAAATAGAACAAATTATATGAGAGCGTCACAAAATACCCCCTTCAACCCCCCGAGGTTCGAACCTAGAAGTAGGACATCTAGTTTCACTCGAGTCTGAGCACATCTGGCATCGTCTCGGATCATCTAGGGTGAGTAAATTTCTACTTTCCAAGTTTAGATCCATTCGTTTGATCCCTAGACGTGTCACACTAAATTAAAATTCATTATATTCTCCAAATATTCTTTTACAACGAATAGCATAGGACGTCAACAAAAATAATAACCCTTTTTGGTTTATCATATAGCTTATGGCGGTTACATATAAACGATACATATAAATATAAATAAATTTCTACTTCCGGTACCCCCCTCCAGCTCCCCTCACCGCGGCCGAATCTGGCTTTGACACATAAATGGATACTACAAAGCATCTTCCCTAACCACCTATCAAGATTCATTCGAATCTGAGCATTTTCAGGAAAATTTCGACCCCTCCCCCCACCGTGCCCGGAACCTAAAATATGTCATCTACGGCATATGACTACTCTAATTTCCATGTTTCATTCAAATCGCTACACTAGTTTGACCACTATGCGAGCCAGAAAATGTCCGGGACTCCCTCTCCAACTCCCCCCCCCCCCACACTGTGGCCGAATACGACTCGAACCCATAAACGTCGCATCTCTGACATCTCCTCTTAGAGTCCATCAAGTTTGACGCGAATCGGAGCACATCTGCAAATTTACGGTTCCCTCTTCATCCTCCTACCGTGGCCGAATCCGGTCAAGAGGTCAAATAATAAATCTAGGACGCAGAAACTTATTAGGCCTACTTTTCAACTTGCATCCCATTCAGCCTATTCGTTTGATTTTCGGATAAAAGAACGGAAGATTTCCTAGTGCATTGTGTCGGGTCACTAATGTGCCTGCCATGCTTCATTGTCCTTGGCACGCCATCACTGGAATTCCGGGAAACTCCCTCCAACTGGCTACAACACTCCCCAACGAGCTCCGAAACAATCTGGTTCTGCCACGAACGTATCCAGGGCTTACGATTGTTCTCCCCACCAAATTCCATCCCTATCCCTCGATTCTAAGCCTTTTCACGAGCTTTCCGGTGCCCCCTCCAACTCACCCCCGCAAGTAACGAATCCGGTCCAGAACGATTCAAGATGCGAGTATTACCCTTTTGGATGTTTCTTCGTCGTTATAAAAAATCATTGACAACAGAGCTCAACCAGCGCACGACCTTCTACACTGCTTCCTAGCCGATGACTAAAAATTAGTGTCTTTTTCTGTGTATTTATGTCTTTTGTTTATTTTCTTTTATTTACTCCACTTTTTGAAATGGCGGATTAGAAATAAATTACTTACTTACTTTAGAACTGAAACGGAACATGTGAAATGATAGCTCTTTGCACTTGCCAAGTTTCATTCAAATCCGATTACCCGTCCAAAAGGTATGCATGACACTAGATTCCGGATTCCCCATCCCTCCAATCCTCCAACAATTTTTGGATCGGAGTAAAGACTATTCTCATGTCAGTCTGTTCGGTTTCCTGAAATGCCTGCCAAGTTTCATCGTCCTGGTACATCAGGAAGTACTGAACTCGCGGCATCACCGGAATTCCGGACCCCCCTCCAACTCCCCCCGCAGTGAACGAATTCAGTCCAGTTATGTAGCGATAGATCCAGGACTTGTGCTTGTTCTTCCCACCAAGTTTCATCTCGATCCGTCCACTCTAAGCGTTTCCCAAGATTTCCGGTTCCCGTCTTCAACTCCCACCAAAGTTACCGGATCCGGTTCGGAGTCGAACTGGGTCGTCTGAGGCACGATAACTTTCTAAATATCAAGTTTCATTAAGATCCGATCACCCTTTCGAAAGTTACACATACCTCAAATTTCCGGAGTCTCCCTCCCTCGCTCCCCCCAGATGGTCGGATCGGGGAAGGCCCGAATTCGAGCCAGAAAATCGAAGAAGACAGTTGTTTGTCAAATTTGAGCCCCAAAGTGAGCCTTAAGCACTTTGTGGGATCGTGGAAAAAGGCCTTAGGTTTGAACTTCATCATATTCGTCCACGCCGTTCTAAGTTAGGTCATCCGAATTAACACATCTCTACTGTACACATAAGATGAGGCTCTTCCACACGACCCCACCCCAACGCCAAACAGCGAGACGCAACTACTTCCATGACAATTCTATTAAACTGAAAGGATGGAAAACTGACATTTTTGTTTGATTTATAAATTGCTGGAATAAACAATTTCATAAGAAAAGGCGTGGCTTGAAGGCCAAGTCAAGTCACGAAAATATGTGAATGTTTTATGCGTTTGTTTGCGAAAGGAGGGAGGAACGTCGCGGGTGCTTTCCAAGATAAAGCCCAACCTTCTATTTCTGCTGCTTTATGGCACTAGTGTTGGCTAAAGCACGCATCTACTTCCTGCAGACAGGCTGCGCATTTTCACTTAAATCAAGACAATAAAATATAACAATATAAAAATCATAACGGAGAGAAAATCTCAAAATCTTGTCCCAGGTAAAAGACGCGTAGTAAAAGATTGCGTAGATTGCGCGTGACATAGTAGTCCACTTAGAGTGCTGCCGAGCTCATCTGACACAAAAAACGCTTGAAGTGGCAACGCCAGAGGCACAACTGTTGTTGTTGTTTGTTTTTTGTTTTTTTTTTGGGGGGGGGCTATTTACCGATTGGCTGGTCATTTTTCCCGAATGTTTTTGCAGAAAAAACACTAAACGACTAATTTTAAGAAAAAAAAGCTGTTTTTAGAAAAAAACCTACTGTTTCGATGAAAAATTGACTGATGTTCAGAAAAACCGACTGTTTTCACGAAAAGTTAACTATTTTTACGAAAAACCGCGGGGCTTCGCGCCGACTCGGTTATTTTTTACCTACTAGCCAACAACATTGGGGGGGACAGTCCTCCCTCCCTCCCCATACGTGACGCCCCTGGATACCTCTATACCTCTCGGTATTGTCACAGGTTTTATCAAGATATTCTATAGAACTTTGCTCTGCGATACTCTTCCTAGTTTACTTTCTCCATCTTTCACCTATTTATCTATATATCCCTTCGGCTTCTATCATAACCATGAATATCCTAGCATCATGACTTGGGTATTTCTCCCCCAGTTTCAGCTGACTGCCGTGTTTACACAAGGTCGGGATTTGAACGTATGTCATTCAAAGTGCCTTGGGCTAAGAACTTCATCCGTGACACAGAATAGTAGTGCTTCGGCTCACCCTAATGTGAGAAGCACTTAGTTCGGACCCTGTGTATATGTTTATGTCTCACGTCTATATACATTTTCCATCAGTAAATTACAAACGCAGATGGTCCATCTCGGCTAGTAGGCCCCGAGCTTCGCTGGATTTTGTGAATTCCAGTTCCACTCGGGTGTCTGAATCCCCTTGACCGAGGAACTTCTGGACTGACTGCGAAGGAACAGGTAGTCCCTTGCCATTATTGACAGAACAGGACCGGACTGGGGCATTGCGGGTGGAGCTGTAGGCGGTTTCCCGGAATGCCGGTGATCACGACTTGGGGTACTTCCATATTATCTATGACGAGGAAACTCTGCAGTCGTATCAGGGACCGGACCACATTGGATTGGAAATAGTCACATTCCCCGATTCGATCATCGTGTTGGATGGAGGGATGTTGAATCCGGAATCTAGTGGCATGAATAACTTTCGAATGGGTTATCGGATGTGAATAGAACTTGACAAGTGGCAAGAGCTTATGCCTCAGATCGCCCGTTTCAAGTCCAGACCAATTCCGATAATGATGTGCGGAGCTCGAAGGGAGCAGCTGAAAATCTCGTGAAAACCCTTCAAACTACTTTGGTCAGATCCAGTTCGGGCACAGAGTGATCGCAGCTAGAGTATTTGCTTCTACCATCGACTGGGTTATACGTGAATCGGAACCAGAGTACGACAAAACTTCTATTCTGAAACGGTTGTCAATGAGTGGAATAAGCATTTCAGATTAACTAGATCAAGCCGTCTTCTGATGAAAGGAATATCGGGAGAGAGATCCATCCTTGACAACTGCAAACCATATATGACGAAGATGCTAACCTGACTGTTCTTACAAGTGCAATATGAGCTTTCAGCTCTTGTTTACTTCCCATTCGAACTTTTTGGTCCACCATCGTGAAAATAAAGCTTGGAATATTTTTGGGACCATATCCGAAGGTTAAGTTTGATTTTAAAAAACCACTAGAAGAACAACAACTGAACAAATTTCAGTTTTAGTATTTTAAACTGGATCGGAGTGTACCGTTTTTGTCTCTGGTTTGACGAATTATGAAAAATATGATTTTAGTTTTTACAGATTTGTCCTGCCACCCCTAGATAGACCAGCGCTTTTTGGGGTAGCCCAAGGAATCTTTAGGGTTGTGATATCCCTATGCTGATCAGACTTATTCTGATGAGCCACAATCAACTCGGGAGCGAATTTCAACCGATCTTCAGATCTTAATTTGCTCCAAAATGCAAATTACAGTAATTAAGTTATCTGTTTGTACCTTCATGTACCTTGTTGTCATGTATCGCTATTTAATCGCTCGAACAAAACTCAGCCGACGCATCCATTCAACGCAGTCAAATATCTTCACAATATTTGCGACCTCCTTTCACGAAGATCGACGTTAGATCAACAATGCTCTACCAAATCAAACTACTATTAAATCACTTGTTGGCCCCTTCCCCAACCTCGCGGGCCTAGAGACGATCCCAAAAGATTTATACGAGGTTATTACTCTTTTTGATTTCCTTGTTGCATCATTTTATCACAACAGGAAAGCCATTTACGGTAGTCCGCGTGGAATGGTACACTCTTCAAATGGGATGGCTATTAGCAGGATGGAGTGTGAGACTGAGGGGACGGAGAAGATTTACGGGGATGAGAAGGGTAAAAAGGACCCTCAGTAGCCGTGACTGATTTAATGTTGGAGCTTTGTGGATAAGAAGATGCAGAACAAATTACAGCATCAGCTGGCCACGCCATCGCCGCCATCATTAATTACCGACGCGTTTTCGGAGAAGGGAAAAACGGGGAAGGGCAGGGCCCCTGTTCTGTTGGTTTTCTTTTTCTTCAATTCCTTGGGACAGGAGCCTTGTTCCGAGGCAGGAACCCTGCATTGCGGCAGGACGCACAAAACAAGACTTTCAGAAGATTTGGTAGATAAAGTGGCAATAAGGACACGACATCACTTGGTGACCTCACTCTACAATACTTCTCAAGAAACTAAAGTCTAGCAAAAATCTACACAAGTTTTTGCTCCTCCTCTGTGCTTTCTGGTTTGTACCTGATCCTCAGGAAAAAGACACCAGTCGAATGCGTTCTTGTTGTTTTTTTTTTCAAATATCTCCGTTTTCTTCTGTACCTTCCTCGTCGCATGCGCAATCACCGAATCGTGGAGAAGTTTTTTGTCTTGGACCCAACTGTCAAGCTAAAAGAAATAAGTGAACATCTTCTGCCATCATTCATCCGCCTTCCTGCCCATAGCCCAATGCGCCAGTTAATGCAGTAAATTTATTTTTCTTTTCGTGTTTCGTTGTGTATTTCTTGTTTTGCGTTTATTTAGCTTTACTTGTCGTTCTAGATTTTGTGTACCGTCTGTATTTATTGTTAAGCGTTCATTTACCTTTTTTTCTGTCTGTAGCCTACTGTGCAAACGGCTTATTTTTTATTCAAACAATGTTTACAACGGATACGTCAGCTACGATTCTTCATCGATTCTACGATTCTTCATCTTCGGCCCTTCTTGGCAAGGGTCCTGGTCAGGCTGTCAATCCTCTGGGTCAACGTCGGGGAAGGAAACAAAAGGAAGGAAACGAAATATCACTGATGAAGAATCGTAGCTGACGTATCCGTTGTAAACATTGTCTGAATAAATGTTTCAAAGTCAGCTTGGGCTCAAAGAATATTTGCCTTATTATTAGGCTGCACGTAAAATTATTCATTCATTCATTCACTAGCGATTGTGATAATAGCCCCAACCCTTTCAACCCACGAGCTTTGTTACTGGAACTTTGTTAATTACTTCAACAGCACCGTCGAATCAGAAACCATACAAGAGTTGCCTGGGTCGACTCCAGTCAAACCAGCTCTGGAATACCGAGTGGGAACTCCTGTATTCTTCTTGGTATCTTCTACGCTATTTTTCTTAAAGGACCCCTCTTGATTATTCTGCCTTTTATAATATACCTAGCTCTCTTATGGAATCATAAGCTTCTAAAATTCACACCTTCCTCCATTGTTTCGTTTGTGCCTGCGAATTTTTAGCACTTTTTCAGCCGTGTCGAGTTTTGCCCGTCACACAACGTAAAGTTTGCCGGAATCTTCAAAGTCTGCTGACAACTCTTTCACATGTAAGGATATGGGAGTCTTCTATTTTTGACTTTTTTATTTCTTAGTTTTCCGTGTTTTTAACCACGGCGCGGTCCGTTTTCGTTTTGCGCCCAGCCGCCGCGTCGGAGAGACAAGCGCTAACAAGAAAACCGCTAAATTCGGGTGGAAAGTACTTTCGAAAAAAGTTTTCTCTGATCCATTTCATAGTGAAAAGATCATTTCTAGTAAGAGTTGTACTTTAACAAAGGATTTCCGGAAGAATAAAGCGTAGGCTATAGAACTGAACCGAATACCCGTGGATTAATCAAATGACACGCAGATTCTCCAGACCAGTCAAAGGAGCTACGGAATGCCGGGCTGGAATGGCACTGGGTCAATCCGCACAGGCAGAGCTGATCGACAAAACCAACTCGGTAATATTGTGGGAATCCAGGGTTGGTCGGAACCAGTCAAACCAGCTCTAAAATACCGCGTGGGAATTCCACCGGATCAATCCACTGACACAGGGTTAATCAAGACCAGTCAAACAAACCCTGGAATGACGGGTGGGAATGACACCTGATCAGTTCGTTGACCCAGTTGCATCATTCAACTTGTAATCAGCTAGAGAGAGTTACTACAGTAGGGACTCACCTTATCACAGTGGAACTGTGGAAGAGCGATTTAAGGTAAGATAACCGTTCCAGAATGGCCATCGGCTTACCAGCCGAAATGACCGAATCTTAGAAACCCTACCCTTGCGATTACAAGGGAGGTGATCACAACCAAACACGATAAAGTTGACTGACTGTCTCCTTTGTTATCTAAATTATCTTCTTTATTCTGCTCGTCTCCTATTTTCTTCACTTCAATGGTTCAAGTCTGTCAAATTGGTATGCTTCCGGAACCTTTTGGGGCCTTCTTAATTTTTATGAAGCATGGTGGTGTCAGCGAAGCTTACACGCTTTTAACTAGTCCCAAGGGGGCAGCCAACGATAAACTGATATGAGAGGACCGTTACCAAGCAGTAAGACCGATACCATGTCTCCTTCTGCGGGTTTGGATTTTTCTCTAAAATAAAAGCTAATAAAACGATCCAAAAGTGAGGATTTATTTGCTGCTTCGCCTCGCTCTCCTCCTTTCTTTTATGTACCTTTACACACCATTAAGAACATTACGTCCAACAGAAAGCCGTGAGTCGATAGCAGTTTAGCGCATTATCCGTCTCAGGCAATCGATCCTTTGTCCATATCTTGCCGCACTAAAAGCTCTTTCTTTAAAAGCGTCCGTAAAAGGTGACGATTTTCTCACCTCATTAGTCGATCGAGGCCATAGCAAGACAACAGGCCAGAAGAGAAGATTCGTCGCTCGATTCGCCTCACTAAAGCTTATTTGACTGAGGGGAGGGGGGGGGCGAATTTCGCCTGGCCCAGCGATTCTTAAGGCAGGTACCCACAGAACGCGAATTCGGGTTCACTAGAGGCGTATTCTCGCCGTTCCCCGAGGACTCCTCGGGGAATCAAAGGGAACGGCGAGAATAGAGGGAGTCACTCCACGCGGACTCCGCGTACAGAAACAGCGAGAACACGGGGAATGCTTTCAAAATGGATTCTGTTCGAAAAAATTATGCAGTTGACGAAATTAGTCTCGATCCACTTTACTTTTGGTTTTGTTTATTCTGATTGTTTTTAATTAATTTTACATTGCACCAACACCAGCAAAATTGCTTCCCCTCCGAATCTGAAAGGGAGTCTTTTTTGATGATGGTGATGATAATCGGAGCCTTCCCCGTCCGTGGGAACTCGCGAGAATACGGGGAGTGAGTCCCCGGGACAGACAAAAACGCCCGGACTCCTCAAGTGGAATCCTCGGGAAACGGCGAGAATACGCCTTCGGCAAATTCTGCGTCGGAAGCGGACAAATCCACGTCGTCAGAGACCAAAAATTCGCGCACTATCCTTTCGACTCCCAAGTCGATTTTTATTCACGTCGCGTCTAAATTCGTAAGCGGAAAAACTCGCATTCTGCGGGAACCAACATTTACCGCTGGGTTACGTTACGTTACGGTTAGATTAAAGTTTAACTGAAAAGCAAACTTCTTTTTGTATCATTTAGTTGAATACACAAAGTTATTTGGATTCTGCTAAGAGATTTTTTGATTTTCCACTATAAGCATTCGTACTGAGGTTCAGAATATCTACGGCTGTCCCCACAGCGCAAATTCTACTACGACGCGGAATATTTGAATCTGAACACAAACGCGGCTTTTCAGTGGGCGGTGATAAGCTTGCTGAACATTAGTTGCGTTTTTGATCCGAATTCTCCTCGCGATTCTCCTCCGAATTCTCCTATTTCGCGTTTTCGGACTATTCAGACGAAGTGAATTCTCCTTTTCTTGCGTTTTTGTCAGAATCGAGAACGGGGAAAGCCTCGCGATTCTGCAGAATCGAGAATTTGCTCCGATGGTGAATTGTCGATTCTCCTCTCTCCGTTCTCTTCCCTGATTGGTCAAAAGAGTTCGGATGTTCAATATCCATATACACGTATACCGGGTTGCGGACGAGATGCAAAATTAGTGTTTTTGTCAAAAGCGAGAATGGAGAAGTCAGAGGAGCAAAAACGGTAATTTGTATGAGAATCGAGAATTCCGAAGCGAGAATTCGGAACGGAGAATTCGGATCAAAAACGCAACTATTGCTTAGTGCCTGAGCAAAAAATTTCATAAACCTTTTTCGTCAAGCATGCGACACAGGTAGTACCACAAATCTGACAGGGAAATTCAACTATTTGAAAACTGATTATTCGTGAACAGCGGAACAACGAAGTAACGCATTTTCATCGGGTCTTCAAGCCTCTTTAAGTGAATAAGTGAGGGGTAACAAGACTGTCCCATCTCTGCCCTTTTGAGTTAAACTTTAAGGAAGATAATTTGTTCTTGGAATGTGCGACGTAGGACAAAATCGAATGAACTTTTAGTGAACCATTAGACATGATCACTGTTCCTATAGCCCGCTAGTACCGGACTATCTAGTGGTTTGCAAACTTTGTTCACAAGCCTCTCTGAAGCTCAGTGTTAGAGCAGTGGCCTTGTAAGCCAAACGTCGTGGGTTCAAATCCCGCCTGAGGAGCACTTTTGCCTTTCAGTTCACTACTTACAAATATAATAGATAAAATCACTGTTTGAAGAAGGGAAAAAGACTGTTTTGTCACGTTCTTCGTCGGAAGGAAAACGAAACTCTTAGGGAGATGACCTCTGACGACACTGGGACAATTCAGTACACACTTCAAATTGGGTCAGTTTGCCCAGAAGACATTTTGATCCTAGGATTACAATATTTTCTTTCACTAACGGCGTAGCAACTTTTAGCCACGGAAAAATCAGCTAATTTTAGTATTTTCTTTTCATTCCCCACAAAAATTCGGGAAAAATCGCAGCAATAAATTAAATATAAATATATTCTGTATGTCCGTAATAGCAAAACATAATATGGCTAGCAGAGGATCGTCATGACTTAAAGTGTAAAGCATGGGTAGTCAGAGGCGTCACTAGCCAAAATGTTTGGGGGGGGGAGAGGCATTTACCGACTGGCTGGTAATTTTTACCGACTGTTTCTGCTGAAAAAACGGCTGTTTTAACAACAAAAAATGGCAGTTTTGAAAAAAATCGGCTGATTTTCAGAACAAGAGCTGTAAGCTCATATGGCACTTGCATGTGTCAAGATGATTTGATTGATCAAAAGTAAGTTTCGACTTTGCGGTTGAGATGCGCGCTATAAGGGAGCTGGAACTTCATTTGTAAGCAAAACCCTTGAGGCAAAACTGCTAATGGGCTGATGGGCATCACGAAAATGCATATATTGCTTAAAAGTATTTTTTTTACTTTGCGGTCAAGATTGGTACTTTAAGGAATAATCGGATTTGGGAAGTAGCAATTTCTAAGCAAATGTTGTTGAGTCTCCAATATTCCAGCGAAGTTTCATCGTCCTAGCACATCTGGAAGTACCTTAACGCGCGATCACCGGAATCCCAGACCCCCCTCCCCCTCCTCCAGCTCCACCCACAATAACCGGAGCCAATCCTGTTCTGTAAATGATTAATCCAGAGCATCTGTTTGTCATTCCCACGAAGTTCGATCCAGATCACACCAGTCTAAGCGGGTCAAGTATTTTCCGCCCTCCCCCCGATAATTGCCGGATTCGGTCCGGAAATGAACAAAGGTCACAAGAGAAAAATGTCCTCTGTTTAATTATTAAATTTCACTCGAATCCGATCACCCGTTCCAAAGTTACGCATGACTCAATATTCCGGATTCCCCTCCCTCAACTCCCCCCCCCCCAAGATTATCATATCGAGGATTTTTTTTTTATTCCAAGTCAGTTTGACCGGGTCCCTGATATGCCTTCCAAGTTTCGTCGTGAAAATCCCCCAAAAAACGGAATTCCGGGATACCCCTCCTCCCCCCCCCCTCAAGTGCCCGGATCCAGTCAAATTATGTAAAAGATTTACATGGGCCAGATGTTTGTTCTTCCCAGCAAGTTTCACTCCGATACCATCATTCTAACCGTTTCTCGAGATTTCCGGTCCACCCCCCCCCCCCACCCCACCCAGCTCCCCCGCGGTGCACGTAGCCAATCCGATTCAGCAAATGACTTACCTAGAGCATCTGTTTGTTCTTCCCACAAAGTTCCATCCCGATCCCTCCATTCTAAACGGGGCACGTATTTTCCGCCCCCCCCCCCCCAATAGTTGCCGGATCCGGTCCGGATATGACAAAAATCATCGGAGAAATGTCCTCTGTTGAATTCTTAAATTTCACTCGAATCCGATCACCCATTCCAAAATTACGCATGACTGAAAATTTCGGATTCCCCTCCCTCCACTCCCCCCACCATTATCTGATCGACAAAATTTTTATTTTGAAGTCAGTTTGATTGGGTCCCTGATATGCCTGCCAAGTTTCATCGTGAAAATCCCCAAAACCACCATCACCGGAATTCCGGGACCCCCCCCCCATAAGTGTCCGGATCAAGTACAATGGTCTAAAGGACTTATCTAGAGCAGATGCTTGTTCTTCCCAGCAAGTTTCACTCCGATCCCTCCATTCTAACCGTTTCTTGAAATTTCCGGTCTCCCCCCCCCCCCCCAACTCCCCCCTGGCTACCGAATCCGGTCAAGACTTTAAACGGGACATTACAGATATATATTCTGTTCAGTTATGAAGTTTCATTACAATCCGATCATCCGTTCGAAAGTTACACACTTCTCAATTTCCCGGATTCCCCTGCGGATTCACCTCCCTCCACTCCCCCACCATTATCTGATCGACAATATTTTTATTTTGAAGTCAGTTTGATTGGGTCCCTGATATGCCTGCCAAGTTTCATCGTGAAAATCCAAAAAAACACCATCACCGGAATTCCGGGACCCCCCCCCCCCTCATAAGTGTCCGGATCCAGTACAATGGTCTAAAGGACTTATCTAGAGCAGATGCTTGTTCTTCCCAGCAAGTTTCACTCCGATCCCTCCATTCTAACCGTTTCTTGAAATTTCCGGTCTCCCCCCCCCCCCCCGAACTCCCCCCTGGCTACCGAATCCGGTCAAGACTTTAAACGGGACATTACAGATATATATTCTCTTCAGTTATGAAGTTTCATTACAATCCGATCATCCGTTCGAAAGTTACACACTTCTCAGTTTCCCGGATTCCCCTGCCCTCCACCCCCCCCCCCCCCCAAATGGTCGGATCAGGAAACTGATTATTCCTAATTTTGTTTGGTCGGGTCTCTGATATGCCTGCCAAGTTTCATGGTCCTAGCACAACTGGAAGTACCCTAACTCGAGAAAGTGTCACAAAATGCCCTAAATTTTCAAGTTTCCAGCGCCCCGCACTCCCCCCCCATATGGTCGGATCGGGAAACTGATTATTTCCAGGTTAGTTTGGTCGGGTCCCTGATATTCCTGCCAAGTTTCATTGTCCTAGCTCATCTGGAAGTACCCTCACTCGAAAAAGTGTGACAAAATGCCCTAAATTTTCAAGTTTCCAGCGCCCCAACTCCCCCGCATATGGTCGGATCGGGAAACTTATTATTTCCAGGTTACTTTGGTCAGGTCCCTGATATTCCTGCCAAGTTTCATTGTCCTAGCTCATCTGGAAGTACCCTAACTCGAAAAAATGTGACAAAATGCCCTAAATTTTCAAGTTTCGAGCGCCCCCACTCCCCCGCATATTGTCGGATCGGGAAACTGATTATTTCCAGGTTCGTTTGGTCGGGTCCCTGATATTCCTGCCAAGTTTCATTGTCCTAGCTCATCTAGAACTACCCTAACTCAGAAGAAAGTGACAAAATGCCCTAAATTTGCAAGTTTCCAGCGCCCCGCACTCCCCCCCATATGGTCGGATCGGGAAACTGATTATTTCCAGGTTAGTTTGGTCGGGTCCCTGATATGCCTGCCAAGTTTCATTGTCCTAGCACATCTGGAAGTACCCTAACTCGGATATGTGGGACAAAAAAACTCGGACCGACCGACAGACCGACAGACGGAATTGTGATCGGTATATGGCACTTGAGCCAGAGGCTGCAAGTGCCATAAAAACCGACTATTTTGACGAAAAATCGACCAATTTTCAGAAAAATCGACTGTTTTCATGAAAAAAATCAACTGTTTTGACGAAAAATCGCGGCGCTTCGCGCCGACTCAGTTATTTTTTACCGACTGGCCGACAGCATTGGGGGGGGGGGCGTCCCTCCCTCCCCCCCCCCAGTCGTGACGCCCCTGTGGGTAGTTAGTTCCCACGGTGCCCATGGCGGAATTCGAATGTGAATGCATTCAATGCAGACCAGCATCCGACTTTCCGAATCCGGCTGCAACTTCCAAAAGCCAAGCTTTCTTCCACCCCCGTATAACCTTTCTCAAACAGGTATGGAATGCATTTCATCCTATGACCCACGGTCAGTTATGAAGTTATCGGTGGATATGACTTCATAGTAACCTCCAGCCTTCGGCTCGGAGAGGTTATTTTAAATGGCCGTCTCGGTGTTATTTTCCGATATCAACCTCGATGTCAAAAGGTAACTTTTAATAAGTTTCGTCAATGTTCTCTAGATGTCGCACAGCTACGACAAAAAGTAGATGGTGCTCTGGACGCTCTGCTTTGAACAAATAGGACACCGAGAAAGAAAACGAACTTTCACGAATGACGTAGTTAATCCTATTTTAGACAAAGACGGAAACTGGTGCTAGGGACAAACAAACCTGAAAAGTATTTAACCGAAGTTCAAAGCCTAGGGTCACGATGAATGAGCCACGGAGTTCCCCCCGCCATCCCCCCAATTTATTCGCAGATACCATCGACAAAACACACACACACCGAATGACTTAACTGAAATGGGGAAGGGCGCCAATGAAGCTTGGGCATTAAAGTAGTGAACATTTCTGATTAATGTAATTCTGACCGTATATCCTCACTTTTAAGCTCATAGTTCAGCTAATATTGTACATCTTTCAACTGCATGCCGAATATATTCTCCAATTTTGGGTAATTCTCAATGCGAAACGGAATAGACAGCCACTTTGGCAATCTGGAAAGCTTCGCTAGTTTATGCGGCCGGCTGTTTTTGCGACTTCGGCTAAAACTCGCTTCGCTTTCCAGAGCTCTTTTGTGCTCCACTAGTTTTGGAAAGTGACGTGGAAAGTGAATCCACTACGTGAGTGGAAACTGATATCGGCAAGTCAGCGAGAAGTTGTAAAGGGGCAACGACATTCCGCTAGCTCTTGCGCTCGACGGATTCTCTCTTAAAACGCCAGAATCGCCCTTAGCTCTCAGTTGGAATCAGGCACCAGGCAAGGCTCGACAACGAACATGTAAAGCGGACTGATCAACGCACCAGCTGATAGGCTAATCGAGGGACAAAACAGCGTATGCCTGGCACGCAAAAAACTACATAATTTTCAGGCGGAATTCGAAACGAGTTGCGTTTTGGACCTTCATGTTCTAGGCGATACAACAGATTGGCGGTCTGTCTTTCCTTATGGTCGAAAATAAACCAAACGCGTAACTCTACGCCTCCAGTAATAAGCTATTTATACCCAGTACCAGTATGGGTCTAATAAAACTCCATTTCCTCCTTTAATTTACTTCACTAGTCCCCGACTCCCCGCCAGTCTGCTGCCTGCAGACTAATGGCCGAAACACTCCTAGGGGGCAAAGCGCCAAAGAAAGCGATGGTGAGGATGGATCTGAAACTGGACATGATCGAGCGGAGCCTCTTCCATTACCGACTAACAAATTCGATTAGGCCGGAAAGTAACCGGGAAGCCCAAGGGCAAGGTAGTCGAAAGGGGCTTAGAAACTAATAGTCCGCTGAGACGCCGCGTAAAAAGTAACCAAGGATGTTCAACAACACGGAAAATAAGTTCTCCTAAGCGGACACAAAGAAAACCGAGCTAAAAAGCCAAGGGAAGTGCCGTTCAGAATTCTGTTCGCTGAGACGTGCATTTGGCAGGATAATCCCGAGACGATTTTGGGAAGGGTAAGGAAAACTGCAATAGGGAAGAAGATTTTCTAAATTCCCCAGACTTCGAACTGCATCCGTTTCCGCAAGCAAGAGCAGTATGAACTATGACCCTAACGAACTCACAAGGGGAGGTGCATGGATGAACTGAAATTCTAACGCGACCGAACACTAATACACACATAAGGCGTATTCTCGCCGTTCCCCGAGGACTCCTCGGGGAATCGAAGGGAACGGCGAGAATAGATGGAGTCACTCCACGCGGACTCCGCGTACAGAAACAGCGAGAATACGGGGAATGCTTCTAAAATGGATTTTGTTCGAAAAATGAATATGCAGCTGAAAAAATTAGTCTAGATCCACTTCATTCTTGGTTTTCTTTATTCTGATTCTTTTTAATTAATTTTACATAGCACCTACAACAGCAAAAATTGATTCCCCACCGAATTTGAAAGGGAGTCCTTTTTGATGATGGTGATGATAATCTGAGCATTCCCCGTCCGTGGGGACTCGCGAGAATACGGGGAGTGAGTCCCCGGGACAAACAAAAACGCGGGGACTCCTCAAGTGGAGTCCTCGGGGAACGGCGAGAATACGCCTATAGTATTAAAAAGAAACTGAAAATTCAAGCACTTTTGGAGGCGTTGGAATTTCACTTAAAGATAGGTCTCTTTTTCTTTACGGTGTAATAATTATTTTGTTTCGTTATGTTGAGTTAACGTACCATGGCTCTTAAAGTACAATTACATAAGATTCATACAAGTAAATACTCTATACTCTATTTTTCAGTTGCGTTAGTATTTCAGTTTAACATGTCCCTCCCCAGTCTATTACTATTGAACATATGGAGATACACTGAACTGAACCTAGATGAGCCTCAAAATCATTTCGAAAGTTGCACAAGTCGTATATTACAGTGTAGGATACAGGGTGTAACAAGTATCTAATCAGTTGGCGGGGCACGTGTATAGCTTTAAGCTTGCATATCACCAGTCGACCAAACTTCCCCCCCCCCCTCCATCACACAGCACATTAAATCTGTTCATGGTAAGTTCCATTTTCGTGTCGTACAACATTACCTGCAAAGCATATAAGTAAGTAAGTAAGTAATTTATTTGTTACCCGTCATTTCGAAAAAGCGGAGTAAATGAAAGAAAAGAAATAAAAAAATATTTGATAGTGCAAAACGGATACGTCAGCTGAATTTTGTTGGAGCTATATTTCGGCCCTTCTCGGCAAGCGTCTTCTTCAGGCTCAAAACCGCTCAAGTTTGGAAATACGAACTTGTGGTAAAAAACTTAAGAAAAAAAAGAACTTAAAGAACTTGTGGTTTTACCACAAGTTCGTATTTCCAAACTTGAGTGGCTTTGAGTCTGAAGAGGACCCTTGTCAAGAAGGGCCGAAATATAGCCTCAATAAAATTGAGCTGACGTATCCGTTTTGCACTATCAAACATGATTCGCAGTCAGCTTGGGCTGAGGGAATATTTTACCTGCAAAGCCCCTGGCAGATCCCCTTCCCCCACTGAACTAATCAAAGCCTGCGGCCGATTCGCAGGAATGTCTTGAATGGCAAAACCCCAACTTATTCCTCTTCTATTCTATCCATTTTCGATTCCGAATAGGTCAAGTTGTAGATTAGAACAATAGAAAAATGTTCCCCCTCTCTAGAGTGAGGTCGGCACTACAGGCTCGACACCTATCGACCAGCGAGCTTTTGGCGTCTTTCGGAAAATTCCAAACTCCGGAAAGAAACCTCCGGGGAACTCATTAACCGGCGTCGAAAGTTTACTTAATCCCCACAAGTGAGGACGGGAAGGACCATTTTGACGTTCTAAACTCTAGATTACGATTAGGCAATTTGGGTAAGAGGGATTTAGAAAAATCGAAGGCGGGAGCATCGGATCGTTAAGCGTGAAAATTCCAACGCAAAAATTGCTGCCGCAGGGGTCAAGTCCTCTCTAGAAATGGTGTAACTCGGTTCCTGAGTCCTGGTTTATCTTGGATTTCCGAGATAAATTCAGAAACAGCCAGTGCAGAAAAATATAAACATAGGAAGTGGAAACTTCAAAGAATATGTTTAGTTAATTGTTTTGTTAATTTGTCCTTTATAATGTTCTCATTTGTGGCATTTTCCAAGCAAATGTCACCCCGCTGTATCAAATAAGCCAGATAGTAAAAAACTACTATGGCCTAATTTTTATTAGTTAGCATTAGATGTTTCATTGGGTTTTCGAGCTATAGTTTTTGCCAGACAAGTAGTTTATCCGCAATCCGGCCAAAACTGGAAATGTGGCAGAAGTAGGCCTAAAGAAGGAAGTTTCTACCAATTTCGTCAAAGTAGATACGACGTAGGCTATAGGGTAAGCACACATGCTGAATCCATTGACCTTAATCTGTTCCTAAATTTTAATAGTAAATATGTTTAAGAAGTTTGTCGAAGACCGAATATCTACAAGACCCAATTGTCTGGATCAAATATTAAATTTTTGGGATCCCATAGAAACCTTTGGTCTTGTTTTTTGCGATGCGACGTTTTTTGGCGGTTCCGTGTAGGGCGGTACATCATGAATAGGCATGCATGGATCTTCTAGCACAGAATGTGATATCTTGTTTCCTATTTTTGCTAGACCAAGAGTAAGCAAAAACAAGAAATCTAACAACCTGAATACTGTCGTATATTATCTTCATAAAATGGCAATGATCCTAGAAACATTTTACTTGAGACAACTTTTCTCGGTAATCACATCAGTGTTTGAACTGAAAAAATTTATCGCTGAAACTTCATACAGTCATGAACTGGCATGAATTCATGAACCATTCGAACAAGCACCGAGCAATTTCCAACATCTCTAAAAAACTATCTGAAGCTACGGAACGTAGAAAAAAAATATGCCTTCAAACATTCACGCGAGAGCGTGGAATCCAATACCCCTCGCTAAGAACAATGTAGCCCTTGGGATACAAGGAGGCGAAGGGAAGCGTTTTAAGATAAACCAGGGAGCAATACATAAGTGGTGATCTACAGCTTGCTGTCAAGGTTTCCGTAGCTTGAGTTCTTTGAAGCCATAAAACATTGGTTGGCTCAGATTTTTGCTGTTCACCAAAATTACGGCGGATCAGTTTGGTTTCGACATATGTACCATCTCGTCGTCTACCAAGGCAGTCTATAGATGTTCCTTCAGCCCTAGCTGAGTGCGAATCATATTTGACGGTGCAAAACGGATAAGTCAGCCACATTTTATTCGAGCTATATTTCGGACCTTCTTGACATGGGTCCTCTTCAGGCTTAAGCTGGAAAATGAACCCTTGCCAAGAAGGGCCGAAATATTGCTCTAATAAAATATAGCTGACTTATCCGTTTTGCACCGTCAGATATAAGGCAGTCTACTTAGCTACCGTTTGAAGATACTGTTATCCACCGAAGAGACTAACATAGGTATGCCTGACGACGGGTTCTTGTCGCCTAGAGCAATTCGAAGAACCAAAGAGCTGGAAGCTCATATGGCACTTGCAAGGCAGGTTCAGAGGATGAAATATAAAATTTGACTTTTCGTGGATTTGTTCTGATCATTTGTAAGCAAAACTCTTGAGATATCATGGACCCTTGGAAACTACTAGAATGTATCGTTTGGTAAAAAGTATTTTATTTTTGAACTTGGTTGTAATGATGCGCACCTTAAAGGAGCTAGAAATTCATCTGTAAGCAAATCACTTGAGACAAAAACGATACTAGGCCCTTGGGGATCATTCATATATCGTTTGGTCAAAGGTATATTTTTTCACTTTTCGGTTAAGATGCGCACTTTAAGGGTGCTAGAGATAAATTTTGTAAGCAAAACCCTTGTGGCATAAATTATCATGGGCTGAAATGTATCGTTTGATCTAAAGTACTTTTTGACTTTACAGTTAAGATGCGCACTTTAAGGGAGCTAGAAATACCCTTGAGGCAAAAATGATTATGAGCTCATGTGGATCATGAAAATGTAGTTTGCTTAAAAAAAATTTTTTTTACTTTTCGGCTGAGATTAGTACTCCAGGAATGGTCGGACGGATTTTGGAAGTGACGAATTCTAAGCTAATCTTGTCGAATCTCTAATTTTCCAGCCAAGTTTCATCGTCCTAGCACATCCGGAAGTGCTTTAACTTGCGATCAACGGAATTCCCCCCCCCCCCCCCCCCACTAGCTTCCCCTCAGTGCCCGGATCCAATCCGATCTCTCCTGATTTACCCACCAAGTTCCATCCCAATCTCTCCAATCTAAGCAGGTCACCTATTTTAGGATCCCCCCCCCCGCCTACAGTTGTCGGATACGGTTCGGACACGAAAAAGAATATCAGAGACATGTCCTTTGTTCAGTTATAAAATTTCACTGGAATCCGATATCCCGTTCCAAAGTTACACATGACAATATTCCGGATTCCCCATCCCTCCATTCCCCCCACGATGATCGGATCGAGAATTTTTGTTTTTCCAAGTCAGTTTGATCGGGTCCCTGACATGCCTGCCAAGTTTCGTCGTGGAAATCCCCAAAACCACCATCACCGGAATTTCGGTAAACCTCCTCCACCCCCACCCCCTAAAGTCCCCGGATCCAGTTCAATTGTGTAAACGATTTATCTAGAGTAGATTGCTTGTTCTTTCCAGCAAGTTTCACTCCGATCCCTCCATTCTAACTGTTTCTCGAGATTTCCGGTCTTCCCCCTCCCCATCCAAACTCCCCCATAGCTGTCGAATCCGGTCCGGACTTCAAATGGGACATCAGAGGTATGTCATCTATTCAGTTATTAAGTTTCATTCCAATCCGATCACCCGTTCGAAAGTTACACATAACTCAATTTTCCGGATTCGCCCGCCCTCCACCCCCCCCCCCCCCCAGATGGTCGAATGGGGAAACTGATTATTTCCAAGTTATTTTGGTCGGGTCCCTGATATGCCTGCCAAGTTTCATCGTCTTAGCACATCTGGAAGTACCCTAACTTGAAAAAGTGTGATAGACCGCCCGACCGACAAACGGAATTGCGATTGGTATATGACACTTGAGCCACAGGCTGCATCTGCCATAGAAGTTTAACAATTCCATCGGAGCCTTGTTCCGCTTGTTCGTCGACCAAGGTTCAAGTCCAAGCAACAAGTCGAATTAGTCGGAGCTTTGTTCGTCAATGAGGTTAACGTTCGTCGGTTCAGTTCGTCAACCGTCATTCGGCTCCGAACGTCAATTTTTCTAAATTTTTCAAAGAAGAAGGAAAACAATTGCACAAGAACAGGGCTTCTGTCCTCAACTCTTAAGGAAGAAGAAGAAGAAATTAGAACAGGGGTCCTGCCTTTTCCGGCGGCACGTACTCAAAACGTCGATTTGCGATATACTCGCTAATGAATCTACGTCGAGTAAGCTAACCAGAAGTCGTTCAGGCGTTTAGACAATCTAAATAAAGTCTTCAACTTCAAAAGAAACAAACATCTCCCTGATCACTTTTTAAGAATCTAAGAATCTTTCAGTTCAAAACAGATGGGTGGGGGGTAACTTACTTTCTTGTTTGAAGGCTGATGACGCTGACAGGTAGAACAGGGGAAGAACCGTTGCGAGAACGAAAATGGGAAGGGTAGCCATTTATTTTCAGCTGAGATCTGGGCATCTATTTCTTCGAGAGTCGTCCGTCTGCAAACAAAAAGAAGGTCTCAGACATATGATTAGGTAGGGAAATTGCAAGGCAAGGGAAATGGCAAGGCAAGAGCAAGGTGGTCGAGTTCATCTAGAATGTCTAAAGTGTCAATTTCGGAGCAGGGAAAAAATCGATCGCGTTGAGGACGCAAGCAACCCCATGCGCTCCCACAAAAACTTCTTGAAAGTATAAAAGTATAGACCTCTTTAAAAGGAGAAAATTGCGGTGGCACCGCCATGCGGTGCATGGCTTCTTACGCCATGCATCCCATTCAGGAGTTAATGGCGAATCTCTTTCAGCATATTCTTCCTGAAAAGATTCAGCGAAGCAAGGACGATAAAGAACTAGGATACATGAATACAGAAGAGGTATGTAAGTTCATATGCCGCCAAACCGCAGACGTTTGCGAAAATCAATACTAAAAATCAAACCTGGCAAATGTTGGTCAGGATTGCAAAAACTAACTTTCCGCAAAGCTCATTCAAATCAAAGCTAAATGTTCTTGTTATTTTGAATTTGCCAGCTCCTTGGTCTCCGTTACTTCTGCGCTTTCTTACGACCATGTTAAAGCCCGTATCCAAACCTAGACTTCTTACTCCTAATAAATCGTCCGCTTTTGATAAAAACCACCAACCCTCTGTTGCAATATCACTGTCAACAAGTGCGCAAGCGCTCAGACGTGTGTGTAAGTAAAATTTTTATCACATCTTAGAAACAAACAGCGTTAGGATCAAGACATTTCACATCCCCAATAACCAATAAAAACTGAAATAATATATTTTGAAATCATCCCAGTTCAAGAGCTTTTAATGTAAACAACCCGCATTTAGAAATCCAAAGAAGATCTTCAAGATCTTGCAAGAACGGTTTCAGTTTCCACACTGAATGGCTTGCTAGTCAGTCCGACCCTTTAAAGCTCTTTTCCATTAGCAATAAACCAAATCGTAGCAGTCTAATACCCCCTTTGTCACAACTTCATTAAGAACGGCGTATCATCGATCATATGATAAAACCGTCCAGTTTCCAACTGATCATTAAGGATTGAAGTACTCCGCATGGTCTTATTTGACGTTGTTACACCAAAATCCGCATCTATACATACATATCCACAAATATACAAGAGTTGAACTCGAGGCATGTCATGGACGAATCTGGACCCAGTTACCCATGGACGGGAGGGGGGGGGGATGAGACCCATCAAATTGCATATCTGAACCAGCTCCAGCTACCAGCTCAGAGTTTGATTCCTCTCACTGGTCAAAAACTTAACTCATGGGCAAACTGAGCCCACTTGCCCATGAACGAGGAGGGTGAGGGGTGGTTGAACTCCACACAGATATCCCCAACCCATATGATCCAAAAGCACAAAGGAATTTCATCGCCTTATCTCCAATTATTGTCAAGTTAAAAACATAAAAAATGGGCAATCTGGGCCCAATCGCCCCTGAAGCTAGTGGGGGTGTGGTTTGGGACCCGCAAAAAGGAAAAAGATACCCCAATGCTAACAACCTACAAAGTTTCAACTTGATACCTGTTGATTTGTTTGACGGGTAACGAGTTTTACTCCTGGGCAATCTGGGCCCAGTTGCCCATGAACGGGGCGGGGGGGGGGGGGGGGGGGCAACTCTAAAAGCAATTCCGCAGCCATAGGATCTACAAGTACAAGGAATTTCATCGTCCTATGTCCAGGTCTGGTCAAGTTATGAACATTATTCACTGGGCAATCTGGGCCCATTTGCCCCTGAACCGGGTGAGGGTGGGACCCCAAAGGACACAACTAGACCCCAATACCCGCAAGTGTACCAAGTTTGAGCTTGACACTTGCGCTGGTTCACGAGTTATGAGCTCACAAAATACGGCGAAAACCGAAAGCCGAAAGCTGCTACAGCGCTCGCAATAGTGGACTGTTCCAAGGAACACTCCACTAAAAACGAGAAAAGATTTCAGCATCAAACTCTACCATCTAAATAGCAACTACTTTCGAGCAAGAAAGATAATAAACTTGATTCAGTGTACTCGTAAGGATGAAGTTGATGGTGCGATACTGCGGAACTGCAGAATATAGAGGACGGCGATGAACGAAGGAGTTAGAGACTCGGCACTTAATAACCTGAAGGAAGCGATGGTATGAAGAGGGTAGAAGCAGGGACCCATAAATTTCCTGTAATGACTCGCCATTCAGGGGGCTTGTCAATAACAGATTTCTGATGCGCTCTTGACCGAGCTTCAGATAGTTCGAGAAATAGCCACGGGGATAAAATACCCGACTATCCAGATAGACAAAAGTTTTTGCAGCTGTTGTGCTGAACTAGGAATATTTCTCTGTAATGAAGAGTATCCTGGATCTTTTGTCCTAGCTTAGGTACCTGGTGGCATGCTGAATAGCCCCAATAAATTTTGTCTATCTGAGAATGAACGCCGATTCGACCCAAGCGGAATTTTTGGAAACTAGGTGAGGCTCGGGCAACATAGCAACATAGGAAATGACAAGCCCCCTGAATGGCAAGTCATTACAGGAAATTTATGGGTCCTGGTAGAAGAAAGAGCTTGCATACATCACGAAACAGAGGGCAGATTTGATATCAAGCAGCATCTTTAAAGTATCTATGCAGTTTCGAATTACTTCATAACCACCCCAAGTACCCCCCCCCCCCCCAATAAAAGACTTTCAACTTGCATCGCATCTGTAAAGACATTTTTTTTTATGTATGAAACTGCGGAACCAATTAATTTCCACCTCTCAAGATACTGACTAGTACCTCACGCAGAGATGGTATAGGATGGTTATTTCAAACCCTAAATCATGTTTCAAAGATTACTATGTTGGCGGATCACGTAAGCAGTTAAAAAAATGCAGAAACAAAATTAGCCATGCTAGTACAATGTACAATAGTAGATAGGCTGACTGGTTCATAATATGGTACAAGTATAGAAGTTACGTATTACGTTTAGTATACTATAGTGTTTTATTTTTAGTATCAAAAGTGTTGCGCGTTTTTGTGTTTTTGTATGACCCTACAGAAATTTTACTATTGTTACCCCGGAATATCTAAAACTTGGTAAGTCAAAACCTGCATAAAGCTCTTGCAACCAGAACAAAGGAGCTATAGACTACCTGACCGAGACAGTCCTAACCAACTATGGAAGACTCACTGGGTCAGACTGACCCGATGCAAAACTTATTTGAAAATATTACTATGAAGTAGTACGAAAAATTTGCATGCAGTACTAACGATGCTACTACATGCTTCTACTTCAAGGCTACCGTGTTACTGCATACTACTATATGGTACTATTAGCGAGACTCGATGTTACTATGGCAAGACAGGATGCTACTGGATACTACTACATAAGATTGGACCAGTCTGAGGCACATTAAATGATAGTATTCTTTGCTATTACATAGTATTACATTTAACGTAATATTTTAATTAATTACGTAATAATTTAACGTAATTATTTAAGTTAAACTGTTTTTTTCATTGTATGTTGTTCCCGAGCATTCGAGATGCCTCTCTGCCGGGAAAGAAGTGTTATTTATTTTATAAATTTTTTACGTAAATATATAAACCTGAACCTGAAACCTGAACCTGAACGTTATCGTACTGCTACCATACTACTACGCAGGCTACAAATTTTTCATCGGGGAGGAGCAGAGAAGGGGGATCGACTAAAAGCAGAAAGGGAAGGGAAGAGCATGGTGCTCGAGAAAGCAGGAACGAGGAAGGGTACACTAAAACGAGGAAGGATGTCACCAGAATTCAAGACTGTGAAAAACTGGTAAGCTGCACCGTTCCCTTCCTCTGTTTAGTATTGACATTGAGGGGTCGGCAACTTTTCTAATGCAAAGTTCGCCATTCCTTCCTCGTTTTAGTATCCTGACATGGGTTGCATTTCAGTCCAGTGAGGGGTCGGCTCTATAAAAATTTAAGGTCCACCACCATTTCTTTCATCGTTTTAGTAGCTTGTCACGGATAGTACCTTAGGAGTAGTAAAACGAGGAAAGAAATTGCGAATTCTAAATTCTTTGAGGGGTCGGCAACTATCAAATTTAAGGTCCACCATTTCTTTCATCGTAATAGTAGCTTGTCATGGATAGTACCTTAGGAGTACTAAAACAAGGAAAGAAATTGCGAATTCTAAATTCTTTGAGGGGTCGGCATCTATCAAAATTTAAGGTCCACCATTTCTTTCATAGTTTAGTAGCTTGTCACGGATAGTAACTTAGGAGTACTAAAACGAGGAAAGAAATTGCGAATTCTAAATTCTTTGAGGGGTCGGCAACTATCAAAATTTAAGGTTTTTAAGGCAAATAAAATCCTCCGGCCAGTGAGGGGTCGGCAACTAACATATTTCAAGTCTATCACCCTCGTTTTTTATGGCACTTGCAGCTGTGTCTTCAAAAAATTGTGGATTTTAAGTTCCTTGAGGGTTCGTTAACTATCAAAATTTAAGGTTCACCATTTCTGCCGGTAGTTGCCGAACCCTCAAAATTTAGAACTCGCAATTTCTTTCCTCGTTTTAGTACTCTTAAGGTACTACCCGTGACATGAAAGAAATGGTGGACCTGAAATTTTGATAGTTGCCGACCCTTCAAAGACTAATAATATAGAATCCACCATTTCTTTCCTCGTTTTAGTACTTTAAGGTACTATCCATATCTGTTTCTTTGATATTACTACGTTTTGATGTGTTCCTTTGTTTGCCTATTTTACTTCCTACCATGATACCGCTCCAGTATTTTGCTCCAAGACTGCTTGGGATTTCGGGAGTGGCCTTGTTTCCAGCCAAAGGTCTGGGGTCCAAGCAGTTGGTCGGAACATCTACAGTATAATCGGCACGCCCTGAGTATAGGCCGACACCAGTGTTGTAACAAGTACTTCAAATTTGTACTTAAGTATTAAGTACTTCCAAATTTTGTACTTAAGTATCAAGTGTTAAGTACCAGACCACAATGGTACTTAAGTAGTACTTGAGTTTTTAAGTACAGAACTCGTAAGTACAACTCTACTAGCATATTTCTAGCTCAGTCATATTCAGTCGTATAATGGAAAATAAAAGAAAGTCATATAAATAAAGGCATTTGGCAGGTTAAACAAAGAATGAAATACCACGAAAGAGATTAGAGCTAAACTTCTTTGAACGCTAGTCAGTTTTGAAGAGTGCCATTTGTATGCACTTGACGAAAATCATCTACCAGTCTATCAAAGTAACTAATTACGGGCTTCTAGGAATTCCTCAACGGGTGTTTTATTCTTTTTCCATTTAGTCCGAACTGCATTGTTCTAGGTCAAGAAACATTCAAAGAAGTGTGCCTTGCTGAAGACTAATGATTTGTCTTTTGGTGGAGATGCTGGTACTGAGAATCTTCTTTTAGCATTTTTTTTGCCAATCCTGAAATCGAACCACTTGTGAGTCTAGAAATTCCCTTTTCTGAAAAATCCTTTTCTGTTAAAAAAAATCATTCGATCCAAGCTGAAAGTACTTGGGAGAGTACTTGAAAGTACTTAAGAATGTATCGGTACTTGAGAGCTTCAAGTACCTATTTATTTTACTTAAGTATTAAGCATTAAGTACTCCAGGAAAAATGTACTTAAGTCATATTTGACGGTGCAAAACGGATAAGTCAGCTACATTTTATTCGAGCAATATTTCGGCCCTTCTTGGCAAGGGTCCTCTTCAGGCTCAAGCCGCTCGAGCTGGAAAATAAACTTGTCTCATAGGAATTTCATTTCAATTCACAGGAACATCTATGTACTTAAGTAAAATTCAAGTACCTTGATTTTGTACTTAAGTAGTACTTGAAGTACTTCCCAACACTGGCCGACACTGTAGACGCCGCGTTACACCTTATTTCACCTATTTGGACAATGCATTACAAGTCCGCACGTCATTCGCCGTTGTTCTGTCGAAGGCGTTTACATAATACATGGAGGAAGGGCATTTTTAGAGCGAGGGGTTACCCACTCCCGGGTATCTGCTGTACACCCTTTCCCGGCAGTCAAAACCATAGGTGCCGACCATAAATTAGGCGAGTCTTCTTTCAAACGCTTCTACACGTGCTCATTCTAATTATCTAATTATCCGTTGCCGGTTTGTGCAAGTCCGGTGCCAGTATGTGTCATCAAGTGCAGGTTTGCGTCATCCGGTACTGATTTGAGTCATTCGGCACCGACACCGTGCATTTGCTGTACTCTAGAATCGACAGTCAACAACCCCTCTTTTTTGAGACGGGAAGAGCATTTGAAAAAGATGAGAAGTAAAGAGAGAGAAATAGAGAAAATGGTTGTAATTTCTGTGCATCAATATTGGTAGTGTGTAAGTTAAATAGCTGTACAGTTTGTATGGCAACATCGTCCATATCTGTAAGTGAAACAAAAAAAAGGCGGTTTGCACAAGGACGTTCAACAGTAATCACACGTGGAAAGGGATTGGCTCCAAGCCAGACCCAAAGCCAATTTGAAGTTGAAGGAAGGAGGAGGTACGTGATTTGTGTTGTTCGCCTAGAATTGTGTAAAAACGATGACAGAACGTAAGTATTTCTTTAGCCCATGCTAGCCGGAATCATGTTCAGTGGCTCTAAACGGTAAAGTACTGAGATTTATTCGGCCCTTCTTGCCAAGGGTCCTCTTCAGACTCAAGCTAGAAAGACGAACCTGGGCTCGAAAAATCTAAGCTAACTTTTCCGTTTAATTTCAGTTCAGTTGATTTTCATCCAATAACAAAAAAATTAACAAAATAACTGTAGACATCCATGGCAAAAAAAATAACAAAATAACTGTAAGCTCCACGGCCCGTTACATAGGATGAATGCCAAGAATAAAAAGGAAACAAACAAGTCTCTAGCGCAATCAATTATGATTGCCAACGAGATCAACCGGGGTAGGTAGTTAGGTTCTTATTTTTGACCAAAACACTGAACCATAAAATAAAATAACATCACTAATATCATATTGCAGCAAAAAGAAAGTCCTAAGGACTTGTGCTGCAATTTATTAATACCACTTGTATCTAATAAATAAATAGCTAAACACAAAAACTTACGATTATCCACCTAGCCTATGACTTAAATAAGAGACAATTAAACGTGAACACTATACACAACAAGAATCCTTAACATTTAGTCCTTACCAGATTCAGCCCCACCCGAACAATTGGAAAAAAAAGAAAGAAAAAAAAGAAGAGGGTTCCACATTAGGGACAACTCCCCTTGATTCATTGGAAGAACAAATTTTAAGCGTTAGAAGAAGAACATGTTTGACAATTTCGCCAAAAAGTTCATTCCAACCAACCAAGAGTTCCACATTAGGGACAACCCGCCTTGATTCGCTGGAAAGCGAATTTTAAGCGTTAGAAGAAGTACATGTTCGACAATTTCGCCAAAAACTTCATTCCAGTCAACCGAGAGTTCCATATTAGGGACAACCCGCCTTGATTCGCTGGAAGAGCAAATTTTAAGCGCTAGAAGAAGTACATGTTTGACAATTTTGCCAAAAAGTTCATTCCAGTCAACCGAGAGTTCAATATTAGGGACAACCCGCCTTGATTCGCTGGAAGAGCGAATTTTAAGCGTTAGAAGTACATGTTTGGCGATTTCGCCAAAAAAGTTCATTCCAACTCAATCCAATTTATCATTTCAACCATGCCATTTGTGTCACGCGTTCCTGGAACTTTCTTTTCCGGAAACTGGAAACATTTCCCGCAGTGCCAAGTTTCCCTTAGAATTCTGGTCAGGAGCCTGGCTTGAAGATTTGCCTCGGACGCTAGAAAATCTAATAGAACAAGCCAAGTTCTACAAGCAAGCAGCACACCAACTCCAAGCAATTTCAGAACTTGTCGTATAAAGTTTGGATCTCGGAGCCTGCATTTTGAAGAAATCAAAGAAAAAGAGGCGCAGCAACTTTCAACGAGGTAAAACTCGAAGGGCGAAAAGGAAGATGGCGCTTTAATACGCGCCAGTAGCAGAAGGCGAAATAAATATACCTCCATAAGATCCAGTTTTTAATGAATAGCAACCCCCCACTGTTTGAGCTGCAGTGGAACAGCGGCGCAAGGGGGTACTTTCAAACAATATTCTTAGTTTTTATCTCACGAGCAAAACGACTTACTGTGTATGAGGGAGGATCAATGTATAAACATGCGAACGTACACGAAACCAATAGTTCTTCCCCTCGTTTTACTTTAATAGTCAGACTGTGCCGAATTATAATCGCTGTATTTCACGGGATACAAATAATAATAATGATTCAACCCCGGAATGCTTAAAACCACCTCATGGTGCATTTACACACTGCGTAAAATCCGAGCGTATTTGAAATCCGAGCGTATTTTAGCACGTATCTGGGCTTGAAAATATCTCTAGCAGTACAGACGTACTGCAGACGGGCAAGGGCGCTTTGTTGATGGAAGATCGTTCGTTCGTGGATTTTCTTGTCAGTTTGTTATGCCTTCATTCTTATTTTCTTCTTCTTCTTTTTTTCTCTCCTTCTTTTTCTTTTTTTGATTTGTTTGGTTTGTTTCCCTTAACTATATGAATAAATAATAAGCCCCGCCCACTGCCAGGCCTTATGTTAGGCCTTATGGTGGGGCCACAAAGAGTTAATGGTGTTTTTATTGTTTATGAATAAACTAAACTGAAACTGAAACTATCTGAGAAATCGGTCCGTTTTGTATCTAAATACGTCCGTATTGCTAGAGTTCTTTTCAAGCTCAAATACGTGCGTAAAATACACAGATTGTACGCAGTGTGTGAACCCACCATCAGCCTCCTCTTTGTTAACAAAAACAGTCTGATTTTGATTATTCACACTAACTGCATTCGTCAATAATGACAATAATGACCAAAAGCTGGCGTGGAATCCACAAAACTTCAACAAAACACCTAGTTTCCCCTAGTTACCCACTTTCAATCGGAAGCTACATGGCTCTTGAGACAAGGTTGATAAGGCCTCGATTCTTCAGAAAAAACATTACTAACGGTAAAATTCAAATCGGATTTCTATATTTTTTTTATTTATTTCGGAGCCTTACCGTTGTTCATATTCCAGCATTCGCAGGCTGGCACTGGAATACACATTCTTGGAGTTTGGTTAAGCAAATTGTGTGATTTCACTAGGACCTATCAGAGATTTTGTTAAAAAAATGTCTGTATTTTTTGCCATTTTGTTTTCCAAAGTCCCTCGAGCTTTTAAAGCAATAGTGTTATATTATACTACAAAGTTATGCTATTATCACAGGATCATGGTAAACCAGAAGTACAGACAAACTGTGAGTGAAATTACAACTTCCATTGGTTTCTTGGTTTCCGTATTTTTGCGAGTAACTCTTTCCTAACTTCTAATTATAAAGTGAAGAATCCTTTGGAAACTTTAAATAGTAAAATCCAAAACTTTCATGAAAAGGCTGACAACATTCTTCTTCATCACAACCTTTTTCCTTTTTTCACAAAAAAGCGCCCTCGTTAGTTTGTTTATTTTGAAATAGTTCGTTGTAGATTTAGTAAGCTAATTTAACGATCAGCTGTTTATTAGTATGTAAGTGTGTGAGAGTTGATTGACATGTTGTTGTTCCTTTTTATAGACTACTTTTCAGTTCTGAAGGATTCAAATAAATAATAATAATAAAATTACGAAGGCTACGTGAACATCAGCTGAACTTGCACAGCTGGATCTCGGCACGCAACAACGCCCAGAAGCGTTTTTCCAACGTAATCTCTAATCAAATTGCTTTTTGCATCTAACAGACCGAATACTACAACAATAGCGCGTGCGAGCTAGATTGACATCCCGTCCACGTCTACAACGCATTTAGCAATCAAGGCCAAGTAAACTCTTCAATTAGTGAATGAAATAAATTAGCATTACAATGCTAGAAAAGACCTGCACCCCACTGATAAGAGCATCAGCAAGCGGGTAGTCTCCTCTAAGCTCCAAATTTATTCTGTTAATCTGTCGTGCTCCGAAGTTAAGGGCGACAAGAGGAAGTTCTTTCAACTGAGAATTTAATCCGAAGGAAATTAGAAGATGAGCGAAGCTTTAATCAGCATGAAACTACCCGCAGAGGTTTCGAGGGAACTTTTCTACCATTTTCTTTGGTTACACGACAATAAAACCGCGACGACTGATCCCGCGACAGGAACCGACACAGCATTATAATACCCTTGATGACTAACTCTCCTTGTCACCGGGTACCGGTCACCGGGTACCTAGCGGAAGAGCCAAAAGCGGTATCACCTCGGGCATCACAGCTTCTCCCGAAGATCGCCGTGATTGTTTGACACAGGATTTGAGTTGTTGAGTTTGAGTCGTTACGGAGACGTTTACTCTTCTTCCTGAGGAGCATTGGCGTGTTTTGGACTTAGTCATATAGAGTATTCCCCCTCCCCGAACTGTTGGGTTACTTCGATAATATCAGCAGCAAAGCGCGATGAATTTCGTCGGGAAAGTGATGTGACTGATGATTTATTTTAAATGTTTTAATTTTGTAAGTTGACGATTTTCTCGTCAGGCATACAACACAAGGCACAACCGCATAGAGGTACCACAAGCCTGGCAAGGAAAGTCCACCATACGAATATCGATTATTCTTCAATAGCGGAGCAACGAGGTAGAGCATTTTCATAGTGTCTTCAAGCCTATTTAAGTTAATAAGTGATTGGTAATTAGATTGTCCTATCTCAGTCCTTTACGATTAGACTTTAAACCCCAGGCGGGTTCTAGATTGCTAAATCGACCGTAGATGAGCCGAGTGGAACTCGCATTTTGATGGTTGAAGTCTTTGATTCATGTGGGCCGAGAAGGTGGGAGCCACCATCATTTTTTGATGGGTCGGATTTTTACGAACACACTGTTACCTTTGTTTTCCCCAAAATCCTCACGGTAGCCAACGTTATCCAAAAATTCCCTGAACACAATTCACTCACTGAAAGCAAATCCACCATTACTGATCAACTATTCACTGATCTCCTGGCGCTGGTCAAAAGATTACTAAAACCTTCGAGAAGATCGAGTGGCGTGTAAGAGGATTAAAACAACTAAGTATATCATCATGTGGACGTTTAGATATGTCGGAAGAAGAAATCAGATGCCAGTTTGACATTTTTTGGTATCGGAAGCTGAATATTATTTAGCTTAATTTCAGAATCTCCAAGAAATCACTAGAAAGAATTTAGTATAATTTACGGCTTTTCTTTATTGTGATCTAGTTTACGTCCTTAATTCTTTGGACTTAGGGGAATTAACAAGAAAAAAAAACAGAAAACAAAATACTTAAGGAAATCGATAATGCAAATAATTAATTTGATTTCTCTACAAATTTTCCATATGCCTGCTACAAAAAAAACATTTTGTTAGATCCATAGTCAAACTATGACCCCAGCCTCCCTATGTCGGGCACTTCCGACCCGCGCCGTTAGATGACCGAGCGGTCGGATCGAGTCGTGGCTTCATCTTGGGTGGGGGTGGGGTCTAGACGTTGCAAGTGCTAGAATGCTTATGATATAACTTCTTTGACGAAGAGGGGACGATGGAGAAGACATGAGTCCCGAAAGAAACCAATAATGAAGATTGCAACCATCGCCCCTCCCTAGGAACTGAGCCTACCAAGCCGTCAAAAACTATTCCGCCCCCGCCCGAACATTTTTCTAACACCCAGCAGACTAACAATCGATTTTAATAGAACCGCCGCAGTTTGGGTGGCTGGAAGTTGACTAACGACACTTCGGATGCTCTTGACAGTTATGCTAGATGTAGATTCCGGAGTGATATCTTTATGGCTGTCAAGTGCCACGTGCGATGAATCCATGACTGAAGAGGGGGCGGGGCCAGAGAATGAGTGACACCTAAATTCGTGGGAAACCTGTCTGGCGACGTAAATGATCTTTTATGGCCTCAATCGATAATAGGCATACAGTGATGCGATTTAACGCTATGAAATTAAACACAAGAAGATCCACGGGGGGCTAGTAGATGAGTGTTCGTTCCCATCCCATACGCTCTCATCGAGGGTACAAGAATTCCGTGGAATCGCTTTCTTGATGCACGGGTGCGAACCACGGAAACGATTCGATAAACAAACAGATAATTTTCCAGGGTGAAAATACGGCTAATCTCCAAGAAGTATCGCCCTGGGTAGAGCAGACGTGTCACACTGGCCTATAATGCGTCAGCCTCAATACGTACTATTAATACGTACGCGGTAATACGTACTACTATTCGTACGCTACCTAAGATTTTTGTTCGGAGTCACATAGGTAGAAGGGTCAAAGTTAGCGGAGTTTAGAAAGTATTGCGAGTTTTCAAAAAGCCCAAATTCTTGCAACATGCACGGGACTACATCAAACTATCCGAGAAACCGTTCAGATCAAGAAAACCGATTAGGCACGAAGTGAGACACAGGTGAATACTCGTGGAACGGCATTATTTGCGAAAGAAATTTTAAACCCCAGGCCCTTGTTAAAAAAAAAGGTTAATCAAAACGCGGAAAAACATTCCCGTGTCAACGACTTATAAAGCAGCAAAAGCAGCAGGCGTGTCAAAGCAATTTCTAGGAAGTAATTCCCCCAAACAGGATGCTACTCATAGTTCCTATAAACTTCGTTTATTTATTGCGGGTTCGTTACTTCCATGTAGCTACAGCCTGAAGAGGAAGCTTGCCAAGAAGGGCCGAAGAATCGATGAAGAATATCCTAGCTAACTTGTCCATTTTTATCATTTAAAAAAATAAAATAAATAAATATACATGATTTCCAATTAGCTTGGGATAATATGTAACTAAAACGGAAAGGTCAGCTCAGTTATATTTGAAAAAACTGTTTCTGATTTATTGGTCACGGTTCAAGTCCCTTGTGTAAAGTGCCATCTGTCTTATAATTAATTTCCGTGACATGGGGGTGTGAGCTGGTTAGATGAATGTGCCTTCGGGTGGGATCACTGTTCCTATGGCCGGTTCTACCAGACTATTGTAGCGGTTTGCGAACTCTGTTCACAAGCCCCTCGGTAGCTCAAATGGTTAGAGCGCCTGCCTTGTAAGCAGAGGGTCCTGGGTTCAAATCCCGGCTGAGGAGCACTTTTGTAATTCAGTTCACTGCTTATAAAAACGTCGGCTGAGTTTTATTAGAGCTATATTTCGGCCTATCTTGGCAGGTCCTCTTCAGCTGGAAAATGAACTTGTGAAAAAACCATATGATTCCTGTCAGCTTGGGATAAAGGGGTACTTCTACAAAGGTGATCGCCGGGAAATCACGCTAGCCTTTTGTGAATACAATGAACAACAGATTATGAAATTCCTTTCTTTAATATATCTCCATCGGGAGCAACCAGCTGCTTTATGCCTGGGATTGTTGAACCTTTCTCAAATTACAGTGCTGAGACCCGCGAGTTTGGCACGATGAATTCTTTCATTCATCCAGGGATAGCGATGGAATTATCATGAATGCGGTATCAGCTTTCTATTCAAAGGAAAGAAAAGTGGAGGAAAAAAGAGGTCTGTTCTTGAGAGCCGGAAACTTCTGGACCGTAGCCAGTGTTTTGCTTTCTATAAATCCCTTTGACTGCATAAATGATCGCTTTGACTGAGGGCCACGACCACAATAAGACTGTGAGATCGATTCAGAGAGAAACCCGATGACTTTCATAATGCCGGAGACAGATCTTTGTATTTCGCATGGAAGAAAGTAGGTCTAAAATAATATAAAGAAACGCTAGGTCGTAGCCCCAACAGCCTGAACGGACGCTGACACGTTGAAACTCACTCGCTCACTCGTCAGAAACAAGACCTAAGGTTTCGATGGGATCCCAAAAATCTAGAATTTGATCCAGACAAATGGGTCTTGACTTCACCAGATCCAGTATTCACAGGCTAATCATCTGAGAAAACCAAGTTCAGATAGTTCAGATATACCTCTATCAGCCATATCTATTTTGACGATGCTGACCGAAACTTCCTGCTTTACTTCTGCCAAATTTCCGGTTTCGGCTGAACTCCAAGCGAACTACTTGTCCAGCAAAAAAGAAAACTTAGAAACGAATTCAGCGTATCTCCTTATCCCTATAAAGGATATATTTAATCAACTTCAAATAAAACTTAAACTTACAAAGAAATTTCCGGTTTCAACCGGATTCCGGACGAATTATATGACCGGGTGAAAAATTTTTGTCATATACAGACTCAGCGTCTCCTTACCCGAAATCTGTCATCTAATCAACTTCAAATAAAACTTTTGCTTTCCGGTTTTGACCAGATTCCGGGCGAACTATTTGTCCGGGTAGAAAATGCTTTTCATACAAGTGCCCTCATCTAATCAACTACAGATAAAGCTTTTAATTTTAGTCAACTTTCCGTTTTTTACCGGATTCCGGACGAGCGACTTGTCCGGCGAGAAAATTGTTTCTATCATCGTGTTCAGCATGTCTTCTTACCCCTAAATCAAATATCTAATAAACTTCAAATAAAACTTTTACTTTTAACCAACTTTCCGGTTTTTGCCGGATTCCGGGCGAACTACTTGTCGGACGAGAAAATGTTTTGCATATTCGTGTTCAGCATGTCTTCTTATCCCATTATCGACTATCACATTAGCTGTTTAAAAAATTTTTGTTTGTCACTTAATTTGAACCCCCTCGCCCACCCCTAAATATAGGGCTACAGAGCCCATCTACGAACTTGACCTTACACTTGACCCAAAGAACTTTCACAACAAGTTTCAACAAAATATCTCATTCCCTTCGAGAGTTATCGTGCTGACAGACGGACGGACAGACGGACAAGTTTTGCGATGTCGTAGGTATCCCTCCACTTACGTTTTGGGATCCCAAAAACAGTCACCAACGGGACTGGAGAATGGCTTAAAACAGCCAAAGTAGTGGGTTAAGTTGTTTTAAGTTAGGAACAGAGCCTAGTCTTAAGTATTCAACTATTCTATAATGTCGGAAAACATTACCGTATACAGGCTGGTGAGGAAACAGACTGGTTGCGCCAAAAGATTCTGTTTACGAATTTCTGAACAATGATGGGCGGTGTTAGGATTTGCAGAACAAAAAGTGCAGTTGTTTTCACAATAATCCCTCCCATCCACTGGTAACTGTTTTCTCCCACTTTCCGCCATAACAATTAACGATTAACAGTTAACCATTATGACAAATAACTTTTACAGTCGCGTTTGGAACCCCTGGGGTGAGCACATACTGGAAACCTTAAAAACGAATGATGTCAAAACATTTAAAACTTCACTAGCATCATCACAACCGTTCCGGATATTGCTTGTTGTAGTTGTTTCTCTTTAGAGTCATTTAGGCCTGAGTATTTCGTCAGTGTTGTCGTGGTATTATATCATTTGCAATAGATTTAAGGAACCTTCTCACTAACTTATTCTGCCTTCTATATTGTCATCAGCTCCCCTATGGAGTTATAAGCTTCAGAAATCCCAGCCCTTCGCAATCGTTTCGTTTTAGCCATGCGAAGCTTCAAAATTTTGTTTTTCACTTTGGAACACACAGGACTATCTTGTTTTCTTTGGCAGTCTCTTCAGGCCAACCACGGCACTCACAGTTTTCAAGATAGTTTCGTCGAACTTCCGCTTAGGAGCACGGCAAGTCTGGACAAGTCGTCAAGCTCCAACAAGAAAACTAGCTTGTCGTTTTTCCGGAGATGATAAACAAACAAAATAACAATTAAAGGACCCCTCTTGCTTATTCTGCCTTTCATAATATACCTAGCTCCCTTGCGGAATTGTAAGCTTCTAAAATCCCCACCTTTCTCCATTGTTTCGTTTTGTGCCTACGAATTCTAGCGCAGTTTTCGGCCATGCCGAGTTTTGCCCGTAACGCAAAGCAAAGTTTGCCGGAGTCTTTAGTGTCCGCTACAACTCTCTCAGACATAAGGATATGAGAATCTTCTGTTTTTTACTTCTTCAATTTACTTGGTTTTCCAAATTTTTGGGATCCCAAAACGTAAGTGGAGGGATACCCATGACATCGCAAAAGTTGTCCGTTTGTCTGTCCGTCTGTCCGCAGGATAACTCTCGAAGGGAATGAGATATTTTGATGAAATTTGGTGGGAGGATCCTTTGGGTCAGAGTACAAGGCAAGTTCGAAGATGGGCTCTGTAGCCCTATGTTTGAGGGTGGGGGAGGGGTTTCAAATTAAGGGACAAACAAAATATTTTTAAACAGCTAATGTGATAGTCGATTATGGGTAAGAAGACATGCTGAGTACGATGGTGAAAACCATTTTCTTGTCGGACAAGTAGTTCGTCCGGAATCCGGCAAAAACCGGAAAGTTAGGTAAAAGTAAAAGTTTCTTTTGAAGTTGATTAAATGTTCGATTGAGGGGTGAGGAGACATGCTGGACACGATGGTGAAAACCATTTTCGTGCCGGACAAGTAGTTCGTCCGGAATCCGGCCAAAACCGGAAAGTTTGTTAAAAGCGAAAGTTTTGTCTGAAGTTGATTAGATGACAGATTTAGGGGTAAGAAGAGACGCCGAGTCTGTTTATGACAATCATTTTTTACCCGGACATATAATTAGTCCGGAATCCGGTTTTAACTGGATTTTTCTTTTTTTTTAAGTCAAAGTTTTATTTGAAGTTGATTAGATGTTCTTTATAGGGATAAAGAGATCCGCTGGATTCGTTTCTGAAATTTTTTTGCTGGACTAGTAGTTCGCTTGGAATTCGGGCGAAACCGGAAATTTGGCAGAAGTAAAGCAGGAAGTTTCGGTCAGTATCGTCAAAATAGATATGGCTGAAGGAGGTATATCTGAACTTGGTTTTCTCTGATGAAGACAGGACCCAATTGTCTGGATCAAATGTTAGATTTTTGGGATCCCATCGAAACCTTTGGTCTTGTTAACCACGGCGCGTTCAGTTGTCAAACATTTTGCTCCCACCTGCCACGTCGGAGAGAAGGAAGGCTGGATAGTCTCGACAAGCGCTAACAAGAAAATCGCTGATTTCAGGTGAAAAGTAATGGTATTTTTGGAAAAAAAAATTTCTGATCCCTTTCATAGGCAAAAGATATTTCTAGTAAGAGTTGTGCTTACTTAAAGTACACCACACTTCCCCAGCCCTGACCCCATTTGACAGCGGATCTGTTGTCCTCTTCTTCTAGTTGCAGTCAACCAAATCCTCGGAGAAGAAGAGCGATGTCTCACCGAATGGGGAAAACGATAAGAACTGACAGAAATATGCCCTGGAGTCATGTGTTATCTTCTGAGCTCCCATCCCGATATTACGCCAGAGGGATAAATAGCCGGAAGGGTTTGATAAAGCCCTGATGAAATAAGAGGCTGCCCAGGCCAGCGGGATTATCAAGACAGCTTTCATCCCGGAGTTAATTAGGAAGATAACAAGATTACGGGCGGAAGAGAGAAATCGGCGGCACTCCGAAGTTTTTCAGCGGAATGGTTCCAATCAAATAATAAGCGTTCGTGAGCGTCGCTGGAGGTCTGGAAATCGCCCGTGAAAGAATCCAGTTTGGGAAACTATGAAGCCCCTCAGAAGAAGCAGGGATAGCCTAATGTCAGTGAGTGAAAATCCAGGCAAATGGGACACTTACTCATCTCTTACTGATCTTCCGCATCAGTAATCGCATACGCAATCATTTATTCTTTAAGAATACCGTAGATCAAAAAAATATTTGTTGGGTAATTGAGTTGGTTGTTTAAAGGACACCTGAATGAAGAGTACCAAGTATCATCCCTATCTGTATGACTTCCGTTAACATTGCCTGCAGAAAACCCAATCCAAATACGAAATAGTGTTTCCAAGTTATAATTTTTGCTCCATTTTGCATCTGTCCTTATTTCAGTACCGAACAATTTTAGAAATGAACAAATGTCTCCAATCAACCCTTCTTCTGGAATATGTTTTAACCAGTTAAGCCCAAACGTATATCTAGACGAAATTCCAATACGATCCGTCCAGCGCTGTACAAGATTTTAATGAATTGCGCTTTTTGTCTTGGAGTCTGCATGTGCAAACCTCCAGAAAAGAACATCCCTATTCTGAAAACGTCACGTTCAGGAGAAGAATGATCGCCGTGGCCATGTCTGTAAATGCATTCTCCATGGTGTGTTCAAGTATGGTTTCATTGTTCAGGTGTCCTTTGATGAAGATTGGGGAGGGGATTGGTAATTGAATAGGTATGTTGTTTGTGGGTGTTTGAGTGAAGAAACTTGATTCGGAGTGAGTTGAAGTCTCGCTAAGTGTATAAAAAAAACAAAAAAACTGATAGATAGATCTTTGTGAATCACGATCCAATGCTAGCATGTAGAATACAGGTTATTAAGGAAATAAAGTACATTATACATATAAGTGCCCAGCCGGTGTCCACGGAGGCTGTACCTACAATGATGCCCACCGAGTGAGTAACCCCTCGGTGTTTTATTTATGCCAAGTAGTGATCGAGTAGACGTCCAGCGACTCATAGCGAACAGAAACACTTAAATCCATGATCCGCATCTGTCCAACCACTTTGCCAGTTGCCAATCCAATGACATTTCTCTTTTTTTGTCCGAGTTATTAGTCTAGCTTTCCCATCAGGATGATGACGTGGCTTAGAGCGATTAGAAATATCGAAATATAAGTAATAATCAAGGCTATGGAGATTCGCTGACACTTGAATTAGAACGCGTCAAGAAACCGGAGAAATAGCCAGCCTAAGCCACTGGAAGAGAGCAAAGTTCGTTATTTCATGGAAGTTAGTACACTGTCAGAAGTTTTAGAACAGATAACACGAGGATGTGCGGTTTCAACAGATAATGCGTAACAGATAACACTTCGGATGTTATCTATTTTCTTTCAAAATGTTATGCATAATAAGCGTTACCATCAGGTAGAACCGAAAAACCACCAAAAAGTATCTGCTGAGTTTTCCGACATCATGGCGATAAGGAATAAAGTCAGTAGATACTTTTTTGGCTCTTCCTAACAAAGCTTGTTACGCATAACATTTCATGCATAACGTTTTCAGACACAAGAGGTAACATCCGAAGTGTTATCTGTTACGCACTATCTGTTGAAACCGCGCATCCTCGTTTTATCTGTTATGAAACTTCTGACAGTGTAGTGTTTTCACGTATTAGAACATGCATGTGGATTCGGTTTGGGTATGATCCTAGTATTACTTGTTATATTGTGTGTTATTCTGGTTTAGTGGGAGGTCTCCTGCAAGTTATACTTCCGGAGGGAGTTGGGCCATCCTGGGACATCCAATGACCTAATTTTCGTGTCTGTATATAGTAATCAATAAATGGAGATGGCATACAAACGCAAGGATTTCAAAGAATATGTGTTTATGATGACTGGATCCAATTGTGTATAGAGTGTTTGACGAGCAGTCGAACGTTCGGAAATTTATTACCGTTAGAACTGTTCTTTGAAGAACAAACGACTGACTGAATATGATCGAGGTTTCTGCCGAAAATAAAACCTGCACAGCCGTTTCCCATACCCCTAGAAGGTTTACTGACAGGGACAACACCTCCCCCCCCCCCCCGTTTGACTTTAGTTATACGCATTCAACTTCAGCAGAGTACAGAAGTTCACTCGCCTTCTCAACGTGTATTTCGAGACAAATCTGCCGTAAATTTTCGCAAAGCAGTACGCCTTGCATGGAACATGAGCTATTATCATTATCGTTATGTAATCTAAAAATTCTCCCAAAGTTGAACTTTCTGCTTCTTAACCCCCTAAAAGGACGCTTAATTATTTACTGACAAAGTCGATAAACAGTAAGAAATCTGCAGTGGATACGCATGGGCAAATTCGTATCCTGCCAATAAAACGAAAATAAAAACAGTGATGGCAAAACAGCGAAAGCAAAAATAGCGACAGGCAAAAACAGCAAAAGCAAATCAGTAACATGCAAAACCAACGACAGAGGAAAAACCGAAGGCGACATGCAAAAACAGCGATTGGTCGAAGGGAGGCTGACAAACGTGTTAGTTCTAATGTCATAAGATGTTGGACTACCGCATTTAAAGAAAGAAGTAAAAGGTATTGTCTTTGCTTTCCTACCGATACTTCCTCTATCGTTACGTTTGGCTCACTGTTTCATGTTTGTTGGTATTTTTCAGTGTAGGGGACTAAATGATCAAATTATAAGATCTCAACGAAGACATCAATATAAAGCTTCCCAACCATGTGTCACGAATGATGCTTCTACATTATTTGCAAAGTCAGAAGATTTCCGATGTAGCGTACGTTAAGTTTTGTCAGTAGCCTACGATTCCAGCAGATGCAGTGCGAGATGTCAGATTTATTTGTATGCCACAACCAAGCGCTCGGGAGATCACGTAACTGGATTCCGCTATTTTGAACGTCACGGTATTGACCTTCGCGATCTTGACTGTCGCTGTTTTGACTGGATATCAATTTGCGCACGCGCATATGCTGCCGACTTCTTTACTATTCGAGGGCTTTATAAATAATTTAAGCATCCTTTCAGGGGATCAAGAAGTGAAAAGAGAATTTAAACCTTGGGATAAGGTTTAGATTCCATAACTATAATGTCTGTAGCTGTCTTTGCCTGTCACTGATTTTGCTTTCACTGTTTTAATCGTCGCTGTTTTTGCCTGTCACTACTTTTACATCGCGCTGTTTTTGCTTTCGCTGTTTTTTGTTTTTCCTTTTTTAACATTCGCTATTTTGACCGTCTATGTTTTTAAATACTCCTTGTGCCCAAGCTGACTGGCATATATTCCAACAACGCATAAAACGGATATGTCAGCTACGATGCCAAAGAGCCGAAATAACGCTGCCGAAACATCGTAGCTGACATTTCCGTTTTATATGCTTACGAGTTTATGCTTAGGATGCCGTAAGAAGGGCCGAAATATCGCTGCCAAAGCATTGTAGCTGAGATATCCGTTTTAGGCATTGTTTAAATATTCGTCGATGTTTTTGTCTGTCGCTGTTTGAATGAATGAATGAAAGTTTATTACGCACTGTTCTTGCATTAGCCATCTTGACCGTCGGTGTTTTGACACATGATCCGCAAATTCGCACAAAAACTGTCATGAAATGCAAGGAACAATCCAGCGATTTCTTGCTGCAGCTCGTCAATCCAGAACATATTCGACCCATTAACCTTTCACGACCTAATCAGTGACGCCAGTCTCGCCACCTCTGTTTCTATTCCAAATTCTGCTTATCTACAAAGCGAAAACAAAGGTTACACCATCAAAGGCATTCACGACATCTGGTAGATTGTCAACGTCTACTCGCACCATTCTCCCTCCACACCTCGCTTCGTTGCGCACCATAGACTCGGCACAAAAATGCGGTATTTCGATTGACATGAGGACCGCAAGAGACAATGGGGCCAGGAAGAATGAAGAAATAGTGACAGTAACAAGTCATGTAGCTCAGTCTGAGCTTGTGAACAGACAGCCTAGACCAAACAACACAAGAGTGTCGTCGTTAGGGAAGAGGGCGGTCAGCATACGCAAAGAAGGAATTCCTTCAGGTTGATTCTTGAGATTATTCATGCTTCGGACACGACTGTAGAATCTTGTTACGTACACAAACTTCCGATTTTCACAGTCGGGTGCGAATTCCATCTTTCGCTCCGAAATTTTGACGCACCGCATGCAGGTTTAAAAGATTGTGACACGAATGTCACATGCGTGTGCACGTAACTTTGGCGTTAAGTCATTAATTTCCTTGATCGAAACACGCAGACAAGGCAGTTGCTGAATAAGCGAGGGTTTGAACCAAGCTGAACAAAAGCTGACTCGAGCCAGAAGAAGGAAATCCTTTATTCTGAGATGTGGTGGTTATTTAATTTTGTTTCAAGGAATTTTAAATTCTTAAAGTTTAACTGAAAAGCAAACTTATTTTGGTATCATTTAGTGGAATACACTGAGTTATTTGGATTCTGCTAAGAGATTTTTTGATTTTACACTATCTGTTCTAGTAGTGAGGTTCAGAATATCTACGGCCGTCCCCACGGCGCAAATTCTACTATGACCCGGAATCACTGAATCCAAACACAAACGCGGCTTTTCAGTGGACGGCGATAAGCTTGGTGAAGACTGCTTAGTGCCTGAACAAAAAATGTGCATAAATCTTTTTGGTCAAGCACACGACACAGGTACAAGCGCATAGAGGTACCACGAATCCGACAGGAAAATTCAAGTATTCGAAAACTGATTATTCGTGAATAGCGGAGCAACAAAGTCAGGCAGTTTCACCGGGTCTTCAAGCTTCTTTGAGTGAATAAGTGAGGGGTAAGAAAAATATCCTATCTCTGCCCTTTTCAGTTACACTTTAAGCTATTCCGTGCACTACCGATGTGAAATGGGTAGGCCTTCTGAAGCTTCACTGGCGGGCCTCCGTCGACATTCGCCAAAACATCGAATACGCCCCCCCCCCCCTGGGAAAGTACACCCGTTCTTGGTACCAGTTCGCTACTAGACAAGGAGGAGTACAACAAAAACAACAGATGCAGTAGAAGTGAGTCCAGGGCTTCCATGAATACCACAAACATTTGAGCAGCTGGTAGTCGAAGGTTTAACAGGAGCAGCGGGGTTTTGATTAGCCATGCTGGCAGCAATCGAGATAGATCGATTGCAGGACAGCACTCGCCCAAGTTAATATTAAATCAGCTCAATAGTGTGGTTTACAGCAGGTTTGCACTTTGAATGTCCAGCTGTGCCCGAATGACCCTTCCCTCCTAGTGGCTCCTAGGCTAACAATATGGAAGACAAGAGAGAAGTAGAGACGAATCTGGGCCGGGGTTTTGCGATATCAATCAATCAATCTATTATTACCCGTCAAAAGAAACAATGGAGGGCGTCTAGCCCTAGGAGTACAAAAAAAGAAAAGAAAAAAAACAAAAACAACACGAAAAAAGACAACGCACGTAGCAAAACTTTACACTAAACAGAGGAGGAAAGGGATTTGGTTTCAAGTATGGGAAGTAAGTGTTTTGGTGAGCTCCGACGGCTGGGTAGATTCCTGAAGCTAGCTATGACCCACCGTGAACTATTTTTATAGAAGTTGTGGTTTGTTTTCGGAGTGTATGATATTTTGTTTTTTGTTATTGTGTTATGTTTCCCGCCATGGCCCTTGGCTTTATTGAGAATAAATTCGTTCATTCATTCATTCATAACTACACACACAAACATAACTACAGATTACACGAAGAGGGAAGACCACTGGTGGTTCAGTTTACTGGCGGAAGATTTGAAATCTTCCACTCTTTTATCAATAATGTTAGCAGGCAGAGCCAGATGAAATTTCTGCGCCAAGATTATGTGAATGAACTGACCGAACAGATAAGCTGTTCGGGGTGAGATGAAAGTGCTAGCGCTCAAGCGTAGCGCGTCTCAAATAAAGTAACGGAGGGACACGGCATAAGAGATACGAAGCAAGTGTTCGATATGAAGGAGACGCCCAGCAAAATAGCTAGACAATTGAGTGAATGAACAAACAAACGACAATAAAGATCGAGACATCGGCCGAGCGAAAACAAGGACATACAAGCAAACGAAAAACAGATTAATGAAAGAAACTAGGACAAACAAGCGGTATCCAAGACAGACGCGACGGAAGGAGAAAAAACAAGACAGACGCGACGGAAGGAGAAAAAACAAGAAGAAAAAGGAATGAAGTAATGAATAATCGGAAGGCGAAAAGGGTCGCACTACCCAGCTGTCCCGACGCAATGATCAAACGGAAGAAGAAGAAAAAATATACACGAGCTAGTTGGGCGGCTTCGCCAGGGGTTTGTCAAAAGATTTTTAAAACGATTTGATCCGGTAGGAATAGGTCATAAGATACATGACTGAGACATAATCTCATAACTGACATACACATTAAGAGAGTGAAAAGGTTACGGTATAAAAAGAACGACAGGATAATGTAACAAGACCAAAGGTGTTGATGGGATCCCAAAAATCTAAGATTTGATCCAGACAATTGGGTCATATCTTCGCCAGATCCAGTCTTCGCTAGGCTAATCATCGGAAAAAACCGAGTTCAGATATTCTATCTATCTATCTATACCTCTACAAGCCGTGTCTATTTTGACGATACTGACCGAAGCTTCCTGCTTTACTTCTGCCAAATTTGCGGTTTCGCCCGAATTCCGAGCGAACTACTAGTCCAGCAAAAAAAGAAAATTCAGAAACGAATCCAGCGTATCTCCTTATCCCTATAAGAACATCTAATCAACTTTAAATAAAACTTTGACTTAAAAAAAGTGCAGGTACAACCGGAATCCGGAATAATTATATGTCCGGCTAAAATGATTGTCATATACAGACTCAGCGTCTCTTCTTACCCCTAAATCTATCATCTAATCAACTTAAGATAAAATTTCTGCTTTTAACATATTTTCCGGTTTTGGCCGGATTCCAGGCGAACTAGTTGTCCGGCGAGAAAACGGTTTTCCCCATCGTGTTCAGCGTGTCTCCTTACCTCTAAATTAAATATTTAATCAACTTCAAATAAAACTTTTACTTTTAACAAACTTTCCGGTTTTTGCAGGATTCCGGACGAACTACTTGTCCGGCGAGAAAATGATTTTCACCATCATGCTCAGCATGTCTTCTTACCCCTAAATCAAACGTATAATCAACTACAAATGAAACTTCTTCTTTTAACCAACTTTCCGGTTTTTACCGGATTCCGGACGAACTACATGTCCAGCGAGAAAATGGTTTTTACCATCGCGCTCAGAATGTCTTCTTACCCCATAATCGACTATCTCAATAGCTTTCAAAAAATATTTTTTGTGTCCCTTAATTTGAAACCCCTCCCCACCCTCAAATATAGGGCTACAGTCGAACTTGCCCTGAACTTTGACCCAAAGGATCCTCCCACCAAGATTCATCAAAATATCTCAATCCCTTCGAGAGTTATCGTGCGGGCAGACGGACAGACAGCGGACAGACGGACAGACAGACGGACAACTTTTGCGATGTCATAGGTATCCCTCCACTTACGTTTTGGGATCCCAAAAACCATATCCATAAGGTATGGATCCAGACGACATCTCACCAACATCTCAGGCGTATCAAACTTCACACAAATCTAGCAAGACTCGCTTCCAACCTGTCGGGAATGAAAAAAAAAACACACCAATTCCCTATAAAATTACCATCTTCCCCTCCTTCCCCTAGTGATCACCCCTAAACATGGCCGAAAAATCGCCCATACTGAAACTGGATCATTTATTAATAGAGGACGGAGCAAAAATCATGCACCCCGCTGCCACTTCTGAGGTTTCTATGGCCATGGAGGGTGAAATTCAAATGCAGATTTTTGACATGAAGTGCATTTTCCGCTAGGTCAGAATCTCGATAAACTTTTGTCATGGAAATTCAATACTTTCAAGTGGGGAATTTACGGTCTAGCCGCCCAACGAATATGTTTGTGATGGCTTCATGTAAATCATTCGGACGAGTGATTGGCAAACTCAAGAGTCCCGATTCCAAAGCGAAGAAGGTGATGTCAGTATGACGGAAGTTATGACTATGAAATCGGGCTGGCAATAGGTCCGAATCTGCATGGTATTAGCACTATATCATGTATGAATCACATTTATGATTGATTAGCCCACATCGCACATTCCATGAAGGGATATGCTGCACGAAGGACAAACAAAAGGGATTTTTGAAATGCTTAGAATGCTTTAGAAAAAGGTGACCCTTAAAGTTCAACTGAAAAGTAAGCTTATTCTTATATCTTGGATCCACTGAATTATCTTGATTCTGCTAAGGGATTTTCTTTCTTTTTTGAACTTGGGCACCAGCAATGGCATTAAAGGACAACTGAGCAATGAAACCATACTTGAACACACCATGGAGAATGCATTGACAGACATGGCCACGGAGAGCATTCTTCTCCTGAGCGCGACGTTCTCAAAATAGGATGTTCGTTTCGGTGGTTTGCACATGCAGACTCCAAGACAAAAAGCGCAATTCATTCAAATCTTGTACAGCGCTGCCCGGATCGTATTGGAATTTCTTCTAGATATACGTTTGGGCTTAACTGGACAAAAATATTCAGAAGAAGGGTTGATTGGAGACATTTGTTCATTTCTAAAATTGTTCGGCACTGAAATAAGGACAGATGCAAAATGGAGCAAAAATCATAGCTTGGAAACACTATTTCGTATTTGGATTGGGTTTTCTGCAGGCAATGTTAACGGAAGTCATACAGATAGGGATGATACTTGGTACTCTTCATTCAGGTGTCCTTTAAGAACATGCACTGCTGGCCCAACAAGACAAAGTTCATCCTATGCGGAGAATTTGAATTTCAACAAAAGCGTGTATTTCAATGGCTAATGAAGCAAAGCTGAGGAAATATTCAATTCTAGACTATAAGGTCACTTCTGAAAAAGCCCACTATTGCGTGTGACTCAAAAATATGTATTCTTCGGCAATTGCTTACTAGTAGTTGCTAAATTTTCCAAGCATAGAGGTTCAACACATAGAGGTACCAAAGATTTGATACAAAAAGTTCACTGGATGGTAATTGATTATATGGATAGCGGAGTAACGAAGTAACGTATTTTGGCCGGGTCTTTAACTAATGAATGATGGGTAATTAAACTGTCGTTTCTCTGTCCTATTCGGTTAAACTTTAAAGGCTAATGACACAATGTTTCTGAAATAACAACATTACTGTGTTGTCTATTATCTTTTGAAATAAGGCATCCTTGTAACAGATGATACGAAACTTCTGATATTGCATACGCAGTAAACTGAGCATTCATTGGCCACCTGTACTACGATGCACAGTCTATACACTCAACCACTCAGCTATCGATTAGCTAAGAAAGATGTCAAAAATTGCCGGAATTTTCCTAAGATCTAATTTTAGACCTTTCAACTAAGCTAGTCTGCTGTGCCTCATTAGCTGTTCATGACAGCCGAAGTCCTACTGGAACCACAAAAAAACACGAACGAGGGAGCCGAAGAACAATTAACGGACGAAAACATGTACTCAGCATACAATAGCTCTCCCGAACGCGTGTAGGAACACTCCACTTGAGTAATTTTATGTCCTTTATCCTGTCTTGAAAACGGCCTGGGATCAGAAGGGAGTAGAGATCGTAATTTGAAGAACAAGATGTAACAGAACTGAGGAAGTTAAACTTCAAGCTATCAATTTTGTTTTTCAAGTTTAATATTTTTATTATACAAACAAACTATTATAGCATAGATTCCATAACAAAAACATTACAACACACTGTTATTACACCATAGACATGTAGTAAATACCTTTGTTTGCATGAAAGCCCGAATAGGCATGTGAGGGATGAAATCGGAAGCTTTCCAGCATTTACAATGTATCTATGTATCCATGTGTCAAAGTATTGAGTTCAATTCAAACCAGGACTCGGTAAGACCGCAGGATCATTTAGTAGCGTGACTCAGAAGCAGGCGAGTGGCCAAGCTCAAAGCAGACGTTAACAAGAAAATCGGAAGCTTTCCAGCACTTACAATGCCCAGATTCCATGTATCAAAGTACTGACTTCAAACCAGACTCGGTAAGACCACAGGATCATTTAGTGGCGTGATTCTGAAGCAGGTAAGTGGCCAAGCTAAGGCGGATGTTAACAAGAAAATCAGGCACAAACAAAACAAAAACATGTCGGAAGATTTCAGATAGAAGTAGGTTTCGTATTAGTAAGGTGGAACCGAACTGGAGAGGTTTGGGTATCGAACTGCTATAAGACGATTTATCATTATTTAGTTTCTTATACGATTTAATTTCGATAAATTCCTCCTTGTCTTTGAACATATTTCTGAAGAATCGGTAGAAGATCTTCGAATCCAATTAAAGTGGATATTGACTAAAAAGCGTGAAAAGAGAAGGCTATTTTTTTCAACAAAAACGCTAGTGAATTGTAATTTGTGCAAATTTGTTGATCGACCTTCTTTTCTTGTGAGTATTTTTTTCTTTCTTTGTGACTGCTTTTAACTGCTTTTAAAAAAAGAAAACCCCGGAGGACTAAAATTTGCATAAGTGTTCAAAGAAGCATGCCTTTACTGTATATGAAGATGAGAAGAGACGCTGACAAAATAAACGTGTACCGAGGGAGCAGCCATTCGAGTTGAACGCTGCACTGTGTTCTATTTCGATACAGCTCTTTTTGCTTACGACAGAATAGGAAGGAGTCAGCTAAGGCGCAGTTTACTGTAACACCTGACGTATCAAACTGAAGTGGTTCGGTATTGCCTGCTACTTAATTCAGCATACAGCAACGACACAAAAAGGCCGTCCCGAAAAGCCATGTAGCAATTATTGTGTTTTGTGACATTTTTGGATGCCAAAAGTAACAAAATGGCTCTGAATTTTAAGGCACGCTATTTTTCAATCTAGTACCCCCCCCCCCCCCCCCTCCCGCATAGGCTCCAAGGGAAACATGATCTTTGTTTCCAAGATCGGAATAATTGGAGAAACGTTGAAAATGACGATCTAAGTACAAACTAGGAAACAAGTGTATGCCTCTCCCGCCCAACGAACAGACGTCATGTACTCAGTGAAGACTATCATCAAGCGCCAGACAGTTTTTGGCCAACAAGGGTACATTCGTGCACAGTCTAAAGTCTAACGGATCTTTGTGGTGGATTAGACAAACCCCATCAGCACCCAAGATCTCAAAAGCTGGCAAGTTTCGGTAATCTGAGGCCATAATTAGCGAGGGCAGATAGAATCTAAGCCTAAGGAGGATTTGCCTTGGCGATCGTAAGAGACGGAATTCGTTTTGTGTCAACTACTTTACAGTGTTGCCGCCGTTTGCATTACAGCAAAATGTGTTGCAAGGTCCTGCCGAGCCGAAAGGCCATACAACAGAAAAATGTAAAGCTATCAAGTAAGCATCGTGATATGCTACCGGAACCGGCACGAACCGGATATAACACGAGGCATCAAAATAAATTAGAGCCCTGCAAACCATCAGCTTCTAACCGGTATAGATCTTCTTTTCGTCAATATTTCGTAAAGCATTTTAATGAGTAAATGACAGTATGTTTTATAGATTACTGATAGGGTCTTATTTAACTATTATGTTATTTGACCTAATAAAGTCGTATCGTATCGTCAAACAGTTTCAGCTTCACAACTTGTTGATTTGTGATGGCTTTGTGATGGAACTTGTTGATGGCGCTGAACGTATGAGCAATATTTTGTTAAATGTCTTGTACAATATTTGCATACTCTTTACTGTTATAGTACAGGTACAGGTTCATTCTCCTAGCTGCAGCCTGACGAGGGCCCTTGTCAAGAAGGGTCGAAATATCGCTGGAATAATCGCAGCTGATTTGTCCGTTTAGCTCCATCCACCATGATTCGCAGTCAGCTCAAGTAATACTTTATCAACTTCTTCCTAACGTCAGGGCTTGTTCTCCAGATTTCCTCTTTCCTGGATTTCCGTTCATTCTTCTCCTCTCGGTCGTACCTTAGTCAACAACCCTGCTATTCAACAGCACCTAGCAACACAAGATGAGATTGCCTGGATGTTTTCGAGTCTCTGGCTAGATATGAAGCACTTAGAACAGAATTTCTTCTTTGTACGACTGAGGTACAGGAAGCCCTTCATCAGAGGTCCCTTCACACTGAAAAAGTTCTTATACACACGCCCCTCATACCGAGGTCCTCGCGGTAATTTAAAGGACCCCTCTTGCTTATTCTAACTTTTATAATATACCTAGCTCCCTTATGGGATTACAAGGTTGTAAAATCCCCACGTTTCTCCATTGTTTCATTTTGAATCTACAAATTTTTAGCACTTTCTCGGCCGTGCTGACTCTTCCCGGTTACGCAACGAAAACTTTGCCAGAACCTTGAACGTCCGTTGGCAACTCTTTCACACACAAGGATATGAGAATCTTCTGTTTTTGACTTCTTTCATCTGTTTAGCTTTCCTACTTTTTAACCACGGCGCTTCGAGGTTTCAAATGCTTTGCGCCCAGCCGCCGCGTCGGATAGCAGAAGGCTGGATAGTATCGCCAAGCGGTAACAAGAAAATCGCTAAATTCAGATGGAAAGTAATGGTATTTTGGAGAAATGTTTTTCTGACCCGTTGCATAGTGAAAAGATCTTTTCTAGTAAGAGTTGTGCTTTTGGCTTGCATACTCCCAAGTAACAAAAATATTTTTCATAAAATCAGAGCTAAAATCTGTTGAATGAAGCGTAATGTAACACAACCTAAAAAGGGAAGCGAAATATCATTGAATTGCATTTGCCTGATTGAAAGATTTGCTAGTTGGCCCAGGAGAGACCTTGGATTTATGAGAGGGAACAAAACACTTGTCTTCGATGAAAGCGACGAAAAACTGCGGAGGAAAGGAGAACTCCAAAAACATAAAGTAAGGCGACGTAAGGCAGTATGGAAGGCAACGTTAGAAAAGAAAAAATATAAATAAAATGGATTTGCCTGATTGGAAGATTTGCCAGTTTGTGCAGGAGAGACCTTGGATAAACGCAAGTAGAACACAACGAGGTTGTAGAGAAGCTAGTTCACAAAATTCTTGGAACGGTCGCACACCCGTGGTTAACAAAACTTCGCGCCCAAAGGCTGACGGAAAATACTTGTTTTAGATGAAAGAGACGAAAAGCTGCTAAGGAAAGGAGAAACTCCACAAACATAAAGTAAGGGAACGTAAGGCAATGTTAGAAAATAAGAAATATAAATAAAATGAATTTGACTGATTGGAAGATTTGCCAGTTTGCCCAGGAGAGATCTTGGAGAAACACAAACAGAACCCAACGAGGCTGTAGACAAGCTAGTTCAGAAAGTTCTTAGAACGGCCGTACACCCGTGGTTACCAATACATTGTGTCCAATGGAATAACACTGACTAACTCGCCTTTTCTGTTTTTCCAATTTGTAGTGCTGTATATATTTTGACATTGATCGCTACTTGTCTTTTCTCTCTACTGTTCTTTATTTTCTCTTTAATTTACTCCGTTCTTGTTCAATTTGTATAAATCGGGTTGTAAAGAATATACATACATACAATAATGTGCCTTCGACGAAAGCGGTGAAAAATTAAAGGAAACAGAAACTCCGCAAACATAAAGTAAGGCAACATAAAGCAATAAATAAGGAAACGTATAAAGGGAAGAAGAAATATTAACAAAAACGATTTGCCGGACTGGATCATTTGTCAGTTTGCCAAAGAAAGACCTTTCGTTTATGAAAAAAAAACACGACGATTTGCCATCGAATTGCGACGGAAATAGGAACTCCACAATTGTTATACCAGTCTTAAGGAATCTGCTGCAGATTAGCAAGAGTCGACGTAACGTAAAGGATTACGGAAGTGTAACGCAAGTGTTACGCGTCATTCTGAAGGGAATTCAGCCTGCGGAACCCTCCATTCCTACAGCATTTTAATGAAACATTTTTCTATGCGGTTTTATGACCGTAGAATGAGACTTCTGGCGATGCGTATGACAGAATCATCGCATGATAGATTGAAAATGAAGGAACAAACAGTGTGCAGAAAAAGATTTATTGAAACGGATGAGAGTTTTCGTCGAATGGGGCCGAGCTAATGAGCTCGTATCCCTGCCGGCCCCCAGTGATCAACATTTATTGTTATGAAGTTTTTGAAATTAAAGAACCTGAACCTAAACGGATCTGCTACAGACTTCACTCGGTTAACGCTGTACTCGAATGCCATTATTTACTGTACCAGGAATAGATGATAAATGTCTTGATTAACTGAATAAATTGAAAATAGGATACTACATAGCTACACGCATTCGTACGGACAATCTATAGGCTACAGTCACTATTAGAACCCTAGCAGAAACAACGCATTAATTATGGGACTTTTATTTATTATGCAATCTTGACTAAAAATGTCAGGCGATAATGATCAATCCACCTGTCACTGAATAAAACTACCGTGTCTAATCTCTCCCTACATCACTCAAAGATTAATTAGTCGGCAATGAATGTCGTCATTTCTATACCCTTTCTTTATTACTAGATTTTGCATCTGAAAAGAATTTGACATTTGAAAAGAAAGGGATCCTAGCGACTTTCAATCCAAACCGTTAAACTCAAGGGGCTGGCAAGCTGTAGGCAGAATACATTACGTTTTATGACTGGAATACGCTACGTTATTATTCTAGTACTTCTAGTGTATTTATGCTAGTGTAATTCCAGTACTAGTCGTTTTTTATTCAGTATTATTTAATATATTGCTGTCAGTGTTGTGATGACTATTATTTGTTATTATCTGTAATAGCGACAATAGGCACAAAATATTACGTTATTTGACTGGAATACGATGTGCTATTGTTCTAGTATTTCTAGTTTATCTGTTCTAGCGATGTAGTGTCGTTCCTCTACTAGTCGTTTCTGTTCAGTATTATTTACTGTATTGTTGTCAGTGTTGCGATGACTACTAATTGTTTGTATCTATAATAGCGACAACAGGCACAATACATAACGTTAATTGACTGGAATGCTATTATTCTAGTATTCCTAGTGTATCTATTCTAGTGCTCTAGTGCAATTCCTGTAGTGGTCGTATCTGTTCAGCATTATTTATTCCTGAAGTGGTCGTTTTTGTTCAATGTTATCTATTATATTGTTGTCAGTGTTGTTGTGACTATTATTTAATACTAAATATTCCTTCAGCCCAAGCTGACTACGAATCATGTCTGACAGTGCAAAACGGATTCACGGCGTCAAAGGAATTCACGAAGTCAGACATTTAATGCTAAGCTAGAATCTTTAGTTTGTTTTTCCACAAGTTCGTTTTTCCAACTTGAGCGGCTTTTAGCCTAAACAGAACCCTTGCCAAGAAGGGCAGAAATATAGCTGTAATAAAATAGCTGACGTATCCGTTTTGCACTGTCGAATATTTAATACTGTGTATAATGGCGACACGAAATTAGACGTTTTTTCCAATTGATAAATAAGTAAATAGCCTACTGTGCTGGGACACAACCGAAGACGACCCCTCGTACCCCACATAAGCTTAGATAAAAATTGGGTCCGAAGACCATAGCAAACCTGATAGAAGCCGCAATGTATCCATCTATATAGCCAACAAAATCCAAACGGCATCTTTACTTTTTAGCCTTGCTGTCATAACCGCTGGTATACCGACAGGAAATACACTCGTTACTTTTTACCAGTGACTGCGGTTGCGAAATAGCAGCTGTAAGTCCAAGCAATAAAGTGTGGATTTCTCAGAGTGTTATGTTCAATATTCTCCGAACGACCACGTCGGGCGAAAGAAACGGATATCGCCCGGTTTAATCGGAATGTCTGGCGGCGTTCATGCGTTGTATCTTTATTAGTTATATCTATTTATAGTTAGATCAGTAGTTAGTTTACTTCTAAGGTCCAACCTTTTCGTTTGCAAATTTTTGCAACTTTTTTGCAAATCTTTGTTTTATAGAAGTACTGCCCCGATTTTGGGCACCATCATAAATTCCATACGCAGAAGCTGAGATTTTCAACTTGATGATGAAAGTGCGGAAAATCCGACCGAGATATCCTAGTCACGTTTTCGCACATTAAGTTTTTTAGCCCACAGACATTAGCCTTGTAGGGTAGGAACCGCAAGGCTAATCATTACTCCCTGCGGAAAAGTTGAGATTTTTCAACGGAAACCACTGAAGTGCAAAAAATCCCGCCCGGATTTTAGAAACAGATGTAGGAAAACTAAAAACGGGTGTCCAAAGCTGTCATAAAGAATACTAAAAAGAAGAATGGAAATATACATTCGTTATTTTGCCAACAGCTGTCTCATCAGCGCTCCGAGTAGGATAATAATGGGATTTCTAGAGGAGACATTGTACAGGAATAGTTTTTGGTTAGTATTTAGAAGAAAAGATCTGCAGCAAAAGAAGGAAGGGTTGCAGGACGAAAGAAAAAAGTTTTCACGTCTAAGGTGCCGTTTGAGGAAGCGCATCAAGAGAGAGCAAGAAAGTGAAGAAAAATGAAAATGTGGGAACAGAAAAAAAAATCTCATCCTCGCTAACATAGTTCGACACTTCTGGGAATATTAAATACAACACTGGGCCACAATTATTGTTATGGAAAGTACAGTGGGCGTGAATACGAAATCACGAATTCGGGAAATCAAAATTATGGCAATCAAATTCAAACGTGATCACTGTCATACAGTGATGGATGTCAAGCCTATGGGGCTTCTAACTCCTACCGTGATGTGCCCAGCTGATCCGAGATATACTCCTTCAGTCCACGACGAATCATGCTCTGTCTTGCTAAGATCATCAGAAACCTTCGTGGCGATTTATAACATTCATACAGGATCGCCATCAAATTATTTGGCACTACCTGAATGGAACTCTTGCTAGCAAGAACCGCAACGAAGAGGAATCTAAAATCCGACTGGCTAATTTGCTTAGCAACACCAAACGAGAAATAAAGGCATGCCAAATTAGGAATAAAGAAAACCACACTGCCAACCCTTCGCGCCAACTTCTGTGCCCATGTTCTAACTATTACAACCATATTCTAACCCATAGTCTACTGTTGCAAGTTAGTATGCTCAGCCTAGATATGTAAAATAAAATGTGGGTACATATTATATAACACATGAATGCTCCACCACTTCGCGGACAAGGTGATTCTTTTTTTTGTCCTCTCACGTAGCTTCTTTTACTCTCTTTCCTTACTATCGATCGAAACATAGTAGTTGGCTATAACTCTTCCACCACTCAGTGAAGTTAAACATCTTAAAATAAAATTAAAATAAAGTAAAAAAAAATAATTAAAGAACTAAGATACAAGGATGCTGTCAGTGACAGCGTTTTTTTCTATAGCCTGTTAAATCGTTAAAAAAAAATGAAAAAATTAAATTCTAAAGTCTATCGAGTCTGACTAGGCAGATAATGTACTCGATCACCTCCTATTTCAGGTCTTCTTTAAACGGAAATAATCTGTTACACTTTCGTATCAAGACGCGATGATGAGTAGCATTTCCTCGAGGATAAATATTCCATCAGCCGAAGCTGACTGCGAATACCTTATATGGCTAAGTCCAAAACACGCCAGTGGACCTCGGGAAGAACAAGAAACGTCGCCCGACCCGATGACTCAAATCCTATGTCAACCAATCAACGGGGTTATTCATTGGGGACAGCGATGACGCTTCCGGCTCTTCTTTAGTCACACGAGGATGTTGCATCGGCACCAGGAGTTACTCATCAAGAGTATAAAGATTCGAAAGTGCAAAACACTATCAGCATTTCCTATCGCATTTCTGCTTTAAAGAGCTGCGTTTCTGCGTTTAACGTACCATCACGACAGAACGTACCACAGCGGACGCACCCTATGTTAACCAAGCTTAAAGTTAAACGGTTTAAAAACGTTGCCTTTCAGCCATGTATCGAATACACGAGGTTTCTCATTTTCGTCATTACCTCTTGTCAAAAATTTTCTTATGCCAATCAAAGAATGTCAGCTCGTTCAAACTCTTTCTATTCTGTTTTAATGACAAGCATTAAACGGTTTAAGACCAGAAAAGCTAAGGCTAGAAAGTTCTATTAAGTCCCCACGGACGATTCCTACCAAAGGTGCATCGTCAACTGAAGCCCGGGGATAAATCCCAACTCGGCAGTTGTAAAACTTTGCCCGTGCCAATCGGCCTCTATAGTGTCTTCAACTTTTTTTACACCGCACTAAAATCCGACGAAAATCGTAATGTTTTCTTCCACTCTGCAGGAAAACGGCGCAATCAATTTCCCCCCAAAAAAACAAAACTGGACACTTTCCCAGCTGCTGAAGTGTGGCCCAAAAAGTTAGACATCACAAAATGCTTAATTTGTTTTTTGCTAGAAATTGTTTGAGATTTCGAGTCTCTTTTTTTATCTCTAGTTGCCTTGTTTACTTGGAACTAGGTTGTAAAATAAAAAGGATTTAAGGAGTGAGTGACATTAACTCCAGCTATGCTATAATACAATAGGCTACTTAGTTTACAATTAATATATCTTCAAATTTGCTCAAGAGACCTAAATATCATGGTCAACTTACAACCAATGCATCCTCAATCGAAAAAAAAATTACAGACGGTTATTGTTGTAAAATAAGCGTAAATACCATAAAAAGTATATTTAATATATTATTAGAAACAATTTGGCGACCCTTATTTTTTGTTCTCCATAAATACAACATACCGTAATGAATTCGCAACTAATAAACAGTACCCTCGATTAGAAAGGTTTTGGAGCTTGGCCCGGGCCGTAGTTTCGCCATAGAAAAGGGGCAGAGGACTCCCCTTGATAGACTAGAATTCGCGGTGTCCAGTAGGTCATGAAGTGATGACGGATTTTCGCTAATTTCCAAACGACTACGTTTTGGGGATACAGTGGGAAAACGGGGTAAAGAAGTTGGATCAGAAAGTTGAATGTTCAAATTTATGACTGATGATTTTGCCTACAACTGACATAAGCAAAATAAAGAAAATCACGATACAACAGCCAGATGCTGATAACGTAAACAATTCCCCGCAACAGTCTCAGGGAGGAGAACACCACAACTCGATCGACTTTAGACAACCTAGGAAACCTCTTATAATCTCCTTTTCTGATTTTTTCTCCCTAACAAAATGCTCTTGCTCTCTTCTTTTAAGCAACGTTTTATTTGACAAACCAAACCAATTAAAACCGGAGCATAACACATCCATCATCGACCTTTTTCCCTCCGAAGTACGAGTTAGGGTCATTAAGCTAATTATGACGTCAGTCTCGGTTCCCAACAACATCGTTTTTTTTGTCAGTCGTGTTTGTTCAAACGCAGTATACTGACGAAGTTTTCGGACTGGAGCAGTACTACCTGTTGGACAGAACTGGAGAAAATTGCACCAGAGGACAAGTTTTCAGTCATGTTGGTTAAAGTTCGTATCGAACCGACAAAACAAGATTTTGGGCATCAAACATTCTTGTTTTACCTAGCTATCCATTTCAATCAAGAAAGAAAATGAAAGAAGATATCCTAAATATTCGCAAGCATTAAATCTCTGCGCGTGGACATACAAAACTCCCGGAATATGCTATTCACAGATGATTCATTAAGCTTACGGAAGGATATATCGGGGGAAAAAACCTGAAAGGTGAGGAGCAAATGTGTTGGAGGCTTTGAAATTAGCAACTGAAAGGAAGTGAAATCTCTTGCAGTTTTATTTGTGTTTATGGCACTTAGCGGGAACAAAGTTTATTCGGATTAGGAAATAGAGTGTACAAATCGTTTTAAGAAGAAACAGAGTATTCGAGGTAAACTCTAGTCCCGTCCAAGAAAATTCAAATTTAGAGATAAGTAGGTTAATTTAGATAGTTGCGAAGGTTAAACCGCGTATTTTTCTTTCTTTGCGTCTTTATGTTGTAAGGCTCTTCGGCTTCAATAAAAAATCAAATAATTAGAGTTAAACAAATGTAAGCTAATCAATAAAAATAATTTATATAAAGAAAGAGCATAATCCGCTAGAGAGCAAAGTTCGTTAATAAGTTATTTCATGGAGTTATAAGAACAGAATATATAAGAACATGTAGCCTATGTGGATCCGCTTGGGGCACGATTATGTTATTGTTTCCTATATTGTGTGTAATTCCTGTGTTTACCGGGATGTCACTAATTGACAATTGTATAAAGTAGTCTATTAATGGAAATGGAAATAAACATATTATTCTTGTGTAACGACTCTAAGATGTCTGAAAAGAAACGACATTAAGACGAACCAAGAATGAAAATGAGCAACGGAAGAGATACAAATAAAACTAGGCACTACTTCAGTCGCTCACATGTCAAGAATGTTTATAAATAGGTTATTCTTGCCGTGCAATTTACCCAGCCAAGCAAAAACCTCCTAACATCGCATCGTACAAGGAGTTCTCTCTCACCTTCTATCCTGTCGTATCCGTATCCACAGTATCAATCCCTAATCCCAGGCATTTGCTCTCAGCACCAATGATTCTTAATGACTAAACACATAACACTTGTTTCAACACTTTTCGTACAAAACTTGGTCCCTCCAGCTCCCAGTTCCGAGGAGAAGCCGAGAACTTCGGCGCGCGCTGCCTCCCTTAGTTCAATGTGTCCTAGGGTTCCCAGGATCATAAACTACAAAATCCTGTGGAAGGGGGATGGGAATAAACAAGGTTACCAAGCGAAAACGCAAAGACGAGGAAAGATTGCTGATAAAATGGAGTGCTTTACAACAGGCTAAATTAACTTCCGGTCAGATTTTTGGAGCAAAGAATGGATTTTTCTGAATTTTCAGTTTTTGAATAAATATCTAGCCAGTCTTTAAAGAAAAATTTGGCCAGTGGTAACTAGACTCAAAACTTCTCGGGGCCTAGGTTTACGAGTTTCAGTAAACTGATACAATACTGGAGCCAGTCTGAACAAAAAGAAAGAAGACCTGCGTAAGAGAACTGGAGCCAGAACTGCGCCGCAGAGGCGCCGTTTGGAGGAGGCGGGGGGAAATTGTTAATGTTGGTACTTTTTTTGCCCCTAAGTAGGTTTCAAAAAGGCAAATGCAAAGCAATGACGCTACTGCAAAGTATTTAGACTAATTCAAATTTACCCCAAAACAGTAATTAAAGAGTCTGTGTAATATGCTTGGGATGGGGGCCCAATATTGACCCCCCCCCCCTCCTCCCAGTGTTTACCAAAGTGGGGAGGATTTAGGCACACAGGAAATGGTGGAAAAGAAGGTCCCATAACCTCCAAAATCCTAAGGATGGGAATTGAGCAAAAAAGGCTCTAGTGAAAAGATGCAAAGATGAGGCAAAGTAACTCGAATGGGAAGTCAAACAAAATTTGAACGAATTCACGGTAAGACGAAGCAGGCATTACCTGGAGGATTCAAGAGAACATTAATCCGTGTTTGTTCTCGTATCCCGTGTACTGGGCATCTTGGTAGTGACAAGTCTGAAGGACGTATTTTGTTGATATGTAAATAAATAAGCGACAGGGCAAGGCATGATGTTCCTGAGCGGGGAAAGACAAGACGGGGCTTTCGTACTAGGCATAACTGTTCAATTACGACCATGCCCTTCGGCAGAGGATTCACTATGAAGGATAGCAAAATAACCCGATGTGTGACTAAACTGAAGATGGCATTGCGAGACGTAGCACTTTTTGTGATCCCAAAACGTAAGTGGAGGGATACCTATGAGTGCGTAAAAGTTGTCCGTCTGTCTGTCTGTCTGTCTGTCAGCATGATAACTCTCGAAGGAAATGAGATATTTTGATGAAACTTGGTGTGAGGGTGTTCTGGATCAAGGGACAGGTCGAGTTCGAAGATGTGCTATGTAGCCCTACATTTAGGGGTGGGGAAGGCGTTCAAAACAAAATAACAGCTAATGAGATTAAAGTTTTATCTGAGTCGATTAGAGGTTCGATATTGAGGTAAGGAAATTTGCTGAATTCGTTTTTGTTTTTTGCCCAACAAATAGTTCGCCCGGAATCCAGCCGAAAATGGAAATTTGGCAGAAAATTTTGATCTATTTCGCCAAAGTATATGGGTAAACTTCATGCTAAATCCAAATCTGAGCTTGTTTTTCTCAGACGAATAGCCATTGGCCTTAGTCTGTTTCTAAATTTAATAGTAAAAATGTTCAAGGAGTCGGGCGAAGACCGGACATCTACAAGTCCGGATTAAACATTAAATTTTCGGGATCCCATCGAAACCTTTGGTCTTGTTTTTTTTCCCGACACTGTCGCACCTCGAGCTACACATTTTAGAACTATAACTATACTGAGGATGATATACACAGTGAAAGAAGCAAGATTTTTTTAGGATCCTAAAGTGTTAGTGTTTGTTTTTGGGATCCCAAAACGTAAGTGGAGGGATACCTATGACATCGCAAAAGTTGTCCGTCTGTCCGTCTGTCCGTCCGTCTGTCAGCACGATAACTCTCGAAGGGAATGAGATATTTTGATGAAACTTGGTGCGAGGATTCTTTAGGTCAAGGGTAAGGTAGAGTTCGTAGATGGGCTTTGTAGCCCTATATTTAGGGGTGGGGGAGGGGGTTTCAATTAAGGGGCAAAATAAAAAAAAAGTAGTTCACCCGGAATCCGGCGAAAACCGGACACAAAATTTGTCGACCAATTTTCGGCTATAGCAGTCCCTACCCCTTTATTCTCAAACCAGTATAGCTCTGCGCGTTGGATGACGCGTTCATTTGTTTATTCTATGGACGTCGGAGAGATCCAGTGTAATCGAAGGTCGAAGGGGTTGATATATAATGTTCAAACGAGCAAATATAATGTTCAAGCGAGGATGTTGTTCAATGAGGATTTACTGGTAAAATACAGGTCAAGTTCGTAGAAGGGTCCTTTAGTCCTATCATTAGAGGCAGAGGAGGGGTTTCGGATTTACGGTAAGAACATGTATGTTTTATAAGCTAATAAGATATTCATTGGGGGTAAGGAGGTCCGCTGAATACACATCTGAACTTAGTTTTCTTGCTGGACTGATGGTTCATCACAAATTCGGCTGAAACTGGAAATTTGGTTGAAGCTCGAAGTTGTTTCTGAAATCGATTAGAGATTCGGTATCGTGGCAAGGAGACATGCTGAATCCGTTTGTGAACTTTATTTTAACGGTAAAAAATATTCAAGGAATCTGACGAAGACTGACTGAAGAAGACATGACCCAATTGTTTGAATCAAATGTTAGATTTTTGGGATTCCATCGTTGACCACAAAAAGACACTATGAACGCGCTTTCGAACTTCATAATTCTTATCGGACAAGTATTTCGCCCGGAATCCGGTCAAAACAACCTGACAAATTGTCTTTTTTCATTAAATACGAGTTCACAGGCCGGGGAACTCGTAACGGAAAATTGGCGAATCTGAAAAAAAGCACGCTTCTCTCTAAGACGATCAGAGTGATGAAATTTACGCTAGAACGGCACTAACTACAGAATATGTGGCAGGGCGACGCTATTGTAAGTCTTTGCAAGATAGGCTCCGTTTTTGGAACTGAGAACTAACCTTAAGGTTTTTCCCGATTCCAATATCTGAATGGGTTGTGGAGCCAGAATCTACAACAGTGGTTCCCAACCTTTTCCGTGCAGCGTACCCCTAATCAAGGTTCGAAAAGATTACTTACCCCCTTTACCAGAACGTGAAAAATTTGATATTTATTATCATAAATGATAAGGCATACATGTGTAGAAATATACACACAATCAATGAGGCAATCACTAGAGGCTGCTTTGTTGCTGATTTGTCGAATCTCGGCTCGACCTTATTAACGGCCTGTTTCTGTGTTTGGTTTTGATGTTCTCCGTGCTTTGATCAAGCTGCATCTCAAATTTTTTCGTTGGCTCAATTCGCAACCTGAATGACAATATCACTTGCAATGTCTTCGATTCATCTTGAAACAATATTTTTTGACACAGGAACAGATTTTACGGCAGTAGGTAAGTTGTTCTGGAATCAACATTATTTCACTGACTTTCACCAGGGCGTGTAATCAAAGGCAGACAACACTCCTCCTCCCAAAAAGGTCGGCCAGACGATTAAAAAGAAAAGAGTCTGCGCGAAGCGCCGCGATTTTTCATAAATGCAGTTATTCCAAAAAAATACTCGGTAAAAATGGCCTGTCGGTCAGTAATACCTCGCCCCTTAAGATACATTTTGGATGGTGATACTCTGCTGGTTATATTAGGCTTTCGGCGATCATAAATGACTGAGACGAGATTTTGAAATTACAGACTAAATCAGTTTTGGTTCCTTCGCGTACCCCTTGCAAGGGTCTCGCGTACCCCTTGGGGTACGCGTACCACCGTTTGGGAACCACTGATCTACAAGACCCTCGATTGTCTGGATGAAGAAGTCCAATAAATATCCTACTTTGGGATCCCATCCAAATCTTTAATCTTATTTTTTTATGTTATGGCAGTGACGGAGCCAAAGAGTATCAGCGTTGGCAACAGTGTTCTGACCGCAGGATAATAAGTACTGAGTGTAAAAAAAATCGAAAAGCCTGCTAAATAGGTTGGATCGATTGACACTCACCAGTTTCAGCAAAGAAAACAGGCAGACAGTCCTTAACTCAGTCCTCGGTTGTTGTTAGAGGTAACACCACACTTGCACATCTTCTTGAAGAACCTTTTTTCCACTTTTCGGTTAACATGCGCGCTTTAAGGGTGCTAGAAATAAACTTTTAAGCAAAACCTTTGTGACAAAAATGATCATGGGCAGAGATGTATCGTTGATCAATAGTACTTTTCGACTTTGCGGTTAAGATGTGCACTTTAAGAGAGCTGGAACTTCATTTGTAAGCGAAACCCATAAGGCAAAAATGATAATGGGCTCAGGGGGATCATGAAAATGTATATTTTGCTTAAAAGAATTTTTTTTACTTTGAGGCCAAGCTTGGTACTTAAGGAATTAGTCGGATTTGGGAAGTGGCGATTTCTAAGCCAATCTTGTCTAATCTCTAATATTCCAGCCAAGTCTCATCGTCCTAGCACATCTGGAAGTACCTTAACCCGCGATCACCGGAATTCCGGACCTCCTCCCTAAATAGGTTTTAAAAGACAAAGCGCAAAGCAATGACGCTACTCTAAGGTAGCCTATGTTTTCACTCCTATAACTATGTTGAATTTACCCCAAAAAGAATGATGGAAATTTGAGTATATGCCCCTTGAGTATTTCACACAGACCCGCGTATATTGGCATAGGTATTCCTTCAGCCGAAGCTGACTACGATTCATGTTTGACAATGCAAAACGGATACGTCAGCTACATTTTATTGGAGCTATACCTCGGTCCTTCATGGCAAGTGTCCTCTTCAGGCTCAAGCTGGAAAATGAACTTGTCGAAAAGCAACTAAAGATTCTTCCTTAAATACCTGATTCTGTGAACTTCTTCCCTGAAAACTATGGGAGTTAAAGCTTCTGCTGTGATTTCATTTTGGACACGGCTGCTGTTCTTGCTGCTCGATTGGCCTGATTTATGGAAAGTTAATCTTCCAGCTTGAGCGCCTTGAGGCTGAAGAGGACAGGACCCTTGCCAAGAAGGGCCAAAATATACCTCCAATAAAACGTAGCTGACGAATCCGTTTTGCATTGTCAAACATGACACGTAGTCAGCTTGGGCTGAAGGAATACCTATGCCAATATATGCGGGCCTGTGTGAAATACTCAAGGGGCATATACTCAAATTTCAATCATTCTTTTTGGGGTAAATTCAACATAGTTATAGGAGTGAAAATATAGGCTAGCTTAGAGTAGCGTCATTGCTTTGCACTTTGCCTTTTAAAGCCTATTATGGGACCAAAAAACAGTAGACTACCAAGATGGAAGATTTTGTTGCCTTAAAAGATTTAGGAGGTCCCCCCCCCCACCACATCCTAAATGGCGCCTCTGCTTTTCCTTCACGGAACTGCAATTTATCCAATGAAATACAAGTTGTGAACTCAGAACAGGCGAGATGGAAAGAAAAACAACATTATCGTCCATGTGAGTTTCCTTGACCTGACAAAAGCTGACACCTTGTGATGGCAGGGTGTTTAAATACTCCTTCAGTCCCATCTGACTGTCAGCTGAATTTTATTAGATGCTGAGCGGCTAGATCCTGAAGGGGACCCTTGCCAAAGAAGGGCAGAAACATAGCTCTAATAATATTCAGCTGACATATCAGTTTTGCATTGTCAAATATGGCAGTGTGTTTGCTGGTTCACACAGTCTGCAGCATTAAGCACTGTGTAAAGCTAGCCTAACCAGAGCCTACCACCTAAACAACAAACCCTCCTTGCACTAATTCTTGTCACTTATGAACTGTTGGCAAGGGCGTCGCAAGGGGGGGGGGGGGGGCGGCCACGAACATTTTTAGACTCGGTTAAATTTTGGGCAAGAGGCCCACAATTTTGCTAAAATTATTCTTTTTATTTCCATAACAGAAATATTTGGTATATTTATTCAAATAATGTATATAACGGATACGTCAGCTACGATGCTTCATCAGCGATATTTCGGCCCTTCTTCCTGTGATGATTACAGGTTTGTTTCCTTCCTCGACGTTGGACCTGAAGATTGACAGCCTGACGAGGTCCCTTGCCAAGAAGGGTCGAAATATCGCTGATGAAGCATCGTAGCTGAAGTATCCGTTGTATACATTAATTTGGATAAATGTTTCAAAGTCAGCTTGGGCTCAAGAAATATTCATATTTGGTAAATTTACGGGGATTCGGTAGTTTCCACGAAATTATACCGAATCAAAATATTAGTCTGTAGTTTTTCGACATCAAAACTACTCGGTACAGTTAACGGGATTCGGTGGTTATACCGAATCTCGAATACCGAACCCCCCGCACTTCGGTTCGGTTTCGACGATATTTTACCGGATCCCAAAAGTCAGTCCATAGCTAATCGCTATACATCCTGAATTCTGGACTTTAGTCCAGTTTCGACGCCAGCCCTAAAATCCGGTACCCCCCCCCCACCCCCTCCCCATGCTGCAGAGAATCGTATTCTCATTTGTGTGTTTGGATGTTGTCAGAATATCAGTCGTATGTTAAGAGCTTCCCAGAAGGACTAGGGGGGGGAGAGGGGGAGACGCCCCCTCCCCCCTCCCAATGTTATTGGCCGGTCGGTAAAAAATAACCGAGTCGGCGCGAAACGGCGCAATTTTTCGCAAAAACAGTTGATTTGTTTCTTGTAAACAGTCGATTTTTCTAATAGCAGTCGTTTTTTTCATTTAAATAGTCGATTTTTCTTAAGAACAGTCTTTTTTTTCTGATAATCAGTCAATTTTTCATCAAAACAGTAGTTTTTTCTGCAAAATCAGTCGGTAAAAATGACCAGCCAGTCGGTAAATACCTTGCCACCCCCAACCCCCCCACACCCCCAAACATTTTGGCTAGTAACGCCTCTGCAATAGTAGCCAAACCTTGAACTTCACAGTCGGATTGTACCAAAATCTTTCTGTCGGAAAGCGAAGAGGCCGATTTTCGAAAATTTTTGCCTGCGCTGCATTATTTCAGATTAGGCTGTTATGTTTTAGGTTTAAAAAAAATCAAGCAGTGCCAGGTTTGGACTTCTGATTTGAGAAACATTAAAAGATAGTAGCTATGTACAGGGAAATAATCAAATTTGGCAGGAAAAAGCTACTTTTAAAAATGTGGTTATGGGTAGTAGGCTACTGATGATGATGATGTTGAAATTTTATTTACGCACTTAAGAAGAGGAAAATAGCGCAGTAGCCTAATGACAAATAAAAGGAAAAAAAATACACTGAGTTTCCAATAATGTAGCAAATATACAAAATAAAAAAATACACATTAAAAAAAAAGAGACTCATCGGGTCTAAAAAATCTTCTTCCTAGATGGAATGAGAAGAAATGGCCAAGGGCAGAAACGTGAAGATCCTGGGCAACTGAAGAAAACTTTGCACAAGGGTCAGAGGGCAAAACAGTTGCAGTTAAACGTAAATTCCTATAACATCGAGGAAGGTACAAGAGAAATTTACATTATTTGAAATAATATTTCAACAGATCTCTCGAGTGGAAACTCTCACCCAGCCCTCTATGCAGAGTGTGCAAACGAACGGATGAAACCCCTCAGCACCTACTGAGGGAATGCAGCCAAAACCCTCTCTGGGACCAGCTGCGCCAACTCTGCACCAAAGAAAAGCTTCCTTTCGACTTTGAAGCAATCACGCGAATGGAGCTCAGCAAAAAAAACAGAAGAAGCCGTCTATCCAGTGATGATGAAAGCACTTGCAACCGCAAGATCAACCAGCTCAATCAAGTGGGTAATTACTCATGGGCCCTGATCCCAGTCGAGTTGACATCATCTACCATCACCCAAAAGAAGAGGATAATTCCTCCTGAGCTCTGATCTCAGTTGAGGTGCCATTGCCTGCCAATCATCCACACGAAGAGGATAATTCCTCCTGGGCTCTGATCCCAGTCGAGGTTCCATCATCAGCCCCACCATCAGTAAGAAGAGGGTAATTCCTCCTGGGCTTAGATCCCAGTCGAGGTGCCATTATCCACTCTGCAAGCTCAACCAAGAAGAGGATAATTCCTCCTGGGCGGCGATCCCAGTTGAGGTGCCACAGACCGACCCATCAACATCTTAGAAGAAGATCAACCGGAAGGCAGAAAGGGTCGCGCTCCCCAGCTGTCCCGATGCCATTAATGAATAGAAGAAGAAGATAGATCTTAATTTCCTCCGAAGTGCAAATTAAGGTACTAAGTCCTGATACATTTTAAATCTTTTCTTCTCAGAATACCAAAAATTTCGGAAGGGTTGCAGACAGAGGGAGAACAAAAACTAGTATATAAACTACCAAGGGCTTTTATGTTATACCTTCCTCTATTTGGAACTATTTTTCCATATCCGATACAAATGGAATCGTGAACAGCCGAAACATTGTTATTGCAGATTTTTTAGAGTCTGTGCTATGATCATGCCAAGCCATTGTATGGTAGGGGAATTGGGAAGTTGTTCATTTTGAAGAGAAATACCAGAATCTTTTGGGCTGTTGAATTTAAGATACTGACATTTAGAAATGTTAACAGAAAGGCCAAATTGGGAAAGACTCGTTTTTATGTTAGATTTTAACCCACTTTTAGTTTGATTACTAATAGAATGTCTTCTGCATAAGCTAGTGGGTATCACACAGTAGCTACAAACTACTGCCAGGATGTTGCTCAATCCAGTTTTTGCCTTTCTGCAAATTCTTGGGATCTTGGTGTTTAATCCATGGAAAAAGATAGCATTTCTATGGGAAGCAAAAATTTTACCTGAGAAAAACAAACTGAAAAAAGAAAATTTTTGCCTGCAGTACTAGATTTAACTTTGTAATGTTGCTACCGGAATCGTGCCCAGCAATATACTGTTCAGGTGGGCTTCGTAAAAAATGTCATGCTACCCTTTACTGTTACGGTACTCTTTGTACATAATCTTTTCTATTTGATAATTTTAAGATCATTTACGGTACTCAATTTCTAGGATTGGGTAGAATCTTTTAAATTTCTGATAAAATTTTGGCCCTGCACCCCCTCAACGAAAATGCACTTGCAACGCCCCTTGTCTGCAGCCTGCAGCCAGTCAAGCCCTGGTCAAGCCTGGGTCAACAGTCCCAAAACAAACTTAAGGCAGTTAGTTGATCTATTTCGGATTGGGTAGTGCAACAGTCTTCGAAGAAAGTTAATCAGGAGGACCTGAATGCCACACATAAAATTGATTCCAGAACTGATCAGACTAGCCAACCAATCTATGAAGAAAAAATGAAAACAAAGTAGCCTACTCCTTCAGCTCCAGTCTGGCTTCTACAGAAGTTAGAGTGTCTTACCTAAAGGCTAGTAAGGAGTCAAAGGGAATTTTCCTTCCATGGCTTCATATAGTTTATAACATCCAATCCAAGGGATTAAAGTCGTCCCTGCCAATAGGGGCCTTCCTGTATAGTTTATAAAAACGCTCATGTTTTCAAATTTCAAAATCCCCCGCCGCGACGGTTGCCAGGACCTCGGGAACTCGACATTGAGAGCGTGTTCCATCCTACTTACCGTAGTTACCACGCATGACGTCACAAATTCTGCCTTTTTGTCCTCAAGGCTGGAATGATTTTTCTATTTTCCAGCGGAATATCATCCCACGGGTGAATCCGACCAATCACGTGACAGATATTCGTGGTTACTACGCTTACCAAGCTCCCGAGCGTGGTAAGCAAATAGTTACTATTAGTTACTATTTCGAGAAGGCTGGAACGGTCAGCGTAGTAACTTTTCGTGAGGTTGGAACGGATTTAGTAACTAATAGTTACTATTGGTACGAGGGTGGAACACGCTCTGATCGTGCTCCACCCTACTTACCGTAGTTACTGCGCATGACGTCAAGAATTCTGGCCTCTTGCCGTCAAGGCTGGAACGATTTTTCTATTTTCCAGCAGGATATCATACCACAGGCGAATCCGACCAACCACGTTACAGAGATGCGTAGTCACAACGCTCCCGAGCATGGTAAGCAAATAGTAACTATTAGTTACTATTTCGAGAAGGTTGGAACGGTCAGCGTATTAACTTTTCGTGAGGATGGAACGGGAAATAGTAACTATTATGGTGCGTTTACACACTGCGGAAATCCGAGCGTATTTTACGCACGTTTTGAGCTTGAGAACATTCTAGCAATACGGACGTATTTCAGAAATCGGTCCGTTTTGTATTTAAATACGTCCGTATAGCTAGAAATTTTTCAAGCTCAAAACGTGCGTAAAATACGCTCGGATTTTACGCAGTGTGTAAATGGACCATTAGTTACTGATTTCATTTCAACCTCGTAAAAAGTTACTACGCTAACCGCTCCAACCTTCTCGAAATAGTAACTAAAAAAAAACTATTTGCTTAATATGCTCGGGACCAAAACCACCAAAAGTGTTACACTTGGCAACACTGCCCCCAACCACCGCATCCAGGGTGGCGACTTAACATTCCATACGGTCGTGACATTTAGTGACGTCGCGTGATTTAGGACCCAACATAGGATTTTATTGTCCCCTGACAGGTCGTTTTATAAATGTAAACGCGACCGGCGTCCTCGCTGGCTGCTGGGCTATATATATATTCCATATTAAAATATAACCGATAGAAATAAACTACAATTTTCCGTTCTCTGAGGTAAAATAGATTAAATGGGTGTGACGCCACGTTTGTATGTACTTACGATACAACTTAATTTAGACCCCATCCAGCACTATAGGCAGTGTTGCCACTTGCCGCCTTGTCAGATGCCACCAAAAATGTACTAAATACCAGCATCCTCTGGGCTCTGAGCACCATCGATTTAAAAATCAGATAAGCGTATCCATAATTAGGTCTTGTGAGCATGGAAATTTAGGACAGGAATTTCCGGTCAGAATTGCTGGAGCAAACTTAAATTCAGGATTTCTGAGAAATAATTTACTGAGCAATAATTAAGTACGTTCTCCTTTCTTACTCTATATTATCAAAGTGTTGGTGTTGTGTGAAACCAGCAAATACATGATGTCAGCCCAACATCCCAAATACCTGAACATGGAATTGAGAATGCCCATGGCCAATAAAATTAGATTCTCTTCTCTGTAAACTACGACCAGGATGACATGACATAACCAAGCACCCTCTGTAGGAAATTCAATTAACATTCATTTAGGAATTTCATTCATCAGCAGTGTGCTGACAGCCCCTCATGTAAAATCCATCTGTAATTTGATTCATCTGTCTCCTGATTAATTGTCAGATCATGATATGAGTTTTATGCTCTTCCAGCAAATGATCCTTTACTTCTCTACGGTTTCATATAATTGGATACGAAAAAAAAAGGAAGTATTCTTATTTACCTGTTCTCTGGCACAATGAATATTCTCTTGAACGGTGTGATCGCTAGTCACAAGAACCAAGAACAAAACCGAGTAATCAGGAAGAAGATTTGGCCTTCGATCGCAAAATGCAACTGACACTTTTGAACCGTTGGCACTCAGTTTTAACGGTTACAGTTCGATTCCAGAGAAGCATGAACATAGCCTCTGAATCGGTACAACGAGCACAGGACTGAAATGCGTCCTATGTTGCGCTTAATTACTAAAACTGAACTCTGAACTCAATAAAGCAAAACCTGCAAGTGCAAAACATTTTTCAAAGTCACAATATTTGTTGAGATTCTGATACAGCAAGAGTTTTCAATTTGAAATTTGCAGAAGCTTCTGTTGCCTTGAGGTCTACAGTTCAACTCGTCAACTATTACAAGCCATTGATGTTTTAATACGAATATTCCACATAGATTACTCCAAATAGGTCACGCGGATCTAACTTTTTCCAGTACCTCGAAATTCTGAAATTTAAAAGATTCCCGAAGACTGTATGGCCATATAACAATTGTTTTGCCCAATGTATGGTCGTGTGGATGATGTGGTTTTACCATTTTATGCGCGAGGATGCGGAGTTGATTCGATCGAGAGCTCAAATATTTGAGAGCGAATTTCCGGGTACCTAGAAAAGTTGAGGGAGATGGTTGGTAGAGAAGTTGAAGGATAAAAGTCTGTTTAGGGTCTAGGCAACTTGGAAGGTTCTTGCGGGTAGGATGAAGTCACAGAGAAGAGGTTTGGTTTTGTTTTCTTTTATTTGTTAGTATGCGATGGCCTTCGAGCTTTAAATGTACCATATCATATTTCAGATCTGAAGTCCATCCAGCATGTTTCATATGTGGTAACGTTTTACCTCACGTTTAACAGTCCGCTAGCCACAGCTTTCTGCCGGGGGTGTTTTATCAAAAAGAAGAGGTAAATGCAAGCGGCACAAGGCGACTATAGGCCTATTCTCGTCATTCGCCGAGGACTCCTCGGGGGATCGAAGGGAATGGCGAGAATAGAGGGAGTCACTCCAGGCGGACTCGGCGTCCAGAAACAGCGAGAACACGGGGAATGCTTCCAAAATGGATTTCGTTCAAAAAAGAAATATGCAGTTGACGAAATTACTGGATCCACTTTATTCTCGGTTTTGTTTATTCTCATTTTTTTAATTAATTTTACGTTGCACCAACACCAGCAAAAAATGATTCCCCTCCGAATCTGAAAGGGAGTACTTTTTGATGACGGTGATGCTAATCGGAGCATTCCCCGTCCACGGGGACTCGCGAGAATACGGGGAGTGAGTCCCCGGGACAAACAAAAATGCGGGGACTCCTCAAGTGGAGTCCTCGAGGAACGGCGAGAATACGCCTTACATAACGCTTATGATTTAAAACTGGGAAAAATCGACCGAGCCAGTTTTCGGCTCGAACACAAATTTTAAGCCACGGCAAACGGTCCGACGATACTGTAGCGTAGGCGTTCAGTTGTTTCAAGAACGGAAGCAGCGAACAGACAAGGCAATAAGATAACCAAATCTTTACCAATAACGAGGTGAAAAGCAGTTTCTCCCAAATGATGTGGATAAACGTCATTTCTTCATCTCATCCATACCAATTTGGAAGGCTTTGTATTCTTTCCAAAGTCTCGATGTCAACCTCAGTTATTGTAGATTAGCGGCATCCTCGAATTACAAGATTTGCTCTAACAAGCCCCTAATTATGAGAACACAAACACCCATCAGTTACCAGGTTGTCAGAACGAAGCAACACCACGACGCACTGGAGATGCTTGTTTCTGTCTAATTGGAAAAGCAAGAAGGCATTCTTCTTCACTAGAGGTGATACGTGAGGCATTGTTAGAAGGAAGCCCTTAGTAAGGGTCAACCTGAAAAGTGGGAAACGACGGATTTGGAACCAGGAATCCCGCCAGGCATTCGCGGATATAACTCATAATGGCACACCTGCCAAAATTCAAACTTTTACAGCGAGCGGTTCAAATTCGATCTAGAAATGGAAACTTCAGCTTAGCCTCTAGGATGGTTTTCCCGAGCTGGAAAGAAAAGTCGGGGTCACTTTCCAATGGTTTCGCATACTTCGGAAAGTTGCCGAACTTTCTACCCGGCTTTCCCGCTTTGGAAACCGAAGCAGCTTTCCCAGAAAGTGAGTCCACGAGGTTCATGGAAAGCTCTGCAAAAGTTGAATGCTTCGCCGGATTTTAAAAGTGTGGAAAAAAACAATGCAAGTATCACTAGTAAATAAAAAAAAGAATGGCAAGCATTATTAAAGATGACTTGGGTGAAATATATCATGATCAAAGAAACGTCCAAGTGAACGATAATTATTCTAAAAGGTTTGTTATTCAACATTTTCAGGTCAATATCAGCTTTCAATGCGGTTTCGCGAGACAGTGCCAGTGATTCCGAAATCTCCCGAAAACTTCCTTATCTGTATTTGGGTCATCCATCGAAAAGTGGTCAGTGCTCGAGTCAGTGCTCGTCTTCAAAATGCAGGCAGAGTCAGCGTAAAACTTCTGCCCAGGCAAACTTAGTATAACGTGTAAAAAAGTTAGTCGGAACTTGTCTTTTTCGTTTCGAGGTCTGCTTGTCTATTTTCTAAAGGCAAAGTAACGTTGAACAAATAAAATACAAGTGAAGTTTATTTTTGCTAAATTACCAAAAACGGGGCCCCGACTCGGTTAAAGGACAACTATTACTAGAAATGACCTTTTCACGATGAAACGGCTCAGAAATATAACAAGACCGAAGTTTTCGATGGGATCCCAAAAATTCAATATCCGATCCAGACAACTGGGTCTTGTCTTAGCCAGATCCAGTCATCACCAGAATCCTTGAACATTCTTACAATTAAAATTCAGAAACAGATTAAGGCCAAATAGCTAATCATCTCAGAAAACCAAGTTCAGATATGGATTCAGCATGTGTGTTTACCCGTATAAGTCATATCTGTTTTGACGAAAAGTTCCTGCCACTTCTGCCAATTTCCCGGTTTCGGCCGAACTCTAGAACTACTTGTCCGGCGAAAAAAGAAAGCTCAAAAACGAACTCAGGGTATCTTCTTTCCCCAATAATGAACATCTAATCAACTTCAAATAAAAATTTAACTTATAACAAATTTTCCGACTCCAGCCGGATTCCGGTCGAACTATATGTCCGGTTAAAACATGATTGTCACACACGGATTCAGCGTCTCTTCTTACTCCTAAATCGGTTATCTAATCAGCTAGAAATAAAACTTTAACTTCTAACAATTTTCCGGTTTTGGCCGGATTCCGGGCGAACTAAATGTCCGGGTAGAAAATTGTTTTCACAGAAAAGTTCAGCATGTCTTCTTGCCCTAAATAGGACATCCGATCAACTCCAAATAAAACTTTTAATTTTAACAAACTTTCCAGTTTGGGCCGGATTCCGGACGAACTACTTGTCCGTCGAGAAAATGGTTTTCACCATCGTCTTCAGCATGTCTTCCTACCTCTAAATCGAACATCTAATCAACTTCAAACAAAACTTTTACTTTTAACAAACTTTCCGGTTTTGGCCGGATTCCAGGCGAACTACTTTTCCGATTACAAAATGGTTTTCACGATCGTGTTCAGCATGTCTTCTTACCTTATAATCGACTATCACATTAGCTGTTTCAAAATATTTTGTTTGCCCCTTAATTTGAACCCCCTCCCCCACCCCTAAATGTAGGGCTACAATGCCCATTTACAAACTCGACTGGTCCGCCGACCCAACGAATACTCACACCAAGTTTCTTCAACATATCTCATTCCCTTCGAGAGTTATCGTGCTTACAGACGGACGGACAGACGGACAACTTTTGCAATGTCATAGGTATCCCTCCACTTACGCTTTGGGATCCCAAAAAGGACATCAATATGCAAATTCTGAGGTGAGAGGGGCACTATTGCACGGGGTATATACAAGGGGTACTATTTTTCAAAATGGGGTGGAGGGGGCGAACTACTTCAAATCCTAAGGTCTACGTCGCCTAGGTATATAGTTTGTTTTGGAAATATGGTTTAACAAGACCAAAGGTCTCGATGGGATCCCAAAAATTTAATATTAGATCCAGACATTTGGGTCTTGTCTTCGCCAGACTCCTTGAACATTTTTAATATCAAAATTCAGAAACAGATTAAGGCCAAATAGCTAATCATCTGAGAAAACCAAGTTAACTATATGTCCGGGTAAAAAATGAGTGTCATACACAACTCTTCTTCTACACATCTCTTCTTCGACTTCAAATACAAATTTTACTTTTAACAAATTTTCCGGTTTTGGCCGGATTCCGGACGAACTACTTGTCCGGGTAGAAAATGATTTAAATGTTCCCTAAATTGAACATCTAATCAACTTCAAATAGAACTTTTTTTTAACAAATATCCGGTTTTTGCCGGATTCCGGACGAACTACTTGTCCGGGGAGAAAATGGTTTTCATCATCGTGTTCAGCATCTCTCCTTACCCCATAATCGACTACCACATTGGCTGTTTAAAAAATATTTTGTTTGCCCCTTAATTTGAACCCCCTCCCCCACCCTTAAATTTAGGGCTACAGAGCCCATCTACGAACTTGGCCCAAAGAATCCTCACACCAAGTTTCATCAAAATATCTCATTCCCTTCGAGAGTTATCGTGCTCACAGACGGACGGATTAGTTTAGCAGGAAGTTTATAGGTGTTCCTTAGTTATGAATGTGAGAAAAAGTAAGGATGTTTTTGTTATTTAAGAATGTTTTATATCTGGCTTAATAGTTTTCAAATACAGATATATCCCGTATGGAAATAATTAAGTCGTAAACAATTGTTTACGATCGTTAACAACTGGAAACAATTGTTAACAACTGGTAACGATTGGAAACAATTGTTAACGATTGGAAACAGTTGTTTCCGATAGTAATTTTACGATCGTTTTTTTCGTACCGATTCAAAACGATCGTTTTCAATTGTTTCCAATCGTTGTCAACTGTTTCCAATCATTTTTAGTTGTTTTCGATCGGAAACACTTCGTTTTGTTTTCAAAGCATGAAATACAGACCTGATTTTTAACAACGGTAATACGAAAGTTTATTTTTTTTTAGTATTACACAATAAAAATAGTTCAAGTGAAACGGTGAATCTGAAATCCCAATCGTAAACGATTGGAAACAGTTGTTTCCAATCGTAATTTCACAACTGTTTACGATCGTTTTCAGTTGTTTTCGATCGGAAACAGTTGTTTCGGTTTTGAAGTCCTGAAACAAGACCTGATTTTTAACAACGGTAGTAAGGCAGGTGAATGTTTTTTTTTTAGTTGTAAACGATCAAATAGCTTAACTTAAACGGCGAATCTGAATCCCAATCGTAATTTAACAAATGTTTACGATCGTTTTCAGTTGTTCTCGACAGGAAACAATGGGTGTGATTTTCAGTTCCTGAAACAAGACCTGATTTTTAACAACGGTAGTAAGGAAGTTGGTTTTTTTTATTGCGAAGGATCAAAATACTTTAACTGAAATGGTGATTCTGAAATCCCAATCGTAAACGATTGGAAACAACTGTCTACGATTGTTTTTTTTAAGTGCAATTAAACAACTGTTTACGATCGTTTTCCGTTGTTTTCGATCGGAAACAGTTGGTTCGGTTTTCAAGTCCTGAAACAAGACCTGATTTTTAGCAGCGGTGGTAGGGAAGTTGAATTTTTTTCTAGTTGAAAACGTTCAACGAAGTATAACTGAAACGGCAAATCTGAAATCACAATCGTAAACGATTGGAAACAACTGTTTCCAATCGTAGTTTTACAACTGTTTACGATCGTTTTCAGTTGTCTTCAAATAGAAAGAAACAAGACCTGATTTTTAACAGCGACGGTAGGGAAGTTGATTTTTTTTTTGGTTGAAAACGATCAACATAGTTTAACTGAAACGGCGATTCCGAAATCTCAAGCGTAAATGAAAGAAAAATTGTACAAGTACGATCGTTTTCAGTTGTTTTCGATCGAAAACAGTTGGTTCGGTTTTCAAGTTCCGAAACAAGACCTGATTTTTAACAGTGGTAGTAGGGAAGTTGAATTTTTTTAGCTGAAAACCATCAAGATAATTTAACTGAAACGGCGAATCTGAAATCCCAATAGTAAACGACTGGAAACAACTGTTTCCAATCGTAATTTTACAACTGTTTACGATCGCTTTAAGTTGCTTTTGATCGAAAACAGTTGGTTCGGTTTTCAAGTACCATAACAAGACCTGATTTTTAACAGTGGTAGTAGGGAAGTTGAATTTTTTTTTAGTTGGAAACGATCAACATAGTTTAACTCCCGTTCGGAAATTGTTTACGATCGTTAACAACTTTAAAAAATTGTTAACAACTGGAAGCAGTTGTTTCCGATCGTAATTTTACGATCGTTTTTTCGTACCCATTCAAAACGATCGTTTTCAACTATTTCCAATCGTTTTCAATTGTTTTTGATCTGAAACAGTTAGTTTTGTTTTTATGTCGTGAAATACAGACCTGAGTTTTAACAACTGTAATAAGGAAGTTGATTTTTGTTGCTGTTGTAAACGATCAGAGGAGTTTAACTGAAACGGTGACTCTGAAATCCCAATCGTAAACCATTGGAAACAACTGTTTACGATCGTTTTCAGTTGTTTCCAATCGTTTTTAATTGTTTTCGATCGGAAACCGTTGGTTTTGTTTTCAAGTCGTGCAACACAGACCTGATTTCTAACAACAGTAGTAGAGAAGTTGAATTTTGTTGAGTTATAAACGGTCAAAATAGTTAAGTGAAACGGTGAATCTGAAATCCCAATCGTAAACGATTGGAAACAACTGTTTACGATTGTTTTTTTTTCGAAAAGTTCAAAAGACGTGGAAATGCTTGAAGTGAGAGCTGTCATTCGTGTTTTTGCTATTTTAACTTTTCTTTGAAGCGCAAAATAATTCAAAAGCAGCTTTCGCAGCTGATGCCCCCCCCCCCTATACTGCTAAAGCGTCTTCTGGTAAATTTTTTTAGAGCGCTGCCGTTTAATCGATAGCTTTGAAGAAAAAATATTTGCCGCTTATAGCACAATGCGAATATCGCTTCTTAATGTTGTTGACTGAACTGAATCACAGAAAATTGAGCATTACTTGAAGATGGAGAGAAGTCGAAGACGTTCCAATTATCGACAATCTACAGTTTGGGGCATGGCATAGGGGTGGGGGTGGAGGGAAGGTGTGTTGAAAAAGAATCTGAAGTCAGAAATTCCGATCGTAAAAATACAATCCGAAACAATTGTTTTCGATTGCAAAAACATAACTGGAAACAGTTGTTTTCAATAGTAAAATAACGATTGGAAACAATCAGTTTCGATCGTAAACAACTGTTTTCGATCGTAAAAATACAATTGGAAACAGTTGTTTTCAATCGTAAAATAACGATTGGAGACAATCGGTTTCGATCGTAAACAACGGTTTCCGATCGTAAAAATACGATTGGAAACAACTGGTTTTGATCGTAAAAATACGATCGTTAACAACTATTTACAATCGCAAACGATTGGAAACAACTGTTAACAATTGCAAACGATAGGAAACAACTGTTTCCAATCGTAAAAAAACAATCGTTTACGATTGAAAAAATGTCCTATAATACAATTGGAAAAAAAACGATCGTTTACGACTTGACTTATTTCCATACGGGATATATATATATATATATATATATATATATATATATATATACAAATATCAAAAGGCTAGAGAACAATTATTTTTATCAATTACCTGACCCAAGCTAAATGTGCTTTTTTACTGGAGAGAGGTAAAGGCTCCCCGCAAAGTAAGGAAAAAAGCACAAACCAAGGGGCAACAGAGTTTTGAGTTTTGCTAGAACTCCGCAGAGGCCAACGTGAAACGTGACTGAGCACCCTCAAAGAAGATCTCGAGCCTATTGGGGGCTTCCTCAGCATGGAAGGAGGTGGGGTCCCTCCTGGCTTCATTTCTCGACCACCTTCACGAAAGACCACGATTCATGGCACGACTTGATCCGTCAGCTGCTGTCGCCAAGGAGAGCTGCCCAGTTTGCGTTCTGACATCAGTACAATACTTGGTTAATAATTACGCCGGTATACATATATATATTCAAGTACACAAATACAAGTACGTAAGTACAACACCAGACCTCTGATCGCACAAAGAGATTTTTATTCTGCCAAAAACCTGGGTACACATCACGACTAGATATCGAATTACATGATCAGAAATGAAATTATATACAATCAAGGAAAACAAAATGCAAAACATCGCATTAGAAATTACGAAGCCGTTTACGGTTGGTCTCGCAACTACATGAAACAGACCAATGGGCAAAATGTATCGCTCCACGGATTTATGCTTTTCTGAGATCGAAAATTTGAAACAATTGTTTTACAGGGTGGGTATGAATGAGCAGATAATGTTTTCTTCGATTTTTGGTAGTTCGACTTTTTTTAACAAAACTTCATCAAATGAATTCTCCTTGATCTCGTCTTACAGTTAGTTACTGGAAAACAACGGTTTTTAGGGCAATGGGTAGGCTACCCGAACTCGGACAAATTGAATCCGATAAGAAATAGCACAGATTAACCGAGGAGTCAGATGTTATGGGATATGAATAATAGTTGCGTTTTCGCAGATACCACGGTATCTGTTACCACGATAACTGGATTTGCTATTAGTCGTTTTTGTTGTTACCGTGGTATCTGATATACGGTTGCTCTGCAAAAACGAGAATTGCCGAAATTGTGCTTTTCGAAGTCATCCCAAAAGAAAAACTGATATCCAGTCACATCACTAAGTGCCAAACTTCTTTCCCACCAATTTGATGAAAGTGAGATGACTTTTCCAGATACCACAATCGGTTACCACGATTGGACGGTGGTATCTGAATATCAGATACCACGATAACTGGCTAGATACCACGATAACTGCAAAAACAACTTTAGACCGTGGTATCAGGTTCCATGGTATCTGCAAACACGCAACTAATGTATAATCAAGGTCACATAGCTCCTCTACACCAAGACGGGAAGAATAAAACTAGCATCAGAAGAAGCGGGAAGAAATCAGGAAGCTACACAAACATCCTCAAAGCACAAGTCGTAGTAGGAACAGGTTCTATTCCAACATTCTAACATCCATGACTCCCTTGACTCTGTACTGGGTTTCTCAAAAGTTCGAAACCCATCGCGTCTGTTTTTCAGCCTAGCTCGGACCCCTTGATTTCGTGGAGGAAAAACTTGCATAACCAGTATTCTGAGCTCCTCGGAAGGAAAAGCGGAAGCCTGGTCCAACTCTAAGAGCCAAATCCCAAATCAGCCTATTGCCATTAGGATGGATAAAAGCTCAGAATGAGCACGGACTAGGGCCGTAGAGTTAAACAGTAAGACCCGAGCAGTTGCCTGCTCAGTATTCAAGCTTTTATGGCATGCCAAAACCAATCGGACGAAGAGGTGTCTACATTTTTCGCCGATGTTTCAATTCTATTTGCGTAAGACTTCTTGGCAGCGTGACCGGATCTTCAGTGCGAAGCATAGGCCTTTATGGAAATCTGCGGTGTCATTTACCATATTGTCCCGGAGGAAAACCACTCTGGGTCTGGCGATAAGGTAAGGTAGGAAGGTTTTGGATGCCGGAAGAACGGTGATAAATAGTGGGAGAGAGTGGAAGGAAGGGGTTCTCATGGGCTTCCTTCTCCTCATACACTCAATCCCCTCGGCCGATTTGGTCTCGGGTATATATTACTATTCTGACCCGAAAGCAACCCGAACGAGGTGCATTCGATTCTTGAGATGCATAGAAGTGGAAGTAGGAAGATTGACCGAAGAAGCTCGCCAGGTCTAATGCAACTGGTTCACACCACTGCGACTTCAGTTTCGAAGATGACACAAACTGTGAGACAAGCAGTTGGTTGGTTGTTCAACTGGTCGACAAAACGCATGCGTTCTTCGTGGGAAAATCTTTATCTTTTTGGAAATAAATCTTTTCTGTAATCCTAGGGGGGTTGGACACAAAATATCTTCCGAGCAAATCCTCACTGAACACTGATTTGAGCCCGATGACATGAAGAGCGTGTTCCATCCTACTTACCGTAGTTACTACGCATGACGTCACGAATTCTGGCTTTCTGCCGTCAAGGCTGGAATGATTTTTCTATTTTCCAGCAGAATATTATGCCACGGGCGAATCCGACCAATCACGTTGCAGAGATGCGTAGTTACTACGCTTACCACGCTCCCGAGCATGGTAAGCAAATAGTAACTATTAGTTACTATTTCGAGAAGGTTGGAACGGTCAGTGTAGTAACTTTTTGTGAGGATGGAACGGAAATAGTAACTATTAGTAACTATTGTTAGAAGGGTGGAACACGCTCGAAGTTTGATATGGTGGATCGTCCCTTGTGTCCTTAGAGGTAGCATCCAGAGGGTTTCGTTGTCCTGCCAAAGATCGTGGCAAAACAGCTGTTTCCCTTTGCGCCTGCGTTAGGCCCGGGCCACATTCAGTCACATCTGTACGTAATTTGGTTCGTTAGTTTGGTTATTACCCACTCTTACGTTTCATCATTCTCTTTTTCTCTCCTTCTTTTTCTTTCTTTTTTGATTTCTTTGGTTTGTTTCCCTTCAGATTAGATGAATAAAGAATAAGCCCCGCCCATTGCCAGGCCATATGTTAGGCCTTATGGTGGGGCCATAAACAGTTAATGGTGTTTTTTATTTTTATGAATAAACTAAACTGAAACTGAACTGAACATCCAGGTCACACCTGGAACAAAGAAATTCAAGACATATTACCACCGTCATCACTCTAAAACTGGCTAAAGACAATGACTCTGGTCTGTGATTGGTCCAAACACTCCAAAGACACGTTTCAAAATGGTGGAGATGGATTTTTCCATCTCGACTACAATTTCGACCGTAAGACGGTCTTATTACCGGCGTTATTACCAGGTGTGGCTATAGTGGGGCCCGGGCGTTACGACGTTAAGATTCATGCGATTCTGTCGTACACCGGAAAATGAAGGATAAAATCGTTGTCGCAATTAACGGAGCAGTGCTACAGCAGTCGCTGTTATGCTGCTTCTGACGGTAGTCAAACCGTAAACAAATCTTGTTAAAACTATATCAGGGAGGGAGATTCTAAATGATAAATACAAATCTATAAGGATATTCTAAAAACAAAATGAAAAGGGGGAGGGGGCAAAGATGCCCGGCAAAAATTATAGGCTTCCTTCTTATATACCATCCGCCGGTCTACCGGAAGAAATAGTTCGAGGGGAGAAAAAGTTGCCAAACAGGCAACCGCATACATAATAGAACCCCGTTCGTTTTCATCATTCCAAGGTTAAAACACTCGTTTAAACACAAAGCTACATACAAGTTAAGATGCGCAGATTAAAAAAAATAACAGTTTCTAGGAAGTTTGAAACGAAACCAGACATTTACAAATCCTGAATATATCCTGAATAGGTATCACAAGAACTAAGCACCAAAAAGTGACACAGAGCAGCAAAATTAAGAAAAATGGTCCACTTATGTTACAACATTTTCGGATTTTTTTTTAGCTTGTATCATCTTCTTGCTCCGGTTTCGACGGATTACGGGAGCGTAAGTGAGCGCGGAAATTGACAATCTGGCTTCCCGGCGTGGGAAGAACGGGGGTCGGAAGATTGTAGAAATGCGGAAACTTTTGCGCCAATTTCGGCGTCCGCGGAAGCGGATTTTCAGCGACTTGGTTATTCTCCGCGTCCGCATCTAACGCGGTCCGCAAGTCCAGCGGGTCGGTGGGATCTCTCGGAGCGAGATTAGCATTGGTCGAGGCGGTCCGCGTTTTAACAATGTGGTTTTCGCGCTCTGGCGTTTCCTCTTTCCTCCTTCCAGAGGATTTTTTGAGCGTCGATTGGTTCTGACTGGCGAATGTATCCGCCGCAGTTTCGGTGGGACTGGGGGACGACAGCGAACTATCACTGCTCGTTTGAGGACTCGTGGAAAGGAACGAAGTGACGGGCAAGTCCATTACAAGGTCCGGGGTTGGCGCTGTGCTACTCCGAGTTTTAATCTGCGGACGCGTGTCAAAAACGCGCCTTCCACGCTCGAGCTTGGATGGTCCCGGCTCGGAATCGGTTGTCTTTTTCTCCCATAAATCTCGCTTTCTTACAAACGACCCCTTAGGGCTAGCAGACGGTCGTGGGTCGTCTATAGCATTCTGTAGCTGCGTTTCCAGGGACTCGACACTTCCACCGATGGAAAAGTCGGAAACATTTTCCGAGGAGTCACTCTGCTCTCCGGATAAATCTATGGTGGCTTGCAAGTCGGTGGAAGACTTCCACGATTTGCTTTCGACGATGACTGGCAGAAATACCTGGAAAAGAAGTTCATTAGTAATTCCCCCAAAAGTATCGTAGGCAATAAAGAGAGTTGTTCTTACTGATAAAGCAAAATGAACACATATGAACCGGGGTCGTCCCGTGAAGCTTTCACCCGTCCTAAGGTGCGACCATACAGTAAATGTAGTAACCTACTGCATCATGAAAAAAGAAAGAAAGAAAGAACGGCAATAGCTTTTTTTATTTTAGGCCAAAAATCCTAGAAATGTCTGTACTGACTTTAACAGTTACCTCGACACGAGTTACGGCGTATTCTCGCCGTTCCCCGAGGACTCCACTTGAGGATTCCCCCGTTTTTGTTGTCCCAGGGAATCACTCCCCGTATTCTCGCGAGTCCCCGCGGACGGGAAATGCTCCGATTATCATCACCAAAAAGGGCTCCCTTTCAGATTTGGAGGGGAATCAATTTTTGCTGGTGTTGGTGCAATGTAAAATCAATTAAAACAAACAAAATAAACAAAAGCAAAAATAAAGTGGCTCTAGACTAATTTCGTCAACTGCATACTTTTTTTTCGAACAAAACCCACTTTGGAAGCATTCCCCGTGTTCTCGCTGTTTCTGTAAGCGGAGTCCGCACGGAGTGAATCCCACTATTCTCACCGTTCCCTTCGGTTCCCCAAAGAGTCCTCGGGGAACGGCGATAATACGCCTTTAACTACCCCAACATTCAGAAAATTCCTACACACAGATGCGGGGGGTGGGGGGTCATGAGGCCCTAGGAATGTTTGAAGAAATCAAAACTTATTTGCAGTTTCACCGTGACAGTAGATAATTTATACAAGCATATAGGGCCAAAATGTTAGCCAGATCCTCGGCCCATCGAGCCATCCTTTTGTTTGTCCCAGGGACTCAACTCACCTCCCCGTATTCTCACGGACGGGAATGCTACGACTATCATAATCATCACCAGTAAGGCAACAAGTTTCAGATTAGGTGGGGAGTCAATTTTGGGAGTTGCCGGTGCTGTTGGTTTTTTAAAAAAAGATATCAGGAATGGTTAGAAATAATTCCTATTAACAATGTTGAGTTTAGTTTTAGTATAAGACTGATTTTCAGAAAAAGGCATCTATTTTAATGATTCTTATTTGCAGAATGAAAGATGATCAGAGGTGATCAGATCTTGAAAGGATACGAATCCGAATCCAGGACTAGGTACGAATCCGATTCCGAATCCACCATTCCATGCCTAGGATTCAAATCCGACCTTAAAGCACAACTCTTACTAGAAATGATCTTTTCTCAATGAAACAGACGAGAAAAAACGATTTTCGAAAACACCATTACTTTCCACCTGAAATTAGCGATTTTCTTGTTAGAGCTTGTCGACTGTATCCAGCCTTTTTGCTCTCCGATGCGGCGGCTGAGCGCAAAATGTTTGAAAACTAAACGCACCGTGGTTTAAAAGTTGAAAACTAAGCAAATAAAAGAAGTAAAAAAAAAGAAGATTATAATATCCTTGTATGTGAAAGAGTTGTTAGCGGGACATTTAAGATTCCGGCAAACTTTGCGTTGTCTGACGGGCAAAACTCGGCACAGCCGAAAAAACGCTAAAAATTCTTAGGCACAAAGCGAAACAATGGAGAAAGGTGGGAATTTTAGGAGCTTATACTTCCACAAGGGAGCTAGGTATATTATAAAAGGCAGAATAAGCAAGAGGGGTCCTTTAACAAAATCAAACCACATACATAGTTTGCAGTTTAAAAATCAGAGGCGGCAAAAAGGCACTGATGCCTAAGGCAAATGAGACAGTTAATGTAAACGATATAAACCATATTTCTAGATTTTCATGTGTGCTTGTTATAGTATTGGATTCCTATCAGCAACCAGGAATGAAAAGCACGGTGTGTAAAAATTGGGAAAAGATTAGAAATTGGAGTGGATTCGCAAGATTCAGGGTTTGGAATCCGAGTCCAGCCTGACAAGCAGAAGATTCGAACCCGGATTCAAATCAGGCCAAAAGGACGAGTCCTGAAGGCGAATCTGGATTCGGATTCGCCCATCTCTATCTCGAACAGTCTGCATCAAGTTTCGACACTTGTCACCAAGCCGCTGTTAAACCAAATCGTTTCCACGAAGTATTTCGGAATTTGATATGCTGGAAATAATATTTCCGCACGATCCATCATCTGACAAACGAAACTTCTTTGGAGTAGTATCTAACTTGCAGAACCATAAAGTCTCGTTTTAGATACACTGGTGCTAAGAAGCACTATCTAATCGATTTAGAAAACCTCAGTTGGCAACGTGGGTCTTGAAATTTCGGATTGTAAATCAGATGCGGAGAGCAATCTTTCCAGAATGCAGACAACGACGAAGTTACTACTACTTATTTCCAGACGAAGTCATAAACTATAAAGTTTAGGATCCCCGCGAGACCTGAAAGCAAAGTGCACGACCTGGACAGGGAAGTTCATCTATAGTCCTTAATTTCGCTTACGACGTTGATAAGGTCGATTCAAGAGCATCTGCGCCGACTGGCATCGGTCGAGCGTCAGTTTCGCCAGCGCCTCCGAAGTCGTCGACGATTTCAGAGTGAAAAATTTCGCACAGATTCAACACTTTTGCAATGTATCATTACGTGAGCGACTCGTTTCATCGGAAAATGCAAATGCTCGCGTTCTTTCTTGTGCGGTACTCCGTTTATCTCTGCCTATCAGGTTGCAGCCATACGAACCTGAAGCTGGTTAAATGTTTGTCTGTTCAATGTTATGTTTGTTCAAGTTTGTATGGTAGAGTGTAGATTATGGTCTTTGGCCGGAATAAAGTTATTACATTACATTACGTTACATGCTATGGCGGTGCGACAACTGGAAATTGCGATTTATGCCCGGACCCCACTATGGGCAAACCAGTTCGTAAATCATTCTTTAGACGAGCTGTTTGGACGTTCATCTCTTGCTGGTTGTTCACAGCAGATTACAAATGGGTGATAGATTTTTCCATCCCCAGATTCATGGTGGTGAGAGAGAAACGTCTCAATATCAGTATAAACAAGGTCTAAAACTGATTTACGAATAGGTGTGTCATAGTGGGGATCGGGCATTAAGGTGGCCAGATAGCCAGTGTCTTATTCTGGGTGATTATAATATTTCATATGAAGAGGCTCTCATTAAAATTGACGTTCCTAAATTAACTGAACGTAGAAATACTCTTTCAAACAAATTTGGAGCTAATATAATGTGTTGTCCCCAGACGGCCCATATATTCCCCCCTCCCCTCCCGTCTTCCGTGCATCGGTCCGAAAGGAATACTGGCAATCAGTTTTCTCCATATCCTGCTAATTCTTCTGCCTAATTTTTACGCAGTTTCATCCCATCATTTATTTCTGGTCATATCTAGTAAGTGTATTAGTTAATATGTTTCGTGTCTGTGTATTTCGTAAATTTGTATTCCTCTTCTAGCTTTTAGCTATTTGGATTAAACTTGATTGATTGATTGATTAGAGCCCTAACGTCCTGCATATCAAAATCGAATCCGCTACAAAAACTCAAAATACTGACCTACTAACAATACCAGACTGGCTTGGGATTCGCTAGCTAATTAACATTTTTTCCTGTTCCACGCAAGACTTTACGCCCATGTATTTTTCCAGTTCTCCAAGCAAGAACTCACCGGTCGCGGCATTTGAAAATCCTTTATTACAGCCATCTTTCCAGCCGCGCTATGGAACGACGGAAAAACTTCCTCAACCGTTTCTATCGTCGCTCTCAACGAGGCCCTGAAAGTCGCTGTTGCATGAAATCAACTAAGGTAGAGTCCATGAAGCTTGCAAACGGGGAAAACAAACCTTCGCCAGAGATGTTTTCCAACAAAAAAAGTAATTGAAAATTATCGAAGTTACGGTCTTTCCATGCACCGAAGAGTTTTGTTGATAGTGAAGTGCTGTAGAGATTGGTTGTATTCGTGTGAACATTTTTAGCTGACATACAGCCAATACAGTAATTGCTCTAATATGTTCTAATACTGATGGTGGACAATGTGTACGTCATAACCTGAACCGTCAGTCTGAAAGCAGTTTCGCGATAGAAAGTATTTAGGAGGACGGCTTTTATTCGTGCCCTACGTTAGGGGTTACTCATTCCCACGATGGCTGTACAATCTGTTCCCAGCCGGTACCCACGGTGGCTTGTACAGTGTTGCACATCACGAGAGTAGCCCCTCGGCCATACTCGTTGTATTTCAGACGCGTGTGATCAACTACGGCAAGAACTCCGGATATCGAGAACGGAGTTGTTTCATAGACCGGATGACGACAAGAAATGGCGACACTGTCTGCTCAGCGACAGGTCTTTTATAACATAAAGATACCATCAGTATTCAACAAGGTGGATGACTTCCTATTTCCAATTAGATGGTATAGGTTTTTCGTTTATTTTTGTGTTGGTTTATGCACGATGACCATTTAAGCTTAACGTGCACAGAAACACATCATCTGTACTTTCCAGCCATGGACGAATACCACCGAGAAACATCAATCTAGAAGACCCAAACGAACTGCTCCTCACGAAGCCATGAACCAGTGTTGCATTTTATCTGACGGAACCTCTGACATTTGGCCGCAAAGACGTGTGACATTTTGGCGCTGACGAACCAGGGTCCTTTTTATTTACTCGCTCTATCAGCTATAAAATTATACGCCTCTGCTTTATTTACTTCAACTTTTTACTTTTATTTACTGGTATGTAAACGGTCGCAGAGTTCTGGCTCGCTTTGTCGAAAAAGTCACAAATCTGTGACAAATCGTAGGATTCTGCGACCAGTGGGAACACCAGCGTCTGCTCCTATCCACTCAAGTTCACCAGTAGGTAATCCACTCGTATTTACCCATCATTCTTGTGTTTCTTTTTAATCTTTCATTTTTATTCTCATCTTTATTTTTCTCTGTCATAGTTCACCTCGATAAAAAAATAAATACAAAATTTAATAATTCTTCCGTGTTCTTGTCTACTATTTCCTTCCCTTTGTCTTTCTTTCTTTTCAGTGTATTTTTCTTTTTTTTGCCGTTAGTATTTTTCTGTCTGTGTCGTTTATTTATGCTTGTAATGTGATGTAACTATTGTGTAATGTCAATATTTCAGTGTAGGTTAGTGTATAGGTAGTAGATCCCAAAAAAGATAGCTTCAGGGGGTCTTGTTTCTTACCTTATATTTATGTTATGTAGTTTGTGTAGTACGAATAAATGAATGAATGACCCAACTAAGAAAACAGCTATTTCAATCCTCTTCCATCGATCGTCTCGCCGCCTTCTATATGCGATCACTGAACTGGCCTACGCATCTTTCAACGAGCTTTTCTGCCTCAAGAACGCGGCGAGGCAAGAAATCGACCAGTGTCAAACCCTGGAGGGAAAACACGTCCTGCCAGGGACAATTACTCGGAACATGAAAAGGTTAGCTGAGAAATTGGCTTTTGTCGATTTCCTCTCGCTGATTGGAGTAAGAAGTCTCTTTGAGGGCTCGACAAATGGAACTCGTTCAAAAGACTACGCTCCCAATTACCTCTCTGAATGACCTGGAGACGGAAATCGTGTCGGGAGATCAAGTTGCCGCCCAGAACACCGGGAGCGGATTAATGGAATATCGACGGCGAAATTTAATAGGCCTACACAAGTTCAAAACTAGGATTCTTCTCATATCCACAGCGGAAAAAGAAGGCTATGAGCCTAATGTACTGTACGAAAAGAACGGGATGTCAAACAGTTATTCAATACAGCACTTTTAGAGCGCTGAACACCAATTGTCCTTTAGCTGGTCAGAAGTTTCGTTCATCTGTATTGAAACAACAACACACAACTAGAATAATCAACCTACCAAGAAAGCACGTGTGCTTGGTTAGAAACATTAAACAATAATACAAAAAAGAAAAGAAGAATCAACAGATTAACTGGATTTATCAAGATTTTTTTTTTATTACAATATAAACAAGAGCTACGAGCTCATATGGCACTTTTTAGAGTAGGTGGTGTCAGAAACGAGAAAGTAAATCTGAGCATTTTTCTGGGAGTTCTGATACCCCTCCCCACCGATCCGGTCCAGACCCTAAAATATGTCGTCTAAGGTATACGATCTCTTTACTTTCCAACTTTCATTCAAATCACTTCACTCGTTTAGGCCCTATGCGAGCATCAACATTTCCGGGAATCCTCTCTAACCCCCCCCCCCCACTGTGGCCGAATACAATTCGGACCCACAAGTTTAACTCGAAATCGGAGCATATCTGAAATTTTCGGTCCCACTTCATCCTCCTCCTACCTTGGTCGGATCCGGTTCGAACGCCAAATGACAAATCTTAACTTAGCACTGTTCAACTTGCATCCCATTCTGCCAATCCGTTTGGTTTTTCTGCATGACACGAAGTCCCACCCCCCAAACTCCCCCAACCATGGCCACATATTCCCATATCTAGGTCATCAGGTCTCATCACACAAATCACCCATAAAGTTTCATTTGAATCGGACCATTTTTTTCGCAACCTACGGAAGTCAGTAATTTCCGAAGTCCCCCGCCCTCACTCCCCGAAAAATGGTCGTATCCACGAACGGAAGTCTTCCTAGGGCATTGTGTCGGGTTCAATAAGTCCAATTGGTCGGGTCACTAATATGCCTGCCAAGTTTTATCGTCCTTAGCACATCACACTAAGCATTTCACAAAAAATTCCGGTGCCTTCCAGCCCCCACCCCCCAAGTATCAGATCCGGTCCGGACTTGACATGGAACATCTGAGACAATATAGCTCTTTCCACTTGCCGAGTTTTATTTCATTCAAATCCGAGGTGGGACACAAAAATATGGGGAGAGTTCTTTACGATTACCACGCGTCAAGTGAATAACAGCGTCATGAACTGTCGTTCACCTGAACGCACTTGATCTCAACGCAGTCAATTTTTGTTTTACCCTACCCTGTTCCCTAATGATCGAGATAAGGAGTTTTATCATTGACGTCACGACTCTCATCCGAAAATACAATTTAAGAACTAATAACTTCTCCTTTAAGAGAATGTACTCCAGAATAAAAAGAAAGTGGAAGACCACTTGGAAGCCAGTGGAACTATGACAAAGTTTCGCTGAAGGAAAGCTTAAAGCACAATGGGCACTAACTATGCTTTAATTTTTATAAAATGCTTCGCACATACATATTTCAGACTTCCACTAGGTAACGCTTCAAAAATAAGCCGTTTTCTTGTCATCGCTTGTCATTGACACTTCGGCGTATCGGCGGAGACGATTTCAGAGCATGGTACTGCAAGAATTCAAAAACTCTCGGACATGTACGTAAATCAATCATTTTTTAGAGCTGAGTGATGAGAGGGCCATGGCTGCTAAAATAAACCGTCCTGTAGCTGGCAGATTGCTCCAGTGTTATCTGATGAAACTTTCTGTTGTTTGTAGTACCGAAGAAAAGTTTTGCTTTCTGGATGTAAAGTTACAACACTGCCAAAAATGTACAAATATAACCGACCTACTTGCAGCTGATTCCAGAGGTTACAAGAAATTCTCAGCTAACACCGTTAATATGAATATTTGTCAACAAGACAATGATAATAACAACGAATGGATAAGAAAAAAGAAACTCCGCTTATATTTTCAGAGCTAGTAAATCGGAGTATGGCAGTCAGCAAAAAACGGACGGACAGATACGGACTTGAGAAAAGTCTTGCGAATGACCGAATTCGCTAATTAATGAGACCAAATAAACAGGTTAAATCACCAAATTTACGAAGGGACAGACCGAATGCGGTGAAATTGATGCGGAGTGAACAAAAGTCGGATGAATGAGCAAATTCGATAAAGAAAGGGGAACCAATAAACACGTGAAATCACCCAATTTCGAAATGCGGGGGCAAACAATTTTATGAAAATTAGAGATTTAGAGATTTAGTTGTTTAAAGAAAATTGTTGTTGTTTGTAGTTATACAAATTATTTCAAAAATTTAAAAGAGAGAATTAATTTCCAAATATTAGAGGGGAAGAATAGTAAATAAAATATGGGTTTATCTTCAAAAGTTAGGTGACGTGAATAGTTAAAAGTGGGTAAAAATAGATTAAAATTAACGTCATTGAGGGATGGAGGAATAGCCACAAAAAGTACGATATCTGATTTCTTAGTTTTTCAAACGATAGAAAAATAAGTAAATGAAAAAAGATGCTACGGGAGAAAAAAAAACAAAAAAAAGGCGTAACGATATATTAGCGAAAATAAGTTGTCGAGGAATCTGCTGATTTCTGATGTAACCTTGTATTGTAGGGGTTGGTAAGGTGGTAGCATGATTGTTTGATCCGCCCATTGATCTTTAAGAAAGCAGGGGGGGGGGGAGAGTTTAGTCATCCCTGGGGGGGAAGAACTATCCGCCAAGATTAACAGATCTAGATTAATCTGTTTTGTATTTTACAGGTAATGTCTCTGGAATAACTGGTAACTTCGAACCAAGGGCCATTAAAGAGGAAACAAGGTTGTCCTAAAAGAAAGTTTCAAACAGCAGAAGCTGCGTTAGTACTCCTTAAGAGTTGAGGATTTAGTTAGAGCTCAACTGATGGGGCTAAAAACAGAAATTGCTATAAGGGAAAGCTAGAATGGTTTAAAGAATTAAACTAAAGATGGGTCGACAGCTAGTTCCCCGTGAAAGTAAGAAAATAAGCAGCTACTTTTGTGGGTTTAAGTCCAAGTTACAATTCAGTCGAGTAAGAGAGACACCATTGATGAGTTCGTCATACTAGAAGTGTTCGCACCCACAAGCGAGCGGAAGGGCAGCCTTACAAAGAACCGACCCAGTATCTTCAGCACCGAAGATGACTTTCAAGCAAGGCTGACTACAAGCCCTGTAACAATAAGAAGAGAAACGGTTCTCTAGCCAAGAAGAGAATAAACAGACCACACAAGCAGACATAGCCACTGAAGAAGAAGAGGAAAACCCAATAAGGCCTACGGAGGAAGCCACATGAAACGCCGGAAGAAGAGATGACCGTTGATAGAAGGAAGATGGCGCAGGACCATTACGAGACAGCGCGGACCCGGATGTTAAAGTAGCGTGCACACACAGTCCGAATTTCGCAGTCCGGTGCGAATTTCCTTCTCCGCTCCGGAATTTTGACGCATCGCATGCGGATTCGGTCCGATAATTTAGTTCCGATTTGAGTAGAAAATATTCTACTTTTACCGGAGCGAATTTTAAACGCATGCGAAATTGTGCCCTGAGAATTGAAAAATTAGAAGCTGTGTTTGAAATTTCAACTGTTTATACGACCTATTTAATGTCAGCTGCATTCATTCATTCGGCAATCAATCAGCATCATCTGACTGTAGGCTAAGCAGTGGGTTTTTCAAAGCTGGGGCCAAGTTTCACGTCTGAATTTCGTTTTATCTGAAAAACCTGTCGGGCATCGTGACGGGAATTTCGTATGCGCGTTTTCGCGTGCGGAATCTTACCGGACTATGTGTGCACTTAGCTTAAGTCCCAAAAGAAGACAATAGCTTGAGAAAGCAAAAGACAATGCCGTATCCGCAAGTCTGACCTTACCGTCCGAACTTCCCCCTCCACAGTTACAAACCAACCCTTCGAGGATTAAGATCGGAGAACCGGTATAGCCCAATATGTACCAACCACTCGGGTACACGCTAAAAGTATATTAGATACTCGGTTTCGGACAACAAGTTAATACGTAAAGGTCTCACAAGGTACATAATTTAACAGGCACCTCTTGGTGCGGGGTGAGCCATTTTTAGGGTTTTTGTTACTTTCCTTTTGTGTTTTTTGACTTGTTTATCTTTTAAAGTAACATTCTGAATTGTGTTTACTAATTATACTTATCATTTTCAGTTACTGATAGAAAGTAAAACTGCCAAAATACAAACTGTACGCATATGGCTTGTGACTGGCCGGCCGACAAAGTTCCTCCCCAACATTTCAAGCGTTAGGGGATATTTTCGGTATCCAACTCCCTGAAGTTGTTGGATCCTGTCTGGCCCTGTCAACGGAACATGTGTACTTGACGACTATCAAGTTCTATCCAAATCGGATGACTCTTTCGAGCGTTATGCACACGACAAGTTTTCTGAGATCCCCCCCCTCTTCCACCACCACCAACCCGGAAAGGCCGCACCCAGTCCGGACCTGCGAATGGAATATCATATCGAGTGCTCTTGCCGACGATCAAGTTCCAACCTGATTGGATCTATCATTCGAGAGTTACGCATCACAAACCACCATCCTGCTCGCGGAATTCCGTCCCGGTTCCCGCCTCTAAACGCGTGCTTCAAAATTTCCAGTACCCCACCACTTCTACCTCCCCCCCCCCCATAGTTACCGAATTCGGCAAGGACCTAGAAAAATAACATCTAGATCATATACTCTAACCAACTCTCAAGTTTCATCCCAATCGCATTACTCGTTCCAAGAGTTAGGCATGCCAAGATTCAGGATTAACCCTTGCTTCACTCCTCCCCGGATGGTCAAATCCGAGGATTGACAATTTTCAAGTCAATTTCGTCAGGTCTCTTTGCTTGGCAAGTTTCATCCCCGCATCTAGAAGTAACTCATCAGATGACCGCCCTACCGACCAATGGAAAAGCGATCGGTATATGCACTTGAGCCGAAGGCTCCAAGTGCCATAAAAAGCTGTTTCCTTAATCCTAATGGGACTCGGCGAAAAATAGCTTTAAAGCCGGGAATTTCTCACCACTCAGGAAAAAGTGCAGAACAAGCAACAGAGCGATAACGGAGAGAGGTATAGACTTTTTTCTTCTCGCAACTGCAAGCAGAGCAATCTGACACGGCAGGACCAAGAATGATGACCTAGACGAAGGAATAAAAAACATTTTGAAGGAAATGTGTTCTCCGAGTGCGCTACAGGAAACATCCCCTGGATAATGGAAAAAAGGGAAGATAGTCTCCGAAGGCGAACCACCCTTTGAGGATAAGCTTCCGAGCAAAAAGGAGCGAAATGACGATACCAATTCCGAAGCCGACGGGGTATCACGGACAACAGCGCCCAACCAGCGCACGACGTTATCCACTGCTTCCTGGCCGAAGATTGAAAATTAAGTGTCCTTTTCTGTGTGTTTATGTGTTTTATTTATTTCCTTCATTTACTCCGCCTTTTCAAAAAGGCGGGTCATAAATAAATTACTTACTTACTTACAAACAGTCGTACGACTCTTCAAGCTACAAAGAGGAACAATACCAAAGGTTTCTATGAGACGCCAAAGGAGAATAATATTTGGTCTTTCTAATAAATACAACCGGGTCTTGCAGACGTTCTATCTTAGTCTAACCTTTGAACATCCAATACCATCTTAATAGACTCCTTAGGTTTGGAAAAGCATTGCTCTCAAACCCAACCCATCGAGACATCCTACCCGCAGACACCCCACCAAACAGCAGAACCAGACAGAAACTCAAACTGACCCCTATACGTGCGCGGACAAACCGGTATGCTAATTCGTTTGTGCCCTTTCTTACATCTATGTTTAACAGTGCCTAATTTTTTAGTATGTAATGTTCTGCAACTGCAAATTAGCCAAGAGCTACGAAAGTTGTACAATAAACCGCGCTCTCTCTCTCTCTCTTAACGAGATCAACTAACGAGAGCAACTGGGCAATCACGCTTCTTTATACGCTTGTTCGTTTTACAGTAAGGAAATCGGGGGCGTTGAACTTTTAACCTTGATACGGACCTATAGCTAGGAAAAAGTATTGGACCAAAGTATAAAACCTTATTAGCAGGCCAGCAGTTGCAGTTTGGCATTTCTATTGAACGATGGCGATGCGGCTGGATAGATCCCGCAGCTTGTATTCCTCCACAAAGTTGTTCAGAAGAAAAAACGAAAACTACCAATGGTGGAAGTTTAGGATCTCTGCCAAGTGCTTCTACTTCTTAGGATCTCTACTTAATGATATCATTTACCTATGTCGTTTTGACGGCAGAGAAGAAGGGTCGGTGTCAAATGTGCAGATAAAATTCCCGTCTCAAGTTCAGAGAGTTCCCCGAAAGCCATATATAAATTGAATTCCTTTGTTTTAATGTTTTTTCTGCATTTTCCCTTCAGTTCCAAATGTAACGCTAACGCCCAACGTTCCCATATGGAAACGTAGGCCCGTGGTTACACCGTTTGTGCAGGGCTAAAAAACATTAAGTTAGAACCGTATTTCACCAAACAAAAGGAGGCACCAAAAAATTCTATAGGGAACTGGCCGTGGGCGTTAATGGGTTAAACATTTAGTACCATCTTAATAGACTCCCTAAAGAACACCTGAACAATGAAACCATACTTGAACATACAATGGAGAATGCATTTACAGACATGGCCACGGAGAGCATTCTTCTCCTGAGCGTGACGTTTTCAAAGTAGGGATGTTCGTTTCTGGAGGTTTGCACATGCAGACTCCCAAGACAAAAAGCGCAATTCATTCAAATCTTGTGCAGAGCTCGGCTAGCTCTCGTATAGGATCGTATTAGAATTTATTCTAGATATACGTTTGGGCTTAACTGGTTAAAGAATATTCCAGAAGAAGGGTTGATTGGAGACATTTGTTCATTTCTAAAATTATTCGGTACTGAAATAAGGACAGATGCAAAATGGATCAAAAATCCTGGATTGGAAACACTATTTCGTATTTGGATTGGGTTTTCGGCAGGCAACGTTAACGGAAGTCATACAGGTAGGGATGATACTTGTACTCTTCATTTAGGTGTCCTTGAACGAGACCAATTAGTTAATACTTTCCAGCAAAAAGCACATCAGACAATAAGGTACAAGCGTGAATAAATAGCATTTTCCAATTCACCGTGTCTTAGTGTACACCATCTTTTTCCAGCCAAGTTATTCGAGTAACCTTTCGTCCATACGTTTCTAAGCCTCCCCCCCCTCTAAATGTCCAACCTATAACTCAGTCACATCATTCATGACCAGCCCAGGTACGACTCTTTCAGTTGCGCTCCCGCGCCCCCAGAAGCGCGTCATAAGTTGCGTTTTTGCAGATCATGGTATCTGTTACCACGGTAAGTGGATCTGCAATTAGTCGTTTTTGCGGTTATCGTGGTATCTGATATGTGGTTGCTCTGCAAAAACGACAATTGCCGAAATTAAGCTTTTCGAATTCATCCCAAAAGAAAAACTGATATTCTTGTCACATCAGTAAGTGCCAAACTTCTTTCCCACCAATTTGACAAAAATTGATCAAATTGAGATGACTTTTTCAGATACCACGATTAGTTATCACGTTCGGGCCGTGGTATCTGAATATCAGATACCACGACAACTGGCGAGATACAACGATAACTGCAAAAATGCCTTTTGACCGTGGTAGCAGATACCACGATAACTGCAAAACGACTTTAGACCGTGATATCAGATACCATGGTTTCTGCAAAAACGCAACTATAGCTAAATTCCAAAAACCTACAGTACGGCCAAACAACTCATGCGCTGAGAAAACTAGTAACAAATCTTAACCCCACGTCTAAGCACTAGGCGACAAAAGAAATAACGTTCACTTATACCAAATTTTCGGTTTTGCCGGAATCCTGGCGAACTACTTTATGTTTAAAGATACTAAACGGAAAAGCCAAGAGGGCCGAAACATCGCTAGACTAAACGTCACCTAACAGTTTGGCGATATCAAACATCTTCAGTTAATCTGGAGCTGCACGAGTCGGTCCTCCGTTTTTTTTCCTTCACTAACGCTTTCGAAGCGTTACCGTTGTCAGAAGAAAACCGATTTTCCAGTGAAAGGCCAATCCCTCGTAGCACCTGAGCATGGTTCGGGCTTAAAGTTTAACTGAAAAGGCAGCTTATTTTCATATCTGGGAATGGAATACAATTAGGTTTGAGTCTGCTAAGGTTTTTTTTTATTATTTTTCTCACCTTAGGCTGTAGTAGGGACGTTAAGAAGAATCTGAATAAAAAAAGTCCTTTTCAAAGCTATTGCGTCTGCCCCGAAACAGATTTTTTTGGCAACCGTTTACCTTTGTAGCTGCAACATTTTCCGGCATAGATGTACAAGCAGATAGAGGTACCACAAATCCGAAAAAGTACAATCAAGTATGTCAATAGCGGAGCAACGAAGTAACGCATTTCCGACGGGTCTTCAATCCTATTCAAGTGAATAAGTGATAGGAACTAAACTGTTGTCAGCCCAATTCAGTTAAACTTTAAAAGGACCCCTCACACTATTTACTACTCAACTTACAGTATTTTAAAATATTTGAATACTTTAAAATTAGACTGTGTTTCAACAAATAACGCACGATTTGGCTGTTTTAAGCCTTTGCCGAGACCCGTTGACTTACAGCGAAAACAGGAAACAAATTTACATAACTTCTCGCAGACAACCGTCGACAGCGTGATACAAATCGAAGGTAGCAAAGCACGGCAAGTGAGTAAATCAGCGTGGTTTTGTTGGAGGAGTTAGGATGTACCGTACGAAATTGGGGTCCACGGGTATAGAAATATAGGCGATTATGGAAGTAGGTTGCGTTAGTATTATAGGTAAGACAGGTCCTTTAAGGGTCCAAAAAACTCAAGATAAGTTGTCCCCCGAACCAGACCACCGCTCTAGCGCATAAACACATTTGGGAAGGGAAATCCGCCGAGTACACGGACATCGTCCTTAGTGGGAATCAAGCAAAAACCAAACTTCAGTAACAAGCTACTACAAGCGCACACAAAAGAAGCAGTCAGGCAGCAGCCGAGTACTACAAACACATTCTCATTAGTCGAAAAATTAAGCAGACAGATAAAGCCATAAAGCCACACAGCGAATGAGAAACAAACTTTCTGCTAGTCGTATCGAATTAATGAGGCCACTTTTGCGGAGTGGGGGCAAATGTCGACGAAGAGCTCCATGTTCCCTCTGCTAAACTTCGGTGTGCGAAACCCACGCAGCACAAAGACTGCGTGGCGAAGTTGTTCGATTTACAGGAAATACCGGTTTACGTAAAGATGGAATATTATGCAAGGGACTTATTACCGTGACAAATAAACCAAAAGTAAATTGTGTATTGAATTGGGGATATGAACTTTTTTTACAGATGCGAGGATGCTAACGTTCTTTGTTTATTCTAATGTCCTCTCCAATTCTGGCCCACGACTAGTGCTCTTACGGAAGCAAGTAAGTAAGTAAGTAAAATATTTACTACCCGTATTTTTAACTTAGAACAAAACGGAGTAAAGAAGAAAATATAGAAAAAGAAGAGAAATTTAAGGCACAACAGAGACAAACACATGACATACTGATTGATTTTTGAAATGTAATTTGGGCCTAAATCGCCGTCACATGTTTGATAGAATATGTTATGCTACAGAATATGTGTGCTCTGATTTCTTAAACGTCAACGTAATACTTTAAACCCCTTCCAACCATTAGTAGGGTTACAGTTTACGAAAACATCCTATCTAACGTCGGAATTTACAGGCAATTATTCCAGTTTGGCTCTGCTCCATCCCCCCTGTCAACGTCACGATGAACAGTACAGCACTGTTTATTAGTGATTCTAATTTGGAGTTCCTGGTGTTCAATTCTGCATTGTACCGTTTTGACGTAGCGAAGCAGGAGTACAAAAAAATCTGCGATTTCTCTCATATTTTCCCTTCTTTATTAACTCAGAATTTTTTTTTAGCCAGATTAACTGCTTTTAAATGAAAAACAAAAAACACTGCCAGGAAAAATGATTCATGGCCAACTTCCAGATCAAAAACAAAAAATTGCGGCTAGATTAAACTTTGGCTATCTGATGTTTCCGGAGTTTAGGAAAGGGCCGCTAGGTGACCTTTCCGTTAATTAGTTGACGTTCGAATGATCGTGATATAAGATATGTTTGTTTTTCTTAACTGAGTTTCAAAGCGCGGAGGCTTTGTCTTACTATACACCGTAAACAACAACGATCATTTTTTCTGTAGTGACAAGTCATATGTTGTTTCCACGCACAGAAAGATATTATGGACTAAATAAATTGAAACTATAATATTAGCTACTGTTTCCCTTACAGTTCTACTCCATGCACACCCGAATGAACGAAACTCACACGTACTGTACACAAAAGCATGTGACTATACTGAGGTGACCAATACCTCTTTCATAGGTGTCACCTCGTCCGACCCGGCGTCGCTGGAGTTGTCCGGGGTCGAAACACTACCTATCGCCGAGTCAACGGGTGGGATGGGCGACATCTTGCGTTCCACGATGGAAGTAGGCCGAACCCATGCTACTGTGGGCGCGGGTTTGCTGTGCTCGGACTGTGGTCGGCTGAACACTGGCGAGGATGTATTGCAGGAGCTGGCGATGGATGCGGCCTCTGAGGGTACTAGGATACTAACAGAACCTGAAACAGAATAATACTTTAGAAGAATACTGAGGAAAGACGCCAACACCTATGATCAAGCACGTTATAAAGTAGAAATTAAGTCTTCGCCATTCCCCTGCGTTATTTCTCAATAGCCAGCGATATCACCAGATCACCCTGTCTCGATCTTCATTTTCTAGTCAGTAGTTTTTTAATGTGACTTGCCCAGTACAAAACTTACTAATTCTTCTTCGTCCTACCCGTTGATACAAATTAAGAGTGGTGTTGTGACCTCTCTGGGCTTCATGTTTCAAGATTCAAAGCTATTTGAATACTGTGAAACTAGGCTCTGCTTTTAACAGATTATCCACAACTTTGGCTGTTTTCAGCCTTTTCCCAGGTACACTGACATCTCACCGATGATCATGCGCGTTTTAAAGTAGAAATGAAGTCTTCGCCATTCCCCTGCGTTATTTCTCAATAGCCAGCGATATCACCAGATCACCCTGTCTCGATCTTCATTTTCTAGTCCGTAGTTTTTTAATGTGACTTACCCAGTACAAAACTTACTAATTGTACCGTGTTCTTCAAAACTGTGCTAACTACATTTTCGTAATTTTTGGGCCCAGTTTTGTGTATGCCATCTGCATGAAGAAAGTAGGAACTCAGAAAGTTCAAACTAATCTACCTGTTAGATGGTTCTCATGTCGTCATCTAACACTTAGCACAATTTAACAGAATACCAAATCATTTAAGTTCTTTCCAATGGTATAGTTAACTCAGTTTTCAAAAATTTTTCAGTTAGCACAGTTTTGAAGAACACGGTACAATTGTTCTTCGTCCTACTCGTTGATACAAATTAAGAGTGGTGTTGTGACCTCTCTGGGCTTCATGTTTCAAGATTCAAAGCTATTTGAATACTGTAAAACTAGGCTCTGCTTTTAACAGATTATCCACAACTTTGGCTGTTTTCAGCCTTTTCCTAGGTCCACTGACATCTCACCTATGATCATGCACGTTTTAAAGTAGAAATGAAATCCTCGCCATTCCCCTGCTTTATTTCCCAATAGCCAGCGATATCACCAGATCACAGCACATCACATTCATTTTCTAGTCCATGGTTTTTTAATGTGACTTGCCCAGTATAAAAATTACTGATTCTTCTTCGTCCTACCCGTTGATACAAATTAAGAGTGGTGTTGTGACCTCTCTGGTTACACCAGGGACCCATACATTTCCTGTAATGACTGGACATTCAGGGGGCATGTCATTTCATATGCTTCAGTGTTGCTATGTTGCCTGAGCCTCACCTAGTTTCCAAAAATTCCGCTTGGGTCGAATCGGCGTTCTTGCTCAGATAGAAAAAATTTGTTGGGACTGTTCAGCATGCCACCAGGTACCTAAGCTAGGACAAAAGATCCAGGATACTCTTCCATTACAGAGAAATATTCCTAGTTCACCAGAACAGCTGCGAACAATTTTGTCTATCTGGATAGTCGGGTATTTTATCCCCGTGGGTATTTCTCGAACTATCTGACGCTCTGTCAAGAGCACATCAGAAACCTCTTATTGACAAGCCCCCTGAATGGCGAGTCATTACAGGAAATTTATGGGTCCCTGGTACACGTAGTCTATCTGTATGCCATCAGCAAGGTAATCATGCTGCTGAGAAGGGTAGTTGAGATTATGGCCTATTGAAGGTACAAAGTGAATCGCTGTACTAAAGACTAAAGAAAATATCTCTGCCTACGGTGAAACAGAATCACATCCGAACTTGAAATGTATCAGAGGGCGCTGAACGGATAAGTACGCCGAGACTGCAGGTTAGTTTTCCTAGCTAGAACAAATCGAGAGAGACAAATTGAGAGAGAATTAAATTTAATATATAATGGAATTTTACAAACCGATGACCATGGAAAACAACACAGAAACAAGAAATTTGACCTTTTACAGGCACCTGTCCCTATCTGCTAGGGCTCCCGTGACGAGCCTCGCCAACTCTTTAATCCTGATGAAGCAACTCAAGACATTTCGGCAACCTTCCATTCCCTTCAAATATGTCTGATGTTCAAGCTTTCACCAGGGGCGTCACGACTGGGGGGAGAAGGGGGGACCCCCCCCCATCATGTCGGCCAGTGGGTAAAAATAACCGAGCCGGTTATTTCGCGATTTTTCGTCAAAACAGTTGATTTTTTTCATGAGAACCGTCGGTTTTTGTGAAAATCAGTTCATTTTTTTTCGAAACAGTCGGTTTTTCGAAAATCACTCGACTTTTTTTCAAAACTGTCATCTTTTTCTTGAAAACAGTCGTTTTTTTCTGCTAAAACAGTCGGTAAATATTACCAGCCAGTCGGTAAATGCCTTGCCCCCCCCCCCAAACATTTTGGCTAGTAACGCCTCTGGCTTTCACCTTCACACCTATTTAAATTCAAGCAACACACCGGACATGAGCAAGTACCGACCAGCTCAGTTCGCAGTTAACTTGGGCGAAAGGAACTTTACTGGTTCCTGCCCTATCTCAGTTTCATTCGTAGAATTTTTCGACTCGAGCTTGCATCTTGCTTTCCCTCTAGAGGAAGAGGAGCGCCTCCACCCCTCTTCTACAGACAATGGTAACACAAAAATACGAATTATTTCCAAGGTGCTAGTACTTCAGACAGAAATCTCGAGCAGAACATCACGGACCGCACGAGGTAGGAAATACTCCATTTCCCCCCCTAGAGCACTCTTGGCATTGCAATTCAGAGAAAAGTTAAACATTTTTGAAATACCTTCGATTCCACGAAAAACTCGTTCTAAGAACACGGCCTTGATTTACCATCCCAGACCGCTTTGCTCCATAGGCGACTTAGCTTGCTGAGTGTAGAAGATGTAATATATTCAGATATTTTCAGATTAAGATATTCATTTGTTGTTGTTTTTTTAACGCTGAGGAATAGCCTTTGGTAATGTGATAAGCGATTGTGTTCTTCTTGGAACATACCGTTTTGAAAGCTTCGATGGGTTGACAACTTCAGCATTTAACCGATAGCGAAGAAACGAAACCAAACGAAATCCAAAATGCAGAACAACTCTTACTAGGAATGATCTTGTCCCATGAAATGGATGAGAAAAAACGTTTTCGAACATAACATTGCTTTCCACCTGTAATTAGCGATTTTCTTGTTAGCGCTTGTCGATTATCTCCAGCCTTCCTGCTCTCCGACGCGGCGGCTGGGCGCAAAACGTTGGAAAACTGAACACGCCGTGGTTGAAAAGTGGGAACACTAAGCAAATAAAAGAAATAACAAACAGATGCTTTTGAGATCCTTATGTGTGAAAGAGTTGTCAGCGGACGTTGAAGATTTCGACATAAGTTTAGTTGTGTGACGGGCAAAACTCGGCAAGGACAAAAAAGCGCTAAAAACTCATAGGTACAAAACGAGACAATGGAGAAAGGTGGGGATTTTAGAAGCTTGCAACTCTGCATGGGAGCTAGGTATATTGTAAAATGCAGAATAAGCAAGAGGGGTCTTCAAAGGAGTTAAATCGGAAGCATTCTAGTATTTGCAATGTTTAGATTTTTAAGCCAATCTGATAAGAGTCCCTAACATGCCTGCCAAGTTTCATGGTCATAGCACAGCCTGCCAAGTTTCATGGTCATAGCACATTAGGAAGTACCCCAGCTCGTGATGACCAGAGTTGTGGAAAACCCTCTCCAACTCCCCCAACTGTGACAAGATCCAGTCCTGTTTTGTCAGTATTGTCTCGTATTGTCTCTACGGCTTATGCTTGTTCTTTTCTCCAAGTCCAATCCCGATCTCTCGACTCTAAGCGTATCACGAGATTTCTTGCACCACCCTCCAGCTCCTCCCCCCAGTTACTGGATTCGTTCCGAACTTGAAAATGATCATCTGAGATACTTGTTCTTGACACTAGTCAAGTTTCATCCACGTCCGATCACCCGCTCTTAAGTTATGCATGTCACTAGATGCTGGATTCCCCATCCCTCCACTCCCCCCAACATCACCGTATCGCGGAAGGAACTATTTTCAAGTCGACCTGGGAGATTACCTAATATGTCTGCCGAATTTCATGGTCATAGAACATCTGGAAGTATCCTAACTCGTGATCACCGCGGAAATCCAAGAAACCCCCTATACGACACCCTCCACTGCGACACGATCCGGTCCTTTTTTGTCAATAAAGTATCTAGGGTTAATGCTCGTTCTTCCCTTCAAGCAGTGGCGCCATTTGGGGGGGGGGGGGGGCATGGCCCCCCCTGAATTTTAAAGGGGCCCAAAATCCGAGGTTTTTTGTCTATATTCCTTGTTGTTTGACATGCTGAAGTAAAGGCATTTATCAAATCGTAAATTTCACACTGCACCGCACAGTTAGTAATCTGGTTTTGAACCAAAATCTTTGTATTTTAGCAGAAGACAGGCTGATTTGAGGCGCTCATTTTCAAGATTAGCTGTTTAACCCTATATCCGAACTCAAAAGATTTCATGATCATTTTATAAGTAGTGAACTGATAGACAAAAATGCTCCTCAGCCGGGATTTGAACCCAGGACCCTCTGCTTACAAGGCAGTCGCTCTACCAACTGAGCTACCGAGGGGCTTGTGAACAGAGTTCGCAAACAACTACAATAGTCTGGTAGAAGCCGGCCATAGGAACAGTGATCCCGCCCGAAGGCAAATTCATCTAACCAGTTCACATCCCCATGTCACGGAAATTTATAATAATACATAGATGGCACTTTAGACAAGGGACTTGTACCGTGACCAATAAACCATAAACATTTTTTCGAATATAATTTAGAAGTCTAGGACTCCATTGTCGGAGCCACGAAGACATACCAGGACCCACAGGACGGGGTCTCATGGTGAAAACCAAATATATAATTTTAATGGGGAAGACGCCCTTGAGATGGAAACATTTTATAAGTAGTGAACTGATAGACAAAAATGCTCCTCAGCCGGGATTTGAACCGGGATTTGAACAGTGATTGGGATCACTGTTCCTATGGCCGGCTTCTACCAGACTATTGTAGTTGTTTGCGAACTCTGTTCACAAGCCCCTCGGTAGCTCAGTTGGTAGAGAGACTGCCTTGTAAGCAGAGGGTCCTGGGTTCAAATCCCGGCTGAGGAGCATTTTTGTCTATCAGTTCACTACTTATAAAATGTTTCCATCTCAAGGGCGTCTTCCCCATTAAAATTATATATTTGGTTTTCACCATGAGACCCCGTCCTGTGGGTCCTCGTATGTCTTCGTGGCTCCGACAATGGAGTCCTAGACTTCTAATTATATTCGAAAAAATGTTTATGGTTTATTGGTCACGGTACAAGTCCCTTGTCTAAAGTGCCATCTATGTATTATTTTATTTCATGATCCAGATCGAGATTGCGACAAATCTCGATAGGGTTTCGATCGATAGCCTCAGAGGGTCAAAAGTCGCTTATTCTGTCACATGGGTAGGCATCAAACTCCAGGTAACAGCATGCTCCAGTAAACATTTTTATTCGTGAAGGGTCTTTGAACAATGCGTGATTCTTGCATATGCACATTATGGTATATTTCAAAACTACTTTAATTTTACCCTAAAAAAGCAATTAAATTTTGCGTTTGAGCAAAAAAAAAAATCTAGGATGGGGGCCCAAAATGGATGTTTGCCCCCCCCCCCCTTGAGGTTTTCTGAAATGGAACCACTGTCTTCAAGTTCCATCCCGATCCCTCGACCCTAAGTGTTACAAAATATTTCCGGTCCCCCCTCTACCTCCCACCCCCACTTATCGGATTCGGGCCAGATTTGAAATTGAAAATCTGAGGCACTTGTTCTTCACACTTGTCAAGTTTCATGCATGTCCGATTACCCGTTCCTGTTTCTAGTTTCGGGATTCCCCATTCCTCCACTTCCCTCCCCCCCCCCCCCCATGGCTGGATCGAGGAAGTGATTATTTCCAAGTTAATATGGTCGGTTCCCTCAGTTTTATTGTCCTAGCTTATGTGGAAGTGTTTCAGGAGATTTCCGGTGCCCCCTCCAGCCCCCCCCCCCCACAGGTATCGAATGTGGTCCGCATTTGAAACTGAATATCCAAAACACTTGTTCTTGACACATGTCAAGTTTCACGCATGTCCGATTACCCTTTCAAAAGTTACAGATGTTAACAGTTTCCGGATTTCCCATCCCTCCACTCCCCCCACTATGATCGGATCTGGAAAGTGATTATTTCCAAGTTAATCTGGTCGGTTCCCTGATATGCCTGCCAAGTTTCATTGTCCTAGCTTATGTGGAAGCGTTTCACGAGATTTGTTTAGTTTTAGTTTAGTTAGCATCAGAGCAAATAGCTCTAGTTATTTTGCTCTAGTTAGCATTTAGCATTCGTTCTGACCACTTGGTCTTACTTTAATCTTTAAACCGTATCTAGTCCCGCATTCGCTTTAAATACATCAAAGCGTAGCCCCGTGGTAGAGCGCTGGACCGATGCCACAGAGGTCGTTGGATCGATACCGCATTTGGACATCCGCTCATTTGCTCCCCTTTTGCTACCGTTGTTCCTAGTTTCCGGACTCCTGGATGTGGGGAAAGTCGGATTGGGGAAGTGATTATGTGTAAGTTAATCTGGTTTGGTCCCTGATATGCCTGCGAAGTTTCATCGTCTTAGCTTGTGTGGAAGTGCCCGAACTAGAAAAACCTGGACCGACCAACGGACGGACAGAAATTGCGATCGCTATATGGCACTTGGCCGGAGGGCAAGTGCCATAAAAATACAAGCGAAGTCACACGAAATTCCACTATTTGAAAATCGGATATTCGCGAATATCGGAACAACGACGTAACGCATTTCCAGCGGATCTTCAAACAAATTTAAGTGAATAAGTGATGGGTAACTAGACTTTCCTATTCCAGCCCTTTTCGGTTAAACTTTAATGATCTCGAAAACCCGACGGAAATACGTTACTCCACTACCTTCGCTTTTCCAGAGTAAGCATTTTTCATCCACGTAAAATGTCTGAAGTGCAACTTATTTTACTACCAGGATTAAAGCAGCGTCTTCGATATTCCACGCCGATCATCATATAGAACAAAGACAAGTTGTTGACGAAATTAAAATTACGAGGGCTACCAGTGAGATTTGTTCTGGTCGGTCTATACTCTCAACGTTACTACGAGACAATCACTATAGACAAATATAACCCCTCAGCACAGCCAAAATAATTCGGGGTATCCAGTCGCAATCAACAAAACTAGCTTTTAAGTTAAATAATAACTTTGATTACATCGCCGAGGGAACCTTCGTAAGAAACCGTAGTGAGTTTACATGGCTTTTTCAAACATGATTTGCCGGGATCCACCCAAGATTTTTGCAGATCTCGAAAAAGTCCCCTTTCAATTCCCCAAGTAAATTCGCGAGAGACTTCATTTAAAAGATTGAACGAATATTTCTGTGAAAAGCGGAAGGAATAAGAAGCAATCAAGTAAAGTATTTAGAAAATGGCAGAAGAAAAACAGAAGGATTCTACCAGGGCCTTGCAGGAGACGGTGGAAGGGAGGTCTTCAAAAGCGAAGTGGCTCAATTTGTTTCTTTCCAAGGGCAATATCGTCCCAGATCTGTCCGAAATTCAAAAGTAGTAAAGTGTGTTTCACATCTGATTTTTCTTGAAAAAGAATCAGACTTTCTTTTGAAAAAAAGCTGGCCTATTTTTCTTCTTGTTATATAAATTCTTTCCGATTTTCCGAATCCTCGGATTTTTCGTTTTCAGGACAGTTTAAAAAGAAATCTGGGCATGGGTGGGACCTGGAGATCCAGCTGTGGTAAGAAGGGTAAAAGAGCCATGGATACAGTTAGTTTAATGGGACTGGGAGGGAGTGGCCTGTAATCGGGGGAAGAAAGGAAATATGAGTAAAACTATATACGGAAGACGGGTCCCTTACTCATGTCCTGTGTGGGGATGTCTACACAACTTTGGGACAGGGGAACTAGATGGTTCACTGAAAAATAAAGGATTATTGAGAGTTTAGGTAGATTCAACAGGGTCGCCCGACTTCACCAAAAGACATGCCTTACAGTTTTCAGTTTGGTATGTAAATTTCTTAGTGATTGATGTTCGGTATTTTTTGTCGTACGGCCAGATGGCTTAAAATACATACATATATCGGGTACTGGAGCGGCAAATAACAGCTACGACCCTGAAGGACGAATAGTTGCAGCACTGGGGCATCAATTCCTCTCTACCCCCTCCTCTTTCCCTCGGGGCCATTACTGCACAGACCAACAAGCCACCAAAACTTCACAAGAAACTGCACCGTAACTCAGCGGCTCAGGCGGCGGAATGTCATCTACAACTTTTAACCAAAACAAAACGCTCTCTCCAGCTGCCCCTTAACTCTTCTGAACTGTCAGCGACTAGCCGCACCGCCTACGGCGGGGCTTTTTGAGAAAAAAAGATACAGAATTTCCAACAATGGACCATTGCGATTACGCCAATGAAATTCCCATGTTTAAAAAATGCATACAAGGCGTTGTTCTGGCAGCTTATCGACTATAGAGGAAATTTAAATGAAACACTTAAATCAACCAAAGGCGAATGCGCGATGTTATTGATGAGCTCGTGAAATTACGACGCGTGCAAGTGGAGTTTTGGAAACTTAAGTTGGTGGAGCCTGGTGTTGCCTACTCTCTATTTTAATGTGTAGAAAGTGCCCGGTGCCAGCACCGGTTGCCACGTGCTGAAACATCAAAATAAGCACGTTTAGAAACGTTTGAAAGATGAATCGTCTAATTTATGGCCGGCATCGCTGATTTCGGTCGGTTCCGGGAAAGGTTGTAGCGCAGGTGCCGGGGAGTGGGTAACCCCTCGGACCCTGGAGCAGCCTTAAAGAAGACGCCGTTGATTATGAACTGGTCAAAGCTTCAAGTGTATAACCTATTAAGATATCCAACTCTGTTCACTATAAGCAGTCCCAATTTCTTCATGCCATGTCGAAGCGAAAGTCTTTTTATAGTGCAACATTCACAGGCAAAAGAATGTTGGGGTGAAGAAATTTACCTTAAGTGTGGTCTGTCCCAAGAGGAACTTGTGTTATTTATGGGTATGAGAGGGGATAGTCTACCTCTTGGTAAAAGAAGAAAATATTTGGGTAAAGTGAGGGTTAAAACTGGTCCTTACTCAGCCCTATGTGTGGATGCGACAAAGAAAGTATGAGTCATTTTGAGGGAGAGTGTGAGGAACTGAATGGGTTGAGACAAGAGTGGTGTGGAGTGAGAGCGTGTGGAAGTGAGTGGATAACTCAGAGAATGAAAGAGAAAAGTTTCTAGGCTATTCAACTGTTTGGAAGGTTCCTCCGGATAGGGCTACTAGCACACAGGGAAAATTGTATATCCCTGTAGTTAAAAATATTGGCATAGTGTTCTTGTTTTTTATATATATTTTTGTCTTTTGTTGTTTTGGTGCGATGGCCCTTGTTGGCTTTTATGCATTAAATATCTATCTATCTATCCCGAAAAGGGAGTTACGCACGCACTGAATCGTTTGCTTTACGAAGACACATTTTGGAAATCTTCCGTTTATCTTCCAGAGTACGTCAAATGCAGGAAGCCAAGTTTATTGGGTTCATCGTTCCAGTGTCAGGACTGGATGACGTTTCGCATTTCGAGTCAACTTCTAGAGAATTTATATTCAAACAATGTTTACAACGGATACGTCAGCTACGATTCTTCATCAGCGATATTTTGGCCCTTCTTGGCAAGGGTCCTCGTCAGGCTGTCAATCCTCTGGGTCAACGTCGGGGAAGGAAACGAATCTGTAGGATGAGATTACAGATAATCCTGATAGTCCTGAGGAAGGAAACAAACCTGATTACAGGTTTGTTTCCTTCCCCGATGTTGACCCAGAGGATTGACAGCCTGACGAGGACCCTTGCCAAGGAGGGCCGAAATATCGCTGATGAAGAATCGTAGCTGACGTATCCGTTGTAAACATTGTTTGAATAAATGTTTCAAAGTCAGCTTGGGCTCAAAGAATATTTATAGAGAATTCCCCACTCCTGATCGTGCCTTTCCCTCAATTCTTTGAAAGTTCACGTCTTGCAAACCATACTAGGAACATGAAATCGTCAATTAATCTCAACAAATAATTAACAATTCAGTTTGGTGCTGACTGGACACGATCGAACCAACTGGGAAAAATCAAAAGCGTAGCGTCAGCTGGAGTAAGAACAGGCACCAAATTTCGGAACGATGAAAAGAGAAAGGCTCTAGTTTCTAGGTGCTACGGCTCCCTCTAGTGTCATCAAATATGATTGGCAGTCAGGTTGGGCCGAAGGAATACTTAATTTCCTGAAATTGCTACCAGACTCTGTCCCCAGCAATCCCTAAGACACACAACAGGAGCTTCTTATCTTATCTAAAATACAGCTGAAAGGCTCTCGATCGAACAGACAAGTCCCTCAAAATCGAAACTGAGCAATCTCTCTTGACAACAAAACCAGTACATACTTAATGTCTGATTAAACCAAATCTCTAGGAAGATTTTCCATCCAATGGCAAAAAAGCTAGGAACGTTTTCAATACTAGCGAGGAGACTTCACTTAAATCTCTTAAGCAGGATTCAAAGACTTCATGAGCAAACAAGCTGATGAATGAAACTCGGCAAATCCCAGGAAGTCTTTTGCAAGAAATTGGAAGGGTCTAGAAGGCAGTATGCAAATATGAAGAAAAGGTTAAGACGTTTAAAGAAAGGATTCACAGCGGGATATTTTTAAAGGGGCTGAAGTCATGCCCAGGAAGCCACTCCCCCTGAACTCTTACGAGTTTACTAAAGTCTTCAGAAAAGGGAACTTTCCAGGAGATTTTCGCAAGGGATGCAGATTCCCTTCATTGCCGCGCGCAACTTCTGTCCAATCACTACGTTTTGTTTTCTTGGCAGTATGCTCTGCTCTCACAGTCCTATTTCAGGCATTCAAACCTGACACTTAGAGCGTGTTCCACCCTCGTACCAATAGTAACTATTAGTTACTAAACCCGTTCCAGCCTCACGAAAAGTTACTACGCTGACCGTTCCAGCCTTGTCGAAATAGTAACCAATAGTAACTATTTGCTTACCACGCTCGGGAGCGTGGTAAGCGTAGTAACCACGAATCTCTGTCACGTGATTGGTCGGATTCACTCGTGGTATGATCTTTCGCTGGAAAATACAAAAATCGTTCCAGCCTTGACGAAAAAAAAGCAGAATTTGTGACGTCATGCGTGGTAACTACGGTAAGTAGGATGGAACACGCTCTTAGTCGGCGCAGAAGTTATTTGCTTCGAGATTTTCAAAACCCGAGGAGTTGATTCCTTGTCAGGACAAAACATTTTGCTCAATAATGTTATCGGTAACGGAAAGACTGATGCGATTTCGGTTAGGAAACATGCTATGTGAAAATGAGAATTCAGTGACTGAAAGACACAAGGGGGAACTGACAAAATGCTGTCATGCATAATATGCTTTATCGAATCGAATTGCATATTCACAAACCAACTTCGTAGCCTTCTTCAGCAGAAGATGCTAAACTATGCTGGATTCAACAGTAATATTAATAATAATAAAAGCCTTTCCAATCTCAACAGGTACAAAATAGAATGACAGTGGTAGCTTTTCGTAGCTATTGGAGGAAGATTGGAACACAGCCTCCGTAGCTTTATCGAATTCCACATTGACAAACCAACTTCGTAGCTTTCTTCAGCAGAAGATGCTAAATTATGCTGGATTCAATAGTAATATTAATAATAATAAAAGCCTTTCCAACCTCAACAGATACAAAATAGAATGACAATGGTAGCTTTTCGTAGCTATTGGAGGAAGATTGGAACACAGCCTCCGTATTCCTCATAACAAGTTAAGGCGCAAGCTGGAATACCGATGAAGGTGCAGCACTGCAGGGAGCGACAACTATTCCCGTTTCATTACGTGCCTAATATCTTAGAACAATATTATGTTTGAACATCCATGCTTTGATAGGGAAATGAGTGTAATTAGATTTTCTAGAATCAGGAAATTACTCTTTAGTGCACATTCTCCGTAGGCAAGAGGAAAATCCTCGAAGGCCAGAAGGAAAGAACAAGCTGCCGCCGGCAACTCCAAGCCGGCACGAAAAACAAGGGTAAAGACCCCTTTTCTGTTCTGGTTTAGTCCTTAAAAAAAGTCAAGCTCCAAACTGTGTAAAAACAAAAGAAAGATCGTGCAGCGATGAACTGAACAAAGCCTTATTTAAAGGACCCCTCGAACGTATTCTAACTAACTTCTGGAACTATAAGCTTTAGAAATTCCACAACTTCGCGATTGTTTTGTTTTGCATGCACCGCTTTTTAGCGCCTTTTCGGCCGTTACGAATTTGCCAGTTAAGCAGAGCAGACTTCGTGGAAAGCTTCAAAATTTGTTTTTAATTTTTGACTTGGTAGCCAACCGGTCTATGTTGTGTTTCGGACTTCTTTTCTTTCGCTTGCCTGTAACCGATGCGTGCAGCTGATACGTAACCGGCAGTGTGGAAACAGACTAGGACCAGGAGAGAGAGTGGTGGCAATCACAACCGAGAAAAAAATAATGGAAGTAAACGCCTTCAGTTGTGCTTTAACGACTGGAACTGTAACGAACTTTCCATCTTTCAAAACTTAAAATCAAGCAGACATAAGAGAAGCAAAAAACGATTTACATTGTTTCCTCCAACAAAACCTGTTGTAAACTAATTATTATTCGCCCTACCTAATTTATAACGTCACCATACATAATTACAACCTTCAGTAGACAGGGTCATATACAATCCCCCCCTCCCCCCGCTTAATTAACCGCTGATGCTAAACCATCCCAGGAACAAACATTTATCACTTCAAAGGTGCCGCCCCCAGCGTTTACTCTAGCATATCAATCTCTTTCTCTTATGAAAAGGCGCCCTGCGGTCTTCATCAATATATTATTTCCAAAATAGGACAACAAGGAAAGAGGAGGATCATGACAATTTTCGCCAAATGGAAATATAGAGCAAACCGGACCCTCCGGACTTGACCTGTAATTTGACCCAAAAGATCCTCACGCCAAGTTTGAACAAAATATCTTAACCCCTCCGAGAGTTATCGTGCTTACGCAAATGGACAAATTTCTAAACTTAAGGCGTATTCTCGAGGTTTTCCCGAGGACTCCACTTGAGGAGTCCCCGCGTTTTTGTTTGTCCCGGGGACTCACTCTCCGTATTCTCGTGAGTCCCCACGGGCGGGGAATGCTCCGATTATCATCACCATCGTCAGAAAGGACTCCCTTTCCGATTCGGAGGGGAATCAATTTTGGCTGGTGTTGGTGCAATATAAAATTAAGTAAAAGCAATCAGAATAAACAAAACCAAAAATAAAGTGGGTCCAGACCAATTTCGTCAACGGCATATTTTTTTTGTTCGAACAAAACCCATTTTGGAAGAATTCCCCGTGTTCTCGCTGTTTCTGTACGCGGAGACCGCGTGAGGTGACTCCCTCTATTCTCGCCGTTCCGTTCGTTTCCCCGACGAGTCCTCGGAGAACGGCGAGAATACGCCTTTAGGCACCGGGATCCCAAAAATCAAATCACTGCAGGCTGCACGCTCTGCAACGCCGAGCGTGACGTCCACGGGGACGGTTTTGAAGAGTATAATGTCTATCCGAGGTAGATAAGGTATAGTAGAGGTATGCTTATGTGAACGTTTGTTGACAGTGGACTTTGCCATTTTCATGCACTTGCTGTGTTTAAAGCTAACTACCAAGCCAAAGTAGGTAATTAAGGGCATCTGAAAACACAAGTATAGGTATTTTGCATCTTCATTCTACCATTTAGCTCAAAACTGCACTGTTCACATTAAAGGAGGGTTTTCGCGAGCTGAAAAGCAAAGTCGGAATCACTTTCCAATGGTTTTCGCGCTACTTCTGAAAGTTGCCGAACTTTCCAACCCGGTTTTCGCGCTTCGGAAACCGAAGCAGTTTTCCCGGAAAGTGGTTCCACGAGGATAGTGGAAAGCTACGCGAAAACTTGGATTTTTCGGCGGGAATTTCAAAGGTGTGGGAAAAAACAGTGCAAGTATCACTAATAAACAAAGAAAAATGGCAAGCGTTATTAGGGTGGCTTCGATGGAATATATGAGAATCAAAGAGCCGTTAAGTGAACCATATTTATCAGAAATAGTTTGTAATTTAACACTTTCCCGGCGATGTCAGCTTTCCATGTGTTTTCGCGATCGGTCCAGCGGGAAAGTGGAAAGTTATTCCAGGAATCGCTTTCCCACAGTTGTCGCGATGCGCTTGGCTCGCCGGAAAGTGATTCCGAGATCTCGCGAAAACCCTCCCTTAAAGTAACTATTCACGTAAGCATACCTCTACTCTACACCTCAAGGTACGTGCACACACAGTCGGATCCGAATTTCCTCCTTCACTCTGGAATTTTGACGCATGAACCCATCGCATGCAGGTTTCCTCATACGTCCCTCATAAAATCCGATGGCGAACTGCCGCCAGACGCGCCAGAGGAGCAATAACAATCACACGTGAGATCTTGGTATAAGTTATCTGATGGGTGAATGAGCGATTAGGCTTTCGCTTCATATCGAGTCGCGTATTAGCCCCGTGGAAAAGTCAGCCAGCACTCAGCACTGAAGTCGGAAGCCAGAAATGACAAACTTGATTACGCTTGACAGAACAGAGTTGGGTAAAGCAAAAATAGACGAAGCGGCATCTTAAACAATTTTGGACATGGCTAGGCCTAAGAGGAATTGAAGATAGCCAAACAAACCTGGATAAATGTACACCAAGAAGTGACATGTTATTGTTTTCTTCACGATAGCGCACCTAGCGACCAAAAAATAACTAATCGGAGAGGAATTTTATGAGGAGCGTATAGCAACCGAATTTCGCATGCGTATTCGCGGATGCGGAATACTTTCGGACGGCGTGTGCCCCTAGCTTTCAACCTGTGAACTGTTTAGTAAGACACGATAAATTTTCTCGGAATGCCTGCTGTTTTAAAGCTACGCCATCTCTTCCCCCGAGAGAAATACCCGCGGGGAAAAACCCGATGGCGGTCTCCACGTCTGATTTCGGCAACCAGACAAAAAAATGACAGGACCTCAGGAACCACAGCCGTTTTCCTCCAATATATAACGGATATCTACTGAGCAGGAGACAGGCGGTGGGAGATTGTAGAACTTAAGTCTTTCAGATGCGGAATAAGCGGAATCCCCCAAACAATAGACAGGGAAAAAATCCTCCAAAAAATAGACGGAATGAAATACCATCGTGATATTTTCACCCACTTTCCGCAGTCAGAAGGTCCACCGCTTCCGAAACTAAGAGAACAAGAATTAGTGAAGCAGAAACCGCTCCGACAAAAAGTGTTAGCCGGGATTCCCCTAACGTCACTCTGTGGCTATTTACATAGCCGAAAACAACAAGAAGAATTAACTATGGCCCCCATCAACAAAACGAAGTGGGCCGTGAAAACAACCAAAGAAAAACGCCAAAAAGAAAGAGAGCTAGCCGGGATTCCCCGATGTCTTTCTATGGAAATACGGACTCGGTCCGCAAACCAAAGGATGTCCACTAGTAAAACCACTGAGCAGTTGATAACAGGAAAACACTTGTCGGAACACACAACGAATCCGTATTCTTCGTATTTATACTAGTCCTAATCAGTACACTCTCTCTCTCTGCTTTCACTGTACCGGGAAAACTGAACATGATCCCGACCTCGTGACTGTCGAATGTCACATCTCGGGAGTAACTGTCGAGAACTAAACGGATCTTTTGTTTTAAAGCGTAGTTGGGCAATTAGAGGCTGACCTTTCATACTGGGCTCAAGTAAGCGAAAAGGAACTGGAGTTAACTTGTGAAGGGGACCATTGTCAAAAGAATAGAACTAAAATAGTGATGAAAACTCCAATCAGAGAGCAGTTCTCCTTAAAGTAATTCCCTTGTGAACTTGTTTGTAGAACATTCCAATCCTTCAAAAATCAGCTGGACAAGGACTGAGAATCACAGACCTGGGGGATGGTGCGCTAACCTGCACAGCTCGAAAGTTATCATCATCACTAACGCATGCTACTCATCGTGATTCTATTTTATTAAATCCGCAAAAATGAAATTTACCATTTACAGTAAAACTGGACACAAAGCAGAGGAATTTCAACAATAATTGTTCAGGCTACAGATATTCAAATTCAAAGGGTTACTTCACTCCGGTATCTGGGTATAATTATTGATGAAAAGTTATCGTATAAAGATCATTGTAATAGATCACGGGTTAAAGTTGCCCAAGGAGTTGGTATAATGAGGAGGTTTCAGCATTTTTTCCCGTATGAAATTCTACGCCTAATTTATTTTGCTTTGGCACATTCCCATCTTACGTATTGTCCCCTGATTTATCTGGCAACATTCAAATATCATGCGAAACCGATGCAGACTCTTCAAAACCGGGCTCTTCGAATCTTACAAAAATAATTACTGTCCCTTTCTTCTTATCCTAATAAAACTAAAACTGAAACTTCATATCTGTTAACTAATATTTTGCCTGTTTCAGAACTGTTCACTCTTCATTCTTTTTTATTTAAGGTAAAATATGACCGGTCGGAACTACCCAGGAACTACCTTCGTACTTTTCGTTCAAGTAATTTTTTACCTGAGCAACCTGACCATGCTTATGGAACCCGTCATAAATGGAAAATGCAGCACCTTACATTAACCCCTGACATTTGCCTTACATTCACCTTAAATTTGCCGAGTATCGGTGGGTTTGTCGGGCGGGTTCCCGTCTAATGGTTATATAATTAGTTATGTGTCGAATAGGTTTGTTCTGCACTGAACCGGTTTTGTTGTCAATCGACCTTCTGTTTCCGGGTTGACCCTCTATATATTAGCATTTTATACTTAAGTGTAAATTAAAACCTTGAACGTCCTTATTGCTTGCAAGTGCAATTTAAAGGCCTCCTCTTGCTTATCTTGCTTATTTGACATCGTCTCATCTCAGGTCACCGAGAGTTCCGACTGCTACCTGGCTGTTGAGACCGACCAATTAATTATCGTTAACTCGTATCTCCCCACAATTTATAGAGATGAAAGGCCCGAGAGGAAATTTAGTGTAGCGTGTAGAAAAGTGGCCAAGCTATTAAAAAGGGTGTCAAAAATCAAGAAAATGTGCCTTTTTATTGGTGATCTAAACTGCAACCTGCTGCAAAGCTCCTGTCTGCTATCTGAGTCATTCCTATACCTATCTGCACTGCCCCCAGGTTATTTAGTGATCCCTAAAGACACTGATTACTCTTTTATATCGTCAGGAAGCACGTCAAACCTAGATCATTCGATCCTCCTAAATTACTCGGCGTCCACATATAGCGGGGTCTCGGACAACAAATTATGTGTCAAAATTGGAAATCGGTGAATATAGTAATGGCATCCCACTTTTCCTAACGATCCCCATGCGTCGTAATCAAACAACATGATCCAGCGGTCCCAAATGGCACTAACAGAGGTGTTGGTTCAAAATTAATAAGCATCTTTCCAGCCCGTATGTGATTCTATACTTGATAAAGTCCGTGTACCCTACCATCCCCTACTGAACCAGGCGCAACCGGAAGAATCTACACGAATAGACGTTAAAGGACCTGTCGTACCTATCAATGCAAACATTAATGCTGGTGAGATAACGTACGCTCTTAAGTCTGGTGAATGTGCAGCGGTCTCAGTGAAAAAATGTAAAGTTGGTACAGAAAAATTTGGATGGTCAGCAAATCAAGCACTCCAAGCGGCCTGCAGATCCTCCAAGTTTTGGCTACGTATATGGAATGAATGTGGATAGCCTAAGAATAATGTTGTAAATAGTGTCCGTCTGTTTACTAAGAAACAGTTCCAGAAAGAACTAAAATAGCACCGTGTTTACCACAACACTGCTATGGCGGAATCGATTTGCAAAGACCCCAATAAGCTTTGGGGGATCCGGGCTTCAAAAAATCAGAACAGTAAGGTTGATACGAAAAAAAACGGAGGAGCGATGGCGTGATTATTTCACAAAACAGTTTTCACTACCTGTACAGAGCGCGGAGTTGAGTCGTAAATTTGAGAAAAAAAAAAATGCGCGACTAAGTGCTCCTTCTACTAATTCGTATGTTGTTTGTGCTAGTGATGCAGTAAAAGTCCTGAAAAGGCTCAAAAAGAAAAAATCTTCCGGTGCAGATGGTTTGTGCGCGTTACATTTTTTAAGGTAAACCAGCTTCCGAATCTTCATCATGCCGGCCTATCACTGTTTCTAACGTCTTTGCAAAAATATTTGAACTGTTAACTGAGAGCCTTCGGTCCATTTGCTACATGCCACCTTTTCAATTTGGATTTCAGCCAAAGCTTGGCTGCTTTCACGCGTTGAAATGTTTATCTAATATTTTACACGACGCTGATCTGACAAAGCAGCAGCTTAAAGCTTTTCGACTCGCTTCTGCACCCACAAGTAATGCATGAACTAATCGAGCGAAGTGTTTCACCTGTAATTGTTAGACCAGTGTTGAATCTGTACCGTCACATGAAAGCTAAAATAAGAATCCCGGGGAAGGCCGTACTACCTGGTGAATTACCAGTCAGGATTGGGGTTAACCAGGATGCAATCACTTCACCTGTTATAAGTAAGTAAGTAAATAATTTATTTCTGACCCGCCATTTGAGAAGCGGAGTATGTAAAATAAAATAAAAGAATTAAATAAAACACAACAAATACAATGTACAGTTTTTCATTCATCGTCCAGAAAAGAATGTAGCGTGCCATGTGCTGGCTCGGCCCTGTTGTCCATGACTTTTTAATAATAATAATAATAATAATAATATAATTGCAATAATAAGGCTTTCGCCTCCATAAATTTTAATTTAAATATATAAGAACGCTACGATATCTGCCCAATCAACCCTTCCATCGTGTTGTATTCATAAAGGACTAGACCTATCTATCCATGTTATGCAGATGATGTTTTAAACATAAGTAGAACTATATCTAGCCTTGAAAATGGCTTCCAGGATATTTCGCAAAATTATCACGGAACAGGATTATCTATGAATACAGCAAAATGTGAAGTGCTGCCTTTTAATGATAACAGTGATTTATCCTTTGTTAATGTAGCTTTAGATGATATTACAGTTAAGCCGTGTGATAAATTAATGTACCTTGGTATTCCCATTGGTGAGACTCTGAAACAAACTAAAGCATTTATTGTTGAGAACATGGAAAGCAAAATTCGTCGGTCTTATGGTCAAACTGTTTTAACCCAGTTTTACCTAAACCGAAGTCTATTAGCAAAATTATATAACAGTGCTGCGCTACCCCATGTTCTAATTGCTCAATTTTCTGAAACATTAAATGATATGGGCCGACTAAAAATAAAACGGATTTACTTTAAATTCGCACAATAACTTCTTCGTCTTCTTCCTTGGACGCGCAATACCTACATGACCAAGAAATTCGGTATCGTTGACTCGATTCGGAAGCTCGATGAGCTACGTCAACGACTAAAATGCAATCAGAGCGGCCATGAGTGGCAAGAGATTGTTCTTTGACGTTTTTGTCTGACTTTCCTCTGTGACTTGCCCTTTTTTTTTTTTAAAGCAGTCAAACTATAATCTAATAACGAAAAATAGGGCAAACCACAAAAAAAAACTAAAAAAAGGTACATCGATATCTCAGGGTGCCCTTCCGGCATAGGGCACCCCTTCCATCGCAGCCACTATTACAACTCTTTAAACCAACAAAAACCCTATTTTTCTTTACAAAACCAAACAACCTCCCTCCCTTTCTGTGTTCTTATGTCTACTTTCTTTCTATATACTCCATCATTTTCTCTTTCCTGTACAATGGGTGAAAAATAAACATTATCATTCTGCCTTTTATTTTATTATTCCATATTATCCCTAGCTCCCTTCCGGGATTATAAGCTTCTGAAATCCACACCTTCCGCTATTGTTTCGTTTTGAACCTACGTCCTTTTTTAGCACTTTTTCAACCAAGCGGAGTTTGTCAATCACACAACGCTAACTTGCAGTAAGCTTCATGGTCCACCGACAACTCTTTAACGCATAATAATATTGTATTTAAAGCCTTAGGGCCATATACATACAACAAAACAAAAAACTTCATAATTACCTCTAATATCGCACTACATAAACTAAACTGCACTCGCCCCATCAACTTTTCCTTTAATACTTTGCAACACAAATCTACATAATTGCTCCTGGAGATGTGCTCTTCAATATATCAGGAAACAGTATCTCCCTTACCCCCCAGCAAGATTCCCTTAAAAACGAGAGTTCGCGGCACAGTGCAACCAAATGGGCTAGGTCATTATCGCCTTCGCCGCAGAGTGAGCAGGGGCTGTTCGTACTGGGGGAAACACTTTTTTTCTTGTCCCGTGTACTGGCAGACAGTTCGCTCGCAACTGGATCCAGAGCGTGAGGTAAGTTTTTGGTAAGTAAGGTTGAGCTTCATGTAAAATTCTGGTCCAAAACTCTCTTTAACCAGTTTATAATTTGATAGTGTCACCGATTCTCTAACAATACATGCCATTTCTGTATTTCTTGATCTTCTATTACTCTTAACACTTCTTTAATATATTCCAATCAGTAGCGGCCAAACACAGCCGTTACCAAAATAGTTTTATACCAAAGATTGTTGAAATTTTAAATAGCGTTCGACCATTTGTACGTACTTTTAAATGTATATGTTATATTAATAAACTTTTCCATGACAGTACTCACCAATTTTGGTTTTGTTACCGTGAAAGTGTGAGCGAATAAATTACTATTCTATTCTATTGTTCTAGTATGCGAAGGCTGTCAAACAGTCTGTAAAACTAGCGGGAAGAAATACAAGGGTTATGAATGCTTTTGAGCTACACTAGAACTGGTTGGAATACTCACCAGAGTCTGCTGAAGCGATTGAGCGGATGGAATGGACAGAGTCTGCTGATGAGCTAGCTCGTCTTCTCAGCGTCCCGGGCGGTTCTAACTGCAATCCAATTTCTGAGGCCATGCTGGGGGCCAGGCTGCGATCTCTATCATCGTCCCTAGAAAAAAGACTCATAAACAAATCGAGCCAAAGCAGAAACAGCTTCCCCAGAGAAATAGTTATTCTCTATATAACCGTATGTCTGGTGCTCGTAAACAAGCGGGCTATCGGTCGCTTAATTACTTACTTACAGGTCTACAAAATAAATAGAAAACCGTGATTTTCCGGGTTTGTTCTTGATCAGCTAGTTATCCCTCTACGATGATGTGCGAGAGATAAATATAATTTCGGATATTTCGGTTGCACTTCCGGCAAACGGGCACAATATCAACAGAAAAACGATGCGGACTGAATGACATACAAATAAAAGTAAAATAACGAATATTAAAATGTGAGTGTTAAAAGTGTGTATGTACAAATCTGTGATTATTTAAAATTCCGAGTTTTGTGTCTATTTATTTACAGTTTACCAACTATTTTTACAATTATTTCATGGGAAAGCGCAGAAGCTTTCACCCAGCATTTTCACGATCCTTATTACCCATCACTATCAAATACTTTCACAGAACCAGTTCTAGTTTTCACAGTTCCAGATTTAGTTTTGTTTTTTCCGCTGAGGGCGGTTTGCCGGAAGTGCAGTCGAAATATCCGAAATTATATTTATCTCTCGCACATCATCTTAGAGGGATAACTAGCTGATCAAGAAAAAATCCCGAAAATCACGGTTTTCTATTTCTTTTCTAATGAATGATCAGCTTGGCTTCAAACCTTATATTTTTACAGGTCTACGCCTACAACCCTACCTAACCAAAAAATTCAAGCTAGCGCACTGTGACTTTGGGCTCTTCTACGCTCCAAGAGTACAAGTCCAAGGCCTCATTTTCTGTCCACCTTCGTAGGCCCGGTCATCCGCAGGAACACGTTCACTTTAATTAATGAACCCATCCACATCTGTAAACGGGAGTAAGACGACAGCGAGGACCTCAAATTTGAGCAAGGTTGAGCACGAACCTGTAATCAATAAGGTGACCACAGGTTCGTTTTTATAGTTTCTTCCTGAAGAGGACCCTTGCCAAGAAGGACCGAAAGATCACTAGAATAAACTTCACCTGACCTTTCTCGTATAGCGCAGCCAAATACGATTCGCAGCCAGCTTGGGATGAAGGAATAATTATGTTCCGAGCAAAGCAAAACAACACTAAGGAGTAGCGCCAAGACCTATGCTTTCCATGCTTTACAAACGGGCCATATTCCTAGCGCCGCCCACTACACTTGTGGCATTTAAAGCAAGACAAACTTGCGAGGATAGAAATTTCTAGTAAAGAGGTAAAGTCTGCACACACCAAGGAAACAATAGGGGCTGCATCATTTTTGTGCTATGTCCAGAACATGATGTTATCGGAGCCAGCGCTGGTGAACGGCTGAATGAGTTCAGTAGGGAGGTTCTCTATTGCTAGTGATGCTAGTGTCGCTGTTATTATTGTATGTGTCATTTTTCTCAAGTCTTGGCGCTATTCCCTAGTGTTATTTTGCTCTGGTTCCGTGGGTCTTGCTTTTCCAGACAAAACGATCATATTATACGATTAAGTTCTTGACCAAACAATAGTCTCAGAAACCTGGCTTAGAGGCCGTCAGGTCCGAACTAGCTCTCCCACTTTTCCTTTATAGAACGGTCTGTTCAAAAACAAACATCTCCAGCGTGACACAAGAGGCGTTCAAAGGCGGCTCAATGAAGACTGGCGCGCGTAACGGCAGAGAAAAGCTTGGAAATTCCCTGAAGCTATAACCTGGAAATGGCCACCATCATCAAGATATTCGTCGGGACGCTACATCCTTATTGCTTTCAATAAATACAGCTCTTACTTAATTAAAGCACAGCTCTTACTAGAAATGGCTTTTTAACAATACAATTATTCGGAAATTTTATTTTTCAGAAATATACTTGCCTCGTGAAGTTGGCGCTGTTAGCTAGCACTAATCGACTCTGGCCGAGTGCAAAAATACTTGTTTTTTCTCGCGAGAAATTTAACAAGAGCTGTAAGCTCATATGGCACTTGCATGGGTCAAGATGATTTGATTGATCAAAAGTAAGTTTCGACTTTGCGGTTGAGATGCGCACTCTAAGGGAGCTGGAACTTCATTTGTAAGCAAAACCCTTGAGGCAAAACTGCTAATGGGCTGATGGGCATCACAAAAATGCATATATTGCTTAAAAGTATTTTTTTTACTTTGCGGTCAAGATTGGTACTCTAAGGAATAATCGGATTTAGGAAGTAGCGATTTCTAAGCAAATGTTGTTGAGTCTCCAATATTCCAGCGAAGTTTCATCGTCCTAGCACATCTGGAAGTACCTTAACGCGCGATCACCGGAATCCCAGACCCCCCCCCCCCTCCTCCAACTCCACCCACAATACCCGGAGCCAATCCGGTTCTGTAAATGATTAATCCAGAGCATCTGTTTGTCATTCCCACGAAGTTCGATCCAGATAACACCAGTCTAAGCGGGTCAAGTATTTTCCGCCCTCCCCACAATAATTGCCGGATTCGGTCCGGAAATGAAAAAGGTCACCAGAGAAAAATGTCCTCTGTTTAATTATTAAATTTCACTCGAATCCGATCACCCGTTCCAAAGTTACGCATGACTCAATATTCCGGATTCCCCTCCCTCAACTCCCCCCCCAAGATTATCATATCGAGGATTTTTTTTTTATTCCAAGTCAGTTTGACCGGGTCCCTGATATGCCTTCCAAGTTTCGTCGTGAAAATCCCCCAAAAAACGGAATTCCGGGACCCCCCCCCCCTCAAGTGTCCAGATCCAGTCAAATTATGTAAAAGATTTACATGGACCAGATGTTTGTTCTTCCCAGCAAGTTTCACTCCGATACCATCATACTAACCGTTTCTCGAGATTTCCGGTCCACCCCCCCCCCCCAGCTCCCCCGCGGTGCCCGTAGCCAATCCGATTCAGCAAATGACTTACCTAGAGCATCTGTTTGTTCTTCCCACAAAGTTCCATCCCGATCCCTCCATTCTAAACGGGTAACGTATTTTCCGCCCCCCCCCCAATAGTTGATGGATCCGGTCCGGATATGAAAAAAATCATCGGAGAAATGTCCTCTGTTCAATTCTTAAATTTCACTCGAATCCGATCACCCATTCCAAAATTAGGCATGACTGAAAATTTCGGATTCCCCTCCCTCCACTCCCCCCACCATTATCTGATCGACAATTTTTTTATTTTGAAGTCAGTTTGATTGGGTCCCTGATATGCCTGCCAAGTTTCATCGTGAAAATCCCCAAAACCACCGTCACCGGAATTCCGGGACCCCCCCCCCCCCATAAGTGTCCGGATCCAGTACAATGGTCTAAAAGACTTATCTAGAGCAGATGCTTGTTCTTCCCAGCAAGTTTCACTCCGATCCCTCCATTCTAACCGTTTCTTGAAATTTCCGGTAGCCCCCCCAACTCCCCCCTGGCTACCGAATCCGGTCAAGACTTTAAACGGGATATTACAGATATATATTCTATTCAGTTATGAAGTTTCATTACAATCCGATCACCCGTTCGAAAGTTACACACTTCTCAATTTCCCGGATTCTCCTGCCCTCCACTCCCCCCCAAAATGGTCGGATCAGAAAACTGATAATTTCTAAGTTTGTTTGGTCGGGTCTCTGATATGCCTGCCAAGTTTCATGGTCCTAGCACAAATGGAAGTACCCTAACTCGAAAAAGTGTGACAAAATGCCCTAAATTTTCAAGTTTCCAGCGCCCCCACTTCCCCGCATATGGTCGGATCGGGAAACTGATTATTTCCAGGTTCGTTTGGTCGGGTCCCTGATATTCCTGCCAAGTTTCATTGTCCTAGCTCATCTGGAAGTACCCTAACTCGAAAAAGTGTGACAAAATGCCCTAAATTTTCAAGTTTCCAGCGCCTCAACTCCCCCGCATATGGTCGGATCGGGAAACTTATTATTTCCAGGTTACTTTGGTCAGGTCCCTGATATTCCTGCCAAGTTTCATTGTCCTAGCTCATCTGGAGGTACCCTAACTCGAAAAAGTGTGACAAAAAACTCGGACCGACCGACAGACCGACAGACGGAATTGTGATCGGTATCGGATCGGGAAACTGATTATTTCCAGGTTCGTTTGGTCGGGTCCCTGATATTCCTGCCAAGTTTCATTGTCCTAGCTCATCTAGAAGTACCCTAACTCGGAAAAAAGTGACAAAATGCCCTAAATTTTCAAGTTTCCAGCGCCCTGCACTCCCCCGCATATGGTCGGATCGGGAAACTGATTATTTCCAGGTTAGTTTGGTCGGGTCCCTGATATGCCTGCCAACTTTCATTGTCCTAGCACATCTGGAAGTACCCTAACTCGGATAAGTGTGACAAAAAACTCGGACCGACCGACAGACCGACAGACGGAATTGTGATCGGTATATGGCACTTGAGCCAGAGGCTGCAAGTGCCATACAAACAAATGCGCGCCGTGTTTAAACAGAGTTATCACAGCGAAATCTGGTAGAAAGGACTTCCTTTTCGAGGACCCCTCGAGACAAAAAAAAGTTATTGACTGGCAACAGGAGAAATGTCGGCTGTCGCCGAAAAGCGAACAATTCGAATAAAATGATTCACAAGGATTTTGGAATGAGGGAGATTTCAGAGGTTAGTAGATCAAGTACGTCGTCACTGGGGGTGTGAAAACAATAAAAAGCAAGAGGGGTCCTTTAAGGCAAGACATCTTAACCCCTCGCATGGGTAATAGTATAGTATACGACTGTGAGGGGTTCCGGTTGGTTGGAGTTGAGTTGGGCGGCGACGGCAACCCACAACTGTCCACTCCTATTACTCCGTCCACTGCGAATTTTCCACTTTATATCCGACTGGATTTCAGCTCGATTTGTTTTGCAACCGTGGAAATGACCCACTATGTGCCAAAGAGATCCTCGTAAAATGCCAATCAGAGCCGAGTTGACTGTCCGGACCCTATCCTGGTGGGACCTTTAGGGAACGAATTCCCAGCCTTAAGGGGAAAATACGCCGACCGGAATGACAACCCATTTCTTTATTACTGGAACTGGAAAATACAGGATTACTGTAAAACATCATTGGAAAACAACATTTCCAGAAAAACATCGAACAATATCTTTGTCAGACCGGTTTCTTAACCAGGACTGTTTCCCAAGAAAATCTGGCATAGTTCCAGAGATACACCCCGATGAAAAATTTGTAGCCTGCGTAGTAGTATGGTAGTAGTACGAAAACGTTGCATGTAATACGATGTAATAGCAAAGAATACTATCATTTAATGTGCCTCAGACTGGTCCAGTCTTATGTAGTAGCATCCAGTAGCATCCTGTCTTGCCATAGTAGCATCCAGTCTTGCCAATAGTAGCATATAGTAGCATCGTTAGTACTGCATGCAACTTTTTCGTACTACTTCATAGTACTATTTTGAGATAAATTTTTCATCGGGACTGTAAAATGTCTCTCCTTTATCGGACTTCAGTAGTTGTGTGTCACCGATTTCGGACATTTTTTATTGCTAATTCGGATTTTATTTCTCCGAATTAGGAATAAAAATGTCCGAAATCAGTGACACACAACTACAAAAGTCCTACAAAGGAGAGACTTTTTACAGTGTAACTGCAGCTGCTAATCTCATAAAATAAGTAAAGCAGACAACCTTCTAACTCCTTGTAATTCTACCAACAGAGTAAAACCTCTTTCTGAAACTGGAATCACAAAAGAGTCTGGCTGCTTTCAGAGAAGATAAAAATTAACTTTTAAGAGAAGATTAAAATTTGTATTCTTTTGTATTGCTCACTTGCGCAAATCACAATTAAGGCCATGACTATTTCCGTGGCGGCTTATTGTGATTACTCTGTCCTGAAAATGGATTGTTGTTCTGAGCCTGTCGCAACCGTCGACTTTTTTTCTTTTTTTTGTTACTAATCCAAAGGCTCAATTTAGATTCAAACTAAACAAATAAATGGTCTTCAACATGCCCAAATGGAGAGACAAGCTCAATTACTCGGCATTTTAAGGCCAAATAAATTTCACACACAATAAATAAACTGACCAAATATTTCGGCCCTTCTTGGCAAGTGTCCTATTCAGGCTCAAGCTGGAATATGAACTTGTCTAAGTTCGTGGGTTTCTTCGCCCATTTCAACCTTATGCAGCGTTTACACGGACAAGAAATCCCGTCGAGAAGAAAGGAATTCACGCCAACTTGAAAGGATTCCGTTCGTGAAGAAGATTATATAAAAAGTCTAGCGTGACAGGAATTCCTTTCAAGATGAAAGAAATTCCGGTATACTTGAAAGGAATCTCGTCGACGGCGCTGGTGAAAAGACTAAATTAAAGTATAGCTAGCTTTTGAGAGCAGCAGTCATCAGTATACTGATGCCATAAACGATATCAATTTTTTTTTTTTGTGGGCTAGCGAATTTATTTTTGTCAGATTTTCGGGCTTGAAGAAATATTTTTTTCTCTTTGCGTGTAGACGTAATCTTGTCACCAAGACCGGATTCCGTTTAAGTTTTCGTCTACTTGTAAACGCTGCATTAATATCGTGTCTTTGAGGAGGTTCTTTGATATTCGTTGCTCCAATTCTGTTCTGTTACTCGAGTCCGGATGTCCAATAAGGTGAATCATCGTGACGGGGATCATTTTCCAGCTTGAGACTGAAGAGAACCTTCGCCAAGAACGGCCGAAATACAGCTCTAATAAAATTCAGCTGAAGTATCCATAGCACTGTCAATTCTAATAAAGAAACAAATACGCGAAAAGCGAACTGAGCTCAGGCTCATTTCTAGCTTGAGCCGGAAGAGGACAATTGCCAAGAAATACCAAAAACGAATCTGCGATCAACGCAGGTTTGTTTTTGGGATCCCAAAACGTGTGCGGCGGGATGCTTATGATTTCGTAAAAGTTGTCCGTCTCCGTCCGTCTGTTAGCACGATAGCTCTCGAAGGGTTTGAGATATTTTGCTCAAATTTGGCGTGAGGACCCTTTGGGTCAAAGTACAGGTCAAGTTTGAAGATGGGCTCTGTAGCCCTATATTTAGGGGTGGGGGAGGGGTTTCAAATTAAGGGACGAAATAAAAAATATCAAAGATAGTCGATTTAGGGGTAAGGAGACATTCCGAATCCGAATATGAAAACTATTTCCTCTCCCGACAAGTAGTTCAACCGGAATCCGGCAAAAACCGGAAAATTTGTGAAAAATAAAAGTTTAATCTGAAGTTGATTAGAGGTTCAGTCTAGAGGTAAGGAGATATGCTGAACAGGTATATGACAATTATTGTTTCGCCGGGACAAGTAGTTCGCTCGGAATTCGGCCAAAAACGGAAAGTGTGTTTAAAGTGAAAGTTTTATTTGAACTTGATTAGATGTCCGATTCAGGGGTAAGAAGACATGCTGATTCTGTATATGGCAATCATTTTCTAGGACATATAGTTCGCCCAGAATCCGGCTGAAACCGGAAAAATCGTTATAACTAAAAGTTTTATCTGAAGTTGATTAGAGGTTCTGTCTAGTGGTAAAGAGGCATGCTGAATCCGTAAATGTATATTATTTTCTCGCCGGACAAATAGTTAGCTCGGAATCCAGGCAAAATCTGAAAATTCTCTAAAAGTTAAAGTTTTATCTGACGTTGGTTAGACGTCCGAAATTGGGGTAAGGAGAAAGGCTGATTTTTTTTTTTTTTTTTTTTTTTTTTAACGGACGAGTTTGGCAGAAGTAAGGTGCATATAGGACGTACAGGGGTAAACACACACGCTGAATCCATATCTGAAATTGGTTTTCTTAGATGGTTTGCCATTGGCCATCTGTTTCTAAATTTTAACACTAAAAATTTTCAAGAAGTCTGGCGAAGACCGGATATCTACAAGATCCAATTGTCTGGAATATGAAATTTTTGGGATCCCATCGAAACCTTTGGTCTTGTTCTATTTAGAGCCTGAAAAGGACTCGGTTACGAGCAGAGTTTCTACTCAAGTATTTCTTTCTAACAAATCTCAACTTCTGATCGGTACTTATCTTTTACTCAAGTCTTCCTTCTACTCACAATTAATCGGTACGGAGAGAGAGAGAGACGGGGGGTGGGGGGGATTTGACGATTCCGCTTACCTCGACATCCGGAGGAGAATGTACTTGTCGGGAACCAAGCCAACTTCCCCAGCCAGCGAACCTCTCCACCAATCGCTGCTAACCTGGCTGAAGAGTGTGAGCACATCTCCCTTTTTGAATGACAATTCACGGGGCGACCGAGCAGTGAAGTCAAACTGTGCAATCGCTTCCAATGTTTCTGCCTCTGGAAATGCAAGCGACAGTTAATTATGCAAATGTGACATTCACGTCGTTTATTTACTTCCCTCAAGCGTTGGAAGTGAAATGCAAGGAACAAAAAAAAAAAACAGATTCAGATTTGGGAAGTAAACAGAGGTGGATAAAACATTCAAGAATGGTTGATGTCAAAATCACGCCTAGTCGGAAGTCAAATGGAAAGAAACATTAAAAGAAGGTGGAAACATGCTGCCCCCCTCCCCCCCCCCCCCCCCAACAAGAATTAAGAAGATATTCCTTCAGCCGAAGCTGACTGCGAATCATATTTGACGGTGCAAAACGGATAAGTCAGCTACATTTTATTAGAGCTATATTTCGGCCCTTCTTGGCAAAGGTCCTCTTCAGGCCCAAGCCTGAAGGCAATTAAGAAGGCGGAGGCGGGGTACAAGCGCGAAGGTAGACGAAAAAAACCTACATGTTTCTGAGTTGCGGGTGGACGCGGAATCCAAATTCCAAGAAAAGAATAATAAATAATTTTTAAAATAATAATAATGATAAAATTCAAGAAAATAACCGGTCTGCAAGTCAACGGATCGGGGGGGGGGGGGTCCTTAGCGAATGCATGAGTATTCGACATCAGAACACACACCCAAAACGAGCAAAGAAACTAAAATCAGAACCTCTTACTTCTAGTATTGCAAGTTTCTTTTAAAGCACAACTCTTATTAGAAATAATCTTTTCACTATGAAACGGATCAGCAAAACGTTTTTCGAAAACACCATTACTTTCCACCTGGATTTATAGATTTTCTTGTTGGCGCTTGTCATTCTACCCAGCCTTCCCGCTCTCCGACGTGGCGGCTGGGCGCAAAACATTTGAAAACTGAACGCGCCGTGGTTAAAAAGTGGGAAAACCAAGCGACTAAAAGAAGTCAAAAACATAAAGTTCTCATGTCCTTATGTGTGAAAGAGCTCGTTGAAGATCTCGGCAAACTTTGCGTTTCTGACGGGCAAAACTCGGCACGGCCGAAAAAGCGCTAAAAATCCGTAGGGACAAAAAGAAACAACGGAGAAAGGTGGGGATTTTAGATGCTTATAATTCCATATGGGAGCTAGGTATATTATAAAAGGCAGAATAAGCAAGAGGGGTCCTTTAAGATTGCCGTTATGGGTAAGGAATACTTCAGTTTGTGATCATAACAGAGTCACTGACCACGCACAACGTCAGGAAAAAAAGTTGAAAAAAGAGCTCAGAGAAGAACTGTCAGAAACTGATATGCGAGTTCCCCTTAAAGTTAACCGAATATTACGTAGGAAAAATCTAGTTACCCATCACTGATTCACTTAAATTGGCTAGAAGACCCGCTGAAAACGCGTTACTTTGTTGTTCCGCTATTCACGAATAATCAATTTTCAAATAGTGGAATTTCCGTGAGATTTGTGGTACTTCTATAGCCTACGCTTGTATTTTTGTTGCATGCCTTATGAGAAAGATTTATGATTTTATTTTGTGTTCGGGCACTAAGCAGTCTTCACCAATTTCACCACTGCCCACTGAAAAGACGCATTTGTGTTGAAGTTTGAATTTCCCGCGACGTAGCAGAACTTTCATTGTGTGGACGGCTACAGATATTCTGAACATCATAACTGGAGCAGATAGTGGAAATAAAAAAATCCCTTTGCAGAATCCAAATAATTCAGTGTACAGTTAAATGACACAAAAATAAGTTGGCTTTTCAGTTTACTTTAACTTGTACTGTCTATGATGTCAAGATCGTGTCTGGTGTCCGTCAAGGGTGTGTACTTTCCCCCATGCTCTTTATAAGCATAATGGATTATGCCCTGATATTCGCATCGGGATATGGTGTCCTATTTCTGGACTTTGCGGACGATGTTGTCCTTCTCGAAGAGTCTAAAGAATGGTTGCAGCGGCTGCTTGACACTATCACTGAAAATGCAGAGAATGTAGGGCTTAAAATGAACGTTGACAAATCGAAGAGCATGGCCATAACAAGCTCGCCGCTTGTTCTCCATTGCAAAAACAAGGATCTAGAACAAGTCCAGGAGTTCAAGTACCTGGGTAGCTGGATTGATTGTGATGGAGAGATTTCGACCGAAATAAACGTAGAATGGGACAAGCAACAGGTGCCTTCAATAGATTGAAACCTATTTGGAGAAGCAACAGATATTCAATGCGACTGAAGCTACGACTCTTCAACAGCAATTTACTTTCGATACTCCTTTACGCAAGTGAATGCTGGAAAATAAACTCGCATTTGAAAACATGAGCCTCAGAAGAATCTTAAATATAAGCTGGCAACAAAAAACCACCAATGCAGGGATACGCAGGAAAACAGGTCAGCCGTCTGTCATCGACCTGCTGAAAAGAAGGCGGTGGACATACCTCGGACACGTCCTTCGTATGGAAGAGAGCCGCCTTCCTCGAACAACCTACGAGTGGAAGCCAGACGGGAGAAGAAAGCGAGGCCGCCCCAAAAACACATTGAGGCGAAGATATGACCGAGATCTGAGGACGGCTGATACCTCGCTAGTACCTGAATGGGAAGACGTCACCGCTGCGGCATCAATGCGGGACGAATGGAGAGGCTTTGTCGACGCCCTATGCGCCACCGAAGGCTCTGGCGGAACTAAGGTCTAAAGTAAGGTCTATGATGTATTCAAACAATGGATTGGATCCATCGACTGCTTGAATATATGTTTCCAAGTCAGCTTGGGCTCAAGGAGTATTTATATCTACGGTGACTTCCTCATCATTTAGACACCACGGGTGGATGCGCTATTCTGATATGTGTGTCTTTTTTCGTTCAAACTGCCATTTAATCTTTTCTATTTTTTCAAGTACTCCGTGATTTCACTTTGTGGTTCACGGGCACGATCGTCTAACAAATAAAAGCAAATAAATAAATCTGCCAAACCTAATTCCTAAGGCGTATTCTCGCCGTTCCCCGAGGACTCCACTTGAGGAGTCCCCGCGTTTTTGTTTGTCCCGGGGACTCACTCCCCGTATTCTCGTGAGTCCCCACAGATGGGGAATTCTCCGATTATCATCATTATCATCAAAAAGTACTCCCTTTCAGATTCGGAGGGGAATCAATTTTTGCTGGTGTTGGTGCAATTCAAAATTAATAAAAAACAGCCAGAATAAACAAAACCAAAAATAAAGTGGATCCAGACTAATTTCGTCAACAGCATATTTTTTTTAGAACAGAATCCATTTTGGAAGCATTTCCCGTGTTCTCGCTGTTTCTGTGCGCGGAGTCCACGTGCGTTTACAGGTTTGTTTCCTTCCCCGAAGTTGAACCAGAGGATTGACAGCCTGACGAGGACCCTTGCCAAAAAGGGCCGAAATATCGCTGATGAAGAATCGTAGCTGACGTACCCGTTGTAAACATTGTTTGAATAAATGTTTCAAAGTCAGCTTGGGCTCAAAGAATATTTAACCTCGTGGAGTGACTCCCTCTATTCTCGCCGTTCCCTTCGATTCCCCGAGGAGTCCTCGGAGAACGGCGAGAATACGCCTCTACTAATATCAAACACGAATCAGGTTATAAACTTCCAACTTACCATCTTCGGAAGGGCATGTCTCAGAGTCTGCTTCGTCAAAGCTAGGTTCAGACGGGGCTTCGCCGACTTCCCTGCAGAAGAAAATATTATGATCCCAAGGCTCCTCCGGTATTAGGCGACTCAAAAACACCAATTAAAGGCTCTCAGATAACTAATCCAATTCTCAACAAACTTACGCTCGAAAACAGGGATAAAATACAGACTGAAAATACAGGTCTTTCGAACTCAAATAAAAGTTCAGCCGTTTCTAGGGAGGGGTGGTTCTGACGAGCAATAAATGAGTTCCATATCTGAATCCCGATAGGGGTGGAAGATAAAAACAATACCAACATAGGCGCAGGAAAACTTCGCAAGGTTCTCACCGGTCAGGCATGCAACGCAAATTATTCTAACACTCTAATACAGAGCAAAATAACACTAGGGAGTAGCGCCAAGACTTTAAAACAGTGACACACATAGAATAGCGGCGACGCTAGCGCCATTAGCGCTAGAGAACGTCCCTATTGAAACGCATTCAGTCGTGCATCAGCGCTGGCTCCTATAACTGCATATTCTGAACACGGCAAAACAATGATGCAACCTCCCCAGTTTCTTCGATGTGTGGAGACCACTTCTTAGCTTTTCTGGAAATTTCTAAACCCGCAAGTTTGTCTCGCTTCAAATGCGGCAAGCTTGGTGGACGGCGCTATGAGTATGGCCCGTTTCCAAAGCATGGAAAGCATTGGTCTTGGCGCTACTACCTAGTGTTATTTTACTCTGGCCAAGACCTGTCCTGTCCATTCATCGGAAGCGGGCTCATAGTGCTCATAGTGCCGACCATTACACTCGGGCGTTACACTACAAGCGAGACAAACTTGTGGGTTAGGAATTTCTAGTAAAGCTAAGATGCGGTCTGCACACATCGAGGAAACAAGGGAGGTTGTGTATTTTTTTTTGCTGTGTTCAGATCTATCTAGCCCCCGCTGGTGCACGACTGATTGAGGTCCAAAACCATAACTGTTAGTACAATCTCACAATCTCAGAAGTTTGATGACATCTAACATTAGGTTGCGATTCCTCATGTTAAATGACATAAAAAAATGGCAGAAAATTTACCGTTTTTGGTGTGAAACATAATACTTTTAACCGATTTTTATGTGTCATTCTTCCGGCGATAACAGAAGCTTGACAACATTCAACACAAAGATTCACATATTGTGTCAAGTGTTATCAAACTTCTAGTTGTCCGGTAAAATCTGAAAACATGTCGCTTATAAACTTTTGGAAAAAACACCATCGATATATCTCTAGAATAGTGAGCTTTGGCAAAAAGTTCGAAGGGATACGTGTATACCAGTCTGCAGCGGTGTCGCGTAAATGCGTAGACACTGTCAGAAGCTTCATAAAATTTACACTAGGGCCAGCGATTGCAACAGAATAACACACTCTTTGTTGATATCACAAATTTTATTGTGAGTTTTCAAGTGTTACTTTTCTATAAAACATAACATTAAACACTGTTTGCACCATTACTTTTAGCGAAAAAACAGCATTCAAAGGTCGTAACAGAAATATTGTGTAACTCCAAATTCAAATTCACTTTATTTATCCAAAAATTCTTCATTGCGAAAAATAGCATAGGAAAATGTCAATAAAAATTCACTAACGTACAAGTACATATTATACTAAAAACTTCATGCAATATACAATTTTGATACAATTTTGGCTAATATTATATACAATTTGTTTCTGTTACAATAATATTCAATCATCGGGTCAAATACTTATGACTACGTGTAGAAACAACACACTGAAATCACTATTAATAAAACAAACATAAACTTGGTCACGTCACAACTGATAAAATAACCACAATATAATCAAACAGAGTTAAAATGGCGAATAAAATGAGGCGCAAAAGATTTCAGATATCGCTCAGATGATTGAGATGGAGGGAGCTTCAGCTGGGGTTTACTAGCAAGTTTAACAGTTCTTCTTGTGGCCCTTGCGTCTTCCTGCTCTATGAAATCCGGCAGTATGTCCCTGTGACCATCGGAATTTAGTATTCTGCAGATGTGCTTCATGTAATATGTGTTGAAATTGCGAATCCAGGTGCGAATAATTTCTTCTTATCTTCCCTTTTGGTATAGGAATCGAAAGATAGTAAAAAAGTTTTGTCTGCCGAATATTACTGCGAAGCTGACGGATCTGCAGGAATAGCTGTCAGGAACGGCGTATCGGCGTTTGTCACCTCGCCACGGTCTGATCCGTTTGTTTTATTAATGTTATTGTACACTCTCTTTTTGTTTTTGTTTCGTGTTTTTTCCGTTTTTTCTTCAAGTTTCTACTCCACTATTTATCTTTTTGATAATAATAATAATACAACTGCAGTAAAAAGGCTTTCGCCTCTGTTAATTTCTCGAGACACTGCGTGTACACTAAATTGAATTTCAGCCAGGTGACGATCCACGCCTGCTTTAAACTGATTGATATTTTCGGCATTTACGACATTTTCGGGGAGGTTATTCCAATTTCCAGTATTCCACTATCCGGTTTTTGAAGCTCCATTTTCCAATGTCTTTTCGGAATTTCTCACCACGAATTTTCAAGCTGTGTCCTCTGAGACCGTTGTGATAGAAAGTTAGGACATCATCAGGCCTTATGTTATCATAGTAACTATGACAAATCTTAAAAGTTTCAATCAAATCACCTCGGAGAAATCTATAAGATAAACTGGGTAGTCGTAATTTTTTAAGTCGATGTTCATAAGGCAGATGGGGAATGGCTGGCACTGTTTTTGTTGCTCGTCTCTGAACTTGCTCAATGGCGATAATGTCCTTGTTATAGAAGGGCCTCGTTGTTACATGGCCATATTCAATTAGTGGACGAGCTAGGGCCTTAAAATAAAATAGGAAACAGGGTCCTTGGATGTAAATGTCCTTCTCATAAGATTTACAATTCTGATAGTTTTCTTGATGATAGTTTCGTAATGTGTTGAAAATTTTAGATCTGTGTCCATAACTTTCCCGAGGTCACGCTCAGAGGTGGTTATCGAAATCGTCCTTCCGTCCAAGGTGTAACGATGGTCAAGGGTAGTAGGGCCAAGAAGCAGGTGGTGACAAAGTGGGTAATAAATAAATATTATTATTATTATATTAAAACTTCAGACAGTGTGGGAGTAAAAAGTCCAAATCAGAAACTTACGTCTCGTCCGGTTCCTTCGTGAAATATTTCTCGTAGATGGTGCCACCGTCACTCGGGAATATTTCTTCAGCGTAGAGAATGACATTTTTGATGAGGACATTCACTAGGTTCTGATACTGGACTTGATCTTTGTCATCCGGAACAGGTACCAGGGTGGGTCCAAAGCACACTGCGAGATTGTGTGGATCCATCATGTTTTCGTCGCTGTACTCGGACAGACTGGAATGAAAATAATAGATGAGGAGAAAAGAATCTTAGCGTTTCCCCAAAGTAAACAGAAATATTATCTTAGCCAGCCTACAGCTGCAAAATGATATGGTTTAGATTTACAGACCAGGGGCCATAGCAAACAACAATCCAAAACTTTCATAAAAAGGCTGACAGCATTCTTCTTCGTCACGACCTTTTTCCTTTTTTCACAAAAAAGCGCCCTGATTAGTTTGCTTATTTTGAACTTTGTTTTTTCCATTGTATTTTGTTGTAGATTTAAGGCTAATTTATCTTAAACGGTCAGCTAATTATTGGTATGTAAGTGTGTGTGAGTTTGATTGACATGGTGTTGTTCCTTTTTATACACTAGGCTACTCTGCAGTTTTGAAGGATCCAAATAATAAATAATAATAAATAATTGTGGGAGATCGGCGTGGACATGGAGGTGAACTTTGAGGAAGGAGCGGTAAGTAAAAATAAAACGAATTCTTCAATTGTTCTTTCTTTATTTTATTGTAATAGTTGAGAGACTTGTTCATTTGTTGATAATTTTGGTATTAACCACTATGTAACGGGCCATGGAGCATTGTAGGGGTCGAAATTTATTTTGTTCGTTTATTTGGAATTTAGTAAAACTGAAATAAACTGAACTGAACTAATAATTATAATAAATATATACAAATACAAAAATAAACTATCACACTATTACATAAGACTAAACACAGCTCAAACGCCTTCCCCAGTACAGACTAGCAACTACTCTGAAGAACCTCGCCAGATCTCTCAAACTCGCTATCGGGCGAACATCCACTCAGAAATTTCGATAGAGGACATCGATAGAGGATTTCTCCTCCGAGCAGTAGCTCAGAGACGTAAGTTATTATTATTATTAGTTCCTGATGCGATAAGAGTTTTTTACGCTTCTTTCAGCAGCTAATTGTTCTAGTCAATCAACCACATGTCCTCACATTGAGGTACACCACGTTCTTGCCGCACGAAGAGTAGAATAAATGTTCCTTCAGCCCAAGCTGACTGCGAATCATATTTTCATCATGCTTTTTTTCTTCCAACAAGTTCGTTTTTCCAACTTGAGCGGCTTTGAGCCTGAAGAGGACCCTTGCCAAGAAGGAACGAAATATAGCTCTAATAACATTCAGCTGACGTATCCGTTTTGCACTATCAAACATGAGCAGAATTCATAAATAATGGCAACGACTTTTGAAACTTTAAAGGAGCTGAGTCAAAACCATTTGCATTGTTGTTAACCCTGTGGTTTTTTAGTCTGACCCGAGATCAAAGTTGAATATCAGAATACGCAGCCACCTACCGCCATGATCCTGAAATTCGAAAACTGAACAGTCCAAGTGAAAACCATTGCTTATAACTTCTGAACAAAACATTCTTAGAGTTGAATTGATTGACAAATTGTAACTTGCATAAGTGTGGCGTACTTCTACATCGTCAGTGCAGTCTAGTGGGCCATAAATCGCGTACTTCAGTGAGCGCTGACTTTTCTAAATTTAATAATTTATTAATCAAGGAAACTGGATCGATAGGCTATTCACCAGAACGGTTGACGGTGCTGAACGGGTATGTCAGCTGCCAAGAAGGGACGAATACTGGAATTAATCTCAGCTGACTCAGCTGTCTGTTCAGCGCCACCAACCACGACTCGCAGTCGGCTTTGGCTGGAAGAATACCTATTGATTATTGAGTAGCGAACTGAACGACAAAAATGCTCCTTAGCCTGGATCTGAACCCAGAATCTTCGGCTTTCTAGGCCACTGCTCTACCGCAGAGCTGAATTTTTCCTAAATTCAGTTAGTTTCGAGGCAGAGGATTGGCCGATGAATACGAGTTGGCTCCTCCTTTGACAGGAGTCAAGTAGCGACAAGTGACAGGTTTCCCGCCTTGAGGAGGAGTCAAGTGGTGGCAAGTGACACGCGGCCCGCCTCGGAGGAGGGAGGAACCAAGTTGGTCATATACTTTCTGCGATCGAGTGGCCAGGAACAGGGGTCCTGTGCGGCTTGGAGTAAGCAAGGGAGGACGGAGACACCTGCACTGGACAGTGCAGAGGGGTCCGCTCGTCTCGTTATTCTATCTTTGACGTGCCAGTGCTATTCGTTTTTGGATGATTATGGCTAATTAATAAACTTGATTGATTTGATTGATTGATTCGTCTCGGTCGTAAGTGGTCTGTTGTGGTCATGGAGGGCAGTATCCCTGTTCTGGTAGATACAGTTCGCAAACCACTACACTAGTTAGATAAGAGCGGGCCATATATCTTATCTTGCTTATGCCAATGATATTCTGCTGATAAGTCGAAGCAAGACCGGATTGAAGAAGTCAGTTTCTTTTCTTTCAGTTGCTTTCGACCGGATCGGTCTGGCTCAGAACATTAACAAATGCGATTATATGTCTTTCAATTCATCTATAATTAAGAGCCGCTTGTTCTTCCAACAAAGTCTATCCCTCTTGTCAAATCTCTTAGGTGGTTGGGCATCCACATTTCTGACAGCCTCAATCGTCCGGGTCTCAAACAGTTAATGACGCGAAAAGAAAGATTCAGGCATCATATTCGAAGATCGTTGCTAATCGCGGGAAATACTATAAAAAAGCCCTTGGCAAACTTTACATTAGTTTCACTGATCATTCTATTTTATTTCTTTCTGGCCTCTTCTCAATTTAAAGAAAAAGGATCTCCACTCCCTCCATTCTTGTTATTACCGATACGCAAAATTCCTTCTTTTCCTACCCGATTGGTACAAAATAGACACCTGTTTTCGCGTTACAAGCTTCCGGATACATCGCTGAATTTTCGGCCCTAAGTAAAAAAGACTCCACAGCGTCCCATCTCAGCTTCCCCGCACACCACGGCCTGCCCCTTCATCTTAAGTGAATTTTTGTGTTATTTAGGATTTTGTTCATTTTTTTTTTCATTGTTTGTACTCCGCTAGTTTGTACTTTCAGCGGGTTATAAATTATACAAATAACTAAAATATATAGGAACAGTGATCCCGCCGAAGTTTAAAAAAAAAAATCTCCATTCCCTCCATTCTTGTTATTACCGATACGCAAAATTCCTCCTTTTCCTACCCAATTGGTACAAAATAGGCACCTTTTTTCGCGTTACAAGCTTCCGGATACATCGCTGAAATTTTCGGCCCTAAGTAAAAAAGTCTCCACAACATTCCATCTCAGCTTCCCCGCACACCACGGCCTGTCCCTTCATCTTAAGTGAATTTTAGTGTTATTTAGTATTTTGTTCATTTTTTTGTTTTTTCATCGTTTGTACTCCGCTTGTTTGTCTTTCAGCGGGTTATAAAATTATACAAATAACTAAAATATATAGGAACAGTGATCCCACCGAAGGCAAATTCATCGACGCATTTCACATCCCCATGTTACGGGATTAAATAGATATTATATTGCTGGAATGTTCCACATGGGACTTGTATGGTAAATAATGTGATTTGTAAATAAAGTAGAAGCTATTTTTTCAAATAAAAAAAAAAGTAAGTTTTTAATTGAGGATTTGCTATTTGATAGTGGAAAACGGGTACGTCAGCTGAATTTTATTGGAGCTATATTTCGGCCCTTCTTGGCAAGAGTCCTCTTCAGGTTCAAGCTAGAATCTTTAGTTTTGTGTTGCCCACAAGTTCGTTTTTCCAACTTGAGCGGTTTTGAGCCTGAAGAAGGGCCCTTGCCAAGAAGGGCCGAAATATAGCTCCAATAAAATTCAGCTGACGTGTTCGTTTTGCTCTATCAAATATGATTCGCAGTCAGCTTGGCCTGAAGGAATGTTTATCCTCCAAGTGAGGATTTGCTTCTGGTTTATTTGTCACGGTACAATTCATTTAAAGTTTAACTGAAAAGCAAACTTATCTTTGTATCATTTAGTTGAACACACTGAGTCATTTGGATTCTGCTAAGAGATTTTTTTTATTTTCCACTATCTGCTCTCGTAGTGAGGTTCAGAATATCTACGGCTGTCCCCACAGCGCAAATTCTACTATGACGCGGAATATTTGAATCTGAACACAAACGCGGCTTTTCAGTTGGTGGTGATAAGCTTGGTGAACAATGCTTAGTGCCTGAACAAAAAAAAAACATAAATCTTTTTCGTCAAGCATGCGACACAGGTAGTATCACAAAGCTGACAGGGAAATTCCACTATTTGAAAATTGATTATTCGTGAATAGCGGACCAACGAAGTAACGCACTTTCATCGGGTCTTCAAGCCTCTTTAAGTGAATAAGTGAGGGGTAACAAGACTGTCCCATCTCTGCTTTCAGTTAAACTTTAATGTAACACTACATATCTACGAATTATCCAGTACCTATTCAGTAGGCCTCGCAATACTTACTGGTGCAGGAAGTGGAAAATGTACCGCATGACCACGAACACGGCACGCGGTAGGGATCGAATAACTTCCCATATCCGGGACACAAAGTCCTCTTTCGATTCCAGTTCTGTAAAGAAAAAAGAACTTGTAATTCAACCAGACGCACGAAAAAGATACCCAGGAAATGTCCAGTGTCCAGCAACAAATTGGAAATCTTGGGGAGAAAGAATTGCGGGAAATAATTGGAAGCATCCCATGGTTTCTGTGGAGACTTCCAGCAGGAAATCTAATTCCGGGAATTTTTCTTCGAAAGGACCGATGAAAGACGATATGGTCGAAGAGGATGACCAACTGAGCTAATTTTTTAAATCATCGATATCATACACTGTCAGAAGTTTCATAACAGATTGCGCATAACACTTTCAAGAATAACACCTTTTCACTTAGAAATAAAGTGTTATGACCAATTAAGTTTATCCTATTTCATGCCTAGATCTCCAACAACACCTTCAACTGGTAAAAATACTAACGGGAACGAAAGAAACATAACAGATAACATCCCAAAGTGTTATCTCTTGAAACCGCGCATCCTTCTCTTGTCGTTATGTAACTTCTGAAAGTGTAGGAAGGTGTTGTTGGAGATCTAGGCACGAAATAGTATAAATTTAATTGGTCATCACACTTTATTTCTAAGTGAAAAGGTGTTATTCTTGAAAGTGTTATGCGCAATCTGTTATGAAACTTCTGACAGTGTAGGAACCTCCCATACATTTTCAAAGCCCTAGCACACGAAGCAAAAATGGTCAGACACCTAAACTTCTTCCTCGGCGAACAAAATCGTCGCAGCGGTATCTCAGGTCAATAGTTCCACATTTCTTCCTAACCTCTGCTTCCTATGTCTGCATAACTCTTCTTAACCTTTCAACTCTTCTTAAAGGACCCCTCTTGCTTATTCTGCCTTTTATAATATACTTAGCTCCCATATGGAATTATAAGCTTCTAAAATCCCCACCTTTTTCTATTGTTTCGTTTCGTAAATACGAATTTTTATCGCTTTTTCGGCTTTGCCGAGTTTTCCCGTCACCCAACGAAAAGTTTACCGGAATCTTCATTGTCCGCTGACAACTCTTTCCTTTCACACATAAGGATTTGATAATCTTCTGTTTATTACTTCTTTTATTTGCTTAGTTTTCCCACTTTTTTCCCAAAGCACGTTCAGTTTTCAAATCTTTTGCGCCCAATCGCCGTGTCGGAGAGCAGGGAGGCTGGATGTAATCGACAAGCGCTAACAAGAGAATCGCTAGTTTCAGGTGGAAAGTAATGGTATTTTCGAAAACACTTTTTCTGATCCACTTTATAGGGAAAAGATGATTTCTAGTAAGAGTTGCGCTTTAAACTTTATGTGGGCAGAAGTAAGATACATATTATCCTTTCATAGCCGGCAGCCGACAGTTGACGCGATCATTCAATTTCATAACGTGAGTTCACAGCCAATGGAATCATTCCAATTTAACAAGCGGCAGTCCGCAGCCAATGAGGTCATTCCAGCTTTATATACGGTAGTTGTACCAATGGGATTATTCAATAATCGGAAGTTGAGACATTCCAAGGAGAATCTCCGAGCTCACGACAAATCAGAAGTTATCCTATGTAGTAGTTGAAGCGAGCTCTTCTGCCCAACATCACTTTATGAAAACAATATCGCTTATAGTACGAAATCGGACTGACGAATTATCATTAAGAGAGCCACAAACTTAGGCGATTGTAGGGTGTTACTGATTCGCTTGTGGCTGTGGACAAACGCAGTGCCGAATTCATTCTTATCTAGACCGGAGTCACTCATATTTTAGCACGTTTGTCCAGTGCTGATTAGTTCATTCAAATCGTTTTCTTTCTTTCTCTCTCGCCAATCTGTCCAGAAGTTCATGTCTAATAACAGATCATCACAACATGCTTCCCATACCGTTAACACGACCACAAAATCTTTATAAAATAAGACTTACGTGCAAGTCCCATAAACTGGTCGAAGAAAACAACCGGGAAAAATGGCTCTCGAAGCTCACGCAGGTACAATTTCAAAACTCCCGCCACCGAGTTGATATCGGAAGCATCAGTGACATCCGCAAGCGGGTCCTCGCCACGCTCAAACGCCTCTCGGAAGTGGTTGATTTCAACTTGTGAGCCGGACACCCTGAAGATCCCTTGGTGCTGAAGACCTTGAATGAAAAAAAATGATCACTCTCATAACAAGTCTTCTTGACAATAATAGAGATTTTTGAGTTTTAAATTCCCACTTGACCATGTATGCTTTCTCAGAGCCAACGAAGCATGGGTGCTCGCAAACTGAAACTTTTCCTCCGCCAACAAAATCGTCCGATTTTTCGATCATTCTTGTCGCACCTCAGTAAGGATTTCAAAGATTAAAATGTTTATTTTACTTTCACAAGTTTATCAAACTTCTTCCCCCTTATATACTTTCCCCGTTTCGACTCGATCACGCGCGCATAGAAACGGGTCGGTTCATCTTTTACAAAACAAAAAATGGACTTTCATGAACGCAGCAAAGTAGAGGTGTGCTTATTTGAACGTTAGTCAACTCTGAACAGTGTCATTTGCATCTACTTATTGCGAGAAAAGTCAGCTACCACACCATAACAAGTTTCATGATAGATAACAGAAGGGTGCGCAGTTTCAACAGACACCACTTGGGATGTAATCTGTTGTGATTCTGAAAACGTTATGCATAACAAGCATTGCCAGGAAGAGCCGAAAAACAGCCGAAAAAGCATCCGTGTACTTTTCCGATATCATGACGACAAACAGAAAAGTCCGCAGATGCTTTTTCGGCAGTTTTTCGGCTCTTCTTGGCAATACTTTTTATGCATAGCACTTAACGTATAACGTTTTCAAAACCACAACGGATTACATCCTATGTGTCGTCTGTTGAAACAGCGCAACCTTGTGTTATCTGTTATGAAACTTCTGACAGTGCAATCAGCCAATTGAGTGTTACTCTGAGTTCTAGGTCGTCACTTAACCATTTGGCCAAAAACAGAACTGTTCAAAGTTCACTAACGTTCAAAGACGAGTACCTCTACTGTACTTTATTGCATCTGATTAAGAACTCTTCTTCAGTGCTATACCGGGAAGTGGAAGAAAGTTACCTTAAAGGACCTGTCATACCTATAGCGCCAATGCAACCAACTTCCATAACAGCATTCACTAGTTCTTAAAGCCGGAGAGCCAAATTTCACACTTTACATTCTGAACCCGCTAACCCGTAGGGAAAAAAACGGCCTGGAATACAGACAAAGCCTGGATTCCGGGCATTTTGCCTGGAGATCCAGGCATTTTGCCCGGATTTCCAGGCTGCAGAACGGAATTAATACACTTACCTGGATTTCCGGACAAGTTTTCTCTGGAAATCCAGGTAATGATGTTTATTTCCTGGAATTCCAGGGTAGTATTCCGGAATTCCAGACACTTTGTTGAAATTCCAGACAGACCCGAATTTACGTTTGGTAAGAGCCTGGAATTCCGGACAGTTGGCTGAAATTCCAGACAAACCTGGATTTCTACGCCGCCTCTTCTGGAATTCCAGGGTAACAGTCATATGTTCCAGGAACTGACCTACTTGAAATTCCAGACAGTCCTGGATTTTTGCGCTTCCTCGTCTGTAAATCTAGGGAATACATGCAGAAAGTCTGGTTTGACGACAAGAAAGCCTGGATTTCAGTATTAGTTGGTAGATGTTCCTTCAGTCCGAGATGACTGTGAATCATATTTGACGGTGCAAAACGGATAAGTCAGCTACATTTCATAAGTCAGCTCCATTTCTACATCAGAAATGTAGCTGACTTATCCGTTTTGCACCGTCAAATAGTATTGGTTGGATTTTAAAGTTTAGCGGAAAAAATTACACTGTTCAAAAGATTCCGAAATTTTCGTGAAGAAAATACCCACATCAGCATTTTCAAAAACGTCTGAGGAAAATCATCCAAAGAAATTGTCTGCCGAACAACATTTTTATTAAAATGTCTCGCTTTCAATAACTTTTTATGAAAGTGTTCAGGTCTGAAAAAAAATTCTGTCCAGCGCGAGCGCACAGAAACTGAAGCAAACTTTGAAAATAAGAAAACATCGCGGTAAATTAATAACAGAAAAAGAAGTCGAATCTTGGTTAGTACCTAATTTTTTAAAAGTTAGACAGTGTTGCATACACGTTCATATATCTACATCGGGTTAACATGAGTAAAACACTAAAAAAATACTGTGACAGTAAATTTGCCAACGTAAGATATTCTTAGTAAGGTTCACAGTTCAGAATTAGACCGTTGTCTTCCAATGAAAGTGTGCCAAACCCCATGATGCTAATTTCAAGCAACTGGACATAGCTTTATAGAACTTCCAGTAAAATACTGTTCGGGTAAAAGGTTCGCTCAGGTTATTAATAACCCAAAAGAGAATTTGAGCTGCACGGCCGAGTTATGATATCACTGACGCACGGTTGTAATTGTTAAATACTGTGAACTGCTACAACCGAGAAATCCAATGGATTCCAAGAGAGCATCTGCATATATAGTCTCGAGAAAATTTTACTATATTTGATTGTCGATCTTGAACGGGGTGAAGATGCGAGTTTGTACAGAAAATTCTCAAAAAATCTGGAGTCAAACTGAAGTTCCGGAACGTTGCTACGATGTTTATCGAAAAAAAGCTAAAAAAATTATGTTTAATATATAGAATGCAAAATGCAGAAATTATCCGGCATTATTTGTCGAAGTCTGAATATCCGAATTATCTTTGACTTTCCTCTGCAAGGCTCCGACTTCACACGAACGTCCGAAAGGTTTGTTACCGGAATAATTTAGCTTTGGTTTCACGTTCAAGGTCCGCTTTGAATCATATATAATTTAGAAGCCTAGATTAAGGAAAATATAAAGGAGGGAAATGCCGCAACTTTCTTAGTCAATGGTGACATGAGGCGTATTCTCGCCGTTCCCGGAGGACTCCACTTGAGGAGTCCTCGCGCTTTTGTTTGTCCCGGGGACTGACTCCTCGTATTCTCGCGAGTCCCCACGGACGGGGAACGCTCAGATTATCATCACCATCATCAAAAAGGACTCCCTTTCAGATTCGGAGGGGAACCAAATTAATTAAAAACAATCAGAATAAACAAATTAAACAGAATCTATTTTGGAAGCATTTCCCCGCATTCTCGCTGTTTCTGTACGCCGAGTCCGCGTGGAGTGACTCTCTATTCTCGCCGTCCCCTTCGATTCCCCGAGGAGTCTTCTGGGAACGGCGAGAATACGCCTCTGGTGTCTTATTTGTTTGGCATTTTGCGTGTAGGCCTATTCGTACATTCTGTAACCAAAAATGATACGAATTAAAGAAAAAACAAATTTCATTTTTGTCTCAAAAGAATTTCCAGTTTATAACATATGTTTTAGGATTTTTCAGTTAACAGGACGAGGTTATTAAGGATTTTAGAGATCCGATGTGAGGTTTTCAAGAAAGCCTGGTCGTAGCACTCACAACAAATACAAATGTGCTAGTCAAGCAAGGCCAGTGTTGCCATATTGCCGGATTTTACGTCAAAGTGGCGAATTTTGCGACCGACTTGCGGATTTTTTTTTGCTGGCGTGGGAGATTTCTTGGAATTTTGGGTTAAAAAGAAACTTTGGCGTATTTTTCAAAGACAGCTGCGTAAATCTTGGATCACGATCTGGCAACGTTGGCCAAGGCTGAAGAAGGAAGTTCAAGGAATGGTCCGTGGAGTGTTTGTTTACATCATCTCTCATGGATCTTCTTGTGATGGATATGAAGATATTGCTGCTGCATGTAGGATGAATGATGTTCTTAAATGTAAGTACTGTATAAGTTTACTAGTTAGGCCTATTCTGATTCATACCTATGACCTCAAACCTGGCCTGAAAACCTTACAAGGAAATTTCCGTGCAGTCCAAAACAGGTCCTGCGTCACTCAGGTCTCAGGGTTTCCTTCTTGACAGTTGGGCAGCAGTTGGGACCTTTTATGACTGGATTGAAATTTCCTTCCACCCTTTTTTGCAGAGTCCGAGGTTGTGTGAATTTGAGGTTGGATACCTCTCCTGTATGCTTATTCATATTTGGTCTCTTTCTCCAATCTGAATGTTTCACTAATTTGTTTGTTTCCAGTCAAATGGAAAGAGAAATAACAAAGATGATATCAACTAGCAGCCAGCTAGCAGCCAACTGTTTCAGCTTACATTTGGCATTAACAACTTTTTTTTTAATTCTGCCTTTTTCTAGATTTTTGCTGATGTTGATAACCCTTATACTTCCTTTTCCATTGGTGATCTCTTTAATTGTTTACACTGAATGACATCTATTTGGCAAAACTCGCAAAACTACAGGCAACAAGCATGCAACAAGTCTACCACAAACCATTATTTTCATATATTAAGCCAAATATGTAGGTTGCGACTCTGAGCCCCAACCTACTCAACTACAACCTACTCAAACCAGACTCAAACTCAACTGTACAGTAGCAGCAGTAGAGGTAGGCTATGCCTATTTTTTAGTTTCTCTAGAAATTCTCCATACCTCTGTTTTGTTTGTTGTGCTTATAACACAGTCAAAAGAATAAGATAACAAAATTGATACCAGTTAAGAGCTATATATTTGAGCAATATTTTTGGCACCAGTTTAATGTTGGATTAACATAAACTTCTCAAATTTAAACTTCCTTCTGTTCCTTTTGATGGGGCGGAAAGGGGCACGGTAATGAAATTCGGATAATCAACTTGTTTTGGCACAGTAATGTTTTCTTATTTTACATGGGTAGGTGTGGCTGATAGAATGCTTGTAACCTCAAGAGAAGAAATCGCAGAGACAATGGAAATTATTCTATAATTGTTGACATACAGGAAATCAGTCTATGAATTAAACATTTTCAGCAAATATTTTGAAATTCATGTTGCCTGGCATGGGAGTTAATGTTTTCAGTCGTAATAACATTAAAATAAGAATAGGTTATATGTGTTAACGAGTTCGGAATTGGTGGTGTTCAAGCTTGTCTTTGTATTGTCCGCTGAGCTCATAGTCAATATTTTATTCGGTCATAGTACTCAGCATCCAAAACATACCCAGCAGTTATCACAGGTCGTCCAAAATTCAGAGGTTTGTGGTAGACTAAGTGACTGAGTAAAATCTGCAAAACGTGACAGAAGAAACAGAAGGAAATTAAGAGAAAATATTTCAAAATAAGGCTGAGCCTAGGCTACTACATAGGGCAAACTAGAAATAGAACAAAAGGTTTTAGAACGAGTCTTGCAGAGAAGTCGCCTGCCTGGTATTAGTCTTAGTGTTCCCTTGATGAATAAATAAGCATGCCTCTACAGTTTTCTGGCTTATTTCTGGATGTGATTCGAAATCTGCAGACTCAAATTCTGGATAACTACTTAAGCATGGTCTCACAATCGACAGACATCAAAAGTGGGTTACTGCAAGTAGGCTATAGCCTACTATATCAGTATTAATTTGAAGTATAGGTTAAAAGATTAAGTTTAGGCTGGAATGAATCCGAGTGTATTTAAGCCTTTAGACCAAAGGCTCCAATCTGCTGAACTGAATTCAGAGTCTATGAAGCCTCTAGAGACGAGGAGGGTCAGAAAAAAGTATCAATCCTAGAGCTTTTAGTAAATCTGTAATCATTTTTGTTGGTTATTTTAGATGGTTATTTTATTTTGATGGTTATTTTAGGTACGGTAAACAGTTCTAGATTATAGAGTCTTGTTATTCAGATTTGGGTTTCACCATTCTAACATGAATGAGAAAATATATTTGTCTCTGCTTTTCTGCTAAACTCTCCCATTTTAGAGATCCTTTCCCAACTGTTGTAGCACCGTCATAAGGTTGAGGGGGGAGGGGGGGCTGCCCAATTTCCTTGAAATTTCATATTTTACCAGTGTGTTGAACTTGGGTAAAATTTGTGGTAGTTTCGCGAAAATTTGAATTTTTTTTCATTAATATTTAACTTCTACTTTGCGACATGCCAGCAAATCTCTCAGTAATCTCCAATTTGAACAATGCACAAGCCAAAAGTCGCACATATGAAATAGTGAATACATTTTTAGTCGAGTGTTCCTTGGAATAATCCACTATTGCGAGCGCTGTAGCAACTTTCGGTTTTCACTGTTTTCTTGTAGAGCGCATAAGTTGTGCCTTTTGAAGGTCCCACCCCCCACACTTAACCCGGTTCAGGGGCAAATGGGCCCAGATTGCCCAGTGAATAATGTTCACAACTTGACCAGAGCTGGACATAGGACGATGAAATTCCTCGAAATTGTAGATCCTGCGGCTGGGAAATTACTTTTAAAGTTGCACCTCCCCCACCCACCCCGTTCATGGGCAACTGTGCCCAGATTGACCAAGAGTAAAGTTCATGACCAGTGACAGGACAGGAATCAACAGATATCAAGTCTAAACTTGGTAGGCTTGTGAGCATCGGGGTCTCAGTTTGCTTTTTGGGGTCCCTCAAACCCCACTCTCACTTGGTTCAGAGGCAGTTGGGCCCATTTTTTTACTTTTAATGTTTTTAACGTGAGAATAACTGGAGATAGAGCGATGAAATTCCTTGTGCTTTTAGATCTTAGGGTTGGGAATGTACATGTGGAGTTGAACCACCCTCCGCGCTAATGGACAAGTTGTCCCAGATTGGGCATGAGTTTAGTTTTTGACCCGTGAGTGGAATCAAACTCTAAGTTGGTATTCTTGTGGATATATAGGCATAGACAAGCATTTTGATGGGTCCAAACTCCCCCCTCCCTCCCACCCTCCCGTTAATGGGCAGATGGGCCCAGATTTCTCCTGAGTTAAGTTCGTCTATGTAAGGTCTCAAGTTCAAATCTTGTATACTTGGCGAGATATATGTATAGATGTGGATTTTAGTGTAGCAGCAACAAATACCACTGCGCGACGTGCTTCAATCCTTAATGAAAAGTTGGAAACAGGACGGTTTTGTCATATGATCAGGGATATGCCGTCCTTAATGCAGTTGTAACGAAGGGGGTATTAGGCTGCTACGATTTGGTTTATTGCTCTTGTTATTACCTTGCTAATGGAAAAGAGGCTTAACGGCTCGGACTGGCTGGAAAGACAGTCAGTATTGAAATTGAAACTGTTCTTTTAAGATCTTCAATATCTCAAATTCTACATGCGGTTTGTTTCGATTAAAAGCTTTTAAAGTGGGATGATTTCAAATTTGGTTGTTTTAATACTTGTTTGGTTATTGGGAATGTGAAATGCCTTGATTCTAACGCTGTTTGTATATTCAGTGTTGTAAACATTTTACTTTCACACTCCACGTTTGAGCACTTGCTCACTAGTCACCGCTTGGGAAAAAGGAATCTTGGGTCGATCACTGAAATGAGTGTTTTATTTAGGTAATCCAGCTCAATGCAAAGGCAGCTTTGGTGTAAGGGATCCAGCGTTTTGCAGATACTTCTACGCAGCATGTGAAGAGAACACAGTTTCAGGCTTCGTGACCGACTGAGATTCAAGACCCCGATTGAGGCATTATCAGCATTGTTTGGTATCTACCGTTTTACCTTGTAAATAAATCTATTCAATATGCAACGTTCTCTGCGGACTGCCTTTTTATTGTTGGTTGTTTGATCTGAATCAGTAAATAAACATTAATTCTCACATTTCAACAGTATTCTCACAACAGTATTCATTCAGTAGTCGTGCGCGCAACATCTCATGCTGCTGTGTGTAGAGCCTTTGACGTCACGATGTCTGGACAGAATGAGAATCTGTATTATTCGCCCGTGTTAAATTTCGTTCAGCGAAATAAGGAAGAGGGAATTGAAGATGAGATTATCAAGAGATTTGGTGCGGAGTTTTTCGATAGCGAAGCGATTGTGATCGCAAAGAAATGGCTAGGCTCGAAGCTGGATCCTGATGCGCTTTTTCAGAAGCGAACTGGAGCGAAGGCACTATCTAGTCACCTCGGAGATATCTTGGAGATGCTGAGAAAAGGTGATTCAGACTGTTTTTCTGTCCCAACTTTCGTCATTCGAAGCCCTTCGGAAGTCCCAGTTATACCGGCTTCGGCCTACTCGGCTTTGCTCTCGAAAGTAAATGAACTGAACTTGCAACTAAAGGCTATTTCAAATCAGTTCGAGTCTTATTCAGCCAGTTTTCCACCACTACCCCAGCCTGGGGCTGCCGCTTCTCCTCTATTGAATAGCCATGCCACAGTGATTGTTTCAAACCTTCCTCAAACGGTTTGTGACCCCAAAAGTCGAAAGGAATTCTTAGACCAATTATCAGGTCACGAGTCAGTAGCCAGCGTCCGCCCACGAGGCGACAAGTTGTATGTCAACATCGAGAAATCTGTTATTTCTGATTTCTGCAATTCGATTAGTGCGGCCGCATCGGGTGCTACTACTAAAACCGTGCTTACGCGTTACCTTGGGACTGTTAGAGGTATCCCTGAAGATTTTGACATTGCGGGACTAAATTCGTACCCTGGTGTGACCGAAGCCACTCGTTTCGGCTCTTCACAATCAGTTAAGCTGGAGTTTTCGGACACGTTTGCAAAAAGCAATGCCCTCAAGAACGGCCTGAAAATAGGTTACGAAATATTCCGTGTGTACGATTTCGTCAGTGTACCCCGTTGCTGCTTCAAATGCCGATCTCCAGATCACATGAAGAACGATTGTACCAGTCCTGTTGATAAATGCGCTCGCTGTGCCGGTAATCATACCGCCTCTAAGGAATCGCCTTGCCGAAATAGCCCCAAGTGTGCGAACTGCAACGGTGATCATACATCTTTTAGCTTGAAATGCCCTGTGCTAAAGTCTCGCGTTTCAAGCAGTGCCCGAAAATGACTGAGTCCCTTTCAGCTGTCTCTTATAACATAAATGGTACAAGAAGAAAAGAGCATGTTATTGACGAACTTTTGTGTAATTATGACATTGTGTGCTTGCAAGAACACTTATTATCGTCGGCTAATACAAACCTGCTAAAAAGAAGTGCTAATCATGTCGTTTTCGTATCGGCGGCACGTACTACTTTCGGACGGCCGTCGGGTGGGCTTGCATGCATTTTGAACCGGAATAGCGTTGCCTGCTACTCGCCCGCACTTTTTCACAGTGATTCTAACATTTTGGCTGTGCGGATTAACGATTTAGTAATCGTTAATGTCTACTTACCATGTGACAGAAAATCGGTCCAGTCTCTTAACAGATTCGCTAAGACTTGCAGTGTGCTACAGAAACTTTTGGAATCTGTGTCAAGTCAAGGTTATCGGTTTTTGATTGTGGGGGACTTTAACGTTGATCTGCTTTCGTCGAATATTCGTTCGGACTTGATATTTGACTCGCTGCCCCAGTTTATGCTGGTCGAAAAAACATGCACTTATTCATATCTTCATCATTCCGGGAGTAAAAGTAATATCGATCATGTTGTTTGTTCTCCGGGTCTACCCGTTTCTACCGTAACCGTTCATGAAGATCATTGCGATTTAGATCACCTACCGATTTCGTTTGTTCTTCAGCTACCGATTTGTACAAATCGTAATGCCTTGCACGCAGGGCGAAGGTGGGTTTTTCGGCGAAATTGGAATAAGATAAATCTGCCACTGTATATTTCCACGTTGGCTATGCTACTTGCCACGATTCAAGTTCCTTTCCACCTCCTACAGCTTAGTTGTAAGTCTTCAAACGATAAGAAAACTTTAAATGATTATTATCTGAACATAGTATCTTGTCTTAAGACAGCTGAATTGTCCGCTGTTCCACAGGAGCGAGTCAGGCGAAAAACGCGTAAACCGGAATGGTTGTGGGATCCCGAACTGAAATCGGTTAAAAATAAAGCAAAGTTTTGGCTGCGTATTTGGGTCTCTTGTGATCGTCCGTCTGAAGGAGTTATTCACCAAATAAAACAAAAGACAAAATTAGAATACAAAAAATATTTACGTTCTACCAAATCAAAAATATCGAATTTCCCGTTAAGTAAATCTGATTGGCAAAAGGTAATTAATTCTGAGAAACTGGATGTTTCATCTGGTACAAGCCCGATTAGTGCTAGTGCGTGGTATAATTATTATAGTCAAGTTTTCAGTTCAGTGAATCATCACGTCCATTCGGTCTTTTCGAAACTTCTTATTGCCGCGCTTCCCGTTTCGCTGAGCCAGACTCAGATTCTCCCGGTTGAGCTCTCTGTGGTTCAGCAGGCAGTAAAAAGGCTTAAATCTAATTCTCTGGATTGTGATGGTATTTCTGCTAACCATTTAAAAGTTGATTGCCCGCTTCTTTTTCAACATTTGCAGCTGCTTTTCCAAATGTGCCTGTGTACGTCTGCGGTACCGAAAAGCTTTCTGTGTGGGTCTGTAACGTCAATCCTCAAAAGAGGCAAACCTCCTAGTGATTGCACGTCCTATCGACCAATAACCGTGTCATGCAATCTCAGTAAAGTGTTTGAATATGTTCTTCTCCCTTCGTTTTCAAGTGTAAACTTTGGCGAAAATCAGCTTGGTTTTTCATCTGGGGTAGGGTGTCAGCAAGCACATCGAGTTCTAGCTAATCTTCTTATTGACGCGACTAAAAAGGGATATGAACTCCATTTATGCGCCTTGGATCTTTCCAAGGCTTTTGACAGTGTCGTTCACTCACAAGCCCTGTTCTCCCTTTTTAGTAGCGGTATCAATCTTTCTTTGGTTTTTCTCCTTCGTCATTGGTATGCTAATTCTTTTCTGAGGTTAAAGACCGACGGGGTTATATCTGATTCTAAAATTCCGGTACGGAGTGGTGTCAGACAAGGTGCTGTCCTTTCCCCTTCTATCTTTAAACTTTGCATCTCTTCCATTTTATCTTCTATCCCAACAACGTGTATCTCTCAGAATGTAAATATTTCATACATAGCATATGCGGATGACATACTTCTAATTAGTAGAACTAGAAAAGGCCTTTCTCTTTCTGTATCTACAGTTGCAACTAACCTTAGCAAAATTGGTTTGTCACTAAACTTAACAAAATGCGAATATCTCTCCTTTAATAGTAATTCTAACTCGCCTTTGGATTGCGCTTCTTTTTCTGTTCCTTGTGTCCCTTCTTTTCGGTGGTTGGGTATTAACATTGCTAAAAATCTGAAATCATTCCGTGACCAAGCCGTGACGGATTGTAAGAAAAAGATCCAAGTATCTTACTCAAAAATTGTCGCTAATCGGGGCAAATACAGTAGGAAGTCCCTTGCTAAATTGTACTCTGTTTTTACTGATCATTCAGTTTTGTTTCTTTCTGGTGTTTATCCCATCCTCGGGCGAAAAGATATTCGGTCGTTACGTTCTTATTATTTTCGGTTCTCGCGTTTTCTACTGTATTTGCCTCCGTGGTACCGGAACCGCAACCTTGTTTCAGTTTTAGGGTTTCCAGATATAACCGGAAAGCTAGTTGCGCTTGCTGAAAAACTCCCCCAGACAGTGAAGGCTCTCCCAGCTCATCATGGGTTTGTCCGCCTCCTTAATTAATCAAGTGTTTTTGTTGTGTATTTAGTCTTTTCTGTTGTATTTTTTCTTTTTTTGTTTATACTCCGCTTTTGTTCATTTAGCGGGTAAAAAAATAAATTAATTAATTAATTTGTGTACAAGGATTCATTCGTGCTTGGTTGAGTACGAAGAAAATGGTTTCTCAGACAAAAATGGTTTTCTTAGAAATTAGAAAGAGTTGTAACCAAGGAATGCGGCAATGTATGCCACGGAAGTAATTTTTTTTGTTGTGACTTTCAAAATCGTACGGTCAGAAAACGTCGGGGAACAAATTAGTTTTGTTTATATTATTTTGATCAGAGCGAAATCCTAGATATATATCCTTCCAGTCAAAGCAAGGTATCAACATATCAGTTATGTTTCTGGACAGTTGTGGAACAAATGAAGTCTTGAATCCAGAACAGACGAGCTGTCTGGAATCCAGCACAGACTAGCCGTCTGGAATCCAGAATATACAGGTAGTCTGGAATTCCGAGCTGGAAATTTGGAACCTGGAATCCAGACGAAGCCTGGAATTCAGCCCGGAGTCCTAATCTGGAAATTTGGAACCTGGAATCCGGGCAAAGCCTGGAATCCAGCCCAGAATTCTAGTCTGGAAATTTGGAACCTGGAATCCGGACAAAGCCTGGAATCCAGCCCAGAATTCTAGTCTGGAAATTTGGAACCTGGAATCCGGACGAAGCCTGGATTCAGTCCGGAATCCTAGTCTGGAAATTTGGAACCTGGAATCCGGATGAAGTCTGGAATTCCAGAATCAGCCTGGAATCCAGGTTCCAAATTTCCAGATGCCTGGATTCCAGGCCGATTTTTTCCCTACGGGAACGCCACTCCATTAATCTTTCAATAGCCGCGATTCACTAGTTTCCATGCGCCTTATGCTTCTAACGGGTGTTCGCGTCTCATGCTACTCATGCGTAAAACCGGTTATCAGAATTCTGACGAGATCTTGCTTGAACCCAACGGGTCTGGGAAAAAGCTTAAAACAGCCAAGGCCGTGGATAATTTGTTGAAAGCAGAGCCTAGCTATACACTATTCAGATAGTATTGAACATTGGAACATAGACAGTAAATAGTGCGAGGTATGCTAGTAAGAGGGAGGGCGAAAACCGCTCTATCAAAGTATGTGCAGTGGAAGGCCACTGTGAATAACCTAAGGCGTATTCTCGCCGTTCCCCGAGGACTCCTTGGGGAATCGAAGGGAACGGCGAGAATAGAGGGAGTCACTCCACGCGGACTCCGCGTGCAGAAACAGCGAGAACAGGGGGAATGCTTCCGAAACGATTTTGTTCGGAAAAAAAATATGCAGTTGACGAAATTAGTCTGGATCCACTTTATTTTTGGTTTTGCTTACTCTGATTCTTTTTAATTAATTTTACATTTCACCAACACCAGAAAAAAATTGATTCCCTTCCGAATCTGAAAGGGAGTCCTTTTTGATGATGGTGATGATAATCGGAGCATTCCCCGTCCGTGGGGACTCGCGAGAATGCGGGGAGTGAGTCCCAGGGACAAACAAAAACGCGGGGACTCCTCAAGTGGAGTCCTCGGGGAACGGCTAGAATACGCCTCTAATCTCGAACAACTTATGGGCCGCTGTGTTTACTAGGCCTAAAATTAGGTCGAAAAGTGGGGGCCAAAAAATTTTTGCCTACTCTATTCCGTTTTCACTCAGCTGATCAACCTTACCATAAAGATTAATAACTCGTATACAGCTCTTCACAATCAACGGCAGGTCCTGCCCAGTCGCTTCCACGTACTCCTCAATACTCCCTCCGAAGAGTTTTGGCTGACCAATCCGCGGCGTCCTGCCAATCCTTCTCCTAGGCGGCCTCTGTTGGCCTTGAATGATAAGGGGTGATGTTGGGGCAGAGGTTTCTGTAAACTCGGCTCCGAGAGATCGGCGTATGAGGTCAAGCTTGGCTTGAAGACGATTCTGTCTGTTTGAGCCAAGTACATAGTCTTTAAACTTCTGAAAAGATATAACCTTGGTAAAAATCTAGACTTGCAACCTTCAGGTCTGAACAATAGGAGTTTGGTCAAAATGTTAGGCGGGGCGGGACATCAAGGTATTTTATTGACTGGTTGGTCACTTTACCGACTCTTTTTTCACCAGTAATTAAAAGAATTAATGTATGTATGAATTAATTAATGTAAAGTGAAGTTTTTTTGTTTTTGTTTTTTACTGCCCCCACGGGCTTTCCTGCAGTCAGAAGTATCAGCTACGTGTATAAAGGATGTTAAGACGGTTACGAAAGTTGTGTTCATGTAGTTTAGCATGTAAAATTTGGTTTGTATAATAAAGAATATTAAACTAAAAAAAAAAGACTGATAGTTAGAGAAACGTATAATTTTTGTTTTAATATTATCAATCAAATGACCCCTCCCCCCACCCGTCCAATGACGCCTCAGGGTCTGAAAAGCGGACTAAACAATGCGTATTAATGTCCCAAAAATTTAAACCTGTAAATAGAGGTGCGTCTTGAACTCCAGCTTACCGGACACTGACCCTCTTCCACCTTATACTCCTCGACAAACCTAACACTAGACCTGAAGAGCGACGGTTCTCATGATGGCAGCCACAGCTATATAATAATAATAATAAAAAAAATTGTTTATTACGCCAAAAGATCATACAAGAGTGCGTCACACAATCATATCATCACACAAATAAACTGTTAAACTTTCTGTCCTAAGTCTAAATGCTTTAATTCTCATATTTGCGTATGATGAAGTTGGGGTTCTTAGATTTTAGGATACCGGGATGCGAAACCAACCCACCCCGAACAAATTTGACCCACAAATGCGGAAGCGCTTGGCACTCTAATACTAAGTGGGTCAAATCCTCCTATTGCAACTTGCAAAGAGTGCAAAGGTAAGTCACTCCCGTGCCATCTTTCCTCCTATTAAGAAAATTGTTTTACTGAGGATCGGCAGACTGTTAGATTGGAGCTGGAACCAAGTTTTTATATTGAAGGTCTCCGGATCCCGAGTCTGCAGGGCCACCTACCTACGAGGCGATGAATGAAAATCGGTACGAGTTCCCTAGATAGCGTGCAATGCAGTTCCAACGACCGTTTTGAGATCATGGGAATACTTGGGACGTCGAGAATTTCCGCGATTTTCTAGTAGGCCACACTTTTCATGCCCATATCAAATTCTCCAACTTCAAATAGTAGAATCTTGGTAGTGCCGTCTGTTTAAAGCTCTAGTAATAACCCAGCTCTTGTACGTTTCGCCATACAAGGCAAATTTGCTAAAAAAAAATCTAGCAAATCTAGAAAAAGAACCTGTGATAAAAGGTTCGTTTTCCAGCATGCATGACCCTGAAGAAGACCCTTGCCAAAAAGAGCCGAAACATCCCTGGAGTAAACATGAGCTGACTTATGCATTAAGCGCAAACAGGTGACAAATTTTAAGACGTAATTTTTAAATCCCTACTCACCACAAGATAGAAATCCTCTGTTTCCACTCTATCCGGCTTGAGCTTAGGAATAATGTGTTCAGGCAAGCGGTTGCTTGAGTCGTCCCCGAATAGGTTTGCGGACATTTTCTGCAGGTCATCATTTGAGATCATTTCCACAAGACTCTTCTCGGCAGTTTCAATCGTCTTCCAAATTTCTTCAGACTCGGCTCTCAGTACAGTGAGTCGCCTCATTAGGAGGTTGGCTCTGGACATGAGCTCGTCTTTAAGGTCACTATTGACGGTGAGGTCAGCTTTCGACCCTGGCTCCTAGAAGACAATAGTAAAACTGATCAGAGGATGCATGCATGAATGAATGAATGTATTCCCAAAAAAGCCCATTGGGCCAAAGCGGGACAAAATATACAAATAAATAATCACTCCTACTGCAATGTACCAACCCAAATATCAAACACTCAACTCATAATTCTGATAACTAAATAACTATTAAACAAACTAATACCTATCCCTACCACAACATCAACCTACAATAAACCGTTCACGGTGCTCCATGGCAACCTTCAGGAATCTACCCAACAAACGCAACTCTTTGAAAACTTTAGTACTCATCAAATCTTTCAGAGACCCCCCTTGAAGAACCTCCTTACCAAAAACTTCTCTCCTTAGATTCCCCACTTTCTATAAGAACAAGCCGTCAACCACTAGAGGATGTGCGATCCAGAGCTGGCTTGGTCGTAGTCTACTTATGGCTCAACAGGCTCGTTTATTGTGGACCTCTTTAACATAGCTGAGGTCAAGCGCCCGCGATCACCGCTGACAGTCAATTGTCCCCCGACTTATACTTCCTAAGATTTGGCTATGCACTGATGAACAAGAGATGTAAGCTCATATGGCACTTGTATGGGTTAAGATGTTTCGATTGATCAAAAGTAAGTTTCGACATTGCAGTTGAGATGCGCACTCTAAGGGAGCTAGAACTTCATTTGTAAGCAAAACCCTTGAGGCAAAAATGATAATGGCCTGATGGGCATGAAAATGCATTTATTGCTTAAAAGCATTTATTTTTACTTTGCGGTCAAGATTGGTGCTTTAAGGAATAATAGGATGTGGTAAGTAGCAAATTTCAAAGCAAATGTTGAAGTTTGAAGCAGAGAAGTTTCATCGTCCTAGCACATCTGGAAGTACCTTAACTCGCCCCCAGACCCACCCCCCTCCCACTCCACCCACAATACCCGGGCCAATCCATTTGTGTCAATGATTAATCCAGAGCATCTGTTTGTTATTCCCACGAAGTTCGATCCCGATCACACCAGTCTAAGCGGGTCAAGTTCCCCCCCCCCCATAATTGTCGGATTCGGTCCGGAAATGAAAAAGATCATCAGAGAGAAATGTCCTCTATTCAATTATTAAATTACACTCGGGTCCGATCATCCGTTCCAAAGTTACGCATGACTCAATATTCCGGATTCCCCTCCCTCAACTCCCCCCAAGGTTATCATATCAAGGATTTTTTTTATTCCAAGTCAGTTTGACCGGGTCCCTGATATGCCTGCCAAATTTTGTCGTGAAAATCACAAAACCGGAATTCCGGGAAACCCCCTCCCCCAACCCCTCAAGTGTCCGGATCCAGTCAAATTGTGTAAAAGATTTACATGGAGCATATGTTTGTTCTTCCCAGCAAGTTCCACTCCGATCCCTCCATTCTAACCATTTCTCGAGATTTAAGGCCCCCCCCAACTCCCCCACCGTGACCGTAGCCAATCCGATTCATCAAATGATTTATCTAGAGCGTCTGTTTGTTCTTCACACAAAGTTCCATCCCGATCTCTCCATTCTAAGCAGGTCACGTATTCCCCCCCCCCCCCAATAGTTGCCGGATCCGGTCATGATATGAAAAAAATCACCAGAGAAATGTCCTCTGCTCAATTCTTAAATTTCAATCGAATCCGATCACCCGTTCCAAAGTTACGCATGACTGAATATTCCGGATACCCCTCCCTCCACTCCCCCCCCCCCCACCATTATCAGACCGACAAAAAATTTATTTTGAAGTCAGTTTCATCGGGTCCCTGATATGCCAAGCCAAGTTTCTGCCAAGTTTGATCGTGAAAATCCCCAAAACCGCCAACCCCCCCCCCCCCCCCCCTAAGTGGCCGGATCCAGTACAATTGTCTAAACGATTTATCTAGAGCAGATGCTTGTTCTTCCCAGCAAGTTCCACTCCGATCCCTCCATTCTAACCGTTTCTTGAAATTTCCGGTCTCCCCCCCCCCACAACTCCCCCTGGCTACCGAATCCGGTCAAGACTTTTAAATGGGACATCACAGATATATAATCTATTCAGTTATTAAGTTTCATTACAATCCGATCACCCGTTCGAAAGTTACACACTACTCAATTTCCCGGATTCCCCCGCCCTCCACTCCCCCCTCCCCCCCCCCCCAAATGGTCAGATCGGAAAACTGATTATTTCCAGGTTAGTTTGGTCGGGTCTCTGATCTGCCTGCCAAGTTTCATTGTCCTAGCACATCGGGAAGTACCCTAACTCGAAAAAGTGTGACAAAATGCCCTCAATTTTCAAGTTTCCAGCGCCCTCCACTCCCCTGGATATGGTCGGATCGGGAAACTGATTATTTCCAGGTTAGTTTGGTCGGGTCCCTGATATGCCTGCCAAGTTTCACTGTCCTAGCACATCTGGAAGTACCCTAACTCGAAAAAGTGTGACAAAAAACTCGGACCGACCGACAGACGGAATTGTGATCGGTATATTGCACTTGAGCCAGAGGCTGCAAGTGCCATAGAAACCAAAAGTGAAAAGTGCCCAAAAGTTTAGAAACCCACATTTCATCTTTTCTTACTTCTTGCGCTACGAGTCCTCCATTCGGTGGAGCAGTTTTTTTTTCTAAAGCACAGATCTTACCAGAAACTATCATTTCAGGATAAAAACGCTGACACACAACTGATTTTACTTGCCTATACTTGACCCGTGAAATTCAAGATTTTCTCGTTGGCGCTAATCAACCCTGACTAAAAATTCCTGCTCTCCGAAGCGGAGGTCAGACGCAAATCCGAAACACAAGATATATCTATTCTGTTGGCCAAAAACTCTTCATGAAAGAGTTGTCAGCGGACCTTTAAAGTTTAACTGAAAAGCGAACTTATTTTTGTATCATTTAACTGAACACACTGCATTATTAATATTTGGATTGTGTTAAGGAATTGTTTTATTTTCACTATTTACTCTAGCATGAAGTTCAGAATATCTACGACCGGCCTCACAACGCAAAATTCTACTACGACGCGGAAAATTTGAATCTTTATACAACCACGGCTTTTTAGTGGCCAGTGATCAGCTCGCTTAAGGTAGCTCACTGCTTGACCACTTATTTTTCGTAAGTTGTCTTCGGCAAGCATACAACACAGGTAAAAGCTCATAGAGGTACAACAAATCCGACAGGGAAATTCCACAATATTAAAATCGATTATTCGTTGAATAGCGGAGCAACGAAGTAACACATTTTCATCGGGTCTGCAAGACTCTTTAAGTGAATGAGTGATACGTAATTAGATTATCCCATCTAAGCCCTTTTCAGTTGAACTTTAAGCTTACGGCGAAGTATGAGCTATTTTCGCTAAATTCGGCTCGGCGAAAGGCGACCAAAAGCCGTAGGTGCTAAACGAAACAGTGGCGAAAGTCGGGGATTTCTGAAGCTCACATTTCCATAGGACAGCTAACGATAATATAAAAGGCAGAATAAGTACAGGCAGAATAAGGGTCCTTTAAAGTTTAACTGAAAAGCCAACTTATTATTTTATCATTTAACTGAATGCTCAGCATTATTTGGATTGCGTTAAGGTATTTTTCACAATTTGCTCTATGATGTTCAGAACAACTACAGCCGTCCTCACAATGCAAAATTCTACTATGACGCGAAAACTTTTAATCTCAATGGAAATGTGGCTTTTCATTGGCCGGTGATAAGCTTACGGAAGGCAGCTCACTGTGTGAACACTTTTTTTTCGTAAATCGTTTTGTCAAGCTTGCAACACAGGTACAAGCGCATCGGGGTACTACAAATCCGACAGGGAAATTCCTCTACTTCAGTACTGATTATTCGTGAATGGCGAGCAACGAAGTAACTTATTTTCATCGGGTCTTCAAGCCTATCTAAGTGAATAACTGATGGTAAATATATGTTTCTGTCTCAGACCTTTTCGGTCAAACTTTGAAGGAAAAAGTAATTAGTGCTGTGTCCCCATCGAACGAGACATCTTTTTCAATCGTACCTGATCGGTGATGGCGCGGCCAGGCTGTTCGAATTTTCTCGGCGCCATGAAAGCTGTATGGTTGCTTTCAATAAATCGCCTCTTATCCGTCCGCGAGTCGAGGTTACTGATACATCCTCCCATCTGGTCTGAAGCGTGGAGTGAGCTGCGTCGCAGGCCTTCTTTTGCCGCTAGATGGACCTGGACAGCTTTAGCGATCCCAGTGTGGAAACCGAAGTCCATACACTAAAAGAAGAAAGGAGCAAATAACGAAACGAGGAGAAAAGAAGAATATTGCCTTCATGAAAGACCTACACTCTGAACTGTACTGGCTGTAAAGTGTGTGTCTGAAAAAAAAATTCTCCAGACACTGAGGGTTTTCTCCACTGGCAATCATAAGCTACCGGAAGTCATCATAACACGTTGTATCCACCATATTTAGCAATTTTCAGCCAATGAGAGCATGCCGGGTCTCAACGAGCACGGTCACGATGGCTTTACTACTGAGAGTGGAGGACCTACCTAACACTACCCCACGTACCAAGTTCTCTTTATACTGACATAGAGGAGGCTGGATTCTTCTACGGGTATGCCAGTGTCTGGGAGTGGGACGGGTATGGGAGTGGGGCTATTTCTTGGTAGATAGGAATGGCAGTTCCCAGGTACTGAAAATACTAAAGTAGTAAAGAACGGTTAATTTCTAAAAATACGTAGGCTATTGCTAATATGCACTGCTCTATGTGCTCCGAGGCAGGCCAGGCAAATTTAAAACTCACACAGATTCTACCCGACCAAACTAAAACTAAATTGATGGTATTCGGAGGTTGTGCTTTAGAAAACCCGAAATGTTATCTATCAGCTAAGATAAACCGTGAAGCTTGAACAATAGCATATATATGACATGGCATCCAATCTGATTAACAAAGAACGCAAATGAAGTAAGTAGTTACAAACTGCCTCGCGTCGGAGACTTTAAAGCATACCCGTTTGAAAAAAAAATAGATGAGGTTTAGATTCTTTCACAATGAAATGCGCCCCAAGCGCCCTAAAGAAGTCATGCAGTCATTAAGAACATTCGAAATGCTTCGAGCAGGTTGGCGGGCCGGACAGTGGTCTTGCTGGTAATGCTGGGTTCTGCATTTTGCAATCCCAAACGAAACTGAGGAATTCATGGCAAATTCATGTCCAAATAATGAAATTAGCCACTTCATGTCAAGCTCGTTATCAAGAAGATACACATAAACTGAGAACCCTCCAAGTACAGAATGTACTGATGTAAGCCTGAATTTTAGTTTATTGAGATTTTATCCGGTTTTTTTTTTCAGACATTTAAAAACATCGCACAAAAAAAAGTCAAAACGGCGTTTCCGCGAGGTCCAACTTGTCGCACGGGTGTGTGGCACACAATTCTTTCAGTGACAAACAGTCAGAAATTCGTGCCACACAAACATACAGCGAGAAAACGCCTTAGGTTTCGTAATAGGACGCTGCAATAAAACAAAACGTAAAGAAATAAATCTCACTAATCACCCTGTTATTTAAACAACCAATCACAGCTCATTGACCATCAAGCTGGTTAAAGTTCTTAAAATAGAAAACACCCGGTGTTTACAATCACACACGTGGATCATAAATTCATCATCTGGAACCCTCACACGTTCGTTATCCCCATTTCCGATTTCTCCAGACAGGTCATAACACGCTTGTCAGTAGGCTACCGTATTAGAAACGACAAGCCTGGAACAGCTCTATCTTTACGTCAGCGTTCGTAAGGGTCTATTGTTAAGGGTCATCACTTGCGAGTCCCAAGGGCATGTCAATCGAGAACGAAATCTATCGCAGTGATTATCATATGTCGTGTCGGAGCTGACAACTTCAATACAAAGGCTGGCGACACAGATCTGCATGCTCTGTCGGTCTTCAGTTGCGTATTTACATGGTAGGCAGTTTCTGCTGAAAATCGGGTATTGGCGGTTTCAACAAGACCAAAGGTTTCGATGGGATCCCAAAAATCTAATATTTGATCCAGACAATCGGGTCTTGTCTTCGCCAGGCTAATAATCAGAGAAAACCAAGTTCAGAACAACACTATAAGTCATATCTATTTTGACGATACTGACCAAAACTTCCCGCTTTACTTCTACCGAATTTCCAGTTTCGCCCGAATTCCGAGCGAACTACTAGTCCAGCAAAAAAAGAAAATTCAGAAACGAATCCAGCGGATCTCTTTATCCCTATAAACAACATCTAATCAACTTTAAATAAAACTTTGACTTTTATTCAAACAATGTTTACAACGGGTACGTCAGCTCCGATTCTTCATCAGCGATATTTCGGCCCTTTTTGGCAAGGGTCCTCGTCAGGCTGTCAATCCTCTGGTTCAACTTCGGGGAAGGAAACAAACCTGTAATCAGATTACAGGTTTCGGGGAAGGAAACAAACCTGTAATCAGATTACAGGTTTCGGGGAAGGAAACAAACCTGTAATCTGATTACAGGTTTGTTTCCTTCCCCGAAGTTGAACCAGAGGATTGACAGCCTGACGAGGACCCTTGCCAAAAAGGGCCGAAATATCGCTGATGAAGAATCGTAGCTGACGTACCCGTTGTAAACATTGTTTGAATAAATGTTTCAAAGCCAGTTTGGGCTCAAAGAATATTTAACTTTGACTTAAAAAAAAAATCCGGTTACAACCGGATTCCGGACTAATTATGTGTCCGGGTAAAAAATGATTGGCATCTACAGACTCAGCGTCTCTTCTTACCCTTAAACTGTCATCTAATCAACTTCAGATTTTACTTTAAAAACAACTTTCCGGTTTTGGCCGGATTCCTGGAGAACTAGTTGTCCAGTGAGAAAATGGTTTTCACCATCGTGTTCAGCATGTCTCCTTACCCCTAAATCGAACATTTAATCAAGTTCAAATGAAACTTTTACTTTTACCCAGCTTTCCAGTTTTTGCCGGATTCCGGACGAACTACTTGTCCGGCAAGAAGATGGTTTTCACCATCGTGTTCAGCATGTCTCCTTACCACTAAATCGAACATTTAATCAACTTCAAATGAAACTTTTGCTTTTACCCAACTTTCCGGTTTTTGCCGGATTCCGGACGAACTACTTGTCCGACAAGAAAATGGTTTTCACCATCGTACTCAGCATGTCTTCTTACCCCATAATCGACTATCACATTAGCTGTTTAAAAATATTTTGTTTGTCCATTAATTTGAACCCCCTTCGAACTCGACCTGTACTTTGACCCAAAAAATCCTCCAACCAAGTTTCATAAAAATATCTCAATCCCCTCGAGAGTTATCGTGCGGAGAGACGGACAACTTTTGCGATGTCACTGGTATCCCTCCACTTACGTTTTGGGATCCCAAATCGGCACTTTTTTTTCAAGGCGACGGTCAAACTGATTGAAAAGAGCGATGATGCCGAGGTGGCTTATCGATAGACATTTAGTTACCCAGCCCGTCTTGATACTGTTGCAAATGCCATCTCAATATCCAGGGACTAACCGGCAATCGATCGCGAATGAATATAATGTTTTCTAACAGTTGCAAATCTATTTAATGATTGATTTAATCGGTCCGTTTCCTGACCACTGGCTTATTATCGTACGAAAAACTTGCGTTGAGTCTTCGCAAACGCAGCGCAAGACCTGTGCAGCTCAGAGTGAAAGACTCCACCTTCGGTCTAAAAGCAGCGTAAAGCCTGACGCCCAAAAATCTTTCCGGGTTACTACTTTTTCCCTTTCGCGCCGCTCGACGAATTCATTAATCTAATCGAAAGCGAATAGCTGAGCAAATTCTCCAGGAAACTTAGCCATTTTAATCTCAACAAACCAATTGAGACGCGACGCAAACAAAATCCGACTTGAAGTTTTAACGCCGCGGCGCGAAATTTTGGCGCGGCGAAGCATTTTTTTCCCACTAGCGACACCGAATGCGAATCCGCGTTCTGTGGGCACCAAGCTCAACCTCTTACTTACGTCCATAATATCTGGGAGGTCATCAACGAAATACTTGTGCAGTGCAGCATTTGAGGCTTCGAGACAGAGTGCGTGCTCGTTCCGAGCTTTGAGAGCCTTGATATTCGCATCGCTGAATTTGCTTCGCCGCTGAAAAAAGAGAGAGACTAATCAGTTCCACCTGGAAGACGGAAAAAGTCCTCTGACGGTTCTCACAGAATGATGGCAACAGCCGCAGCTGAGTCATACCTAGGTTAGGGATAATAATACAGGAGATCTTTCTTTCCTTATTGTGACACAGTTTTAAAGCACGCATCTACAGGACATGTGACAGGACACACGTACTTAGCAAATGCAAATACTCAGCAAATTCGTAACGAAGAGAAAAAAAATAAAAAATTGCCCCAGTAAGTAAGTAAGTAAGTAATTTATTTATGAGTAGTATATAAGTGCCGGTTCTACTCCACCCCCACCCCAATTTCAAAACCCCATTTTAACATCAATTTCTTGAATTTTAACATCCTTTTTACCAAATAATCCCCCTTTTTATAGATATTTTGATTTTCTTATTTCCCAAATAAAGGTCCTAAGAAATAGGAAATGTTACCCTTTAATAAATATAAACTACTGCAATATACACTAAAATACTACTTCTTTTTAGATTTTTAATTTTTCAATTTTTCTTTTTTATCCAAATATAATACAAATTCTGAACCACATTTCTGGTAAATGAACAAATACTCAGAGTTTTTGTTTACCCGTAAAATAGGTAGCAAAATCAGATTCTTCTTTAGACCAACTCGTTATCCATATAAACTACTACTGAGTAAACAGTTCTACATCAACATATTGGTCAGAGTTCTTATTCACCCTCATAATAGGCTGCAAAACAAGATTTTTCTTTAAAAGTAACTCATCAGCAATTGCATTATATCTCTGTGGTATAAACAAATCACAGGCTTTGTTATTATGATGAATAACAACAACCAGCTTATCACCATATTTTGTCTTAGCCATTCTCATTTTAACGATGCTATATTTCAATCCTAGAATTAGTTCTTCCTTCCTGATTGTATCATTGTATTTATTCATTTTGATTGTTGACAAGACTTCTTTTAGCGACTCCATTTATTAGCGGCTGATTTTATTTAATAAAAATCCAAACTCACAAACTCACATACATATTTTTATTAATAATATCAAGTGTAGCTTTTCTTTCATAATATATAACACAATAAACATTATATGGTACGGGTTGAGGATCATTTAAAGTTATACTAATTTCAATATCAGCAGTGGTTCCATTATAAATATTTGACTCGTGTTTAGAAACATCGAAACAAAATAGTGGATATACTTCTTTAAATTCTTCGATATTGACTACACTACCAGTATCAAACGCTAATTGCTTATAACCCATGTGTATGTATCTGTTGTAAAGATTCGAGTATGTGCATTTTTCCTCACTAAAGTCGCATTTGAGGGGTTCTTCTGGGTATTTATCCCCGTTAATTCTAACCTCTATATCCGTCAAATTCATATGATCAAACACCATATTATTCTTTTTTTGGTTGTTATGCTTTTCATTTTTCTGTAACATCACAACGATTTTCGTAGGACTATTTCTCTCAGACACAACTTTCCAGGTGTGTTCCTTATTCTGACTAACATCACTTTTATAAGTATTACAAGCTTCCCACATCAAATTATACTTTTTATCCTTTGCCAAACCCTTTTCCAATTGACTCATCATTTCAATACTAGGAGCTATAACTGGAATTTTCCAGGATAAATACTCAATGACGACTTTAAAATTAGTATTTCCATTGTTTACAATCATATTATTATCATCATTTCTTCTTAGACATATTCTGTGCGATGCACCTCTAAAAAATCGTTTGTTTCCTTTCAAGAATCCAAACATCTCTGATAATGGTAAATACATATTAACTAATTTGCTGTCTTTAGTTCTATTATATCTCTTTTCAAACCCTTTATTATAATTAGGATTAGGCTTAGAAGTGACATTCATATTTCCTGCTGTTAGTTTTCCTTCTGCAGGTACGGTAAATGAACTAGTTATAGGGTTGATATCAGTTCCTTGATTATAATCCTTGTACCAAAAATGGTTTCTAGCAGCACTTCTAGAGTAATCATCGGAGTATTCAATCAACTTTGTAACGGTAGTTGTAATACCAACATGATTAATTTTTTCAACTGGTGTATCGTTTATGACATACTCGGCGGTACTAAATAAATTAAATCCATTATTCGTCAACGTAGCGACATCAGTTGCAGCTATATTAGTTCCGTCAGCTTTTACTATCCTTACGCCTACCTCAAGATAACTTTCACTTGGATAGAACCAGGAATCTAATTTCTTTGTTACAAATTCAAACTCTGACTTATTGGATACATTCACATCTGTTTCTCGAATTTCTTTAAATTCATACTTGACCACTGTATCATCCACAAGTGGCTCATCAAATATGTTCCATTGCGGACTAATAATTTTATTTACTGCCATTTATATAAGAAGGAAATTATTCAATAAAAATCATTTCAGAATCTTTAACCCATTTCCAGTCATTAACGTTTTAATCAAGTCCTGACTTCTTTGATTTAAAATTCTTTTATTTGTACCTATAAGATCCTTCATCGATTTCTTATTTCCAATCACATCAATCAGTTCCTTCTTGTTGACATCAATCAAATCTTTTCCATATTCTATTGCTCTGTTTTTCAGCAGCTCAAATCTCGGTTTTATAATATTATTATACATTGACAATGCTCCATCTTTTATTTGTTTTGCTGACGTCTGGAATAACTGGGAATTAGCAATGTTTTTGAATATACTACCGATTCCACTTCCGTACTGCTTATTGTAAAGTAATCGCTTATTATTTAACAACATTTATAAGTAAATAATTTTATTTCAATAATCCTTTAAGCTTTTCTTAAATGCAGTACGTATCCTACGTTATCACCATTCAGATCAATCGGTCTTCCAAGCTGATCAGTTATTGTCATTCTCAACGAGTAAATAAAGTCTTTTGTGTTGATAGGAAGATATATTAATTGTCTAGGATTCTCAACAATTTGGCAACCCGGTTCAGTATTCGGAACAAATGTCCAAATGACATCTGATTTACTTTTGTTTACGATAGAACTGTTTACAAGAGAGCAGTGAATTTGAATTTTATCGACACTTCTTGTTATATTCGGAAGTTTTGTACCTTCATTGATTTTCTTAGATAGCTCACTATCCTTCTCAAAGCCTAAAATCTGACACAAGTCACTATTAAATCTAAACACATATTTTTCTTGTAATAGGATGACAAATCTCATAGATGCTGGATTGGATGAGATTACAATAGGACATTTATCTTTTGGTGTATCAAAATACTGACACAAAAAATAATTCAAACAATCATCGTTATACATCCCATTAGGAATAGTAACATTTATCCATCCCCCCTCTTCATCTTTCCTGTATTGAAATGTATTATTCCCAAATTTATCACTTATATTATGCCACGAATACCACAAAGTACACTGATTCAAACCTATTTCATAATCCCAATTACGATTCAATTCGATTGGTTGACTAAATGTTATATCAATGATACTTTCATTACCTTCAATGTTTAACAACACCATTTATTAGAAATATTTTTTATATATTGAATTGTATTCTCTCTTGTTTAAGAATTTATTTCGCATTAACGAATCCAAAATATCAATAGCTTCATTCCTCACCTCATCAGATGTATTCCCGTTCACTCTACTACCTATCAAAGTGTACAATTTTTTAATCATTTCATCACAATTCATAAATATTCCAGTTCCTTGCTGTTTGACTAATCCCCAATTATTTTGAATGGTTCTTAACCTATCCTTGTAAACTCTTATAAATTCAATAATTTGATCATGGTTAGAGTAACCTTTACTCTTTGTCCCACCATAACTTTTACTTATAGTTGTTAAATGATTCATAGCCTCCTCTATATCCATAGGATTACTAATGTAATACATAGGTATTTTAAAATAAGGATCATTGTCATCCCAGGATTCTGCATGTTTTGAATTAATCTGATTTAAAAACTCTTGGGTAATACCTTTATTCATTTCAATGGATAATGGGGGTAAAGCGGGAGTTGGTTCTAAAGCAGGAGTTGGCGCTCTACTCGATTCCTTTGAACTCGATTCCTCTGAAGTTTTAAATGCATTACCTAATCTTTGAAACCGTCTGCTTGAATTTTCATCATTCTTTTGTAATTTCTTCATGATCGCTTCAGTGTAATCTTTTTGTGTCTTCATGTTTTCTTTTTGTGCCATAACAACTGGAGTGTTTAATTCTGAAGCATATTCCCGAAACCCTGCTTTCTCCATCTCGTATTGTTGAACTTTTTTTCTTTGAATTTCTCTGTTCTTAACTATACCTGATAACATATCACTCACGCGTCTTGAATCCATTTATATACAAGTAATTTTATTTCATAATAAATTTTGAAAGTTCTTTTTCATAAAACCCTCCTTGAATTAATTCCCCACTTTTGTCAGATATTTCATAAGTAATGGGAATGGTAGGTCTAATGGTTGCTATCTGAAATACTTCATTCGTATAATTCGGTAAATATCCTTTATCAAAAATACTCTTTTCTTTTTTTATTCTGACTAAATCTCCTACATTGTAATTTCCTGTGATTGTGTAGTCATCTGCTGGAGGAAACAAAGCATTGTAAACCTTTTTCTGATTTACCTTTTTACTAGCATCTACTGGTTTCATTTTTATTGAACGATGATAAGAGTTATTATAATTACTAACAAATAAAGGTAAAATATCAATCCATTTACTAGTGTTATTGTGAGTGAAATATTTCCATAACTTTTCTTTCAACGTTCTATTGAATCGTTCAACGATTTGCGCTTTCAATTCACTTTCAGATGCAAACCAGTGTATGTCGTTATTTTTCAAAAATGTTTGAACATTTCGCATTACAAATTCTTTACCTTTATCAGTTTGTAGTTTCTTAGGAATTCTTTCTTTAAAGATATGACTGAATGCCTTGATTATTTCAGCACCCGTTTTATCTTTCAAAGGGACACACCAAGCATATTTACTAAAGCAATCAATAATAGTCAAGATGTAATTTGTTTTATTATTTTCTTTTTTATATTTCTGCATGTCAACTAAATCAGCTTGCCATTGCTCGTCTACATGGTGAACATACACTCGTCTCCTTTCAAAATTCTGATAGGAAGGTTTGTGTAACGTATATACATTCTCATTTTGCAACACATTTTTTATTTTATCTTTAGAAATGTTCACTCCATTTTCTTTTAATTTTCTATGAATATCATCCACACCTGAATAATTAGAATAATACGTATTTAAAATATCTTTTTCTGCGTCGAGGTTTTTTTTAAAAACAGATTTTTCCTTGAACCACAGATAACGCAATTACCTTTCACCATTGGAACATTATTTTTCTGTGACACTGCTTTAAACATTGATTCAGTGTCAGTTTTCTTTTTACATTTCATACAATAAATCTCCATTTATTAGAAAACAATTTTTATAAACAAAAAGACGAGAGATGAATAAACTAAGAACTGCGCTTAATGTAGGAAATACAATGCAATCCACAGTTTAATTCATCTATATTCTGAACGGCAAGATTTTCATAAGCTATTTTTTTCTTTGAAGTTTTTAGGTATTTAATTATTTCTTTTCCTGGGGGTATACCGAAAGAATCAAAAAATTCTACATAAGGATTATCAGGTAGATTACAGTACGCCACCCAGTGAGTTCCAGGCATTCCGAGTTTATCATAATTAACTACACCACATTCTATACTATTTATCTGTTTGGGTAGCGTATCTATAGAGAAAACACCTCTAAAATGTGGTATACTCTCTAATGCATCCATAATATCAAAATTGGTTAGAGGTCCTACTTTACTTTTGCTTCTTTTTTGATGTCCCCGTTTTTTGACTTCCTAGGCCTTCCCCGTACACCATGACCTACAACTTTTTGTGTTCCAGGAAGTGTAAGCGCACCACCTGTGTTGACATCATCGGTTTCCTTCTTAGGCCTTCCACGTCCCACAACTTTTTGTGTTCCAGGAAGTGTAAGCGCCCCACCTGTGTTGGTTATGTTATCCACCAATTTCTTACCAGCGAATGTACCCAAAGCAGCAGCTCCGCTTGTTAAAGCTGCCTTACCAAGGGCTACTGCTAACGGTATTAAGAATGGAAGTAATCCACCCTTTTGAATCGCTTCTTTCATCTGTTTGTATGATACATCAATATCACAGCCCTTATTATTCATTTTACATGTTTCAATTTTATCAATTTGTCGTTTACTTAATAGTAACTTGACTGGTTCTCGTTCATTTTGCCTACTATGACTAACACGTATCTGGCATTTTTGTTTAGCACCAAAACATTTCTTCAGCTTTCCTTTCTGAAGCTTTGACAAATAAACTATATACTCCATTGTCTCAACCATTTATTAGAAAATTAATTTATCATATAAATTTTATTTCTTTAGTTTAGTTTTCATAAAGTCTTCTGTTTTCGTAACAAAATCTTGATCAACAGGTTTTTGCTCTAAAAGCCTTTTTAAAATGTTTACGACTGCTCTTTCAATACCATTGATATGGACTTCATGGTCAAAATCATTTTTCCTAAGGTCAAGAACCTTTTTGTCAATGCTTTTGCTAAGGTCAAGAGTCTTTTTGTCAATGATTTTCCTAAGGTCACCAATCTTTGTTTCAATACTTTTGCTAAGGGTTTGTTGGTTAAGAAGCTTTTCGTCATATTTTAAAAGGTCTGTTGTTAACCTATCTAAATTAAAAGCATCCTTTTTGTTTCTAGGGTCTTGAACATTTGTGATTACTTTATCCCCAGCATCAATTTCTGTTTCAGTGGCTTTAATTGTTTGTTTTACAAATAATCCTTTATCTTTGATCCTTATCAATGCATTATCAGGAGAATCATCTACCGCAGTTAATCTGTTGATATCTTCGCTAAAATATTGATTGGTTTGCACTTGTCCCGCAGTCATCTGTTCTTTAAATTGATTCAAAATCACAGTCACAGATCTTAAGCTAATAGCATCCTTATCTGTTTTCGCATCACCTAAATTTATAATTCGTCTATCGTGTAGGTTAATGTTACCATTTTCGTCAGTAACTTTCGATTCGTTAGCAACCTTTTTTCCAACACTACCAAATTTATTCATTTATTATAGAAATAAATTATCCGGTAAATTTTTCAAAGTTTTTCCTGTACTTCAGGGTCTTATCTTTTGTTTTTAAATCTATGAAGAAAAACCCATAGCCCTTGGTTGCAGCCTCGAATTGTTTGAGAAATTTTTCATTGTCTATACTGGATACATGGCTTTGTCTAATTAATTTTACTTCTTTTGGATTAGAACACTGAAAGAATGCAAAATAATTACACTGAAGTCTTACCACCTTTGGCGTTTTATGATAGCTCTGAGACAAGTAAACAATTGAAGCATTTTTCTTTCTTCCTCTTATGAATAAATCTTCTATTTTCTTCTGGTCTTTTTCAGTTACAAAATCGTCAAAGATAATCAAGTTCTGATAATTGGGGTCTAGGTCGTCAACATCGATAATATCATTAAGGTCATTACTTACGGTTAAAATATTCGTTTTACATTTTAATTCCAAGGTGGTTAAATTGTCTATAAGGTCTTTATATTTGTCTTCTTCAAGATCTTTTGCATACAAGTATATTCGGTTGAAACAGATGTATTCATAAATTAAATTCAAGAGTAAATTGGTTTTTCCTGTTCCTGAACTTCCACAAATTAATAATCTAAATGGCCACTGAGGTGCAAGTTCGTGTTTGTTCTGATAGTTATTCTTTTCGCTAAAATCATACACTTTTATTGGTGCCTTTTCATTCATTTATTTAGGAAGAATTTTTCATTATAAGATTTACTGAAATAGGTACTTGAATTTTTTAACTAGGTACTTGAATTTTTTAACTAGGTACTTGAATTTTGAAGTAGGTAGTGGACTTTTTTAACTAGGTAGTTGATTTTTTTAACTAGGTAGTTGACTTTTTTAACTAGGTACTTGAAATTGTTAACTAGGTACTTGAATTTTTATTGTTTGTATCCTAATGGAAATGTTGTGAATTTATCACTAGACACAATCCTTTTATCGTCTTTAGGATCCAACGCTTTTTTATTCTGTTCTTCTAGAAACATGTTGTGTTTGTATGACCTTAAGTTGTACTGGGTTACTGAAAGGTCTCCAACGTTTCCAAATAGAACATCCTTATAGTTTTGAATCGTAATCTTATCTTTCACTATATTTGTTTTTATTCCTTTTAGTTTTTTGTTTGCTTTTGAAGGGTCTTGGTTGTCCTTCAAATATGCATATACTTTTGATCGTAATCCAACAAATTGGGTCATAATTTGTCCTGCTAGTTCATCTTTCATCATTCCTATCACTTTCTTATTTACACTAGGAAACCCGTATGGATTATCTTTCGCATAATCAGATGTATCGAACCTCTCGTTCAAATCTTGTTTGATATCTTCATAGAAATCCTCAGTTCTTATGTCATATATGAACGAATCGGTATCCATATAACATAAATCTATTTTATCCTCATATTTAGGTTTCATATAATCATAATGGAATTCATACATCAAGAGCTTGGATAGTTCCAGTACAGCAAAACCGATATACATTGGTTTGTCTAGTTTTATCTTTTCCTTCGACATTCTTGCTACAGAAAAGTTTTCACTGAAAATAATTTCAGATTTAAAGTTGGGTTTCTTTATTATTTTTTCTCTTGTTTTATCATCAGTTATTATTTCCATATCAGCTCGTTTCCTTACGTTCTCCATGGTTTTTCCAAAGCAAGCGTTATTCATCAGTTTAAAAAAGTCCTTTTCAAAATCGTTAGTACCTTTAGTTCTTAGTGCTGTGTTGTGGTCTATGTATCCTTTTAAGTAAGCACTCTCAGTGAATCCTAGTATTCTATGTACTTTTTTCAGTATCAGACCTTTTTGTAAATAGAATTCTAGGTTTCTGTGATGAACTACGTAGTTATTTTTATCCAGTAAGGTCGTACATAGTTTTCCATTGAAATGTTCTGGTGCTAATGGCAGATCTTTATGTAACTTGTGTAACTCTCTAGGATAATCTAAATCAACTTCATAAATTGCCCCCACATTTTCCAAATTCATTTCTGTTTGAACATGATTTTTTAATAGTTGATAATAATCTAAAGAATTAATTTCAGTGTTCTCTTTCATTTCATCAGGTACTGGAATGAATTTAAAATCATTCGCTGGTAATTTTTGTGACATCGCCCACCCATATAAATTATTCTTATCGAAATACATTAAATAGTTGGATGGTTTATTGTTATCATAACTGCTCATATATTTATTATTTGCTTTAGCGTATCTTTTTATACATTGAGATACACCACCTCTTATTCCCTTTTCAACGAATGTATACATGTCTTCCTTCGAGAATAACGGTAGTTCTACTTTCGAATGCTTTAGGAAAGAATCCCATGTTAGTCCTGGAGCTGAGAAGTAATGTAGTGGATCCAAGTCATAATTATGTATACATACATTTCTGAAATTCTCTACAACATCAGACAATATTAACACATCACTTTTTAGGTACAACTTGGTATAATCAAGTAATGTTTCACAATTAAACTGCTCCCATATAGAGACCGCTCTCTTATAGTCACTTTTGCTGATACCTTTTCCTGTTAATCTAGAATAAAAGCTTTCTATGGGTGGTAACTTTGTACAATCCATTTTACTGAAACTGTCTACGAATTCATAAGGATACACCCCTTTTTTAATTATTTCTTTGAACTCTTCATCGTTTTTGAAACTATTCGATGTGTACTTGAAATTCTCCCTTAGATGATTACAGGATACTTTACAGTCACATTTGGCTAAATTTGCTGATAGCTTGTCCAACGATGAAGCCATGAACCTGATGGAATCTATGAATCTGATTTCATATTTTATTTCCGTATCCTGTCTTGGAATACTTATTGATTTTGAGAATGATATGAAACTTTCTGCTGATTCAAATATTCCGTTATCAGGTATCAACTCCTTCACAAATAGATGGGAATCATACTTTGATAAATTATGCATCACTACAGGGATATGCTTGGGAATTCTGTATTTCATATTACATTCTGCATGAGTAAAACCCCTATTTTTACCAGTCATGTGGTCGTGATCAAAGTGGGGATTTTCAGTGATTTCAGTCCTACAGATATGGCAGGTCTTATCCATAAGTGTGTTCCATTTTTCTGCAATTTCTACATCTGTATAAGTGTGTTTTCTTTGTCTGTTTTCATATTTGTTTGCTATATCTGTACACACTTTTGTTACTGTGGTTACAAAATGCTGAGCAGCGTCTTCCCCGAAATAGCAATAATATTTATTTTGCTTCGTATCAAACGAGCAACAGACTTGAAAACCGTATGCAAAAGGTTTCTGTTCAGCTACTTTTATTGTTTTCTTTCCGTTTACCTGGTTGTATTCTTCGTTGTAAGACTCAAAGTCCGCTATTATACAATAAGGTACTTTCATCTGTTTTGCAATATTTTTATAGTGTATACTTGAACCTTCAGGAGGCATTATGATATCAGGGTCTTCACAATTATTTTTAAGTTCATGTTTTTCAAATTGTTCTTGTTTCGAAAAATGTCTTCCGCAAAAAGTGCAGAGGTATATCTTTTTTTGTCTTGTAGATATTTCAGAACCAACTAGTCTGCTCAGATTCTTTACTAGCACATAGTGATTATCAAAATATAGTAAATTAATGATATGTTTTGCTGTTTTCCCATTAATTGTACTTTTTAATATATGACTTCTGATTATTTTCTCTTTATCAATTTGGAATAAGCAAATCTTAATGTTGTATTTATTTTCAAATTTGTGGATATCTTTTGTATCCATCGGGAAGTTGGTAACCCCTTTGAAATCAAATTCATGCTCATATTTTTTATATTTTGAAGTTCTTTCTGCATGATCTTTAGCTGGGTACAAATGTGCTAAGATTGACCAAACAAAGCATTTTTGATCCTTATTTTCAATATTCAGACAAGCTTTTTTATTTTTTACGAAATCTGGCAGTATCTTAAACGTTCCTCCCATATGAGATTCGATTCGAGTCATCCTATAATCAATTCCTTCATACCGACTAAATTGTAGCCCCGACCGAGGGGTATTACTTAAAGAACTCAGTCTCTTGTTATTATCATCCAAATGACTATGAGTAAGTATGCTATTTTTATTTAAAATCCAAGAAGTACTGTTATAAAATACTACAACTTCTTCATCATTTTCCTGTCTATAGAATATAACCCTGGTCACAAATTGAACTCTGTAATGATTTATTTCGTTCATTCTTCGGAGTAAATCATTAAAAACAAAAGCAATAAGAGTATATTCATCTCTTCCATTGCTTTCAATTGAAACGTTTACGGTATACAAATTTTCAATTTCCCTAGAAATTGTAGTCTGCTGTTCTTCTTCCGTTCTAAATAAATGATCCGGAATTATTTTTTCTTCTTTAATTTTTTTCTTATTTATGAAGAGAGTTGATAAATCGATTGCTTTGTGTCTATTTTTATCACCTCTTTCTGTTTGATCTCTTATGATATCTCTATTTTTATCAATAGTTTCTTTCTGCTTATTAATTATCCTACCATAGTAATCCGTAACACGTTTTGAAACTTCATCTCGGTTACCGCGAGTGGGTAGGCTTTTGTTTTTTAGAAACCTTTTTAATTCACTTGTATCCTTTTCGAGTATCCTTTTCTCCTCTTTTTTTATATTTCCAATAGCAATATTATTTTCTTTGATTTCATCTTCCAAAATCTTCCTTAATGCTGACTCTGGTGTATAAATAGATGGTCTGTTTTTGTTCTGAATCCTTTCGTTTCTACGCCGAATATTAATTGTATCTTCCGCGAGCAAAATATTCCTATTAAGTTGCTTTATAATCTTATCCGTTATTTCATGTTTCTTAGCTCCATTTGTTTTGATTTTATTAATTTTCGCATAAGTCCGCAGCTCATTATATGTGTAATTCGGTAATCTTTGTATAAGCGATTTGTTGTTAAATATAACCTTTTTACAAAGCTGAATAACCTCTGCAACATTCATCATTTAATAGGGGAATATTTTTATTAATGAATTTCTCCTGACTGCGTTTTCTCAGCCGTAAAGAAAAGCACTGGTATCAATGTTCGTTTCATGGAGCACGCGCTACCTCTTTGTCTCCGGCTTGTCACAGAGAGCACAGATTTTCGAGACGGTTAATTTGTTTTTGTTTAGCGGAGCATATGCCACCTAGATTTGTCTCCGACTGATCAAGAAGTGTTTTGCATTTCACGGAGTAAGCTACAGTTTCCTAGGTGGCGGGTGTGTTCCGAATCGTGAAGCAATCGAATAATTTTTGAAACAATTTTATTTTGCTCTAAATGGAAGAATTAGAAAAGATGATGTTTATTCATAGAAGGAGTTACAAGTATTACAATCTTATAAGTAATAGCTTACTTTTATCCAAATTCCTATTTTCAGCTGCAGGAATGTCTGCGTTTCTAGTGCTGCCTTTAGCTTCTTTAAGTTTGGGTGCTGTTATCATTGAAGTAATCGAAAAACATCTAAATATTGCAGAGAGAAAGTCAGAGCATAAAACCGCTTATAATTTTTACACTGAATTGTCAGTGATGTTAAAATGCGGACAATTAACGGTTGAAGAGGTCATTCAACGCGAAGGGGAAATGCGTAAAACATTTAAATTCTTTCCTCGCGAAAAATATATGAAGCAGGTTCGCTTAAACGGTTATAAATATTGTAAGAATGAATCTATAGCTCAATAGAATGGTTCACAAGTTTGAAACACTCGCCTCTTTTCATACATCATCCACCATCTGGCAAACCAACATTCAGACATCATTTCGCAAACCACGCGGAATAATGCAATCCTTTGCGCCAGACGCAATGATTATGAATCAGACGTCCGCTTAGCAACCAAGATTGTGACGCATTAACCTTATTGAGTTCTGTACAGAACTCAAATAGATCACGGAGAGTTGAGTTCTGCGCAGAACTCAAATCTCCACCTCCAGCCAGCCGCTGACGAATCAGTTTCAACTCAGCTCTTGAGCGCTCAAGATATGTGCTAGGATTGGCGCAAATCTTATCCGCAAAGCTTGTTTGTTCATCACGCTGGAAACTTGTTTTTGAGGGATGTGCTACTCTACCAATAATTATAAGTTTTGGATTTTTATTAAATAAAATCAGCCGCTAATAAATGGAGTCGCTAAAAGAAGTCTTGTCAACAATCAAAATGAATAAATACAATGATACAATCAGGAAGGAAGAACTAATTCTAGGATTGAAATATAGCATCGTTAAAATGAGAATGGCTAAGACAAAATATGGTGATAAGCTGGTTGTTGTTATTCATCATAATAACAAAGCCTGTGATTTGTTTATACCACAGAGATATAATGCAATTGCTGATGAGTTACTTTTAAAGAAAAATCTTGTTTTGCAGCCTATTATGAGGGTGAATAAGAACTCTGACCAATATGTTGATGTAGAACTGTTTACTCAGTAGTAGTTTATATGGATAACGAGTTGGTCTAAAGAAGAATCTGATTTTGCTACCTATTTTACGGGTAAACAAAAACTCTGAGTATTTGTTCATTTACCAGAAATGTGGTTCAGAATTTGTATTATATTTGGATAAAAAAGAAAAATTGAAAAATTAAAAATCTAAAAAGAAGTAGTATTTTAGTGTATATTGCAGTAGTTTATATTTATTAAAGGGTAACATTTCCTATTTCTTAGGACCTTTATTTGGGAAATAAGAAAATCAAAATATCTATAAAAAGGGGGATTATTTGGTAAAAAGGATGTTAAAATTCAAGAAATTGATGTTAAAATGGGGTTTTGAAATTGGGGTGGGGGTGGAGTAGAACCGGCACTTATATACTACTTTTATGACCCGCCATTTTGAAAAAGCGGAGTAAATGAAGAAAACAAATAAAACACATAAACACACAGAAAAAGACATTTAATTTTCAATCTTCGGCCAGAAAGCAGTGGATAACGTCGTGCTCGTGCTGGTCAAGTTCAAAATTCCTTTACATAAGCATTCCTTTACATAATCTTCTATACAATGTCAGTACAATTTTGGTTTCTCGCAACAATTGCTCGAGTTTTCACTGCGTAGACTCAGCGTGACATAGTAGTCCGCAAAGAGCGCCACCGGGTTTCATTTGACACAAATAAAGCGGCGAAATTAGAAACAGAGCTACTGACTGAACAGGCTTCCACGCTGTTTTGAATTTCGCTGCCTCGTTTGTGGTTCTTTATAGGCCAAAAAGCCGGATACGTACATCGGCGCGGAGAATGGTGCTGTACGATTTTCGTTCTTGGCACAAAAAGTTGATCTTCAAGCCTTCTGCAGCTTTCAAGCCCCCCCCCCCCCCCCCAACGATAATCAGGATCCCTCAATTCGCCCACGAACTGAAGCACTAGCGCCAGATTTGCAAAGGTCGACCCAGAAAACAAGATCGGGTTCTCACAGCAGGAAAAGTCGTGTGGGCAGTTGATTCCCAAATTTCAGGCATACTATCCATCCATTCCCTTACAGATCCATGAAACTCGAACAGAAATTTATTTAAATTTCCCCGATCCCAGATCTGCATGCTTGATGAGTTCTGATTTCCTCTAGACTAATTAGAATTCTCGGAAGCATCTTAATTAAGCAAATCAATGATAATATCTTCTAGAGAATCTACACACAAGAATAAGCAGCCTGATCTAAAGGCTAACTCAGGTAACTAACAAGCAGCCTACTCAGCATCATCTCTAGAAAATAACTGACAAACCAATGGTGCGTTAACTAAATCTGCGGCCGATTGGTGCGGCCACGACCGCTGTAGACTAGTAGGCCTACGAACAATCATTATTGTAATACGGTTAATTTCTAATGCTATCATTATTAAATGAATGAATGAAATGATTGATTGCCCACCAAATTTGGCCACTAGGTCCAATGAGTAGAGAACAGTATCACAATACAACACAGCTTGTTACAAGACAACATTTACCTAACAGATATCAACATATAACTTTTCTTCAACAGGTTTACAATGCATATCTTCCTATGTCCCACAGGAAGGTTATGACAATTACTTGTGTGGAGGTTGATACAATATCCCATCGCCCTCCAGAGAGGCGGATACGAAGCCGTATCATCCTCCGCAGATGTTCACAGAACACTTTTCCTCAAATACTGAAAAGCAGAAGCTGTTCTCAAAAAAAAATTACTTTCAGTGAAAAAAGCCAACCAGCCTAGGCCCTAGGTACACGGTCACACCTTGTCACAATCAGATTTCCACTGAAAATACAAATTATCAACTGAAACAACATCTTACTATCTCTTGCTTCCGAAAGCTACTTATTCAGCACTGATCACTGGCTTTTCTCTCTATTTTCGCAAGAGCCAACACGTGCCTTTTTTAAGGTTACCGCTTTTCTCTGACGGAACCTGTGACTCATGGCAGCAAATGGTACTAGTAGAGGAATAGTTTTACTGACAACACAATCGAGGATCCGATAAATAATACAGCAAAAATAACGCTTGCGAGGATGTGCTATGAAATAACAGTGATATTCTGGCTCCTCAACTTTTTTGCTACATTATTATGGGACTAGCCTTCCGGCCAAGCGCGATATGCTGATCACTTTTCCGTCTGTCTGTCTGTTGGTCGGTCGGTCCGGTGATCGAGTTTGGGTACTTCCAGATGTGCCAGGACGATGAAACTTGGCAGGCATATCAGGGACCCGTCCAAACTAACTTGGAAATAGCCACTTCCCCGATCCTACCATCGTAGGGTGCACGGAGGGGGAATCCGAAATCTTGAGGTATGTATAACTTTGGAACAGGCGATCGGATCTTATGAAACTTGATATTTGGAAAGACCTTGTGTCTCTGATGTCCCCTTTGAAGTCCGGACCGGATCCGATGAATGTGGGGGGGGGGGGGGGTCGGAGGGGAGCCGGAAATCTTGTGACACGCTTAGAGTGGAGCGAACGGGATGACATTTGGTGGGAAGAAAAAGCACAAGCACTAGATACATCAGTGACATAACTGGACCGGATTTTGGGCACTGTGGGGGAGTTGTATGGGGTTCTGGAATTCCGGTGATACGTAGTTAAGGTACTTCCAGGTGGACTGGGACAATCAAACTTGACAGGGGTATCAGGTACCGGACCAAACTGACTCAGAAATATTCGACAATTCGACTACCCTGGGGAGGGAGAGGAAATCCGAAATATTGAAGCATGTGTAACTTTTGGAAGGGGGGTCGGATCTGAAGGAAACTTGATAAATGGAAAAAAACACGTGTCTCACATATCTCGTCTCACATCTGGACCGGGTCTAACGACTGTGGAGGGAGTTGTGGGAGGGGTACCGGAAATATCGTGACGAGCTCACAGTGGAGATATCGTGATGAAAGTTGAAGTCGAAGAACAAGCAAATATACTGGCGACAGCGGTGTGGGTGGCTGGAGAGGGGATCTTGTTATGGCACTTGCAGCTTTGGTCAAGTGCCATATATCGATCGTTTTTCGGTCGGTCTGTCTGTCCGTCGACTGTTCTCGAGTTAGGGTACTTCCAGAAGGTCTTAAGACGATGAGACTTGGCAGGGCCCGGCCAAACTAACTTGGAAATAGTCACTTCCCCGGTCCAACCACCGTGGGGGGAGGGAAGGGGAATCCGGAATCTTGAGATATGTATAACTTTGGAACGGGTGATCGTTAAAACTTGTGGGTTTTCCCACAAGTTCGTATTTCCAACTTGAGAGGTTTTGAGCCTGACGAGGACCCTTGCCAAGAAGGGCCAATGAATACTTAATATCTATAAAACCATATTTATTTGGGAATATTCAACGATCTATGAAGAATAGACGCATGGCCCAGTAAGCCACCATGTGGCCGTATGCCTGTTCATATCTACACCTCCCCCCTACTAGACGGTTTGGCGCATACATTTGTGTTCACTTCTGACGGTGCGAATTTTATTAGAGCTGTATTTGTCTATATAGCTCTAATAAAATTCAGCTGACGTATCCGTTTTGCACTGTCAAATATGATTCGCAGTCAGCCTGAATTGAAGCAATATTTATTGCGCTCACTGCATCTCTGATACGTTACAAAAGACAATTCGAAAGGTAAAACTTAGCCTACTTCCACAATGAGAACGACACCAACATGCGCTCTCTTTCAGACTCACTCAGAGTTCATGAAGATCAAAGTACTAAATTCGAAAACAAATTAATTAAAAACCCAGTCTACTACTGGAATAAAATTTATCAAAGTTCAAGTGTATATGCGTGTAAACCTGAAGACCAGAGATGAGATGTTTCAGTTTATAACTCCTGATTATTTGGTTTGTCCATATTTAATGTTTTCGTTTAGATTTTTTTCCATTGCACTCCGTACTTTTTCTTTGTTGACATGACGGTTGAGAAATAAATAAATAGATGGAGGCTACTGGTTGACCATATCGATCTTCCCAAAACATGTTTTGTAGCACAAATGAGACAACGCATCGCAGAAACCCTCATTTTCGTTTTTCAGCCAAACTGTCCCAGTCTTGTCAACCTCAGACCACATCACAAAAAAATGTCAGCCACAATATCAGAAAAAGGGCTGCTAGGCCAGATATGTGGCTCAGATGACATGCAACATACGCCCAAAAGATACAACTGTCATTTAAATGAGATGCGTGTCAAACAAGCTCCAGCCCCAAGCCATCATCGCAAAAACAGAACACATGGTTTCATTATCTACTGTGTGTTTTTGCAATAAATGCTCAGGAAGTAACAGAAGTTAAAGATTTATCTTACACGGACGGTGACATGCATGATACCCAAGAAGTCGGATGGGAAACAAACAATGAACAGTGAACTCCGTTACGACATGAATGCCACGGTAATAAGACCAAAGGTTTCGATGAGATCCCAAAAATGGAATACTTCTTGATCCAGACAGTAGGGTTTTGTAGATTTCCTTTCTTCGCCAGATCCGTCAGCAAATCACTATTTACCCATGATAAACGCTTGAAAATGTCGAGAAAAGGTACCCTGTGGTATTAATGGTATTTGATGGTGCAAACGGATACGTCAGCTGAATTTTTATTGGAGCTATATTTCGGCCCTTCTTGTCAAGGGTCCTCTTCAGGCTCAATACCGCTCAAGTTGGAAAAACGAACTTGTGGGAAACACCACAAGATCCCACAAGTTCGTTTTTCCAACTTGAGCGGTATTGAGTCTGAAGAGGACCCTTGCCAAGAAGGGCCGATATATAGCTCCAATAAAAATTCAGCTGACGTATCCGTTTGCACCATCAAATATGATTCGCAGTCAGCTTGGGCTGAAGGAATATGTACCCTAATGGTGTTTTTTTTCACGGATTACGGACAACCGCTGAGAAAACCAAGTTCATATCTGTTTAGACTACCCCTATATATACCTCTAACGGGCTTTTGAGAAATCTTTTATTTACTTAATTGGACTAATATATATTGGCGGATCTATCACTGAAAGCTCTCGAATCACTTAAAGATTTCAATTCCCAAATGGAATTTTCATTCCATTTCATTCCAGAGAATGTCGGTTCCGATTCGGTTGCGTTTTTAACTATTTTCCCCACCTATGGGGTAAGAAGCCTAGCAAGTAGCAACTCAAAACCTTCACTAAGTTTATGCAAGCACAAGTAAAAGATCTAGCGACTCCAAGAAGAGATCCTCAGAGCGAACCGCGAACCTTAATAGACTATAAAAAAAAAAAATCTTGCAGGATTTGCTACTGGGATTAATGTTGTCTTTACTGAGATAAGATTATGTTTAACTCGGGTTAATCTTATCCCATAGAGATAAGATTAATCCCAGTAGCAAATACTGCAGTTAACTTTAATCCGTACTCGGAGAACTGGGATTAATCTTGTCTTTACTGAGATAAGATTATGTTTAACTCGGGTTAATCTTATCCCATAGAGATAAGAGTAATCCCAGTAGCAAATACTGCAGTTAACTTTAATCCGTATTCGGAGAAACTTTTTACAGTGTACCTCAGTTCTAAGGCTTCTAGCAATTGAGCCACGCTAGTCTGTTTGTCGGAGAGAATTGTCAGGTTTATAATGTAGTCGACTACCACTCAAGACAGTGTGCTAGATTAAACCCTGTAGGGGCCCCTCAGCACCCAAAATTTCCGGGTCCGGATCGCAAATTATCTCACTGTAGTGTGAACATCGGCCACTACTGCAAATTACACGTAAGTAGTTTCCATTTCTTTGTCAGGATCAAAGCACTGTTATACTGGATCCGGCGTCGCGGGGCTTCTGAAAGAAACAGGGCCCATAGCCAAGTGCCCACTTTGCCGATTTGCCAGAACGGGTCGCGGCTACCAAGCCTACACTACCATTAGTGTTTCTCTGATTTCTAAAAAGAAAAATTCCAGCGGATTCCAGCGGATGCGGCAGTTCGCCATTTTTCCTTACCTTCTGGATTTCCTTCTCCATAACTTTGTGCTTCTTAGACTTCTCGAGTTTTTCCTTTGTCATAGACGCTTCTAGCTTTGCTTTCTGGGATTCGGCGGCTCTAAGTTTCGCCACAGTGGCACGCCACTCGGCGGCGTAGGATTGGCGGGTTTTCAAACCTGTCTGCAGCTCGTGAAGAACTTTGAGGAGCTCTTCATGTGTTTCTTGGCTGATCTCGCGACACTGAAAAAATACTTTTCTTTAGAGGATAGCCTTTCGGTGATGTTTTCTCAGAAAATAGAAAGAGTGCAGAGATATAATGAGCTTGAGTAGTCGTACAAAACATATGACTCCTTAGATTCTTTATCAACGCTTCACACCAAAGGGTTCACCTTTCGGAATCCCGGCTAATACTCTATATAGCTAAGCCCAAAACACGCCAGTGATCCTCGGGAAGAACGAGAAAACGTAGCACTAACGACTCAAACTCAACAGCTCAATCCTGTGTTAACCAATCACGGCGATGTTTGGGAGCAGCTGTGATACCGCTTCCGGCTCTTCCGCTAGGTACAGGGCGATTTTGCATCGGCAAGAAGAGTTAGTCATCAAGAGTATACCTCGTGTCCGTGCAGCGGAGATCGAGATTCGCGCGGGGGTACCCGCCGCCGCGCAATCGAAAATAAACCTCGTCCAGTATATAATATGACACAAAATGGAAAAGACAGCTAGGATATTCTTCAGCGATATTCCGGCCCTTCTTGGCAAGGGTCCTCTTCAGGCTATAGCTGGAAGAAGGGAACCGGCAATCAGTATCAATCCCGTGTCAAGTTATTTCCGCGTCCTCCAGCGAATCGCCTGCGCTCGAAACTTTACCTTAAAGCACCCCTCGCAATGCTTACTGTTTACGCTCCAGTACTCTAAAATATTTGAAAACTGTAGAACTAGGCTCTGCTTTTAACAAATTATCCACGGTTTTGGCTGTTTAAGCCTATGCCAAGTCCACTGACTCCTAGCAAAATTCGGATAACCAATTCGACGCATCAATAGCATGATACGCATACAATCCTCTGGAGCATAATGCGCACGGAATAATGCGCGTGGTCGAAACTTTACCTTAAAGCACCCCTCGCACTGCTTACTGTTTACGTTCCAATATTCAAAATTATTTGAACACTGTAGAACTAGGCTCTACTTTTAACAAATTATCCACGGTTTTGGCTGTTTAAGCCTATGCCGGGCCCACTGACTTCTAGCAAAATTCGGATAACCAGTTCTACGCATCAATAGCATGATACGCATACACTCGTCTGGAGCATAATGCGCACGGAAAACAGTGAATCGTGGCAAGTGCAAAGATTAGTGAGGTGTCGTTAGCTAGATTAGAATGTAACATATGAAATTTGGTTCTCCGGGGTTTGAGAATTAATAAATGCAATTACCGAAGTAGGTTGCACTGGCAGTATACGTACGGTGTGTCTTTTAATGTGAAATGATTTTTACTGTCAGCCTTGGAAACTGGGTCGGGGGATACAACTCGGCCTCACGAGAATCTACGATAAATCCCCCTAAAATGCACGGATGATCCTAACTACCACAGGCCGTGATTTTTGGAATGAAGACGCAACACACTGGGTATGCCAATAGTCTGGAATAGTCAGCCGATCAGGCTACACCAAATGGTACCCAGATCGCCTTAAAAAGGAGATTTAAATGTTACTCTATGAATTACGACCAGATCAACAATCTTTCACTGGGTTAGGGTGTCCCAGAATTTGACATTGCCTAACTGGCGTTTAGCGAAAGTTGCGTTCTTGTTTGGCTTTCGTCTTTCTCTTTTCGTCTTAAGCCTTTTTAAGCATTTTCTCGTTTTTCTAAGTCGCAGTACTTTCGGACGGCTTCTTACTGAACAAACACAGACAAACACATACTGCTTATCACTTTGCTTCCAATCCATCTCCGCTGAATTCTAGAGTAAGCTAGTAAAAATGGTGAGGCAAAAGCAAAACGGAAAGCGTAAGGTCAGCGACCAAATTTGTATTTTCAGGCATTTGCATTTTAAAGTCGTCGTTTCTTTTCAACAAACTCGGGAAACTGACAAACAGCGCTTAGGACTATGTTACGAAAATGTTAAAAAAAAGTAAAAAGCCGTCGAAACGGCGACTGAAAGGCCAAGAAAGATGGTATACCCAAGGTTTGGCATGACCTATCCCAAAATCAAGCATTTCTGGCAGACAAATTTTATCGATGTGAAAGAATAAATCTTTATCTCTTTTTTTGTCAATGTAGTACTAAGTGATTCTATTATGGTTTCCAAGAATTCCCTGGCAATTTGTATGCCGAACTCTTACAGTGAACGAAGTTTTAGACGAGCTTTGCAGAGACCAATAGCATATTTTATGCATTGTGTTATGACTATAACTGAAAATAGGAGATTGATTTTCTGATTTTATATCTATATATATATGTATATCACATGTATATAAAAGATACATTTTATGAATAAAACTCTACTCTACTCATCTCTCTCGTCCCGTCTCTTTCGCGGTGCGAAAAACATTCACCCACTCGCACCTCCGAGTCCTTGGTCCCGTTTCCAGGCAGTAACCTATTTGGGTCCCACCAGGGGACCATCTTCTGGGCGACTTCACAACAAAGCTAGACTGCTCCTTTGTTTGGATACCCTCATCGGGACAGGCCTTCGACAGATGAGAGATGATCCCATCAGTTAACTGTTGCATATGTAAAGAATAAAATTCCATCTGTGCCTTAATCCCTATTTTCAAACTGACGATTATGCAGGCGTTTAGCCTATGAAAAAGATGACAGATTTATGAGCCCTTACTGTCCTAATGACAAAATCAAACATGACAAACAAGCAGCAAGTCTCCAAAAAAGGGTACAACGACATATGGTACCAAATCCGAAACTCTTTGTAAACCAGGAAGTTAACGCTGGTTTACAGTGCTTCCAAGATGGTTCACTCTGTAGTGATATAGCAAAGGAAAATAAAGAAAGGGTTGCAGTCCGCTGATCTAATATGCCTAGTAAGCCGAAATCCGTCATTCCTCTGTAAAGTTGTTCCTCCGAGTTGACTCTAAATCAGTTTCATTTTCAATTGCGATTATGCAGGCGTTTAGCCTATGAAAAAGCTTACAGATTTATGAGCCCTTACTGTCCTAATGACAAAATTAAACATGACAAACAAGCAGCAAGTCTCCAAAAAAGGGTACAACGACATATGGTACCAAATCCGAAACTCTTTGCAAACCAGGAAGTTAACGCTGGTTTACAGTGCTTCCAAGATGGTTCACTCTGTAGTGATATAGCAAAGCAAAAAATAAAGAAAGGGTAGTAGTCCGCTGAGCTAATATGCCTAGTAGCCGAAATCCGTCATTCCTCTGTAAACTTGTTCCTCCGAGTTGACTCTAAATCAGTTTCAATTTCAATTGCAGCTACTATTCAAAACGGCTTCACGCTTAGCGAAACAATTCTAATCAACTGAAATCAATCACGTGTCTAGCTCGTTGAAAATCCACGCCTCGTTCGATGCCAAATAGTGAATAACGATTGGAGTCAGTGATTATAAAAAAAAAATAACCAAGTGAATAAAATAAACAACTTCGTTTCTCACTCATCACACGCTTGAGTGCAGGGGCGGATCAGAGTGAAAAGCTAAACATGGGAATGAGGACTCATTCTCCAAAATGAGGAAATGAAAACGAAAAGATGCAACAATTTTTTAGGTCAAATAACATAAAATACAAAGGCGCGGCCGCTGTGGAAATCGCGTGACAAGGATTTAAAAAACAAAAATGGGACGGATCGAAATCTCAGATAATACTTGACAACAACATACTTGACAACAGTGTCATAGCAATAAAAAATCTTGGGTATGGATGTCCTTAGAAGCGCCCCTTCCCCTCCACACGTTTAGCTATGAATCGGAAGAATACTCCACAAAAATCGTCTGTTACAGACCTTTCTGAACTCGTTTCGCTGAATTTCTGGCACGAGATCGTGTGAGGCCCTCGCAACAAGAACAGGAACTAGAGCTACGTTGCCGGGCAACGTAAAGTATTGCGTCAACCTTTGTTCGGCTTCGCCGACAAAATTGTTGCGAGCGCAACACTTTGGTTTTGTTACTTCGCTATCGGTTAAATGCTGAAGTTATCAACCCGTCGAAGCTTTCAAAACGGAATGTTCCAAGAAGAACACAATCGGTAACCCCATATTCATCAGCGTTGAAAAAACAACAGCCGGTTAAACATTATCCTTTTCAACCGCATCATAACGGATGAAAACTTGGAACATTTTCTTATATAATCTAGTTGATATTATAAAACTATCCGTAACTTTTGACTCATTGGAAAATGACTCATTGGTTTATACTATGATTTATACCCGTTGTCTAAACACTTAATTCTAGGTTACAGTGATAGACCATGGAGACAAATTTTCTCACTCTCATATTTATAGAGATCGAGTAAAATGTGCACCAATTTGCCGGAATTTCTAGCCCTTCATGAACCCCCTCTAGCAACCTATTCGTACTTACAAATCCCTCTTCCCGTGATAGACATCAAATACGCTCGAAACAAATAATAGGTACAACAGCTAGCAAAAGTTGCAAACCCTTCATCGCCGAAGATAATTATAGTCTAACAGCTGACTGTTACTGACAAGTCCCCTAAATGTCTTACTATCGGGAACCAAATTGTTCCTACCACCAAACACCGGAAAGAAATAATAGGTAGGCTACACCAACTAGCAAAAGTTGCAAACTTCTCATCGCGGAAGACGATGATGGTCTAGCAGCCCATTGTTGCTTGCAAGTCCCCTACATGTGTCACAATTGGGATCGGCCTATTTTTGGTTTCGGTGTGTACCCTACTACTGGAGTTGTCAACCCCTCGATACTTTCAAAATGGTTTATTTCATGAAGGAGCTTTTGTACCAAAACACAGTTGATCAGCTCCCCAAGAACTATCGATTACCGTTGAAAAAGAAAATCTACCTGTACTAGTTCAAAAGTTGACTTTTTTGGCGTAGGCCAACTTTCTAACGTCACCACTTAGAAAGGAGGAAAGGATAAGCTCTAATTTCTTTAGCATTGAGAGAACTTTTAAAGTTTAAGAGGCATATCTGATACCATTTTTATATCTGATAGCATTTTGGAACTTCCGATAACCCCCCCCCCCCCCGTGGTCACACCCGGTTCAAACCCTAAAATGCGTCATCTAGGGCATACGATCTCTATACATTCTAAGTTTCATGCAAATCACTCCAATTGTTTGAACCCCATGCGAGCCGCAACATTTCCGGGACTCCCCAGTCAACTCCCCCGACTACGGCTGAATACGACTCGGAAACATAAACGTCGCATCTCTGGCATATCCTTTTCCCGTCCATCAAGTTTGAATGGAATCGGAGCAGAGCCTGTCAGCTTCCCGCTTCGTCCCCCCTACCTTGGCCGGATCCGGTCCGGACCCCAAATAAAAAAAAATCAAGGCCACATAAACTCGGTGTACTGTCCAACTTGCATCCCATTCGGTCTATCAATTCGGATTTTCTGCATGTCAAAAAGTTTCCGGCCCCCCACCCCCACCAATCAACTCCCCCAGCCGTGGCCGCATGTGGTTCGGACGCATGTTTTGCTTGTCTAGGTCATCAGTTCTTATCACCCTAAAAAGTTTCAATCGAATCGGACCACCCGTTCGAAACTTACGGAAGTCAGTGATTTCCGGATTCCCCTTCACTCAACTTCCCCAAAGATGGTAGGATCCAGGAACACAAGTTTTCCTAGGGCATTGTATCGGGTCCTTAAGTCACTAATATGCCTGCAAAGTTTCGTCGTCCTTAGAACATCTGGAACTATCCTAACTGGCGATCACCGGAATTCCGGGAAAAAACCTCCAACTCCCCCCACAGAGCCCCGATAGGATCTGGCTCTGTCAATTACGTATCTAGGGTTAATGCTTGTTCTTCCCACCAAGTTCCATCCCAATCCCTCGACTCTAAACGGTTCACGAGATTTCCGGTACCCCCTCCAACCCCCCTCCCCCCCCCCCCACGATTATCGGATCCGATCAAGACTTGACGTTGAACATCTGAGACGATAGCTCTTTCAGCTTGCCAAGTTTCATTCGATTCGGATCACCCGTTCAAAAGTTATGCTTGCCACTAGATTCCGAGTTCCCCATCCCTCAACTGCCCCCATGATGGTCGGATCGGGGAAACGACTATTAACAAGTCAGTCTGTTCGGGTCCCTGATACACCTTCCAAATTTCATCGTCCTAGCACATCAGAAAGTAACGAACTGGTGGGATCACCAGAATCCCCCCCCAGCCCCAACTCCCCCAAGTGCCGGAATCTGGTCCGCTTATGTCAAAGATGTTTCTAGGACTTGCGCTTGTTCTTCTCACCAAGTTTCATTCCGATCCCTAAGCGTTTCCCAAGATTTCCGGTTTCCCCTCCAGCTCCCCCAAAATCACCGGGTCTGGTCCGGATTTGAAGTGGGTCGTCTGAGACATGTATTCAATGAAGATATATTGGCTGTGGGGCTGGCAACTGCACCAAATATTTAGCACTTATAGATTTTAGTCCATATTCAGTTTGGAACTGGTGCCTGCCTGCTAATACGGAGCTTTCCACTCGAAAGCAGAAACATGGTTTAATGAAATGAAAGCCTGGCTGCACAACTTCAGATAGTCCTCTCTGACACAGGCTATTCAACTCCGCTTCACTTCACACACCGTAGGCTCTGGCTCGAGGACAAGCAAGAACCATCCTTTTTGGCCCTAGGCACGGGTTCTACGGAGCTTTCGAAAATGTAATGTCATTTTCATCAATCCGGCCTAAGGTCCACACTTTCCGTAAAAACCGTACAGGTTATACCCTTACCACTTTCGAGCAATTAGCTGAAACCGATGGCGTTGAAAAAAAAAAAAAAACAGTACAAAACCAAAATGTTGCTCTCGCAACACAAAAAGCCAGCGGCGTCATTTGAGGGGTGAGGGCAGGGGGGGGGGAGCTGACCCCTATAAGACCTAGTGGAAAGGGGCAAACCGAATATGTGTAGCCTACACTCTTTATACAAAATGTGTTTGTTCATCAGAATTCGTGAGTATGTCGTTTACTTTTCGTTCATATGTTGACAATCACTTAGGATTTTCGGTCTCACCCATGTAAGATTTAGGTTGCAAAACTCGGAAGGGGGCCCGGAAGCCGTTGCCCCCGCCCCCAGTTTCCGTGAAATGACGCCTCTGAAAAAAGCTCGAGGTTCTGCGGCCAGAACTGTTAAGCAAATAAATAAAATTCCCTCCTTCCCCCCAAAACAAGCGCCATAAAAACGAAGAAACCGACAGACCCGAGAAAATTCCCCAAAACTGGGATCCATATCGTCCCACGAACAGAGTGACGTCACTGCCGACTGTCGACTCAATGACACATCACTTTTACTTCAGGGAACAAAGGCGCTATAGTTTTTCGTCGTCCGCCAACTCTCCCGAAAGGGACCAAAAATAGAAAGCCATGTGGGCTGTCTAAGAGGGGAAAGCACGTGCCTGCCCACACCGGAACTGCGACAAAAACAAACTTGGCAAAACTAGTTAGTGTTCCGCTACGAGCCGTAAAACTTCTGACGAAGCCCGGAGGACTTCGGGACCATCAAAGAAGTTAAGAAGTCCGAGCGAGGACTTTTACAGAAGAAGTTTTAGACTTCACACGTGAAAGTAAAAAAAAACAATAAGAAAACTGTTAAAGCCGAGTTCTTGTCGGTAAATTTTTAGTTGCCGTTGCTTGTCTGCAAGTCGGGGAGTTGCCCGTTCGTCGCCTCCGTAGTACCGTGTTCAGGCAGACGTCTACGGCAACGCTCAAGGACTTCAACTCCCCTCATTTTCCCACGCCTCCCCAATCAAACTCCAACGATAGATAGGTATCCGCAAAATAAAAAATAAAATACGCAAAAGTGAATTAGGCTTAATATAATATATTTCTGGTTTCAATGTGAGGAATAAACGAGCCATATTACTTACTCTATGGTCGAACAGCTATTGGGTTACACACACACTCAATATATTCAGAACGTGATCGCAGAATTTGTATGTATTTGAGGCTTTCAGGCTTTTCTTATCCTTGCCGTCAAAGTCGCAGTGCACTCCCTATACAGACTAAGAGCCGTATTTCTTACTCAATGGTACTCACATGGCTTCTTTTATAATCGACATTTTACTTCGGGGGTGTGAAGTTAGCTCAGGAAATTCACCCCCCGCCCCCCGAAACGTACAAAAATAATTGTTTTATAGACTTTAACCTCTGACCCATGTCTTTTCTGTACATTTTGGTCCGAACCACGGGCAGCCACCGAAATAAATTCCAGGATTCGGACCTGAATTCGCTATCCTAAGATTTAAAGGTTACGTCTACCCTATCAGCTTTCAAGACACGGGCTAAGTTTTTTGTTTTTTTTTAGTTATTTATGATAGATGATCGTTCACTTGTGTTATTTTTCTCTTCTAGTGTCTTCTCTCTTTCCTGTTCTTTCCTCCTATCTTTTCTACTTTTTTTTGATTAGTTTCGTTAAATAACAGATTATAAATGCAAATTAAGCCCACCCATTGTCAGGCGGTAGCCTTATGGTGTGGCTAGAAAAGTCAATGATGTAATTTACTTTTGTTATCAAAATTAAACTAAACTCAACTGAACTATAAAACTCAAATTTTCTATTTTCACGGACGAAGATCACGGATTTTTCGCAAGATTAACGATTCTCATCGCGACGTTTCGTCGCCGTTCCATACGACACGATCCATCAACATCCAAAGCCGTTCCTACCTTCTTATATATCCTCTGCACGTCTTCTGAAAGAAGTCCCAGACTCTGGAGAACAGCTGTGGAATAGAGATCCCCGAGGGAGCAGTGATCTTTGGCCTCTTGTTTCGTCGTATTAATCAATTGTTGCCAACAGGCGAACGATGAGAAGAGGTTCCAGTGTTCCCGCCTGAAAAGATATGGGACATTAAACTCCGAACAAATTACACTTTAGTGGAAATCAGGGAATTCGCTGATTCAGATTACGGGCGGATTGATCCCTTCCCCACCCTTTTATTTCTGAAGAGAGAGTAAAGAGCCCGACTTCATGACATTAAGTCAAGAGCATTGAAAGAAGTTGAAGTGGATGTACAGAAAAAGTAGTTAAAGCACAACTCTTACTAGAAATGATCTTTTCCCTATAAAATGGAACAGAAAAAACGTTTTCGAAAACACCATTACTTTCCACCTGAAAGTAGCGATTCTATTGTTAGCGCTTGTCGAATATAGCCTTCCTGCTCTCTGACGCGGCGGTTGGGTGCAAAAGATTTGAAAAATGAACGTACCTTGGTTAAAAAGTGGGAAAACCAAGCAAATAAAAAAAGTAATAAACAGAAGATGATCACATTCGTATGTGTGAAAGAGTTGTCAGCGGACAATGAAGATTCCGGCAAACATTTCGTTGGGTGACGGGAAAACTCGGCAAGGCCGAAAAAGCGCTAAAAATTCGTAGTTACGAAACAAAACAATGGAGACAGATGGAGATTTTAGAAGTTTATAACTCCACATGGTAGCTAAGTATATTCTAAAAGGCAGAACAAGCAAGAGGGGTCCTTTAACAGAAAATGCTGGCGTAGGAACTATCCTAGAGGAATTAGGCCTAAGACTGAATGAAGAGAGATAACTGTTCTTTTTGTTTTTGTTTTGCACCACTAAGAGGACCGATAAAACATTAGTTAGGCAAAACACAACACAGCATTAACCAAATAGCATTGACAGAAGGCAAAGCGGGTGTGACCCTGAAAACCTCCTGTTTAACCCACAAACGAGTAGCCGAGTAGGTTAAAGCGAAATTTCCGAAAAAAACAAATCAAGTACAATGGCTGCTACACAAAAACAAACTGTACGAATCTCACAGTCTCATCCATTATATCCGGTCATTTCCGCCTGCAAATCGGAAAGCAAAAAAAAACACGGAAAAAGCTCGTAAGCCGTCAGAAAGTGTCACAATCAGTGAATACGAACGAGCGAACAACGGAACAAACAGACCTGAAAACTACTACACACACATACGTTTAATCGATAGTAGCAAAAAAGGAAATGGACAAAAACGGCTGGGAAAATTACGGTGGTAATTAGTGGTTTTCGCGCAGACTACACTCAACCATTCTGGAGTGAGAGCTAAACTTAAACAACCGGTCTACAGAAACAAATGAATCAGAAGTGTGACCAGGGCTTTAGGCGTAATACTGGGTATATAGGCTCACTTTATTTCGTTTGAATACTTAATTTGATTATTTTTGCGACGGGACGTAGGCTATTTTAGCCACGAAAAAGAAAGCTTCTTCAAAAAAGTTTACTCAAGTCGTTTACGCAGAGCCAAGTCCAATTCGCATGGCAATCCGTCTCCATAAGTGGACATATGAATTAGAAAGAAAAAAAAACAGAGTGAATACCAAACATAAGAAAAATAGGACTATGTACAGGCGTTTGTACACTACAAACCTAATTTATTTTTTATTTAACGAAATAGCTTCATCGTGACGTATTCCAGTCTTCAAACTAGTAAAGAAGGACAATCTCCCCCCCCCTTCCCATAGAGACGCAACTCGCCCCTACGGTAGGCCAAGACTCGTCCAACTCCTATTCGAGGAGTTGCCGACTCCCTGGCACTTGCTGTACACCCTTTCCCGGCACCGACCGAAAACCAGCGGTCGTAAATTAGGCGACTCCCACTTCTAAACATGCTTATTTTAATGTTCTAACATGTGGCAGTCGCTGCCAACTGGTGTCCGTCGGTGATGGCACCGGTCGCGCACCGCGGCACAGGGCACTTGCTGTACACTAAAATCGAGAGTGAGCAGCCCCTCACACCTATTTTGAATTGGTTACTGGCAGGTTTGATCCAAACACTCAAACTATTAGCGAACTTTTGCGTTTTCGCAAAATAAACTGACAATTAGGACATCCGCCAAGCCACAGTTTGGTTTGCTTGTCTAAACCCGAAGGATCTCAGACCGAAATCCAATTAAACGACTGTAATTATACGTTATCATGGAAGCCGCAGCAATGACTTCGCTCGTTTCTTCAAACTAATCCAAACGGACGTCTTGATTCTCGTCGACTTCCGCATCGACTCAACATGAGATGCTTACAAATAAGGATACACTTCCTGCTAACGAATGGACGTCTTGAAAACTTGCAATTTCTTAGGAGAATGGCGTCAGAAATGGATCTTATGTTCTTTGACTGAAGTACTGAACTTAGACCTTGAACTCTTATTATTCGCATTAAGGTTGGTTTAGGACCCGATGAACTAAAGTGGATGGTGAGTTTTCGTGCAGATGCTTTACCGGTGGGTGCGAGAGGAAAATATATTGGTAGAATTAGGTGCGGTTCTGGTCCTTATGTTTGCCCGTTATGCGGAAAGATGGATGAAGTTGTGGAACACTTGGTTTGTTCTTGTAGTGAGTTGGGGGATTTAAGGAGAGAGGTTTTTGGTAAGGAGGTTCTTCAAGGGGTGCCTCTGAAAGATTTGATAGGTAGCAAAGTGTTCCAAGAGCTGCGTCGGTTGGGTAGATTCCTGAAGGTTGCCATGGAGCACCGTGAACGTATTGTAGCTTCATGTTGTGGTAGGGATAGGATTTAGTTTGTTTGATAGTTATTTACTTATTAGAATTATGAGTTGAGTGTTGAATATTTGGACTGGTACAATGCAGTTGGAGTGCTTGTTTATTTTTATATTTTTGTCCCACAGTGGCCCATAGGGCTTTTTTGGGAATACATACATACATACATTAGGGTCCACATGAGCAAACGGAAGAAGAGGCAAGAAAGAAAGGACAACTATAAACTCACGTATTAGCGTCAGTGCTCTTCCACTAGCATATCCGTAAATTATTAGCATTGGTATACTTATTAGCTTTAGGTTTCAACTTTATTTATGTCTCCTGATTTCATGTCTCCTTTAATGTTTGACTTAATTAATAAAATTTGTCGCTACAGGAATATTTCTTGCCTGACATCTTGTCAGTATTGACGTGTGCCTCAAATCACTCGGTGATCCGATTACGATACAACCACGTAAAAAATAAGTCAACGTTCGCTCGTTAATAAGATTACTGAACCTTAGAATAGCTTACCAGTAGAAGTAGTAGAATTTCTAGAATTCCTTTTTTATTCAGAAGCCCTTGCAGTGTGACAATCTGCTTGTTTTCTTCGCTTAAGCTGATTAATAAATTACTGTAAATAGCCTTTAATTTCCTTCTGCCGGTTGAATGTGTGTTTGGGCGGATAAGTTTCGTACAGTTACAATTGCTGCTTTGAGTCTAGTGTTCGGTCTTGATAGTCCGGTAAGATAGTTAGGTGAATTTCTCAGGTCCGGCACTTCCGTCTGAAGTCCATTGTCAGTCTGTGTCGTCGATCAGAGAGAGAGTACAGAGGCCAAGCTTGACCAGTCCACCTTCGTACGAGGTGTACGTTGGGCTAAGCATGATCTTGACAACTCTCTTCTGGATACTTTACAGTCTGTCCGTCTGCAAGTCCCAGATGCAAAACTGCGCAAGACTACTTTAGACAAGGATGGACGTGCAGTACAGAGACCTCATAACTCTTGGTCTTGGTGAAATACCGAATCAACGAAAAATGTGTGTAGCGACGGCAACAAGCGCTTAACCTCAAATGCATAAACAAATCAATCAATCAGGTTTAACATCCCAAAAGCTTAAAGGACCCCTCTTGCTTATTCTGCCTTTTATAATATACTTAGCTCTCATCTGCAATTATAAGCTTCTAAAATCCCCACCTTTCTCCATTGCTTCGTTTCGTACCTACGAATTTTTAGCGCTTTTTCGGCCTTGCCGAGTTTTCCGGCCAGTTCGCCGGAATCTTCATTGTCCGCTGACAACTCTTTCATACATAAGGATGTGATAATGTTCTGCTTATTACTTCTTTTATTTGCTTAGTTTTCCAACTTTTTAACCACGGCACGTTCAGTTTTCAAATCTTTTGCTCCCAGCCGCCGCGTCAGAGAGCAGGAAGGATGGATATAATCGACAAGCGTTAACAAGAGAATCGCAAGTTTCAGGTGGAATGTAATGGTATTTTCGTAAACATTTTTTCTGATCAATTTTATAGGGAAAAGATCATTTCTAGTAAGAGTTGTGAATATAATTAAGAATATATTTTATGTATTTTGTTTTTAAAACGTATGATAAATGGTAATAGGAATATAAAAAAAATTATGTGTATTTTATATGACTTTTATAGAATATTTTTTTTTAGGTTGAATTTTGTAATAGAAATAGTTTGAATGATAAGAATAATAATAGTGGAAAGATAATCACGTTAAAATTGTATAATATGATTGAAATGTATAGATAGTGGAAAGAGTAAATATTGTTATTGAATTTAGTTTTGTTAATTTAATTTTATAAATAAAGATAGGATGGAAGTGAAGAAGATTAGAAAGAATTGAAGGAAAAAAAATAATTAAGAAATTAAAAAATAAACGTAGAGATAGAGGAAAGTGTAGGTGACGCTAAATAGATAGGCCGGTCATGTGTTTAAGTTAAGAAAGGAAAAAAAAAAGTTGATAAGACCGTTGGCGTCACCGAGGGTAAGTGGAAGCGTAGTCACCTGGCCAATTCATACTGGACTGGAAGAACAGAAAAGATACTACGAGGCTTAAAAAAAAAGAGTTGTGCTTTAAAGCTAGAACAGGAATAAAATATTTACGAAATACAAAGACACGAAACAAATGAACTAATACATTTACAAGATATGACCAGAAAAGAGATGAAACTACGTAAAAACTGGACAGAGGAATCAGCAGGCTGTGGAGAACTGATTGCCAGTATTCCTCTCGGACCGACGCACGGAAGACGGGAGCGGAGGGGGGAATAGATGGGCCATCTGGGGACAACACATTATCTTTGCTCCAAATTAGCTCCAAATAAGCAAATAAAGCTGAAACAAGACAAAAAAAAAGTCCAGATTCACCGAAGTCATGACAAATACAGGTTCTGCATTTCGCTCATCTGTTAACGAGGGACTTCCTAGTGTACTAGAGAACAAATCATGCTGTCAAAGGTTGATTTCCTATCAACCTTTCTCATCTGAGCTTTCTCCGTGGTCCGACTCCAACCCAACCGTTCAAGCAAAATGTTATGCCTCGTGGACCCAAATTAGCCAAGCTTGAAAACGGAAAATTGGGAGCCCCAAACACGCCCTCAGGTCAAAGTCATGCTCAGGAACCCTAGGAGGATAACGCCTACCACAAATTAACTTTTCGTCTGGGCGGTTCTGGGTAAGCTTAAAGTCCGTATCAGAACTTGGACACTAGTCATAATTCAATCTTCAGCTTCTCTTTGACACAAATCCACTCTCTCTTGTGGAATACCGTCCATGCCAGTCTAGATTTCAGGCACGAAATACTCATCTTACATAGCAATCAACTTCGAGCGAGGAAAGAGATAAAAATTAGAGGGGATGTTGCAAATATTCACCGCCATTAAACACTAGCATAAACGAACCACTTCCAGGTGTGGGGGGTCAAGCCCCTTCTCCGACCAAAGTCTATGCTATTTTTTGCCACCAAATACGTTTTAAAAATTAAAATACAAACCAATGACTTCAGTTTGAGATCTATTCGAAAACTACTTAAAATTTAACCCCCAAAAGTGTAATAAAATGACTTATTCCAGCCTCTAAGGTTTACTGAAATGGCACCAAAGTAAATTGGTTGTCTAGAGTGGTTCCTAACAGGGGGTACGCGTACCCAAAGGGGTACGTGAGACCCTCGTAAGGGGTACGCGAAGGTCCCAAATCTCTGAATTCGAAAATGTCTGCTTTCGTCAAGAAATTAGAGTTTTGGTCTTACGAAGTTTCAAATAAACAGCGCAAGTGTCTTTTTGAGCCTTGACCAGTTTATGGACGAGAATGAAATTGACAGCCTTGCAGCCTCAAGTATCCCTTTTATTTATATATATTTTTACACATTAATTGCTTACCACTTATGACAATAAATGACGTCTTTTTGCTGTTCCGATCTGGACAGCTCTTAGTAAAAAAATAGAACAAGGATTCTTCAAAAAGGGGTACGCAACCATTTTGAACCTTAATTAGGGGTACGCGATACGGAAAAGGTTGGGAACCACTGGTCTAGAAAGCATGCAACATTCAATGTTTCCCCAAAGAAAGTGCCATATGTCTTTTCTCACGAGTTTAGTCAATGCTTAGTCCGGAGAAGCCTTTCAGAGGATTCATAATAGGGAGGATTCATATTATCTGTTGAAACCGCGGATCCTTGTGTGATATGTTGTGAAAATTCTGACAGTGTGAAAGCTGGTCTGATAAGCAAAACCCGGGTGAAGATCACCAGCCAGACGAAAAGGCTTGCAAGCGGATACCTGTGGTTATGCTATCTTATTCCGCGGATGTGTTCGAGAACTAATTTACTTCCACCTCTTTTGTAAATCTGATCAATATAATCTCACAGAGCAACATGGGGAAATGACTTGAATTTCATGCATAGCAATGAAGGCAGTAGTAAATCTGAGTTCTGACGCAAATGCCAGACTTTGGGGATTGCGAAAAGCACAAATGTAGGCCTACGATGTCGACTAGAACTCCAAGTTCTGGCGGACAAGAGACAACTTATTTCGAACGGGCGAATCACTGGTTGGTTGGTAACTTTGAAACCATTCCAACGTCATTTAATCATTCTGTCATATTCGACATGCTATGTCATCAGGACTCGCACATCCTACGACGTTAACGTCGAACCCAGGCTGCTCAGTAGAATCTGACCTATCGTGGCCTAATTTTCAGAAGAAGCACAGTGACAAGTTGCAAAAAATATCAACACGGCTCTAATGATAACCTGGGGCCAAGATCTTTCAATCAAATTTTAAGTTTCACTTCATTAAAAACATGCGACGGACAAAGCCGATCATTTTTTTTCCATAAATATCCTTCAGTCAACAAGTCAAAAATAGCTAAAAGCAACTAAAAAAAAAAAACTGACCCATTGACAAAGGTGATTGACATTCTTGGCCACGCAAATTCACTCCTCTTATGAGGAGGGCCTGGATATCCGCAAAAGATCTATATATGACATACGCAATCTTCTTACTATTCAGATCGGGCAGGATCGCTTCCAGTCCCTCATGGGGACGTGCTACTATGCTATGGAGGGGAAAAGACTCGGTGAATAAAACTGTCCCCGACCAACTTTCACCAGCCCCGGGATGAAACTAGTGCCTATAGGAGGACATTAAAGAGGACCAAATGCGACGAGCAGCTCTTCCTATTCAACCCCCTTGTTCATTCGTCCCAACGCAATCTGAAGTCGTTTGTCCCCTATTTTTTATCAAGAACTACAACAGTAGACTGAAATGTTGGAGTCGTCATTCTTTCTGCTATTTTTTGTACTTTTTACGTATTTTTAAGGCATTCTGTTGAATTTTTGAGACTCACATTATTTACTGGTTTCTAAGTGCGAAACCGGGCCGCAACATCATCACAAGAACCACTATGGGAATTGAAGAAGTCTGGTCAGTGTGGGTTGAAAGATTACTAAAGCATCATCAAACTTATGCTCAGAAGAATCTGGCCTATCGCGGCTAATTTACAGAGGAGGCACAGCGGCAAGCGCAATCACCGACACGGCTCCAAAGACGTCTGGAGATCCCAGAAACGAAACGGAGACAACTCGTAAATCTATTTTTTGCATGGTTTGCGACAGGCGTCCCAATATAAAGAGACAACCACGGCGTCCAGCGGCCGACTCCAGTATGACTTAACTATAAGATTGATTAGCATATCTCCGGCGCAGTGAACGATGGGAATAAAAAGATGTTATGCAAGGGGAATACAAATCTCGCGCTATCAGATGTAATTTATGGTCTGATAATTACAATATTTCAGAGACATCAGACTCCTTCTACTTCGAATACCGAGTTCGAAGCTAGGGGGTATTAACCCAGGGCGACGGATGAACCTCAGTCGGGCACAAGAATTCAACACGAATTATCCGGTCAATCAAAGGGGATCGAAACAAGTTACGGCTCCGACCTTTGTCAATGTGCATCCCGAGTGCACTTAATGTACCCGTTGAGCCTATAACACCAATGCAAGCTAATTCCGTAATCGCTCCATCAACTCTTATTAGAAAATGGTCTTGCCACTATAAAATGGTTCGAAATATCGTTTTTTTCGAAAATACCAACACATGCGCCGTGGAATTAGCGATTTTTCTTGTTACAGCTTGTAGACTCTATCCTGGCATCCCGCTCTTCGAAGTGGATAAATGACGCAAAAGATTTGAAAACAGTGTGCGCCGTGGTTAAAAGTGGGAAAACTAATCAAAAGAAAGTAGTCTGAAACACAAGGCAGTTGGCAACATTTTAGAAGCTTCTCGTGCCCGTTTTTCAAAGAGTTGTCGGTGGACTTCGAACCTTTTTGCGAAGTTTGCACTGCTCGACTTGAAAACTCGGCTTGAAACTTAAAAATTCATAGGTGCAAAACGAAACAATGGCGAACGGCGAGGATTTGTAAAGTTTGTTATTTCATAAGGGAGCTAATGGTATTATAAAAGGCTGAATAAGTACGAGGGGTCCTTTAAACCAGGAGATCCAAATTTCATATGGTACATTTTAACACCACTAGTCGACAACTCTCTCATTTTCAAACTTGCCTTGTTTCGCAAATTTGATGCGTATCATGCTTCCGACGATTGTTTACAAGAAGCTCCGTCATCAGAAAAACAGGATAGGTAAATTTCCCCTGTTTTTGCTATACGTCAACGGGGCTGGACAAATACTTAAAACAGCCAAAGTTGTAGGTAATTTGTCAAAAGCAGGGCCTAGTTTTAAAGTACTGAGCAGTAGGCTTAAAGTGGGAGGGGTGCTTTAAATTGTTCACAAGTTCATTTCCAGTTTGACCGCCTTGAGCCTCAAGGGGACCCTTGCCAGGAAGGGCCGAAATATAGCTCTAATAAAATTCAGCTGACGAATCTGTTTCGCACTGTCAAATTCTTTAAATCGCCCAGCGAGAACCTCCTCAGTTAAAACGAATTACGTACAGCTGATTTTCATCAACGTAAAGCCAGAAGGACAAGAGGAGGGGGGCCGAATTGCCTACCAATCTCTCTTTGTTAAAATGTACACAACGGCAGAAGAACAGGGTTAAGTGTGTGCATTCGCTCAGTAAGAGCTCTATCGGGCAGATCTAATCGATCCACTGCAATTACAAAAGGAGGATAAGAGTGCATCGAATCAGATCTGACACACTTCATTCACTTTGATGGATGGATTTCACAACGACAGCCAACTGAAACGCAACGAAGCAAAACCGCGAAAGTTAAACATCCTTCGCGGTTAAACTAATGAAGCAATAAACGCTTTCCGCAATCATAGCGGCGAGATCCTGCTCTACGTCACGTGGATCTTTGACTGCTTTTCCATCGAATTTGTGTGTGTTTCGTACATGTATATCTATTATTGGCTTCTTATTCTCCGTTCCTTATTTTTTCATCATTATAGCAAGTCTGCAGCATAGATGGACTAGGCTGTACCATCAGGTGAAGAAGAGGCAATAGTAGAAAGAAGTCTCCCCAGTCCCGAAATAGAGGTCCAAACTTGAGACCTGTCCGGTCGACCTCCAACTGTACCATCAGTTGAAGAAGACGCAATAGTAGAAAGAAGTCTCACCAGTCCGGGTACAGAGATCCAAACTTGAGACCTGTCCGGCCGACCACTGACTGTCGATCAGTTTAGGAGACGCAATAGCAGAAAAAAGTCTCCCAGCCACGCCACAGATCTCCAGTGACGGAAAAGGGATAGACGGCTGTATAAACAATCCCACAGTGCTCCGTGGGAACGGTTTCCAAGTAAGCGCGCATCTTGGAATATCGACCCCCGTCTCTCTTCGTTTGCGAGCATCCTTAATATTACGAGAAACTTGTTGACAGATGAATGAAAACTGCGGTTGAGACATTACTCGGAGAGGCGGAGTTCTCGGGGAAGAGAATTTACTTGCGACATGGGACTTGGACCTGTCTTGCCGCTTTTGTTGGCCTAAACTGTAAACTGAAATTCATTCAATGATGGAGCCTGTCAGCTTTGCTGGAGAACCAGCAGACATTTTCAAGATGTCTCACAAAATAGACTTCCACACAAAATCCGAAGGGAGAAGTTTCTCCAGTCGCTGGATCCCCAGCGCAGCCTGTTCCAGGCATTTCTGAAGTATGGTATTTGTCCTAATTCTTTGTTTTTAAGCTAGTGTGGTTCTTCCGTATTCTTTTCTCTTTCTTATGTATGGCAGAGTATGGCAGTCTTTTCTTGCTGCAACGGTCTGCATGATTGTTCTTGTTGTTCTCTTTTCTTTGGGTTTTTTGTTCATGTCTATGGCAATTTGCTGAAGTAAATGTATTGATTCTCTCATTCATTCATATAGCCTACTCTATTTATCACACTTTAGTGTTTCAAAAAGAGGATAAATCGAACCATTAATTCACTCATTCAAAATAAAATTACGAACCTTAAGGGAAAAAAAAATGATCCCTCGCCAGTACCGATTCTCAATTGGCTAAAGGCAGCAAACCGTTCACTCTTGATTTTTTGGATTTATGAGATAAACTTTTTTCTTCTGAAGATTCGTTTTGTTCCTTATTTTTACACCATCAGTACTGGCGAAAAGGCCATTAAGGCCATCCAGCGATTTACCGTAAAGAGTTTCAGGCATGAACCTTCATTTTGCACTCAGTAGACGAATGATTCTGTATTTAACTTCTCCTCGTGGTTAATGATGTTTCTAGAACCTTCTGGCGATCATCGGGTGTACGGTGTATGATGATAATACGTGACGATGGTAGGTTATATGTTTAAGAATAGGCTTCCTTGTTAAAAAAAAAATTTAAATAGACCCTAGCTTGTCTATCGGTAGTTTTTTTATACTTTTTCTTTACCTAGTTTCATATTTTTTGTAAATAAACACATATTACCATTACCATTAGGTTTCATTGTGTAAACTTATAATGTAAAAAAAAAACAGAATCGAACTAAAACTATGCCAGTTTGTGTATAAAATACCCAGGGCCGTATCCAGGGGGGGGGGGGGGGTAGACCGAGACGTCAGGAGCACATCTCTTGGGTTGGTCAAAATCCAGAGGTGTGCTTGGAACAAACTAACGGTCTAAGAGACTTTCGTGCATTTATGATTAACGTATTGTTGTAGATTTGATCCGGAATTCTTTCTTTCTTTGCACAAAAATTTATCTGATTAAAAAAGAGCTCAGAAATCCAGTTCTTTACTGAACCAGTTTTCGTTCTCAAGCCACCATTACTTTTTCACACCTGCGTGTGAACGACCACGGCATAAGTTCGCAGTAAAACATACGATTCGCAATTTCGCCCTTTTATCACACGAACACAGCTGATGTTTATCTGGACAAACTGCGCCAGACGCATCGATCATTCAGGAGCGATTTCATGCGGGTTTCTGGGGCTCAGCTGAGTGTGAAACTCCATTACTTTAAGCCTTCAAAAACAAGATTTAATTGGCGGGTGCTTCAGATTTCGGTACGATTAACAGCTAACGATAAGAGAGGTCACGAATGTTAAGCTATCTAAGAAACCGTCCAGACCTGTCAGCAATTCAAGTGATGCATATGCCAACGAAAGCGGATTCGCATTCGCCTTGACGAATTCGTCGCTAGCGGAAAATATTCGCGCCACACCATTTCAACTCCTAGTCGAATTTTGTTCGGATGCGCAAACAAGTGTTTTCTGTTTTCAAACTCCTGACAGTGTGACAGTGACAGTGTGTGTGACAGTATTCTATATCACGAAAGTATATGTAGGCTATATACTTATATATTTACTTATAGCCACAGATCCAAAAAAAAATAAAAAAAAATACTAACACAACTTCAAACTGTAAGGCATGCTTCTTGTAAACTTTTAATCTTACTAAAACCTTTACTTTTCATTAATCCCTCTGGTTCCCCTATTCCACACTCATTTACTCCAAACACTTCCAATTTCCATTCATTCAACCCTGCACATTCACAAATAAAACTACTCTCACTTCTGTTCCACATACAGGACATGAGTAAGTCTTACATTAAACCCTAAAAAATCTGTCACATGAATATATAGGTTTATTGGGAGAGGATCAAGGGTGTTTGATCAAGGGAGGATCAACAGTTTCTAGAGGAGGGGGTTGATTTAGAGGTTTGTGGTATCAATTTCCCAGCATCTCGAAGAGCTCAAATAAGCATATCACAGAGATTTTGTGACGCAAAATCAAAATAAAAAGTGAATTTGGTCTAGATGTATTTTTAAAAGACCTGTCTTACCTGTAATACTAATGCAAACTACTTCCGTTTTCACTCCATATATTTCTAAACCTGGAGGCCCTAACGGTTGTCTGGGAGAAGTTTTTCCACCAGAAAAACCGGTTATGTAAATTGTTTCCTTGTTTTGGCTACAAGTCAACTGATCTCGAAAAAGTCTTGAAACAACCAAAACCGTGGGTTATTGGTTGAAAGCACAGTCTAGTTTTAAAGTATTTAAATATTTTGAAATACTGTAAGTTAAAGAGTAAATAGTGCAAGGGGTCCTTTAAGTTTATTATGTTGTCATTTTAACGCGAGTGTGGCCTATTGGCTACGAAATTTTATTCTATTCCGTTGTAAATTAATAATTAACTAAATATGATCTCCGTTACGCTTACGCCACTGTACATAACCCGCACTAGGCAAATAAAGCGAACAAAACGTTCCTCCAAATCGATATGCAAATCTTGCGCTTACCATCTGTTGCCGAATTCTACGCGGGAAGCACTCGAGCAACTCCTACCAAACAACAATAAATTTCGAAGAATTTGCAAAAGTCCTGAGGGAGTTCACAAGGGACGCTCTCCAGTCTCCACATACCATGGGATAGAAGAAGCCTCCCTCTATCTTCTACGCTGTTTTGTGTGAACTGTTACGAACGTTTATTTCTTAGCGGTATTCTTCATCCAATTATGGAAGATTGTATTATTATTGGTCTATTACTTAAAATAGGAGTTGCTCCTCTTCATTTATGAGTTCCATCTTTAAGAAAATTTATACAATGAAGTCCTCTTTTTTTCCTACTTTCATTTCAAAAATTGGGTCCCCTCTCAGCCCCTCTGAGGAATTTTAATGCTAAACTATACAAGAACAAATGTAATTATTTTATCCGCTTTAATCGGTTCAATTGGATGTCGTAAAATTTACAGAATTCTTGAAGGAAGGTCAGTCACAAGAGGCGCTCTCGGGATATTATGGGATACAAGACGATTTCCTCTATCTATCATGCTGTAGTTTTGTGTAAGTTGCTATCGAACGTTACGATCGAAGGGTTACGCACTCCCCAACACCTGCTGTGCTCCCCGGCACCGTGGCCGGCTATAAATTAAGCGATTCCCGCTTCTGAATACGCAGATTTTAATGTTCTATCACGTTCCAACCGGTGCCGACTGGTGTCAGCACCGGGCACTTGCTGTAGCCTACACTAAGAGCTTGGTCACACTTGGCTCATTTCCTGGCTTTTTGGGTTGCAAAAGTAGAAAAAAGAAAAAGAACAAGATACAACTAATTCTGAATGTTGTCGTTTTAAATTCAGGAGATCAAATAGAGCAAAACAGTGTGTATAATTATGTCACAGGAACCCTAATTGACCCCTAATTGCAGTCTGCTCATTATCCCCAAGCTGCCACAAAGCCCATCAGATCTCACGTCCCCTAGGGATTTTCAGTTGTTTGTCGAATAGGCTGTTTTTTTTAGCCCAGTGTGACCAGGCTCTAGATCGAGAGAGTTACGTCGAGTGTGCGTTTGATGTCGTCAAAAATGACGTCGAATTTGCACAATTCCCGAAGGAAGCTCAGTCGGAAGGGCCGCTCTCGGTCGATAAGCAAGATTTTTAGGTTTCTGTTTAGATCGCTAGAATTTACAAAGTTTTCCGAAGATTAGTTGATAGATATGTATGTCTTTGTGTATTAACAATGTGTACTTGTATATGGCCCTCGAGCTTTTTTAAATACAATTATTATTATGATTATTGTTATCATGGAGTAGAAAAAGCGTTGGCCTAGCTGTTGTTTATATGAGTTGCTGTGGAACGTTACGTTACGCCGAATGAACGTTTGCTGTCGTCATAAATGTCGTACGATTTGCAAAATTCTTGGAGGAATCTCGGTCACAAGGGACGCTCCCGCGAGACCATGGGACAGAAGAAGCTTTCCTTGGCGATGCTAAAGATGAACAACAAAGCATGACCGTGTCTCTCGCCCAGCACTATTCCTTCAGTTTTGCCGCCGTCGTGGCACATAGTCCTGCGGTGGCTTAGACATGAGGGCAGCCGCAGCCTGGCGAAGACATCAACGACGCCTGTTTGTCTTTACTATCTTTGCCCAAATAGCCTTTAATTACCCGATAAACCGGTAACAAATGCATGCATCTGGAAGGACCACACAGCAGCTGTGTTTTTTGCTCGCTGATCGGCAAAGATCATTTCTAGTGACTCGAAAGGCGAAGAGACATAAAAGGAAACAAATAACAAGACCAAAGAAAACGAAGCTTCTTCGAAGTTTCAGACGTTCGCTGAACAACACATACAGTATGATAGTTCCGATCCCTCCGAGGGCAAAAAGACGGCATAGACAAATATAATGTAATATTCAATTCCTCCCTCGGACCACGGATAAATGGTATGAAGGAATGGTCAAGCATGGATTAAAACTTCAATGTTTAAACCAAACAATCTTTTAGACGGGCTTGGCAGAGGTCATGGCTCATTTTCTGCATTGTATATTTAAAACGTATTGGCCACACCGAAGTCGTAGATATCCCTACGACTGGGAGCGGTCTACATATTTGTATGATTGCCTTCCAGTTTTCTGTTTTTCTTCTATTAAAATGTGGGTAGATGCTGAAGAAGTAGAAGGAAGGATGCCCGTACATGAGAAATTTTTATTTGAACATACTGCTGAATATGTATTTGAATCTTTATATATAAGTCAAGCGGCCAGCGAGGCTCAGGATGCGTTTACGTTTATAAACCGTTCTAGCGACAATCTAACCTTATGCAGCTCCTCAAACTCCTAACGTCACGCTTGTATGGAACTCCAACTAGATTTAGTCAAACCTCAATCTAGTCGGAATTCCATATAGCAGCGAATTGGAAGGCAATCGTAACAAGACCAAAGGTTTCGACGGGATCCCAAGAATTTAATATTTACTGGACTTCCTGATCCAGACAACCGGATTTTGCAGATTTCTGATTTTACTATTTACCATAACCCACCACTTGAATATGTACAAAAAATAATTTTAACGTTTTGGAGTTTTTGGCAACTTACGCCCAAACAACTAATCAGATGAGAAAACCAAGTTCAGATATGGATTCAGCAAGGATGTTTACTCCAATATATCATCCTAATCGACTTCAGAAAGGTCCTTAATTTGACAAAATTCTTCGTATTTTAGCAGCATCCCCAGCGAACTGCATGCAGAGCAAAAGAGCTAGTGACATTGAGAGAACCTTTCAACCCAAATTTCCGGGTTTTGGCAAATTTTGGCAGCTTACGTGTCATGGAAATAAAGTTCAAAATTCAATTCAGCATGTCTCTTTACCCCGATACCGAATCTCTAATCGACTTCACAAACAACTTTGAACTTCAACCAGATTTCCAGTTTCGGCCGAATTCCTGGTGAATCATTTGTCCGGCAAGAAGACTGTTCAGATATGGATTTAGCGGGCCTCTTACAACTCTATCTCATTAGTTTATACAACATAACTTTTTTTACCCTTAATTCGAAACCCACTCCTCTGCCTCTAAACATCTAAAGGACCCATCTACAACTTGGCCTGTACTTTGCCAGTGAATCCTCATGCTAAGTTTGAACAACTTTATCTCAACCCCTTCGACCGACACGACACGTGCATACTTCCATGTGTCTGCGGCCATGACTTAACCCAAAGAATACGGACGCTAGGTGTACACTGCGTCGTCATCGACCTAGAGCTTTCGCTAGTACTGATAAAGAGGTAGGGTACGCACTGGTGTTTATGAAAATTGGTCGACACATTTTCATTGAATTGCTCATCAGACAGTTGTCGGGATACTTGTGCCTTTTTGACGCAGTAAATACCGGTTGGGACTTGTAATAACTAAACTGATCGCATCTACTTTTTGTTTATTTTTAGTTTATTCGAAAGTTGCAACAGCATGTCCCCTCGTTCTATATCGACTACGTCATTGGGTTTCAAAACTCGTGCTAAACTTCGGGATTCCGGGCGAACTACTTGTCCGGCTAAAAAAATAACTTTCATATTCGGATTCAGCATTTCCTCTTGCCACTACGGTCGAACGTCTAATCAACTTCAGATTCAACTTTTACTTTTTACAAATTCTCCGGTTTTTGCCGGATTCTACTTGTCCGGCGAGAAAATGATTTTTCTTCTTTTTTTTGAAGATCGAAAGCTTGACCAAAGTTCCTAGTATTCTAAACTGTGTGGTTGAAAATTGTTTAAAAAGCGTTCAGAATATCGGTAGCAAACACTAGCTCGAGGCAGTCAGCAACATATCATCACAACCCCTTCTAGACCATCCTTTTAAATTCCCTCTCCTCTTCTCCTGCTAAGCAGCAATCTCTACGACAAAGAGCTGGACTTACTTTTGTTTCTGTTCCTTGTGTCTCATTAGCAAGGATCTTGCCAGTTTGTCCAGCTGTCGGCTGTATTCGGCTTCGACTTCCGCCCGTCGCCGAAAGTATTCCTGGATTTCCAGTGTGATTGCCACTTGCGTCTCGACGCGTGTATCCAGGCATCGCAACTGCTCCGTGAACTGGTTACGAATTTCTGAAAGAATGAATAACTTTTATACTTTTGGCTACTAGCTTTTATACTAACTCTTAGTGCAGATGAAGAATCGCGTCGTGTGCCGAGCCTAGGCACAGCTGTCTGTGCATTGCTGTCCCCACCGAATGCTGTTGATTGGTTGACATAGGATTTGAATCATCGTTCGGGTGACGTTTCTCGTTCTTCCCGAGGTTCACTAGCGTGTTTTGGACTTAGTCATATAGAGCATTACAGCGAGTAGTAGCTTTACTAGAGTAGCCTACTTATGGCTCAGAGGATTCAGGGTCGGGAGGTCACGGAACTAAGTGAGTAAATAATTTATTTATGACCCGCCATTTTGAAAAAGCGGAGTAAATGAAGAAAATGAATAATAAACATAAACACACAGAACAAGACCAAAGGTATCGATGGGATCCCAAAAATTTAATATTTGATCCAGACAATTTGGTCTTGTCTACGCCAGATCCAGTCTTCGCCAGACTCCTTGAACATTTTTACTACTAAAATTCAGAAACAGATTAAGGCCAAAATGCTAATCATCTGAGAAAACCAAGTTCAGATATGGATTCAGCATGTTTGTGTTTACCCCTATAAGTCATTTCTGTTTGGACGAAAATTTCCTGCCTTACTTCTGCGAATTTCCCAGTTTCGGCCGAATTCCGGAAGTACCTGTCCGGCAAAAAAAAGAAGCTAAAATCGAACTCAGCGTATCTTCTTTCCCCTAAATCGAACATCTAATCAACTTCAAATTAAAATTTAACTTTTTTCCGGCTCTAGCCGGATTGCGGGCGACCTATATGTCCGGGTACAAAATGACTGTCATACAGGGATTCAGCATCTCTTCTTACCCCTAAATCGGATATCTAATCCGGATTCCGGATTCCGGGCGAACTACTTGCCCGACGAGAAAATGATTTTCACCATCGTGTTCAGCAATTCTTACTACCCCTAAACCGAACATATAATTAACTTCAAATAATACTTTTACTTTTAACAGATTTTCCGGCTTTGGCCGGATTCCCGGCTAACTACTTGTCCGGCGAGAAAATGGTTTTCACAATCGTGTTCAGCATGTCTTCTTACCCCTAAATCGAACATCCAATCAACTTCAAAGAAAACTTTTACTTTTAACAAACTTTCCGGTTATGGCCGGATTACTTGTCCGGCGAGAAAATGGTTTCTACCATCGTGTTCAGCATGTCTTCTTACCCCATAATCGACTGTCCCATTAGCTGTTTAAAAACCCCTTAATTTAAACCCCCTCCCCCACCACTAAATATACGGCTACAAAGCCCATCTACGAACTCGACCTTACTCTTGACCCAAACAATCCTCACACCAAGTTTCATCAAAATGTCGCATTCCCTTCGAGAGTTATCGTGCTTACAGACGGACGGACGGACAACTTTTGCGATGTCATAGGTATCCCTCCACTCACGTTTTGGGATCCCAAGAAGACACTAAATTTTTAATCTTCGTCCAGGAAGCAGTGGATAACGTCGTGCGCTGGTTGGACCCTGTTGTCCATGATTTTTCAAAGCGATGAGGAAACATCCAAAAGGGTAACACTTACATCTTGAATTTTGAACTTCTGCGTGAGTGGAGCAGGTGGGTAAGACAAACAGAAGCAAATTACCAACTTTGATTATAAATCACCACCCGAGGGCCGTGGCAACACTGGTTGGAAAGACGATGCTAGTACCAACTTTTAGTACCCAGTACCCTAGCGGCAGAAGGTTGGAACACACCCTGGAGAACTGGTTACTAGCGTGACAACATCTTTTCACCCCTCTATATTCGATTCTCATTTACAGCCCCCATATCCCCTTCAATTTAGGGTGAGTCATCAGTCTATTTGTATTGCCGATCATTCGCAAGGCCCGGCGAATCCAGCTCCCCTGATCAGCACCCCTTATTGAATCCATTAACTTCTTCCGCGAAGAAAACCGTACAAGGGAAATTCTAATCAAGGGTAAGTTGATATGGCTTGGAGGGTTAGTTGATATACGGAATGCCGCGGTGTCGACTAAGTTCTATCGGAATTCCTTTCAGTCGTGACGTACATAGCGACGTCGAGTGATTGAGGACCCACCATAGGATTTGTCGTCCCTAGGTCGTTTTATAAATGTAAATGCGCTCGGCTCTATAATTATATATTAAAATATATATTCACCGAGAGGAATAAAATAAATTTTCGTTTTCTGAGGTAAAATAGATCAAATGGGTGTGACGTCACGCTTGTATGGAATTTCGGGACAGGTTAGTTTAGACCAATGCCGCGATCGGCTCACCCCAAGACGACTTGCTTGTATACGAGAGTGGTCTTAGAGTCGCTCATATCGTCTCAACTGCACTGGCAGAGATATGATAACAAATGTTTAATGATACTCTTATATTTATCTGTGTTTTCATTCGTGCATTTTACTTTGTTTCATATAATGCTCCGCTGTACCCAAGAAGTGAGTCATGTATAGATAAATAAATAACAATAACAGATGACACATGTTTGCGCACCCTTGTCTTAAATGTTATGAGAATATATCTGTTATGACCCTTTTCACTGTTATGTATCGCGAAAATATAACATTTAAAAGGGTCATAATAGATCCTAGTAACTTTTGAAAAAAGGATGCACAAACACGTGTTATCTGTTATCAGACTTTTGACATTTTGGACAATTCTTCAACTTCCAAACGCTTATTATTCAGACAACATGTTATGAGAATATATCTGTTATGACCCTTTTCACTGTTATGTATCGCAAAATATAACATTTAAAAGGGTCATAATAGATCCTAGTAACTTTTAAAAAAAGGATGCACAAACACGTGTTATCTGTTATCAGACTTTTGACATTTTGGACAATTCTTGAACTTCCAAACGCTTATTATTCAGACACCACAAAGATCAGCGAGGAGAATGAAGTTATCAAGCCAAGTCATGTCCGTCGGCTAGCAACGATTATTTTCGGTGGGTTCTTTTGTTCGATAAGACGCCGGGGGAAGCATTTCTTGAGTGAAAAGCCAGATATAGATAGCCGTAAGCAGCAGTGTTGCCACTTACACGGCATTTCGCGAAAAACACCGCATACAATTTTGATTGTACCTCGAAATGGCGAGAACGGAATTCCAGCGTTGGTAAATCCGACTTCATTTATAAGAGAACAGAGGTGAAGATATGGAGCACAGCGAAATGCCAGAGTCAACCATAATATATCCTTTTTCAACAGGATATAGCTGTTTCTTTAAACCTTATTGCGATAATCAAGCTTAGACTAAAAATGCGCTAGCTAGCACGGGTTTTCTTGCATTTACGGCAGATTGTAGCGCATTTCGCTAGAAGGAATTCACATACTAGAACGTCAAGTTCAATCGAAAATCGGAATTCTTAATGTTTAATAACCATTCGAGTGAGCCAACGGTCATCGACCTTATAAGATGTCAAGTCCAGCTCAAATCCAATCTCACGTACCTAAGACTTCGGATCGGAGACTCAGTCAAAACCACTAGAAAATTACTGACAGCTCATTTGCTGAAGCGCATCAGTGCAGCATATGCACGTATCGTTTCCGGAAAGTTGCGATTCAACCGGAAGATTCTAGCGTACTCCTACCCGATGAAATTTTTTTAGCCTGCGTAGTTGTATGATAGTTGTACGAAAAAGTTGCATGTATTGATATGTAATAGTAAAGAACCATCATTTAATGTGCCTCAGACTGGGCCAATCTTAAGGAGTAGTATCCAGTAGCATCCTTTCTTGCTAATAGTAGCATGCAGTAGAATGCAGTATGCAGTAACACGGTAGCCTTGACATAGAAGCATGTAGTAGCATCAGTTCGTACTGCATGCTACTATTTTGAGATAAATCTTTAATCGGGTACAATGCCACGGCTCTTCCCCATGTTCTATATCTTTCCCCTTTCCGGACCATCTTCAGTAACGAAAATCTTCGTCAAATTCGTTCAATTGTCTTTCGGTTTGCCAAATATTTGCTATGCCTCCCCCTCCCCCCCTGGAGAAGGAACAGCCATCTCATTGAAAAGTTTTATATGGCTGATCCGTCTGCGGCTGTCCTGAGATCCATCAACAGAATGAATCAAAAGTACAGTCACCCATGGAGCTCCATGATATTTCGGTTTAGTGGCTTTTAATTATTTTGGTTATTGTTGTTGTGTTTCTTTCTTTTTTCATTTTTTTACCATACTCCGTCTCTACCTAGAGGAATTATAAATACAATTTAATTCAATTCAATACTAAAGGGACATTTTTGATACCTATTCTCCCAAAAATACAAAATTCGCTTTTTCCCGGCATACCGCAAATTTTACCGCACTCTGACAGGAGGATGCCGCGGAAACATCGCGTTTTCACGAGGCCGGCGCCGCGAAAGGGTGCCCCCCGATACTCTTGATGACTAACTCTTCTTGCCGATGCAAAATCGTCCTTTACTTAGAGGAAGAGCCGGAAGCGGCATCACAGCTGCTCCCGAACATCGCCGTGATTGGTTAACACAGGATCGAGTTGTTGAGTTTGAGTTGATAGTGCTACGTTTCCTCGTTCTTCCCGTGGGTCACTGGCGTATTTTGGACTTAGTCATATAGAGTATTGGCAACACCGGTAAGCAGCGACAAAGCCGTAATTTATGGCATTAGCATTCGCAGTCCCGATTTCCCCTTCAATTAAGGGTGAGTCACCAGTCTATTTTTATTGCCGATTATTCGTATAGGTCTGTCAAGTTCGGCTCTCTCTGAAAACCACCCCTTAATGAACCCATTAACGTCTCCCTCGAAGAACTATAAGGGAAATTATAACCAAGGTAATGTGATATTGCTTGAAGGGATGTGATCCTCGCAATTGAAATGCACCGACTAATCCCACGTGAGAGAGTTGTCCAGGACGGCTCTTTGCTCAAACGACTACTGGAAAACTATACTGAAAAAAAAAAACGACGGCAAAAAACTTGGTAGGCTGCAACGGGGCCGGACCTACAAATATTTTCAAGGGTGTCTTCCAGTAGATAGATTTTCGAGGGATAAGGGATTCTCCAATAAGAAGCCAAAGCTAATAGTCATTAGGCGCGATAAAACTCTAAAACGTTTGACATTGGTTTTGACATTGCGTAGCCTACGGTTGTCGAGCTCCTTAGCACTACCCTGCACACGGCCTGGGGCTACAGCTAAATGGACTCATTGGTAAAGGTGTACACACGAAAAAAAAAAATCGAAAAATGTTTGCGAAAAGGTTTGCCCATTCTCCAAAAATTCATGTTTCTAGCTTACCCAATCGTTGTACAGCAACAAAAATTAGATAATGAACAAACAGTGGCATGCTGAGAAAACATTAACCACAGGGTGGTCCGGACGCTACACAGGCCAATTAAGGATACAAACTTTATCATCGAAATTTCGAAGTGTCCCCCAAGCGCTACAGTTTCGTACGGCCAAGTTAGTATGGATTATTTGTTTGTGAAACCGTGTTTTCTCTGTTTCACGCGTTTTTAGTGGAGTGTTCCTTGGAACAATCCACTAGTGCGAGCGCTGTAGCAGCTTTCTGTTTTCGGTTTCCACCATATTTTGTGGAGCTCATAACTCGTGAACCGGTGTAAGTATCAAGTACAAACTTGGTATACTTGTGGGTATTGGGGTCTAGTTGTGCATTTTGGGGGTCCCCCCCCCCACCCACCCGGTTCAGGGGCAAATGGGTCCAAATTGCCCATTGAATAATGTTCATAACTTGAACAGAGTTGGAAATAAGACGATGAAATTCCTTGTACTTGTAGATCCTAGGGCTGGGAATTATTTCTAAAGTTGCACCTCCCCCACCCATCCCGTTCATTGACAACTGGGTCCAGATTGCCCAGGAGTAAAGTTCGTTACCCTTGACAGGAATCAACAGGTACCAAGTTGAAACTTGGTAGGTTGTGAGCATTGGGTCTACTTTTCCTTTTCGCGGGTCCCAAACCCCACCCCCACTTAGTTCAGGGGCAATTGGGCCCAGACTGCCCACCCATTTTTCAAATGTGGGGTTTGTTCATTTTCTTAACTTGACAATAACTGGAGATAGGGCGCTTTGTGTATCAACGTAACATCTATGCTTCATCGACACTTCACAACCATGTCCACTTACTTCAGACTAGTCTCCATGTGACTGGTTCCTCCATTGACTTGAACTTTTATTACTCTGAGATCGTTCATTGCTTGAAGACTGCCGCTAACGTAGCCGTACAATTCGAAATGTTAGAGTTGGAACCCGAAAGCGGCTTTGGAGAGTTCGTCCGGAGGTTAAGAAAGCGAAAAATCGTGCGAAATTTTGGTTGAGACTATGGATAGCTTGTGGACGCCCTGTCAGTGGAGCCCTAACCTAGTCTCGAGGACAGGCCTACTCATTTTGATATCGATGTATACAGACGGAATACGGAACCAAAACATGGAGCTTCACAAAACCGGAAGGACATGAAATCCAATTAGTTTTATCTCTCCACCCACTCCACATAGGCCGGCTGGATGCAGCCTACGAATCCAGGAAACGGTGGCGTACAATTCCGAAAGATAACACAGACAGATGGAGCAAATTAACTAAGCCGTAATCGATGCCTCCGGGAGTGAGGATAATTCGAACGCAGCTTCCTGCAGCCATATGCAATAAAGCGTGGAGTTTTTCCGAGTAGTTTATCGTGAGCAACGAGTAATCGTCAGAATTGTTTTTGGGATCCCAAAAAGTAAGTGGAGGGATACCTATGACATCGCAAAGTTGTCGGTCTGTCCGTCTGTCAGCACGATAACTCTCGAAGGGAACGAGATATTTTGATGAAACTTGATGTAAGGCTTTTTGAGTCAAGGGAAAGGTCGAATTCATGGGTTCTGTAGCCCTACATTTAGGGGTGGGGTAGGGGGTTCAAGCTAAGGGGCAAACAAAATATATTTTAATAGCTAATGAGATAGTCGGTAAAGGGGTAAGAAGACATCCTGAACACGTATGGGAAAATCATTTTCTACCCAGACAAGTAGATTTATTTGAAGTGTAAGAAGAGATGCTGAATCCGTAAACGAGAATTATTTTTTACCCGAACATATAGTTCGCCAGGAATCCGGCTGAAACCGTTGAAGTTTTAAGTTTAAGTCTTATTTGAAGTGTATTGGTTGTTCGATATAGGGGTAGGAGATACGCTGAATTCGTTAATTGAGCTTTCATTTTTTTTTTGCCAGACAAGCAGTTTGCCCGGAATTCGGCCGAAATCAGAAATTTGGTAGAAGTAAGGAAGGAAGTTTCGATCAGTTTTGTCAAAACAGATTTGACTTATACAGGTAAACACACATGCTGAATCCATTTATGAACTTGGTTTTCTAAGAGGATTAGCTATTTGGCCATAATCTATTTCTGAATTTGAATAGTAAAAATGTTCAACGAGTCTGGCGAAGACTGGATCTGGCCAAGACAAGACCCAATTGTCAGTATCAAATATTAAATTTTTGGGATACCGTCGAAACCTTTGGTCTTGTTTTGTGTCAACAGATCCGCGAAAACGGCTGAACAAACTGCAGATGAAATTCCAGAAGAAAAGAAAATCAGGCAAAATCTGAATAAATACGTATGTCAGTCATTCACAAATCCCCAATTCTGGGGTACAATTCTTTGAGTCCGGGGTATACACCCACGAAAGGGTACAATGGCTAAGCACTGGAAGCAAAGTGCCCGGATGGAAGGGCACTGTACCCCAAGAAAACTGTCCAACTGAGAATTCTGAGCTAGCAGATATCACGCTGACTAAATTTATAAAAGGAAAAGTCGACCTATCTATTAGAAACAATCTTGGATCACCATCTATTCAGGGGCCTTGCCATGTTAAAGCTGGAAGCGAGAGAAGTCCATGCTATCCCATTAAAGTTTCAGCAGAATTGTCTATGATTTCACTCTTAGATAATCAAAGGTCTGATGGTCCAAAATACAATGGGAAAAGATTAACTAATTTCCTTCGCGAGCTTATCCTAACGAAACGCTCTATTTGCTGGGATTGCTGAAGACTTAGGGATGTTACCGAGGGTTTACGCACTCTCCCGCACTTGCTGTACACCCTTTCCCATCACCAACCGAAACCAGCGGTGCCGCCCATAAACTAGAGGATTCGCGCTTCTTAACATGCTGATTTTAACGTTCTTACACGTGGCAACCGGTGCCGGTACCGACCGAGCACATGCTGTGCACTAACATCGAGAGTGGGCAACACCTCGGACGTTATCCAGTTGATAAGCAGTCTTTTGCTTCAACGACCTGTATTTCTTTAATCCACAATCTTTCCTTAAACATTTCTTGGTTGCACATTTCCCTTCCAACTGGGGTATGCCCTAAATATAAAGCACTGTAACCCAAAATTTTTCACATTTTTTCGATTGGGTCAACGGTCAAACCAAAAATGAAAAAAAATGAGAAACGAATATCAGCTAAGAGCCAATTTTCTTTAGACATAAACATGTATCGCCTAGGAAAAAAATTGTCCTTCTGTGATCTTTTTATTACTTCTCAGTATCAGTATTGGTCTGTCCAGATACCCTAGGCAATCATGAAAGTACTGCAAACCTGTTGCAATCCTTAGAATGCCGTAAGCTGACCAACAGGGTGCAGAAGAAACAGAGCAGCAAAGGGCTAAATATTAAAAAGAATAACAGTTTTGGCTTTGATTTGACTACAATATACTCCAATTGTTATTTGCGCTGGAGTTTCATATTCGAAGAGGTGTACCACTACCGTAGGCTACTTGTCTCGAGTGTACATAAAGAAAATATCACAAAACCATACGGTACCTGGAAAGACATCCCTCATATCAATTCCGTCATACACAAACGGATCTCGTGACTGGATAAAACACTGAAACATTATTGACACTCGTTTCTAAACTTCTGCCAATCCTAAAAGGGGCATAATCGCACTACAGAATTTAAAGGCACATAACTCAATCACAGAAACACAACTTCTCCATCCAAGCTAGAACCGCTCGTTCCTACTGAACTGTCTCGTCAGACACTGTCATTGTAAACTCCACTCTCGCATTCAAACCGCGGCATACTGGACCATTCTTCGGGAGCAAGAATGTATACAGAGCACACGACATTCGGTCCGCCCAAGCAGCCGAAAGGGATAATGATGGATGACGAGGTTGAAAGATGAAAGAGGCTGTTATGTTTTCAGGCCGTAAGTTTCCACAGAAAGCCCAAACGTGACAAGTCGCTTGAGCGTTTACAACGAAGGTCGTAAAATCAAGCCAAAAGCAAACGAAATTTTAAACAATGCTAAGACTCGCAACAGACGATACGCGTATTCTCGCCGTTCCCCGAGGACTCGTCGGGGAATCGAAAGGAACGGCGAGAATAGAGGGAGTCCCTCCACGCGGACTCCGCCTAGGAAAACAACGAGAACACGGGGAGTGCTTCCAAAATGGATTTTGTTCGAAAAAAAATGTGGAGTTGACGAAATTAGTCTGGATCTACTTTATTTTTGGTTTTGTTTATTCTGATTCTTTTTAATTAATTTTACATTGCACCAACACCAGCAAAAATTGATTCCCCTCCGAATATGAAAGGGAGTTCTTTTTGATGATGATGATGGATAATCAGAGCCTTCCCCGCCCGTGGTGACTCGCGAGAATACGGGGAGTGAGTCCCCGCGACAAACAAAAACGCAGGAACTCCTTAAGTGGAGTCCTCGGGGAACGGCGAGAATAAGCCTGTTGAAAGCGGAAAATTACGTAAGACAGCTTCACGATGAGCTTCACAGATACGGACTGGAACATATGAAAACAGAACCGGGCAACATAGAGTATTCCTTATCCGTTTGACCGGGGTCAACTTGGCAGTAGCCTACTGACCAATTAAGAAGCCAAACTGTGTCTCCAAGGTGCAAAACCGTCCTATAGGACGTAAGGATGCGACACCACAGTTGTAAAGGCTTGAAACCTTCAGGATCTTATTTTCTTCTCCAAAACCGGAACTGTGCAATCAAGAATGGGTCGGATCAGGTTCAGAATGGTTACCAAACGCCGATAAATCAAAAGGTCGAAAATCCGTCAATCGTTAACAAGACCAAACTTTTCGATGGGATCCCAAAAATTCAATATCTGATCCAGACAACTGGGTCTTGTCTTAGCCAGATCCAGTCATCGCCAGAATCCTTGAACATTCTTACAATTAAAATTCAGAAACAGTAAGGCCAAATAGCTAATCATCTGAGAAAACCAAGTTCAGATATGGATTCAGCATGTGTGTTTACCTGTATAAGTCATATCTGTTTTGACGAAAAGTTCCTGCCACTTCTGCCAATTTGCCGGTTTCGGCCGAACTCTAGAACTACTTGTCCGGCGAAAAAAGAAAGCTCAAAAACGAACTCAGGGTATCTTCTTTCCCCAAAAATGAACATCTAATCAACTTCAAATAAAAATTTAACTTATAACAACAAATTTTCCGACTCCAGCCGGATTCCGGTCGAACTATATGTCCGGGTAAAATATGATTGTCACACACGGATTCAGCGTCTCTTCTTACCCCTAAATCGGTTATCTAATCAGCTAGAAATAAAACTTTAACTTCTAACAATTTTCCGGTTTTGGCCGGATTCCGGGCGAACTACATGTCCGGGAAGAAAATTGTTTTCACATAAAAGTTCAGCATGTCTTCTTGCCCTAAATCGGACATCTGATCAACTCCAAATAAAACTTTTAATTTTAACAAACTTTCCGGTTTGGGCCGGATTCCGGGCGAACTACTTGTCCGTCGAGAAAATAGTTTTGACCATCGTCTTCAGCATGTCTTCCTACCTCTAAATCAAACATCTAATCAACTTCAAATAAAACTTTTACTTTTAACAAACTTTCCGGTTTTGGCCGGATTCCGGGCGAACTACTTGTCCGATTACAAAATGGTTTTCACCATCGTGTTCAGCATGTCTTCTTACCCCATAATCGACTATCACATTAGCTGTTTCAAAATATTTTGTTTGCCCCTTAATTTGAACCCCCTCCCCCACCCCTAAATGTAGCGCTACAAAGCCCATTTACGAACTCGACTGGTCCGCCGACCCAGCGAATCCTCACACCAAGTTTCATCAAAATATCTCATTCCCTTCGAGAGTTATCGTGCTTACAGACGGACGGACGGACAGACGGACAACTTTTGCGAAGTCATAGGTATCCCTCAACTTACGTTTTGGGATCCCAAAAACCAAAGCTCGAAATCCGAGTCAAAAATCCTAGGACTCAAAAGGCGTATTCTCGCCGTTCCCCGAGGACTCCTCGGGGAATCGAAGGGAACAGCGAGAATATAGAGAGTCACTCCACGCGGATTACGCGTACAGAAAACAGCGAGAAAACCGGGAATGCTTTCAAAACGGATTTTGTTCGAAATAAAAAATTGCAGTTGACGAAGTTAGTCTGGGTCCCCTTTATTTTTTGTTTTGTTTATTCTGATTGTTTTTAATTATTTACATTGCACCAACACCAGCAAAGACTGATTCCCCTCCGAATCTGAAAGGGAGTCCTTTTTGGTGACGGTGATGATAATTGGAGCATTCCCCGTCCGTGGGGACTCGCGAGAATACGATGAGTGAGCCCTCCTCAAGTGGAGTCCTCGGGGAACGGCGAGAATACGCCTATAATGTTATTTTTTTGTTCGACGACGGTGTGTAAATATCTATTTTCTCTGGGTAGGGTGCTATAGGCTACCGCTCACTGTATAACCAGGAATCGGGAATCAATTATGAGCTAAACAAGAGCTGTAAGCTCATATGGCACTTGCATGTGTCAAGATGATTTGATTGATCAAGAGTAAGTTACGACTTTGCGGTTGAGATGCGCGCTATAAGGGAGCTGGAACTCCATTTGTAAGCAAAACCCTTGAGGCAAAACTGCTAATGGGCTGATGGGCATCACGAAAATGCATATATTGCTTAAAAGTATTTTTTTTACTTTGCGGTCAAGATTGGTATACTTTAAGGAATAATCGGATTTGGGAAGTAGCAATTTCTAAGCAAATGTTGTTGAGTCTCCAATATTCCAGCGAAGTTTCATCGTCCTAGCACATCAGGAAGTACCTTAACGCGCTATCACCGGAATCCCAGACCCCCCTCCCCCTCCTCCAACTCCACCCACAATAACCGGAGCCAATCCTGTTCTGTAAATGATTAATCCAGAGCATCTGTTTGTCATTCCCACGAAGTTCGATCCAGATCACACCAGTCTAAGCGGGTCAAGTATTTTCCGCCCTCCCCCCGATAATTGCCGGATTCGGTCCGGAAATGAAAAAGGTCACAAGAGAAAAATGTCCTCTGTTTAATTATTAAATTTCACTCGAATCCGATCACCCGTTCCAAAGTTCCGCATGACTCAATATTCCGGATTCCCCTCCCTCAACTCCCCCCCCCCCCCCAAGATTATCATATCGAGGATTTTTTTTTTATTCCAAGTCAGTTTGACCGGGTCCCTGATATGCCTTCCAAGTTTCGTCGTGAAAATCCCCCAAAAACGGAATTCCGGGAGACCCCTCCCCCCCCCCTCAAGTGTCCGGATCCAGTCAAATTATGTAAAAGATTTATATGGACCGATGTTTGTTCTTCCCAGCAAGTTTCACTCCGATACCATCATTCTAACCGTTTCTCGAGATTTCCGGTCCACCCCCACCCCCACCCCACCCAGCTCCCCCGCGGTGCACGTAGCCAATCCGATTCAGCAAATGACTTACCTAGAGCATCTGTTTGTTCTTCCCACAAAGTTCCATCCCGATCCCTCCATTCTAAACGGGCACGTATTCCCCCCCCCCCAAAAAAGTTGCCGGATCCGGTCCGGATATGCAAAAAATCATCGGAGAAATGTCCTCTGTTGAATTCTTAAATTTCACTCGAATCCGATCAACCATTCCAAAATCACGCATGACTGAAAATTTCGGATTCCCCTCCCTCCACTCCCCCCACCATTATCTGATCGACAAATTTTTATTTTGAAGTCAGTTTGATTGGGTCCCTGATATGCCTGCCAAGTTTCATCGTGAAAATCCCCAAAACCACCATCACCGGAATTCCGGGACCCCCCCCCCCCATAAGTGTCCGGATCAAGTACAATGGCCTAAAGGACTTGTCTAGAGCAGATGCTTGTTCTTCCCAGCAAGTTTCACTCCGATCCCTCCATTCTAACCGTTTCTTGAAATTTCCGGTCTCCCCCCCCCCCAACTCCCCCCTGGCTACCGAATCCGGTCAAGACTTAAAACGGGACATTACAGATATATATTCTGTTCAGTTATGAAGTTTCATTACAATCCGATCATCCGTTCGAAAGTTACACACTTCTCAATTTCGCGGATTCCCCTGCGGATTCCCCTCCCTCCACTCCCCCACCATTATCTGATCGACAATATTTTTATTTTGAAGTCAGTTTGATTGGGTCCCTGATATGCCTGCCAAGTTTCATCGTGAAAATCCCCAAAACCACCATCACCGGAATTCCGCCCCCCCCCCCCCCCATAAGTGTCCGGATCCAGTACAATGGTCTAAAGGACTTATCTAGAGCAGATGCTTGTTCTTCCCAGCAAGTTTCACTCCGATCCCTCCATTCTAACCGTTTCTTGAAATTTCCGGTCTCCCCCCCCCAACTCCCCCCTGGCTACCGAATCCGGTCAAGACTTTAAACGGGACATTACAGATATATATTCTCTTCAGTTATGAAGTTTCATTACAATCCGATCATCCGTTCGAAAGTTACACACTTCTCAGTTTCCCGGATTCCCCTGCCCTCCACCCCCCCCCCCCCAAAAAAAATGGTCGGATCAGAAAACTGATTATTCCTAATTTTGTTTGGTCGGGTCTCTGATATGCCTGCCAAGTTTCATGGTCCTAGCACAACTGGAAGTACCCTAACTCGAAAAAGTGTGACAAAATGCCCTAAATTTTCAAGTTTCCAGCGCACCGCACTCCCCCCCATATGGTCGGATCGGGAAACTGATTATTTCCAGGTTAGTTTGGTCGGGTCCGTGATATTCCTGCCAAGTTTCATTGTCCTAGCTCATCTGGAAGTACCCTCACTCGAAAAAGTGTGACAAAATGCCCTAAATTTTCAAGTTTCCAGCGCCCCAGCTCCCCCGCATATGGTCGGATCGGGAAACTTATTATTTCCAGGTTACTTTGGTCAGGTCCCTGATATTCCTGCCAAGTTTCATTGTCCTAGCTCATCTGGAAGTACCCTAACTCGAAAAAGTGTGACAAAATGCCCTAAATTTTCAAGTTTCGAGCGCCCCCACTCCCCCGCATATGGTCGGATCGGGAAACTGATTATTTCCAGGTTCGTTTGGTCGGGTCCCTGATATTCCTACCAAGTTTCATTGTCCTAGCTCATCTAGAAGTACCCTAACTCAGAAAAAAAGTGACAAAATGCCCTAAATTTGCAAGTTTCCAGCGCCCCGCACTCCCCCCCATATGGTCGGATCGGGAAACTGATTATTTCCAGGTTAGTTTGGTCAGGTCCCTGATATGCCTGCCAAGTTTCATTGTCCTAGCACATCTGGAAGTACCCTAACTCGGATATGTGGGACAAAAAAACTCGGACCGACCGACAGACCGACAGACCGACAGACGGAATTGTGATCGGTATATGGCACTTGAGCCAGAGGCTGCAAGTGCCATAACAAAAACAGACCAGCAAAATCACCCCAAAACAAAAGCACATGATGGTGGCAAACGCCAACAATGTTTGCCGTCATAATCACGAGAACAACTTAGACAAGACTAAACGTTTCCATGGAATTCCACAGCTTTAATATTTGATCCTGCCTTACTTCTGCCAAATTTACCCCTACATAAAACCTCTAACCAACTTCAGATAAAACTAAATATTCCTTCAGCCCAACCTGACTGCGAATCATATTTGACAGTACAAAAAAGGAAACAAATTTTCACGTTTTGGCCGGATTTCGGGCGAACTAATTGTCCGGCGATAAATATTTGCATATACGTCTTCAGCATGTCTTCTTACCCATAAATCGATGTTAAACAACATTTTGTTCTCCCCTTAATTTGAACCCCATCCCCACCCCTAAATGTAGGGCTACAGATCCCAGCTATGAACTCAACTTGTCCCTTGACCGAAAGAATCCTCACACCAATTTTCATCAAAATATCTCATTCCCTTCGAGAGTTATCGTGCTGACAGACGGACGGACGGACAGACGGACAACTTCTGCAAAATCATAGCGAAATCACATCATACCTCGACTTGTTTCGGGATACCAAAAACCAAATCAGATATAAGAGCAGACAGAAAATGCAATCAGTAATTTCAACAAATCTGAGCACATAGTACAAGTAAGTCAACCGAGCAATTCCAGATGTATCTTTGCCAAAAGAAGGAAATCTTTCCAGACCGTAAGTGATGCATGGCCGCAAATGATGCCTCAATTTCACCTGACCACCATTTCAATTTTAATTCCGTCCGAAACCAGATGCCCATAGAACGAGAAATGTCCAGGCCACGAACAAAAAAAATCATCAATATTCAACTGAACAGGCGCGGCCCGGACTTTTCCACCAGGCGATTCCACCCGCCCGCGATTCCACATTCCCTGGGGACCACACTTCAAGGTCACGTGGCACTAGGTACAGCTTATGTCTCAATATTCCAACGTACCTGACCTTTTAAACTGTTTTGTGTGTTTTCCAAAAATACAGACACAACCCGGCTGTTTCAGCAGTGCATGGTACCTTTTATTGTTGGAAAAATATGGAGAAAATTGCATAACTGGTCTTTCCGACCAAGAACCGGACAAGACAGATGCAAAAATCAGTGTAATGCTTGCTATTAGGATGGATAAAATCATTTAAAATCTAAAAAAAAGAATGGATGTAACCATTCGGGATGTTGGGTGAATATGTAATATAGGTATGACAAGTCCTTTAAGATCCTTTAATCAAACGAGGCTGTCTTTTTCCAACCCCATCTGCCAAACAATAAACAAACCTTCTAACCTTTTACACCATTTTCAAGGTCTAGGATGTTTTCTTTCTCCTTCTTCGCAACTTTTTTCTGACCATCCATGGCTCTACCTTACTTGCACAAACACTGTGATGCACTTCCAATTATTCAACCGGGCCCTTCCATTGAGTAAGAACCTGAAAGAAGTTTGATATAAGGGAACAACTGTCATCATAAAGCTGTTGGCACACAACGCGAGCTTGGCAGTTCTGGAAAGACACACCACTGAAATCAAATTTTTCACTAGACTTTTTGTGAAATTGTGATAGAATTTAAGTTGGTATGGTAGAGATATGTTTATTTGATTGTTTGTTGACTTTCAACAGTGCTATTTTCATCCCATTGCTGTGACATAAGTCAACTACCAGCTGGGCAAAGTAGCTAATTAAGGGCCCCTGAGAAGTGAGAACACCTGAGTATGTATTGTAAGTTTTGTAAGATACCTACACAAGTTTACGCATACCCAGTGGTACAAGCGTGTATGAGCCGAGGCTCTAGAAACGCCAACCAACAAACAACACAACAGCAACACACCTGAATAGGTGTTTCATTCTACCATTTAGTCCAAAACTGCACTGTTCGAACTTAAGTAGGCCTAATTGTTCAAAGAAACATAGCACACCTCTACTATGTTTCAAGAAACTGAACATTTGTTTAACTGACACTGTCACAAAAGAATAATCATATAAACAGGCTACAAATTCACAGGCTTCATCCCTGCATCATCCATTCTAAAAGATAATTAGGAAATTTGTGTACTGTAGATAACCACTCCTAAAACTGGAGAGATTGCCTTCAGGTTTATTTAAAATTTTAGATAAAACTGTATTATCCCTGCGCCACCCCAAATTAAATAACCATTCCCAAGTGGGTTTACCATTATTAGGCTACAGGAGAGATTCCCAGCCTCGAATGCAGACAACCTCAGAATTAGCCTAAAATTTTTTAAAGGAAATATCTTTGCAGTCCTAACTATATCAACTACCAAGAAGCAAAATCTAATGACGCAGGACATAGTTAGGACTGCAAAGACTTTCCTCTTAACATTTTTGAGGCCAACTCCGAGGTCATGTACATTCAATATTGGGTACCTCTCCTGTACCAATGGAGAGATTACCCCTAGCCCACGAAAACAGATATTTGTACACTATCAGCAAAAGGGCATAACACTGGCGTAAGAAAGAATCTAACGTTGGATTGGGAGGTATGGGAGTTTAGACATTCGAAACAAAATTAATGGAGTTTGGTAAATATTTTGAGCCTGTAAATTGCTGGAAAAGCTAATCTGACTCTTTATTGTTTGTACAATTAAGTTCCCTTGGAAATGAAAGCTTGAAAGCATCAAAGTTTGAACTTAAAAATTGAGTCCTGCATCACCCTATTGGTTGGTAGTTATGCATTGTGCTAAAAGCATCTCATAGGAAGCGAGATTTGTTTAGTAGTAAAAGTTTCTTTCAAGCTTTCATCTGTGAAAAAACTTTTCTAGAAATCTCTGATGAGACTAAAATAATAAAAAAAAGCCAGAAAAACGTTTCCAATCATTTAGGACTGGCTCGGAATAGTCTCCAACAATGGTAATTCAGTCACAAAGTCTTAAGTCCTGTACCTTACAATGGTTAAATTAGTCTCATTTCAATCTGGCCATCTGGGCGGGACTTCATACAAGCATAATGTCACAGCTATTGATGCTATTTAGCCTCTGAACACAAACAAACTATTGCTGAATAATGGAACGTTTCTACAAATTTGTGATTAGACTAAAATAATAAAAAGAAGCTAGAAAAACATTTCCAATCATTTACTGGCTCCGAATAGTCTCCAACACTGGTAATTCAGTCACAAAGTCGTTACTCCTATACCTCACAATGTTAAACCCGTCTCATTTCAATCTGTCCATCTGGTCGGGACTCCATACAAGCATAATGTCACAGCTGATTGATAATATTTAACCTCTGAACACAAACAAACTATTGCTGAATATATATCTGAAATCAAATTTTTTTTTAATGATCTTTATTATACAAACCTACTTTTACATGCTAAACTACATGAACACACCTTTTGTAACCCTCTTACCATCCTTTGCACATGTAGCTGACCTCTGACTGCAGGAAAGCCCAAATGAATATATACAGCTGAGCAGCCAAGCAGCTAGCGAGGTGCCGGCAGAGTACCGGACCATATTCACCTATAAACAGTCCCAGGGACAATCAAATCATATCTGTGTTATGATCCCATGGTAAAAAAAAAAAACAGAGTCGGGACGAAGCACTGCGATGCTTCATAAAAACAGTAAATTTTTCTTGGATAAGTCAATTTTCTTAAAATCAGTCACTTTTCTGGGAAAAAAAGTTGTTTTCTCCTGAAAAACGCTGTTTTCTCCTGCAAAAACTTTTTTTGCTGCAGAAACAATTGGTATATGTGACAGGCCAGTTGGTATACGGTAGCCCTTTCCCCCTCCAGCTTTTCTGCTAGTAACAGCATTACTAACGCCTCTGTCTATAATCACTGATCTGCAAAACCAAATCAATTGTAAGACAACCACAACTCGGCAAGACAATTGGAGACAACTGCCATCCTTCATACAAACAGTCAATTTTTTTTGGGAAACTAACTTTTCTTAAAACCAGTCATATTTCTGAAAATCAGTTGCTTTTTGTCAGCCAGACAGTTACTTTGCCCCCCTCCCCCACCATCCCCCCAAACATTTGTCCTAGTAATGCCTCTGTCTAAGTATAATCGCTGATCTGCAAACCCGAATCAGTATGAAGATGTAGGACATATTCTGATGAGTTGTAAAAAATATGAAGTACAAAGAGTGGAATTTAAGAATCTAGTGATTAAGTATTTTAGGGCATTTACAATGAGATCGATATTAGGTCATGCAAATTCCCCAAAATGGGCCCGTAGAAAGGCAGTATGCCTATTGACGAAGTGCTGTGAATGTGTGCTGTGAATTGTATATAGGATAGTACCATGTAAGTGTTAAATAATTTATTTTGATAGATATATGGAAAAGTGAACTTCACCAGAGAAAGAATTAAGAAAGAAAAGGAGAGCAGAAGTTGGACTGAGCCAGTATACTCCATACAACGTCTTTGTCGAACCCCTCAAAAAACTTAGAAAGTTTGACAAGGCCAGAAGGACGCAGTTTTGATTCTAACTGTGATGAGGCCAGAAAGCCACACTTTGTCAAAAGAAGTGATCAAAGATATAGAGGATACGCACGTATACGGGCGATTGACTCGCCCAAACGTCAACCTTCAAACAACAACCCGAATCAGTTGTAAGACCACCAGAACCTGACCAGAACAGGGCACGACAATCAGAGACACATTAAAAAGTCTAACCTCTTTAGCTGATCTGAGATTTACTGTAAACTGTTTCTTTCTTCAGAGAATACAGCAAAAAACAAAAAAGTATCCAGACTAAAACAACAAACAAACAGATTCAAAAACTTGGGACTCTTCACTCTCGGGAGAAGCTGAAACCGGGACCCGGCGCAGACCTTGCGGTTACGGCCGTTGCCCTAGTCACAGAATACGAGCTCACGAAAGCAGATATCTAGAGGAGGGTTTTCGAGACATCTCGGAATCACTTTCCGGCGAGCGAAGCGCATCGCGAAAACGGTGGGTTCCTGGACCTGGAATCACTTTCCCGCTGGACTGATCGCGAAAACACATGGAAAGCTGATATCGCCGAGAAAATGTTGAATTACAAACTTTTTCGACTAAATGTGGTTTGCTGAACGGTTCTTTGATTCTCGTATATTCCATCGAAGTCACCTTAAAACTCCTGCCGAAAGATTCAACTTTCCGCGGAGCTTTCCACTAACCTCGTGGAATCACTTTTCGGGAAAGCTGCTTCGGTTTCCAAAAAGCGAAAACCGGGTTGGAAAGTTCGGCAGCTTTCCGAAGTAGCGCGAAACCCACTGGAAAGTGATTCCGACTTTGCTTTCCAGCTCGCGAAAACCCTCCTTAGGTCTAGCTAGAGTCAGGCTGAGCTGAGGCTCAGAGATGTGCTTCTTCCTGTCACTCCTGGCTTCTTCCACCCAAAGATATTAGTTGCGTTTTCGCTTATACCATGGTATCTGTTACCACGGTAACTGGATCTGCAATTAGTCGTTTCTGCAGTTATCGTGGTATCTGATACACGGTGCTCTGCAAAAACGACTATTGCCGAAATTGCACTTTTCGAAGTCATCCCAAAAGAAAAACAGATATCCAGTTACATCACTAAGTGCTAAACTTCTTTCTCACCAATCTGACAAAATTTGATGAAAGTGAGATGACTTTTCAGATACCACGGCCAGTTACTACGGTCGGACCGTAGTATCTGAATATCTGATACCACGATAACTGGCCAGATACCACGGTAACTGCAAAAACGACTTTCGACCGTGGTAACAGATACCATGGTATCAGCAAAAACGCAACTATTGAGACCGAGGACATGATCCGGACACGAACAGCTAATGTGATAGCCGATTATGGGTTAAAAGACATGTTGACACGATGGTGAAAACCATTTCTCGCCGGACAAGCAGTTCCGTCGGGAAACCGGCACAAACCGGAAAATTGGTTAAAAGCAAAAGTTTTATTTGCAGTTGATTAGATGACAGATTTAGGGATAAGAAGAGACGCTGAATCTGTATATGACAATCATTTTTTACCCAGACATGTAATTCGTCCGGAATCCGGTTGTAACCGGAATTCTTTTATAAGTTATAGTTATATTTGAGGTTGATTAGATGTTCCTTATACGCTATAAGGATATACGCTGAATTCCTTTCCGAACTTTCTCTTTTTGCTGGACAATTAGTTCGCTCGGGATTCGGCCGAAACCGGAAATTTGGCAGAAGTAAAGCAGGAAGTTTCGGTCAATGTCGTCAAAACAGATATGGCTTATAGAGGTATATCTGAACTTGGTTTCCTCTGATGATTAGCCTGGCGAAGACAAGACCCAATTGCCTGGATCAAATATTAGATTTTGGGGATCCCATCGAAACCTTTGGTCTTGTTACAAAAGAAAACGAAATCGTCCTCTTTTCTCCTCTTCTTGTCTGTTCTTGTAGATTGGCCTTTTGCAATTACGGAGACAAGGGATCAAAAGTGTATTTAGTAATGTGTACAAACGGGCAATGTTGTATTTCATGACAGTTCTAAGACCCGAAGACGCGATTTGGAGAAAAGCGCTAGCATTTTCAAGAATTTATGACACCAGGACCCTTCCTGAGAAGGGTCGAAATATAGCTATAATAAAATTCAGCTGAGGTATCCATTTTGCACTGTCAAAATTTTGACTTAACTAGCTCACAAAGATTAAGATTAAAGTAATCAGATCAAATGACCAAATGTTTCAGATAAAATGAGTGAATTAGAACTAGCCCCACATCACCACAGAAAGGTTCTTTTTTTTTTTTTTTTAAGTACTACCTTTCTTAAGATGTACTGCAAAAGTACTACCAACTCACTACTTTGAAAAAAATGTACTAAAAAGAGTACAATTGTACTACCGATGGCAACCCACAATCCAGACTAGGAGCATGCTATCAGAGTTGCCACTTTTCTCTGACGGAACCTGTGACCTTTGGCAGTAAAACCTGTGACATTCTGATGAAACTGGGTCTTTTTGCAAAGTATTAACGGGGAAATCTCGCTTTATCATCTTCATATCCGCATATGCCTCAACTTATTGTCTTCATTTATGTATTTACTTGCAAGGAACCGCCCGCAGTATTCTGGCTCGGTTTATAAAAGAAGTCAAATCTGTGACGAAATCGCAGAATTCTGCGGACAGCGGCAACACCGCCTGCTACGGGACTATCACATCTGGAGGATGAAAATGATCTCAACATTCAGATCTTTGGGTCTAAAACCAGATATTGCAACAATAAGCCTGTCCAGCAAATTGCCAACAACAGAAGAAACAATGATTTACAGAGATGTCATCGATCTTCTAAAGACAGCAGACATCAAAGTCTAGCAGCGACGCCGTAGACCATTCAACCACCGTCGTTTACCAGGCAAAAGGACCCTCCCTTGAGCCCAGCTTCTCAAGTTTAGCCAAGCTTCAGCAAGAAAAAGTCTAGAGGCGTATTCTCGCCGTTCCCCGAGGACTCCACTTGAGGAGTCCCCGCGTTTTTGTTTGTCCCGGGGACTCACTCCCCGTATTCTCGCGAGTCCCCACGGACGGGGAATGCTCACATTATCATCACCATCATCAAAAAGGACTCCCTTTCAAATTCGGTGGGGAATCAATTTTTGCTGTTGTCGGTGCTATGTAAAATTAATTAAAAAGAATCAGAATAAAGAAAACCAAGAATGAAGTGGATCTAGACTAATTTTTTCAGCTGCATATTCATTTTTCGAACAAAATCCATTTTAGAAGCATTCCCCGTATTCTCGCTGTTTCTGTACGCGGAGTCCGCGTGGAGTGACTCCATCTATTCTCGCCGTTCCCTTCGATTCCCCGAGGAGTCCTCGGGGAACGGCGAGAATACGCCTTAGGAGGGTCAGTGGATACCAAAGGCTATACCATTGGAAGGAAGGAAGGAAGGAAAAAGCATAACCCGCAGTAATAGTGACACGAACAGGCGGCCCGAGGCTGGTGTTCCGGCCAGGATCCATGGCACCCAAGTTTATTACATTATGATAAACCGAGATATTTTCAACTTTATGACGAAAGTGCAGAAAATCCAGCCAGGTAAACCTGATCATCTTTCGGCACTAGTCTAAAAAAAAACCTGTAAAGTCCGGTCTTCACCTCCCGGAACTTCCGGAATCTGGGCTTCCAGATTGTTCTTGACGTCTTCTGTAAATTGCATCTGGAATATGAACGGGTCCAAAAGTATATCAAAATAATCCGGAAAAAGGGGCTTTTTAACTTCCAGATTTTTAAGTATCGCAGAAGAAATTAAAAAAAAATCTCGGAAAATCTGGAAACCCAGATTCCGGAAGGTGAAGACTCACCATAACTGTCAGACGCATCGTGACTGCGCGACTTTGACAGGGTGTAAGAGTGCTTCACCTTCTCACGTTTTCCTTCGGGGTGATACACCTGCCGAAACCTACAGAGTCCGATGCTTTGAGTTGAAGGGGTCGCGCAGATGTGAACTTTGGAAGCTGATTCTTCTCGTTAATTGTCTATTTTTGGCATAAATAAACTTTCTATGAAACTCGATATTTATTCGGGAAATAAGCAATAGAGACAACAGTATAGTGCCATAACATAGTAACTTCAGAAGAAATATAATAAGTAGCACATAACAACGCAAGAGACATACACAAATGGAATAAACTAGAATGAACCAATTAGCAACAGTGTTATTTTGCATTCGTGACAGGGGGCATGAGCTCGACTCAACTTACTTATCTTTGGCTTTGAGACAAATGCACATCAATGAAAACTTTGTACTGTCAGCAATACAACTGAGAGAGGCATAAAAAGTTGAATTCGATCATGTTAGAGCGACTAGACACAAACATACCAGAAACAATGCTTACATACATTATACTTTTACTGCTGTACTTTACCGCTTACGCCCAGCACAATGCCAGACGCACACATAACAGATCTTATCCGCCAGAGCTTAAACTAAACATACCTATAGGAGTTAAAAACAAAATAACAGGCTAAAACTGAGAATCTACAACGTCCCACCTCATTTCTTAAAAAAAAAAACTGAACTAACATAACGGTCACTATGAAAATATCTACATTCACCTACGATATGATAACCAACATTGAAAGTGGAAGAGGGGTTAAGGGTGGGGGTGAAGTAGATCGCAAACGCGGATACCAAACCACCAGGCTTACGCGGACAAGGAAATGCAGATTTCGTAGTCTCGAAACAGCTGACAAAATCACATAAAACGATCAGGTAACTAATAAACGGAAAATGAGATAACATTTGATTGTATAAAATCACATCACGGTAGAGTAAACCTACAAATTTCGTACTGCACTGAATGACCTAGGATCAAGGGCCATAGAACGAAGTAAAACATTTTACCTCAACATGTCAGTTCACGACCTTGTAAACAAATGGGACATGCAGATTCCAAGCAGAATCTACGGAGGAGCCCCAAACCATAGAAGGCAAAGCTGACCTCAGAAGCAAGGCCGGAATCGATTTTTCAAGAGCAGCAGCCGCTCTTGAGACCAAAGGAGCTTCACCCGGAAATGTCCCCAGCAGGGTTGTCGACAGCTCCATGGAAAGTTGAAAGTTGGAAAAAAATGCTAACATAAATTAAGAAACATGCCTATTTTTAGGTAAGAGCGACCTTACTGCGATGATCTGCAGAACCAAAATGTAACTATTAGTTGACTCGGTCGGCCCAATCGCGGTAAGAACTGAAGATTTACGAACGAATAAGAAAATGTATTAGTTTTCGACTCGGATGGATACTTGGGCCCAATCCAGTTGGAGTCTACGGATACAGTTCTTTAGTAAACGAAGGCATTCCACTAACTTAAGAAGGGTTTTCACGAGACGGAAGACAAGGCCGATTTCAATTTTCGCGGTTCTACGTTAAGTTTCCGGCCTTTCTGCGGCGGTTTCCGCACTTTGAAACCAAATCTGTTTCCGGAAAGTGTTATCAGAAAGCTGTGGACAGCTCCACGGAAAGTGAAGTTTGGGCAAAAATTAAAACACATATTAAAAAACATGAGAAATATGGACAAGTGTGATTTCTTCGAAGAGAATGATAAGCAGGTTTGTAATATAAACTGAGTATTATGGCCCATTAATGAAATTTTTTATTTCTATCTCTTCTGTAGATTCTCACGGTGGATCGAAATTTTGAAAGATTCATCGGGTCATTTTGTAGTCGGAATGAGCTTCGCTCGCTGGAATGCGAAACTGGAATCTCGTTTAGTTATCTCCCTGTGATACGGCCATTTCAGATCTATCTTGGCGCAACAACTGATTCCTAGATAACGTTGAGCTCACCTCTGAGCTCATCACAAATCACGGCAGTAAAGCGTGAGATTCTCATTACTTTCAAGCCTTTGACAGGAGGACCAGTGTTGCCACTTGTCGCACGATAGTGTGAATTGTCACTCTATTTTATTTTATCACCTTCTACGTAGGACACAAAATTCACTCTATTTCAGAAAACGTCCAGATGTGTCATTTTCCAGCAGTGATTCCGCCAAAAAGTTTTTGAATGAAAATAAAATTAAGATGTGTAACTTTCGCAGTAGAGATTCCCGACCAAAAGTGACCATTTCACATCATGTTTGACAATGCAAAACGGATACCTCAGCTAAATTTTATTCGAACACACAATCAGATATTTCACGAAGAATCTTTCATTGTTTTTCCACAAGTCCATTGTCCAGCTTGAGCCTGAAGAGGACCCTTGCCAAGAAGGGCCGAAATGTAACTCGAATAAAATGTTTCGAACATTTGAATCATGTTTCAAACATGATTCGCAGTCAGCTTGGGTTGAAGGAATATTTATCATTTCACATTTTTTCATGACACCTGACGGCAGGGCTCAACACCCTTACAAAAGCCCAGACCCCTTTTTAGAAGAATGTCTGTATTCGCGACCCTCCCCATCGGCGGCTTTGAATCCTAACTTTTCTGAGTGCCAAAACCCTCCTCTAACCACCAGCAGTACTCGTTCGTAGACGCCCATCACATTGGCCATCTGCTGCTATACTTGCTTAAAGGTTCACCCGTTACATTAGCTTTCCACCATTATTCGCACGTTAACGTCGTTTACATTGACTTTGTGCTGATTTACCTGCTTAAAGGTTCGCCGAAACGCTGCTTTCTCTTCTGAATTCTTTTGTGACTATTGTCTGTATGGGAACTTAATCCTCTCCAAATTTATTCAAATAAAGTATACAACGGATACGTCAGCTACGATGCTTCATCAGCGATATTTCGGCCCTTCCTGGCAAGGGTTCTCGTCAGGCTGTCAACCTTCAGGTACAACGTCGGGGAACGATATAGTCGGTAGAAGCTTCAGTTATTTATTACAGGTTTGTTTCCTTCCCCGACGTTGGACTTGACAGCCTGACGAGGACCCTTGCCAAGAAGAGCCGAAATATCGCTGATGAGGCATCGTAGCTGATGTATCCGTAGTATACTTTATTTGAATAAATGTTTCAAAGTGAGCTTGGGCTCAAGGAATATTTCTCTCCAAATTAACGTCGCAGTAACGACACAAAATTAAAAAAGGATACAAGTAAGAAAATGACAACAGTCTTTTGCTCCGGTTTGATTTTGCTTTACTTAAATTACTACTTGCACTCAAGCACACCGTATTATCACTTGCTCAGTTTGTTACTGATCATATTTTCACCACCTTCCCGAGCATGGCGACGTCGAACACTCTGAGCGTGTTCCACCCTGCTTACCGTAGTTACTACGCATGACGTCACGAATTCTGGCTTTTCTGCCGTCAATGCTGGAACGATTTTTCTATTTTCCAGCAGAGTATCATGCCATGGGCGAATCCGACCAATGACGTTTATAAATACTTGCTCAGTTTGTTACTGATCATATTTTCACCACCTTCCCGAGCATGGCGACGTCGAACACTCTGAGCGTGTTCCACCCTGCTTACCGTAGCTACTACGCATGACGTCACGAATTCTGGCTTTTTTGCCGACAATGCTGGAACGATTTTTCTATTTTCCAGCAGAGTATCATGCCACGGGCGAATCCGACCAATGACGTTACAGAGATACGTAGTTACCACGCTTACTACGCTCCGAGCATGGTAAGCAGATAGTTACAATTATTTACTATTTCGAGAAGGTTGGAACGAAAATAGTAACTAATAGTTACTATTGTTAGAATGTGGAACACGCTATCTGCCAAACGGAAGCTTTACCGACCTTGGGTGATGGGAGACAAAGCGCAGACAGGAGGCTCCCAGAGCTCAAGGTCTTCACTTAGAACGCCTGAACTAGTGAATTCAGCTACCCATGCAAATTTGAACTACTGTTGCAGAACCTCACGGATAAAACCAAACAAGGGCCAACAGTATCTTGGATGCCCCAACCATATTGTAAACTTAGCATATGCGTTTGTATCTTCGGGTGGTTTCACGCAAATCAGGACTTCGCTGTCCGCCTTATACCTGCTTTTCGAGGGACTGAAGATCAATTATCCGTCCTCACCGTTACTCCGAAGTAATAAGCTTTTAACTTTTCAAGCTTTTTTCCAACTTTGTTTAGTTCTTGAAGAGTAAGCAAGCACTTGGCGTGTGCATAGTCTACTTACATATGTGACTTTTTGACAGAAAGCGAGACACCACTGAATCGTTTCCAAATCTCCTGCTGATAATGACTAACGATGTTCCCTTTCACAAGAGTCCCGAGGCTTTTCGCCTTATGAAGACGGCTTCTAAATACAGCAAGCATGGACTCGGCCTGAACTGCTTCAGGCTTATCCTCGTGTTTTTCTTTGCTTTCAGCCAAAAGGCAATCAGTCGATTTACTGCAAAGGGATTTTACATCTTCAACCACTTGCGTTTTTGACGAGCTACGCCTCCTAGCGTGAACACGGTGATTCTCATCTTCATTATTGGAACACTGTCGTACAAAAATGCGCGGGACAGATTCGTCAAAATCCGTGAGAGAATTCAGGGACTGGCTCGCAGAAACTCTGATTTCTTCTGATAGCTTCCGGGCGTAATGTGCGTTTTCTTTACCGGAACCACTTTTCGGCCGACTCTGCTCGCCGCTACTTCCGGCCGCTTGTCCATCGCTAGAAGGAGCTATAGGCGGGACAGTAGGCGCACTGCTGAGATTCAAATTAGGCCCCTTTCCATTGTCTGATCCATTATCACTAGAGTCGTCGCGAGAGTCCCTCCGCCGAAAAAAATCCGGAAGATCTTCCACCATCTTTTTCCGGTCTTCATCGTCCGACGTTTCCGAGCTGCTGCAACTTGGAACCCTCGCTTTACTCAATTTCTTTCTATGCTCAAACCTCCTCACCAAGTTCTGGGATATGACGACCTGATTCGGTCTCGACTGAAGCCTCAGCTTCCGCTGTCTTACAGACGGTATAACAGTTCGATAGAACATAGATTCGGTCAGATTCTCTTGGTCTGACTCATTTTCCTCCTCATAGATCTCATTCAGTACAAGTTGAGGGGAACTACGCACGGAATGAAGGGTTCGCGTTGCAACCCTGTTTCGATTCTGCGTGGGGGATTGAGACGGCGAGGTAGGAGTACTTGGAGAGGACGGGGACACGGAGCTAGGTGTCGTTCTTCCTGATCCAGCCCTACTTCGAGCTACCCTTGTTCCAATCGGAGAAACAGTCGGGGACCCCCTCAACGCTGTGTTCATTACGCTCCGAGACATAATTTCGGACACTTCCTGATCACTATTTGTGCCACTAAGGTTTAATTGCATCGATTTCTGGGGTATGAGTCCCTTCGCGCGAAGGGTTCCTGCCAACGAGTGGTTCGAAGAGCGGAAAGACGATCTCTGCTGGACTTTCTGAACGGATCGACTGGATCCTCGTTGACTACCATCTGAAGAGAGTTGGTCTTCTGCTTCTTCCTCTAAGGTTGCGAAGGCTGCAGGTCGAAAAGTGCTCTGAAAGAAAAATTTGGGGTTTACAAGTGAAAACAACTAGAAAAGAATATGTGTTTTATGTAAGCTTTCTTGAATCAGACCATTAAAGTTGTGTTGTGACTAGTTCTGTAAAATTTGTAACGATTTACGAGACACTCGTCTGGAGGGTATCACGTAACCAGAAACGATGCCCCCGCCCCCCCCCCCTCTCTCCCGTCCGCGCGTCAATCCGAGAGGAGCACTGGCAATCGTTTTTGCCGTATCCTGCCCGTTCTTCAACTCAGTTTTTAGACAGTTTTATACCAGCATCTGTTTCAGATCGTTTCCCGTAAAGTGTACGAGTTAATTTGTTGTCTATAGTTATTAATCGCTGTTTTCGACGGCCACTTCTAGCTTCTAACTTCTAACTTCGTCTATGAAAATACAAGTTACGGGATTAGAATTGCGCGTGCTGTGCGGCATTCTGTGATTTTTTATGCCAACCGTAACTTTTAAAGAACAACTCTTAAGCTACTTGGTTAATTGCTTGAAACAAGTTGATTGACTGATGAAGACGTATTCGCACTGATAATGCCTGTTATTATCAAACAAGAGACAGAAGCTCATATGGCACTTGCAAGGCTGGTTCAGAGGATGAAATATGGGATTTACCTTTCGTGGGTTCGTTTTGATCATTTGTAAGCAAAACCCTTGAGATAAGAATGATCAAGGACCTTTGGAAATCGCGAAAATGTATCTGAGACAAAAATGATAATGGGCCCTTGGGGATCATTATAATATAGATCGTCTGGTCAAAGTACTTTTGTTTTTGGTTAAGATGCACACTTTAAGGGTGCTATATACGAGTTAACTTTTAAGCATAACCCTTGTGGCACAAATGATCATGTGCCGAAATGTGTCGTTCGATCTAAAGTATTTTTTGACTTTGCGGTTAAGATGCACACTTTAAGGGCGCTAGAAATTCATTTGTAAGCAAAACCCTTAAAGCAAAAATGATCATGGGCTCATGGGGATCATGAAAATGTATAGTCTGCTTAAAAGTATTTTTTTTACTTTGCGGCTAAGATTAGTACAATTAGGAATGGTCGGATTTGGTTAGTGACGATTTGTAAGCCAATCTTGTCGAATCTCTGATGTTCCAGCCGAGTGTCATCGTTCCAGCACATCTGGAAGTACCTTAACTCTCGATCACCGGAACTCCAGAACTCCCCCCCCCCCTCCAAGTTCCCCACGGTGCCCTGATCCAATCCGGTTCTTTATACGATTTATCTAGAGCATCTGTTTGTTATTCCATCCCAATCTCTCCATTCAAAGCGGGTCCCCAAAAAAAGTTGTCGGATCCGGTCCGGACACATCAGAGACATGTCGTCTATTAAATTAATGAACTTCACTGGAATCTGACCCCCCGTTCCGAAATTACGCATGACTTAATATTCTGGATTCCCCCTCCCTACACTCCCCCCAGGATGACCGAATGGATTTGATTTATTCCCATGTCGGTTAGATTGGGTCCCTGATATGCCTGCCAAGTTTCGTCGTGAAAATCCCCAAAACCACTATCACCGGAATTCCGGGACCCCCCCCCCCCAAAGTGCCCGGATCCAGTGCAATAGTGCAAAAGATTTATCTAGAGGAGATGCTTGTCCTTCCCAGCAAGTTTCACTCGGATCCCTCCATTCTAACCGTTTCTCGGGATCCCCCCCCCCCCCAGCTCCCCTACAGCTGTCGAATCCGGGTCGGACTACAAATAGGACACCAGAGACATGTCTTCTATTCAGTCATTAAGTTTCATTCGAATCCGATCACCCGTTCAAAAATTACACATACCTCAATTTTGCGGATTCCCCCTTCGTCCCTCCACTCCCCCCAGATGATCGGATCGATAAACTGATTATTTCCAAGTTAGTTTGGTCGGGTCCCTGATTTGCCTGACAACTTCATCGTCCTAGTACATCTGGAAGTACCCGAACATGCAATCGTGGGACAGACCGCTCGACCGACGGACAGACGGAATGCGATCGGTATATGGCACTTGAGCCACAGGCTGCAAGTGCCATACAAATGTGTACGTGAACCACGGTCAGTTGTCGTCACACAGAAAATTAGCGGTCGATACAATTTCATATCAACCACCAGAGATGTTGATATGGGAGATGAAGTCATATCTACCTCTAACTTTCTGTGTGACGACTATCATAATATATCTTGTGGGACTTGTGGGAAATGAAAAGGCAACTTATTTTTGTATCATTTAACCGAATCGGTACTCTGCATTGTTTGGATGGACCCCTAGAGCAGTCATTTTAGTAGATCTGTAGTAGGTTTTGACCGCTAGATGGCATCTGAATCGCCAAAAAAGTAAAATACTATATTAGTAGAAACTGAAGTGCTTCAGTCCCAACAGTAGTCATTTTATTACGTCTACAGTAGGCTTGGGCTGCTACTTCACTAAACAAAAAATTCCCTACCTCCATTAGCGAAAAAGCACAACAAAAGAAGAATAAGACCTATCTATAAAAATATTCTGTTCGAAAAAGTTATAATAGTTAACATACCTCCATCAAGGTTCATATCGGTATAACAACCTCGACAGCCATTTAAAAATATCAACCTCGATGCGCTCGGCTGATATTTTCCATAACCTGCCTCGCCTTCGGCTCAGACAGGTTATTTTCAATGGCCGTCTCGTTATTATTTTCCGATATCAACCTCGATGTCTGAAGTTAACCTTTAATAACTTTTCTCGAACAGTTATGCAATGCATATCTTCCTAAGTCCCACAGGAAGTTATTTTATGACAATTACTTTTGTGGAGGTAACTACGACCTCATACCATCCTCCAGAGAGGCTAATACGAAGCCGTAACAGCCTCCGCAGATGTTCATCGAACACTTTTCCTAAATACTGAAAAGTAGAAGCTGACCTCCAAAACTAAATTAAAAAAAAACTACTTTCAGTAAAGAAAACACAAGAAAATACTTAAAACTTATTTAAAAAAAAGAAATAAAATAAATGTGAAAAATGACAGAACGTTTTACTCTCTTAGACAACCCGTCTGTGCCCTAGGATATACCTTGTCACCGTCAGATTACCACTAAAAATACAGCTTGTCAACTAAAAAAACATCCTACTATCCCTTGCTTCCCAAAGCTTAGTTATTCAGCATTGATCACTGTCTTTGTTCGCGAATTATCTTGTTTCTCAAAAGCCAACACACCTGGGGTTTGTTATTGTTTACCTTTTCCTTCCACGAACCCTAGAGTAGTCTTTTAGTAGATGTATAGTAGGTTTTCATGACCGCTAGATGGCATCTGAACCGCCAAAAAAGTGAAAGTCTATATTAGCAGAAACTGAAATGCTTGGGTCCCAACAGTAGTCATTTTAGTAGGTCTACTTTAGGCTTGGGTTGCTACTTTACTAAAATAAAATTCCCTACCCCATTAGCGAAAAAGTACAACAAAAGAAGAATAAGACCTACCTATAAAAATATTCTGTTCGGAAAAGTTATAATAGTTAACATTCCTCCATCTCGGTAGAATAACCTCTACGGCCATTTAATAATATCAACCTCACTGCGCTCGGATGATATTTTTCATAACCAGCCTCGCCTTCGGCTCGGAAAGGTTACTTTCAATGGCCGTCTCGTTGTTATTTTCCGATATCAACCTCGATGTCTGAAGTTAACCTTTAATAACTTTTCTCGAACAGATATGCAATGCATAACTTTCTATGTCCCACAGGAAGTTATTTTATGACAATTTCTTTTGTGGAGGATGTTACGACCTCGTATCATCCTCCAGAGAGGCTGATACGAAGCCGTAACAGCGTCCGTAGAAGTTAATCGAGCACTTGTCCTCAAATACTGAATTCATCGAGCACTTTTCCTCAAATAGTGAAAAGCAGAAGCTGACCTCCACAAAATAAATTAAAAACAATACTTTCAATAAAACAAGAGCTGTAAGCTCATATGGCACTTGCATGTGTCAAGATGATTTGATTGATCAAGAGTAAGTTTCGACTTTGCGGTTGAGATGCGCGCTATAAGGGAGCTGGAACTTCATTTGTAAGCAAAACCCTTGAGGCAAAACTGCTAATGGGCTGATGGGCATCACGAAAATGCATATATTGCTTAAAAGTATTTTTTTTACTTTGCGGTCAAGATTGGTACTTTAAGGAATAATCGGATTTGGGAAGTAGCAATTTCTAAGCAAATGTTGTTGAGTCTCCAATATTCCAGCGAAGTTTCATCGTCCTAGCACATCAGGAAGTACCTTAACGCGCGATCACCGGAATCCCAGACCCCCCTCCCCCTCCTCCAACTCCACCCACAATAACCGGAGCCAATCCTGTTCTGTAAATGATTAATCCAGAGCATCTGTTTGTCATTCCCACGAAGTTCGATCCAGATCACACCAGTCTAAGCGGGTCAAGTATTTTCCGCCCTCCCCCCGATAATTGCCGGATTCGGTCCGGAAATGAAAAAGGTCACAAGAGAAAAATGTCCTCTGTTTAATTATTAAATTTCACTCGAATCCGATCACCCGTTCCAAAGTTACGCATGACTCAATATTCCGGATTCCCCTCCCTCAACTCCCCCCCCCAAGATTATCATATCGAGGATTTTTTTTTTATTCCAAGTCAGTTTGACCGGGTCCCTGATATGCCTTCCAAGTTTCGTCGTGAAAATCACCCAAAAACGGAATTCCGGGAGACCCCTCCCCCCCCCCTCAAGTGTCCTGATCCAGTCAAATTATGTAAAAGATTTATATGGACCAGATGTTTGTTCTTCCCAGCAAGTTTCACTCCGATACCATCATTCTAACCGTTTCTCGAGATTTCCGGTCCACCCCCCCCCCAACCCACCCAGCTCCCCAGCGGTGCACGTAGCCAATCCGATTCAGCAAATGACTTACCTAGAGCATCTGCTTGTTCTTCCCACAAAGTTCCATCCCGATCCCTCCATTCTAAACGGGGCACGTATTTCCCCCCCCCCCCAATAGTTGCCGGATCCGGTCCGGATATGAAATAAATCATCGGAGAAATGTCCTCTGTTGAATTCTTAAATTTCACTCGAATCCGATCACCCATTCCAAAATTACGCATGACTGAAAATTTCGGATTCCCCTCCCTCCACTCCCCCCACCATTATCTGATCGACAAAATTTTTATTTTGAAGTCAGTTTGATTGGGTCCCTGATATGCCTGCCAAGTTTCATCGTGAAAATCCCCAAAACCACCATCACCGGAATTCCGGGACCCCCCCCCCCCCCCCCCCCCATAAGTGTCCGGATCAAGTACAATGGCCTAAAGGACTTATCTAGAGCAGATGCTTGTTCTTCCCAGCAAGTTTCACTCCGATCCCTCCATTCTAACCGTTTCTTGAAATTTCCGGTCTCCCCCCCCAACTCCACCCTGGCTACCGAATCCGGTCAAGACTTTAAACGGGACATTACAGATATATATTCTGTTCAGTTATGAAGTTTCATTACAATCCGATCATCCGTTCGAAAGTTACACACTTCTCAATTTCCCGGATTCCCCTGCGGATTCCCCTCCCTCCACTCCCCCACCATTATCTGATCGACAATATTTTTATTTTGAAGTCAGTTTGATTGGGTCCCTGATATGCCTGCCAAGTTTCATCGTGAAAATCCAAAAAACCACCATCACCGGAATTCCGCCCCCCCCCCCATAAGTGTCCGGATCCAGTACAATGGTCTAAAGGACTTATCTAGAGCAGATGCTTGTTCTTCCCAGCAAGTTTCACTCCGATCCCTCCATTCTAACCGTTTCTTGAAATTTCCGGTCTCCCCCCCCCCAACTTCCCCCTGGCTACCGAATCCGGTCAAGACTTTAAACGGGACATTACAGATATATATTCTCTTCAGTTATGAAGTTTCATTACAATCCGATCATCCGTTCGAAAGTTACACACTTCTCAGTTTCCCGGATTCCCCTGCCCTCCACCCCCCCCCCAAAATGGTCGGATCAGAAAACTGATTATTCCTAATTTTGTTTGGTCGGGTCTCTGATATGCCTGCCAAGTTTCATGGTCCTAGCACAACTGGAAGTACCCTAACTCGAAAAAGTGTGACAAAATGCCCTAAATTTCCAAGTTTCCAGCGCCCCGCTCTCCCCCCCATATGGTCGGATCGGGAAACTGATTATTTCCAGGATAGTTTGGTCGGGTCCGTGATATTCCTGCCAAGTTTCATTGTCCTAGCTCATCTGGAAGTACCCTCACTCGAAAAAGTGTGACAAAATGCCCTAAATTTTCAAGTTTCCAGCGCCCCAGCTCCCCCGCATATGGTCGGATCGGGAAACTTATTATTTCCAGGTTACTTTGGTCAGGTCCCTGATATTCCTGCCAAGTTTCATTGTCCTAGCTCATCTGGAAGTACCCTCACTCGAAAAAGTGTGACAAAATGCCCTAAATTTTCAAGTTTCCAGCGCCCCAGCTCCCCCGCATATGGTCGGATCGGAAAACTTATTATTTCCAGGTTACTTTGGTCAGGTCCCTGATATTCCTGCCAAGTTTCATTGTCCTAGCTCATCTAGAAGTACCCTAACTCAGAAAAAAAGTGACAAAATGCCCTAAATTTGCAAGTTTCCAGCGCCCCGCACTCCCCCCCATATGGTCGGATCGGGAAACTGATTATTTCCAGGTTAGTTTGGTCGGGTCCCTGATATGCCTGCCAAGTTTCATTGTCCTAGCACATCTGGAAGTACCCTAACTCGGATATGTGGGACAAAAAAACTCGGACCGACCGACAGACCGACAGACGGAATTGTGATCGGTATATGGCACTTGAGCCAGAGGCTGCAAGTGCCATAAAAACACAAACAATACTTAAAAAATATAAAAAATAAAATAAATGTTGAAAAATGACAGAACATCTTACTCTCTTAGAAAACCAGCCTATGCCATAGGTCATACCTTTTGTACAATCAAATTTCCACTGAAAATACAGCTTGTCAACTGAAACAACATCCTACTTTCCAAAAAGGTAGTTAGGTAAGAGCACTTAAAACTGTCTTTGAGTGAGGAAAGATACATTATAATTTTCAAAGACCAGGTGATACCCAGTGTTGCCACCTTTTTCTGACGGAACCTGTGACTTTTAGCTGCAAAATCTTGTTACATCCTGGCGCCTACGAAATTGTGCCTTATGTACCAACTATTAGCTAGAAATCTCGCTTTATCATCTTTATGATTGTATGCGTAAGCTTCATTTCTCGATTAACTGTCAAGATATGTAAGGAACCTGTCGCAGAACCCGGGCTCACTTTTCGAGGAAGTCCAGAATATGTGACAAATATCAGAATTCTGCAACCACTGGCAACACTGTCATCGTAAAGCACGTTTTCGCCTGATTTAAAATTTCTTGAGCGAAGCAATCTAGTCTTCTGCAAAGCTGTCGCTATCAAATATACTAAACGCGTGTGAACAGACTAAAAGCACAGTCGGAATGTATTTACACCCTGGTCACACTAGGCTCAAAAACGGCACAGATTTGAGGAACTGAGTCAACTGTTTTGCGCAGATAACTGAAATGTTGTGCTGTCACCCGTGAGGATTTCAATATTAAGAATCTGATGAATTTTCTTGATTTTTTTTTTACAACCCTGAAAAACTCTTTTTTCTTGGATCTAATGGTCGACAGATCCTTCGGTGCCGAATTAAGCGAAGAAAAAACCTATTGTAGTTTGACCCAGCTCTTAGGGAGTACTTCATCAGTTAAAATAGAAAAAAAAACCCGCAACTTTCTGTTATAAAGCAAAATTATAAAGCAGATTGTAACTGTCGATACCTGTTCGAAAAAATTACAATAGTTAACATACCTCCATCTCGGTTGATATCGGAATAACAATCTCGACGGCCATTTAAAAATATCAACCTCGCTGCGCTCGGCTGAAATTTTTCATAAACTGCCTCGCCTTCGGCTCGAACAGGTTATTTTCAATGGCCGTCTCGTTGTTATTTTCCGATATCAACCTCGATGTCTGAAGTTAACCTTTAATACATACCTGGGGAGACTCCATAGTCTTGGGGATAGAGAGTGGTGCGATGTACTGAATAGAGTCCTGTATAGGCTTTCCGTCAGGAAACAATGGCAGCTTCCCAGATTGTACAGATGATTGCAGTTCCGTGCTAAAATAGGATGAGTTCAAGCAAGGAAAATGAAGCAACTGAACTGAGAATCACGGCGAATTCGGCGCCAACTGTGGAAACTTACCATACGCCTAAGAAACTATCAAAAGCAGAGGACGGGGACGCTCACTTTCCAGAAAAGGACTTTTTGGTGCATGTAAATTTAATAATCCATCGGTTCGATTCAGCTGGAAAGACAATTTTTTTTTTAATAGGCCAACTTCTGATGAATCATTAAGAAAACATACATTTATTTTTAAAAGGTTATTTCAATTCATAAAAGAAGCAAGACAACAAACGGAGGTTCAGATCTATCTACCGGGGGCGCAAATAAAGACTGTGGGGCGCCAGGATGTAACGGAAAAGCGACAACGTTACAAAAATGTTAAGCTCATTTTCGCAATCACGTAGTCTCTTAAGTATACGGACAACTCCAGCTTCGAAAAGATTTTTCATCTCCTTTGGTATCGCGTCTCTGAAACTGCTTGTGAAAGGTAGTAGGTAGCGCACTGGTTATGAGATAACGGTGAGCAAAAGTCTGAAGGCACTGGTTGTGATGATGGGGTTGTAAAGATTAGTAACGCATGTTTTTTGAAGACCGGTACAAAAGGTAACCACTATACGGCAGAATGAACGGTTTATACAGATCTCGCCAAAACAGGTTCACACTTGAACGTCGGACACCAGGTGCAGGCACTGGTTAGGGTGATTTTCCGATTTACAATTTTCCGAAACAATCAGAACAAGACCAAAGGTTTCGATGCGATCCCAAAAATTCAATATCCGATCCAGACAACTGGGTCTTGTCTTCGCCAGATCCATTCTTCGCCAGACTCCCTGAAAATTTTTACTATTAAAATTCAGAAACAGATAAAGGCCAAATAGCTAATCATCTGAGAAAACCAAGTTCAGATATGGATTTAGCATGTGTGTTTACCCCTATAAGTCATATGTGTTTTGACGAAAACTTCCTGCCACTTCTGCCAATTTTCCGGTTTCGGCCGAACTCCGGAACTACTTGTCCGGCGAAAAAAGAAAGCTCAAAAGCGAACTCAGGGTATCTTCTTTCCCCAATAATGAACATCTAATCAACTTCAAATGAAAATTTAACTTATAACAAATTTTCCGACTCTCCAGCCAGATTCCGGTCGAACTATATGTCAGGGTAAGAAATGACTGTCATACGTGGATTCAGCATCTTTTCTTACCCCTAAACCGGATATCTAATCAACTACAAATAAAACATTAACTTTTAACAATTTTCCTGTTTTGGCCGGGTTCCGGGCGAACTACATGTCCGGGTAGAAAATTGTTTTCACGTAAGTGTTCAGCATGTCTTCTTGTCCTACATCGAACATCTAATCAACTCCAAATAAAACTTTTAATTTTAACAAACTTTCCGGTTTTGGCCGGATTCCGGGCGAACTACTTGTCCGATGACAAAATGGTTTTCACATCGTGTTTAGCATGTCTCCTTACCCCATAATCGACTATCACATTAGCTGTTTTAAAATATTTTGTTTGCCCCTTAATTTCAACCCCCTCCCCCACCCCTAAGTGTAGGGCTACAAAGCCCATCTACGAGGTTGACTTGTCCGATGACCCAACGGACCCTCACACCAAGTTTCATCAAAATATCTCCCTTCGAGAGTTATCGTGCCTACACACGGAGGGACAGACGGACGGACAGACGGACAACTTTTGCGATGTCATAGGTATCCCTCCACTTACGTTTTGGGATCCCAAAATGTAGCACGATTCAAGTCTCTCATCTAGCAAGAAATGAAAACGAAAAGGTATGGAAGAAGGTCAGAAACATAGCTTCAGCTGGAGCTTCCAAACAGTCCACCATCTGACATCAAATCTGCATTTGATCTGACAACGGATGTTTCGTATCGCGGATTCGTTCTTTTTGCCGGATTCGAATCTTCTGCCTGTCAGGCTGGATTCGGACTCGGATTTCAAAGCCTGAGTATTACGAATCAGCTCCAATTTCTAATCTTTTCTCAATTTTTCAACCTGTGCTTATAAGTAACTGTGCTTAACGAACCCGAAATTCATTCCTGGTTGCCGAGAGGAAGACCATACTATAACAAACACTGAAAACCTAGAAATATGGTTTAATCGCCGAATTAACCGTCTCATTTGCCTTAGGCACCAGTGCTTTTTGTCACCCTTGATTTTTAGACTAAAACCTATGTACACGACATGATTTTTGGTTAAGGTCGGATTCGAATCCGGATTCGAATCTTAGCTTGAAATGGTGGATTCGGAATCGGATTCGCCCCTAGCCCTTCCAGATGACGAAATTTTCCATGTTTGATTAGCAAAGAATTATAAGACTTAATTGATTCTTTTTCTTATGTCTTCAGGAGTACCACACTGGTCTTGTTTTTTTTAATTTATTTGTATTTGTAATAAATAGTTGGAGCATTAGATGGAAATTATTATTTTGATCCTTGGCTCCCTACGTGCCATAACGGCTGTCCCGGAGAATCGGCAGAGATTTAGTCCAGACCGAATTATTTCAAACCTAGGAAATTTGGTGTGTTATGTTTGACGGTTTTTTTACGGTTTTGAACATTCATAGTGGCAGTAGGGATGGTTATGGTGTGTGTGGTAAAAAGACCTTTTTTTTTTGTGGTCCGCTTTAAACGAACGAACAAAATACGGCACAAACGAGTTAACATATCTTTCAGTTGCATCCGCTGGACAATTTCTTAATCTAGCTTTGTTTGAGTGGTTTTGAGTACGCGTGTTGGTCCTGTTTTGATTTTGTTCAACATAATCGGGCAACACTGATCTGTGAAGTTCAGAAGGGTTGGCCTGGAAAAGAAGTCTGGCTCAAAGGAAAGACTGTCAACGTACCTGAAAGAGGGAGTCGGCGGGGGCAGAGTTTGTTGAAGCGCTCTTAATTTTCTTTCGGCAAGAAGGTAATACGTGGCTGTGATATGACTATATTCGTCTTTGCCAAGTGCACTGAAAGAAAGTAGAAATGTAATTTTCCAGCTGGATACACATACTATCTGCCAAACCGAGCATAACCGAATTTTATCACGAACGGACTGAAGAAAAAACAGGTTCACAAGTAAGTAAGTAAGTAACTAGTTTATTTCTGACCCGCCATTTGAAAAGAGGAGTGTGTAAAGTAAAATAAAGAATTAAACAAACACAACAAAGACAATATACAATTTTTCATTCATCGTCCAGAAAAGAATGTAGAGTGTTATGTGCTGGCTGGGCCCTGTTGTCCATGACGGAGGTGTCACGAGAAAATTCTGAATTTCAAAGTCAGCATCGCTCTAAAATGTACTGGCTGGGCGATGAAAGCCGACGTTGATTGCCGGCACAACTGGTTTCTAAGGTGAAAATAGTAAAAGTAAAGAGAGCATGAACGTTATGTTATCGGAAGCATGAATGCTATCGGTACTGTGCCAGCGTTATTTTCAGAGAGTATTACACCTTCGATGAAGACTGTTTTATACAACTTGCGATCACCGTTCGCTATTTCAGACGGCTCGTTACTAGCTGCGTTCTTTGTCACGGGAGTTCTCACCGTTGGTCTCCGGTTTTTCTTATAAGCCGTTTTTGCATCCACCGGTGACTTATCACCAGTCTTATAACCCGTTTTTGAACTAACCAATGTCCGGTTTTATGTCACCGGTGCGGACTAACCAGAACCTGCTCGTGAGCCCGGCTTCAGCAAGGAGTTAGCCAGTTTTCATCAACTCACAGGTGAACAAAAAAAAACGCGTTTTAAGGGAAGAACCGGACACTGGTGACTAAACACCAGAGACAGCCCGGAGTGCAACGAACGCAGCTACTGCTTCTTTGCACTGTTTTCCCTGCCTTCTGCAATTTTTTTGTGTCATAGTAGATGGCTCTCCAACTGGAGACGAAGGAACTCGGAAAAAGGCTGGCACCTTCAGTGACACGGCAAAACCGTATCCAAAAGTTAAAGCCATTAGTGATCGAATGGCAGTGAACTGCTGGAGCATACGCAGTGATATGCCAGCGAACATGGCATGAGATGATGCACGATCCATCTGAATTCTGAAATTTATTTAACTCTGATACATTTGATTTGTGAATTTGTGATCTTTGGTTACGAGAAACGAGTACCTCGATAGCCATACGCTTCGAAAACCAGTTTATTTCGGCCCGAGGAAAGAAAAATAAGGTAAAATCTGTTGGGCTCATTGAGAAACACTGTCCAATTCAACTAAAACTTTGAGTTCCAGCCGTACCTGCTCGACTTGCTCGATTTGTTTTTATGGCACTTACCTTCCGGCCAAGTGCCATATACCGATCACTTTTCCGTCGGTCAGTCCGGTGTTTGGAAGTTAGGGTACTTCCAGATGTACTAGGACGATGAAACTTGGCAGGCGTATCAGGGACCCGACCAAACTAACTTGGAAATAGTCACTTGCCCGATCCGACCATCGTGGGGGGAGGGGGAGGTGGCGGAATCCGGAAAATAGGGGCATGCATAACTTTCGAATGGGTGATCGGATTTTGATGAAACTTGATATCTGGAAAGACCTCCTTTCTCAGATGACTCATTTCAAGTACGGACAGGTTCCGATGAATCTGGGGGGGAGTCGGAGGGGGGAACCGGAAATCATGTGAAACTCTCGGAGTGGAGCGATCGGGACGAAACTTGGTGGAAAGAACAAGCACAAGCTCTAAATAAATACATGACAGAACTGGACCGGATTCGGACACTGTGGGGGGAGTTGGAGGGGGGGTCCGGAATTCCGGCGATCCGTAGTTAATGTACTTCCAGGTGGGATAGGACGTTAAAACTTGGCAGGCATATCAGAGACCCGACCAGGTTCACTTGGAAACAGTCACTCGCCCGATCCGACCATCGCGGGGGGAGGGGGAGACGACGGAATCCCGAAATTAGTGGCATGCATAACTTTCGAACGGGTTATCGGATCTTAATGAAACTCGATATCTTGAAAGAATTCATGTCTCAGCTGACCCATTTCAAGCCCGGACCGGATCCGATGAACTGGGGGGGGGGGGGGGGAGAACTGGAAATCTTGTGACACGCAGAGAGTGGAGCGATCAGGACGAAACTTGGTGGGACGTACAGGCACAAGTCCTAGGTGCATCAGTGACAGAATCAGACCAGATTCGGGTAGCAAGGGGGGCTGTAGGGGGGGGGGGGGGGGGGGTGTCCGGAATTCCGGTGATCGTGAGTTAAGGTACGTCCAGATGTGCTAGGACGATAAAACTTCGCTGGAGCATTAGAAACTTGACATCATTCGGCTAGACATCGTCACTTCTCCGATCCGACCATCCCTTAAAGCTCATCTTAACCGCAAAATACAAAAAATACTTTTAAGCAAAATTTACTTTTTTCACGATCGCACTGAGTACATGATCCTTTTTGCCTCAAGGGTTTTGCTTAGAAATTAATTTTTAGCACCCTTAAAGTGCGCATCTTAACCGAAAAGTGAAATTTTTTTTTTGAACATCACTTCCATCCTCTGACCCAGCCTTGCAAGTTTGGCGCACCTTAACCAAGAAGGAAAAACAAAGCTTTTGACCGTCACTTCCATCTGACCCAGCCTTGCAAGTGCCATATGAGCTTTCAGCTCTTGTTTTGTGTTGGAGAACGATTACAAAGCATGATTATTCTAGAATGTTGGGATAAAAAAATAAGAGCTGCATCTCCTTTGAAGAACCCGTCGTGCCTTTACTGTCAATGCAACCTACTTCCGTTATCGCTCCACCCGGAGACCCGACTTTCAAATGGTACGACTTGCATATATTGTAGCGTACTTTTGTTAGAAGTCAATGGGCCTTGAGAGAAGCTTGAAGCAGCCAAAGCCTTCGGTAATTTGTTAAAAGCAGAGCCAGGCCTTATTTTAGACATTTGAACGTAAACAGTAAAGAGTGCGACGAGCCCTTTAAAGACAAACCGCTATCCCCAAATCTATACTGAAAAGTTTCAATGGCGTGCGATCCACGATTGTGCCTGCAAGAGTGTGGCGATAATCTATGCTCGCAAATGGCTTACTCAATTATCTCATCCTTGCTAGCGATTCCTCCAGTAACCATTTTCGACAAAATCAAGGCATGATCCTCCTCTACGAGCTGCTCTCTGGATACTAAGGGGAGATTCTCGAACGGCGAAACCGCCGAATCGGCCATCAGCCAAGGGTCTGACGCTACTTCTTCCAAGGTAGCACGCTTGTCTGGATCTCGCTGCAGCATGCTGTTAATCAGCCTGAAAGACCCGAGAGAAACGCTGCTAGTAGTGACTTGAGCATTTAACACCTGTCTCATCTATTTAGGTCGTAAAGGTTACAGTGGAGGTGTGCTTAGCTGAACGTCGCCGACCACGGAACGGTCACCAAGGAAAACACTACCAGGCAGCCTTTACTGCAAAATACTTGCCGAAATCTTTTACTCCGTCTCCGTAGTCTTTCGTTACGAGAAATCTTCAATTTCTTTCGCCCTTAGTTTGTTCTTCGTTCAACATGCAACGTACAGTAGAGGCAGGCCCGTATCCAGGAATTTATTTCGGGGGGGGGGGGCCTGGATACGGCCTTGAGTAGAGGTATGCTTATTCAAACGCTCTCTAGCTATTTCACTACCCTGTTTTTTCTACTTGCTTACCAAATAGTCGAATGGAAAGGTAAAACAACAAACTTGATTGCCACCTATCTCAGGGTATTCCTAGCATTGACTTTGAGTTAAAATTGGTTAGAGAAAAAACTGTTATGAATTTTGAAATGTGATTCTTCTTCTTTTGAGAGTAGCTGGAGGTTTGAACGCCATCTGTTTAGATAGATAGATAGAAAGTTTATTGTAAAAATGGACTTTCGTGGTTATAAACCAAATTTGCGATTACTGTAAAAAAAACAGACTAAATTACAATATATATGTCAAATGTCAGTACACCTAAAAATGTGTGACGCTTCGTAAAAAATTTTCACAAACTCTGGAATAAAACTTTTTCCATATCTAGCGTATTTTGTAGGTACAGGACAGAGCTTGGGTACCCTAGAACTTAACACTTGTTCTGGTCAATTTCTAACATTTTGGTAGGGGGTAGGGAGGATTTTGGAGTGGAGAGGACGAGATACCATGGCTGAACGGAAGTCAGTGCTTAGCTCTTGTCTGCGTTCCTGCAGTGTTGGTTAAAGTGTTTTAAAAGGTCGGAGAATGGAAGTTTCGGTTCGCTATGAATAATAAGAACAGCCCGCTTCTGTATTCTTTCCAACTTATCTCTTTGTTCATGCAATAACGAAAAGTGCCAAACAGGCGCTGCGTATTCCAGGGTGGGTCCTATGAAAGAAGTATAAAGTCGCAGTAGGTGATTGGGGTATTTTCATTTTCCAAAGGAGTTTTAGATTTTGTAATCCCGCATTGGCACGTTTCAGCATGTCCTGAGAGCGCGCTTCCCATTTTAGATCTGGGGTTATGGTAACACCCAGTAGCTATATTGTCTCTGTCTTAATTTTTTCTGGTATTTCTTCTTTGAAAGCAGGTCGAGTGTAACCTCTTTTAGAGTATATGTTCATCGTGTCTGTCCACATCGATCAGTTGGCAATAAATTGTATATTGTGAATGCTTCGCAGTAACGAGAAATCTGGCGGTGTTCGTCCGGTTGGCAGCAAAGCATTTGGAGGACTAAGTTATGTCTAAAATTTTCGTCTTGTTTATTTTTTTTCTTATCCGTGATCTTGTTTTTTGCGTAGTTGCTATGGCCGGTTGGCTTTTTGCAATACATATCTATCTATAGCACATCGAACCTGGTACTGTACGGACTGTACCTCTATGACATTTACTACTGAGAATATGTCTGCTAACATTTAGTGCAAGATGATGACAGAATCATGCTACCATACCTTTTGCAGTCTTCAGAGACATGACTCGGGACGACATACTTCGCATCCATGATTTTGGTAAGGGTTTCGCTATCGTTCGCTTCTTGGAAGGGGGGCTTACCGCACACAAGCATATACAGGACAACCCCGAGAGACCAGATATCTGAAAGAGTTCTATACAATAAAAAGACTAAAGGTTTCGATGGGATCCCAAAAATCTAACATTTATTCAAACAATTGGGTCTTGTCTTCGCCATCCAGTCTTCCTCAGATTCCTTGAATATTTTTACTGTCAACCCGATACCGAAGTTCTAATCGATTTCAGAAACAACTTTGAGCTTCAACCAAATTTCCAGTTTCAGCCGAATTCGTGATGAACCATTTGTCCAGCAAGAAAACTAAGTTCAGATATGGATTCAGCGGAACTCCTTACCCCTTCAATGAATATCTTATTAGCTCATAAAACATACATGCTTTTACAGTAAATTCAAAACCCTCCTCTTCCTCGAAATATAGGACTAGGATCTTGACCTGTACTTTGCCAGTGAATCCTCATACTAAGCTTGAACAAATTACATCAACCCCTACTAAGCTTGAACAACATATACCAGCCCCTTCAACCTTCGATTACACTAGCTCTCTCCAACATTCATATATTATGTCATCATCCACGCGCAGAGCTATACTAGTGTGAAGAAAGAAGAAAGGGGAGGGACTGCTATAGCCGAAAATTGGTCGACAAAGTTTGTGTCCGGTTTTTGCCGGATTCCAGGGAAACTACTTGTCCGGTGAGAAACAACATTCATATTCGGATTTCAGCCATTCTCCTTACCCCTAAATCAACTATCTCAATAGCTTTCAAGAAACGTTTTTTTTGGCCCCTTAATGTGAAACTCCTTCCCCACCATCAAATATAGGGCTACAGAGCCCATCTTCGAACTTGACCTGTACTTTGACCCAAAGGATCCTCCCACCAAGTTTCATCAAAATATCTAAATCCCCTCGAGAGTTATCGTGCCGACCGACGGACAACTTTTGCAATGTCATAGGTGCGAGCATTAGCAAAGCAGTATAATCAATCACTATAATGTCAATTACTACAATAGGTATCCCTCCACTTTACGTTTTGGGATCCCAATAATAATAATAATAATAATTTATCTGTAACCCACTTTCCTATGAATAGACAAGCGGAGTAAAGTTACACAAACAAGAGCTGTAAGCTCATATGGCACTTGCATGTGTCAAGATGATTTGATTGATCAAAAGTAAGTTTCGACTTTGCGGTTGAGATGCGCGCTATAAGGGAGCTGGAACTTCATTTGTAAGCAAAACCCTTGAGGCAAAACTGCTAATGGGCTGATGGGCATCACGAAAATGCATATATTGCTTAAAAGTATTTTTTTTACTTTGCGGTCAAGATTGGTACTTTAAAGAATAATCGGATTTGGGAAGTAGCAATTTCTAAGCAAATGTTGTTGAGTCTCCAATATTCCAGCGAAGTTTCATCGTCCTAGCACATCTGGAAGTACCTTAACGCGCGATCACCGGAATCCCAGCCCCCCCTCCCCCTCCTCCAACTCCACCCACAATAACCGGAGCCAATCCTGTTCTGTAAATGATTAATCCAGAGCATCTGTTTGTCATTCCCACGAAGTTCGATCCAGATCACACCAGTCTAAGCGGGTCAAGTATTTTCCGCCCTCCCCCCGATAATTGCCGGATTCGGTCCGGAAATGAAAAAAGGTCACAAGAGAAAAATGTCCTCTGTTTAATTATTAAATTTCACTCGAATCCGATCACCCGTTCCAAAGTTACGCATGACTCAATATTCCGGATTCCCCTCCCTCAACTCCCCCCCCCCAAGATTATCATATCGAGGATTTTTTTTTTATTCCAAGTCAGTTTGACCGGGTCCCTGATATGCCTTCCAAGTTTCGTCGTGAAAATCCCCCAAAAAACGGAATTCCGGGATACCCCTCCTCCCCCCCCCCCTCAAGTGTCCGGATCCAGTCAAATTATGTAAAAGATTTACATGGACCAGATGTTTGTTCTTCCCAGCAAGTTTCACTCCGATACCATCATTCTAACCGTTTCTCGAGATTTCCGGTCCACCCCCTCCCCCACCCCACCCAGCTCCCCCGCGGTGCACGTAGCCAATCCGATTCAGCAAATGACTTACCTAGAGCATCTGTTTGTTCTTCCCACAAAGTTCCATCCCGATCCCTCCATTCTAAACGGGGCACGTATTTTCCGCCCCCCCCCCCAAATAGTTGCCGGATCCGGTCCGGATATGAAAAAAATCATCGGAGAAATGTCCTCTGTTGAATTCTTAAATTTCACTCGAATCCGATCACCCATTCCAAAATTACGCATGACTGAAAATTTCGGATTCCCCTCCCTCCACTCCCCCCACCATTATCTGATCGACAAAATTTTTATTTTGAAGTCAGTTTGATTGGGTCCCTGATACGCCTGCCAAGTTTCATCGTGAAAATCCCCAAAACCACCATCACCGGAATTCCGGGACCCCCCCCCCCCCATAAGTGTCCGGATCAAGTACAATGGTCTAAAGGACTTATCTAGAGCAGATGCTTGTTCTTCCCAGCAAGTTTCACTCCGATCCCTCCATTCTAACCGTTTCTTGAAATTTCCGGTCTCCCCCCCCCCCAACTCCCCCCTGGCTACCGAATCCGGTCAAGACTTTAAACGGGACATTACAGATATATATTCTGTTCAGTTATGAAGTTTCATTAAAATCCGATCATCCGTTCTAAAGTTACACACTTCTCAATTTCCCGGATTCTCCTGCGGATTCCCCTCCCTCCACTCCCCCACCATTATCTGATCGACAATATTTTTATTTTGAAGTCAGTTTGATTTGGTCCCTGATATGCCTGCCAAGTTTCATCGTGAAAATCCAAAAAACCACCATCACCGGAATTCCGGGACCCCCCCCCCCATAAGTGTCCGGATCCAGTACAATGGTCTAAAGGACTTATCTAGAGCAGATGCTTGTTCTTCCCAGCAAGTTTCACTCCGATCCCTCCATTCTAACCGTTTCTTGAAATTTCCGGTCTCCCCCCCCCCAACTCCCCCCTGGCTACCGAATCCGGTCAAGACTTTAAACGGGACATTACAGATATATATTCTCTTCAGTTATGAAGTTTCATTACAATCCGATCATCCGTTCGAAAGTTACACACTTCTCAGTTTCCCGGATTCCCCTGCCCTCCACCCCCCCCCCCAAAATGGTCGGATCAGAAAACTGATTATTCCTAATTTTGTTTGGTCGGGTCTCTGATATGCCTGCCAAGTTTCATGGTCCTAGCACAACTGGAAGTACCCTAACTCGAAAAAGTGTGACAAAATGCCCTAAATTTTCAAGTTTCCAGCGCCCCGCACTCCCCCTCATATGGTCGGATCGGGAAACTGATTATTTGCAGGTTAGTTTGGTCGGGTCCGTGATATTCCTGCCAAGTTTCATTGTCCTAGCTCATCTGGAAGTACCCTCACTCGAAAAAGTGTGACAAAATGCCCTAAATTTTCAAGTTTCCAGCGCCCCAACTCCCCCGCATATGGTCGGATCGGGAAACTTATTATTTCCAGTTTACTTTGGTCAGGTCCCTGATATTCCTGCCAAGTTTCATTGTCCTAGCTCATCTGGAAGTACCCTAACTCGAAAAAGTGTGACAAAATGCCCTAAATTTTCAAGTTTCGAGCGCCCCCACTCCCCCGCATATGGTCGGATCGGGAAACTGATTATTTCCAGGTTCGTTTGGTCGGGTCCCTGATATTCCTGCCAAGTTTCATTGTCCTAGCTCATCTAGAAGTACCCTAACTCAGAAAAAAGTGACAAAATGCCCTAAATTTTCAAGTTTCCAGCGCCCCGCACTCCCCCCCATATGGTCGGATCGGGAAACTGATTATTTCCAGGTTAGTTTGGTCGGGTCCCTGATATGCCTGCCAAGTTTCATTGTCCTAGCACATCTGGAAGTACCCTAACTCGGATATGTGGGACAAAAAACTCGGACCGACCGACAGAACGACAGACCGACAGACGGAATTGTGATCGGTATATGGCACTTGAGCCAGAGGCTGCAAGTGCCATAAAAAAAGAAGAAAAAGACAAAAGCATATGAACAACCTTTATCTCGGACAGAAACACGCGGATAATACTATGGTTGAAAAGAACCATTAGATCATAGGCCCATCTGGGAAAATCAGTAGCTCAGACAATCTTGATGTGACGTTTTGGTGAACACATCTCTTGTCGGGTTGAGAAAACCATAAACAGCAATGGGATTTCCTGTCCAGAATCGTCAAAGATAGACGATGTTATGACCTTTGACAACCAAATCGACTTCCATACACAAAAGGGACGTTTTGTGGACGACATTGTTCAACGGGACAAGCATCATTACGATATGGGCTTCGTCGTGGATGAAATGTACTTCAAAGCCTTTTTCGCGCTTCATGGGTGACGCCAGAGTTGAGCTCAAGACACACATTTTTTGTTCGACGGTGCTTGGGTAGCACCGTTGAAAAAAAACTGAATCTTCCCTGCAGCTCTTTTTGAGTTCAATAAACTTTCGTGAAGATGTCATCAACCATAGACATTTTCGTGTGGTGGCATCTTCTGTCGAGCTCACGTAGCGTTTACACGGACAAGACATCCCGTCAAGTAGAAAAGAATTCCGGTCGACTCGAAAGGATTCCGTCCGTGAAGACGACTAGAAAAAAAAGTCTAGCGGGACCAGAATCCTTTTATGATGAAAGGAATTCCGGGCATCTTTGATAGGAATCTCGTCGGCGGCGCTGGTAAAAAGACAAAAAAAAAAGTCTAGCTAGCTTTTGAGAGCAGCAGTCATCAGTACTCAGGCCCGTATCCAGGAATTTATTTCGGGGAGGGGGGGGGGGCTGCGGGTTGGACAAAAAAGTACAAAAAAGACACAGATCAGAGGGAAAAGCCTATAAAAACGGTTATTTTTGTATATTTCGGGGAGGGGGGGGTCAACCCCCTACCCCCCCCTGGATACGGCCTTGTCAGTACTGATGTCATAAATGCTCTCAAAACATTTTTCTACTGGCTAGTGAATTTACTTTTGTCAGATTTTCTGGTTTGATAAATTTATTTTCTTCCCTCTGCTTGTAAACTTAATCTTGTCACCAAGATCGGACTCTGTTCAAGTTGTCCTGTACTTGTAAACGCTGCATCAGTAACCTTCAATACGAACCCTCCACAAAACGCTAACAGCCTACGTGAATCTTGCAAGAAAAGAGCTATGCTAAGGTATACTATGGGTTCAAGCAGGGACCCATAAATTTCCTGTAATGACTCGCCATTCAGGGGGCTTGTCAATAATAGATTTCTGATGAGCTCTTGACCGAGCATCAGATAGTTCGAGAAATACCCACGGGGATAAAATACCCGACTATCCAGACAGACAAAATTTTTCGCAGCTGTTGTGCTGAACTAGGAATATTTCTCTGTAATGGAAGAGTTTCCTGGGTCTTTTGTCATAGCTTAGGTACCTGGTGGCATGCTGAATAGTCCTGACTGAAGATGGCTATCTATATATATCTGAGCAAGAACGCCGATTCAACCCAAGCGGAATCTTTGGAAACTAGTTGAGGCTCGGGCAACATAACAACATAGGAAATGACAAGCCCCCTGAATGGCGAGTCATTACAGGAAATTTATGGGTCCCTGGTTCAAGTAATTTCTTACCAATCGCTTGGGCGTCGTACGAATCTCCCAGCAGGATTTCGGGTGCGGAATACGCCAAAGAACCGCACGAAGTCTCAAGCTTTTCGCCAGGACGGTATTTGTTAGAAAAGCCGAAATCAGTGACTTTGACGACACCAAGCTTTTCAAAGAAAACGACATTTTCTGGTTTCAGATCACGATGAACGACGTGGAGTTGATGACAGTAAGAAATAGCTTGTACGACCTGCAACAAGAAAGTGCTAAGAACAACGAACTTTCATGCAGCGGCCACCGCGTGACCAGCGACCCCGTTAGACTCGATTTCATGCAGCGGCCGAAGCATCATTAGTTTTCATGCAGCAGCCACCGCGTGGTCAGCGAACTTATAGAAAATCTCTATAAGACTATAATCTATAGTAACAATATAATCACAGTAATAAATATAAATATAGTAATAATCTAGACTTCGTTTCCATGCAGCGGCCGATGCATGATTAGCCACATCTGTCCAATTTCGTTTTCATGCAGTGGCCACCGCGTGGTCAGAGAACTTATAGAAAATCTCTATACAACCATACGACCAGAAATAGGTTAGTTGCTGTCGAAATTCACCTAACTACCTAAAAAAGAGACCAGTAATAGCCACTGTATGAATAGACATTACTGTCATTATCATAATTTAATGACAGCCACTGTAGCAATAAACATTACTGACGTGCGAGGGTAGTGACGGCGAACCAACGATGAGGTGATCAAAGGCATTATGTTGCTTGACCAATTAGACATGCTATCATGAGGTCACTCGCTAGAAATTAAGTAAACAATTTATTTATAACCCGCCATTTCAAACAAGACCATAGGTTTCGATGGGATCCCAAAAATCTAACATTTGATTCAAACAATTAGGTCATCTCTTCGCCATTCAGTCTTCGTCAGATTCCTTGAGTATTTTTACTGTTGAAATAAAGTTAAAAAATGGATTGAGCATGTCTGCTTGCCCCGATACCGAATCTCTAATCGATTTCAGAAACAACTTTGAGCTTCTACCAAATCTCCAGTTTCAGCCGAATTCGTGATGAACCATTTGTTTAGCAAGAAACTAAGTTCAGATATAGATTCAGCGGACCTCCTTACTCCTTCAATGAATATCTTATTGGCTCACAAAACATGCATGTTTTACCGTAAATTCAAAACCCTCTTCTGCCTCTAAATATAGGACTAAAGGACCCACCTACGAACTTGGCCTGTACTTTGCCAATGAATCCTCATACTAAGCTGGAACAAGATATCTCAACCCCTACTAAGCTTGAACAACAGATACCAACCCCTTCAACCTTCGGTTACACTAGCGCTCTCCAAAATTCATAGAATATGTAATCATCCACGCGCAGAGCTATACTAGTGTGAAGAAAGGGGAGGGGCTGCTATAGCCAAAAATTGGTCGACAAATGTTGTGTCCGGTTTTTGCCGGATTCCAGGTGAACTACTTGTCCGTTGAGAAAATAACTTTCATATTCGGATTCAGCATGTCTCCTTACCCCTAAATCAACTATCTCAATAGCTTTCAAAAAGCATTTTTTTTTGTCCCTTAATTTGAAACCCCTCCCCCACCTTCAAATATAGAGCTACAGAGCCCAACTTCAAACTTGACCTGTAATTTGACCCAAAGGATCCTCCCACCAAGTCTCATCAAAATATCTCAACCCCTTCGAGAGTTTCATAGGTATCCCTCCACTTCCGATTTGGGATCCCAAAAAGCGGAGTAAATGAAAGAAAATAAATAAAACACATAAAGACACGTTTCATTAAGATCCGACCACCCGTTCCAAAGTTATACATTCCTCAAGATTCCGGATTCCACTTCCCCCATGGGGGTCGGATCGGGAAAGTGACTATTTCCAAATTAGTTTGGTCGGGTCCCTGACATGCCTGCCAAGTTCCATCGTCCTAGCAATTCTGGAAGTACCCTAACTCGAGAACAGTGGACCGACAGACCGACCGAAAAGTGATCGGTATATGGCACTTGCGAGCGGAGCTGCAAGTGCCATAAAAAGGAAATAAGTCGACAGAGGAAAGATGGCCGATGCCCTTAAAGCTCTGAATGATGGTATTTTATACCATGAGATAGTTTGGAATTCTAAAACTGTAATGTTTTGACATAGAAAAGGTCACGAACAAAACTACGAAGTATGATAAATGGGGATGCACCCAATCACTGATAAAGTAGAGGAACTTAACCTTGTTTAAAGGATTATATTGTCTGGTGAATGGGGCTACCCCATGACATCATTTGACCTGCGATGCTTCAATAAATATCATCTAGACAGGATAGTTCATTCTTCGAACATATTCATATACAATTTTCCAGGAACAGAGTCGGCGAAAATTATCTAAGACATCATAAAGGTGAGCATTCTGCTAGAAGAGCATATTATTACGGTCTATTAGTCGAGTCTAAAGACATGAATAGTCTGGTAATTTATGTGAAGTCCATTGTGTGCAAGTGCCTTTTATTACAAGTTTCGAGGGATTTTTTACCTCTTGAAGTCGTAAAAACGTTAATATCTGTGCCATTTCAATCAATTTTCCAAACTTCTTTCAGCAGTAGGCAATTAAAGCATTTTTTAAAACATTTGTGCCGTCCCTTGATCAATATAGGCTTCCAAACAAGGTTCAAAAGTGCATTAAAGTTCACCGTCCCTAGATAGGAACCCGCTGCCAAACAAGGGACACCCTCTAAGAAATATAAAAACAAACTAACTGTAAGAAAAATCTGAAGCTGAAGTTATTCACAAAAAACATGAAAAACTGTCCCTAGTTGAGGCGTTCTACGGTGGGTCTTCAAGCCAATTTATGAGAACAAGTGATGGGAGATCAGATTGTCCTATCCCAGCCCTTTTCAGTTAAACTTTAAAGCAACACAAGAGAAGATCGAGGAAGGCACGGTTACCAGATCTTTGAACCTATGAGCTGGCTCCAACCAAGAAGGAATAACAGATGGAACCTCCGTCTTTCGTCCCATGCAGACTACGGACACCCCGAAAAAATGAGCGGAGCTAGATGTACTTGCTGTGAGGTTTGAGTTGATATCCGTCTACTTCTCTCTTTGCCGCTGCCATACCAGATGAAAAAAAAACGTGGGATGACTGCAGGGGCGGAGAACCCGGTCTGCAGCGAGTTAGACGTGACGTCACAATGGTAGACAACCAATCAGCTGTAAAGGACGACTCAGACGGCGTATTCTTCTGCGGGGTTGGTATCCGTGTTCTTCTGCGGGGTTCTACCGAATGTAGCTGTTTGTAGAGGTAACACATTATGATGTTCTGCGTAGCTCTTCCTCCGCTCATTTGCATCGTAGGACATCAGAATATAATCGACTCCGCACAGTCTTATTACAGAGATAGGTTCAATTAGATAATTTGTTCTTGCTTCAACTGAATATTAAGTGCTTAAGAAATACCTGTCTGAAGTATCTTTGAGCAGTAGGCTCTTCCAAGCCATTATCATGTTTCATAATGACATCATACAGATCACCTCCGTCTGCCAATTCCAAGATTAGATATAACTTCGTTTGAGTATCAATCACTTCGTATAGTCGAACCACATGGGGATGCTGGACAAGCTTCATGCATCTCACCTGGAATAGTGGAAATTTTGATCTGTCGAAGAACGATGGGAACGAACTAATATACATTAGTATAATTTCTGCTAGAACTACCACCTTGGCAGTCACTTAATTTAGGGATTACCGACTCGAACTTGAGTCGAACGAAAAGTACTCCACGCATGAGTACTCCAAGAAAGTTGTACTTAAATAAGACCCAAGTACTTTGATTTTGCACTTAAGTTGTACTTGAAGTACTTCCCAACACTGACTATCAACGATAGTAACAAACACTGAAACATTAATCTGACAAAGGGGATGAAACCATTCTTTTTGTACTGAATTCCTGTCATGACAGCTGTTAAGTTGCAATTTATTAACTATTATGAAAGGATGTGGCATCACAAACATGAAGAGCGGTTCCCTGCCAAGGCAGCTCAACCAAGACCCAAGTCAACAAGACTACAGGCTTTACTACAGGCTAATCTAGATAAAATAAATCAATGGATGAAAGTCTGGCTGATGGAAATCAACTGCGAAAACCCACCTGATGACCCTAGGACGAACTAAATCGCCGTCATCTTGTAAAACTGGAGACACTTTCCTAAGCAGCAGCGATAAGGAGAGGGATGGGTATCATAGTCGACTCTTAAGTAAGCTTCCACAGCCACTGTGAACAGACCATTTCGAAGGCTAACAAAGTTGTTCTTCGAATATACTTTCAGTTTCACAACGAGCATTTGCTTACTACACTGTATACCTCACTTGTAAGGCCCATTCTCGAATATGGGTACTGCTCAGTTAGACCCTTTCACAATGGAGACATTGATGCCCTCGAGACCGTTCAGCAGCGGCTCACGAAATTCCCGCATAAACTGAGACATCTCCCATACCATACCCTAAATGTTTTAAAAGAACTTTGTAGAGGCTTTGTGGCCTTATTGTTTTTGCAATGTATTCTCATTGTTATAACTAAGAACCAAGCCTAGTGTTTTCAACCGAACAGGTAGAATTTCACAATAATATGTCTATATGACTACCTGCGCTGATAGTTACCCAAATGCTACATCCACCCCAGAAATTTATCTGTAATATCTCCTTTATGTTTTGGGGTTTCTAGATACGAAAAGATAGGAATAGATATAAAAAACAAAACAAAATGGAAAAGCTTTTTTCCCTAACGAATGATAATTTTGCAGGCATGGGGTAGAGCTTGGTAGTGAGTTATAAAGCAGATCATGAAATATAGGGATTGAAAAACCCTAGGATCGACCTTGGTGGGGCTTTACTAAGGCATATTTGAAATGGCTTTCTAGAATGTTAATATGAAGTATTTTCGAGTTTCAGTACAAATCTTTATTTCTGTCCCAAATCAGTGATGCAAATTTCGGAACTGATCGACTGAGCTGGTACACCAGAAAAAAGGTGACGAATATATCCACAGTTCAAAGACATGATTCAAACATTCAGTAAAGAAAAGCCGGCAGGTGCATAGCGGCTAGAACCATGCTTGTCCGAAGTATGTATTATTTCTATTATCCATTCAAATAATGCATAAACGGATGTGTCAGCTACGATGCTTTACCAGCGATATTTCGGCTTTTCTTCACTGTAAAAAGTTTCTCCGAATAAGGATTAACGTTAACTGCAGTATTTGCTAATGGGATTAATGTTATCTCTACTGAGATAAGATTAATCCGAATCAGAGATAGTATTATCCTTTAGAGGCAAGATAAATCCAAGTAGCAAATACTGCAAGATTTTTTTTTACAGTGTTGGCAACGTTAATACTACTATTAATACGATAATAAACTAGTATCCAACAGAAACAGCAATTTTACTTACCTCTTGAAAGAGATGCGCTTTTGAGACTTCATCAAGCTTTGTTTTATCAATTACTTTGACAGCAACCTTCTCACCAGTGAAGACATGTCTTGCAAGCTTGACAACTGCATAGTGTCCCCTACCAATCGTGTCTTCTAGGTCATATAGTCCAGCAATGGTTCCCGAATATTTAGCATTGCGGCTACTAGATTGCAGTGTTGTCCCCATCGCATTTAGTGTTAAACTACTGTATTTTTTTCACATGTACAATTTGATTGTCTTTAATGTGAAAACATACAGGACAACAGTGCAAGACCTGAAAAAAAAAGTTAGTTTTCATACATGGTAACGCAAGTTCTAATCACAAAGCAATTTTTAAGGTTGTAGGCAATTGATGATTACAATACTGTTAGGGTTGTAGTAAACTAGGTATTGATTTTATGTGTTGGGTCTAAGCAACATAGCCTTACTTGCAGTTTGCCCTGTTTTCTGCAGTTTTTCCTTCGAGATACAAGCAGATAAGCTGCATTGCCAGTAGCCTATATGAATTTCTGTGAGGATCCACAACTTTTCTGGTGACTTTGTTACCGTAACAGCTGGTCACCCGAATTTTATCTCTGTCACGTCCTCATTTTTTAGCCACAGAAACAAGAGCTAAAAACTCATATGACACTTGCAAGGAGGGGTCAGATGATTAAAGTAGGAATCCTAAGAAGTAAACAGATGAACAGCAACCAGCTTAAGCTACCGTAAATGGCAACGAAGAAGCTAAATAAATGCCACTTAAATTGCCGAACTAAGTAACTGGGTTGAAGAAAATTATGAATTGGTAGTATATCAAAAAACTGACTGTATTAAACTGAATATCGTATTCAGTTCAGTTACGAAATTCAGTTGTAATACCGCTCTCGATCTGTTCCTTATTTTTTTATTTAGTTTTTTGGTATTGGACTTGTTTGTATATACTCTGCAACTTTTTACGTTGTAGCATCATGAAGGCAACTCGCTGTGTTTTACAGTTTTTGTTAATAAATTCAGTAAAAATCAGGTACCGATTCGGTCAATTTTACCAGGTGCGCCCCCCCCCCCCCCAATGAAGAAATGCTTGGGACGCCCCTGATTCCAAGAAACTCTCCAAATGCCCTGTTAAAACAAGAGTGCGACAAAACTTCTTTTCTGAACGAGCGATCAACAACTGGAATTCCCTTTCCGAATCCACAGTCTCAGCAACTTCTCCTGAAGCTTTCAAGAAGTCACTGGATAACCAGTGGTCATGTCAGGACTGGAAATACTGCTCAGACGACCCAGACCAGTAGGCAGAGCTGTTACCGAGTCCAGCAGGTCCGAGTCCGAGACCGAAGTCATATTTGCGAGTCAAGGCAAGTTCGAGTCCTGGACAAAATCGTTCGAGACGAGACCCAGTCCCAGAGTCCTAACAATAAATTTGTTCTACAAATAATGAACTGTGTCCAATGAACTTCGTATATAGATAATTCATATGAGAATGAGCCAGGCAAAATAAATCAACCGAAGGATATTTTATGGGTGAAAATGCACAAGGTAAAAACTAGTCAGAATCAATTATAAGGGAATAAGTAAGGAAAGTGAACAACCAAATCTGAATGCCAACCAAAAATCACTGTGTTGTCGGCAAAATATCTTGCTATGAAGATGAATAATGTGAAAGATGGATGTGATTTTTAAATAATATTAATGGAAAGTTTTTAAATAGTATTCATGTAAAAATGAAATTTGAAAAATACACAACGGGCATGAAGATAAAGAATGAATGGAGAGTGACTGGCACAGTTATTTTAAATTTCCTCCGAGAAGAAGGTCCCGGTGTTCGGTTTTCGAAACATCTAAACGATGGTTTGCGAGAGTTACTCAGTGGTCTGACATGTTTTTGCTACAGAAACACTGATCTTTCAACAAATATTTAAGATTTCCATACGCTGCATCCTAAATTAAATCCTGGTCATTCCCAAGAATGAAACTTTAATGACACTTGCCCTCTGACCAATTTTAGGGGAGTTGACAAAAGAGAATCCGCAAAATTATGAACGGGTGGTCCGTTTCCAGTGAAATTTTTGGGTGGTGAACTGATAACCTAGAAATGAAAAATGTGACCGAACCACTTGCAGCAGCTACTGGGGGAGTTGGGATGGGGGGTTCCGGAAATTGTGCAAGCGCACAATAAAGTTGGACAGTACCGATTTTGTGCAGCCTAGATATGTTATTTGGGGTCCGGGCCGGATCCGGCAACGGTGAGAGGATGAAGGGGGAAGGGGCATCACATAGACTATCGGAGGGAGCGGGGGACGCCCCTCCCAATGTTGTTGGCCAGTCTGTAAAAAATAGCTGAGCTGGCGCGAAGACCAACAATTTTTACCACCTTTAGCATGTCACATCATTTCCGGTTCCCCCCTCAAACTCCCCCAAAGTTGCTGGACCCATTGTGGACTTGAAGTGTGACATCTGAGACAACAGGTCCTTCCAAATATGGTTTCATTAAGATCTGATTACCCGTTAAAAAGTTATAAATATGTCAATATTCCGGATCTCGGGGAGAAAAAATAATTCTCAGGACTCGTATTTTCCCTACAGTGGTATTTAAAAGTAATTTCCTGAATAAGATATTTATAGTTGGTAGAAGCTTCAGTTATTTATTGCAGGTTTGTTTCCTTCCCCAACCTTGACCCTGACGACTGACAGCCTGACGAAGACCCTTGCCACGAAGGGTCAAAATATTGCTGCTATAGCTGACATATCCATTTTATGCATTATTTGATATATGTTTCAAAGTCAGCTTGGGCTCAAGGAATATTTAGTGCCAAAATTCCTGAATTAAGAAAGATTTTTGTGAATATGTTTTAAACACACATCTTCAACTAGGCTTATTTAGAAAGGTTATGCCGTATCTAAGCTAGAAAACTGATTCCTTAGGTTTATCTCTAACAACTTATCTGACATCAATAGTTGCATTTTTGCAGATATCTGATACCACAGTCTAAAGTCATTTTTGCAGTTAGGCTATTGTGGTATCTGATACCACAGTCAAAAGGCGTTTCTTAAGTTATTGTGCTATCAGGCCAGTTATTGTAGTATCTGAAAAAGTCTCCTCACTTTCATCAATTTTTGTCAAATTGGTGGGAAAGAAGTTTAGCACTTAGTGATGTGACTGAATATCAGTTTTTCTCTTGGGATGACTTCAAAATGCGTAACTTCGGTAATTGTCATTTTCGCAGAGCACTCGTATATCTGATGCCACAGTAACTGCAAAAATGTCTAATTGCAGATCCAGTTACTGTAGGATGGTAACAGATACCATGATATCTGCAAAAATGCAACTAATGTTCCTCCTGCACATCTCTAAAAGCACTTCACCTGCAGTATTCAATAACCGTTAAATTTCTCTTTAAGCCTAGAGGCCTTTTCCCACGACACAATTGTGGGCCACACACTTCTGAGTGTTTGTCAGGGAAACACGATTGTGTGAAACGAGGAAACGCCGTTTTGTCTATTTTTTTGGCGGGTAATTTCAAATATCTGGAAATAAAAACAAAATTCATGTAAAATCTCAATAAATAGAACTCCATGCTTATTTCCTTACCATTCTGTTCAAAAAGTATCCTCAGACTCAGTTTCTAAGTCGATATGCTCAGAATCAGATGCTTGAAAAAGTAGTTAGCTTTATTGTTTAGAAACTATTTTGCTGCTTAATCTGAATTTTTTTTTGAACTGTCGATCTGAACTGTCCAATATACAGTTCGGATTCCGGGCTGGAGGATCCACAGAGGCCGCAATTCACCAACTCGTATGGAGGATTGAACAGGCACTAGAAAATAAGGAACTTGCTCTTGGCATTTTCCTTGATATCGAAGGAGCCTTTGATGGGGCTATTTTTGAATCTATAGAAGAAGCGATGGAGGAGGGAGAAGTCGAAATCGCGGTTCAAAGATGGAACTCCGACATGATTAGAAACAGAGAAGTCTGCGTAAATCTAAAAGGAGCAAAGCTCAAGCGACTAATTCGTAAAGGGTGCCTGCAAGGAGGAGTTAGCTCCTCCTGGATGAGGAATCTTGTAATGAATAGTCTGTTGAAAGAGCTGGAAAAACAACCCGGCTATTCACAAGCGTTTGCAGATGATGGAGCGTCGCTCCTCAGAGGCCGAAATCTGTCCACGCTATTCGAGCTTGGCCAGGCAATCCTCAACGTAGTAGAACAATAGAGCGTCAGACAAAAACTACGATTGAGCCCGAGTAAGAGAGAAGCTGTTGTCTTTACAAAGAAACGAAATTGGGTAATCCCATTTCTGCTGAAGATCTACGATAAAGAAATAAAAATAACCAACCAAGTCAGATATTTGGGGACACCCTCAATAGTAAACTATGTTGGAAAACACGCTGTATTGAAAGAGCACGCAGAGCAACAATCACGCTCATGCAATGCCGAAGGATGGTGGGCAAGACCTGGGGACTTGCACTGCATCGAATGATGTTTATATACACTGCTATAATCCGGCCCATGATTTCTTATGCTTGCATAATATGGGTGGGAAGCACAAAAATTGATTCGCATATGATGCCCCTGGTTAGGGTACAAAGATTAGCATGCTTGATGATTAGTGGAGGTTTCCCAGGGACCTCCACAGCATCAGTAGAAATGCTGTCGGATTAACTCCCCTTGAGATTTGGTTCAGAGGGGAAGCACTAAGGACGAGAGTCCCGACTTGAGATCCAAGGCACATGGTGCCAGAGAAATCAGATCAGTAAGAGAAGCCATTTGGATATTTGCAATAAATGGATGAATGAGCTGCCAGTGCTGAACATGCCTAAAGATCAAACTATTACTACGATGAAAAGTGGGAAGAGCTTTGAAGTGAAAATTGAGACAAGGTCCGAGACATTACGATTTCTGGAAAGTTTAACTAATCCAGAAGTGATCCGATGCTACACTGACTGAAGAATCCTGCCATGCACGCTTGCATCTGTGCTCATTGCTATGTTGCGTTAAATGCTTGCTTTGCTTATGCTTGCCTTTTTGTTATAGGTGCTTGGGTTTCAATAAACCATTAAATTGAACTGAAGATTTTGCATGGTGTCAGAAGTAAACAGAAAACATGGACAGTACACCGCACCCATCCATCGATTGGTCATCACCCAACCTCAAATCAGCCTGGAAAAGGTTCAGACAACACTGTGAGCTGATGTTCTCAGGACCTCTGGAAGGGAAATCTCAAGCTGTCAAGTGCTCTTACTTGATGATATGGGTTGGAGAAAAAGGGAGAGATATCTTCAACACATGGGCCCTAACAGCAGAAGAGACAAACAAGACAGCCATCTACCTTGATAAATTCGGAGCCCATGTTGAACCCATCTCAAACCCGATAGTGACAAGATTTACCTTCCACAAGCGTGACCAAGGTGTGAATGAAAACATTGAACAGTATGTGACTGAACTAAAACTAATTGCTAAAGACTGTGAATTCGGCAGCAGCAGTGACAACATGATACGAGACAGACTGGTTTTTGGAGTCAAAAACAGCAGAACTCAAGAAAAATTGTTGAGTGAGGGCAGAACATTAACTCTCGCCAGAGCAATAGAAATATGCCGTGCCATTGAATCAGTGCAGGAAACCCAAGCACAGATGACAGCAGCCAAACAACAACCATCACCGTTGGTGAAACAAGAAATAGACGCTCTGAAGCGAAATCAAAACAATCAAGATTGCTATTTCTGTGGAGCACCAAACTACTCAAGGAACCACAAGTGCCCAGCCAGGGGAAAAACTTGTTCAAAGTGCAACAAGTTGAATCACTTTGCCAAAGTATGCAAAAGCAAAGGAATAAACGAGATCAGCCAGCAGGAGGCAGGAACCACTGCAAGCGAATTCATGATAGACACTGTAAACAGTCTTCAAAAACAACATCTGGAGGGACCTGATGCCAGTATCAGAATTGTTGACCAGAATCTTAACTTGGTCTTCAAGATTGATACTGGGGCTGAAGCAAATGTGCTCCCTGCCAGTGAATACAGGTGCATGGTTCCAAAACCACAACTACAACCGACTAGAGATGTGCTTACAAGCTACACAGGAGAAAAACTGGAAGTCATGGGCATCATACAGTTGCGAATCAGCTACAAAGAACGTGAGAACCAAATACATCCATTCTATGTGGTGAACACTGACCGCAAACCCATCCTGAGCAGGAAAACAAGTCAAGACATGAAGCTGATCAAATTCATTCTCAACGTAACCCATGACAGCCCAACTCCCAGGATGAGAAATGAAACAGCCAAAATTTTGGACGAATACAAGGACGTTTTTGAAGGAGTAGGGAAACTTCCAGGGAAGTGCAAAATCCACCTGAAAGAAGGTGCAGTGCCCACAGTACAACCACCAAAAAAAGTTCCCTTTGCCCTTCAAGAGAAACTCAAAGAGGAACTGGACCGCCTGGAGTCAATGGGCATTATTGAGAAAACATCAAGACCCACTGAATGGGTAAACTCAATAGTAGTAGTTCAGAAGCCAAATGGATCCCTCAGAATTTGCTTAGATCCCGTTGATCTTAACAAGTGGGTACAGCGCCCACACCACCCAATCCCATCGTTCGACGATGTAGCATCCAAATGTTCAGCAGCCAACAGATTCTTCAAGCTAGACGCCAGAAATGGATATTGGTCCATGGAACTTGATGAGGAGTCATCACTCCTAACCACATTCAGCACGTCCTTTGGCAGGTACAGATGGAAACGTTACCCATTCGGAATCAAGTCAGCTCAGGACGAGTTCCAAAGAAAAATGGAGGAAGTTTTTGAAGGCTTGGATATAGGCCTTATTATTGATGACATCGCTGGAATAGCAAAGGATGAAGAAGACCATGATGCTAAGCTGAGAATGGTCTTGGAGCGAGCCAGAGAAAAGGGGGTCAGGTTCAACCGAGAAAAGTGTGTTTTCGATGCTGAAAGTATCCCCTACTTTGGACACTTACTCACCACCGAAGGAATCAAAGCAGACCCACAGAAAACGAAAGCGATTACAAACATGCCAGCACCAGAATCACACGAACAGCTACAGGTGTTACTCGGCATGTACAACTATTTAGCCAGATACATTCCGAACCTATCCACCCTCAATCATCCATTGCGCGAGTTATCGAAGTCCAAGAATTACGAATGGAATCAACGCCACGAAAATGCAAGGAAACAGATCCAGTCGTCCATCTGCGAGAACCTTGCGTACTTCGACCACACGAACAACAACGTAGAAGTCATAGTAGATGCGTCACAGCATGGGCTTGGAGCCCAGCTAGTTGTAGGCGAGAAGACAGTAGCATTTGGATCACGGTCTCTCAGCGAAGCAGAAAAGCGATACTCACAGATAGAGAAGGAAATGCTGGCTGTAACATACGCCTGCAAACACTTCCACCAGTACGTCTATGGAAGGACAGTCACGATAACCAGTGACCACAAACCACTGGAATCGATACTGAGGAAACCCATATCCAAGGCCCCACCTAGACTTCAAAGGATGATGGTAGCAATCCAAGATTATGACATACAAGTCATATATCGCCCAGGATCAGAAATCCCAGTTGCAGATGCCCTGTCGAGATTGCACTTACCCGAAACAGATCCCGACACGCAACGCGACTCGGAATTTGCAGTACTCAGCTTCCTCAAGTCAGTCCCGATTCGTGACAGCAAAATCCAACAAATTGCAGAGCAAACAAGTAGCGACAGAGAACTACAGCTACTTATCGAAACCATCACAGCTGGCTGGCCAGATCACCGTCACGAATGCAGCACTGCAATCCTCAAGTACTGGAACCATCGCGACGAGCTAACTTACCTAGATGGCCTTATTCTGAAGGGTGATCGAATATTAATCCCTGCCACATTGCGAAAGAACATACTGGAGCAACTACACGCTTCACATCTGGGCATGGTTAAAACCAAAGAACGAGCAAGGATGGTCGTATTCTGGCCCAACATCACCAAAGATATAGAGAGCATGATAGGGAGGTGCAACACGTGTGCTTCCATGGCACACAATCAAGCCAGAGAAAGCATGATCACCTCTCCTATTCCCTCATACCCATTCGAACACGTCGGAACTGACATCTTCGAATTCATGGGAACCGAATATCTGGTTACTGCTGACTACTATAGTAGATTCATAGAAGTGGACAAGCTCACTACCAGCACATCACAGCAAGTGATTACCAAACTCAAAGCTCATTTTGCCAGATACGGCATACCGAAGACCGTTATGTCAGACAACGGGCCTCAATTTTCATCGAAAGAATTCAAAGATTTCACGGAGAGATGGAACATCGAACACAAAACATCGAGCCCCAAGTATCCCCAGTCTAATGGGTTCAGCGAGAAGTCGGTACAGACAGTAAAACGGATAATGGCGAAAGCCGTAGAACACCAATCAGACCCATATCTGGCTATGTTGGAGTACCGGAACACGCCGGTCGATGGACTGGCTTCCCCAGCTCAGTTGCTGATGAGTCGACAGCTACGGTCAGTCCTTCCGATACTTCCCAAACGACTGGAATCAAAAGTCGTTCCACGGTCAACATTCCAGAAAAACAGAGAAAGACAACAGAAACAACAGGAGAAGTCGTACAACAAAAACGTGAAAGACCTGAAACCACTGCTCAATGGTCAAAATGTTTGGGTGAAGCTGGATGAAAACGCTAGGTGGCAAAAAGCAGTGGTCTTGCAAAAACACGAACATACCCCGCGGTCTTACATCATTCAAACAGAGAATGGTAAGACGTACAGACGCAATAGGCGACATATTAGAGAGACGAACCAGTCCTCTCCCACTTACCTTGATTTTGAGCACACGAACCAGCAAAGCGATATGCAGGCACAACAAGCGCTTTCACCAGCATCAATAGTCGGAGCAGGAACAGTGCATTACTCACATACGAGCCCAATGCTACCCCCAATGTCACCTCTTCCCGCAGCTACACCTGCAGAAAGATTTACCACTCCGCCAGATGATGACAGCGCTGCAATGCCTCCCGTGCGATCACCAGTCCGATCCAGCGTACCAACTGGAGCCCCGACCATACGCACCACACGTTCCGGCAGACAAGTGAAGGAACCGAAGAGGCTCAACCTCTAATTCCAACAAAGGAAAGAGGATGAAGAATCCTGCCATGCACGCTTGCATCTGTGCTCATTGCTATGTTGCGTTAAATGCTTGCTTTGCTTATGCTTGCCTTTTTGTTATAGGTGCTTGGGTTTCAATAAACCATTAAATTGAACTGAAGATTTTGCACTGACGGCTCGCGATTTGATGAGGTGACGGGAGCAGCATCTATACTGTTCAAAACAAATGTAGAGCCAGAGAGGCTGTTCACTCACCTGGGGGAGTTCTCTTCAGTATACCAGGCTGAGATGTTCGCTATTCTGCAAGTTATCGATAGTCTTCTGGATAAAGGAGCTGTTCATGAAGAGATTTTTGTATTTCCGGATAATCAAGCCTGCTTAAAAGCACTTGAAACCCCGAAAAGTAAACAGCCTTTGGAGATGGAATGCTTTAATAAGATTAATGCAGTTGCAAATAATGGAAATCAAATCACTTTGATGTGGGTCCCGGGACACTCTGGTATCCCAGGGAACAAGGAAGCCGATGCACTAGCAAAGGAAGCTACCTAAAGGGTTACCTATGGACCTGAGCCCTTCATTCCCATCTCGGAAAGTAGGTGGAAAACCGAAATCCAGGAATGGATGAAAAAACAGGTAAACCAAACATGGAAAAACGGCGTTGACTGTCGAGCCACGCGAAGTTTAATACCCACGTGCAACTAGCCGCTGACAAGAAGACTAATCGCCGTGAAAAAATATGAAATCCGGGGAATCATCCAGATTGTTACTGGAATTGGAAACCTTGGAAAACATAATTCAAATGTTGATTTCCACGAGGTAGTGAGGAACGCCAGATTAAAGGAACTGTCCAGGTACCTTCAGTTGACAGGGAGGCTAGACAGGTTTTAAGGTAAAAACGCGAGAAAAAGCGGTAGAATGAGTGATGTTTTTTATCAACTGTTTTGGTCGAGTGATGTTTTCATCAATTGTATTATAGAGTGATGGATGGCCATCTATTTTGAATTGGGGGATTGAGACAATGGGCCATTTGTGGCCTGAGTTTCGGCTGGAGTGTCTGGCCTACCCCACAGAATAAATAAATTAAAAAAAATAATCTGAATTTCCCGCCAGAATTGAGCCACAAAGTCGACAATCACCTTGTCAATTTTTTGTCAAATTTGAGCCACATAAATCTTGTTGGTCACGGAAACACACTTGTGGGCTGCACAAAAGGCCACGGAAACACACTTTTTGAGCCACAATCGACCCACAAACTGAAGACAGAAAACGCCTTACGGCTTACTAACCTTACGCTTTCATCCTGCCAGAAAGACTAGGCTAGCCTAGTTTCTGCATAGACTAGGCCTTTGATGGGCCTTTGGACTAGGCCTCCAGAAAAAGAAAGGGCGTATTAAACAAAACAAGCAGCAACTTTATGGTTTGATTGTTTTGGTCCAGCGTCCTGGATCTATCAGTCTGTCAACCCTCCTCACTAGAATCGGCCGTAAGGTAACACGCCAACAATACAGGCGGAACTTTTGAATTCTTGGAATGCTTACCTATTTTTCTTTCAGATAAATATTTTCAGACACTGTTTAACCGCACATGGAGTCAAAGACCAGCCAGCTTTTGAAATGCAAGAATCTTTGTGATTATTTGCGGCTTCTGCCAAGTTCAGTCTTGGACAGGTTGTATGCATACCCTGCAACTTGTCTTGCTGTTTTCCGGTAAGTAAGGTGTGGTTTTGCCCATATACGATATCATTTGCCACAAAACAGGTCCTTTTCTTGTCATGGTACAAATCCCTTGTATAATGTACCATCCTGGTGCCATCTATGTAATTTCTGTTGTTAGTGATTTCCAGGAAGAAAAACCACATTGTGTCATTGTTGAAGAAATTAGTTGCATTTTTTGCCTTTTCTCCGTAGGTCAGTTAACCTACCTACTTGACACTATTGACAGTTTTTTCATCTTGCCAGTCGGTTCAACTGAGCTCTAAAAAACGGCTTATAAGAAAAAATGGAGTCTTCCAGTTGCAGGCGCCTATCTCTCCAATGAGAATTATGAATTTTGCGCAATGCCAAGAGGGTAGGTCGGTTGGATGGAGCTCAGACCTCAGTCCTTAACCGACCGACCAACAGCGACGGAAAAACAGCTTATAAGAATTTAGGTCGGACAACGGAAGAAAGAAAACGGCTTATAGAGAGAAATCTTGCAGGTCCGTTAACTGGACGACAGCAAAAAATGCAACTATTGAAATTCTATGGTCTCTAACTCTTGTTGGTCTTATCTGATGCCAGCCATATCTCAGAGAGCCTATATTGAAAAAACATAAATGCCTCAATGGAGTCAAAATAATGGAGTGTATCATTTCTAATTTAAAACCATTCATATTCAAGATACAAAAATAAGCTTTCTTACAGGTAAACTTAAACATACAATGGCATAATTTTTTGTTTTCACTTTGGTTGCAGCTTGGTTGTTAGAAAGCATGTTCTTGAATGTCAGTTCACTGTTGATGTCTAACCCATAACCTGAAAACCAGTACCATATGCACTTTAGTACTGTAGCCTAGCTTGTTTCTCATCTCTCTACTCCAGCATGTACTACTAAGGCCATCTAACAATTCTCAGCCTTCCCAAGACCAGGCGTGGTTTGAAGAGCTTGACCATGGGGGGGGGGGGGTAACAACCTCAAATACATGACTGGCTAATGCCTGGCAATCACAGGAATAAAATAATATACCCATGAGCCTGCTACCGAAGCCTCGGTAGCAGGTTCAAACATATGCACTCAGGACAAATTTAAATCGGGCGCAGCAGGCAAAAGTTTTTAATCCATCTTTTTTCTGGCAGAATTTAACAGTTCCCAAAGGAATTGTAGCCATTATTGTGGTTCGGACCCGAAAATCATAAGCTGAAGTCCCAGCTAATCAGAGTCTTTTTCGGATTCCAAAAGAAAGTAAGGGATGTCTATGATATCACAGATCTGTCTGTCTGTCTCTGACCAGAGTAGGCCGAAATCCCAAACAGAGTGGAATGTTTTCCTGAAATCTGGTACATGTCAGCGCTTCCACTCGATCCTTTCCTAAAAAAAGTTAGTGGCAATCCAAAATAAAATAGGTACAAAGTCGATTTGGTCATCAGGCCCATCATCACAGTGCTTACATTTGCATAAAACCTGATAATATTGAAACTTTGCACCACAGACAAAACAAAATCCAAAACCTGCATGTTTTTGTGGTAAAATAGGCTACATAGGTTTTGGTACAAAACCAGTTGCATTCAAACCGTGCACCATATGGCAGAAATCACGATTCGGTAACTGCATTTATGTCGTTCTGACCAGAGGCGTTACTAGCCAAAATGTTTTGGGGGGGGGGAGCAAGGAATTTACCGACTGGCTGGTAATTTTTACCAACTGTTTTTGCAGAAAAAACGACTGTTTTAACGAAAAATCGACTGATTTTCAAAAAAATTGCATGTTCTAATGAAAAAAAATCCACTGTTTTGGCGAAAAATCTTAGCGCTTCGCGCCGACTCGGTTATTTTTTACCGACTGGCCAACAACATTGGGGGGGGGGGCGTCCCCCCCCCCCCCCCCCCGGTCGTGACGCCCCTCGTTCTGACAAGTTCAAATTATACCACTGTCATACAAACCAGCTCAAAACATACAATTGTTTCATGAGAAATGACTTACAGAAAATCTACATAATCATACAACTAGAAACATTTTTTCAGGCAAAGTTCACGATAGACAAGCTCCAAACATAGGTCTGTCATTGTGAGAAGCTTAAAGCTCATGACTATCTCATAATATAAGACTAGAAAATCTGTTTGTGCAATATACAACACGAAACAGGTCATTTGCAGGCACAACTCACACGATTTAGTGTCACTCTGGCAAGCTCAGAATATATGACTGTCGTTTTGACAAAATTATGGTAACGCACAGTTGTGAATCTGACCTAGCTCAAAATATACGACTAGAGTATCTCCTCGTAGCCATACAACTAGAAACAGGTTATGCACGGGCAAAACTCACGTTTTGTAACTGCCTTATGTCATCTGGCAAGTTCAAAACGTACGACTAAGAGTACAACTCTCTGAAGCATGACTGGGTGCATCATCCCCCCCCCACGACCCCCCTTCGAACCGCCCCTGCCCGAGACTGCAGCATCCCTTATTCCCTTTACATGTCTGCAATACTTTTACTTCTCAAGTTTTACTGACATGTGTGTATTTTCTACCAGTTCTAGTAGCTATTTTTTCTACTTTTTCTTCTCATTTCTTCTTTTTTCCTTTTTATTTGTGCACATCTACTTTTTTCTTATGCATACACCTTTTTCTGGTTGTAGTTTCTATCCAGGCCTGTAAAAGTTATTTTTATTCTTGGCCAAAAAATGCATTCTCCTTCTAACTATAGGTTGTAGTAGGCACATAAATACTTGAATAGTTATGTGACACCACTTGAATACTTACTTGACACTCGTATGTCAACCGGAAGAAAAGCAGCTTTGTAGAATGTTGGCAGTATGTTTTGGTGTCTAGGTTTGGCACTGCTGATGTTTTTGGAAGTCATGAAAGTAGCCTGTATTGCTTTCATCCTGTTGCTAAAACATGAGTAGACTTGTTTGTGCAACCCAGCCCTAGGCTATTACTGAAAGACGCTGTCTTTATTGATACATTTTGGGTTAAGCATTGCTTATCGTCTTCAGTTCTGGGGTTATAGGACTGCTGTGGCAATAGGATTTAAAAAATAGGACGACAAAACTCATAAAGCTTATGGCCTTCTTATTGCATTAAATTATAAGTTTGTAGAAGCATTCTCGGTAAAGTGTATATTGCGTTCGTTATTCCCCAGTTCCATGCATTAGCACCGTTTTGGTGTAATTTTGCTGAGTCAGATATTAAAGCATTATGCAAGTGTTTTATAAGTTAGCAAAATATCTGTTGAGACTTCCGCCTTGATCAAGCAACAGCAGCATATCAAGAAAGTATGGAGTAGCCCAGCCCGTAATTGCTGTGCAGAAACGTCTACTGCGGGTATAGGGAAGATCTTGATCCGACAAGCAGTATATAGACTCCTGAAATAGTTGATAATTTGTTGTTGATTACGTAGTGTTGTGTATTGTTTAGCTTTTCCTTATTTGTCTACTCCATTTTTGTGTATTTATACATTATGATGGGTAATAAAATTAATAATAATAATTGTGTCCCTGTGGATGCGTTCAAGGTTCATTTTTTTGTATTCTTAACGGTAATTAATACACAATACTCTGCACTTACAATTATTTCAGGGTTTGAACCGGAGAAAAAAAATACATTGAATGGTTTGTTGTCCCCTTGTCCTGGCTGGTTTGGGATTCCATTAAAATGAAAGATAGCTCTTACAGTCTCGTCAGTCCCCCGAAGTAGGCTATAACATACAGATCATAGTTGGCTAAGATATTAACTTGTAGATCTTTGATATTGCATCTAGGATTGAATGTGATGTTCAAATAATACATGATGAGTTTTATTTCAGTATCTGATAGTAGCCTACATATTTTGCCTGTAAAAATAATATGTGACTGTGTAGAAACTGTGTCGGTGTCAAACAGTGAAGACATCTTGTCACATAGTCTTATGTGGACTCCTAGAAAAACACACAATTTGAAGAAGATATGATTTTTGTGCAGCAACTTATTTCTGTCTCTTGATTTGTCTTTTGATTGTTATTTCTTGGCAAATAGTAATAATCATAGCAATGAACAAGAGAGGAACAACCTCAAATTCGTAGGAAGGATGAGATCCTTGTTGTCGACACCAGCAGATCCATTTGGAGGCTGTTTTGAAACCTCTCAGGCAATTGAAAAATAAAGTCTGCAATCATATTCTTAAAGGACCTGTCTTACTTAAAATACTAATGCAACCTACTTCCGTAATCACTCCATATATTTCTAATCCCGGAGACCCCAATTTCGTACGGTAATCTAACCCCTCTAACACAAGAGCTGGAAGCTCATATGGCACTTGCCAGGCTGGGTTAGAGGATTAAAGTAGGAATTCGTCAATTCATGGGTCTGTTGTGATCATTGGTAAGCCAAATCCTTCAGATAAGAATGGCCATGGGTCCTTGGAAATCACGAGACTGTTTTGTTCGTAAAAACTATTTTATTTGTGCATTTGGCCGTGATGATGCGCACTTTAAGGGCGCTAGAGATTCATCTGTAATGAACAGTCTTGAATCACAAATGATGATAAGCTCATTGGAATCATGAAAATGTATATTTTGCTCAAAATTATTGTTTGTATTTTAAGAAATTCAGTTGTAATCGAAACCCTTGAGGCAAAAATGATCATGGGCCCTTGATGATCATGAATATATATCGTTTGATTAAAGTATTTTTTTGACTTTTCGGTTTAGAAACGCACTTTAAGGGTGCTAAAAGTTAGTTTTTGAGCAACACCCTTGAGTTAAAATGTATACTTTGCTTAAAAGTATTTTTTGTAATTTGTGGCTAGGATTAGTACTTGAAGGTTAGGATTAGTACTTTAAGGGATGGCAGGATCTGAGAAGTGACAATTTCTAACCCAATCTTGTCAAGTTGCTAATGTTCAAGCCAAGTTTCATCATCCTAGCACATCTGGAAATACCTTAACTCGCAATAGCCGGAATTCCGGACTCCCCCCTCTAACTCCCCCCACAGTGCCCAAGTCCGATCCGGCTGTACCACTGACGTATCTAGTTCTTGTGCTTGTCCTTCCCACACCAAGTTTCATCCCAATCGCTCCACTCTATGCATGTTACAAGATTCCCCCCCCCCCCCCATATTCATCGGATCCGGTCCGCACTTTAAATGGGTCATCCGAGACACGGGGTCTTTCCAAATATCAAGTTTCGTTAAGATCCGATCACCCGTTCCAATGTTATTCATTCCTCAAGATTCCGGATTCCCCCTCCCTCCACTCCCCCCACGGCGGTCGGATCGGGAAGTTGACTTAATCTGGTCGGATCCCTGACTTGCCTGCCAAGTTTCATTGTCCTAGCCCACCTGGAAGTAACTTAACTCCGTGTCACCGGAATTCCTGAACCCCCCCCCCCCCCCATCTGGAAGTACCCTAACTCGCAAACACCGGACTGACCGACCGACCGACAGACCGACGGAGAGTGATCGGTATAAGACGCTTGGCCGGAAGGCAAGTGCCATAAAAACCACGCTAATTTTCTGACTTGCCGTGTTTTGCTGACTTCGATGTGTATCACGCTGTCAACGGTTGTCTGCGAGAAGCTTTTCAATCAGAAACAAGAGCTGTAAGCTCATATGGCACTCGCAGGCATACGTAGTAAATAGGGTAAAAGCCAAGAGTTGTCCCGGTCCCACCACTCTAAGCTTGTTCCGAGATTTCCGATCCTCCCCTCCCCCCAGAGTTATCGGATCCGGTCCGGACACGAAATGGTAAATCCGCGACACGAGCTCTTTCCGACTGTCCAGTTTTGTTTGTGTCTGATGTTCCGTTCGAAAGTTATGCTTGCATAAAGATTCCGGATTTCCCCTCCCTCCGTCCCCCCCCCCCCCTCCCGATGTTCCAATTGGGGAAATGACTTTTCTTAAGTCAACCTTGTCGGGTCCCTGATAAGTCTGCCAAAGTTCATCGTCCTAGCACATCTGGAAGTAGCTTAACCCGTGATAACCGGAAATTTGGGACCCAGCCCCCCCCCCACACACTGCACGGATCCAATCCGGCTATGTCAACAATGTGTCGAGGATCTTTGCCTGTTCTTCCCACAAAGTTTCATCCCGATCCTTCCACTTTAAGCGTGTCACGATATTTCCGGTACCCCACTCTAACTCCCCCCACAGCTTGCGGATCCGGTCCGGAAGTAAAACGGGACATGTAAGGCATATGTTCTCCCCACATATCAAGTTTCATTCCGATCCGATCACCCGTTCGAAAGTTACGCATGCCCCAATATTCCGGATTCTCCCTCCCTTCACTCCCCCCACGATGGTCAAATCGGGGAAGTGACTATTTCCAAGTCAGTTTGGTCGGGTCCCTGGTATGCCTGCCAAGTTTCATCATCCTAGCACATCTGTAAGTACCTTAACCCGTGACAACCGGAAATCCGGGATCCAGCCTATACCCCCCCCCCACACAGTGCCCGGATCCGATCCGGTTTTGTCAACGATGTATCAAGGATATATGCCTGTTCTTCCTACCAAGTTTCATCCCGATCCCTCCTCTCTAAGCGTGTCACGATATTTCCAGTACCCCTCCTCTAACTCCCCCCACAGTTGTCCTATCCGGTTCGGACATAAAACGGGACATTTGAGGCATGTTTTCTTCCCACGTATCAAGTTTCATTCAGATCCGATCACCCGCTCGAAAGTTACGCATGTCTCAATATTCCGGACTCTCCCTCCCTCCACTCCCCCCACGATGGTCAAGTCGGGGAAGTCACTATTTCCAAGTCAGTTTGGCCGGATCCCTGATATGCCTGCCAAGTTTCATCATCCTTGCACATCTGGAAGTACCCTAACTCGCGATCACCGGACCGACCGACAGACCGACCGACCGACAGAAAAGTGATCGATATATGGCACTTGGCCGGAAGGCAAGTGCCAAAAAACGGTTATGTAAATTATTTCCCGGTTTTCGCTACAAGTCAACGGGTATCGGAGCAGGCTTAAGACAGCCAAAACCGTGTGTTTTTGCTGAAAGCACAGCATAGTTTTAAAGTATTCAAATATTTTAAAATACTGTAAGTTGAAGAGTAAATAGTGCGAGGGTTCCTTTAATTATTAAACTTACTTCGTTCTTTCCTTATCTCTAGGGAGCTTCCGGAAACAGCAAAGCTTTTTATCATGCGCATGTTATACCTGGATGTTGGGGTGCCACAGCCTGTCGTGAAGTCGTGGTTACAGATTTCACATTCCAAGTAAGATGTTTGCTTGATCTGCTTATTTCCCGAAGCTTTGAAATGTAAATGATTTATCCGATCCTAAAGACATTGATTGATTTTAACTCTATTGCACCTTGTTCCTTTGTTCTCCTATAGAATAAATGTCTTGGTAGAAATATGAAAATTTGCTATGGTGTTACCCCTGAGGCGAAAGTAATATCGATGCTGAAAATGCTGTTAAAACTGTTTGTGATCTTTTCAATTACAGACTTGGCTAATAAAAAAAGAGTAATCTAGCGCAAGAGGCCCGAGTTAGAAGAACTAACCCTTGATCACAGCCTAGGCCCTAGGAAGCTATCAGTCTCTGTAGCCTAATCGCGGAAAACATCTTTGAAATGATGATTAGTTTTTATTATTTCCCACTCTAACCGCAGGTGAAGGAACCATCAACCTTCGTACTCAGAATCTTCATCATCATCCAAAAATGTATGGCCATTAGGTTCGGCTTCCGTCGATCCCTTTCGGCCTTTCGTTTGCGGTGGTCTCTTCTGTGAGTTGTCGGACTTTTAGCGGCCAGCCGCTTCTTGTCATCACCAACCGCATTTAAAATATTGCAGTGTTCTGTCGGCAGCAGGAACTTGGACAGCTCCTTACGACTGGTCTGTATTATCACTGGTCGACACTCAAGGATAATCCCTCAGTCCATGACGTCGTCGTCTATGACGCCAATCTGTCTCGTAACTTCACCCGCTCTCGATGCCGATTGTAACTGAATTTGTTGCGGTCGTGAGTTTTCCAGGTTTTTGGTCCTAGACTGTTCCTAGGATTCTGTCTTCCTTTATGGCAACTAGGCCTCTACGTCAACCTGTAACTGCATGGAAACCTGCAGATGATATTGCCAAGAGCTGGAGCAAATCTTAGCTGACTTATCCCGCTTTTAGATTTATTAAATATTAATTAGCCTTTAGATATTATAAAAGAACAAAAAAAGCTTTTGATATTAGCCTTTAGATTTTATAAATAAAAAAAAAGTAGATGTCTGATTAGCGCCTTGCATTTCGGTAGGGTACTGGGCGTGAATTTAGTCCGAGCGGTTTTTTTCACGCCTGTCTTACGTATCATCCGTCCGTTTTCTTTTGTATGTTAACCAAAGACCTTCGAAGATGGGGATAAATGGCTGTGGACGAGATGTTACTTTCCTGGCAGCTTCCAGAGGTAGCGCATCAGGGTTTTCATTCCAGGCGATGCCATTATTGCCAGTGACCACATCAGCTTAAATTGATTGGGAAGGGCGTTAAGCTTGCTAAAGTATTTCTTCTCTATTCATTTTCTGCTTTTTGAATATTTTAGCGATTTTACACATACTTGGTTGTCCGATGAGACTTCAGTATTTATCGAAAGCTCAAATAATCGAAAGTTTGTGAGCATTAGCCTATAGGCAGAATTGAAGCCTGGCAAAGTGGCCAGTGTTCATCCATATTGATGATCGTAAAAGATATTATGGATCAGTAAGTCGAATTGTAATTGCAAATTGTCCTTCGTGGATAACTTGTTCATGTGTCATTTACACTATGGCTCGTCAATATAAACCAACACTGGGGGGGGGGGGGGGTCAAAGAAGTCTGGTAGGTCTGTTCCGGAGTCTCAGAGTCTGGGAAAATTGTTATATGGTGGTAGAAAGAACTAAACAAGGAGACAAACATACATTTTATGCAACATTTCCCAGTATGGACAGAAAGCATTCCAATCCCTGTAGACAAGGCATGTTTGAAGGAGCTGTCCACTTCTAAAAATCAGTTGTTCAGGACGATAAAGTTGTGACGAAATGTGGTGATTGATAATGATGATCTACGCAAAATTTAATGATAATAGTCTGTTTTGGATCCATGATTGTTGTGCACAGCACAGTTCCGCTTATGACAACTCAATTGGTCTTGAGCCACGATTAGTCTGGATCTTGAATTTTCTTTTTCAGACTGTTTGACGAGACTTCCACAGTGCTGTTCAGCTTACGCCTATGGGTCACTACCACTCTTTCTGGGGGCATGGCTGGATTGCTGATCAACCAGATTTTCAAAAAGAACCTGCGAGTTGCTCTGAGTGGAGGGTAAGATCAGTCAGTAGCCTAATAACTAATGAGGCTGTGGATATAGATACGGCCATCATTTCGATACCGTAGCTTTTGATGCTTTACTTTCCTGTAAACTTGAGCTCGGGCTTAAATGACGAACCTACGTGTTTCATTGTTTTCTCACTGGTGATTTAATTATGTAGGCGATTTAATTACAATAAGTAAGTAAGTAATTTATTTATTTATAACCCGCCATTTCGAAAAAGCGAAGTAAATGAAATAAATTAATAAGATACATAAAGACATAGAAAAATACTCTAATTTTCAATCTTCGACCAGGAAGCAGTGGGGAAGGTCTTGTGCTGGTTGGGCTCTGTTGTCAATGATTTTTTTATAGCGACGAAGAAACATCCAAAACGGTAGCACTTGCATCTTGAATTTAAAATTTTTGAATTTATGTAGGCCATTTCTGGCGTGTTTTCCTTATTTTGTTTTTATCAGGCTACTCCGCATTTTGAAAATGGCGGGTCAGAAATAAGTTACTAATCACTTAGCCTACTAAATTTTATTTTTTATACTTACTTATAGTAGACACTAGTCTGATAACTTGCCAAGATACGAAATTATGAAAAGGTTAAGATTGCATTAGCCTGTTTTGTACTGATAACGAGCATGAAGGCTACTGTACTATTCTCGTCTTAGTCGTCCGCTTAAGTGCGTCCAAGTTCGTGGTCACGAGACGCAACTGACATTGTCGTCCGACCATACGAGTCGCCGGGTGCTCAAGTCTTCGTAATCTGGAATAGAATTTTATTTTTCAAAAGCAGCTGTCATAGCGTTACCGCCGAATTTGACCTTTTCGTCATAAAAAATGATGAATAACATAACAGTCTATCACTCTATAGTCTTGTCACGAAAGAAAAAACACAAAAAGGACTAACTTATCGGTTATTAAACTCAACAAATGCTGGAACAAAAATCCCCATATCTTTCATGAAGAGGGGCCACAGGTGCTAGTTTGGGGATTTTCTGGGATTTCTCTCAGTGGGGTCTGATAGTCTAATAATAGAAATCTCATAGATCTGTTCACTCTGTGACTGTAGGGCGATTCTGGCGGTCTGAAAAGCTCCGCTGGTTTCTACGCCGTGTGTTCTTGCGACTCGGCTAGAACTCGCTTCGCTTTCTGAGCCTGTTCTTGCGCTCCGCTACTTTTGAAAAGTGACATGGAAAGTGAATCCACTCCGTACGTGGAAATGTGGCGGGCCAGCGAGGAGCTGTGAAGCGGGACAGAGGCGTGACCACTTTCCGTTAGTTCTGGAGATCGGCGGATTCTCGCGTTGCTTTCCGGAAAGTGAATCCAAAAGTTCGCCAGATTCGCCTTATAAAGCGGATAGATGATTGTGATTTACCGGCCGGATTTTCCGCGCCTTTTCAGTTCGAGTTAGGAAAGTTGAACAAAATCTCATCGTCGTCACGCGATATTGATCACTATCTAAGGGTAGGAATTCAAGTCCATAACTGCTAGGTTTGGACACGGCTGCCGAAATGGAATCTGAGCACCAACTTTAACTCCAAGCAGCTCTTACGAAAAAAGTACCAAAATCAGAAACTTGTAGTTGCCAGAATCTTTATTTACTTCGTCAAATGGTCACTTTTCGAGCATTTTGCCTGAGGAAGACCCCTGTCAAGGAGGTCCGAAATATCGCTAAAAAAATCAGTCGACGTATCTGTTTAGCGTAGTCAACCATAGTTGCGTTTTTGCAGATACCATGGTATCTGATACCACGGTCTAAAGTCGTTATCGCAGTTACTGTGGTATCTGATACCACGGTCAATACGCGTTTTGCAGTTATCGTGGTATCTGGCCCATCGTGGTATCTGAAAAAGTAATTTCACTTTCATCATCACCAACAATAGAGCCTAGGATTTTGTCAAATTGATGGAAAGAAGTTTGACACTTAGTGATGTGACTGGATATCAGTTTTTCCTTTGGGATGACTTCGAAAAGCGCAATTTCCGGCAATAGTCGTTTTTGCAGAGCAACCGTGGTACCAGATACCGCGGGAACTGCAAAAACGACTAATCGCAGATCCAGTTACCTTTGTAACAGATACCTTACTGACACCACGGTCTAAAGCCGTTTTTGCAGTTACCGTGGTATCTGGCAAGGTACCGTGGTATCTGATATTCAGATTCCGCGGTAACTGCGAAAACAACTGTAGACCGTGGTATCAGATACCACGGTAACTACAGAAACGACTAATTGCAGCTCCAGCTACCGTGATAACAGATACCATGGTATCTGCAAAAATGCAACTGTGGATTGTCTTGAATGAAATTATGGCATGGAATGAGTGATAGAAACTAAATCGGAACAGTAGAAAATTACGTAGTACTTCTTCTGTAATGGTTGGTTCCTTCGTACGACTTCAAGCTGAGTGGATGGCGATTTTCCAAGACATTAGTTGCGTTTTTGCTGATACCATTGTATCTGTTACCACGGTAACTGGATCTGCAATTAGTCGTTTTTGAAGTTATCGTGGTATCTGATACACGGTTGCTCTGCAAAAACGACTATTGTCGAAATTGCACTTTTCGAAGTCATCCCAAAAGAAAAACAGATATCCAGTTACATCACTAAGTGCTAAACTTCTTTCTCACCAATCTGACAAAATTTGATGAAAGTGAGATGACTTTTCAGATACCACGGCCAGTTACCACGGTCGGACCGTAGTATCTGAATATCTGATACCACGATATCTGGCCAGATACCACGATAACTGCAAAAACGCCTTTTGACCGTGGTGTCAGATACCACGATAACTGCAAAAACGACTTTAGACCGGGGTAACAGATACCATGATATCAGCAAAAACGCAACTATTGGTGGATGGTCTTTCCAAAACTGAGTGGCGGACTGTTGGAGAGCCCTTCAATCTGAAGTGTTTTGAGGTGCTCTGTCAACGCTTTAAAAATTCCCTGGACAACCTGTACGCTGAAAAAAATCTGATCAAAAGTGTTTAAAGTTTAACTGAAAAGCCAACTGATTTGTATACGGTTGATTTGAATACACTGAATTATTTTGACTCATGTAAGGGATTTTTGTTTTTTACGTCGTGTAGTCTAGTAGTGACGTTTGGAATCTCCGCTGGTTGCACGACAAATAACTTTACGGCGAGTCGCGGAAAATTTGAATGTCTGCAACAGCGTGTGTTTCAATGGCTAACAAAGCGAAGATTTTGAAATGTTCGATTCATCAGACGAATCTGATGAGCACTGTGGCTCAAACATATATGGGCGATCGCCAACTTCTTCCTGGTCACTTTCACTTCCCATGTTCCTTTCATCTTCCTGGCTTGAAGAATGCAAATCCGCCATGACTTGTTATTACGGCAATTGGCTGCCGCTGTAGTTGCTAAACACTTCAAACATAGAGCTACGTCCGTATAGAGATACAACAGTTACGGAAGAGAAATTACGTCAGCTAAAATTCAAGAATCGTAGATAACAAAGTAACGAAGTAACGCGTTTTTCTCGGTTCTTCTAGCCTAATTAAGTAAAAATATGATGGGTATTCAGATTGTCGTATCTTAGCCCTATTCTGTTAACCTTTAACACGTACACTGTAGAGGCCAGTGGTCTATTTTGTTGCATTATACTATTACTGTTGTTATTACAAAATCAAACCCTTGACTAGCCAGTAATACAGAATACTAGCCCTGCTCTAATGTGTTTTTTTTTTCTCTAGTGGTGGCACCTGGTTTATCACAGCTCATCCAGAACCTGACCCTAAGCCACGCGATGTGGCTTTTTTGGACGAATATTCGCTTCAAAGGTGGAACTCAGTTCTTCACTACGTTGCCGGAGTACAGCAAAGCAAAGAAGCTGGCATATCGGCAGATGCAGTAAGGATCCTGTTGCACGCCGGACTGATGGCAAAGTAAGTTCATAAGAAGTAAGGGTAGTTCTAGGGATAGGTGGGTGTTCCCCGGTTTTTGTGAGGCTAGCTGAGCTTACCGAGCGTAATTCGTCCCGGTCCAACCGTTCACCTGTTTGAGCTCATAAAGCCATGTGACAGAAAATCAACGAAGAAACCAACGAAAATGGGGTTTGTAAAGGCCAACGAATATACTGAAATAAAAGGCAAACATTTCGGGAGGAAAACCGCCTCCCTTCTTCAGCGCAGACGGAAAATTTCGAGGAAAAATGCCAAAACGAGGATGAAGATCAACAACCAAGAAAACCAAAACAAAGCAGAAAACCAACAAGAAACCGAAAATTATAACAAAATTGGAAGAATTGAAAGCTTAAAATACAGACAGCGAGCCACTCACCAATACCTGCGAATAATTACGACTGTTCTCGCTTGGTACTAGCGAGTGACTTTTGAAAGAAAGTCCATTCCACAGGCAAGCGACCTTGTCGAACAGCTCGGGGCGCTACGTCATATTTCGTTTAATTTTAATAGCTGCTTCTCGTGCGCAAGCTCTTTTTGATCTAAGGGGGTGAGGACTTGAATCCATATTTTGGGAATGCGTAAATTTTTGTCATATGTCAGGCCAGTGTGGTTTACGAAATGATCTAAAGCCATGTTCGATTAGTGTCTTTCAGGGGTTGGGCGCAGCTTCCGTTTCCATGGTAGATTTTCTTTCCAGAGCGTTCCTATACGTATATATACGTATATATAAACTGCAAAAAGTTAATATAGATATGAATTCACAACAAATAGAAGTACTCAAAAATATAACTAAAAAGCTTTTATCGCTTGGAGTCCTTGAGATGTACTCGTCGCAGTAGGAACTGACAGCACATCTGAAGTATATGAAGTCCTCGTGGACAGGGTTTTCGTAGCAGGGACGGAACTTTTCAGTGCAGTAAATGCTGTATGAAAAGATGGTGTCATAAAAACCGGCTTTTTCTTCACTCGAAACAGGATACACTTTAAAGGGTTCCGTTTACCTTGTTTGATATCTCCTAGCTTATAACTCCAGCGCCCAGAGTAGCATTTTCTTTCTAGTTTATAGCGCCTGGCTATCTGGATGGCCCAGGAGCAACTTTTGCCCCCATGTATTTTTGCGCATTTACGCTGAAAGCACGTTCAATCCGCTTACTCGCCACAGAAACGGATACATTGAATAAACTCATGCTGATGTTATGCAGTATGTCTACTGTTAGTGATTGGACCCGCGCTAGAGTCACGTCTAAATTGCGAATAAGGCGGGGACTGAAAATAATTAGAAGAATTCCGGTATCAGGGTTTTACGGGCTTCCGAGTGACTGCAGAGAGGGATAAGGTAAAACTACATTGACTCACGGTGCCTGAAGAGGCACAAATGCATAAATATTACTCAAACAAAATAATCGAAAAACGAAAGTATAGTCGATAATTCTGGCGTTATTCAGTTAAATTTTTATAGAATATGATCGATCGACTCGAACATTTGAAATTTGATTATTTATCGGCAACGTTGGCTCTCAATTATACGTTTCACACAAGAAGAAGTTTGCAGTTGGGACTTACCAGAGCAACAGACTAGGGAGTAGTGTCAAGACTTGAGAAAAGTGACAGACACTCAAATGACAGCGACACTAGTATCACTAGCGATAGCGAACCTGCCTACTGGAATTCAATCAGTCGTGCACCAGCGCTGGCTTCAATAACTTCATATCCTGAACACAGCAAAAAAAGGGAAAACCTCCACTGTTACCACGGTGTCTGCAGGCCGCATCTTAGCTTTATCATAAATTTCTAAACGCGTAAGTTTGTCTCGCTTTAAATGCCGCAATCGTAATGGGCAGCGCTACGACTATGACCCGTTTGCGAAGCACAGAAAGCATATGTCTTGGCGCTACTCCCTAGTGTTATTTTGCTCTGGGACTTACCACGGACCAAGAAAGGAAGGGAAGTACACCTTCGGATTGTATCGTTAGACTCCTTCTCGCCTCTGGTGACCTAAGTCTTTATATCGGTTTTCCAGGCCCGAAAAGGGTGACCCTGAAGTAACAAAAGACGGCTTTCAGTTCCTTCTGATGGATACAAACTCTCAAGTTTGGTATTTTATGCTTCAGTACTTGGATACAGTCGAGTCAAGAGGAATGGACCTTGTCCAGTGTCTAAGTTTCCTGTTTCAGCTAAGCTTCGTCACCTTGGGAAGGGTAAGCCTTGAATATTCGTTCACTGTAACCTGATATTAGCCTACGTTATGGATGGGTTCCAAGCTCCTATGAAAATGTACTAAAACGCTACCACCCAGTCTTAGGCTTGTGTCCCTTAGGTTGCCAAGAGTGGTTGCGAAATCATTCCAGTTTATTCATAACAAGACGAACACAAAATGAGTCGCTAATACAACAGATTTACTTACGACCCCGGGGCCAGCGATCGGCATGTGGCCATATCGCTTGCCGACCCGCGACTAAACAAATCGGAATGAGTTACACTAACTTATAGTCAGACAATAATGGGGCGAACGCGGCGCGGCTAACGCGAGGATCAGTGCCTTCTGCAAATCGCAAGGAAGACAAAGTTTGTGTTAGGCACAACACCCAGTCCACCAAGAATCCCTGGTTTCAGGATAGCCTATAGCCTAAGCGCAGGGTGTATCCTGGGTGTAGTCTATACGCTGGTTACCCTATGCCAAATGCATGGAACCTGTGGCCCCCTTATGCTGATCTATTGCACTCTGAAGCAATCCTGATCGCTTGATTTCTGAACTTAAGTCGTCAGTATTTGATAGGGTTATGTGCCCAGTGTTTGGCATGGGGTCTCCAGCGTTATTCATAGGTTGTCCCTAAGAAATCTGGGTATTAAGAGCCTGTGTTAAGAGAAATACAGAATGCAACAACAATTGAATCTTTTAATAACCGTTGGTAGGTGGTTGGAACATATTTTGCACTTCAGCCTGAGCAAAGTGCTTTCTTTTTCCGAAAGTAAATACGAGTTTTTCGAGCTACTAACCCGCATCCTGAGTCATGTGAACTTACGTTTTCCTACTGATGTGACTCTTATTTTTATTAAAAATAATTTCTGGCACACTATAGATAGATAGATTGATAGATCAGTGTATTTCAAAAGCCCAAGGGCCATATACACAAAAAAACAAAAACAAAAATATAAATTAAACAGTCAGACTCCTTCTTAATTCTAAACCTTTGTCTATATATACACGCCCACTCGAGTTATAACAGTAGGGTTAGTATTACTCAAAATTTCGGGAAGTGACAAAATTACACCATCGAGATAAATTTTCCTTAAATCAGAAAGCTTTGGGCATCTACGGAGGAAATGGTCCAAATTTTCTTCCTCCTTCTCACAAAGATACCTCCCATAAAGTGCCTTTTTTCTCTTTTTACCATGTTTGTACTCCGTCTTCATCTGGCCTGAACCTGTTGACGGGTAATAATGAAAATGAACGAGTATAGTATATTGTTTGTTGTTTCCAAGAAGCTAGAAGCTCTATATCCCGTGTTCTTATTGTAATGTGACGCCCTCCGCTAGATCTTTGTGTCGCATGCTCAGAAGGTATGAAATGTCTTTAAGGCACTCATCTATGATCAATTGATCATTCATAACAACAACACACGTACTATGCCACTTTGGCTCCTTGAATATCCCACTTTTATTTTTCTTTAGCTATTTTATCCTCAGTTTAGCCTTTCTTCACCGTGTCCACTCATATAAACTCGCGTATAAAAAACCTAGGGATGTATTCCTTCTTGCTATTAAATGAGAAGGATCGACCAGCCAGAGCGAAGATGCCATCTTCCTGGTGAACGTGGAGTGTCTCCATCCTTGAAAACAAACGCTTGTAGATTGCGTACAAGACTGTCTTCGCATGCCTCCCCCCCCCCCGCCATTCGGGTTCGTTCGGAAGGAAGTAAAATCAAGGTCAGATTGGCTTAAATATTATCGAGTACCTAGGGACGGATGCCGGACAGTTCGTTTCAAACGACACCTATCTCGCAGGCGAGAAAAGGCCTTTCGCATCCTGTATTCCGATGGTTACGTGAGTGGAGACGGAACTGTAGTGCTTCTGATATGTTTGTTGGCGAAGGAGCGCCTGCCGTTTTCTGTTCTTTCTCCTCAGTCGCGGATTCTGGCGTCGAGCAATCCTCTGCTGGTGCTCCTGTCTGGAACGCAAATGCGCTCTTTCGCACATCAGGACATGAGAAGCTCCAAAGTTTTGTTTTTCATTTTGGAAGAAATGCCATCAGGTCTATCTTCTGTTTTGGCCTCCTTTGGTTCTGCTTGTTTTCCCACATTTTAGCCACGTTTTCAGTTTTCAAATATTTTGCGTCTAGCCGCCGCGTCGGAGAGTGGGAATGCCGGGTGGAGTTGACAAGCGCTAACAGATAATCTCTAATTTAACTGGGAAAGAAATGGTATTTCCAAAAATCAGATTTCTGAGCCATTCCATCGTAAAAGGATAATTTCTAGTAAAAGTTTTGCGTTAACAGCTCGTAACACATTTTCTGCAACATAAGCCCCCGTTATTCAAAGTGTTATCGTGTAAAGGACCCCTCATGCTTTTGAGTGTTTTTACTTCCCCAGTGACGACTTGCTTGTCTACCCAACCTCTAAAATCTCCCTCTTTATAAATTCTTTGCAGAGGCGTTACTAGCCAAAAATGTCGGGGGGGGGGGCAAGGTATTTACTGACGAGCGGGTCATTTTTACCGACTGTTTTTGCAGAAAAATGACTGTTTGCAAGAAAAAGACGACTGTTTTGACGAAAAATCGACTGTTTGTAAGAAAAATCGACAGTTTCCAAGAAAATAATTGACTGTTTTAACGAGAATCGTGGCGTTTCGCTCCGACGCGGTTATTTTTTACCGACTGGCCAACAACACTGGAGGGGTGCGTACCCCCTCCTCCCTATACGTGTGGCCCCTGATTCTTTCTGAATCACTTTATAGTGTTTTTTCGCTTTTCAGCGCCAACCAAGATTTTCTGGGGTTGCAAGTGAAAATCTTTGTATGTCACTTGCCTTGCCAAGTGCCATATACCGATCACTTTCCGTCTGTCGGTCGGTCAGTCCGGTGATCGCGATCTAGGCTACTTCCAGATGTGTTAGGAAAATGAAACTTAGAAGGCATGTTAAGTACCCGACCGAATTAACTTGGAAATAGTCACTTCCCCGATCTCACCCTCGTGGGGGGAGTGGAGCAAGGGGGGAATCCGGAATATTTGAGGTATGTAGAACTTTGGAACGGGTAATCGGATTTTAATGAAACTTGATATTTGGAACTGACATTTCGTGTCCGGACCGGATCCGATGAATGTCGAGGGAGTCGGAGGGGGAAACCGGAAATCTCGCGACACGCTTAGAGTAGAGCTATCAGGATGAAACTTGGTGGGAAGAACAAACACAAGCCCTAGATATGTCAGTAACAGAACTGGGTCGGATTTTTGCACTGTGGGGGAGTTGGTGGGGGGGGGGAGGGTCCGGAATTCCGGTGATCCGGAGCTAAGATACATCCAGCTGGGCTAGGACGATGAAACTTAGCAGGCATATCGGAGACCCGACCAAATTAACTTGGAAATCGTCAGTTCCCCAACCCGAGCATCGTGGGGGAGTTGAGGGAGGGGGAATCCTTAATCTTAAGGTATGTGTAACTTTCGAACGGGTGATCGGACTTAATCTTAAATTCAAGCTTAGCAAAACAAAAACAAAACAAAAAACTTAACATTTGGAAAGACCTCGTATCTCAGATGTCCCATTCTAAGTTCGGACCGGATCTGACAGATAGTGGAGCGATCGGAAAGAAACTTTGTGGGAAGAACAAGCAAAAGAACTAGTTACATCAGTGACAGAAGCGGACCGGATTCGGGCACTGTGGGGGGAGTTGAAGGTGGGTCCGGTATTTCGATGATCGCGAGTTAAAGTACTTCCATATGTGCTAGGACGATGAAACTTGGCTGGAAAATTAGAGATTCGGCCAGATTGGCTACAAATTGTCACTTCTCAGATCCGACCATCCATTATAGTGTGCATCTTAACCGAAAAGTGAAAAAATACTTTCGACTAAATGATACATACACATTATCCCCAAGGCCCACGCTCATTTTAGCCTCAAGGTTATCAATTCAAAAATTCAAAATTCAAGACGCAAGTGTTACCCTTTTGGATGTTTCGTCATCACTTTCAAAAATCATGGACAACAAGGCCCAACCAGCACACGATGTCGTCCACTGCTTCCTGACCGAAGATTAAAAATTAAGTGTCTTTCTCTGTGTGTATATATGTGTTTTGTTTATTTTCTAAACTTCCTTCATTTACTCCGCCTTTTCAAAATGGCGGGTCATAAATAAATTACTTACTTACTTACTTATTAGAAACGATCAAAACAAATCCACGAATTGGCAAATTCCAACTGTCATTCTCTGACCCAGCCTTGCAAGTGCCATATGAGCTTGTGGCTCCTATTTTTGTCTTGCGACGTCCTCGAAGAACCTACTTCCGCTCAGATTTCTCTGATTTCGCTCGGATTTCCCAACATTTAACCTCGGCTCGCCTAAATTTTTCACAAGGCCCGGCCGGAATCGGCAAGCGCAAACAAGAGAATTACCTTTACGAGGCAAGTATTAGTATTTCTGAAAAAAATATTAGTTGCGTTTTTGCAGATACCATGGTATCTGTAACCACAGTAACTGGATCTGCAATTAGTCGTTTTTGCGGTTATCGTGGTATCTGATATGTGGTTGCTCTGCAAAAACGAAAATTGCCGAAATTAAGCTTTTCGAAGTCATCCAAAAGAAAAACTGATATCCAGTTACATCACTAAGTGCTAAACTTCTTTCTCACCAATTTGACAAAATTTGATGAAAGTGAGATCACTTTTCAGATACCAAGATCAGTTACTACGGTCGGACCGTGGTATCTGGATATCAGATACCACGACGACTGGCCAGATACCACGATAACTGCGAAAACACCTTTTTGACCGTGGTATCAGATACTACGATAACTGCGAAAACGACTTTAGACTGTGGTATCAGATACCATAGTATCTGCAAAAACTCAACTATTATTTCTGAACCATTTTGTCGCGACAAAGCCATTCCTAGTAAGAGCTGTGTTTTAAAACTGGTATCCGTTTGTAAAATGTTACCAAGTATATTACAAAGATTAACGTCGCAACAACTTTGAAAAGGGTTTCATTTTGTTATGCTTGGTTCTATTTGGTTTCCGTCCCTGCTCTGACCCCTTGGGCTCTTGAAAAATCCCTTGTTAAGTTTCCCTCTCTTGCATTTGATTCTTTTCGAGACACCTATTGGCAAAAGGGAACTCGATAAATCTAGTAAATGGCAAGAAAATCGACTGGACAAGCAAGATAAATCCATTACAGGTAACGGAGGGGGAGATTTCTCTCCGTTTTTCAAGGATGTCAGTTGCGTCATTGCTCCCCGTTGCCAAGAAGGTTTTGGCCCTGTGTCTTACATAGACTGATCAGTTTCCGATTTCTCTAGGACTATTGTACGCAGACAATGAATGAGGGACTGGGAACCTTTATGCAGCATCTCCGGGAGTTTGGCCTCGTCTATCAAAGAAAGGTAAGGTCTATCAAAGAAAGGTAAGGTTTCTTCTTCATCCTTGGATAGGAAACGCGAAGGGGGGTAAGATGTCTCTTTCTTGGTAAGGTTTCTCTTTGAGTCGTGGTTAGATAAAGCGGGAGGGGGGCTTTGATGTGCCATGACTACCAATAAGCGAAAGCGAACTGCCGCCCGAGGATAAAAGGGGACGCATTTGTCTCTGTCTCCCCCCCTCCCCCCGAAGCAGACCATGTAGTCTTCCAAGGGTGAAACGAGAAGGGTTTTTCTCCAGCACGCTGTCTCATCCACCAAAGCAGGTCATATAGTCTTTTTTGTCGAGATTTACGCTCGTCCTTGATTTTCCTATTTGCCAACGGATTCCGGCTAAACTGATCCGAGGCAGAACATAGTTGCATTGCCTATCCCCTACTGTTTTTCGCCAGCACGCTGTCTCATCCCCGAAAGCAGGTCATCTAGTCTTTTTTGTCGAGATTTACGTTCGTCCTTGATTTTCCTGTTTGCCAACGGATTCCGGCTAAACTGATCTGAGGCAGAACATTGTTGCATTGCCTATCCCCTACCGTTTTTCTGCAGCACGCTGTCTCATCCCCCAAAGCAGGTCATCTAGTCTTTTTTGTCGAGATGTACGCTCGTCCTTGATTTTCCTGTTGTCCACCGGAATCTGCTAAACTGATCCGAGGCAGAACATAGTTGCATTGCCTATCCCCTTCTGTTTTTCGCCAGCACGCTGTCTCATCCCCGAAAGCAGGTCATATAGAGCGTGTTCCACCCTACTATCAGTAGTTACTATTAGTTACTATTTCCGTTTCATCCTCACGAAAAGTTACTACGCTGACCGTTCCAACCTTCTCGAAATAGTAACTAATAGTTACTATTTGCTTACCATGCTCGGGGGCGTGGTAAGCATCGTAACTACGCATCTCTGCAACGTCATTGGCCGGATTCGCCCGTGGCATGATATCCTGCTGAAAAATAGAAAAATTGTTCCAGCCTTGTCGGAAAAAAGCCAGAATTCGTGTCGTCATGCGTAGTAACTACAGTAAGTAGGATGGAACACGCTCATAGTCTTTTTGTCGAGATTTACGTTCGTCCTTGATTTTCCTGTTGCCCAACGGATTCCGCCTAAACTGGTCTGAGGCAGAACATAGTTGCATTGCCTATCCCCTATTCAAATTGCCCCTACATAGACCCCTCAACAATGTCCAGCTGGGAATTTGTTCGTTTCCCTTGGATCTTATGAGCTAAAAGTTCTAATAAGATCGAGCAAGGTTTTGAGACCAGGCGGAGGTTTCATTTTGAGAACGACCAGAGATTTATATATGCATTTTGTGACGTACTAGCCGGTAAGTGTACGTACTAGGCTACTCATGTAAAAGAATCATGAATTAGAACATTAATTTAAAGTGAAGTTTTTTTGTTTTGTTTTTTTACTGCCCCCACAGCATTCGGGCTTTCCTGAAGTCAGAAATATCAGCTACATGTATAAAGGATGTTAAGAGGGTCACAAAAGGTACGTTCATGTAGTTTAGCATGTAAAAGTTGGTTTTGATAATAAAGAGTATTAAACTAAAAAAAAAAAAACTATAGGAAACGAAACAAATTAATAAACTAAGAAACGTCATTTCTCAACTCGAGTTATGTTGTTGCCCATTCAAGTATTCAAGTATTTATTTATGTACTAAAATGCTACAACACTGGACAATTTGGTGTATTTATTTATTTTTTATTATTAACTTTTTAATTCAGCTTTCGCCATAAACTAACATACAAGTAACAAAAAAAAAAACACTACGGTACAACATCAACGTGTCTCCAGCAGATGCCTCCAAACTGGTAGGTTATGGAAAACGGGGTTTGCTGCCAGGAGAATAAGACAGTTCTCCGACCGCCATAACCTTACAACCAAAGATGACGGGGCTTTTCGAGCAAGTTCAGCAAAACTGCAGCAACGGTTCTGGACAAATGCCTGACTTATGCTCTCTCGAGCCGGCAGACGAATCAGACGCCTAAAAATTCTCTTGTAACAAGCCTCCAGATTACAGTGTGACCTGTTAGTTCAACGATAACATAATGCTAGCGCAAAAAAACTGGTAGCAACACGTCTTAAACAACCTAATCTTAATTGCACTATTTACAAAACCAAATTTCCATATTAAAACGCTCCCTCTCTTACAAATACTGTGCGCAAGGTCACGGAGGTGAGTATCATCCTTCAAATTCTCATTGACGAAGAAACCTAAATATCTACATTCAGTGACGTAGCAAACATTTCGGCCCGACAACACAATGAGATTCATAGGTGCAGAACAACCAATAGGTAGGAAAGGCATAGCCACAGTTTTCTTAGGATTAAACAGAATGTTATGCTCCTCAGCAAATGTGTCACACACCCTCAGAAGCTTATTAAGACCGAACACCGTAGGGGAAAGAACAACAAAATCGTCAGCGAAAAGAAAATGGTTAAAGCAAACTCCATCAACAAAACAACCTGTATTTGAATCCTTCAGTCTTTGAGAAAGTAAATCAACAAAAACAGCCTAGAAAGAAAAGAATCGTGTGTAGGCCTAGCTAAACTACACCTTAAAGGACCCCACTTGCTTATTCTGGTTTTTATAATATATCTAGGTCCCATACAGAAATATAAGCTTCTAAAATTCCCACTTTTCTCCACCGTCTCGTTTTGTGCCTATGAATTTTTAGCGCTTTTCTGGCTTTGCCGAGTTTTGACCGTCACACAACGAAACTTTTGCCGGAATCTTCAATGCCCGCTGCCAACTCTTTCACACATAAGGATCTCAGAAGCACATATTTATTACTTCTTTTATTTGCTTAGTTTTCCCACTTTTTAACCACGACACGATCAGTTTTCAAATGTTTTGCGCCCAGCCGCCGCGTCGGAGAGCAGGAAGGCTGGAGGTAATCGACAAGCGCTAAGAAGAAAATCGCTAATTTCAGGTGGAAAGTAATGGTATATTCGAAAATGACTTTTCTGATCCATTTCATTGGGAAAAGATCATTTCTAGTAAGAGTTGTGCTTTAAGGATTAAAGGAAATGGAACACAACCGAAAAAGACACAAAAAGAGGAAAACAGAACAAAAGAAAAAAGAAGAGATATAACGTGTATTTTCGTTTTAGCGGAAAGACGGCAGATTCTACCCTACCCGCCTTGCCTTCAGTGTTATCCCCGGATCTTCTTTCCAGAGATTTGAGCTAGAAAATCAGAATTACCTCATTGTCGATAACAACTACCGCGTCAGTGCCTATACTAGCTCTGAGCTTCAAATTGCCTTGATTTCGCTCTTCTCGGAGCCGATGTACAGGTGAGGAAGGTCTCTCTTTTGTCAGAAGTTTCATAAAGGTTAACTTCAGACATCGAGGTTGGTATCGGAAAATAACACCGAAACGGTCATTGAAAATAACCTATCCGAGCCGAAGGCGAGGTAGGTTATGAAAAATATCTACCGAGCCGAAGGCGAGGTTGATATTTTTAAATGGCCGTCGAAGTTGTCATTCAGATATCAACCGAGATGGAGGTGTGTTAACTGATATAACTTTTTCGAACAGAAATCATCTCTGGAGGCTGATATGACTTAGATCATCCTCTCCGGAGGCTCATATGACTTATAACATCCTCTCTGGAGGCTGATATGACTTATATCATCCTCTCATATCAACCGCTAACTTTCTGTGTAAAGATTATCGTAAAATAACTGACCATGGGTCATAGGAGGATATGCATTACATACCTGTTCGAAAAAAGTTATTAACGGATAACACGATGATGTTATCTGTTATGATTTTGCAACAAAGCAATACCAGGAAGAGCCGAAAAGTCATTTGCTGACGTTTCCGGTATCAGAATGACCAACAGATGACGAGAAGCTAATAGCAGAAGTTATAGCAAATAAATAAGTAAATGATGACAAACGAAAAATTCAGCAGATGTTTTTTTCGGTAGGGTTTCGGGTCTCTTGTATGCATAACGTTTTAAAGCGTAACGTTCGCAAAACATCAATCTCTAATATTCCAGCCAAGTTTTATCGTCCTAGCACATCTGGAAGTACCTTAACTCGCGATCACCGGAATTTCGACCCCCCCCCCCCTCCAACTCCCCCCACAATGCCCGGAGCCAATCCGGTTCTGTAAATGATTCATCCAGAGCATCTGTTTGTTATTCCCACAAAGTTCCATCCTGATCTCTCCAGTCTAAGCCGGTCACGTATTTTCTGGTCCCCTCCCCGCAATAGTTGCCGGACATGAAAAAGATCATCGGAGACATGTCCTTTGCTCAACTACTAAATTTCACTCGAATCCGATCACCCATTCCAAAGTTCCGCATGACTCAATATTCGGGATTCCCCCTCCCTCCACTCGCCCCACGATTATCGGATCGGGGAAATTTTATTTCCAAGTCAGTTTGATGGGGTCCCTGATATGCCTGCCAAATTTCGTCGTGAAAATCCACAAAACCGCTATCATTGGAATTCCGGGAAACCCCCCTTCCCAAGTGTCCGGATCCAGTCCAATTGTGTAAACGATTTATCTAGAGCAGATGCTTGCTTTTCCAAGCAAGTTTCACTCCGATCCCTCGAGTCTAACCGTTTCTCGAGATTTCCGGTCTCCCCCCCCCCCAACTCCCCGATAGCTGTCTTCTCCGGTCAGTTCAGTTCAATTCAGTTTTATTCCAACACCAATTATGGACTAGCCGAATAGCAGGTGGTAGAGTCAAACATACATTAAAAAAACTAACCAAAATTGTCAACATATACTAGAAAATGGTCGAATTTCATATAAAATACTGAGAACAAACAATATAAAAAGTAACGATTGGGGAAATAGACAACGAGGGGTAAAATATTAACCTACTAATTTCTGTTACGTAGGGAAACAAAGGAGGGGACAAAGCTATTCTTGTATCTCACGTGTCGGTAAAACACTGGTTGAAGGGTAGGGACTTGTTCGGAAGCTTGTCTTTGAGGCCTCTCCCTTTCTGTTTTAAGTTGGGGGGCAGGATGTCGCGAAGGACTGGGTTCAGTAGAGTCTGCCCTCCAAACTTGAAGCAGAAATTTTCACGACGGTGAGACAGGGTTGTCAGATTAAACTTTTCAGAAAACAAATATAACGGACTTTCAGAGATTTATCCCTTATTAGTACGTAAAGTATTTATTACCCGTATTTTTCACTTAGAACAAAACGGAGTAAAGAAGAAAATAAAGAAAAAAGAAGAGAAATTTAAAGCACAACACAAAGACAGACACATGACATTTACATAACAGTTACGCAATCAAGAACTCGGCTATCCTCCGGCAAAACCTAGCATCTACCAAAAACATCAAATGTTAGTTATGAGTTCATCCCACCTAATGAGTCCACGAGGAATCCAATGGTGCAAACAGAATTTGTCTCCGACGCTTAGTTTCGGAGATCTCACCTAGTATCTACACAGGGCCTCGGCTTTGTTTTCGTGTTTTAGCTAGTATGTACATACTACAAATGCCAAAACCTAGTATCTAAAAAAGTACGCTATACCAGCAGCAAGAGAACCAGTGTTGAGAATCATAGTTTAAAAGTATTAAAAATCATGTGGCAAAAGAAGCAGCTTAACGTAAAAACGTTTTCACGTTTCTCTCGGAAGTTCCTCAGATGTAGATACTTGCTTTTGCCGGAGGACAGCCGAACTATAAAAGTGTCGAAGCCAGGGGTGGTTCCATTTCCCCTGGAAATTTGAAATTACCCGATTCAATGCGATACTAGGGTCCGCAATCTGGTGTTTTTGGGATCCCAAAACGTAAGTGGAGGGATACCTATGACATCGCAAAAGTTGTCCGTCTGTCTGTCCGTCTGTCCGTGCGATAACTCTCGAAGGGAATGAGATATGTTGATGAAACTTGGTGGGAGGATCCTTTGGGTCAAAGTACAAGTCTAGTTCGAAGATGGGCTCTGTAGCCCTATATTTGAGGGTGGGGGAGGGGTTTCAAATTAAGGGACGTACAAAATATTTTTAAACAGCTAATGTGATAGTCGATTATGAGGTAAGAACACATGCTGAGTACGGTGGTGAAAACCATTTTCTTGTCGGGCAAGTAGTTTGTCCGGAATCCGGGCAAAAACCGGAAAGTTGGGTAAAAGTAAGTTTCATTTGAAGTTGATTAAATGTTCGATTTCAGGGTAAGAAGACATGCTGAACACGATGGTGAAAACCATTTTCTCACCAGACAACTAGTTCGCCAGGAATCCGGCCAAAACCGGAAAGTTTGTTAAAAGCGAAAGTTTTGTCTGAAGTTGATTAGATGACAGATTTAGGGGTAAGAAGAGACGCCGAGTCTGTATATGACAATCATTTTTTACCCGGACATATAATTAGTCCGGAATCCGGTTTTAACCGGATTTTTTTTAAGTCAAAGTCTTATTTAAAGTTGATTAGATGTTCTTTATAGGGATAAAGAGATCCGCTGGATTCGTTTCTGAATTTCTTTTTGCTGGACTAGTAGTTCGCTTGGAATTCGGGCGAAACCGGAAATTCGGCAGAAGTAAAGCAGGAAGTTTCGGTCAGTATCTTCAAAATAGATATGGCTTATAGAGGTACATCTGAACTTGATTTTCTCTGATGATTAGCCTGGCGAAGTCTGGATCTGGCGAAGACAGGACCCAATTGCCTGGATCAAATATTAGATTTTTGGGATCCCATCGAAACCTTTGGTCTTGTTCAATCATGTAAGTGTTCCTCGTCCACAAGGGACAACGCAGCAGAAACTTTGCAAACCTGCAGTAAAGGGACCGGAGCTTACGTTTTTGGGTCTCGGTTAACTAATTCCAAAACGGCGCGATATACAGAACATGCGGCAGTGCGACAGCGTTACACATGATCGCGAGATACTTTCGGCATAAGAGGAGTCTACTGGCGACGATAGACCCGTATGCGGTACGAAGTTTTTTCTCGGAGTTTTTAACGAGTAGTAGACGTGTTTCTTTAAGGTGGCGGCCTATCGGCAAGCCAAGGTATACGACGTGAGACGAAACGGTGATTGACTAGCTACACAGTTGGAGGTGTTCAGGTTGGGAGGAATTGTCATTAAAAAATAGAACTGCAGATTTAGATGTATTGAAAGCGAGGCCGATTTTTCAGTATTCATCTCGTAGGATCGCGAAATTCGATTGCAGACCACTAGAAGACCGACTTAGACTTAATAGGTCGTCCGCGTACGTAAGTAGCGAAACATTTATACTCTTGGCGATACATGAAACATTGACACTTGCCTGGGCATTTAAAATGCTGTTATTGTACAAACTAGGGGATAACAATTAACCCTGACGAACACCTTTCTCTATCGGAATAACTACTGAAGTGACGCGGTTTCCTAGCTTTACACGCGGTTTCAAACGGCAATACATATGGTACAGTACACGTGTGACGCGGAGGTTAACACCTTGCTGGCAAGCCGCTGGAAGGGCCTGAGTATGAATCGACGAATCAAACGCTCTACTAACATCAAAAGCACCAAAACATCAAAAGCAGAGCTCGCTACTAAGCTAGCAGAGCTACTAACATCAAACCACCTAACATCAAAAGGAGAGCTCGGTATTGTATCCTCTCTAGAGCATCCGATTGCTCGCGAGTCACACCAAAATGCCATACAGGACAGCAGTATTCTAGGACTGGGCGAATGAACGAAAAATAAATACGCAATAGATGTTCGGAAGGGACACCATGACGGGAAAGAAGTTTGAGTCCCCGAAGGCCCATATTGGCCTTCTTTAAAATGGAATCTCCGTGCTTTTCCCACTTCATATCATTCGTGATGTGTACACCCAGCGGTTTTATTTCTTTAATATGTTGCGCACTGGGGATTGGGTGGCAAAATTTGGGTACACTCTTTTGAAAAGAGATCGTTAGGACCACCGATTTTTCCTTGGTTACAACCATCTGGTCTGCAGATACTTCATCATAAATATCATGATATATTGTGCTTTGCTTTTTACATTTCTACGGCAGACTTCTAACAAGGAGAGGTCATCTACGTATTTCCTACGATCATCCATCAATGTCGCAAAGCTCATTGACCGTAACTAGACACAGCAGTGGACCCAAAAGCGTACCTTGAGGAACTTGAGGAAAATTGGAAGGGGGTCAGAGTATGAATTCTTGTATTTAGTTTGCAGAGTCCTATTAGATAGACAATTTTCGACTATTTTGACAAGAAATGATGGCACATCAAACTTTACTTTCAATCTCTCTAGTAGTATGCTGTGGTTTATTAGGCCACGCTTTACGTAGATCAATGGCAATCAGATTGACCCGATGGTCCGGGTTCTCTAAATTTTTTAAAATGGTATCCACCAAACTATCAGGTCAGATGGGACATCAGATGTGTTTTATCTATTTCATTCCATTCCGATCACCCGTTCGAAAGTTACACACTACTCAATTTTCCGGATTCCTCCGCCCTCCACTCCCCCCAGATGGTCGGTTCTGGAAACGGATTATTTCCAAATTAGTTTGGTCGGGTCAGGGTCCATGATATGCCTGCCAAGTTTCATCGTCCTAGCACATCTGGAAGTATCCTAACTCGAAAAAGTCTGACAGACCGCCCGAGCGACAGACCGACAGACGTAATTGCGATCGATATACGGCACTTGAGCCAGAGACGGCAGGTGCCGTAAAAACACATGTTTCCTGAAATCTTGCCACGTCTTGACGATGGGCCACGGCAGATGGTTGGTGCTTATGAAGCGAAAGCTGAACATTGGATTAGCCTAAGGCGTTTTTCCGCGACAATCCCGGACTATAATCCTAGATAGCTGATTTATCAGAGAAACACCGAATCGACAATCCTAGATTGTAAAACGATAATCCCAGATTGCAAAACGACAATCCGACGATCTTGCTCCGTTGCAAGATTCCCGAACCGACAATCCAGGAACGAATCCGTACTGTAAAATTGTCAGAGAAAACGATGTTTGATAATCTGGATTGTCGGAGAAAACGCATTTTGAAGAATCCGGATTGTGAACCGTCAATCTGGATCATCACGGAAAAACGCCTCTAGTGTCAACAAGCGCATGTTTGAATGCGGACTTGAACCGCGGGCCTCGGTGCCGCGAATGACAATATCTTGATTTGCTGACTGTTTCAGAAATTGACAATGAATTAGGCATGATGAATGAATTAATTTGTTGACCCATTTTAAGACGAAAGCAAAAAGAAAACAAAAACATGCAATATTTTACACAGATATGTCATCACTCCTCATTTACACGCGGGGCAGCATAGTCGTATACAGTGAGTGACTAGCATCAGAGGAACGAATAAATCGTGTAACGTGTTATCCGCTCAGATATGGCAGTAAATGGCCGCTTGTTCTAACAGAGATAAAATTCATATATCTTCTTTCTGAATTTTCTGGTACAGCAAAAAATCTTCTCGTACAGAAATTTCTCGTCTGAAATCCTCCCAGACAATGTGAAAAAGATTTCGACCTTTTTAGTTTCTTCCTTGGATCGATCTGAACTTCGACATAGGGGGATTTGATGGGTCGATCCGAGGAAGAAAGTAACATGAAATCAGGTCGAAATCTGTTTCACTTTGCCTGGGTCGACTTCAGGCGGGAATATTAGATTAGATTAGATATTTTAGATTAGAGTACGTTTATTACAAACAAATACATACCACATAATCTGCATCACCTGCAGGGAAAGTCCCGGGGGACTTGTTAAATAACAGGCGAAAAACAAAATTCACATCTATTTCCAATGACAAATAAACACTACTACTAGTGAAAAATAAGTACTACTAGCAGCACAACATTTGTAATTACTAAAACAAATACTAAAGGGAAAGAAAAAAAAAGGAAAAAAGAAAACGACTGACTTGCTCTTTTTGCGAGGAAAAACCTTTTCACTGTGGTCTTGAATGCAGCAAGGTACGGAAATTTCCTTTCCGTTAACAGTGTTTTAATTAACTTCTTGACCCTCTTTTCGATTACAGGCTACCCAATGCACAGATGGCTGTGATAACCCGCGAAAGTGTCCGCGAAGCTTTAAAGCACGGCATCACCGCCGCCCAAATCATCAGTTTCATCAAGAGCCACGCCCATCCAGAAGTCTTGAAGGAAGGCGAAAATCTTCATCCAGTTGTCGCCGATCAGATCCGGTTATGGGAGATGGAGAGAGAACGCTTTAGCTTCAAAGATGGCGTCCTTTACAATCAGTTCCTCTCCGTTGCAGATTTTGAAGTGTTAAGGAACTTTGCAAGGGAAACTGGGGTTCTAGTTTGGCAGAGTGAACTGCGAAGGACAATTATTGTGACCAAGGAGGGGCACGACGAAGTGAAGAAGTTCTGGAAGCGGCACAATAAGGAGCGATAATTGACCGGTAAGCAGGAGTGGCGTATTTCGAGAAGAGGACTGAGAGTCCTCTTAAATATTATTAAGCCTGGTTCCTCCTGCTCCAGAAGGCTAGAAAACGAAAAAAAAAACTGGAAGGATTGCGGTGGGATGATTAAACAATTCTGGGCAATTTGAACTAGACTTCTTAGATTGAGGACAATTGATTTGTCCAGACTATTATAGTAGTATCACCGGCATTGGGCTTCGAAAATACGCCACTCAAACCGATGTGACTAAGGAAAACGACATTTTTTTTTTTACATAATTTTGTTATTAAACAGATAATTCTTGTTCATTTATTTTTACTCTCTGTAACCGCTGAACCAAAAGAATTAGTTGAAGTAAGTTTGTTGTCTTCTGTCTCTAGTTGGTGGAGTATGCAACTTTGGTAGCACCTACGGACAGGGGCGTCACTGTGGGGGACCCCCCCCCCCCCCCAGTGGTCCTGAGAAAGTACGTTCGTCGGCGTCGGCAAACACAGAAGAATTAAACATTCTGTGGGCTTTTGTCGGGCGTCGGTCGACGTCTGATCCGAATATTGTCCCTCTGTCCGTCCGTCCAAAGCGGGATATGGTCAAACAGTTCCAAGGACTGTTTAGGAAAACGCAAAAAAGGTAAAAAGCCTTTAAAACGGTAAGTCTCCTTTCTTAGTAATTACGTTTAAATACTCATTGACTCTAACCTGACAATTGGAATCAGATGTAATGAATGACTCAAAACGGATTGAATAAAATTGGTCAGTTAGAATTATGTTCATAGCGATATTTTGATCCATTTTGGCAAGCGTTTAAAGCTTTTCAAACCGGAGAGGATCCTTGCTAGAGAGGGCTGAAATATCACCGTGGAATATGTACATTTTAAGTTATTTCTTATTCGATTACACTTTTATAACAAGTAAGTTGGAGAAGAATTTAAATTATTGTGAATATGATATCCCCAAGAAAGGGAAGCATAATTTCAGTTTCGCAGTGTGGATTGTTTTGTTAACTTACTTTGAGTTCTTGTCTAGTCTTTTGTATTACGTTACTTTGATTCTCTGTAGTTTCGATGTCAAAAGTATTGGGTATATTCAGTGCTTATGGGAAATCATTTAAACATACATTAGTTGTCTTTTGACGTTCTTGTAATCCAATGACCGGCAAATACGGAACGATTCCGCTCATACCTAGGAACATATGGACATCTAGCAGTTGTCTTTTGACGTTCTCGTAATTCAATGCCTGGCATATACGAAACGATTCCTCTCATACCTAGAAACATATGCACATGTACCAGTAGTCTTCTGACGTTCTTGTAATCCAGTGACCGGCATATACGTAACGATTCCGCACATACTTTGGAACATATACCCAATAGCTAAGATCCGCTACAGTTTCACCGGTGGAACATGAAACACATTCATTCTTCTCTAAGGACGTATATACCATCACACAGGAAATCTGGGGAACCTCAGAAACAATGCGAGCATGGGCTTTTTGGTATGGTTTATCCATAATTCTCTGTCTTTTTTTCACTCGGGATATGACAATCATTTTCTACCCGGACATATAGTTCACCCGGAATCCGGCGGAAACCGGACAATTTCGTAAAAATTTAAAGTCTTATCTGAAGTAAGTTGGTTAGAGGTTCGATATAAGGTGTAAGGAGATGTGCTGAATTCGTTTTTGAGCTTTGTTTTTTTTTGCTGGGCAAGTACACTGTCAGAAGTTTCATAACAGATTGCGCATAACACTTTCAAGAATAACATCTTTTCACTTAGAAATAAAGTGTTATGACCACTAAAGTTTACACTATTTCGTGCCTAGATCTCCAACAACACCTTCAATTGGTAAAAATACTAACGGGAAGGAAAGAAACATAACATATAACATCCCAAAGTGTTATCTGTTGTAACCGCGCATCCTGCTGTTGTCGTTATGTAACTTCTGACAGTGGAGTATTTTTACCTATTGAAGGCGTTGTTGGAGATCTGGGCACGAAATAGTATAAACTTAATTGGTCGGAACACTTTTTTTTTAAGTGAAAAGGTGTTATTCTTGAAAGTGTTATGCGCAATCTGTTATGAAACTTCTGACAGTGTAGTTGAAACTCGCGGAAACGCCGTCTTGTCTATTTTTCGGCCGAAATTCGGCTTTTTTTTCGTCCGAAATTCGGCTGAAACCGAAAATGTGGCAGAAATAAGGCAGAGAAGTTTTGATCAGTTTCGTCAAAGTAGATATGACGTATAGGGGTAATTACACATGCTGAATCCATATCTGAACTTCGTTTTCTAAGAAGATTATCCAATGGCCTTATTCTGTTTCTAAATTTTAATAGTTAATATGTTAAAGGAGTCTGGCGAAGGCCGGATATTTACATGACCCATCCAAACCTTTGGTCTTGTTAACTCCCCAGCTATAACAGCTTGGCTCTATACTATTCGGTTCCAAGACAACATCGTTAGTTGCCCTTTCCAAGTGCAGAAGGAGGAGAATTACAGAGTTAAAGACCCTCGAATTTGCCGAGGATTGACTGCATATCTGATTAGGTTATGGGACTTGAATCACAAATCATAGTAGATGCAGTTTCTATCTCAAAATTCCAACTCACGCGATTCCTTTGAAACTCTGATGTGTTTCACAAAGGTTACAAACCCGTCCCGTTTGTTTCACACTCGCTTTACCCCCTTGTGTTTGATTAGGAAAAACTTGCATTACCGGTATATCTGACCAATGAGTTAATCGAAAGCAATAAGTGGGAGACAGATCCGCCTCGTAACTAGCCAAACTAGTTATATCCAAGAATCAGCGTAGTGCCGTTAGCGTGGATGAAACTGACATAGGAAGCCATGACTCTTGGGAATGAGAATGGACAGAACGATTAGAAACATAGAAGGAAGCAGTAAATTTAGGTTGGAAGGGCGTTCAGCTAACCCAGTGGACGTAACGCTTCGTCCTCAGCCTCAACCTTTGATAAAATGAAGTCTAGCACCTGTGAGTATGTGATTTTGGTGACTTTCTTCTTAAGATTTGCTTGGAGTTAAAGTTGGTGCTCAGATTTGATTTTGGAAACGGCTGCTGTTTTTGTTGCTCGATTGGGTCGTTAACGTAGTAGCCTAGAGACATTTTCTGCGTTCTGATTGAATTTAGCTTTGCTATGGAGAAGGACTTGGGGTTCGAATTTTCTTTCAGTGAGAATGCCGTTCCATGTCCACGGTAGTGAATACTCGTCTGTGTCTCGGTTTATACCTGAGCGGTTTTCATGGCACTTGCCTTCCGGCCAAGTGCCATATACCGATCACTTTTCCTTCGGTCGGTCCGTCCGGGGATTGCGAGTTAGGGTACTTCCAGATGTGCTAGCATGATGAAACTTGGCAGGCATGACAGGGACCCGACCAAACTGGTTTGGAAATAGTCGATTCCCCGATTCGACCATCATGGTGGGAGTGGAGAGAGGGGGAATCCGGAATTTTAAGGCATGCGTAACTTTCGAACGGGTGATCGGATCTAAATGAAACTTATATGTGGAAAGAACACATGCCTCACATGTCCTATTTTACGTCCGAACCGGATCCGAAAACTGTGGGGGAGTTGGGAGGGGGTTACCGGAAATATCGTGATACGCGTAGAGTCGAGGGATCGGGATGAAACGACAAGCACTCATCTTTGCTACATCGTTGGCACAGCCGGATCGGATCCGGACACTTTGGGGCTGGGGTGGGGTGGAGGCTGTCCGGATGTGCTAGGATGATGAAGCTTGGCAGGCGTATCAGAGACCCGACCAAACTGACTTGGAAATAGTCACTTCCTTGATTCGACTATCGTGGTGGGAGTAGAGGGAGGGGGAGTCTGGTATATTGAGGCATGTGTAACTTTCGAACGGGTGATGGGATCTGATTGAAACTTCATATGTGGAAAGAACACATGCCTCACATGTCCCATTTTACGACCGGGCCGGATCTGACAATTGTGGGGGGAGTTGGAGGGGGTACCGGAAATATCGTGACACGCTTAGAGTGGAGGGATTAAAGTGGGTGGGAATAACAAGCACATATCCTTGATACATCGTTGACATAACAGGATCGGATCCGGGCACTGTGAGGGTGGATGCTGGGTCTCGGATTTCCGGTTATCACGGGTCAAGGTACTTCCAGATCTGATAGGACGATGAAACTTGGCCGACTTATCAGGGACCGGACCAGATTGAATTCAGGAAACTCATTTCTTCGATCCGACCATCGGGGGGGGGGGGGGGGGGAATCCAGGATTTTTAGGCAAGCATAACTTTCGAACGGGGCATCGGACACAAATGAAACTTGACAGTTGGAAAAAGCTCGTGTCACGTATGTACCATTTCATGTCTGGACCGGATCCGAAAACTCTGGGGAGGGGGATCGGAAATCTCGGAACAGGCTTAGAGTGGAGCTTATAGCTCTTGTTTTAAGTCTCAACGGCTTCTCTTATGCTTTGATGAAGTCCGGTGCATGTTGCAAGAATACTCTATATGACTAAGTCCGAAACACGCCGGTGACCCTAGGGAGAACAGAAACGTCACCCAAATGAATCCTCAAGATTGATTCAAATCGTAGGTAAACTAATTAACAGTCTTTGTTGTGGTGACGTTTCTGATCCTTTGCGAGGCACACCGCGATTATTCGTCGGAACGTAGAGTTATTCATCAAGAGTATTAGGCAAAATTTCATTCCTTCAGATCCTCTTTATACCCTGCTTTTAGGTTTCGCTGGGATGTAATCGGCTGTTGTTCGTGCATAGTGCGTAGATAGCCGCATGTATTTCCTCAACTGTATTAGTTAAAGTGACAGTGAAAACCTTTCTGCCGCCAACGAACCCTTGAGATCTCCTGACCAACTTCGAAGCATGTATTAACCCAGTTCCCAGTGAAGTTTGCCAATTCTGAGGCCGGACATCTCTATGTAGCCTATGGATTGGAAAGACGTCTATAATATAAGCAAGGTAAGAAATTAATTCACGCCTTATTTTATTTTATTTTTTAGAGCCTGGTCACACTGGTCAAAACACGGCCTATTCCACAAACAACTGAAAATCCCTAGGGGCCGTGAGATCTGATGGGATTTGCGGCAGCTTGGGGATAATGAGCAGACTGCAGTTAGGTGTCAATTAGGGTTCCTGTAACATAATTAGACACACTGTTTTGCTCTTGATCTCCTGAATTTAAAACGACAACATTCAGAATTAGTCGTATCTTGTTCTTTTTCTATTTTCTACTTTTGCAACCCAAAAAGCCAGGAAATGAGCCCAGTGTGACCAAGCTCTTAGTCCCAGAGAACGCGGTTTCCGTTTTCCTGCCGGATTCCTCTCTGCTAGACAATTTCTTCCGGTAATGACTTTAGTTTTCCGGCTGACTGGGAGCCAAGTAGGCTACCAGGAAAGCTTTCCTTCAAGAAACACCTTCGGATTTTCTTGCTAATAATGCGAACACACGATCAGGTTCGGGAGCTCCCGGGCTGGAATTCCTGCCCTAATTTTTGGCACCATAGTCACGTCCGTATGGAAAAGTTGAATTGTTTTCAACTTGATGATGAAAGTGCGGGAAATCTGCCCGGGAAACCTTAATCATGTGTTCGCACTGATATAACTGGTAGCTCTTAAACTGTTGTGTCGATGGAACGTGTCGATCTGCAGCTACAGTGTAATCGATATACCTAAAGACGTCATCAATCTCACAAAGCGACTGTTGGTCGGTTGTGGCTTTCCTCGATCGTTTGTGTGGCCCACAAGTCAGCTCCCATGGCCAACAAGGCCACGAGTGGGCCACACTTCCTCGAATTAATAAGCGGGATCCTGATCCCCCCCCCCCTCAACAAGATCCGAAAAAGGTGAACAAAATGTGTTAGAAACACCGTTAGGGTGAATAAAACTGGCAAAGGAAGTTCGAAACCTTGGACGCAAGGATGCAAGTTCTCGCTGGTCTGAAACATCAGATATGCAAGTTCTTTCCGTACTTCTTATTAGAACCAAGGCCGCTGCGCGAAGCTCAAAACAGCTGTGTGGGTTTTGTAGGCTTTGAGAAACCCAACAGAGTTTCACACGTGCTAAAAATGTTAGAATATTATAATAGAAACTGCATCTTCAGCGACTTTTGCCTTGACCGCTATCTCCCTCATCGCGGGCATTCTACAAAGGCGAGTGCTATGTACATTTAACTGTATGCCGAAATTGCTCTCTCAATTTTGATAACAAACAGAAGTCAACTGTTTATCTCTCGTCATTATATGGACATTTTTTATGACAGTTGTCGCTCAGGATTGACGTAAATTCAGAAGTCTGATAAAGAATTCATAAGATTACGCATTAAACGCATTTAATGATGCATTACCGAGGCATTTGCGCTCCGTGTGAAATTGAGCGCACTAAATTTTGTTTCTGTAATTTCCTAAGCTAGTTTCTGCTTCTAGAGATGTTTGTTCTAACGCAAAAAGCATTTTAAGTTACGAACCGATTTGAAATACGTTTGGATGAACGCTAAGTGTAAATCTGCCGTACGTAAAAAAGGGTCGACACTTTTTTCGCACGATCATTCGAGTTTTGATGGACGAAATGTGAATTTCGGCGCACCTAACGGTGACCAAAGGAGTCTTCCGGGTCACCTGGATCAGATCAGTCTTTATCACTTTGTTGTTATTATTGTTGTGAATACTAATTTTTCCTTTAAATTCACCGAATGTATATAAACAGTAAGTAAAATAGATTACAAATACTAAATGAAACTTTCGTAACCGCGTGACAACCTGAAAAGTGCAGCCAGATATTAAAACAAATACTGGTTAAAATCGTCATTGTTTGAAGAAGGGAAAAAATATGGCAGCGTAGGCTAATATTACTGCCGATCTTTTTAAACGAGCCAAATTTTTCTAAGGCGCGTGCACAGCCATGTTCGCAGCGATCTCGCATGGTGTCCACAGTATGATATCGTCTCCACTGTCGGTATTAAAGTAGCCTACCCATCTTGCTTATTCTGCCATCTGTATCATCCTTAGCTCCCTTATGGGATTATAAGCTTCTGAAATCCCCGCGTTTCGCCATTTTGTTTTATAGTTACGACTTTTTAGCGCTTTTTGCGGCCTAGCCGAGTTTTGACAGTCACGAAACACAAACTTCGCAGAAAGTCTCAAGGTCCGCCGACAACTTTTTCACACATAAGGACAAGAGAAACTTCAAAATATTGTATTTCGTTTTGGAGGACATTGTAAATTATCAGGTCAACCTTCTGTTTTGGATTTATTTTATTTTACTTGTTTTTTCCACTTTTTACCCGCAGCGTTCAGTTTTCAAATATTTTCCGTCCAGCCGCCGTGTCGGAGATCAGGAAGACTGGATAGACTCGACGAGCGCTAGCAATAAAATCGCTAATTCCACGTGGCAAGTAATGGAATTTTCGAAATCCAAAACCGAAATTTCTGAGCCGTTTCATCGTGTCAATCCCCTTCCCTTCACCCCCTCAAGATAGTCGAATCAGGGAAGTGACCATTTCCAAGTCAGCTTGGTCGGGTCCCTGGTATGCCTGCCAAGTTTCATCATCCTAGCACATCTGGACGTACCTTAACCCGTGATAGCCGGAAATCCGGGATCCAGCCTCCACCCTCTCCCCTCACAGTGTCCGGATCCGATCCCGTTATGTCAACGGTGTATCAAGGATATGTGGCTGTTCTTCCCACCAAGTTTCATCCCAATCCCTCGACTCTGAGTGTGTCACGATATTATCGGTACCCCCCTCCAACTCCCCCACAATTGTCGGATCCGGTTCGGACGTGAAATGGGACATGTGAGGCATGTGTTCTTTCCATATATCAAGTTTCATTTAGATCCGATCCCCCGTTTGAAAGTTACGCATGCCTCAATATTCCGGATCCCCTCCCTCCGCTCCTCCCACGATGGTCGAATCGGAAAAATCAAGTCAGTTTGGTCGGGTCCCTGATACGCCTGCCTAGTTTCATCATCCTAGCACATCTGGAAGTACCCTAACTGGCGATCACCGGACCGACCGACCGACGGAAAAGTGACCGGTGTATGGCACTTGGCCGGAAGGCAAATGCCATAAAAAGACTGACTGCAGAAACTATCGTGGCATATCGCTCGTAGACATAGCCGGGAACCTACTCGTGACAAGTGCCATATCAGCTCTTGTTTCTCTTACCTATTATCGATTATTGTATGGAATAAGCGTTTCGTGTGGGCCAGCATTCCCTCCAGGCAACCCCGGTTGTCCGGACTATTATAATTCCTACGAGAACCACACCTGTGCCCTCCCCGTATTTTTTCTCCAATGGTCTCCATGGGCTTGTCAGCGAAAGAGGACGATTTCGTCCCCATTTAGAGTCATTAGCTGACTCGGCTTTCATAACTTGGTAGTGAGTTTCTCTGTTAACTTTGTCAATGTGGGCCGAAGTTTTCGCGGAAACCTCTCCCTGGTCGACGTCCCCTTTGGCCGTGATGTTTGTACAGTTTAGTTTTGGTTTAGTCTTGCGACTTTCGCCTCACATGATTCGCCCATGCCTGAAGACTGGATATCAATAGCCTGCTCCGTTTTATCTCATCGAACGCAGACACTCGTTATGGGTTTCTCAAGCGGACTGAAGCTCAACTTGACTTTGTTTTGAGTTCTTCAGTCGAGATTTGCAAAACTTTCGATAAATCCGTCAATTAATAAATTCATATCCGTCGCTATTTCTTAATAAATTTGTTTCCCTTAGTTGGCCAACAGCGGCTGCAAAATCATTCCAGTTTATTAATAAGACAAGCACACTAAACATTGAGCCACGAATACAACATATTTACAAACGACACCGGGGCGGACGATCGGCAATATCGGCATGTGGCCAGATCGCTTGCCGATCCGCGACTAAAACCAGAGCAAACTAACTATTCTGGACTAAAACAAACCTGAATGGAATGAATTACGCTGAATAGTCAATCCGATCTCGACATAACGACAATGAGTAACGGCCGCGAGCCCGAGGGGTTAGTGTCTTCTGCAGATCGCAAGAAAGACAAAAGTTGTGCTGGGCATAACACTCTTCCATCCTTACTGTAGAATGATGCTGGTCTACCTTTATTCAACACTTTTTCCTTACCTTAGTTTCCTTACCATTTGAACTTGTAACAGTTTTACCTTACCTTAGTTTCCTTGACAATTGAACTTGCCAGCGAGGTAATCCAGTCGTGCGCTAGATCAGTAATCGATGGAGAGGGCCGCATCTTGGAAACCCATACAGTTTTCCAGGTCTTCCGAGTCCAGTCCTTGTCAACCGACGACTTGAATGCCTCCATCTCTCTGCCGTGTCAATGTTTTGACCAAGGGAGTTCCATAGAGTTACCATTCGATTCGTGAAAAATTGGTTGTCCGAACAAACAGGAATATTCCTTTGCCTCTTATCCCTGCTATACTCTTGATGACTAACTCTTCGTCCCGATGAAGAATAGCCGTGTGCTCTAGCGAAGAGCTTGAAGCGTCACCACAGCTGTGCCCAACGAACACCGGTGATTGGTTGACAGAGTATTTGAGTCACCATTCGGGCGACGTTTCTCGTTCTTCCCCATTTTCCCTGGCAGTCGTATAGAGTATCCGCTAAGGAAAAAATCGGTAACACCTAATATTGTCCACACAACTATTTTTACTCGTATCTGAAATTTCGCCGTAGGCCGTTGAAAATGACTGACAGTTTAAGTGGCCAATTTTCGTGTCAGATAAATTGTTTGTAGCTTTTAACTTATCAGCGTAATGACATTCAAACAAGTCTGCATCACCGGCCTCAAATACATAGGCCTACTGGTTTCCCTCAATCGGTCAGTAATTGGCCAGTGAGTAGATTTGAACGATTTTTGATCTAGGATTGTGTTTGAATTATTTCCTTATTTGTTTAGTTTCTGTCCGCCAAAATCGCGGAGTAGGCTACATTACAGAACAAGACCAAAGGTTTCGATGGGATCGCAAAAATCTAATATTTAATCCAGACAATTGGGTCTTGTCTTCGCCAGATCCAGTCTTCGCCAGGCTGAGCATCAGAGAAAACCAAGTTCAGGTATACCTCTGTAAGCCGTATCTATTTTGACGATACTGACCGAAAATTCCTGCTTTACTTCAGCCAAATTTCCAGTTTCGCCCGAATTCCGAGCGAACTACTAGTCCAGCAAAAAAAAAAAAAATTCAAATTCAGAAATGAATCCAGCGGATCTCTTTATCCCTACAAAGAACATCTAATCAAATTTAAATAAAACTTTGACTAAAAAAAAAATACGGTTAAAACCGGATTCCGGACTAATTATATGTCCGGGTAAAAAATGATTGTCATATACAGACTCAGCGTCTCTTCTTACCCCTAAATCTGTCATCTAATCAACTACAGAGAAAACTTTCGCTTTTAACAAACTTTCCGGTTTTGACCGGATTCCTGGCGAACTAGTTGTCCGGTGAGAAAATGGTTTCCACCATCGTGTTCAGCATGTCTTCTTACCCTTAAATCGAACATTCAGTCAACTTCAAATGAAACTTCTACTTTTAACCAACTTTCCGGTTTTTGCCGAATGCCGGACGAACTACTTGTCCGGCAAGAAAATGGTTTTCACCATCGTGTTCAGCATGTCTCCTTACCCCTAAATCAAACATTTAATCAGCTTCAAATGAAAATTTTACTTTTACCCAACTTTCCGGTTTTTGCCAGATTTCGGACGAACTACTTGTCAGACAAGAAAATGGTTTTCACCATCGTACTCAGCATGTCTTCTTACTCCATAATCGACTATCACATTAGCTGTTTAAAAATATTTTGTTTGTCCTTTAATTTGAAACCCCTCCCCCGCCCACAAATATAGGGCTACAGAGCCCATCTTCGAACTTGACCTGTACTTTGACCCAAAGGATCCTTCCACCAAGTTTCATCAAAATATCTCCCCCTCGAGAGTTATTATGCGGACAGACGGACGGACGGACGGACAGACAGACGGACAACTTTTGTGATGTCATAGGCATCCCTCCACTTACGTTTTGGGATCCCAAAATAGAGCACACGAATATCCAAACAATTACAAGTCGAGGTACCCTACGTATTAATATATACCAACAAAACCTCATAGACTCACTATAATCCTAAATATTTCACAACGATGACAACTAATTCAGTATAATGGCGCCAAATTATTACTTTAATTTAATCTTATTTCTTATTTACAACAGTTGTCGGATTTTTCATATTGTCATAGTTGTCAGATCTTTCATATTTACTGTGTTGGATTTGCATCGGTTAAACCGACAGAGAAACTTTCCAAAAATGAAATAAATGTAGGATATGTTGTCATAATGTTATTTGGCGTCTGAAGTTCTTCGGTGGACATGATACGGTGTGCTATAAATCCTGTTTTAACGCATATTCTTTCGTCTGCTGACCTTACAAAGATGGCTTTTTATAGCCTTTTATCTGCAGGTCGCGTGAAACCAGAGTCAGTGACAACTTGCAAGACGTTTGGTTAAGGAGATATGTTAACTCACGAAATGGTTATACTATACTGAAGGCTGTTTGGTCTTAAAAGAGAACTGGGATGAAAAGTTCATTTGGCAGTGTTTATTCCTAGGAGCTGGCAGAAAGATAGCCCCAGGACTGGTCACCCAAAACCAGGGTGTACGCGCTACATTGTTAATGCACACCTCGCACTATTTACTATTTATTTTCCAATAATCAAAACCATCTTTACTGTAAAACTAAGCTCTCCTTTTAACAAATTATCCACGGCTTTGGCTGTTTCAAGCCTTTTCGCAGACCCATTGACTTCTAGTGAAAATTTGGCAAAATTCAGAAAACCGGTTTTACGCATCAAAATCATGATACTCGAAGCACCCTTCGGGAGCATAGTGCGCATGGAAACTATTGAATCGTGGTGCAAGTGCAAAGATTAGTGAGGAGTCATTAGCGGGTTCAGAACGTAAAATCTGACATTTGTGGGCCTTCGGGTTTAAGAATTAATGAGTGCAGTTACGGAGGTAGGTTGCATTGGTATTACAGGTAAGACGGGTCCTTTAACAAAGATACTTTAAAGAAACATTGGGATCTTAGAGATATTTTTGAATACTTTCCAGGGTGTACGAAGACGCTTATGGTAACCAACCCTTAGGATCGTAAAGGCCACTCGTAATTAGCCGGCTATTTGTTCAATTGGCTAACTACCCCTTTTTGGGATCCCAAAACGTAAGTGGAGGGATACCTCTGACATCGCAAAAGTTGTCTGTCTGTCCGTCTGTTAGCACGGTAACTCTCGAAGGGAATGGGATGTTTTGATGAAACTTGGTGTGAGCATTCTTTGGGTCAAGGGAAAAGTCGAGGGCTCTGTAGCCCTACATTTACGTGTGGGAGAGGGGGTACGAATTAACCCTTTCCGACCCGACTTTTTTCTAGTGATCCAAAATATGTTTTTTCTTGCGTCCCTGAATGTATGGTACATGGCCTCGGGATGTACTGTATCTATCTTCAAGGCTTTGCCTCAACGGGAACATAGGAATCTCGAACGTTGTCATCTGACAACGCTCGGCAGCAAGGAAGTAACAAAACCAAAGGTTTCGATGGAATTCCAAAAATCTTTTATTTGATCCAGACAATTGGGTCTTGTCTTCGCCAGATCCAGTCTTCGCCAGGCTAATCATCTGAGAAAACCAAGTTCAGATATACCCCTATAAGCCATATCTATTTTAAAGATACTGACCGAAACTTCCTGCTTTACTTCTGCCGAATTCCGAGCGAACTTCTTCTCCAGCAAAAAGAGAAAATTCAGAAACGAATTCAGCGTATCTCTTATCCATATACATATCATCTAATCAACTTCAAATAAAATTTGTTCCAGTTTCAACAGGATTCCGGACGAATTATATGTCCGGGTATAAAATGATTGTCACATACATACTCAGCGTCTCTTCTTACCCCTAAATCTGTCATCTAATCAACTTAAGATAAAACTTTTGATTTTAAAAAATTTTCCGGTTTTGGCCGGATTCCGGGTGAGCTAATTGTCCGGGTAGAAAATGCGTTTCACATAGGTGTTCAGCATGTCTTTTTACCCCTACATCGAACATCTAATCAACTTCAAATAAAACTTTTACATTGAACAAACTTTCCTATTTTTGCCGGATTCCGTACGAACTACTTGTCCGGTAAGAAAATGGTTTTAATCATCGTGGTCAGCATGTCTTCTTACTCCATAATCGACTATCACATTAGCTGTTTAAAAATATTTTGTTTGCCCCTTAATTTGAAACCCATTCCTAAATGTTGGGCTACAGATCCCATCTACGAACTTGACCCTACCCTTGACTCAAAGAATCCTCACACCAAGTTTCATCTAGATATCTCATTCCGTTCGAGACGGACAACTTTTTGATGTCATAGGGATCCCTCCACTTACGTTTTGGGATCCCAAAAAGTACTAGTTATTCAGTACACACGATATGTTTCTCTTGAGATTTAGTCTACAAAACTGTCGCTGTACACTTTATCGACTTGCCAAATAATACCACAGAAGGTTACCAGCCCCCACCCTCCTTCTCGCAAAATCCGGGCGACCAATCTGAGCACCTAGGGGTGTGACTCAGCGCCTTATATTTTTGCCAGTGACTTTTGCAGTAAGTAGCGTGAGGATAATTTGACTTCTCCGCAGCAAGGTCAAAACCGAATCTTGGCAGATACCTCTCGAAGTACTCCAGAAGATTCAGTCGCTGTTTTTCGTTTTGTTATCGCATGGTCTTTCACTTGCTCCAGTTTCACGATCGGCTCACCTGTAGGCTTTCCTTTTCTGACTCATTTCTTCTTCTTTTACTTTGGGGCTCTGATGCAGTGTCAGTTTCCCGAGAGGTACCAGCGTCTGATGTTTCTTCATGGTCGATCTCGATTGCGATCTCTTCTTGTAGACTGCTCCGGTGGTTTCCCTCTTCTGAGCGTTCAGGAGCAGCAGCCACCTTCATGACAGGTAGATCCATAGCAATGGAGCTTGGGTCCTCGTGGTCGGGAAGGTCGCTAAAGTCGGAGTAATCTTTAAGGCGAAAGAAGACATCGTGGTAGGTTCCCTCTTCTTAGTCTCCAGGGTTGCAGCTACCCTCATGGTAGCTAGGTCTGTAAAAGTGTAACGTGTGTCCTTATCTTCGAAGTCCTCAGGTAGGTCGCTGAGGTTGGAGTAATGTCCAATGCACAAGGAGACATCAGCATCAGCATTGCAATCAAGTCCCCTAGCGGTCTGTGATCGCGATAGGTTTCCTCTTCCAAGTTTCCAGGATAAGCAGCGACCTTCATGGTAGTTAGGTGTGTAACAGTGTGACTTGTGCCCTTATCCTCGCAGTCTTCAATTTGGTAGCTGCGGTTGGGTTATGTCCAAGCCAGATGAAGTCATCAATGTCAGCATTGCAGCCAAGTTCTTAAGTGTCTGTGAACGTGACATGTTCCCTCTTCTTTAGTCTCCAGGAACAGCAGCCACCTTCATGGTAGCTAGGTCTGTAACAGTGTAACTTGGTCCTTATTGTTGCAGTCGTCGGGTAGGTCGCTGAGATTCGAGTAATCTCCAAGGCAAAAGAAGATATCAGTAAATATATCGCAATCAAGTCTCCGAGCGGTCTGTGAATGTGATGGGTTGAAGACCTCCTAAGTCCTCAGGAGTAGTACCCACATTCATGGTTGCTATGTCTGTAACAGTGTAACTTCGGTCTGAGTCGTCGTCTAAGTCACTGTGGTTGGAGTAATCTCCAAGTCGGAAGAAGACATAAATCGAAGTATTAGTTGCGTTTTTGATCCGAATTCTCCTCTCAACTCTCCTCCGAATTCTCCTATTTCGCGTTTTTGGACTATTCAGATGAAGTGAATTCTCCTTTTCTTGCGTTTTTGTCAGAATCGAGAACGGGGAAAGCCTCGCGATTCTGCAGAATCGAGAATTTGCTCCGATGGTGAATTGTCGATTCTCCTCTCTCCGTTCTCCTCCCTGATTGGTCAACAGAGTTCGGGTGTTCAATATGCATATACACGTATACCGGGTTGCGGACGAGCTGCAAAATTAGTGTTTTTGTCAAAAGCGAGAATGGAGAAGTCAGAGGAGCAAAAACGGTAATTTGTACGAGAATCGAGAATTCAGAAGCGAGAATTCGGAACGGAGAATTCGGATAAAAAACGCAACTATTGTATCTCCGAGTGGTCTGCGAACCTGATGGGTTCCCGCTATTGAGGCTCCAGGATCAGCAGCCACTTACATAGTAGCATTGCCGTCAATTCTCCCATCGCAGTGTGGACGTATGGATCGCCGGCGCTCTGTCAGTTCATCCATCTATAGAAGTTGTTAAATAAAATGATCCACATCTTTCAGAGAAATGTAACTGTCCCCAAAATTCGTCGTAGCCTACATCTTCAAAAAATTACTGACGGTATTCAATCTGAAATTTGACCTCCCTTCCTGCCGGAGGTTGTCAATTGACAGCACTCCACTTTCGAAATTTCCTGACGGCGCTCTCATGCGAATAGGCAAATAATTTCGGCAGCCCTAGTTAATCCTATTGAATCTAAACATATTCTCGTCACCTGCACTTCATTTCCTGGAAAAGAATAAATTTTTTTTCAATAGTCTGAGCCTGATTGGCTTTCAACCCATGCTAGACCTATTCCTCTACCACCAAGACGTGTTTGCACTTGTTCAATTGCTTACGTCAAGAGCTATGATGTGCATTATGATTCACCCCAATGACATCCCCGGTGTCGATTGACAACGGTGGGTCGGAAAGGGTTAAGGGGCAAAGAAAATATTTCTAAACAGCTAATTAGATAGTTGATTAAGGGGTAAGAAGACATGCTGAACACGATTATGAAAATCATTTTTTCGCCGGACAAGTAGTTCCCCCGGAATCCGTCCAAAACCGGGAAGGTTGTTAAAAGTAAAAGTTTTATCTGAAGTTGATTAGATGTTCGATTTAGGGGTAAGAAGACATGCTGAACAGTTATGTGAAAATCATTTAATACTCGGACAAGTAGTTAGTCTGGAATCCGGCTAAAACCGGAAATTTTTTTATTGGGTCAAGTTTTATTTGAAGTGGATTAGATGTTCGATATAGGGGTAAGGAGATACGCTGAACTCGTTTTTAAGCTTTTTTTTTGCCGGACAAGCAGTTCGCCCGGAATTCGGGCGAAACCGGGAATTTGGCAGAAGTAAGGCAGGAAGTTTCGATTAGTTTTGTCAAAATAGATACGTCTGATAGGGTAAATACACATGCTGAATCCATATCTGAAGTTGGTTTTCTCAGATGATTAGCTACTTTGCCTTAATCTGTTTCTAAATTTTAATAGTGAAAATATTCAAGGAGTCTGGCGAAGATTTGATCTGGCGAAGACAAAAAATTGTCTGGATCGAATGTTGAATTTTCTGGGATCCCATCGAAACCTTTGGTCTTGTTAGAACATATGTGCAACCTGGCAGGTAGGCCCGAGGAGTTCGCATCGTTTCAGGATTTTCCGGTCCTTCATTGGGATCCCATCGAAACCTTTGGCCTTGTTAGGCTCGGGAGCCCACATCATGCGGAACCTGACATGTAGGCCTGAAGAGATCGCATCGTTTCAGAATTTTCCGGTCCTTCATTTTTATGGCACTTGCAGCCTCTGGCTCAAGTGCCATATACCGATCACAATTCCGTCTGTCGGTCTGTCGGTCGGTCCGAGTTTTTTTGTCCCACATATCCGAGTTAGGGTACTTCCAGATGTGCTAGGACAATGAAACTTGGCAGGCATATCAGGGACCCGACCAAACTAACCTGGAAATAATCAGTTTCCCGATCCGACCATATGGGGGGGAGTGCGGGGCGCTGGAAACTTGCAAATTTAGGGCATTTTGTCACTTTTTTCTGAGTTAGGGTACTTCTAGAAGAGCTAGGACAATGAAACTTGGCAGGAATATCAGGGACCCGACCAAACGAACCTGGAAATAATCAGTTTCCCGATCCGACCATATGCGGGGGAGTGGGGGCGCTCGAAACTTGAAAATTTAGGGCATTTTGTCACACTTTTTCGAGTTAGGGTACTTCCAGATGAGCTAGGACAATGAAACTTGGCAGGAATATCAGGGACCTGACCAAAGTAACCTGGAAATAATAAGTTTCCCGATCCGACCATATGCGGGGGAGTTGGGGCGCTGGAAACTTGAAAATTTAGGGCATTTTGTCACACTTTTTCGAGTGAGGGTACTTCCAGATGAGCTAGGACAATGAAACTTGGCAGGAATATCACGGACCCGACCAAACTAACCTGGAAATAATCAGTTTCCCGATCCGACCATATGGGGGGGAGTGCGGGGCGCTGGAAACTTGAAAATTTAGGGCATTTTGTCACACTTTTTCGAGTTAGGGTACTTCCAGTTGTGCTAGGACCATGAAACTTGGCAGGCATATCAGAGACCCGACCAAACAAAATTGGGAATAATCAGTTTTCTGATCCGACCATTTTGGGGGGGGGGTGGAGGGCAGGGGAATCCGGGAAACTGAGAAGTGTGTAACTTTCGAACGGATGATCGGATTGTAATGAAACTTCATAACTGAAGAGAATATATATCTGTAATGTCCCGTTTAAAGTCTTGACCGGATTCGGTAGCCAGGGAGGAGTTGGGGGGGGGGGGACCGGAAATTTTAAGAAACGGTTAGAATGGAGGGATCGGAGCGAAACTTGCTGGGAAGAACAAGCATCTGCTATAAGTCCTTTAGACCATTGTACTGGATCCGGACACTTATGGGGGGGGGGGGGCCGGAATTCCGGTGATGGTGGTTTTTTGGATTTTCACGATGAAACTTGGCAGGCATATCAGGGACCCAATCAAACTGACTTCAAAATAAAAATATTGTTGATCAGATAATGGTGGGGGAGTGGAGGGAGGGGAATCCGCAGGGGAATCCGGGAAATTGAGAAGTGTGTAACTTTCGAACGGATGATCGGATTGTAATGAAACTTCATAACTGAACAGAATATATATCTGTAATGTCCCGTTTAAAGTCTTGACCGGATTTGGTAGCCAGGGGGGAGTTGGGGGGGGGGAGACCGGAAATTTCAAGAAACGGTTAGAATGGAGGGATCGGAGTGAAACTTGCTGGGAAGAACAAGCATCTGCTCTAGATAAGTCCTTTAGGCCATTGTACTTGATCGGGACACTTATGGGGGGGGGGGGGGGGGTCCCGGAATTCCGGTGATGGTGGTTTTGGGGACTTTCACGATGAAACTTGGCAGGCATATCAGGGACCCAATCAAACTGACTTCAAAATAAAAATTTTGTCGATCAGATAATGGTGGGGGGAGTGGAGGGAGGGGAATCCGAAATTTTCAGTCATGCGTAATTTTAGAATGGTTGATCGGATTCGAGTGAAATTTAAGAATTCAACAGAGGACATTTCTCCGATGATTTTTTTCATATCCGGACCGGATCCGGCAACTATTGGGGGGGGGGGGGGGGAAATACGTGCCCCGTTTAGAATGGAGGGATCGGGATGGAACTTTGTGGGAAGAACAAACAGATGCTCTAGGTAAGTCATTTGCTGAATCGGATTGGCTACGTGCACCGCGGGGGAGCTGGGTGGGTTGGGGGGGGGGGGGGGGGGTGGACCGGAAATCTCGAGAAACGGTTAGAATGATGGTATCGGAGTGAAACTTGCTGGGAAGAACAAACATCTGGTCCATATAAATCTTTTACATAATTTGACTGGATCCGGACACTTGAGGGGGGGGGGGGAGGAGGGGTATCCCGGAATTCCGTTTTTGGGGGATTTTCACGACGAAACTTGGAAGGCATATCAGGGACCCGGTCAAACTGACTTGGAATAAAAAAAAAATCCTCGATATGATAATCTTGGGGGGGGGGAGTTGAGGGAGGGGAATCCGGAATATTGAGTCATGCGTAACTTTGGAACGGGTGATCGGATTCGAGTGAAATTTAATAATTAAACAGAGGACATTTTTCTCTTGTGACCTTTTTCATTTCCGGACCGAATCCGGCAATTATCGGGGGGAGGGCGGAAAATACTTGACCCGCTTAGACTGGTGTGATCTGGATCGAACTTCGTGGGAATGACAAACAGATGCTCTGGATTAATCATTTACAGAACAGGATTGGCTCCGGTTATTGTGGGTGGAGTTGGAGGAGAGGGAGGGGGGTCTGGGATTCCGGTGATCGCGCGTTAAGGTACTTCCAGATATGCTAGGACGATGAAACTTCGCTGGAATATTGGAGACTCAACAACATTTGCTTAGAAATTGCTACTTCCCAAATCCGATTATTCCTTAAAGTACCAATCTTGACCGCAAAGTAAAAAAAATACTTTTAAGCAATATATGCATTTTCGTGATGCCCATCAGCCCATTAGCAGTTTTGCCTCAAGGGTTTTGCTTACAAATGAAGTTCCAGCTCCCTTATAGCGCGCATCTCAACCGCAAAGTCGAAACTTACTCTTGATCAATCAAATCATCTTGACACATGCAAGTGCCATATGAGCTTACAGCTCTTGTTAATATTGCTTTGACAGCGGAAGAACAGCGTCGAGTTGTCGGACTTTCCTAGAAAAACACGGCGATCGCTTTTCTAACCAAACCACGTGTGAGAGATTGACGAAGGCTGGCAGCTGAGAATGTGAGGTGAGGTCAAGAGTATTTGGAGACCAGAGTGGAATTCCCATCAGACTCTAGCAATAGGAAAACATTGGCCAATTCTGAGCCGTACTTATTCGCTAACTTCTCCGGATTCTTTCGAAATGTAAAAAAGTGAGGGCCGGTTTTTGTGAGTCACAATCTCTCCGGACTGTGTCTCGTCATTTCCTTCTTGTCACTAGCTTTATAGAGGATATTAAGCTTCACGACTCCGTTCTTATCTTAGTTAAAGGACCCCTGCTAGCAACTGCCTTACTGCCTTACAGTTACCTACTAAAAAGATTCAAGCTGGCTACCATGGAAGAGAGACGAACCCGCCTTAGCATCGATTTCGGTATTAAAACCCTATCTGTTCCCCGTTTACGTAATATTCTCCCACCCCCCTATTCTCCAATACGTATTAGACCCCAGCGAGAGAAATCCCAGAAAATCCCCAAACTAGCCCCTGTGGCCCCTCTTCATGAAAGATATTGAGGAGTTTTGTTCCAGCATTTGTTGAGTTGTACAACAACCAATAAGTTAGTCCCTTTTAGCGTTTTTGTTTTTGTTTTTATTATTTGTTACAAAGTGTTATGCATTTTTCATTTTGTATTATTTGTTACAAAGTGTTATGCATTTTTCATTTTGTATGACAAAAAGGTCAATTTCGGCGGTAACGCTGTGACAGGTACTTTTGAAAAATAAAATTCTATTCATTCATTCTATGTTTAATAATTATGTACAAAATTCGATTGTCTGAAGCAAGGAGTCCAGTAAATATTGAATTTCTGGGATCCCATCGAACCCTTTGGTCTTGTTTCACGTCGCTTCTACTATTCTCAATCTCTTATTGAGATAATTTTCGGGATCACGACATATCGTGTTCTTTTTCTGTGTAATAACCACGTGGTTATGTTTTGGTAGTGTTCCACCCTCCGATCTTTTCAGTTTTACTTTGTTGTGTTTTGTTGTAGCACATCCTCATCGATTTTTGTTTGCGTCTGTTGTAACAAGACCAAAGGTTTCGATGGGATCCCAAAAATTGAATGTTAATTGGACTTCTTGATCCAGACAATCGAATCTTGTAGATTTCCGGTCTTCGCCAAACCCCTTTAACATTTTCCTATTTATCCATAATCAACCGCGCTTGAATATTTTACATTTTTATCGCACTTGCAGCCTCTGTGATCACAATTCCGTCTGTCGGTCGGTCCGAGTTTTTTGTCCCACTTATCCGAGTTAGGGTACTTCCAGATGTGCTAGGACAATGAAACTTGGCAGGCATATCAGGGACCCGACCAAACTAACCTGGAAATAATCAGTTTCCCGATCCGACCATATGCGGTGGAGTGCGGGGCGCTGGAAACTTGAAAATTTAGGGCATTTTGTCACTTTTTTTCCGAGTTAGGGTACCTCTAGATGAGCTAGGACAATGAAACTTGGCAGGAATATCAGGGACCCGACCAAACGAACCTGGAAATAATCAGATTCCCGATCCGACCATATGCGGCGGAGTGGTGGCGCTCGAAACTTGAAAATTTAGGGCATTTTGTCACACTTTTTTGAGTTAGGGTACTTCCAGATGAGCTAGGAAAATGAAACTTGGCAGGAATATCAGGGACCTGACCAGAGTAACCTGGAAATAATAAGTTTCCCGATCCGACCATATGCGGGGGAGTTTGGGCGCTGGAAACTTGAAAATTTAGGGCATTTTGTCACTTTTTCGAGTTAGGGTACTTCCAGATGAGCTAGGACAATGAAACTTCGCAGGAATATCAGGGACCCGACCAAACTAACCTGGAAATAATCAGTTTCCCGATCCGACCATATGCGGGGAAGTGGGGGCGCTGGAAACTTGAAAATTTAGGGCATTTTGTCACACTTTTTCGAGTTAGGGTACTTCCAGTTGTGCTAGGACCATGAAACTTGGCAGGCGTATCAGAGACCCGACCAAACAAACTTAGAAATAATCAGTTTTCTGCTCCGACCATTTTGGGGGGGAGTGGAGGGCAGGGGAATCCGGGAAAGTGAGAAGTGTGTAACTTTCGAACGGATGATCGGATTGTAATGAAAATTCATAACTGAATAGAATATATATCTGTAATGTCCCGTTTAAAGTCTTGACCGGATTCGGTAGCCAGGGGGGAGTTGGGGGGGGGGGAGACCGGAAATTTCAAGAAACGGTTAGAATGGAGGGATCGGAGTGAAACTTGCTGGGAAGAACAAGCATCTGCTCTAGATAAGTCCTTTAGACCATTGTACTGGATCCGGACACTTGTGGGGGGGGGGGGGTCCCGGAATTCCGGTGATGGTGGTTCTGGGGATTTTCACGATGAAACTTGGCAGGCATATCAGGGACCCAATCAAACTGACTTCAAAATAAAAATTTTGTCGATCAGATAATGGTGGGGGGAGTGAAGGGAGGGGAATCCGAAATTTTCAGTCATGCCTAATTTTCGAATGGGTGATCGGATTCGAGTGAAATTTAAGAATTGAACAGAGAACATTTCTCCGATGATTTTTTTCATATCCGGACCGGATCCAGCAACTATTGGGGGGGGGGGGGAATACGTGACCCGTTTAGAATGGAGGGATCGGGATGGAACTTTGTGGGAAGAACAAACAGATGCCCTAGGTAAGTCATTTGCTGAATCGGATTGGCTACGTCCACCGCGGGGGAGCTGGGGGGGGGGGTGGACCGGAAATCTCGAGAAACGGTTAGAATGATGGTATCGGAGTGAAACTTGCTGGGAAGAACAAACATCTGGTCCATGTAAATCTTTTACATAATTTGACTGGATTCGGACACTTGAGGGGGGGGGAGGAGGGGGTTTCCCGGAATTCCGTTTTTTGGGGGATTTTCACGACGAAACTTGGAAGGCAGATCAGGGACCCGGTCAAACTGACTTGGAATAAAAAAATTCTCGATATGATAATCTTGGGGGGGGGGGAGTTGAGGGAGGGGAATCCGGAATATTGAGTCATACGTAACCTGGGAACGGGTGATCGGATTCGAGTGAAATTTAATAATTAAACAGAGGACATTTTTCTCTGGTGACCTTTTTCATTTCCGGACCGAATCCGGCAATTATTGGGGGGGGGGGGGGGGGAAATACTTGACCCGCTTAGACTGGTGTGATCTGGATCAAACTTCGTGGGAATGACAAACAGGTGCTCTGGATTAATCATTTACAGAACCGGATTGGCTCCGGTTATTGCGGGTGGAATTGGAGGGGGGGGGGGGATTTTGGATTCCGGTGATCGCGCGTTAAGGTACTTCCAGATGTGCTAGGACGATGAAACTTCGCTGGAATATTGGAGACTCAACAACATTTGCTTAGAAATTGCTACTTCCCAAATCCGATTATTCCTTAAAGTACCAATCTTGACCGCAAAGTAAAAAAAATACTTTTAAGCAATATATGCATTTTCATGATGCCCATCAGCCCATTAGCAATTTTGCCTCAAGGGTTTTGCTTACAAATGAAGTTCCAGCTCCCTTAGAGTGCGCATCTCAACCGGAAAGTCGAAACTTACTTTTGATCAGTCAAATCATCTTGACCCATGCTAGTGCCATATGAGCTTACAGCTCTTGTTTTTTTCGTTTTGGTGTTTTTATGGCACTTGAACTTACTCAAGTGCCATATAGCGATCGTAATGTCTGTCGGTCTGTCCGCATTTTGCTAGTTTCGGCACTTCCACATGACCTAGGACGATAAAACTTGGCACGCGTATCAGGGACCCAACCGGATTAACTTGGAAATAATCACTTTCCCGATCCGACCATCAATGGGGGAGTGGTAAGATGGGGAATCCGGAAATTAGTAACATTCATAACTTTGGAACGGATAATCGGACGTGCATTAAACTTGACAGGTATCAAGAACAAGGGTCTTGGATGTTCATTGTCAAATTCGGATCGGATCCGATAACTGGGGGGGGGGGGGGCTGGAGGAGGACACCCGAAATCTCTTGAAACGCTTTTTCTAGTTTTTGTCAAAGCCCTACCCCTTTCTTCACACTAGTCTAATTCTGCGCGTGGATGAGTCATTCTTTCTTCACACTAGTATAGCTCTGCTCGTGGATGAGTCATTCTTTGCTTAAATTCGTTCGGAAAGAGCTAGAGCAATCGAAGGTCGAAGGGGTTGGTATAATATGTTGTTGAACCTTAGTAGGGGTTGATATAGATTAAGGACTTCCATACAAGCTAGGACGATGAAACTTCGCAGGCATATCAGGGACCCGACCAGATTAACTTATAAATAATCACTTCCCCAGTCCGAGTTTCCCCGGATCCGGGAATCCGGAAACTAGGAACAACGGTAGCAAAAGGGGAGCAGGCAAAAAGAGCGATGCCCAAATGCGGTATCGATCCGCGAACCTCTGTGGCATAGGTCCAGCGTTCTACCACTGCGCTACGACTTGATGTATTTAGAAGCGAATGCGGGAAGAGATACGGTTTAAAGATTGAAGTCAGACTAAGTGGTCTGACCCCATGCTAAATGCTAACCACAGCAAAATAACTAGAGCTATTTTGCTCTGATGCTAACTAAACTTAAACTAAACAAATCTCGTGAAACACTTCCATATAAGCTAGGACAATGAAACTTGGCAGGCATATCAGGGAACCGACCAGATTAACTTGGAAATAATCACTTTCCAGATCCGATCATAGTGTGGGGAGTGGAGGGATTGGAAATCCGGAAACTATTAACATGCATAACTTTGATGAGGGTAATCGGACATGCGTGAAACTTGACATGTGTCAAGAACAAGTGTTTCGGATTTTCAGTTTCAAATCCGGAACAGATTCGATACCTGTGGGGGGGGGGCTGGAGGGGGGCGCCGAAAATTTTCTGAAACGCTTCCACATAAGCTAGGACAATAAAACTTTGAAGGCATATGAGGGAATCGACCAGGTTAACTCGGAAATAATCACTTCCCCGATCCAGCCATCGCGGGGGAAGTGGAGGGATGGGGAGTCCGGAAACTAGAATCATACATAACTTTGGAACGGGTAATCGGACATGCATGAAACTTGACAAGTGTGAAGAACAAGTGTATCAGATTTTTATTTCAAATCTGGCCCGAATCCGATAACTGGGGGTGGGGGTAGAGGGGGGGACCGGACATTTTTTGAAACGCTTAGGGTCGAGGGATTGGGATGGAACTTGAAGGGAAGAACGAGCATTAACCCTAGATACTTTATTGACAAAATAGGACCGGATCGTGTCGCAGTGGAGGGTGTCGGAGGGGTTTCTTGGATTTCCGCGGTGATCGCGCTAGGATACTTCCAGATGTACTGTGACCATGAAATTTGGCAGACATATTAGGTACTCTCCTAGGTCGGCTTGAAAATAGTTCCTTCGACTTGAAAATAGTTCCTTCCCCGATACGGTGATGTTGGGGGGAGTGGAGGGATGGGGAATCCAGCATCTAGTGACATACATAACTTTGGAACGGGTGATCGGACGTGAATGAAACTTGACAAGCGTCAAGAACAAGTGTCTCAGATGATCAGTTTCAAGTTCGGAACGAATCCAATAACTTTGGGGGGGGGGGGAGCTGGAGGGGGTGCAAGAAATCTCGTGAAACGCTTAGAGTCGAGAGATCGGGATGGGACTTGGAGGAAAGAACAAGCATAAGCCGTAGAGACAATACGAGACAATACTGACAAAACAGGACCGGATCTTGTCACAGTTGGGGGAGTTTGAGAGGGTTTTCCATAATTCTGGTCATCACGAGCTCGGGTACTTCCAAATGTAATATGACCATGAAACTTGGCAGTCTGTGCTATGACCATGAAACTTGGCAGGCATGTTAGGGAAAAATAGTCCCTCCCCCGATCTGATCATCGTTGTGGGAGAAACAGTTATCAGTGAGTGGAATAACCATTTCAGATTTGTTAGATCGAGCCGATTTTCTGATGAAATGAATATCGGGAGAGAGATGCAGCCTTGACAACTGCAAACCGTATCTGACAAACATGCTAACTGTTCTTACAAGTGCTATATGAACTCTCAGCTCTTGTTTAACAACTTACGGCCAAACAACTAATCAGATAAGAAAACTAAGTTCAGATATGGATTCAGCATGCATGTTTACTCCAGTATCTCATCTCTAATCGACTTCAGAAAAGTCTTTTACTTAGACCAAATTCCTCGCTTTAGCAATACTCCCGGCGTACTGCATGCAGAGCAAAAGGCTGGTGACATAAAGAGGCGAAATTTTTCGATCCAACTTTTTGGGTTTTGGCAAATCCTGCTAGCTTATATTCAAGGAAATTTGATTCAGCATGTCTACTTATCCATAGATCGAATCTCTAATCGACTTCAGAAACAACTTTGAGCTTCAACCAAATTTTCGGTTTTGGCCGGATTCTGGGTGGACGATTTATCCGGCAAGAAAAAAGAGTTCATTCAGCGATTCAGAGCTCGATTCAGTGTGCCTACTTACCTCTTGAACGACTTTCGCATTAGCTTAAAAAACATATTTGTTTACCCTTAATCCGTAACCCCCTCCCCCACATCTAAATATAGGACAACAGAACCCATCTACAAACTTGGCCTGTACTTTGATCCAGTGGATGCTCATACCAAGTTTGAACAAAATATCTCAACCCGTTCGAGCCCACGACATTAAACCACTGCCAAGACTAAACCGAAGATAGATTGCACACGCGACCGCTGCCATCTCCATCAGGCATCGGTAGACCAAACAAGAGTATGGGAATTTCGTCACCAACACGCGATAGGGTTTCGCCTTGTATAGATAAAGGGGTAGGGTAGGGTCTGGTATCGCCACCTGTGTTTTTCCGAAAATTGGTCGACGAATTCTATTAAATTGTTCGTCAGACAGTTGTCGAATGCATTCTGCCTTTTTGGCCCAGTAAATGCCGGTTGGGAGTTTAGAGATAATTAAACTGATCGCATACACTTTTTGTTTATCTTTAGTATGTTCGAAAGCTTACTTGTACTTGTAACGGGACCAGACGATTGCCGCTTCAACCGGCGTCCATATGTTTCCGAACGGTGGTGTCCCAGTTGCCTCTATTGCGCCAGCTCCTGGGCGAAATCTAGCCAGCAGCTGTCCCATCTTCTGCCGAAGCAGTGGAAACCGCCTACAGACTCAAGGTCCTTTTTGACGGTCGTCCACCAATTCTTGAGTTGACCACCCTGTCTCCTTCGCCAAGAGGGACTAGGTTGTTTGACTAGGCGGTCATTTGGGCACCGGAGGACGTGACCAAGCCAGCGTAGGCGACGAGTTTTAATGACGGCTTTGGCTATATTCGTACAGCGACGGTGGACCTCAGCGTTCGATACTCTGTCTGCAAATCTCACTCTGGGGATGTAATGGAGGCATCGATGGCCAAAAGTTTCAGTTTCACCATAGAATAGGGCTGATCGGACAGCCGTTTTGTATATGCAGACTTTAGTTTTTACGCTGATCTCTCCTCGAGACCAAAGATGACGCCGTAACTGCCAGACTACGGCTTGTGCTTTGTCGATACTCTTCTGGATGTCGAGGTCGCAGGTTCCTTTGCTGTTGATCTCCGATCCAAGGTACATGAAACTGCTGACCTCTTCTTGGGTCTCACCATAAAGGTGGGTTTGGTAGTCTTGGGCTATGTGTAGTCCCATGGTCTTGGTCTTCTTGGTGCTGATTCGGAGACCGATTATCTCAGCAAACAAGGCTACATTATCCAGCGATGATTGGGCTTTGGCGACATCGGTGGAGAAAAGATCGACTCTCGCGTAGTCTAATAACTCTATGACAGTGACGTTTAGGCCAACATGGATGCCTTTGAATTGTCGAAGTGCATTTTCTAGGACCCAGTCCATGTAGTAATCGAACAAAACTGGTGAAAGTACGCAGCCTTGTTTGACGCCGCTTTCTACTTCGAATGGGGCAGATTCTTCGCTATAGCCTTAGACTTTGGAGACGCAGTCATCATAGTAGGCTTGTAGTAGCTGAACAAACACTGTCATACCGTCTTCTACCAATCCACCCATTATTTGGATCTCATGACTGAGCCAAATGCTGCGACGAAATCAACAAAGGTATTGATGATGGGAAGGTTGTACCGTTCGCACTGCGGTAGGGAAAGGCGCAGAGTGAAAGTTTGGTCCATTCAGCTCTACCGTTACGGAAGCCAGCCTGATTTTCGCGCGATCGTTCGTGCCTTGCTTGCTGGAACCTTCTAAGCAATATAATGGCGAAGATCTTCCCGGCTATGTCTACGAGCGATATGCAACAATAGTTTCTGCAGTCAGTCTTTTTATGGCACTTGTCTTCCGGCAAAGTGCCATATACCGATCACTTTTCCGCCGTCGGTCAGTCGGTCGGTCTGTCTGTCGGTCGGTCGATCCGGTGATCACGAGTTTGGGTACTTCCAGATGTGCTAGGATGATGAGGCGTATCAGGGACCCAACCAAACTGACTTGGAAATAGTCACTTCTCCGATTCGACCATCGTGGGGGGAGTGGGAACCCGGAACATTGAATATTGAGGCATGCGTAACTTTCGAACGGGTGATCGGATCTAAATGAAACTTGATATGTGGAAAGAACCTGTGCCTCACATGTCCTATTTTACGTCCGAACCGGATCCGACAACTGTGGGGGTATTGGAGGGCGTACCGGAAATATCGTGACACGCTTAGAGTGGAGGGATCGGGCACCGTTGGGGGTGGGTGGATGCTGGGTCCCGGATTTCCGGTTATCACGGGTTAAGGTCCTTCCAGATGTGCTAGGATGAAACTTGGCAGACTTGTCAGGGACCCAACCAGATTGACTTAAGAAAAGTCATTTCATCGATCCGACCATCGGGGGGGGGGGGGGGGGGGGGTAGGGGAAATCCGGGATCTTGAGGCAAGCCTAACTTTCGGACGGGGAATCGGACACAAACGAAACTTGACTGTTGGAAAGAGCTCGTGTCACAGACATACTATTTCCCGTCCTGACCGGGTCCGATAACTCTTGGGGGGGGGGGAGGATTGGAGGGGGGTCGGAAATCTCGAAACAGGCTTAGAGTGGAGGGACCGGGATGAACCTTGGTGAGAAGAACAAGGACAAGTTCTAAATACATTTTTGACAGAAATGGACCGGATCGGCGCAATGTGGGGGTCTTGGAAGTTTTTTGTCGGAAATCCTGTGATCTCGGGTTAAGGTTCTTACAGATGCACTTGAACGATGAAATTCGGCTGGTGTATTGGAAACCCTATCAGATTAACTTGGAAGCAGTCATTTCCCCGATCCGACTATCTTCGGGGGAGTGAAGGGAATTGGAATCCGGACTACCAGAATTTCATGGATAACTTTTGAACGGTTGGTCGGATTCATAACCCCCAAGGACGTGTTTCTGATCTAACAAACACGTTCATAGCCCCCCGAAGGGCCCATATTTCTACCTTAAGTATATAAATTTTAGCCCCCTTGAAGTGCGTTTCTTAACTGTAAAGTGCAAAAATACTTTTGACCAAAAGATGCATTTTCGTAATTCCCAGGGGCCCTTGATAATTTTTGCCTCAAGGATTCTGCTTACAAATGAATTTCCAACATACTTAAAGCACCAATGTTACCGCACAGTTGAAAAACATTTTAAAGAAACTAAACATTTTTAAGATCCCAAGGGCTCATGGTCATGTGTGTCCCAAGTATTTCAGCTTGAACCCCTTAAAGTGCGCATCTTAGCCGCAAAATGCAAAAAAATAATACTTTCGAGCAAATGGTATATTTGCGTGACCCAAGGGTCCATGATCATTTGTGTACCAGTGTATATGCTTACAAATTGGATCCCTGCCCCTGGAGTCTTTTGATTTCCTCAGCAGTCGGTGGGGAGACATTAACTTCGTAGGGCTCCTTCGGTACAAAGTGTGGCATTTCCGACTGAGCTCTGTGAAGTGACGTCGCCAACGTTCTACCTTTTCAGGAATATCTCTTACTGTCGAGAAATCGTTGTCTCTTATGGTATCACATACACAGGTTTTCTTTCCGGTCGCATCTTTCAGGAACTGTTAATGTTTCTTGTGTCATTATTCCGTGCAGCTTGCTCGAGTTGAACCGCGAAGTTCTCCCAATTTTTCTTACGGTCTCTTCGGGCACTCCTTATGTTGAAACATTGTGTTAGCGGCAATTAGGTTGCTGGTTCTGGCTAAGTCCGGAAGCCTTTCTCCATTTTCGCATCGTTGACCCATAGAGAAACGACCGATGACGTCCTTGACTGCCTGGTTCTGGGGTTTGACGCGGCCGTTCCAGTCATCAGCAACTATAAGGTAGTCCCGCTTTGGGCATTTTCGCACCATGTTTTCTGGTGTGGCATAGAAGGCGTCTTTGGTGGAATCCGTGGCGTCGCGAGTTGGGGCGTATACGGATACGTTGCTGATGTTGAAGTGTGTGCTCTTGAGGCGCAGGAGTGCGAGCCTTGGGCTCACTGGTTCCCATGCTAGATTAGGGCACGGTGAGCACGTTTGTTGAGCACGAACCCCACACTATGCAGCCCTGATCCGTTGTCGACAACGGAGTATTCGGCTTCAACGTGTCTCTTTACCCCTAAATCGACTATCGTATTAGCTTAAAAAGTAATTCGCCCCATAATACCCCCCCTCCACCCCTAAATATAGGGCTACAGAGCCCATCTTTGAACTTGATCTGTACTGTCACCCAACGAGTCCTCATGCAAAGTTTGAACAAAATATCTCAACCCCTTCGAGAGCTATCGTGCTAACAGACGGCCAACTTTCAGGAAATCATAGGTATCCCGTCACTTATATATTTGGGTCCCAAAAATACTTCTTACGTAATTTCCGGTTGGGGCGGATTCCAGGTTAACTGCTTGCCCGGCAAAAAAAAAGTTAAAAAACGGACTCGGTGTGTCTCCTTAATCGAACCTCAAATCCGCTTTATATAAAACTTTCACTTTTGCTACTTTTCCGGTTTCGTCCGAATTCCGGGCGAACCATCTGTCGGGCGAGAGAATGATTTACAGATATGGATTCAGCGTGTCTCTTTACCCCAATATCGAACCTCGAATAATCAACTTTAGATGAAACTTTGACATTTAACAATTTTCCAGTTTTGGCCAGGTCGAACTACATGTCGGGCGAGAAAATAAATTTCAGATAGGGATTCAGCGGGTTATCTTACCCCTAAACGGCCATTTTATTTGCTTTCAAAAAACATTTTCGTAGCTCCTCAATCTAAACCCCCCCCCCACTAAGTATAGGGCTACAAAGTCCATCTACCAAGTTGACCTGTACTTTGGTCCTGAGAATCGCTATTCCAAGTTTGAACGAAATATCTCAACTCCTTCGAGAGTTATCGTGCTAACAGACGGACAGACGGAAAACTTTTACGAAGTCATAGGTATCCCTCCACTTACGATTTGGTATCCCAGTCAAACTGTTCTACTACTATGACTATACCGTGCTCCAGCAAAGTAATCAGTTCTGAAGACACCCGAGATAGACCCCGTGCCAAGCTTTGAGTTTAAGAACAAAACTAACGGCTGATATCTTGAATGGAATCATTCCGGATCGACAGAATATCAGATTTTAGTGAGCGATATAACGGCCGCGGAAGTCAGCGCAGCTTATTCATTTGGTAAAGCGTCAACGAGTGGATAGCCTAGATTTCATCCACAAAAAGCTTTCCTAGTGCCATTTGCAGAGATTGATTTAGTTCGCCAGACGTTGTGCAACGTGTTGTAAAGTGATTTGGACAGGGAAAAGTCACACCCTGATTTACCAAAAACGGTAGAGCATGGAAGTAGTGCTTACTTCCGAGAATTATAAGAAGCGACTGGACAAGGAGTAAAAATCACAGCCCTGGAGGGAGGATTCGTGCAGACTTGAGTCGGCAACGTGAAAGTTACCATCATCACTAACGCAAGCTACTCTTTTGGGATTCTAGATCCTAATTGCTTGCAACTGCAATTTAGGGCGAATTTAAGGTGAAATCGTTCTCGTTCGCCGCTCGCCATGCTCGACTGAAGAAAGAGTAGTTTTTCCGCGTCTCTGTTGCCATTTTTTCGGAATCCGGTCAGGGTTGCCAAGAGCTCGATTCATAAAAGTGTCACAATTCCCGGCAAAAAGGTGCTTTTTGACACATTGATTTTTTTTCTCATTCCGCTTGCGCAATGCGAAAAATGCGAATAATTGGTAGTATTATGTGTAGGAACCTGGCCTTAGCTTTCCGTTGTTGGTTGTAGCCTCATGAGGGCATTTTTTTTTGTATGGAAATGGAGCACCAGAGGCTTTGTTTCGTCCATGCTTAAATTTAAACTGGCAAAAGGCCGTTAGACATTCGAAAGAATCGAGGCTGGTACCAGAGCGTCACTAGCCAAAATGTTTTAGGGGGGGGGGGGGGCAAGGTATTTACCGAGTGGCTGGTCATTTTTACCGACTGTTTTTGCAGATAAAAATGACTATTATTGAGAACAAGAGCTGAAAGCTCATACGGCACTTGTAAGAACAGTTGGCATGTTTGTCAGATACGGTTTGCAGTTGTCAAGGCCGCATCTCTCTCCCGATATTCATTCATCAGAAAATCGACTTGATCTACTAAATCTGAAATGGTTACAGTTATCAAACTGTTTCTCCCACAACGATGATCGGATCGGGGGAGGGACTATTTTTAAGCCAATCTGACAGAGTCCCTAACATGCCTGCCAAGTTTCATGGTCATAGCACAGCCTGCCAAGCTCATGGACATAGCACATTTGGAAGTACCCCAGCTCGTGATGACCAGAACTGTGGAAAACCCTCTCAAACTCCCCCAACTGTGACAAGATCCGGTCCTGTTTTGTCAGTATTGTCTCTACGGCTTATGCCGAGGCTTATGCGTGTTCTTTCCTCCAAGTCCCATCCCGATCTCCCGACTCTAAGCGTTTCACGAGATTTCTTGCAACCCCCTCCAGCTCCCCCCCCCCAGTTATTGGATTCGTTCCGAATTTGAAATTGATCATCTGAGGCACCTGTTCCTGACACTTCTCAAGTTTCATTCACGTCCGATCACCCGTTCTAAAGTTATGGATGTCACTAGATGCTGGATTCCCCATCCTCCACTCCCCCAACATCACCGTATCGGGGAAGGAACTATTTCCAAGTCGACCTAGGAAAGTACCTAATATGTCTGCCAAATTTCATGGTCATAGTACATCTGGAAGTACCCCAACTGATGATCACCGCGGAAATTCAAGAAACCTCCTCCGACACCCTCCACTGCGACACGATCCGGTCCTATTTCGTCAATAAAGTATCTAGGGTTAATGCTCGATCGTTCTTCCCTTCAAGATCCATCCCGATCCCTCGACCCTAAGCGTTTCAAAAGATTTCCGGTCCCTCCTCTAACCCCACCCCCAGTTATCGGATTCGGACCAGATTTGAAACTGAAAATCTGAGACACTTGTTCCTCACACTTGTCAAGTTTCATGCATGTCCGATTACCCGTTCCAAAGTTACGTATGATTCTAGTTTCCAGATTCTCCATCCCTCCAATCCCCCCGCGATGGCTGGATCGGGGAAGTGATTATTTCCAAGTTAACCTGATCGGTTCCCTCATATGCCTTCCAAGTTTTATTGTCCTAGCTTATGTGGCAGCGTTTCAGCAACTGTCCGGTCCCCCCTCCAGCTCCCCCCCCACAGGTATCGAATCTGGTACTGAATATCAGAAACACTTGTCCTTGACACATGTCAAGTTTCACGCATGTCCGATTACCCTTTCCAAAGTTATGCATGTTAATAGTTTCCGGATTTCCCATCCCACCACTACCCCCACTATGATCGGATCTGGAAAGTGATTATTTCCAAGTTAATCTGGTCGTTTCCCTGATATTCCTGCCAAGTTTCATTGTCCTAGCTTATGGGGAAGTGTTTCACGAGATTTGTTTAGTTTAACCACTTTCGTTCTGACCAAACTTTAATCCTTACCTATGATCCCCCGCACTCGCTTTTATGGCACTTGCAGCCTCTGGCTCAAGTGCCATATACCGATCACAATTCTGTCTGTCGGTCTGTCGGTCGGTCCGAGTTTTTTGTCCCACATATCCGAGTTAGGGTACTTCCAGATGTGCTAGGACAATGAAACTTGGCAGGCATATCAGGGACCCGACCAAACTAACCTGGAAATAATCGGTTTCCCGATCCGACCATATGGGGGGGGGGGGTGCGGGGCGCGGGAAACTTGCAAATTTAGGGCATTTTGTCACTTTTTTCTGAGTTAGGGTACTTCTAGATGAGCTAGGACAATGAAACTTGGCAGGAATATCAGGGACCCGACCAAACGAACCTGGAAATAATCAGTTTCTCGATCCGACCATATGCGGGGGAGTGGGGGCGCTCGAAACTTGAAAATTTAGGGCATTTTGTCACACTTTTTCGAGTTAGGGTACTTCCAGATGAACTAGGACAATGAAACTTGGCAGGAATATCAGAGACCTGACCAAAGTAACCTGGAAATAATAAGTTTCCCGATCCGACCATATGGGGGGGAGTTGGGGCGCTGGAAACTTGAAAATTTAGGGCATTTTGTTACACTTTTTCGAGTGAGGGTACTTCCAGATGAGCTAGGACAATGAAACTTGGCAGGAATATCAGGGACCCGACCAAACTAACCAGGAAATAATCAGTTTCCCGATCCGACCATGTGCGGGGAAGTGGGGGCGCTGGAAACTTGAATATTTAGGGCATTTTGTCACACTTTTTCGAGTTAGGGTACTTCCAGTTGTGCTAGGACCATGAAACTTGGCAGGCATATCAGAGACACGACCAAACAAAATTAGGAATAATCATTTTTCTGATCCGACCATTTTTTTTTTGGGGGGGGGGGGGGGTGGAAGGCAGGGGAATCCGGGAAACTGAGAAGTGTGTAACTTTCGAACGGATGATCGGATTGTAATGAAACTTCATAACTGAAGAGAATATATATCTGTAATGTCCCGTTTAAAGTCTTGACCGGATTCGGTATCCAGGGGGGAGTTGGGGGGGGGGGGAGACCGGAAATTTCAAGAAACGGTTAGAATCGAGGGATCGGAGTGAAACTTGCTGGGAAGAACAAGCATCTGCTCTAGATAAGTCCTTTAGACCATTGTACTGGATCCGGACACTTATGGGGGGGGGGGGGTCCCGGAATTCCGGTGATGGTGGTTTTTTGGATTTCCACGATGAAACTTGGCAGGCATATCAGGGACCCAATCAAACTGACTTCAAAATAAAAATATTGTCGATCAGATAATGGTGGGGGAGTGGAGGGAGGGGAATCCGCAGGGGAATCCGGGAAATTGAGAAGTGTGTAACTTTCGAACGGATGATCGGATTGTAATGAAACTTCATAACTGAACAGAATATATATCTGTAATGTCCCGTTTAAAGTCTTGACCGGATTCGGTAGCCAGAGGGGAGTTGGGGGGGGGGAGACCGGAAATTTCAAGAAATGGTTAGAATGGAGGGATCGGACTGAAACTTGCTGGGAAGAACAAGCATCTGCTCTAGATAAGTCCTTTAGACCATTGTACTTGATCCGGACACTTATGGGGGGGGGGGAGGTCCCGGAATTCCGGTGATGGTGGTTTTGGGGATTTTCACGATGAAACTTGGCAGGCATATCAGGGACCCAATCAAACTGACTTCAAAATAAAAATTTTATCGATCAGATAATGGTGGGGTTAGTGGAGGGAGGGGAATCCGAAATTTTCAGTCATGCGTAATTTGGAATGGGTGATCGGATTCGAGTGAAATTTAAGAATTCAACAGAGGACCTTTCTCCGATTGATTTTTTTCATATCCGGACCGGATCCGGCAACTATTGGGGGGGGGGGGAAATACGTGCCGCGTTTAGAATGGAGGGATCGGGATGGAACTTTGTGGGAAGAACAAACAGATGCTCTAGGTAAGTCATTTGCTGAATCGGATTGGCTACGTGCACCGCGGGGGAGCTGGGTGGGGTGGGGGGGGGGACCGGAAATTTCGAGAAACGGTTAGAATGATGGTATCGGAGTGAAACTTGCTGGGAAGAACAAACATATGGTCCATGTAAATCTTTTACATAATTTGACTGGATCCGGACACTTGAGGGGGGGGGGAGGAGGGGTATCCCGGAATTCCGTTTTTTGGGGGATTTTCACGACGAAACTTGGAAGGCATATCAGGGACCCGGTCAAACTGACTTGGAATAAAAAAAATTCTCGATATGATAATCTTGGGAGGGGGGGAGTTGAGGGAGGGGAATCCGGAATATTGAGTCATGCGTAACTTTGGAACGGGTGTTCGGATTCGAGTGAAATTTAATAATTAAACAGAGGACATTTTTCTCTTGTGACCTTTTTTCATTTCCGGACCGAATCCGGCAATTATCGGGGGGAGGGCGGAAAATACTTGACCCGCTTAGACTGGTGTGATCTGGATCGAACTTCGTGGGAATGACAAACAGATGCTCTGGATTAATCATTTACATAACCGGATTGTCTCCGGTTATTGTGGGTGGAGTTGGAGGAGGGGGAGGGGGGTCTGGGATTCCGGTGATCGCGCGTTAAGGTACTTCCAGATGTGCTAGGACGATGAAACTTCGCTGGAATATTGGAGACTCAACAACATTTGCTTAGAAATTGCTACTTCCCAAATCCGATTATTCCTTAAAGTACCAATCTTGACCGCAAAGTAAAAAAAATACTTTTAAGCAATATATGCATTTTCGTGATGCCCATCAGCCCATTAGCAGTTTTGCCTCAAGGGTTTTGCTTACAAATGAAGTTCCAGCTCCCTAATAGCGCGCATCTCAACCGCAAAGTCGAAGCTTACTTTTGATCAATCAAATCATCTTGACACATGCAAGTGCCATATGAGCTTACAGCTCTTGTTATACATTAAGTCGTGGCCCAGTGGTAGAGCACCAGACACGCGACTCAGAGGTTCGTGGTTCGATCCCGTATTTGGGCAGCGCTCTTCTGCTACATTTTGCTCCCCTTTTGCTTTATAGTTTCCGGACTCCCGGATCCGGGGAAAGTCGGATTGGGTAAGTGATCATTTGTGAGTTGATCTGGTCGGGTCCCTGATATGCCTGCGAAGTTTCATCGTTTTAGCTTGTATGGAAGTGCCCAAACTAGCAAAACCTGGAAAGACCGACAGAACCACAGAATGACAGACAGACAGTCCGACAAACCGACAGAAATTACCATCGCTATATGGCACTTGAGTGTGCTCAAGTGCCATAAAAATCGACTGTGCTAACGAAAAATCTGCTGATTTTAAGAAAAACTACTATTTTGAAGAAAAAATCGACTATTTTTACTAGGAAACCGACCGAACATTCGGGGGGGGGGGGCGTCCCCCCTCCCCCCTAGTCTTGACGCCACTGGCTGGTGCACGCGGTCTTCTGGAGTCCGCACATCCTAGCGCCGTGTTCTTTTGATCTCTGGTCGCCCATTGTTGATAAAGAGTAAGTAATCCAGTTGATAGACTCAACCTGCTGTTCGTTCCCTGGAAGTCTTATCTGAAGAGATAAGCTAGATGTGCTTATTTCTTGTCACAACCGGCATTTTACTATTCAGTAGATGTTTTTCAGTTCGTGATTAAGTGAACAGAGTATGAGGCTTACCGTCGAGTAAGACCTAAATTTGAGGTAGGCCTACTGTACAACCTGTTGGTCCCTTTTGTATTTTTTTTTTCGACAGTTGAGCCACTCGGCAGTTGGACCGTCTGTCAGTTCAACCACCCATCAGTTGAATGGTTTGCCCGACTGTCAGGTTTATAAGGTTGCCAAAGTCATCGGTGACGTAGACTCTTGTACTTGTTGGTCGGTTTGAAGTGTACTTGCCTGTAGTTGTAGTATGGTTCAGTTCAGTTCAGTTTATTCATAAAAATAAAAAACACCATTAACAGTTTATGGCCCCACCATAAGGCATAACATAAGGCCCAGCAATGGGCGGGGCTTATTCTTTATTCATCTAATCTGAAGGGAAGCAAACCAAAGAAGACAAAAAAGAAAGAAAAAGAAGGAGAGAAGAAGAGAAGAAGAAAAGAAGAATGAAGACATAACAAACTGACAAGAAATATCCACTAGCGAACGATCTTCCATCACCAAAGCGTGATGGTGCGAGCTGTGCAGCTCTCCCCGGCGATGGCAGCTGAGGACCTGGATAGGCGGTATAAATGCCTGTCATTTGGAACACCCAGCAGTTGACCTTCTCCTCACTTATACCATCTGTCATCTCCCACCCGTCATTTAAACGGTTGGCCCAGATGTCTGGTTTGCACGGCTGCCGAACTGGCGGGTGACGACGACCCATGTGCTTGTTGGTTGGTTGGAAGTGTATTTGCTTGTACTTGTGTCATGGCGCAAGCTGAACATCTCTTCCTGGTGATAGTTGCTCAAGGACCTGGTCATTCCATGAAGCACGGTTGTCGCGTAGGAAATCAACAGTTAGGGGTAGGAGGGATCCCACCATCCTCCCCTGAGAAGCAAGATAGAAAAATTCGGAATGAGCAATAAATTTAGCGTCAGGCCATCCGTTAAAAAAAAAAGATTCTGTACGCCTTCCACTTAAATTTGAAAGCTGAGTAACGCCGCAGTACATTCAGACGGCATCCTTGAATGCGTAGTTCTTCACACTTTGTTTGGAGGAAAACTGGTTTGGGGGAAAAATAAGGACTTGAAATCACTTCTATTCAAGTGAAGTACCCTGCTCAATGATGTTTTGTATATGTTAGGCTAGCTTGGGGGCTAGTTATTGAGGAAAAAAGAAAGGTTACGCTCCTGAATTTCATGGCCAATACGAAATGAGTAGATTTATCTAGGGAAACAGTGAAAAAATCGTCTTTGAGTCTCTAAATGCTGGTCTTGGCTCATTGGAAATCTTCTGAAAGATTATATTAAAATCTACCTTACTTTACCTTACCTATCACTGGTAAGGTCACGGTATTTCTGTGACGAGTTGCCTGTAACCAAATGTCCTGCAATGAATTTGTCTGTTGAAATGTCCTGACACAAATTGTGCGTAACGAATTATGCTTGTCCTGTGAGAATGCCGGGAGGATTTGTCCTGTGACGAATTGTCGTGCAACGAACTGTCTGTAAATATCTGTGTCGGAGTGAATAAAACTGTTCTTGGAAACTGTCCTGAAAAGAAACTGTATGTGGATGAATTTCGGGATAACCCTTTGAGGAATTTCCTTGATAAATTTATTGCCCTGTCCTTTGAATGTATGACGAATTGTCTGTGTTGTAATCATCATGTGTCAAACTGTCCGGACATAAACGCTTCTCTGGCATGCAGGGCTATCTGCGGATAATTAGAAAGCGGTGCCGTTATCGCACGTGTTTCGATCTAGCGCTTATTACATCAACCGGCTCGTAGTTAAACACGCCTGTCCTTAATGATTCGAACAATTGCTCGCCTCCCACTGTTTTTCCTTCCCCTGGAAATGGAATTCCAGTCCTGTGCGCTTTGTTTTATATTCGAGTATAATTCGCTTTTACACCGAGATGCGGTTCCAGTGAAACAGTTCCCAGGTCCTCGTACACCAGTTACTCAAGGAATCGAACATAGTTAGGATCGAGCCTGAATGGAAGTAGATTTGTCAAGACAATTAGTTGGACTTGTTGTGGCTATTCTGTGTTCTGTGACGTGTTTGCTTAACCAAGTATAACACTAGTTAGTTTGGAAACTTGACATTGCTAGTGATTCCAACAGTGATTCTTAGCGTTGAGTTGAGCGAACGATTGAACTTGCTGAGTCTGTGATGGTTTTGCTTGGGTGAGTTAGCTCCATACTCTTTCCCGACTCGGAATGTTACGAAGCTATAACACAAATCTGTTGTACTAAGAAGGTAATTCCTGAGAGAGCGGGAGAGTATGCACTTGAAAGGGGGACGTGCCAGCTCCTACGGGGAGACATGCTGCTACAAGAATGCTTTTATTTCCTCAGGCCGGGATGCCTACCAGTTAATAGCGAAACTAATGTCCCGGATCTGCGTTTCGCAGACCTGGAATTGCGGTGCTTGTACTGCCGAATTGTCAATGACAAACTGATTCTCCTCTGAATTCTTTGCAACGTATCTCGAAGCAGCAAACCAGTAAATAGATATTTAGATATTTATTGTATATATATATATATATATACACGTATTTAAGTATATATATATATGTATATCATTATTCATTCAGTCGGGTACAAAAATGTATGAATATGTATTTTATTATTTTTATGTTTTCTTTTCTTTCTTGTCTATATATATCATTATTATTAATTTAAGCCCTTACAAGACCGAGCTACAAAAAAAGAATAAAAAGAAACAAAAATGGAGATTTGTATGAATTTCTTACACGTCTTCGACTCCCTCCCCTTGAGAAGCGTATAGACACAATTAACAAGAAGGTTTGGCAAAAAACAGGCTAAACACACGTGCTCAGACCCATTCTAACAAAGTTCAACCAACCTGTTATCCAGGAAAGATATGTTAACTCATTTGTGACGTTCTTTTTTCGTTCGTTTAATAGTTCTTAGTCGTGTATATTCAGCATTATTGGTCACGGATTCTTTTCTGTATTTTACTTTGTTGAAAGTGGACTATTTGAGCGTATTGCCTTCAGAAGACAAATGTCTGAAACAGCTTTTGTGGTCGCTTTTCGCCCTCATATCTGCTCCTCCTTGATTGCTCTGTCCAAAAAGTCCCCAAAACGTTAGTGACGGGGGTGAAAAGTTTATCCCTGCGTCCGTCCGTCTGTTAGCATGGTAATCGGGATATTTTGTTGAAACTCGGTTTGAGGATACTCTGGGTCAACGTACAAGTCAATTTCGTAGATGTGGCATGTAGCCCTATATTTAGAGGTGGGGGGTCGGGTGTCAGATTATGAGGAATATTTTTTTTCAAGGTAATGAGATAGTCGTTAATGGATAGTTCAAATCTGAAGCTTATTTTCTTGCCAGACAAGTAATTATCCCAGAATTCCGGCCCAACCGGACATGTGGCAGTAGTAAAAGTCTTTGGGATCCCAAAACATTAGTGACGGGATACCTATGACTTCATACAGTTTGTTAAATACTTGCAAGTGTTTCTCCGAACTTTTGTTGTCGAATACTCTACAGGTAATCAGCCGGTCCTATAAATTAAGCCTGGCTTCACCTTTCAGATTTCTCTACCGGATTACAGATATCCGTTTTCGTCGGTATGGATCCGGGAGACATGCCAGAAATGTCTGGAGTTCCGGGGCGTTGGCCATCCCATATTCCGGAATCTGGAAGGGTGTTTAGAGGCAACAGGCTAGGAGACAAAATACATATGCAAATAGATTGGGCGGAAAGGGAAAGTGATTGACAGTTGTAACTGAGAGGCAAAGTATAATTGAAGGGGACATCTTGGAAGTATTCAAGAATAGCGAAATGAGCTATCACCACACTGTCAGAAGTTTCATAACAGATTGCGCATAACACTTTCAAGAATAACACCTTTTCACTTAGAAATAAAGTGTTATGACCAATTAAGTTTACACTATTTCGTCCCTAGATCTCCAACAACACCTTCGATTGGTAAAAATACTAACGGGAACGAAAGAAACATAACAGATCACATCCCAAAGTGTTATCTGTTGAAACCGCGCATCCTCCTGTTGTCGTTATGTAACTTCTAGCAGTGTAGTATTTTTACCTATTGAAGGTGTTGTTGGAGATCTAGGCACGAAATAGTATAAACTTAATTGGTCATAACACTTTATTTCTAAGTGAAAAGGTGTTTTTCAAAGTGTTATGCGCAATCTGTTGTGAAACTTCTGACAGTGTATAATCAGGAATTTCCATAATATATATAATAAATAAATAAGATTAATTGCAAGGAATTAGTGATGGCGTGACAAATTTTATGGCCAATGGCCAACAATATCAACGATGTAACATAAATAGAAAAAGGCGCAAACTCGATCGACTGTAACTCGATACCTCAAAGGCAGTTTTGCATCAAGCACACATTCCGACTCAACTGGGACAACTCGTGGTATATTCGAGAAAAACTTGCATGTACTTTGCAACTCAATTTGTAAACAATGGCGTATATGTGAAAAATTGGTTCGCTGTTGGCAACTCTGCTGTCGTTCAGCATCGGTGCGGTATATATGGAATCAGGTTTTTTCACAGCTTAACAAGCTGTGGGTTCTTTATACAACTAGCTTAGAAACGCTACTGGAAAGGGTTGCACATTCGATTACCAGTTTCTACCTGGTACTCTGTCTGTACCGCTTAGGTTATGGAACGGAAAGGTATGTAATGAATCTGTTATGCTCCGTTTTTGTTGGTTTTCTGTTTGGATGGTCTTCTATTGTCTGATTCGCTCTTATTGTTAATTAAGACGAGCATCCTGAAAATGTTATGCATAACAAGCGTTGCCATCAGGAAGAGCCGATAGATCGCCAAAAAGCATCTGCTGAATTTTCCGACATCATGACGACAAACAAACAAGTCGGTTGATGCTTTTTTGGCTCTTCCTGGCAATCCATAACATATCACGTATGATATTTTCCAGCACAACAGCTAACATCCCAAGTGTTGTCTGTTACGCACTCTCTGTTGAAACCGTGCATCCTTCTGTTGTCTGTTATGAAACTTCTGACAGTGTAGTTAAACACGATTTGTTATATCATTGACTCTCCCTCTCTCTCCCACTCCTTGTCCGGACTAGATTAGAACGTTGCAGTTCGGGTTGCTTAATCCGGTTGTATTGTTCGTAGTAGTTAGGCCCGGATGGTGTCTACCGATGCACACCCTCTGCCTGGGAGTATGCAACTCCTGTTGCTGTTAGAACTGCTTCCGGCACTCACAAAAGTACCGAGAGATGTCTTATGAACTGACAGTCCCTCCCTAGAGTAGCCGACCTGGGACATATGAAGTTGCAACGCCTCTTTTTGTTTCAGACAGAGCTCGCGCATTGTGAACTTGGTCCTGAATGATGTATGAAGACGAGATAGAACCAGATGACAGTAAGTCCCTTTGTTATTACAACGGCAGTAAGCCTTAGTAGGTTCTAGGACTTGAAACGTTTTAGCTAAGATTATTGTTTAGCTTACTGTATTTGCGTTCGCATCGTTCTAGGCTACTGTGAGAAACTTCTGCTCGCACTGTACATGGGCCAGATTTCGTGCAAGCTTGTGAACTGCAAATCCTTGAAAAATAGCTGCGTTCTCTGTTACGGGAATTCTCACCGGTGGTCTCCGGTTATTCTTATAAGACGTTTTTGCACACCAGTCTTATAACCCGTTTTTGAACCAGCCGGTGTCCGGTTTTATCACACCGGTGCGGACTATCCAGAACCTGCTCGGAAGCCCGGCTCTACCGAGAACTTTCATTTTCCGTCAATTGACGGGGTTTCGCGGAAAAGCCAGAATTCAGACCACATTTGCACTCACCGATGACTACCCACCGGTGAACCAAAAAACGCGTGACAAGAGAAGAACCAGATACCGGTGACAAAACACCAGAGACAGTCCGGAGTGCAACGAGCGCAGCTAATTTTTCAGGTCGTGTTCCGTTCAATAGTCACTGAGCAAAAAGTTAAAAGCGGTAAGATTACGAACTTGATAGTTCGTGCTATTTGCACTGGTAAAGCGTTATATCCTTTATCAAGGGCTCGTAATAGGCCTTTCATAACTAAGGCGTTCGCAAATTACTTCCACTACGTATCCTTTAATGAAGCAATTTCATCTTCTTCTCCCATCATGGAGAGTCTGTTTCCTTTATCAAGGTCTCGTAATAGGTCGTTCATAACTTAGTCATTCGCAAACGACTTCCACTACGTATCCTTGAATAGAGCAATTTAATCTTCATCCCCTGTTGTAAGTAGTAAACTGATGGACAAAGGCACACCTTCCGCGGGATGTGAACCCTCGACCTTTATCTTACAAGGCCCCTGCTTTACCGCTGGGTTCCAGAAGAGCTTGTTCACAGTTCGCAAACCACTACAGTAGCTGCGTTCGTTGTCCATTGACTGCTCACCGGTGCTTCTTATAAAGCGTTTTTGCATTCACCCGTAACTGCTTCCCGATATTAAAACCCGTTTTTGGACTAACCAGTGGCTGGTTAGTGGTCACCGGTGCGGATTAACCAGAACCCGCTCAGGAGGCATGTTCTAGTGACGTCACCGGTGAGACCATAAACGTGCAGGGTAGGAAACAAGACCAAAGGTTTCGATGGAATCCCAAAAAATCTAACATTTGATTTAAACAATTGGGTCATGTCTTCGCCATGCAATCTTCGCCATGCAGTCTTCGTCAGATTTTCTGAATATTTTTACTGTTAAAATAAAGTTCAAAGCTGGATTCAGCATGCCTCCTTGCCCCGATACCAAATCTCTAATCGATTTCAGAAACAACTTTGAGCTCCAACCAGGTTTCCAGTTTCGGCAGAATTCGTGGTGAACCATTTGTCCAGCAAGAAAACTAAGTTCAGATATTATTATGGATTCAGCGGACCTCCTTACCCCCTCAACGAATATCTTATTAGCTTATAAAACATACATGTTTCTACCGTAAATTCGATTCCTCTCCTCTGCCTCTAAAGATAGGACTAACGGGTGAACTACTTGTCCGGCAAGAAAATAACTTTTATATTCCGATTCAGCATGTCCCCTTACCCCTAAATCAACTATCTCAATAGCTTTAAAAAAAAAAAAATCCAACCCCCTGCCCCAACCCTAAATGTAGTGCTACAGAGCCCATCTAGGAACTTGACCTTACCCTTGACCCAAAGAATCCTCACACCAAGTTTCATCAAAATATAGACAGCCCGGAGTTCAACGAACGCAGCTAATAGTCAAATAGAAGTGGGCTATCTGGACAGTGATCCCGCCGAAGAAAAATTCTTCTAAGTAGTTCACATCCCCATCTTTTCACATTCCATCTTTACGTAATCTTCTTCCCGCATAATGTAAGGTCACTTCTTTCCAGTAGGCGCGTTCGTTGCACTCCGCGCTGTCTCCGGTTTTTCCTCACCAGTGTCCGGTTCTTGTCCTATTGTGCGTTTTTCTTCTCACCGGTGACCTCATTAAAACTGACCTCCCGAGCAGATTCTGGTTTGTCCGCACGGGTGAGCACTAACCAAAGACTGGTTAGTACGAAAACTGATTATGAGACCGCGAGCAGTCACCGGTGAATGCAAAAACGCGTTTATTAGAAGAACTGGTTGATCACTCACCGGACACTGAACGCACCTAGTGTGGTAAAACGCTGAAGGTCCATTTTTGTCTTCTTTGTTTTCAAATTTCCGTCGGCCGTTACAAAGGGCTGGAAACAGCACATCACGGGTCCTTGCTTTCATTTGAATAAACGCGGGCTTCAACAACCACATCGGCTACGAGGATATTCTGGGACGTTCTTCTGTGACTGTTGGCAGCAGTAATCAGCTATTCGTTTTATTTGCTTTGCAGACCTTCTCGTCGGAAGTTTATGGGGATCCCTGATACAGGATTGTAAGTTAGAATCGAAAGTGTGCCTAAACTCTCTTTTCCGACACTCTAAGGGTTCCTGCCGATCCTTGCTGGGTCTGTGGGGAGAGGGGTATAACGTTTGAAAACTACCGCGAAAACTAGCTAAAAAGAGCCCAACATATCTTCAGCCTGCAGGTTTTTAATTCCAGCGTTGCCAAATACTGGCGTTAGTTCACCCAAGCGCCCCACCGAAAGTAGATCTCTGGTCCTAACACTTATACATTTATGGATGAATCAATCAAGTAAATAGATTTGAATTGTTTGAGGATTGCTTGTTGACAAATTGACTAAGGAATGTATTGCACGGAAAACGCGAGAGTTCGTTTCAACAACAACAAACAAACTATAAAAAGAGCTCTCTATGGGATAAATCAGCACGGAGGCATCTAGCCAACTTACGAAATCCCCCACATCCGAAATTCCAATCGTTTCAACCAACCATGATAGACAGATAGGTAGATGTTTAATGAAGCCCTTGGGCCATGAACAAAAACAAAACAAAACAGTACATCCTGTGCATTCATTATACGGGCGAACTTTCATATAACTTAAAAAACAACTTCCCTCAGTCTCCAACTGACCTCACATACTTTTAATTGTCTTACTTAAATGGTCCATAAATGCACCAATCCTGCATATACTTCTAGGGTTTGTACTATTAAGCAGATCCTTTCCTGACCTATTTATACCATTCAAAAACTTCTCACGCAGGACAGACAACTGTGGAACCATGTGGTACCTTGTGTGGCGGTTTTGATCACACTCGTCCGGAGCCTAGTATTAATCCGAGGCAAGGATCTCAGCTTGCTGTTACGATTCTTACGGCAACGAGAACTGCTTCAGTAATGACCCCACAAATAATCCCAACAGCATATAATTCAAAAATGCTGATGTTCTTCGCGCATCTTGCGTTGTAAGAGAATGTTTATGTTCCTTTCTGGAACCACGTCCTTTACCTCCGTGAGAGAAAAGCAACGTGCCATGGAGTCGAATTCGGATATTTTGCAGTGTTCTTTCAGAACGTAGGGTAAGATTTTACAGTTCTTATCCCGGTGAAAAATTTATAGCCTGCGTAGTTGTAGGGTAGTTGTACGAAAAAGTTGCATGTAATGCTATATAAGAGCAAAGAATACTATCATTGAATGTGCCTCAGACTGGTCCAATCTTATGTAGTAGTATCCAGTAGCATCCTGTCTTGCCATAGTAGCATCCAGTCTTGCTAATAGTAGCATGCAGTAGTATGCAATAACACGGTAGCCTCGAAGTAGAAGCATGTAGTAGCATCAGTTAGTACTGCATGCTACTTCGTACAACTTCATACTACTATTTTGAGATAAATTTTTCATCGGGATAGTCGCTTCAGTCTGATACGTAATAACTTACGTTACACCTCAGGCTCTTACGTTTCGTCGAATTTTACACCTGCAGCGGACGTCTTCAAACTGGCGTAAGCCAATTCCGCAGGATTGTCTTTCTTCTCAGTTTTTCATCCCTTTCATCAACGACAACGAATGGTGTTTTTTCTCATAAATCCAAAGTCTCTCCTGGACAAACTGAGTGACACTGAGCTTTGTGTAGGTGACAAAGGTTTACCTACAGAAGGGGAAAAAGAAGCACTAGCACAAAACATGTTTATAATGAAACAAAGATATTGTTTTGAATATCTACTATTTATTTTAAATGTTATGAATGAATGAATGAAATATTTTATTGCCCATCAACAGCACAAAGGAGGAAAAGATGGAATATGTGAAAAAAGAAAAGAAAAACGAAAAACAAAACGACTACAAAAACAAAACAGTATTAATCAAAAAAGAATACCCATCCAGAATACCCATATACTCCCTTCGAACCATCTGTCCTTCCTGTGACATCCCTCCACGAACTCATCAACTGTCCTAGTCTCTCCAGTTCCTAAGCACCCCTCCCTAACTCCTCCTCACAGTTTTATCAATCCTTCCCCCACCCAGAACATATTAATTAAATTAAAAAGTTTTGTTTTAACTTCTTAATTAAGAAATGAATCTGAGCCTCGCGTTTAGAAAGATGAAATTACCCTCACTTCATCAGGTTTAATCTGAATTTGATTGGGCACTAGCACTTATTGTGGCTGGGCAATGTACTGCTCAACTTGAGGTACCATGGGCTCTTCATGGGGGTCGTGCTCCTAGATTGGAGCATCATCTCCAAAAAGGGGATTTTTCTACGGCTGGTCTGACCAGCGAAATAAACCAACGAGGTCCGATAGTGGAGAGGGGAGGGGGTCTTTGGCATCTTGGGAGACAAGCTGTCATCTCAGTCTGTTTCTTTTGTTGTCAACGAGTTCTTCCTTTTCCATTGTTCGTTAAGGCAAAAAAGTGTCGTGTTCGCTCTTGTACCCCATCACTAAAATATATCCAGTCAGCATAACAAATGGGCGCCCTTATAGATTTTGTATAGATTCAGTTTGTTCCAAGAGCCAACGGCCATGTCAAATATATTATATTAAGAATAAACACAGTTAGATAAAAATCAGAACAAATGTGACACCAGATAGAGCCACATGTCCGTCTTTGCTTATCCGGTATCGGGTTATTTCGGAATACATTATCAAAATGAATGAATGAATCTTTTATCTACCCACTTCTATAAAATAGAAATAGTGGAGTACAGAAAGAAAAGAAAGAAACAAAACTTAAATTATAATATAAATATACACGATGCGATTCGAATAGCAGCTACATCCTTTTTCTTCAGCAGTGGCGTAGAACTTGCCAAGAGCTCTGCGGTTATATTTTCCGCTGTTGGCAACGATTTTACCATATCCAGACTGAATTATCAAGAACTGCTTGCTGTCGAAAGTTTGACATTTTTTCTGTAACAAAAACACCGAGCCAACGGATTTTTGACACACAGGGGATAGAAAAATTAAAACAGTTTAGGAGTGTATTGTTAGAAGAAGAGGAAAAAGGGAGAAATTCACATTTATCAACGTTTAGAGACAGACCGATTTGAGAGAAAGACAATGAAACTTTTTGAAACCATACGAGAAAGAGCGAGTTTCGATCTTGAAATAAGCAAAAAATCGTCAGCATGTGCAATGTAAGAAATACCAGAAGTAAAAAACATGAAACAAGTTGACAGGATATGGGAATTGCAAATTTTGAAAATACTCGGAGAGAGTACACCCCCCTGCCGGACGCCCCGACGTACTGTTACAGTAGGGGTGAGCCAGAGCACTTAGTTTTCAGATAAAAATTTGTGTACCAAAACTAAAGTACGGATATAACAGACACATTGACTCCCTTTGAATATAGAGCAAAGAGGGCTTGGCTAACAGAATCTAAAGCCGTAGAAAGGTCAAGCGCACAAATATAGTATATGCCCTTTTTAAGAAGCATCTTTGAGGATAGTAGCAAGAGCACGATGAGCGTGTTGCAGCTAATTCCTGGTTGGAAACCGAATTGATTTCCCCCGAAATTAATATTTGTAGTCAGATATGGCAAAAGAACGTACTCTACTGAGATTACAAGCAACAGTTATGGGACGGTATGAAGCAGTATCAAAAGGCGATTTTCCTCTTTTAAAACTGAAGTGACTGTGTCACAAAGGAAGCTGTCTGGTACCAAAGTTTTACATAGACACATTTGGAAAAGCAATTGCAGATGCTGGTAAAGAGATGTACAATCCGACTATAAGTGGTGCGAGGCAATAACATAAATATCAACGGACAATACTTCAGTTTTTATGGCACTTGCCTTCCGGCCAAGTGCCATATACCGATCACTTTTCCGTCGGTCGGTCTGTCTGTCTGTCGGTCGGTCCGGTGATCGCGAGTTAGGGTACTTCCAGATGTGCTAGGATGATGAAACTTGGCAGGCGTATCAGGGACTCGAACAAACTGACTCGGAAATAGTCATTTCCCTGATTGAACCATCGTGGGGGGAGTGGAGGGAGGGGGAATCCGGAATATTGAGGCATGCGTAACCTTCGAACGGGTGATCACATCTAAACGAAACTTGATATGTGGAAAGAACACATTCCTCACATGTCCCATTTTACGTCCGGACGGGATCCGAGAACTGTGGAGGGAGTTTGAGGGAGGGTACCGGAAATATTATGACACGCTTAGAGTGGAGGGATCGGGATGAAACTTTGTGGGAAGAACAAGCACATATCCTTGATACATCATTGACATAACCGGATCGGATCCGGGCACTGTGGGGGGGGGGTGGAGGCTGGATCCCGGAATTCCGGTTATCACGGGTTAAGATACCTCCAGATGTGCTAGGATGATGAAACTTGGCAGGCAGATCAGGGACTCGACCAAACTGACTTGGAAATAGTCACTTCCCAGATATCGTAGGGGGAGTGGAGGGAGGGGGAATCCGGAATATTGAGGCATGCGTAACTTTCGAACGGGTGATCGCATCTAAACGAAACTTGATATGTGGAGAGAACACATTCCTCACTTGTCCCATTTTACGTCCGGACTGGATCCGAGAACTGTGGGGGGAGTTTGAGGGAGGGTACCGAAAATATCGTGACACACTTAGAGTGGAGGGATCGGGATGAAACTTTGTGGGAAGAACAAGCACATATCCTTGATACATTGTGTACATAACCGGATTGGATCCGGGCACTGTGGGGGTGGGGACGGAATCTGGGTCCCGGATTTCCGGTTACCACGGATTAAGGTACTTCCAGATGTGCTAGGACGATGGAATTTGTCAGACTTATCAGGGACCCTATCACATTGACTTAAGAAAAGTCATTTCCCGGTCCGACCATCGAGGGAGGAGTGGAAATCCGGGATCTTGAGGCAAGCATGACGTTCGAACGGGGCATCTGACACAAACGAAACTTGACAGTTCGAAAGAGCTCGTGTCACGGATTGGATCCGATAATTCTGGGGGGGGGGAATATTGAAGGGGGTTTGGAAATCACTGTGGGGGTCTTGTAAGGGGTTTTCCCGAAATCCACTGATCGTGAGTTAAGGTACTTACAGATGCACTTGGACGATGAAATTCGGCTGGTGTATTTGAGACTCGATCAGATTGACTTTGAAGCAGTCATTACCCCGATCCGACTATCTTTTGGGGAGTGAAGGGAATTGGAATCCGGACTACATTTCATGCATAACTTGTGAACGGTTGGTCGGACCAGAAGGAAACTTGACAGTTGACAAAAGGATGTGTTTCCGATCTCATGAATAAGTTCATATCCCTCAAGGGCCCATGCTCATTTGTACCTCCATAGATGAATGTTAGCCCCCTATAAGCGCGTATCTTAACTGCAAAGTGAAAAAAAAATACTTTTGAACAAAATATCCATTTGCCTGAATCCCAACGTCCCGCGATTATTTTTGCCCCAGGGCTTTTGCTTACAAATGATTTTCCAGCCTATTTAAAGCACCAATGCTACCGCAAATTCGAAAAAACATTTTTAAGAATCCAAACATTTTTAGGATCCCGAGGGCCATGATCATCTGTTCCCCAGTATTTTGCTTCCAGATTCAGTTCGAACCGCTTAAAGTGCACGTCTTAGCCGCAAAATGCAGAAAAATAATACTTTTGAGCGAATGATATACTTTCGTGAGCCAAGGGCCCATGATCAATTGTGTACCAGTGCATTTGCTTGCAAAACGGATTCCTAGCCCCCTTAAATTGCGCATTGTAATCGCAAATTGCATGGCATATTTTTACTAAATCATACGTTTTCATGAATCCGAAAGGTCCATAATCGTCTGTTTCTCAAAACAGCAAGAATCTTAGCTGTTAATATTACCTACTGCGTATGCTTGCAAGTGTCATATGAGCTTACAGCTCTTGTTTCAGATAGCTAGACATCGCACTCAGATTAACCGGTACGATGCGTGACTGGACTAGCCGTGTGGGCAGAACTTTATTAAAGGTCGGGCTTCACTACCCAGATTTTTCTTCCGGATTCGGGGTTCCCGTTTTCTTCGATATCGGTTTGGGTAGTGAAGACAGGTCTGAAAGCACCCCGGACGCGTCCGGAAATCTGGTAGAAAAATCTACCAGATTCTCGGATTCTGGGTGAAAAGAAGCGGGAATTTGAAAGTAGATTTGGAAAAACTGAGTTTTTTGGATTGGATTGAATTGTGTTGGGATGGTAAAATCTAAGAAAATGACAGAAGTTCTGAAAAATGCCCAAAAGTGGACTGTTGAAGAGACATTTGATTTGATTTCTGGGCTCAGTTTGCTCTGGTTTTCCGGACCGTGTTCACATAATCCGGACCCCAGATTCTGGGGTGTCTGGGTAGTGAAGCCCGACCTTAAGAAGTTTCTGGTAATGTGCATGCACCTGGAAGTGAATGACAGAAAAAATATTCTTATAGTGAGAATGACATTAATGGAGTTATAGCATTAGCGGATACATCGTTCTTATTGAGCTTGCTCGAATTCACCACACTATTCCAGTGTCACGGATTTATTGAGAAGTATCACAAGCCGCGACTTTATTCGTTGACAGTGGATAATGTAAAAAAATAAATACTAATTATTAAATGGTTAACTTTAAATAATAGTTAAATTATGCATAAAAATAAGGAAAGTGAATTGTGTTAGAAAAGTAATCCAGATAATAGTTATTATGAATAATAGAATGTTTAAGTGAAGGAGACTGTTAGTTCACTCTTTTGGAAGAGATATTGTTAATTGAGTATAAAGTATCTGAGGAGTGTTATGATAAATGTGATTAGTGTTGGGCGATATTTGGATTTTTCTCTATATCGATATATCGATATCGATATTTCGGTACCATGTTTCGCTATAGTATACGTCTCGTTTCGCGAAAATTTAAGAGTAAAATTGTCGTAAGAAAGCATCTTGCATGAACTCAAACTTCGAACAAATGGAAACTGGCTTGTGAAGATGTGAAGAACATATTGCTCCAATTTCGGATATTAGCTTAACTTGTGTTGGATTATTTACAATAATCATTAATGAGTAAATATCGTCTTCGATATCGATATTTACGTTTCGGTATCGATATTTGGTCCGACATATCGATATCGCCCAACACTAATTGTGATTGAATCAGTGTTGCCAAGTGTGACACTTTTTGTCACTGGCCCTGGGTGACACTTTCTCTGAAAGTGACACCTTTTTTACCGTAAGGCACTTTTTCATTTACTTTACCAAAGTGACGGATTACCGCCCCAAAACACTGCCAAAGCATGTACTTTGATTTTGTACACAAAGATAGTTCTAAGCCTTAAATAAAGCCCATTTCCGATCGAAGTTTGTTAGAAAACTGTGATGTAACAGTTAAGAAACGTTTTGAAAAATGTTGTTACGAATTCAGTTATTACCAATTATTCGCATTTTGTGCGTTGTGCAGCGGAATGCACAAAATAAATGCGAGGTGTGAAAAATTACCTTTTTGTCAGCAATTGTGACACTTTTATGAGTCGGGCTCTTGGCAACTCTGGATTGAATAGAGCCAATAAAAGGTATTCTTGCTTTACGCATTACTTGTAAGGTTAATAGGCTTTACGTATGCGTTTTTTGGATTCTCTAACGGGACGGCGTCTAGTACGCCAGCTAGGCTAGAGACCTCGTAGTGACGTCTAGTGGCGTCATCGGCCTTGGTGACCCTGGGTCGTCACATCCAGTCTTTTTTAGAAGAGGGGAAATCCAGACCATTGTAGCGTACGGAACGAAGACGCTTTTTATAATTACGCTTGGTGTTTAGTGGAGTGTTCCTTGGAACAATCCACTATTGCGAGCGCTGTAGCAGCTTTCGGCTTTCGGTTTCCGGTTTTCACCGTATTTTGTGGGGCTCATAACTCGTGAACCAGTACAAGTATCAAGTTCAAACTTGGTACACTTGTAGGTATTGGAGTCTAGTTGTGCCTTTTGGGGGTCCTACCCCCCACCCCAACCCGGTTCAGGGGCAAATGGGTCCAGATTGCCCAGCGGATAAAGTTCATAACTTGACCAGAACTGGATATAGGACGATGAAATTCCTTGGACGTGTAGATCCTAGGTCTGGGAAATTGCTTTTAAAGTTGTATCTCCCCCACCCACCCCGTTCATGGGCAACTGGGCCCAGATTGCCCAGGAGTAAAGTTCGTTACCCTTGCCAGGAATCAACAGGTATCAAGTTGAAACTTGGTAGGATTGTGAGCATTGGGGTCTCTTTTTAGTTTTTGCGGGTCCAAAACCCCAGCCCCACCTGGTTTAGGGGCAATTGGGCCAAGATTGCCCGTTTTTCATGTTTTAATTAGACAATAACTGGGGATAAGGCGATGAAATTCCTTTGTGCTTTTGGATCGTAGGGACCGGGGAGAGTTGAACCACCCCCATCCTCCCCGTTCATGGGCAAGTGGGCCCAAAATTGCCTATGAAAAAGGTTTTTGATCCATGACTGGAATCAAACTCTAAGCTGGTATATTTGAGGGAAAATGGTGTAAATACGCATTTTGATGGGTCCCGACCCCCCCCCCTCCCGTTCATGGGTAGCTGGGCCCAGATTTCCCATGAGTTAAGTTCGTCTGTGACAAGTCTCGAGTCCAACTCTTGTATATTTGGGGAGATATGTCTATGGATGAGGATTTGTGTAAATCAACAAATAAGACGACGCGACGTACTTTAATCTTTAATGAACAGTTGGAAACTGGACTGTTTTGTCATATGATTCATGATATGCCGTTTTTAATGAATTGTGACAAAGGGGGCATTAGACTGCTATAAATTGGTTTTGAACATTCGTGCAAGATCTTTAACATTTCTTTGGATTTATACTGGCGATTTGTTTACATTTAAAGCTTTTAAAAGGGGGTGATTACAACTTTATTTCAATACTTGTTTGGTTATTGGGGAAGAGAAATGTCTTCGTTCTAAAGCTGTTTGTATATAAATGTGATAAAGATTTTACTTTTACACTCCACGTCTGAGCGCTTGCGCACTTGTTTGTTTTGGATCAAAACCCAACCCGGGCGGCCGCAATCGATCCACATACGTAACCATAGTCTAGCTTTATTTTTCACTTTTTTAAACTTCATTAAAATCAACTTAATAATAATTATACAGGCTACAAAAACATATGAACACCGAAAACTCACAATATTCATTGGTACACAAAGGTGTAACGTGGACATTTCAAAGAAGTATTATGTTTTGGACAGGTTATAATGCGCCTTTTCTTTATTTCAATCAATCAATTTTATTTTGACCCCAATAGCACTGTGCTAACGGGATATTTATTATTTATATGGCACTTGCACCCTCTGGCTCAAATGCCATATACCGATCGCAATTCCGTCTGTCGGTCGGTCCGTTTTTTTGTCACCCTTATTTTAGTTAGGGTACTTCCAGATGTGCTAGGACGATGAAACTGGGCAGGCGTATCAGGACCCGACATACTAACCTAGAAATAATCAGTTTCCCGATCCGACCATCTGCGGGGGAGTGGAGGGTGGGGGAATCTGTAAAATTGAAGACAGTCTGTCACACTTTTTCGAGTTAGGGTACTTCCAGATGTGCTAGGACGATGAAACTTGGCAGGCATATCAGGGACCCGACCAAACTAACTTGGAAATAATCAGTTTCCGGATCCGACCATCTAAGGGGAGTGGAGGGCGGGGGAATCCGGAAAATTCAGTACTTGACTTGACTTGCCTTGCTTTATTTTACTACTAAATACAAAATAAACTATAAAAACACCCAACCGCCTGGGGAAGGCTCAAAAAGCCTGATGATGGAGGACTGCAATCCTCTGATTCTCAACCTATATCAGGTGTCATAAAAAAAAAGGACAAGAACACTCTCTCAATTAACCTTTAATACCAAAATCTAAAAAGAAAAAAAAAAATCCAAGAAAAAAGAAAGAAAATTAACTCCCCTCTCCCAATAAATGTTTTTTACGTTTTACTTTAAATGACCCAATGTGTTCAGCCTCCCGAATGACAACTGGGATATCATTCCAAATAGACCTAATTCCCCGTAGTGTGTTCCCCCGTTCCCCCGTAGTTTAAACAGTAGTGTGTAACTTTCGAACGGGTGATCGAATTGGAATGAAACTTAATAACTGAACAGATGATATATCTTTGATGTCCCATTTGAAGTCTGGACCGGATTCGACAGCTACAGGTGAGTTGGGGGGGACCGGAAATCTCGAGAAACGGTTGGAATGGAGGGATCGGAGTGAACAAGCATGTGCTCTAGATGTCTGATGTACGTGGGACTTGTCCTTGCTCTTTCCGTCAAGTCCCGTCCCAATCCCTCCACTCTAAGCGTTTCCCAAGATTTCCGGTTCCCCCTTCAACTCCCCCCGAAGTCACTGGATCCGGTCCGGATTTACGTGGGTCATCTGAGACACGAGGTCTTTCCAAATATCAAGTTTCGTTAAGATCCGAACACCCGTTCAAGAGTTATAAATATCACAAAATTCCGGATTCACCCTCCCTCCACTCCCCCCACGATGCTCAGATGGGGGAAGTGACTATTTCCAGCGTAATCTTATCGGGTTCCTGTATGCCTGCCAAGTTTCGTCGTCGTAGCTTATGTGCAAGTGCCCGAACTAGCAAAACCCGGACCGACGGACGGACAGAAATTGCGATCGCTATGGCACTTGGCCGAAGGGCAAGTGCCATAAGAACGGGACAAAACCAAAGTGTTGCTATCGATAGACATTAAGCTTGATAATCTGAAGCGTAGCTTAGTCTTAGATTGCCGACGATTTAGGCGGTAATGAGGCCGTCGTCCTTTGATTTCCTTTCGGAAGAATTGTGCCGTTCTCGCCGCTTTTCTTTCGCTAATAGGAGCTTAGTTTAGCCATTTGGGATCAGACGAGAACTCTTAAGTAAACTGGGCCAAATTAGAAAATGTTATTTAGGCTGGTGGTGGTTTCTACGCGGAGACTTAAGCGGATCTACGGTTCTTGTACCGCCGTTGTCTTTCTAAGCCCTTTTCCAATTTCTTAGCGTATATTTCTAGAAGTAAAGCGGATTATTGTTTCTTTTCCTCGTGTAGGATGGTAGTTCGGCAAGAGGTCGAGATTTTCTTTGACATTAACGATCGGGCAGGTTTGCAGTAGATTTCTGGTATTTGCAGTTGTGTACTGTGTAGTTTTTATCCACTCTTCTTCCCAAACTAAACGATTCATTCATTCCCGAAACTTCGTAAAGTCTTTCTTCTTCTTCTTCAATATGATGGTGTTGAGTTCGACTGTTGGATCGTACGTTTTCGTCGGCATAGCACCCTAGCGCCTCGTGCTGCCTACTAACACATAGCTCCTAAACAGAGGGCGTTAACAAACTTTCTAGACAATCTAGAGGGCAGCAGTTGGGAAATCTTACTTTTTCGGGGCGGATAGCAATCTGGAGTGAGCGGTTCTCTTCTGAGCACCACCACAAATATTCAGGATATATATTGAATTTCTTAGAACAAATGAAGGACTTTGCCCAGGTTATCGTTATATTGCAACCCTCCCGTTCTTTTTTCTGTGAACCCTCATTGTACGTACACGGCGCAGTTATCACGGCTTAAAGTCAGAGCAAGCAGATTTATATGCGAACAGCCTATGTGATGTTAGAATTGATGAAAAATCTATATTCAGTACAAAACACTGACCTATGAGTGTACGAAAAACCTAGTTTTCCGGAGATTTGGTCGTTATAGGCTATTGAGCCTTTGCGCTATATAGCCTATCTTAAGAGAGAAACTAGGGCCATAACCAGATTTCCCTTCAAAAATCGACCCTAAACTCATCGTCAAACCAATATATTTAGTATAAAATTTCCACCGTTTCTCGTTGAAAAAAACTTAGATTTCCTGCTTACAGAAATTGCAGAAATCCTTCGATTTTTGTAAAGTTTTAATAACTCAAACGATTGGCAAGGAGCATCTCTTTCTAGTACAAAAAACAAAAAACGTGGTTTCCAGAAAGATTTTCCGAGAAAAACGTCAATTAATTTGAGAGATTTGCTGGATTTGTTCATTATAGGCTATTCAGCCTTTATGTTATATAGCCTATATTACCTATATGCATCCCAAGAGAGAAACTAATGCACGTCGAAAATTAACCCTAAACTTGCCGTCATACTAATATACTTCGTTTAAAATTTTCACTGTCACTCATTGATGAAAACGTGGATGCTCTGCTTTAAAAAAAAAACCCCAGAAATTCTTAAAACCTAAATTTTTTTAAGTTTTAATAGCTCAAACGATTGGTAAGGAGCTTATCTTTCTAATTTAATAATAAAAATATGTAGTTTGCTGGAGTTTTTCCGAGAAAAATTACAATTTAGTTAAAACGGTTAAACGAATTTTCGCTTTTTCTTGGTTTCTAAGACATTTCTAAGAAAAATAATTAAGTTTAAAAAAAACAAAAAATGCACCATTCGATAGCCCATAAAAGGAGGATTCAGAATATGTATAGTTCGTTGATTTGCCTTGTGCAATCCTGCCTTGTTCTCATAGAGCTGGTCTATTTATGCCTAATCTGCCTTCATAGGCTAAAAAGTCGTTGACCTACATCGGTACGGAGTGACGCGGTAGGATTTTCGTCCTCAGCACAAAAAGTTGGCCTACAAAAGTTCTTCAAACCTTCTGCAGCTCTCGAGCTACACCCTTTGAACGTAAGAGGTGCCTGGATCCCGGACTAAAAGGTATCAGTGTGTTCGTAAAAACCTGACCACAGATACTGGTGTCTCCCACCTTCTCCGCCCACATGAATCAAATTCTTTAAGGAAGAAGAAGACCAAAATAACAGGGTCCTGACTTTCTCGGTTTTCGGCGCGGCTGTTGCTGTTACGAAGTAAAATAATGAAATGAATTAAACTAGTCGCACTATCTTTCCGAGTCCTTCCCACGTTGCTTATGCTCCATGGAGGCGAAAATCGTTTATTCTGACCAAGTTTTGCGCGCCAACTTCACACCTGTCTTTGGATTGGTTAATCCTTGGACATTACTCATAACAGATAGGAAACGTAGATCTTCGAAGTAAAAAGCTAATGGAACTGCATTTTTGCCAAGCCATAAAACACTGAATGGCCATAAGTGTTCGGAAATAAGTATTTCCAGTAGTCGAAAGCTTCATCTTCCAGATTTTTCTTCCGGTTCCCAGACATTCATTTTCATTGAGATGGATCTAAAAGGTTAAGCCAGGCCAATAACATCTGGGAATCCGGGGCGTTGGACACGCAAGACTCCGGATCCGGAAGGGTGTCATAGAGGCAACACATTTGAAAGACACCATATAAACGAATGAATGGGGTAGGATGAAAAGGAAGAGAAATTTACAGTTGTGATATAAGGCGTATTCTCACCGTTCCCCGAGGACTCCGCTTGAGGAGTCCCCGCGTTTTGTTTGTCCCGAGGATTCACTCACGGACGGGGAATGCTCCGATTATCTTCACTATCATAAAAAAGGACTCCCTTTCAGATTCGGAGGGTAATCAGTTTTTGCTGGTGTTGGTGCACTGTAAAATTAATTAAAAACAATCAGAATGAACAAAACCAAAAATAAAGTGGATCCGGGCTAATTTCGTCAAGTGAATATTTTTTTTTCGAACGATATCCTTTTTGGAAGCATTCCCCGTGTTCTCGCTGTTTCTGTACGCGGAGTCCGCGTGGAGTGACTCCCTCTTTTCTCGCCGTTCCCTTCGATTCCCCGAGGAATCCTCGGGGAACGTCGAGAATACGCCTATAGAGACGAAAATGCTCGCAGCGGACACCTAGGACGTTCTCGCGTGGACGGCGTCGTTCAATGGGACAAGCCATCATCGAGATATGCGTTTTGTTGTTGATGTCATTGACCTCAAAGTAATTTTCTCGTCAACATCTTGATGGGTAACGTTAGGATTGAGCTCGCAAAACGTTAGTTCAGCGATGCTCTGGTAGCACTGTTGAACAAAACTACATCTTCCTGTCGGGCTCAGTATTTTTCGTGAAGATCGCAGCAACCATTGACATTTTCGTGGGGATAGCGTGTTTACGTCGAGCTCAACAACCATCTACAAAAAACGGCACCCTAGGCAATGTTGAACTGTGAGCGTGCTTATGATCTCAGACTCGCCCTGGACTTGAGAGCAGCTATAGCTACCAATAACCCAAGAAAGCATATGTTGGTATGTAGTATGACTAGAAAGCAGAGAGTCCCCGTCCTTTTCTGCACTTTTTTCATTGTACGAAAATATGATCGAGAATAGTTTTCTAGGTTTTGCCTAATGGCGTCCAGCCTAAGCAGACACGCTGGGAAGACCGTGAAAGTCCGGTTGGAATCACTCGAAAAGCTTCCTATCGTCTATAAAGCATTTTTGTGGCTTCGATTTTTCCCGTTTGTTCCGCTAGGTAGTGCTGCTGCATCTCTTTTAGCCCCATAGGTGTCTCTGGGGTCCCTGTAGAGAAAGTTTTCCTGCTGGGAGTGTTCTATCTCGTCATGAGACTAAACTGGAATATGAATGAACAAATTATTTCCAAAAAGCCCGTGGGGCGACGACACGAAAACAAAATACCACTCAAAAACACAATATTTACACCAAAAGGAGGGAACCCTTACTCCAAAAACGCTCCTGATGCTCAATAGTCTGCTTGAGGAACCTACCAAGCCGACAAAGGTCACCAAAATTTTTCTTCTCCTTACTCTTTACCTTAACCAAATCCTGTTCCTCCATCCTATCATGTCCAAAAATCTCTTTACGCAAATCATTTAAATCAACGCATCTACCCACCAAATGCAAAATATCCTCCCGTAGTGAACCACACATAGGGACCACACATTCACTGTCTTGATGGGGTCAGTCACTACCGGTTTTGCAGGAAAAGAAATTTCTCCGCATACCTGATTGCTATGAATGAATGAAAGAAGGGTTTCGTAGCCAATTAGCCGGACAAATACCTGTCCGTAATGCATATCTCTGATGCCTGCGGAGTTTGGACTGCGATTCAGTTTTCCATCCAGTGAGAAGCATCGCGTAACAAAACCAAAGGCTACGATGGGATCCCATAGGAGAATATACTCTTGATGACTATCTCTTCTTCACGATGCAAATCGCCCTGTACCTAGCGGAAGAGCCGGAAGCGGTATCACAGCTGCTCCCAAACATTGCCGTGATTGGTTAACACAGGATTGAGTTGTTGAATTTGAGTCGTTAGTGCTACGTTTTCTCGTTCTTCCCGAAGATTACTGGCGTGTTTTGAACTAAGTCATAAAGTATTTGTTCGACCTTCATCCAGACAATCTGGCCTTGTGGACTTTCTCCCCTTAATCAGATCCATTAGGTTCTGTTTTTACGACTAGGTTCTGTCGGTTTACGCTCAAAATGTCAATGCTACTTGAAGACTCATAGAACATTCTGACTCAACATACTCTTCATTTCGAAATACATCACCTTATAAGTTTTATAAGAGGATTTGCTTCTTCCAGAAATTACCGGTTTACATAAGATTCCGGTCGCACCATTTGCCAGGTACGGTAGCGAAGCAGATAGGTGGATCAGTCATGGATCATCTGGATAATTGACTCGTTAAATTAATTTCCCATGTCTTCTTATCCCGTATCAAAGTTCAAAACATCCGGTAAAGATTATTTGTTTCCGATGCATTTGAGGTTAACAAAAAATCGTTTCCGTGTTTGTCACGAAGACGGACTTGCAAGTAAGTAATCGGTTGTTAGAGAAAGGTCGTCATCAGGGCTGAGTGTTAAGAAACTTGTGCTAATTTATGTATGGGTATCTTTGATTTATTCCCGATATGTTTGAAGGTAAGAAAATTCCTATCCATATCCACCACGGTCATCTAGAATTAACAGTCTGTGCAAAAATTACAAATAATAATGCAACACATTGACCTGGTGTAGTAACTTTTAATAAGTCTATCCATAAAATGATTCTAAAAGCTACGGATAGTTTTATAGTACTATTTAGGTATGTATAAGATGATATTGCAAGTTTTCATCCGACACGATCCGTCACTTTCATCCGACAACTGGCTGCAAAGTGACATAAAAATTGTCATTTTACGTATGCGAGCATTCTAAGTAGAGTGGAGGGAGGGGAATCAGGGAACTTGAGGCTTGCATAATTTTGGCACGGGTGACAATTATTGTCACCTTATTGTCACTTGTCTATTGTCACATTGTCACTTATTGACAATTGACGAGAAATGTTCCGTTTCAGCTCAGGACTGGATCCGACAGCTGTTGGGGGCAGATGCGTTACTAGCCAAAATGTTTGGGGGGGGGGGGGCAAGGAATTTACCGACTGGCTGGTAATTTTTACCGACTGTTTTTGCCGAAAAAACGACTGTTTTCATGAAAAAAACCGGCAGTTTCGAAAAAATCGACTGATTTTCAGGAAAAAAAGACTGTTTTGACGAAAAATCGACTGTTTTTATGAAAGAAATCAACTGTTTTGGCGAAAAATCGCAGCGCTTCGCGCCGACTCGGATATTTTTACCGACTGGCCGACAGCATTGGGGGGGGCGTTCCCCCCTCCCCCTGGTCGTGACGCCCCTGGTGGAGGGGAGGGCACTGGAAATCTCGTGACACGCTTAAAATGGAGTACTTGGTGGGAAGAATAAGCCTAAGCCCTAGATATATCATTGATAAAACCGGACCGGATCCGGACGCTGTAGGGAGTCGGAGATCCCGGAAATATTGGGACATGCATAACAAGTGATGAAGCATAAGTCCTAGATACACCATTAGTAAAAGGGACCAAATCTGGGCACTGTAGGGGAGTTAGAGAAATCCTGGAAATATTGTGGCATGCATAACAAGTGATCTGATTCTGACGGTCCTGTTCGGTTTACAGGTCGAGATCAAATCCTGTCACTTGTGGGGGGAGCCGGAGGGGTGGACCGGTAATTTTGATCATAACTTGTTTGTCATATTAGGAACCTGAGAGTATTGAACCGACTATTCAGGGGGGAGTCGAAGGAAAGGGAATCCGGAATCTTATCTTATCTGACCTGAATGGAACTTGATAACTCAAAACAGCGCATTATCCCACATATCAGGTCCGGACTGGTCACGGTGCTTTTTTACGTTTTTGTGCCACCCGAAGAGGACAGATTTTTTTTAGGGTCACATGCCCTGATGTTCATTTACAGGTCGAGACCGGACTCGGTTACTATGGGGACAGTTAGAGTATGGGGTTCTTGTAAATCATTTGCTACTCTTATGGTGGAGTGTTCGGGACGAAATTTGACGGACAGGACTATCCTATGCTTCGGGGAGTCAGAGAGGGTCTTGGAAGATCCTTGCAAGTGTCATATAAGCTTCCAGCCTTTGCTATATATGTTACCGGTCTAACCGTCTGGAACTCTTAAGGTCAAACCCCTGCAGCTATCTCTATGCACTGTTGATATACCCAAGCAGTAGATTTACAATAAGAGCAACCCCTCAAATCTGATATAGTAGTAGTAGTAGTAGTAGAACAGTTTTATTGAAAATAAACATTTTGTTTTCAATAGCACAACAAAAGCGGGGCTTGCGAGGCTGTGCTAACTTTTCAGAAATCTGAACTATGTGTTAAACGAGGTTTAACTTGCTTTTGTCCAATTGCATGAAAACAAGTCTAGACGTGTTCTATTCCAATATTCTAACATACTGAGCGTGTTTACCCTACTTACCGTAGTTACTGAGTATGACGTCACGGATCCTGGCTTCTTGGTGTCGAGGCTGGAATACATTTTCAGCAAATTATCGTGTCACCGGCTAATCGTACCAATCACGTCAAAGAGATTCGTAGTTGCCACGCTTACTACGCTCTCGAGCGTGGTAAGCAAATAGTTACTGTTAGTTACTATTTCGAGAAGGATGGAACGGTCAGCGTAATAACTTTTCACGAGGCTGGCACGAAAATAGTAACTAATAGTTACTATTGTTAGAAGGGTGGAACACGCTCACTGCTGGAATTCTCATTGGTTCCTCAAAGATATACAAACCCGTTCCGACTGTTGCCAGCCTCGCTCGGACCCCATCGTTTTGATGAGAAACATGGAAAAACTTGTATAACAAAATTTCTGACCAATGAGCGATTGGGAACTAATAAACGGGAGCCCAGTCAGCCTCAAAAAGAGCCAAATATGTAAAATGCAAGAATAGTATAGTTCCGTCAGAGTGGAGAAAAATAACATAGGATGTTTAAAATCTCCGAAATGAGAATGGGTGTAAAGATTAGGGACATAGTGACGCAGTATTATAGGTAAGACCGGTCTTTAGAAGGTGTGGCGTGACGTCATTCTGCGTTTTCACAGCTTAGTTATCTGTTTCCACTTCCTGTAGAAACGTCCTTTTCGAAACCGAATTTCCTTCTCGAGCTCCGCGTTCTCTTTAGAGTCATACTTTGGAAATCTAGAAAGCGCATGTTAAACTTAGATGGAAATCAGCTAATTTACTTCCAGGTAATTCACTGGTCCTAGTCACTAGGAGGTTCTACCACAAGATGTTAAAAACTCACCAGAACATACAAAGGAAGAAGAAGGTGCGGAGGCATACGCTGGCGAACCTAACTCGGTAAGTCCCTTGATGTTTTTGTGAGTCACGGCAAGAGATCACGGCACCGTAGCTAATGTCTCCGTGTCGGTGGGGAATGGAGATTACGATTCCTAAGCGATGTTTTGTATACGTAGAATTCAAATCGGTTTATAAGTTTGTTTCGTAAGTTAAATGACTACAGTTAGGTGAAGCGGAGTTCCAACTTCAGCCTTCGTCGTGTTAGGGGGAGTGTTATTCGTTTTATTTCAAGGACGGCGAGAGAAGACCTGTACTTTGCGCTAATGTTCATAGATTGGCTTGGACGTTCTCATAGGCCGTATCATATCGTTATGTCAGAAGGGTTTGTAACCTGTTTGTAGGCTAAGGCCTGGCCAAATAAGCAAGAGCATCAAACCCAGTACCAGTTCGTGGTTTCGCTAGAACCACGTTGCAGAACTGTTAACCTTACGTTAAATTACCTCAAATCGCACTTCCAGTGAGATAAGGTGGGGTGATCCTCCTGTGGAGATAATTAGACATTCGTAGATAATTAGATTAAATATTACATTATATTCTATATTATATTCGTAGATAATTCGACAATTCGAACCGCGGACCCTCTGCTTACAAGGCAGTCGCTCTACCATCTGAGCTACCGAGGGGCTTGTGAACTGAGTTCGCAAACCACTATAATAGTCTGGTAGAAGCCGGCCATAGGAACAGTGATCCCGCCCGAAGGCAGATTCATCTAACCAGTTCACATCCCGATGTCACGGAAATTTATAATAATACATAGATGGCAATTAACACAAGGGACTTGTACCGTGGCCAATAAACCGGAAACAGTTTTCGAATATAATTTATAAGTCTAGGACTCCATTGTCGGAGCCATGTAGACATACCAGGACCCACAAGACGGGGTCTCATGGTGAAAACCAGATAAAACCAAATATAGAATTTTAATGGGGAAGACGCCCTTGAGATGGAAACATTTTATAAGTAGTGAACTGATAGACAAAAATGCTCCTCAGCCGGGATTTGAACCCAGGACCCTCTTTTATTCAAACAATGTTTACAACGGGTACGTCAGCTACGATTCTTCATCAGCGATATTTCGGCCCTTTTTGGCAAGGGTCCTCGTCAGGCTGTCAATCCTCTGGTTCAACTTCGGGGAAGGAAACAAACCTGTAATCATTAACCTGTAATCATTACAGGTTTGTTTCCTTCCCCGAAGTTGAACCAGAGGATTGACAGCCTGGCGAGGACCCTTGCCAAAAAGGGCCGAAATATCGCTGATGAAGAATCGTAGCTGACGTACCCGTTGTAAACATTGTTTGAATAAATGTTTCAAAGTCAGCTTGGGCTCAAAGAATATTTATCTACGAAGTACAGGACCCTCTGCTTACAAGGCAGTCGCTCTACCATCTGTCGCTGTTTGAGCAACGGCATTAATTGACTGTGTAGGAAAATGGTTCGGAAACTTTTCATATGGCAAGGCTAACACAGCAGCATCAAACTGAAGCTCCAGTTAGTTGTTTTGCTAGGGCCACGTTAAAGAACTCTTGGGCTTGGTGTAGACCATTCGCTTGACGGGCGGGTACTTGTAACGGCATGATTTGACTATGTAGGAAAATGGTTCGAAACCTTTCCATATGCGCCAACACAACAACATCAAATGGAGCATCACTTCGTTGTTTCGCCGATTCCATGGTGCAGAACTCTTGGGATTTCGGTAGGATATCCGATGATCCGATTTTGAGCGTCAAAAGACACGGAGGCTTGCCTCACGATTCGGTTATTCATGGGTAGGTCCTTAGAGGTGGATGTCGCTGTTTGTGCAGCTTTTAGTAGCCTATACTTTTTGCGCGTGTCTCTTTCAAATTAGCTCAGCCGTCCTTTCGAACTGGAGATGAATCTACCTTTAGTCTAAAAGAATTCGGATCCAGTGATCCACAAGCAATTCTATCGACATTGATTGGAGCTCGCGTTGTCATTGGAAATTCAAAACTAAGCGTAATCGCATTCTAAAAAAGGGGGGCTGGCAATCGAGTCGAGGGATTTCATCAGTCACGCTTGTTAGCTGTTTGTTTTTTCGCTTAGGTTGAACGGGATCTGCAGGGGATGGTCGTGGTAGCTTTTGAAAAATGTAAAAAGGAGAGTTAGTTTTCCGCCGTGCAACCGAGGTTTATGGAGCTTAAAGAAAGAATGGCTGCAAGGTAAAATGTGGAGAGTAAAGGGTCGAGGGAGTTCGTCACGCTTGCTAGCTGTTCTCTTTTGAGCTTGGAGTGAAAATGGGATCAGTTCGGAACGGTCGAATGAACTTCGAAATAAGAAAAAGGACATCTGTTTTTCCCCGCTCAACCGGGACTTATGTCAGTTGAAAGGTATTGCTGCTAGGCCGATTGCAGCGCTGGTACACAGTGAAATGTTCATGTCTGTTACCACTAGTTTTTGCTGCTGAAGTTATAGTTAGATTATCTCTTTACTACCTTTTGGGATTGTGAACTTGACCTTTACCTTTACCTAAGGAATCTCCTCACCAAATTTGAACAAAATATCTCCACTCCTTGGAGAGTTATCCTGCTAACAGACAGACAGACGGACGAAAAAACTCTACGTCTCTACATTTTGCTATCCCAAATTACCGATTTGCCAAAGCTAGTTCTCTGCGCGGTCGATGTCTCTCTCCGGCATCGTGGGAAGTTACGGGTGTGTGACGCATCAAAGAATTACTACGTTTGTCTCTTTTAATGGTATGCTCTTTTCCTGGTAGTTTACCATTTGTGGAAGTAACGTGAGTCAGGTGCAGCCAAGCATTGTACAAAGTTGGCAGAGTAGTTCTACCATCGCGTATACTGTCGTAAACATTCTATACCAGATTTGGTAAACCTACTTGTTCAACAAGAAGTTGCATCATATTCTCAGTCTGCTCTGTGAGCTATTGGATGATTATTCTCTGTAGAGATTCAATCGTAAAATGAGTAGAAAGGTCGTAATGACGAGTTCGTTCCGAACAACAAGTTATGTGTATTCCTACAGCGGGTATACAAATCGGTGAGGCGTATTTGCTTAGACTTATTTGCTTAATTACTGTAGGGTATTGTCTGTTGTTCTCCTAAAGACATTGTGAGGTGTGAAATTTTCAACTTTGAGACTGAATTATCGATTTTTGGTGACTACTCTGCACCTGTCAGATACTGGAAACGTCTTTCCGAACCTTTCTTGATCGTTTAATCACGGTACTGGACCACCGTTTAATCAGGTCTGGTCAGGGATGAGACACTTTACTACAAAGTAAGTCTCGCATCATATTGGTTGGTTTTTGCACATTCGAGTCAAAGCCTAACTTCTTAATTTGTTCCGTACTGACATTTTGACTCAGATCCGTTTTCGCTGTCTAGCGTTCAATCTCTTCTAGTCATGGCTCAAAATTTGCCCATGCTGGCTTAAGGTTTTGATTTGTGGTGATATGTACGTTACTGCGATGACTCAAGATGACCTTGATATATTTTTCATGAACCTCCGTTGTTGGTCCTTTGCAGCGACTATGGACACCCTGATAAAACTAAGCGGGACTAGAGCCAGCTAGAGGTGCATGCTGTGAGGTTTGGGTTCGCCGTTGCGCATAACACATTAAAAACAAGACCGAAGGTGTCAATGGGATCCCAAAAATGTAATGTTTTGATTCAGACAATTTGGTCTTGTAGATATCCGGTCTTCCCAGACTCCTGGAACAGTTTTACTATTAAGACTTAGAAACAGAAGAAGAATTAAAATGCTGATTCTGTTTTTCGATAAAGTATAAGCCATTGAATGTCAAAATGTTCCCAAATGGCGCAATCCCGACCGATCTGGCAACAGTGGCGCAACTACCTCGGCAACTACTAATGGTACTTTCTGCAAAGAAGACAAAGGAAGGGGACTTGCTCACTATTAGAGTAAGAATAAATAAGGGAAGAATCGAGAAGACTTGAATCATGCGATGTTTTTTTTTTGCGAATCTGTTTACCGGGGGTGGAGCCTACCCGGTGCCCTTCCCGACCACAGGGTAATTATTGGTGCTGGTTATTCTGATCGCCATTCTTCGCTCCAAGAAAGTGCGCCGAATTCAAAGTAAACAGAAAGAGATCGACATTTTGCCCTTCTCCCTCCAACAAATCACAGCTACCACTAGTTCAGAAGTCAGAAAAGGACCGACAGTATTTTGGACTGAACAATATAGTTCAAGTTTAAGGAAGGAAGGGACATACTTCCAAATGTTTGTACTCTAGGCTTAGAAAGTCAGTTAGAACATCCCTCTGTACAGGGGAAAATAAAGATTTATTTTTTTATGGTGGCATAAGTACGATATAGCGATCGCAATTCTTTCCGTCCGTCGGTCGGTCCGGTTTTTGCTAGTTCGGGCACTTCCACAGAAGCTAGTACGATGAAATTTGGCATGCATAACAGGGACCCAAGAAGATTAACTTAAAAACAGTCGTTTCCCAGATCCGACCATCGTGGGGGGAGTGGAGGGAGGGGGGAATCCGGAATTTTGAGGTACTTATAACTTTTGAACGGGTCATCGGATCTTAATGAAACTTGATATTTGGAAAGACCTCATGTCTCAGACGACTTACTTCAACCCGATGAAAAATTTGTAGCCTGCGTAGTAGTATGGTAGTAGTACGAAAAAGTTGCTTGGAATACTATATAATAGCAAAGAATACTATCATTTAATGTTCCTCAGACCGGTCCAATCTTATGTAGAAGTATGTAGTAGCATCCTGCCTTGCAATAGTAGCATCCAGTCTTGCTAATAGTAGCATATAGTAGTATGCAGTAACACGGTAGTCTTGAAGTAGAAGCATGTAGTAGCATCGTTAGTACTGCATGCTACTTTTTCGTACTACTTTAGTACTATTTTGAGATAAATTTTTCATCGGGAAATTCGAACCAGATCCGGTGACTTCGGGGGAATTGGAGGGCGGGGTCGGAAATCTTGGGAAACGCTTAGAGTGGAGGTATCGATATGAAACTTGGTGGGAAGAACAAGCACAAGTCCTAGATACATCATTGACACAACGGAACGGATTCGGGCACTGTGGGGGGAGTTGGGGGGGGGGGGGGGGGGGAATTGTGGTCATCCACCGAGTTCGGTACTTCCAGATGTACTAGGGTGATGAAACTCGGCAGGAATATGAGGGATCCGAATAGATCGACTTGAAATAGTCGTTTGCACGATCCGAACATCGTCCGGGTAGTGGAGGGATGGGGAATCCGGATCTAGTGGCATTTATAACTTTCGAACGGGCGATCGGATTTCAATGAAACTTGGCAAGTAGAAAGAGCTATTGTCTTAGATGCTCCATGTCAGGTCCGGACCGGATCCGATACTAGGGGGGGGGGAGATGGAAGGGGGCACCGGAATTTTTGTGAAACGCTTAGCGTCGAGGGAACGGGTTGGAGTTTGCTGGGAAGAACAAGCATAAGCATTGGACACATTCGTGGCCGAACCAGATAATATTGGTTCTCTTTCGCGGAGTTGGGGGGGGGGGAGGTCACGGAATTCCGGTGGTCGCGAGTTAGGATACTTCCAGATGTACTAAGGAGGATAGAACTTGGCAGGCATACTAGTGACCCGACCAAGTAGACTTAAGGACCCGACACAATACCCTAGGAAGACTTCCTTTCCTGGATCCGCTTTTTGGGAGTTGAGGGAGGGGAATCCGGAAATTACTGACTTCCATAGGTTGCGAACAAATGGTTGGATTCAAGTGAAACTTTATGGGTGATATGAACTGATGACCTAGACATGCCCGAACTCCATGCGGTCATGGTTGGGGGGGGGAGTCCGGCAACTTTGTGACATGCACACAGCGCAGATTCTTATTGATGAGAAAAAAGACTGTTAATGGGATAGATAATGAAAAATTTAGCCAACTACCCGAGATAATAGATACAATTTTTTACCAAGAATAATAAGGTGTTATCTCAAATGTAGACGTTTTCAAGGATATCTTACAATTATCAGTTCAATAATCAATTATTAAATTTAAATTAGGAAATACTTGAAGCCAACTCTTTTTCTCAACTATCCGAGAAAATGGTATGAACTAAATTTTGTGTAAGAGTACAACTTAAAAACAAAACATACAAACTTTTTGAGTACATTTCGCCAGCTATGCCCGAACTTCGATTTGAATGATTTAAAAATATGATAACGAAAAAAAAAACGATGATGAAAAAACAGACTGTTGATAGCGTAGATAAAGACAAATTTAGCCAGATGTAAAGTGCAATTATCCGAGACAATGATATATATTTTAACAAAGAATAATAAGTTGTTATCACAAATGTAGAAGTTTTGAAAGATATCTTACAATCAGCAATTAATAATTTAAAATTAGGAAATATTTTATAGCCACCTGTTTTTCGCAACTACACGAGAACATGATATGAACTAAATTTGTGTAGGGAGTACAACTTAAAAACAAAACATAATAACTCATTGAGTACATTTAGGCAGCTAAATACCTTAAACTGTCCAAGCTTAATACCTTTTCTAGAAGTGATTCTTTACAGTCCTGATGAAATTAATAATGTTCACACTGATCCTATTGAATCTGAACTAAATGCATGTGCATTAGATCTATGCCTTAACATTCACGTTGCTTAATTGCTCCCTGAGTCATCAAATGCCGCATTCCCTTGGGCTTCATCGTCTTTGTGAAGGGTCGTGATGACATAAGCTTCTTATTGCAAATCTGACCTGAGACTGGAAGTCGTTTCCATTTGTAAAATTCTCAGAAATCAGTATTGTTTGAACTTCCCGCCTTTTCTGACTGCTTCATCACTTTTGCTCTGGAGGTAACACTTAATACTGCAAGAGGCAACATGCGAAGCTCCACCCAGGCTACATCCCCGGTAAATAAGATCGCAAAAAAAAACAATCCAGCATGCTGACATCGAGGTTAGGCGATTTCTCAATTCTTCCCTTATTTAGTATTGGTTAGAGAGAGGAATAACAAAGAACTGCATGCGTTCTGAGTTTCAAACGGGAATAATACGGCAGACAAAGAGCGAATTACTAGCGCAAGACCCTCACCGCACGTCAGCGGCAAGTGGGCCATGGTCTCATGGCCCTCATTATAAATCACGGTTAGAGCCATCACCCTCATTTGGCCTCCATTTTGGAACCATGGTTCCAACCATATTTGTGTCACTAATGACGAGGTTTGACACTAAATAACCCTCAACGCAACCTCAATAGCCTGTAAAGCAGATTTGTCCAAGGCACTCGAGATCCAAATCTCCCTAAAACTAATCGAATTCCCAACGAAAACAGTCACAGCAGGAACAAGACCAAAGGTTTCGATGGGATCCCAAGAATTTAACATTTGATACAGACAGTTGGGTCTTGTCTTCGCCAGACTCCTTGAACATTTTTGCTATTAAAATTTAGAAACTCCACCCACGATGGTTGAATCGGGGAAACGACTGTTTCGAAGTTAATCTTTTCGGGTCCCTGATATGCCTGCCAAGTTTCATCGTCCTAGCTTATTGTGGAAGTGCCCGAACTAGCAAAACCCGGACCGACGGACGGACAGAAATTGCGATCGCTAAATGGTACTTATGGCACAATAAAAAGTAAATCTTTGTTCTCACTTCTCCAGAGACGGACATTCTAACTGACTTTCTAAGCCTAGAGCACAAACATTGTCCTCATGTCCCTTCCTTCTTTAGACTTGAACTGGAGTGCTCAGTCCAAAATACTGTCGGTCATTTTCTGACTTCTGAACTAGTGGTAGCTGTGATTTGTTGAGGGAGAAGGGCAAAATGTCGACCTCTTTCTGTTTAATTTGAATTCGGCGCACTTTCTTCTCGCGAAGAACGGCGATCAGAAGAATTAGCATCAATAATTACTTTGTGGTCGCGACAGGCACCGGGTAGGCTCCACCCCCGGTAAACAGAGTCGCAAAAAGAAAAACGGCGCATGATTCAAGTCGACTCGAGTCTTCCCTTATTTATTCTTGCTCGAACAGTGAGCACGTCCCCTTCCTTTGTCTTCTTTGTAGTAAGTACCATTAGTAGTTGCGCCAGTGTTGCCAGATGGGTCGAGATTGCGCCATTTGGGCACATTTTGAAATTCAGTGGCTTATTCTTATCGAGAAATGCGCGGGCGGACTTTTAGGTGCAAGCCTAGAATTCAGTTGACGCTTTTGGGTGCATTTCCATTTTCCCTTTTGCAAAACTGTCAAAAACCGAACTTCACATTTCTTCCCTTGTTTCTGTTTATCTCAAAAGCACGATTCTGTCATTTAGCGCAATGTGTTTTGCTTGGAGCTCTTCAGTCAAATTATAGAAGAAATCAATATTCCTTCAGCCCAAGCTGACTGCGAATCATATTTGATTGTGGAAAACGGATACGTCAGCTGAATTCAGCTGCCGTTTTCCACAATCAAATATAGAAGAAATCATGCTTGTAACAACAACCCACAGTTGAAGAATCGCTGGATTTTCTACTAGATTCCCGTATACGTTGGGCTGAAAATAGACCTGCCTTTACAATCGAAAATATCCTGAAAGAAAACGGAATCCAGAATCGGGCAAAAAATGTCGTTAGCCGAGGCTGACCTTATAGAACACAGGAACTACACTGTAATAAGTTTCTCCGAGTAAGGATTAAAGTTAAGTGCAGTATTTGCTACTGGGATTAATCTTATCTCTACTGGGATAAGATTAATACGAGTTAGAGATAATCTCATCTCAGTAGAGACTAGATCAATCCCAGTAGCAAATACTGCAAGTTTTTTTTTTGACAATGTATCGTGGTTCAAAAGTGATATTGGGCGCATTTCACTTGGCCGACGGCTCAAAAGGGGTTTGCGCAAAAGTGCGCCATTGGGCGCACTTTTGTGATGAGGCTGCGCAATTCCACAGAAAGGATCTGGCAACACTGAGTTGGGTACGGATGTTTCACCTGTCTGGAATTTTGTCTTCGTTAGTCTGACAAGTGATTGCTCAATCAAACGCGCTCGTCTCGAAAATCTAGGGGAGGGGAACGCCGTCGTTCCGGATTAGCTCGGCTTAAAGTTAAACTGAAAAGCCAACTTATTTCTGTATCGTTCAACTGAACACACTGCATTATTTGGATTCTGCTAAGGGATTTTTTGATTTTCCAATACCGGCCCTAGTAGTGACGTTCAGAATATCTACAGCCGTTCCCACAACGCAAATTCTACTATGACGTGGAGAATTCGAATCTCAACGCAAACGCGGCTTTTCAGTGGCCAATGTGGTGATCTTGATGAAGACTGCTTAGTGCCTGAACACAATGTTTTTTAATTTTTCTTCAAGTATACAACACATGTACAATCACATTGACGTACCACAAATCCGACGGGGAAGTTCCACTATATTAATATGGATTATTCGTAAATAGCGGATCAACGAAATAACGCATTTTCATCGGGTCTTCAAGCCTATTTAAGTGAATAAGTAAAGGGTAACTAGATTGTCCTGTCTCAGCCCTTTTCGGATAAACTTTAAAAAGGTCAAACATTGGTGAGGCCATTTTACGCAATTACCTGTCAAAATTGTGTCAAGTCACTTTGTTTCTTACAGACTTTGTGAGTTTTATGAGTAGTTGCCCCCCCCCCCACACACACACAATGAAGCTTTTGAGTTTTACACGTCAACATGTAAAATCCTCAGCGTAAAGAATATTTGTAATGTCTGATTTCTTTTTTTTTTCGTGGTCAAAATAGTTCCTATTTGTACAGATATCTTTGATGCCTGAAAGCTTGTTTCGTGTTACATCCATAACAGTAGACCCCTAAACAAGACATAAGATTGAACTAGGGTTGGGGCTGGGGTTCGGATTCGAACTTTCAGTACCATAGGCAAATCTTCCAGTCTGGCGTCCTTTTCGTCTTATGTGATCTACCTACGTAGGAAAGTTGACTCGATACATCTTTGAAAAGGGTCGGCTGATTTTGTTTCATCGGCTTGGTGGTTCATTTATCTTTCTTCTTGACTAGAAGGCCTCGTACTTTCGGACTGCCTCCATCATGCCTATATGAGTCTGCAGTCGCTATCCCCAGCTTAGTTTGTAGGCTATCTGGCGTTTCTGAAGTAGGCCATTTGTTCTTGTTCTTTGTTTGTTGGACTAGTGTGGTTCTTCCTTTTTCTTTTCCATTTGTCGTACTTTCGTGTTTGAAATGAGTTACTAAAACTATTCACTCATTCATTCCGTTGAAGACTTGCGCAGAATACGATGTATCTGCTTAAAACCAACTGTACTCTTTATAAAAGTGTATATAGTGTAACTTTCTCCCTCCATTTTCACAAACAATGACAGCTCTTCACCCATCACTTGTTATGCATTGGCTTCAGTCAGATTATCAATTGCAGAGTCTCCAACCCTGTTGGTCATCGCTTGTCACTGTTTCCTCCGGATTCCAAGACGCCAGAATTCCTAAATTCCTTCCTTAAGCTTTGTGAAGCGTCTTTGGATAATTAACAATGGGATATATATGACTTTTGCACGTTAATTCCTTGCGAATATTTTGAATGTCGTCTCTACGATATCTGAATGTCTTCTAAAAAGAAATTCAAAATATTTGCAGGGATTTGCAATAAAAAGTCGTGACTATGAGAAGCAATAAAGACCTTTAATGCTTAAAATGTAAGTAAGTAATTTATTTATGACCCGCCATTTTGAAAAGGCGGAGTAAATGAAGAAAAAAAGAAAATAAACAGAACACATAAACACACAGAAAAGACACTTAATTTTTAATCTTCGGTCAGGAAGCAGTGGACGACGTCGTGCGCTGGTTGGGCCCTGTTGTCCATGATTTTTGAAAGCGACGAGGAAACATCCAAAAGGGTAACACTTGCATCTTGAATTTCTCCGTCAATGTATATGTGTTGCTGTGTCGGACACAAATGTGTGATGCCTAAAATCTTGTCTCTTCATTACGTTAACCCAACAGAGGGCGGGTTTGTATGAAGAAAAGCTGACATTTTTTTAGTTAACGAGTCCTGGTAGTTGTTTGTCAGATTTGGACCAGAGGGCGAGCCACAGAATCCTTGTTGGTCGCGGAAATATATATATACTGTATTGAAAAACCCAAAGGCCATATACAGGTTAAACAAATTACTCATAGGAAACTAAACAAAATAACAAACTAAGAAATAGCACTTCTCAACTCGAGTGCTTTTTGCACAAAATTACCAAAAGAAACAATCACTGTTGGTAACGTAGAACGTAAGATACCAAGAAGCTGCCCACCATTCCGAGAAAACCATGAACCCCTTAAGTGCGAAAGCTCCTGGCACCTGAAAAGAAAATGATCCAGACCATCCCCATCAGGATGGCAAAGAGGACAAAAACGTACTCCATCCGGCCATCCGGACACCTACAATTCCACGAATTACCACCACATAGCGGTAAACAGTTTGCTCGCACCTGAATCCAACACTTCAAAAACTTACTTGCTCGCCACACAAACGATCGCGGAGGCACTTTTTTCGAATCACAGCTTCTTTTTGTGATGGCAGAAAAACGCCTTAGTGTTACTACATAAGTAGTAGAAAGACAGGGAACTCCCAGTCGCGATCAGAATCGTCGTCAAACTACACCTGTCACGTGTTATTGTTTTCAAATCCTCTTGGTTTATTCACTCTCACTTTCATCACTGAAAGTTGGACAAAGACCAAACGCTAGATAGCGGACAGCTCGATCTTCCTCGACGCGGTCAGCAGTGTGTCCGGCTTTTTCTGCTGTTTAAGCTTTGTCCAAATAGGTGTAATAAGCTGAATAGCGGTATACGCGATGTTTACGTGTTAATACACACGCCTGTTCAATAGGAACCCGAGAGGTTCTTATGAATGCAGCGTTCGGTGTTGCCACGCTGATACATTTTTTCGAGTTTCTAAAGATCAGAAAAAGTGTCTTTAGTACTACTTGAAGTACACCAGTACAATTTGACGCCCAATGTATTGTAAAAAGCTATTAAATTTACGGATGGATAGCATTGGTCCTCGAACTAGAAGTAAGCAGTCGTAACAGAACAAACGTGTTCTTTTGAAGAAAAGTTGTTTCTTCAGCTTCCAACAAAGTAGAAGTTTAGTGCTTCCCGTGGCAGCCCTGATGATACTGCTCCCCTCCTAAGCCCGCTGGTGGAACCAACCAAGCGATCTGATTGGCTCTGCATAAGGGAGAATAGAGCCGAGCTCCATTTTCCTTATTCGCCTTATTACAGCGCGCCCCGAGGAAAAGAGGAATCTGTAACAAGCCTTATACGCCGTAAATCACCTTACAGCACCTATTTGGACAATGCTTTAGGTTTTGAGTGCGACAGTGACACCCCTCGATTGATGTCTTAGTTTGAATGTCTCCCGCTGTCGCTCGCGCCTCTTGTTGTACATACCAGCTCCAGGTTTTTGTGTCGCTCTTTTTCCTCAGAGAATTTTCCCAGGCGCAGGTACACTCTTTCCCATTAAACACCGAGAGATTCGTTATTAGTACTCACAATCCCTGACTACTGGAAACTGGATAGAAACTGTCCGGTCTCTACCTAAGGATATCGATGTTTCTGATAAAGAATGAGTGTTGCCATCGTTACGATTCTTAAGAAATTGGGGATTCAGTAATTGCTGGCCCCCTTAGGGTCCCAGTTCGAAAGTGGCTGGACTGGATAAATGTGTGGTGTTTGATGGCATGGTTATGGTATGGAAAAGATATGGTAAACAGCTTGATTTCATAGCTCCGTCTGCGCGACCGCAGTTGCCACATCGTCTACTCAGTGAAATGTTATGTGTGACTCATTATTGTTTTGGATTTATTCGTGTCCACAGAATATCCATGATTGGCCAGTGAAATTTGCTAAGTATTTAGCTTCCGAGAATCATACTCCTCTGTCTGATGAATCACGCGAGTTGTTCCTCAGGAATTATGTTGACCGTTATGAGGTTTTTTCGTCAGGTGACGGACAAGTATCGAAGTGTTGAACCGGAGGAAAGTGATACCATGAACGGTCTAGTGCGAAAAATCAGCGGTAACAAAGTGCGCCAAATGGGTGATAAAGACCAAAGACTCTCCATGCTACTTGAGCAAGAAAAGACGTCCAGGAGCGTAAGCCTGCCACTCAATGCCACCTATATTGATTCATCGAGCCAAACGTCTGAAGAGAGCGCTGGTGGTCCACGGGCGAAGAGCTTGAGCGGACCAGCCATGACAAGCAATCTGTCAGCCGGGAGGGCGGGTTTTCCCCGAACAAAAAGGGATAGTGTTTCGCATGCCGGTAGAAGGCAGAGCAAAGTGAGAAGGTAAATGTCGCTTGGCTAATAATTACTTTGAAGTACCGAGGGCACAACAGTTATTCTTCTTTTAAAGCACAACTCTTACTAGAAATGATCTTTTCACGATGATATATTGTTTTTTGGAAATACCATTACTTGCTACGTGAAATTCGATTTTCTTGTTAGCGCTTGTTGACTATCTAGCCTTCCCGCTCTTCGACGCGGCGGCTGGACGCAAAATATATGAAAACTGAACGTGCCGTGGTTAAAAAGTGGGAAAACCAAGCCAAAGAAAAGCAGATCCAACAGAAAACAGACCTGATGTGGTACACGTCATCCAAAATAAAAATCAACACTTTGTAGCTTCTAATGTTCTAGTATGTGAAAGAGTTGTCGGCGGAAGCTTTTGGCGAAGTTTGAGCTGCGTGACTGGCAAAACTCGGTTCTGCTGGAAAATCGCTAAAAGTGTCGTAAGTAGAAAACGAAACAATGGCGAAAGGCGGAGATCATAGAAGCTTATAGGAGCTTAGAGTGGTCCTATTATGTTTACCAAAGACCTAAGACGCGTTCGAAAGCTTTCTTGGTATCCGTACCTTTTCCTTCCCTGGGAGGGCCATAAGCTACGAGGAAACTTCTTTTACATTTTCGTCCCTTATTGATTACGGGTCTCTAACCCCCTTGCTCATCGCCTGTCACTCTTTTTGTCTAATTCCGCCATGCTGGGATTCATGAATACCTTCCATTAGAAAATAGATTACTTGTGCACAATCAGCATTGCAAATTCGTAGGTTTTTGAATACCAATTTGTAACCGTTTACTCCATGCGAATATCTTGAATGTCTTCTTTCGTTTTCTGGCGTGCTCAAAATATGTTGTTATGCAGAACGGGGACATTTGATGCTCTGAGTATTTCTTTTTGTGAAGATTGTTTTTGGGTTTGCGTGTTTGTACGAAGCAAAGGCTGAGCATGATCGAAAAGACCAGGTTTGAATACTGTGAACGTAACGAATCGCTTTAGCGAGTTTCGTGTCTTCCCAAAGATAATTTTGTAAACCACATTGGCCTGACATATCACAAAAAAATCAACAAACCCCATTTTCGTTGGTTTATTCGTTGATTTTTTGTGACTTGTGTTCCCAGCAGAACATAATCTTCCGTTTCTCGAAGGCTGCCGTAGGTTTCGTATGAATGTTACGTATGAACAAATCGTGAGTATGTTCCACCCTTCTAATAATCTACTAGTTACTATTTTCGTTCCAACCTCTTGAAAAGTTACTACGTTGATCGTTCCAGCCTTCTCGAATAGTAACTATTTGCTTACCACGCTCGAGAGCAGTATTTCCATCCAATTCAGGGAGTCCCAAATTCAGGTAGAAATATCCCTTTTTCTTCAAAGAACAGTCCCTTGATAAATCCCTCTCCTGTGTCCTGAAATACCCGAAAATTATGCCCGTCTGTGTGTATGTCGGGGGGGGGGGGGGCGACGACGTAAAAACATGTGGCTGGATAATGCCCGCTAATGCTCAAGAATTCTACCGGTTATAAACAATAGTCTTAAAATTGTAGGAATTTCAAGAAATACAAACACCGAAATCCAGCAGGCATTCATTTCAGCCTTCGCCGGTAAAATCCAAGCTCCAGTAGTCGCTTTTAAGGACTGCATATATTTTAGTATATTTTTGTTATATATAGAGTCGAGCGGCCAGCGAGCCGTCGTCACGCGTTTACATTTAAAGTGCGTGTCTAGGAAAAATCCTTTAGTGCTTGCTGTCCAAAATGCAGTTTTTAATGAGATTTTTTATTTCCTATGTATTTGCATTCGGAGGGGGTTGGGGTTGGCCGGGGTGGGGTATGGTACCCAGGGTTTGGTATCGGGAGGGGGGTCGCCGGATTGATTACGTCCGGGGGGGGGCGAGCTCGCCTGGGGGTTTTCGCCTTGACCCATTCTGTCTCGAAACGGTGCTTACCTAAGCGGCTTATGCTTGCCGTGTTCTCCTCTTTTTCTTTCCTTGAAGCTCATTGGTGGGAAACACCGGTACTCGAAGACTTAGACAGCCTAATTCGTTCCATTTTATTTTATTTACTACTAAAAATCTGATAATGAACATCAGCATAATAAAATAAAAAAAACAAATAGTTTCGTCTGTAAATGTTGGACGCAGAGCTTAGTTTCTAAATAGTAAATTATCTTTGAATACAGATACGTTAACAGGACCTACTGCGGTTCATCCTTAAAGGATACATCGTACTTGTGATAATAATTCATTCTACTTAACCTACTCTACCCCTATCCAAGATTCTGTACTTCATAAGTGTATACTACCTCCTAGTAGCAATACACTGATCATCACGCTTGCCTTGTTTGTCATCTTTACTTGACATATCTGGCGCCCGATCTTTGACTCCGAGGAGCTTATTTGTCTGAAGATCGGTTGTGCAAATTTTGTCAAGATCACCATCCCAGGCATGTGACATGGAAAGAGGCAAAAAATAGGCGAAGCCGTGTGTAATTTTCTGTAAGCATAGCTTAGTTGTAATGTGGTCAACTATCTCAAAACATCTGCGGAGACACACTATCTAGTGCGATATGTCTCCTTTTAGAGTTTGATAGCACTTTGTTCTTCCTCCAGTACGAATGTCGTTGCTTAGGTTACACCAGTGGAAAGAAGAACTTTGAACTTAGCTCCACCAAGTTCCCGGTTGACTTCATTAAGCTCCGATTCCCAATCGTGAATATCGATCGTTCTAGTTCATTGGAACGTGAAAGACGGGTTGCCGTATCTCTAGGACAGCTTGTGGACAAAGACCCTTGCGAAAGAATTGCAGAATCATCGCTATGGCACGTAATCAGTCGAGAGGCTATTGTTGTCTGGTCTTCCAGAAAACGGATGCGTCCTCGCTGCATTGATTGAATTCTCTAGAGGGAACAAACCATTTCTTCCAGGAAAAAGTTTCATTTGCAGTTTTTAGAAGGAAGTCTCATCGGAAAAAAGGAAGGGCCGAGGAGATGAAACCGTAGTTCCTCCATTAAAGCAATTGTTCGAATTAAAAAAATGACTCAAAATGGAAAGGTCAGTTATGACTTGAAGTTCATTTGTTGATTGCAGTCAGCTTGGGTTGGATGTGCAAAATGCTGCCATAAGCTTAAAAGGGATGTAATAGGAAAATCTAGGTACCCATGACTTATTCGCTTAAAGTTTAAGTGAAAAAGGCAGAGATGGGACAGTCTTGTACCCCACTTATTCATTTAAAGAGGCTTGAAGACCCGATGGAAATGCGTTACTTCGTTGCTCCGCTATTGACGAATAATCAATTTTCAAATAGCGGAATTTCCCTGTCAGATTTGTGGTACTACTTGTGTCACATGCTCGACGAAAAAGATTTATGAAATTTCTTTGTTCAGGCACTAAGCAGTGTTCACCAAGCTTATCACCGCCCACTGAAAAGCCGCGTTTGTGTTCAGATTCAAATATTCCGCGTCATAGTAGAATTTGCGCTGTGGAGACAGCCGTAGATATTCTGAACCTCACTACGAGAGCAGATAGTGGAAAATCAAAAAATCTCTTAGCAGAATCCAAATAACTCAGTGTATTCAACTAAATGATACAAAAATAAGTTTGCTTTTCAGTTAAACTTTAAAGAGGCTTGAAGACCCGATGAAAATGGATTATTCAGCTGTTCCCCAATAACCGATTTTCAAATAGTGGTATTTCCCTGTGATTTATGGTACCTCTATCTGCTTGTGTCTGTGTTGTATGCTTGACGAAAACAGTATATGAAAAATAATTGTTCACGCAGTGAGCCACCTTCCTCGAGTTGATCACTGACCACTGAAAATCTGCGTTTGTATTGAGATTCAGATTTTCCGCGTCGTAGTGGGATTTTACGTTGCGAGGACAGCCTTAGATATTCTGGACGTCATACTAGAGCAAATAGTGATAAAAAAAATCCCTTAATACAATCAAAATAATGCAGTGTAGTCAGTTTGCTTATTCTGCCTTTTATAATATACTTGGCTCCCATGTGGAATTATCAGCTTCTAAAATCCCTTTCTTTCTCCATTGTTTCGTTTCGTAACTACAAATTTTTAGCGCTTTTTCGGCCTTGTCGAGTTTTCCCGTCACCCAACGAAAAGTTTGCCGGAATCTTCATTGTCCGCCAACAACTCTTTCACACATAAAGATCTGATAATCTTCCGTTTACTACTTCTTTTATTCGCTTAGTTTTCCCACTTCTTAACCAAGGTACGTTCAGTTTTCAAATCTCCTGCGCCCAGCCGCCGCGTCGGAGAGCAGGAAGGCTGGATATATTCGACAAGCGCTAACAAGAGAATCACTAGTTTCAGGTGGAAAGTAATGGTCTTTTCGAAAACGTTTTTTCTGATCCATTTTATAGGGAAAAGATCATTTCTAGTAAGAGTTGTCCTTTAATAAGAGCTATGCACGTCAGGTTATACTGTGAGGAGGACGTCAGCACGGGCGTGATTCAGGAAAAAAAAATCTCTTATGCAGGGCTAATCAAATCGGCGCCTGCTTGGGCTAGTCAAGAAACGATGAAGCTTAAAATCCGTATGGATCTTATTATTCCAATTTGCAACAACGCAAAGTTTTCCATTGTTCAATGCAAAACTTGAACAATGTTTTGTTCAAGCTTAACCGAAAAGGGCTGAGATAGGACAACTTAGTTACCCATCCCTTCTTCTCTTAAATAGGCTTGAAGACCCGACGAAAATGTGTTACTTCGTTGCTCCGGTGTTCACGAATAATTGATTTTCGAATAGTGGACTTTCCCTCTCGGATTTGTAGTACCTCTATGAGCTTGTACCTGTGTTGTATGATTTACGAAAAAGATTTACGAAAAATTCGTGTTCAGGCACTCGGCAGTCTTCACCAAGCTCACCACTGGCCGCTGAAAAGCTGCGTTTGTGTTGAGATTCAGATTTTCGGCGTCATAGTAGAATTTACGTTGTGGGGATGGGCCGTAGATATTCTGAACGTCACTACCACTACTAGAGCAGATAGTGGAAAATAAAAAACTCCCTTAGCAGAATCCGAATAATTGACTGTGTTTCAGTTTAATGACACAAAAATAAGTTGGCTTTTCAGTTAAACTTTAAGACTTTGCCTACAGCAAGCTGTAGAGTGAGTAACCTCTGAGTTTTGCTACATACCACGCTGCGCTTTGCGGTATGGGGTTTCTTAAATTGTCTCCGACCGAACTTTTTGTACTGGAAAATCTGATTCGAATAAATAAGAAAAACAACACTCGGTTTGCTTGAGATAACACTCGAGTTTCATACTGATAGACTATGTAGAATGTAATAGAACTAAAGACTACCCAGACTTTGAAAGGAAATGTTGGTATCTCTTCAGACATTGCGAACCGCTAAGCGGATTAGTCAGCTGAGATTTTGTTTTGTGACATGTCATGTCGGTCCGTCTTCGCAAGGTTCCTGTTCAGCTCGCAGCTAAGCATATGAAGTTGAAATAAAAAAATCTACAGTTTTAGCGAGTTGATTCTTAGGAACTAGCAGAACTCCACCTCAGCATATTGTTTAACACCCGAATGACATCTAGTCAGAATCATCGAAAGTTTACGAACAGATAACATTCATCCTAACAGTCTGGGTTGTTAAGCTGTGCTTCGTACTGACGACAGTGTTGCCAGACGGGCTTGTTTCCCGCGGAAGTCATTACTTCGTATTTTGCCTTTTGAAACCTATTTCATTGGAAAAACACATTCACCAGGGAGGAAGATTTTCAAATATAATGAAGCCCCCCCACCCCCACCCGAATGGCTCCCCTAAAATCAGCTGTCATATTTTGATTGATTGACAAAATCAGCTTGATTAGCAAATATTCTGGTAAAATTAAGCCGGGCTTGTTTGGGCTTGTTTTCAAAATCCCAGGGCGTTGCGTTTTTCTGTAAACACAATCTGGCAACACTGATCAGTTGTGGTACGGTAACTGGGAAAAGATCTTGCGTGCCAAGTGAGCTCTTGCATTTGAGCCTCTTGAGATCTTGATGTCCAGTACTCAAGAGCGCACGTTATGTTGTCGAATAGTGTACAAATGAACAAATATTTGGCATAGTTTAAATTGATTACTATAGATTTTTTGCTTATACTTTAAAATCAGGGTAATTGTTTCACGTCTTATATGAGGCCATTCATCTTCCTCGAGATTAGGAGAAGTTATCTATAGGTTGTCCTCTTTCAGTTTTTAAAACCCAACGGTGTTAGTGTTCGGTTGGTTGTGGTCAGAGCAAAATAAAAGTAAGGATTAGCATCAAGCTCTATGCTTTCCTTGCTTCTCAATCGGGCCATACTAATAGGGCCGCCCACTACGCTTGCGACATTTAAAGTGAGACAAACTTGCGGGTTTAGAAATTTCTAGTAAAGCTAAGATGCGGTCTGCACACATCGAGGAAACTGGGGAGGTTGAATATTTTTTTGCTTTGCTCAGGATATGAAGTTATTGGAGCCAGCGCTGGTGCACGACCGATTGAGTTTCAGTGGGGACGTCCACTATCACTAGTGTCGCTGCTATTCGACTGTGTGTCACTTTTTTCAAGTCTTGGCGCTACTCTCTAGTGTTATTTTGCTCTCGTTGTGGTAGTGAACCTAGACGTCCACAGAATTCAAGGTTTCTTGTTGGAAGGAAAGGCAGTCTGTGATTCGCATAAAGTCAGTAAAAATTTTTTTTTATATAAATTAATGTTTTCATCTCTAAAACTTGGGGTTTCCACCCACATTCATTCAGTCGTTCATTTATTCGTACTACACAAACTACATAACATAAATATAATGCAAGAAACAAGACCCTCTGAAGCTTTCTAGTTGGGGACACACAGTATAGCCTAAAGGTAAAGTTTGAATGGAAAGTAGTTGGACCGAGTTGGATTTCAGCCCTAGTTTGTCGTCATTTAAAGGTGCTGGTCGATTGATGTAACCGAAATGTGGGGCAATCCGTTACGATTTCACAGGAATGATTTTTATCAGCACAAGTGCACCTTTTCATTCTGCTAAATCCTGGCACAGGTCAGCATTAGTCTAATCGTAAGTAACAAAAACCGAGTTAGTTCTTTAGTGCTGTGATTCCGTCATCTCGTCGAACTCAATGAGTTTCATAAAGTTCACTAGATTTAGTAGATAGGCTACGCACTCTTCTTGGAATTGTGATGTAGTTTTGGGCAGAAATAATTTAAATGCCGAAAAAAACAGTTGAAAGTATAGAAGATACAAACAATGCCAAGTAGTTGACCCTTGCACCAGCTAGATGGGCCTTCCCCCATGGGCTCCTAACCACAAAGTTACGCGAGTTTACGGCGTTACCGATACCTTTGTGGCTGTGGCCCAACACCGTGCCGAGTTTGTACACGTCTCATAGACCCGTGCCATCCGTATTATAATGCGTTTGTAGAGTCATTTAGTTTAGCCGGGTCTTTTTCTTTTTCTTTCCTTTGTTGTTTTTGAGATCCCAAAACGTAAGTGGAGGGATACCTATGACATCGCAAAAGCTTCCCGTCTTTCCGTCTGTTAGCACGATAACTCTCGAAGGGGTTGAGATATTTTGTTAAGACTTGGCACGAGGGATCTTTGGGTCAAAGTACAATTCAGTTTAGAAGATGGGCTCTGTAGCTCTATATTTAAGGGTGGGGGAGGAGTTTCAGATTAAGGGACGAAAAAAATAATTTAAAAAGCTAATGAGATAGTCTATTTAGGGGTAAGGAGACATGCTATGTATGAACGTATGAACATTATTTTCTTGCCGGACAAGTAGTTCACCTGGAATCCGGCTAAAACCGGAAAATTTGTGAAAAATAGAAGTTTAGTCTTGAGTTGATTAGAGGTTCAGTCAGGGGTAAGGAGACATGCTGAACACGTATATGAAAATTATTTTTTCGCCACCAGACAAGTAGTTCGCCCGGAATCCGGCCAAAACCGGAAAATGTGTTTAAAGGAAAAGTTTTATTTGAACTTGATTAGATGTTCGATTCAGGGGTAAGAAGACATGCTGAATCCGTATATGATAGTTGCTCTCTACCCGGACAGATAGTTCGCCCGGAATCCGGCTGAAACCGGAAAATTTGTTATATATAAAAGCTTTTTCTGAAGTTGATTAGAGGTTCGATGTAGTGGTAAGGAGGCATGCTGAATCCGTAAATATAAATAATTTTCTCGCCGAACCAATAGCTCGCCCGGAATCCGGCCAAAACCTGAAAATTCGCGAAAAGTTAAAAGTTTTACCGTATCTGAAGTTGATTAGATGTTCATTATAGAGGTAAGGAGATATGCTGCATTCGTTTTTGAGCTTTTTTTTTAACGGACGTACAGGAGTAAAGACAAACAATGAATCCATATCTGAACTTGGTTTTCTCAAATGATAGCCATTGGCCTTAACCTGTTACTAAATTTTAATAGTAGAAATTTTCAAGGAGTCTGGCGAACACCGGATATCTAGAAGATCCAATTGTCTGGATCAACTATGAAATTTTAGTTCGCCCGGAATCCGGCCAAAACCTGAAAATTCGTTAAAAGTTTATCTGAACTTAATTAGAGGTTCAGTATATGGGTAAGGAGATATGCTTCATTCGTTTTTTCCGACAGTCCGACAGAAAACCGGAAATTTGGCAGAAGTAAGGCAGCTGGAAGTTTTGATCAGTTTCGTCGAAGTAGAGATGACGTATAGCGGTAAACACAATCACCGAATCCATATCTGAACTTGGTTTTCTCAGATGATAGCCATTGGCCTTAATCTTTTTCTAATTTTTAATAGTGAAAAATTTCAAGGAGTCTGGCGAAGACCGTATATCTAGAAGATCCAATTGCCTGGATCAGATATGAAATTCTTGGGATCCCATCGAACCTTTGGTCTTCTTTTTATTGCTGTCAGTAGGATGGAAAAATAAACTTTCCGTTTATTTGGAGTCAAGTAGCGGTTTATCTTAATAAATCTGAAAAGAAGTCCTTTGACACGAACAGTTTCGCGAATGGGGTTTTGTTCAGCTACATTGAGTCAATACGGAACAACTTCAGCTAGAATTGCCCCTGAATAAAGCTGTTGGTTAGATTCAGCAAACAAATTGGGAAAAATGATAAAGACACAAGAAGAGATTTAATTTTGTCCGATTTTCCCTGTTCATAAAATTAGTAATGGGTGTAATCGCAACGGAAAATTTTGAAGACGGTTAAAAAAAATCAAAAATCAAAATAAAACAGAAAAAAATTCTGGCCATGCTAGTTATAAACCCATTCAAGCTTAATTTCAAATTTCCAGCTTACCAGCAATGAATTTAATAAAAGCTGATATTTAAAGATCACAGGTATTTCGTTGCTACAGTATCCAATGATGATTCATTTCAATGATGACTCAATGATGATTCAGTGATGAAACAAGCTCAAATCTTAATGTTAAATGCATAGATAAATAAATTATGCTCGTAGAAGAGAATTGAGATTCCCGGCGTCGTCGAACTACGCCCGGGTGGTGAGCAAAGGGTCTAGCTGCTTGCTAGCAGCAACCTGAAGGAAGTAAATTTATGTATGTTTTTAGTGTTTTTTGCACTTAGTGGAATAAGTGGCTGATATCCGGTATACAGCCAGTAGTCGGTTATAAGCCGCATTAGCGTGTTTTGACACCCGATACTAGCGACATGAATGTTAGTTCTTCTGGTTTAGGTTCAGGTTCTTTAAATCAACCATACACAAATGCAGATCAATCGGTAGTGAAACTAGCTCGTTAGCTCGGACCCATTCTGTACTGAAAATGGATGAACCGTCCCTTTGCAATACGAACAAAGAAAAGAAAGACGCTTTCCTTGCCCTAGCTCGTATATGGCATACCAAATTAACAGCCCGGCCAACCGACAAACAAAACTCATCATCCAGTTAAAACAAAAAAAAATAACAACTAGGCCTCGGCCTGAGCTGAAGTGGCTCAGTTGGTGATGCTTTCCAATCCAGAAACTTTCCAATCAATAGTTGATTTTCTATTAGGATTTATGAGTCTGGGCCTTGCATTAGGTCTTATTATCGACCCCTTGGAGACAACAGATGTTGCCATGTATCCTGGAAACAAGGCATGTGAAGCTTGCTAGGTGACTCAATCCTTCAGGCGTGTCCTAAGTTTCCCGATTAGGCGATTACTGGAAATCATGCTGGTGCCTCGTTCCGTCTTTTTTGTACTAGGATCAGCTTGGTTCCCTGCTGGAAACGCGGGACACTGGACTAGGGTGGGGTCGGAAAACTTCGATAAATTTGTCCAGTAAGTACTGCGATCAAATGGGTGAGGTCAGTTCCTTGGCCACGTCTGTTGTGGGAGATTGATAGCTGTGTCCGTTATGGCGATTATTGCCAGTTTTCAATCGGATTCTTAGAGTCGGACCAATGTTCATGCTCGTAGAGTATGGCGTTCTTCGCTTACACGATGTAAGTAGGATGCTAGATTTTATACCAACGGCAAAATTTTCTACCAAAGCTGGTCGTTCGGTTGAGCTTAGTAGACTATATTAATTTATTTTAAAGTGTGGCCAGCCCAACTGCATCACAACTGTCACTTCATTTACACACAGAAAAGGAAAACTGTGCTCTGTCCTCGCTTCTTCAGACACACTCTTGAGACTCAGTCTGCTCCTGAGTTTCCAGAGGTCCTGGGGGTATCCAGGAAGAGTTTGTTAGCCGTTTCCCCTCGTGGCTGATTGCACGCGTCGATAGTGCTGAGATCCGATTGGTAATCCGGATAGGAATGCGTCTTTGGCTTATACGGATATGCTCATTTCTTTGTGAGATCTTTCACTAAAGATTCGTTAGAGTAAAAATGACACGAGTAGTTATCTTTCCTTCCTTACAAGGGTCTCAGGACTTTTCGTATCATTCTTGATCATTAGGAATCGCATTTCTTATAACCCATAGAAATCTTCTCTCAGTTCTTAGGATCGTCCGGTAACTTTGGGCGTGGTTTCTTGCCTGTCGATCTCGCATCAACACAAGACAAGTGGAAGGTACATGTCGTGGCCTGCCTAGGAAATTCGTCCGATTGTCACGAAAGCATATTTATTTATTACTGAATTAAAAACAACAATTTTAATGAACCATAACTAGCACAGCTGGTGGACTCGGACTCGTCTCGAGACGCCTTCTTCAAGGACTCGGACTTGTCTCGGACTAGGATTTGCTGGACTCGCAGCAGCTCTGATAACTAGAATGAATGGTCTCTTCTTCTGGATGATATTCCAGTTTACATTCCAATATTTAGACATGCGTAACGTCTTCGAAACTCTGCTCGGTTTCACCAAACCGTCCTGGCTGTTTTCAGCTTCGCTCAGACCCCTTGTTTCTGAGGAGAAGCACGGAAAAACTGTCAAAACCGGTATCCGTGACGAGTTATCTCCTCGGAAGCACTAAGGGAGAACCTGATCTGCCTCGAAAAGAGCTAAACACGGCAAATGGAAAAATAGCGCAGTGCCTTTCACCAGACAACAATACCAAAGGTTCCGATGGGATCCCAAAAATGTAATATTTGATCCAGACAATTGGGTCTTACAGATATCCGGTTTTAGCCAGACTCCTTGAACATTTGTACTACTAGAATTTAGAAACAGATTAAGGGCAATGACAAATCATCTGAGAAAACCAAGTTCAGGTATGGATTCAGCACGTGTGATCGAATGATGTCGATGGATCAGATAGATCGATTGCGAAACTTCTCATCAAGAATCAAATGGTCAAAATTATTTATATAACAGAAGCCAAGTATTTTGTGTGTGAAGGCTAGTATACTAAGCGTCTATGAAACTAACAGGAGTACACAAGTAGGGGCATGGGTGGTGATGGGTGCTGCCGGCAGGGGGTCGCACGTTGGATTGTGTTCTGTCCTGACTAAGAAACATCTTCCTACAGAAGACGACAGGATCTTCGTCTGAATGACTTTTTTTCTGTCTTCTTTTTTCTTCTCATCTTATTTACTGCTCCTTTTATATAATCCCTAGCTTCCTTATGGAATTATAAGTTCAAGAAATCCCGTCCTTCGCCATTGCTTCGTTTTGCACCTACGACCTTCTCCGGTTGACCCAAGCTTCCCAGTCACGCAGCGCAAACTTCACCGGAAGGTTCAAGGTCTGCCGACAACTTTTTGAAAAATATGGGAATAAGAAGCCTCAGAATTGTTTTTTCATTTTGGAAGACTTGAAGGCCAACATCTTTTTTGCTTTTGACTCATTTTCTTTTGCTTGGTTTTCCGCTTTTTGGGATCCCAAAATGTAAGTGGAGGGATACGTATGACTTCGTAAAAGTTGTACGTCTGGCAGCACGATAACCCTCGAGGGTAGAGGTCAAGTTCGTAGATGAGCCCTATAGATCCACATATAGGGGTGGGGGAGGGAAGAGCTTTAAAAAGCAAATGAGATAGCCGATCTAGGGGTAAGAAGACATGTTGAATCCATATCTGAAACTTATTTTCTCGTCGGACAATTAGTTCGTCCGGAATTTGGCCAAAACCGGATTTGAAGTAGATTAAATGCTCGATTTAGAGGTAAGAAGACATGTTGAATCCGTATATGACAATCGCTTTCTACCGGGACAAGTAGTTCGCCTGGAACCCGACCAAAACCGGAAAATTTGTTAAAAGTAAAAGTTTTATTTGAGGCTGATTAAAAAAAAATACATGCTGAATCCATATATGACAATAATTTTCTTCTCGGACACATAGTTCGCCCGGAATCCGGCCGAAACCGGAATATTTATTGTAAGTAAAAGTTTATCCGAGGCTGATTAGAGGTTCGATGTTGTGGTAAGGATACATGGTGAATCTGTATATGAAAACTATTATCTCGCCGGACAAATTGGTCATCCGGATCCGGGCAAAACTTGAAAATTTTTTAAAAGTTAAAGTTTATGTGAAGTTGATTAGAGGTTCGATTTAAGGGAGCGGAGATATACCGAATTCATTTTGAGCTTTAGTTTTTTGCCGGCCAAGTAGTTCAACTGGAATCCGGCCGGATATTTGGCAGAAGTCAGGCAGGAAGTTTCGATCAATTTCGTCAGAGTAGATAATGTATAGGGCACATGAGCTGAATCCGTACCTCAACTGTGTTTTCTCAGATGACTAGCCACTGGCATAAATCTGTTTCTAAACTCTAATAGTAAAATGTTTTTTACAACAGCTATTCCCTCTAATTGCTAAAGAAACATGCTCTCTCAGTTTTCGAGGTTCTTTTGCCCAATCCCATTCGTCTCCAGACACCAGCTTGTCATTAGAAACCCGATAATTATCCCCTGATCCGTTTCTAGTTGTCACCTAGGGACTTCGTGGCCGTCCGTTAAATGTTTGTTCACCTCGCGTTGTACCTCATCGAAGTAATTAGCCTTTGCGTCTTCATTTCGTTTAGTATAAAAAGGTCCAGACTTGTCCTCTTTGCTCGGTATTTTAGCGGAGCTGTTTCGCTTCGGTCTCCTCGGCTGCTAAAAATAAAAGGTCGTATATCCATCTGTTTAGACGATTAAATTAAACAAGACACGAGAATTCTTTAGCACTTCTGGGTTCTTTATTTTCTCAGTATCAACAAAGCTAGGGGCGTTTCCCTCCTGATCCTCGATAGGGGTTACCTTTTTCAACGGATTTAAGTATGGTCACGGTGGCATATTCCCTAAGCTGGAAAAGTAGGCAATTGCCTTTGGTCCCCACTTCTTTAAAATACACCGACAGAGCGAGCACTTATAGCTCTATTGGTTTATTAAAAATCCCCCAAAAATTCTTAAAGCACAACTCTTACTAGAAATTACTTTTTAGCATTAGAATTTATCGGAAATGTTGTTTTCCAGAATCATACTTACTGGGGAAGTTAGCGATTTTCTAGTTATCGCTTGCCGTCCGTGGCTGGGCTTTGCGCAAAAGTACTTCCCCGAAAAATTGAAAGCAAATGAGCGCCGAGGATAAATGCTGAGAAATCACAGCGAAATTCGACATGAAATATCTTGACGGTCGAGGACTCTCGAGACAAAAAAAAAGTTATTGACTGGTAACCCGAGAAAATCTCGGCTATTGCCGAAAAGGGAGAAATTCAAATAACGAGATTCACAAGGATTTTGTAAAAGGGGAGATTTTAGAGGTTGGCAGATCACGTACGTCGTCACAGGCGGTGTGAAAATAGTGAATTCGCCATATTCCCGTTCAGCGCTTCCAAGCGGACTAGTTTCTGTTAATCCCCCTATGCCTCACCATCAGCACCTATTGACAGACATGGTAAAATACATCCACAGGTTGGTGAGTAGAAAATCTGCAATCTACTTCCCAGGTACTGGAGATTTTGCAGTAGATCAGTAGTAGAAAATGAAAGTTTCCCACTACGTTTTGGTTCCGACTTTAGTATGTCTACATAAGTGTTGATTATGAGACGATGGGGGACTAACATAAACTAGTCCACTTTTAGCATTTATAAGTAGTAAACTGATAGACAAAAATGCTCCTCAGCCGGGATTTGAACCCAGGACCCTCTGCTTATAAGGCAGTCACTCTACCACTGAGCTACCGAGGGGCTTGTGAATAGAATTCGCAAACCACTACAATAGTCTGGTAGAAGCCGGCCATAGGAACAGTGATCCCGCCCGAAAGCAAATTCATCTAACCAGTTCACATCCCCATGTCACGTAAATTAACAATATAGATGGCGCTTTAGACAAGGGACTTGTACCGTGACCAATACCATAAACAGTTTTTCGAATATAATTTAGAAGTCTAGGACTCCCTTGTCGGAGCCACGTAGACAAACCAGGACCCACAAGACGGGGTCTCGCTGAACTTGGGGAGTGGACCTCGAAATTTGACCGCCTAGGGGCCAAACAGAGGGCTTAATCCGGCACTGTAAGGAGATAGGCCACGTCTGATTCCTGGTATTTTACGTCTTTTGTGGCTGTCTTGTTTTCCTGTTTCAGTTAGAAAACAACAACTGACATTCATTTTTGTCCATTGGTCCATTGTGTCAGTCAGAACCTTAGAAAGCAAATAACTTCGTCTGTGAAATAAGGGATAGATAATTAACCAGACGGAGAATGACCATACGACTAATGTTACATAGCAGAGTGATCGCGTCGTCAATTTTAAAGTCTTCGATTCATGTGGGCCGAGAAGGTGGGAGACACCATAATTTTTCGATGGGTCGGATTTTACGAACACACTGTTACCTTTGTTTTCTTCAAATCCTCACGGTAGCCAACGTTATACACAAATTACTGGAACACAGTTCACTCTTGAAAGCAAGGTCGCCATTGCTAATTAACTATTCATTGATCTCCCGGCGGAGGTCAAAGAGTTGCTAAAACCTTTGATAAGATCGAGTGGCATGTAAGAGGATTAAAACAACTAAGTATATCACTATATGGACGTTTAGATATTTAGGAAGAAGAAATCGTTGGCCAGTTAGATATTTTTTGGTCTCGGAAGCTGAATATTATTTAGCTTAATTTCAGAATCTTCAAGAAATCACTATAATGAATTTAGTATAATTTACAAATATTGTGATCTAGTTTACATCCTTCCTTCTTTGGACTTCCGGGAATTAATAAGAACAAGAGCTGTAAGCTCATATGGCACTTGCATGGGTCAAGATGATTTGATTGATCAAAAGTAAGTTTCGACTCAGCGGTTGAGATGCGCACTCTAAGGGAGCTGGAACTTCATTTGTAAGCAAAACCCTCGAGGCAAAACTGCTAATGGGCTGATGGGCATCACGAAAATGCATATATTGCTTAAAAGTATTTTTTTTACTTTGCGGTCAAGATTGGTACTTTAAGGAATAAATTTGGGAAGTAGCAATTTCTAAGCAAATGTTGTTGAGTCTCCAATATTCCAGCGAAGTTTCATCGTCCTAGCACATCTGGAAGTACCTTAACGCGCGATCACCGAAATCCCAGACCCCCCCCCCCTCCTCCAACTCCACCCACAATAACCGGAGCCAATCCGGTTCTGTAAATGATTAATCCAGAGCATCTGTTTGTCGTTCCCACGAAGTTCGATCCAGATCACACCAGTCTAAGCGAGTCAAGTATTTTCCGCCCTCCCCCCAATAATTGCCGGATTCGGTCTGGAAATGGAAAAGGTCACCAGAGAAAAATGTCCTCTGTTTAATTATTAAATTTCACTCAAATCCGATCACCCGTTCCAAAGTTACGCATGACTCAATATTCCGGATTCCCCTCCCTCAACTCCCCCCCCCAAGATTATCATGTCGAGGATTTTTTTTTGACCGGGTCCCTGATATGCCTTCCAAGTTTCGTCGTGAAAATCCCCCAAAAAACGGAATTCTGGGAAACCCCCTACTCCCCCTCCACAAGTGTCCGGATCCAGTCAAATTATGTAAAAGATTTACATGGACCAGATTTTTGTTCTTCCCAGCAAGTTTCACTCCGATACCATCATTCTAACCGTTTCTCGAGATTTCCGGTCCACCACCACCACCCCCAGCTCCCCCGCGGTGCCCGTAGCCAATCCGATTCAGCAAATGACTTACCTAGAGCATCTGTTTGTTCTTCCCACAAAGTTCCATCCCGATCCCTCCATTCTAAACGGGTCACGTATTTTCCGCCCCCCCCCCCCCCCAATAGTTGCCGGATCCGGTCCGGATATGAAAAAAATCATCGAAGAAATGTCCTCTGTTCAATTCTTAAATTTCACTCGAATCCGATCACCCATTCCAAAATTACGCATGACTGAAAATTTCGGATTCCCCTCCCTCCACTCCCCCCACCATTATCTGATCGACAAAATTTTTATTTTGAAGTCAGTTTGATTGGGTCCCTGATATGCCTGCCAAGTTTCATCGTGAAAATCCCCAAAACCACCATCACCGGAATTCCGGGACCCCCCCCCCCCCCCCATAAGTGTCCGGATCCAGTACAATGGTCTAAAGGACTTATCTAGAGCAGATGCTTGTTCTTCCCAGCAAGTTTCACTCTGATCCCTCCATTCTAACCGTTTCTTGAAATTTCCGGTCTCCCCCCCCCCCAACTCCCCCCTGGCTACCGAATCCGGTCAAGACTTTAAACGGGACATTACAGATATCTATTCTATTCAGTTATGAAGTTTCATTACAATCCGATCATCCGTTCGAAAGTTACACACTTCTCACTTTCCCGGATCCCCCTGCCCTCCACTCCCCCCCCCCAAAATGGTCGGATCAGAAAACTGATTATTTCTAAGTTTGTTTGGTCGGGTCTCTGATATGCCTGCCAAGTTTCATGGTCCTAGCACAACTGGAAGTACCCTAACTCGAAAAAGTGTGACAAAATGCCCTAAATTTTCAAGTTTCCAGCGCCCCCATTTCCCCGCATATGGTCGGATCGGGAAACTGATTATTTCCAGGTTAGTTTGGTCGGGTCCCTGATATTTCTGCCAAGTTTCAATGTCCTAGCTCATCTGGAAGTACCCTAACTCGGAAAAGTGTGACAAAATGCCCTAAATTTTCAAGTTTCCAGCGCCCCAACTCCCCCGCATATGGTCGGCTCGGGAAACTTATTATTTCCAGGTTGCTTTGGTCAGGTCCCTGATATTCCTGCCAAGTTTCATTGTCCTAGCTCATCTAGAAGTACCCTAACTCGGAAAAAAGTGACAAAATGCACTAAATTTTTTAAGTTTCCAGCGCCCCGCACTCCCCCGCATATGGTCGGATCGGGAAACTGATTATTTCCAGGTTAGTTTGGTCGGGTCCCTGATATGCCTGCCAAGTTTCATTGTCCTAGCACATCTGGAAGTACCCTAACTCGGATAAGTGGGACAAAAAACTCGGACCGACCGACAGACCGACAGACGGAATTGTGATCGGTATATGGTACTTGAGCCAGAGGCTTCAAGTGCCATAAAAAACAGAAAACAAAATACTTAAGGAATCGATAATGCACATAATTAGTTTACACATTTTCCCTCGCATGTTCCATGCGCCTGCTAAAATAACAAGAGCTGTAAGCTCATATGGCACTTGCATGGGTCAAGATGATTTGATTGATCAAAAGTAAGTTTCGACTTTGCGGTTGAGATGCGCACTCTAAGGGAGCTGGAACTTCATTTGTAAGCAAAACCCTTGAGGCAAAACTGCTAATGGGCTGATGGGCATCACGAAAATGCATATATTGCTTAAAAGTATTTTTTTTACTTTGCGGTCAAGATTGGTACTTTAAGGAATAATCGGATTTTGGAAGCAGCAATTTCTAAGCAAATGTTGTCGAGTCTCCAATATTCCAGCGAAGTTTCATCGTCCTATCACATCTGGAAGTACCTTAACGCGCGATCACCGGAATCCCAGACCCCCCCCCCCCCCCCCTCCTCCAACTCCACCCACAATAACCGGAGCCAATCCGGTTCTGTAAATGATTAATCCAGAGCATCTGTTTGTCATTCCCACGAAGTTCGATCCAGATCACACCAGTCTAAGCGGGTCAAGTATTTTCCGCCCTCCCCCCCAATATTTGCCGGATTCGGTCCGGAAATGAAAAAGGTCACCAGAGAAAAATGTCCTCTGTTTAATTATTAAATTTCACTCAAATCCGATCACCCGTTCCAAAGTTACCCATGACTCAATATTCCGGATTCCCCTCCCTCAACTCCCCCCCAAGATTATCATATCGAGGATTTTTTTTATTCCAAGTCAGTTTGGCCGGGTCCCTGATATGCCTTCCAAGTTTCGTCGTGAAAATCACCCAAAAAACGGAATTCCGGGAAACCCCCTCCTCCCCCCCCCCTCAAGTGTCCGGATCCAGTCAAATTATGTAAAAGATTTACATGGACCAGATATTTGTTCTTCCCAGCAAGTTTCACTCCGATACCATCATTCTAACCGTTTCTCGAGATTTCCGGTCCATCCCCCCCCCCCCAGCTCCCCCGCGGTGCAAGTTTCCAGGGCCCCGCACTCCCCCGCATATGGTCGGATCGGGAAACTGATTATTTCCAGGTTAGTTTGGTCGGGTCCCTGATATGCCTGCCAAGTTTCATTGTCCTAGCACATCTGGAAGTACCCTAACTCGGATATGTGGGACAAAAAACTCGGACCGACCGACAGACCGACAGACGGAAATGTGATCGGTATATGGCACTTGAGCCAGAGGCTGCAAGTGCCATAAAAACAGTTTTTTAGATCCATAGTCAAACTATGATCCCAGCCTCCCCATGTCGGGCGCTTCCGACCCGCGCCACTAGATCACCCAGCGGTAGGATCGAGTCGTGGCTTCATGTTGGGTCTTGGGTGTGGGGTTCTAGACGTTGCAAGTGCTAGAATGCTTATGATGCAACTCCTGTTGTAAGGCAAGATAGGCATAAATGAATGAATGTATTACCGAGAAAGCCCGAGGCCATGGGAACATGAACTGTATAAATACACTACCGTACTTAAAACTAACAAAAATATCCTCCATTCTAAAATCTTGATATGTGCTTCATCGCTAGCCCATGTCCTCCGCACGCCCAGGTTTTTTCACAGCAAAAATAAAATCTATCCTTTGTCATCCTTACCACCCATTCGCGATTGTATTCCCTCTATCCGAATACCTCTTTCTCATTCAATCAGTTCCACACACTCACAGACCAAATTAACTACATTTTCATTTTCATCATCATGACTGCACATAGGACAGAAGTACGGACCAGTGATCTCTTCAGCTTTACCAACTCTTATTGCCTTGCCCCAAGTGATAAACTATCAACCCTCATTCCAGTAATATACTTAATTTTTTCTTGGACTTACTTTGAAATGGTGAAGTCGGTCCGAGGGCCTGTACGGACACGCTTTTTTCTGAAGACGACAAGATCTCAAGCAGGTTTACTTGTCCGGCAAAATTAATGGAAAAGTCTTATACCCCAAAGTATCCGGGCGGTTATTGCATGTTCCACTTTTCATATAGGGGGAAGATTTTTTAGAAACCGGTTATTTCTGTTTTTGTCGTTTTGTGCTTTTGAGCTCAGCTCAGTGTATTTTTTGTCCCGTTTTGCTTACCGAACTACTTCTATATGTTGTTTCATTACGTGATAAAATTCATCGTCATCACGATCATTCTCTGCTAATTTGACTTAACGACCCATCGCAGTTGCTAATCAGTAGCGTCGTTACGTATTATTCTTCCCTGTCCATCACTGCTAAGTCTCAAACAAACAATACTTCATTCGGCTTAGCATACTGTCATCGGATCTGTAGCTACATAAGCATTACTTAAAGCACCCATGACATCATTTTTTTTTCAACCGTTCGCACTTGTTAGTTCATACAGAAAATGCATTCCCAGTGAATCACACAGATGGGTAGCGGTCACTGTAGTGTTCTCTTGTGGCGGATTAATCAAAATTATTCGGTCTAGGGTAAGGCTAAATCACTTAATAAATTCATTCAAGTGGTCCTTGACACGATATACTTACGTCGCGCTGTAAGCAGCTGACAGAAAGATTGCCGTTGTATGTTGTAGCTGTATCACGAAGACGAAAAGAGACTTGGGTTTGGAACCTCTGTGATGATCCAGAACGTAAAGAAAATTATTTGTCGTTTCGGAAGGGTACGGAGCTTCGGGAGCGTTTTTTGTGGTAAGGAGTAGACATATTACAGTGGTTTGTTTTTGGTGTTCCTTCTCGAAGCTAATAAGCGCCTGAAAACATCGTATCAAGTACAAGTTAACCTTTCCGCACCACTTGATTAGATTGATTAGGTTTAAGTAGTGATAAGGATTTATGAGCGTTGTTTTTATTATATTTCTATTTACCGCACCATAGACCCTCAGGTTATTTTGTTAACTTAACTTATTTATTCATATTTAATGCAAAAGCTTTAGTTTATCTTTTAACTCAACCATATTTCTCTTCCAGTTTCGACGTTGATGGGGGTATGTTACGGAGTCGGAGCCCCCTTGCTCATGATGGAGGACTCAGCCCTTCGGGAAACGGACTTGTGCTCCAGCCCAACCCATCGCAAAGGAGGGAGTCGTTTCTCTACCGAGATTCAGACATTGAAGCCTCACCGCATTCTACATCGCGGAACTCGTCCCTCGCCTCGGAGGGGTAAGTCTATTTCCCTTCTTCCAGAGGTCGACCTTGAAAGACTAAACTAATCAACTCTTCAAACTCAAAGGTCTCTATTTAAATACCGTTTTTGGTCTCGGGTCACAGTTTCTTTATCCTTCAAGCTATGACCGTCGATCTTCGTAAGCTAGCAAGTTCGAAGTTTGCTTGAATCGCAGAAGAAACGTCGACCGGGCAAGGCTCGGCGGTGTCGTTAAAACACTAACTAAGCAAACGGGGAACTTAGGCGGCGTTCGAAAACAGAAATTAAGCAACCGGCTAAGCGAACGGCGAACAAAACTTCGATCAAAAACGCAACTAATGAATACTTTTACTTCACCATTACCACCGTAAGAACAAAAATACGACAAAAATGCAAAATATTCTTCCTGCAGAGTTGCAGCAAAGAGAGACTACCACATAGGCAAGCATTGGAAATTGACATAGTTGCACACTTATAAGCCAAGTCTGAGAATCAGAATAACGACAGAAAAGCGCTGCTTTGGCCTTCGCAATTGTAAGGCATCTAATCGAAACTAAGTAAGCGCCTGAAAACATAGAATCGAGTATGCAGAATTGACCTTTTCGCACAATTTGATTGGTGGTAAGGAACGAAGACACCAATGTTCCGGTGTTTAAACATTATGATAATATATCTGTTATTATCCTTTTAAACGTTATCTTTTCGCGAAATATAATGCCTAGAAAGGTCTAAACAAAAGTTTTGTCTCAAAACATAACACGTAAAACCGATGTATTCTGATGACGCTCAACACAAGATGCGCCAACATGTGTTATGTATTATCGAACTTCTGACAGTGTACCCAAATTTACCAAATTTTGTTAACTACTTTAAGAACTGCTAATACAAAAGGAGAACTCGACCGACAGGGTATTGAGTGAGTACGAAACTAGCGGGAAAGGATATAAGGACTTGAACCCATTGCCGAGGAAAGCATTGCCATTCTTGACCACTATTGAATCTTCTATTGCCCCATTTGTTCGTCGATGTATTTCTGTCTGGAGGCTCTCTGGATGCCATCTAACGTTGAAAGCTTTTCTTAAAGATTTGGGATTGCTAGGTGGCAGGCTTTGTTATTCAGTGGAGTCGCAGACAGAGAGATGAAAGAGAGGTGTCCATGCTTTCCCAAAATGTATATGTACGCCGAGGTTTGGTTCTAGATAGATACTAGGCAGCGCGTTGGTTGTCATGAGAGATGAACGATTATTTTCGTGTGGAAATCTGTCCCTCCTGAAGCAAACCACACTGTCAGAAGTTTCATAACAGATTGCGCATAACACTTCCAAGAATAACACCTTTTCACTTAGAAAAAAAGTTGACCAATTATGTTTATACTATTTCGTGCCCAGATCTCCAACAACACCTTCAATAGGTAAAAATACTACACTGTCAGAAGTTACATAACGACAACAGCAGGATGCGCGGTTTCAACAGCTAACACTTTGGGATGTTATATCTTATGTTTCTTTCGTTCCCGTTAGTATTTTTACCAATTGAAGGTATTGTTGGTGATCTAGGCACGAAATAGTGTAAACTTAATTGGTCATAACACTTTATTTCTAAGTGAAAAGGTGTTATTGTCGAAAGTGTTATGCGCAATCTGTTATGATACTTCTGACAGTGCAGGCGTCTCAAGTTCGATGATCTAGTTGGTGTCAGAGAGGTTTTAAAGGTTACCGAACAATAACGACCTAACTGTTGTCGATTTGTCGAATTGTCGAATTGCGATGATGTTCCTAAATAGATAAGACCTTGCGAAGACACGACGAAACAGCGAAAGGAAAATTCTATCACACGGTGGACATGACTGTAGGCCTACATGGACGGAATGAATACCACCAGGATATATATGGACACGACAGTACGAATACCGCCACTACATGGATATGACGGTACAGAACCTGTAGTGTCGTTTGACCTTATGGCGTGTCCAGGTAGTGTCGTTCAGTGTAGCGGCGTGTATAGGTTGTGTCGTTCGATGTAGCGTCGTATCCATTTAGCATCGTCCGCTTGATTTCCGCTTGTCTGCTTGATAATAATAATATAACTGCATCAAAAAGGCTTTTGCCGGTATAAATTTCTCGAGACACTATGCACGCTAATTTGAATTTCAGCCAGGTGACTATCCACACCTGCTTTGAACTGTCTTACTATTTTCGGCTTTTAGTACACTTTCAGGGAGATTATTCGAGTATTCGACTGGCCGGTTTCTGAGGCTCCAATGTCTTTTCGGAATTTCTCGCGACACAGTTTCAAGCTGTGTCCTCTGAGACCGTTATGGTTGATCAGGCATTATGTTATCATAGTAGCTATGACAATTCTTAAAAGCTTCGATCATATCACCTTGGACAAATCTGTAAAGCTGCGTTCACAAGAATGCGTAGCAAGCACAGATGCCTAGGCACGTGCTCAGGCGTAGCCACTAGCAGCCAGGCATCGAGTTCTAGAGCCTGGAACTCCGTGTCTGGCCCAAATCTGGGTCTAAGCATTGGTGTGAACGGGGATGCTAGGCACATGCCTAGACATCTGTGCTTGGCTAGGCATGCTTGTGAACGGTGCTTAAAATGAACTGGGTAATCGGATCTTTTAAAGCCGGTTTTTGTAAGGCAGATGGTGAATGGCTGGTACTGTTTTTGTTGCTCTTCTCTGAACTTGCTCAATGGCGATAATGTCCTTGTTGCAGAAGGGCCTTTACTGTTGCATGGTTTAATTATTGGGCGAGCTAGGACCTTAAATAAAATGGGAAACAGGGCATTGTCCATGAATGTAAATGTCCTTCTCATAAGATTCACAATTCTTGTAGTTTTCATGATGATAGTTTCGTAATGTGTCGAACGTTTTTATACTTCTGTCCATAACTACCCCGAGGTCACGCTCAGAGGTGGTTATTGGAATCGTCCTTCCGTCCAAGGTGTACCGGGTGGTGCGAAGACCAATGGGGTGACATTTATCGGTATTGATATCCAAGGCCCATTTAGTCATCCACTGGCAGATCTTATCAAGGTCTTTTGAAGAGACTTGGCATCACTCAATCCCTGTATGCCTCTGTACAGCTTAGTGTCGTCAGCGTATAGCATAAACCGGAGAGCTGAATGCTGATACCTTCGGTTAAGTCATTTATATAAATGTTGAGAGAAGGGGGACCGAGAACACTTCCATGTGGTATGCCGCTAAGAACATTCACTTCCGTGGTGCTAAGCTGGCCATCCTCTCGTACTTGCTGTGTTCTGGAGGTTAGCAAATTCTCTATCCAAGCTAAGTTTTGTCCGTTCAACCCCACTCGTTTCAGTTTCAAAGTAGCCTTTTGTGCGGTACTTTATCAAAGGCCTTTCTTAAGTCAAAATAGAGAACATTCACCTGTATCCTCGCGTTGATCATTGCTCTCCAGGCTTCACTGGCCAGTAGAAGTTGAGCTTCTGCAGATCTCCTGCGCATGAATTCAAACTGGCTTTTGGAAATGTCAGTTAGATGTCTGCAGAGGTGATCAGCAAGAAGGGAAAAATGTTGCATGGGATGCTTGTCAGACTTACTGGTGTACAGTTTGATGGGATTGCCTCGAACCGTCAATCCGCTGTTAAGCTTACGCTTGGTGTTCACGAATCTCTGAAGGCTTTAGTATTTGTTTTGGACTGCTCTGCGACACGCTGCTCCCTTAAAGTCTGTTGGTGTTTCGTTTTCTTTACGGACCTTGTTTCTCAGTCTGGCAAATTTCGTTCTGTCTTCTTGGCTTCCAGATACCCTTGAATTTTTACTCGCTCCTTGTTCTTCTTAAGCGTCATGTCTTCGTAGGGGCACTCCCTTTGAATTCCTCAAAACGAAGTGTCTCCTTGCCAACCTTTTTAAGGGTAGGGTGACTCCTGTTCAACTACAGTTCGAGTTTATTCGAGACCCCTGATTATAGGGAAAAAGATAGCTTTTCGTGTCGTTTGCACCTTCCTTGTTGAGGGAATAAGGAAACTCACGAACGATATTTTAGAGACTTCTATGTAAAATCCCTAAAGGACCGATATCGATCATACTAGCGTTTCTGGGAAATCGATAATAATACTAGTAACAATAGTTGCGTTTTTGCAGATACCATGGTATCTGATACCACGGTCTAAAGTCGTTTTTTCATTTATCGTGGTATCTGATGCCACGGTCAAGAGGTGTTTTTGCAGTTATCGCGGTATCTGATATTCAGATACCACGGTCCGACCGTGGTAACTGATCGTGGGATCTGAAAAGTCATCTCACTTCCATCAGATTTTGTCAAATTAGTGATGTAACTGGATGTCAGTTTTTCTTTTGGGATTAATTCGAAATTTGCAGCAGAGCAACCGTTCATCAGATACCACGGTAACTGCAAAAACGACTAACTGCAGATTCAGTTACCGTGGTAACCCGATGAAAAATTAATCTCAAAATAGTAGTATGGAGTTGTACGAAAAAGTAGCATGCAGTGCTGACTGATGCTACTACATGCTTCTACTTCAAGGGCTACCGTGTTACTGCATACTACTGCATGCTACTGTTAGCAAGACTGGATGCTACTATGGCAAGACAGGATGCTACTGGATACTACTACTTAAGATTGGACCAGTCTGAGGCACATTAAATGATAGTATTCTTTGCTATTCATAGTATTACATGCAACTTTTTCGTACAACTACCATACAACTACGCAGGCTACAAATTTTTCATCGAGAACAAATACCATGGTATCTGCAAAAAAGGCAACTAATAGTAATAGTAATAGTTTATTTGTTAGCAACAATTTCACAAAGGAAGGCAAGTGGGGTAAAGAACAAAAAAGAAAGAAAGAAAAATACTCAAGGCAACCATAGGCTACACTAACACTCACACACCTAGGAGGGTAAGGGTACGGTATGGCGAAAAATCGTAATAGACTAAATGAAACGGAATGAAAGGTAAGAATAGTTGCTTTTTTGCAGATACCGTGGTATCTGATATACAGTTGCTCTGGAAAAATGACAATTGCCGAAATTGCGCTTTTCGAAGTCATCCCAAAGAAAAACTGATATTCAGTCACATCACTAAGTGCCAAACTTCTTTCCCACCGATTTGACGAAAATTGATGAAAGTGACATGAATTTTTCAGATACCACGGTCGGACATTGGTATCTAAGTATCAGATACCACGGCAACTGGCCAACTGACCACGATAACTGCAAAAACGATTTTGGACCGTGGTATCGGATACCATGGAATCTGCAAAAACGCAACTAATGATTGGACCGATGCACTCACACAAAGAGCTTTCATTGGACACCAGCTGTCTGGCTGTGAAGTTTTTGTTGCCATTTACCGTCTGATAGTCTTTGGTCTCCTTGGTAGTCTTTCTCCCTACTCTTCGCGAGAAGTTTCTATCTCTTCTGGCTTTCACGGGTCGATGTTTCCCTGATCCAGTCAACCAGTGAAATATGGAAGGATGACTGAGAACAGAATAGAGGGAACTAGAACTAATATCGAAATAAGCGAAAGCATACTTCTCATTTTTTGCGCTGCTTCCTAGAAGTGGACAAACAAAGAATGAATGATCGAGGGGATGAGCATCTGCTGGTAATTGGTGCATACCAGCACGAAGGCTGGTGGCGTGGAGGCCGGTCGGATGCTGGTCGGGATTGCGGAACCTTGTGCACCTAGGGACAACACGGTGCGATGCCTTCGGAAATTGGGGTTGACAACTCTCGATTTTTGGTACCGACACCGCTGGTTTCGGTCGGGACTGGGTTTGTGCCGGGAAAGGGTGTACAGCAAGTGCCGGGGGTCTGAAATTAGTTCAGGAATTAGATCCTGATTTCAGGAATTAAATCCGATTTCATTTCAACGCCTGACTAGATATGTAAGGTTGTGGTTGTGCTAGATGATGACTAACACGATAAAACGACAGAGCAAGATGGTAAATTTCACAAGCGGCGTAATGCACGTGGGCAATGGAAGTCAGTAAATCAGGGGAACGTGATCAGTGCCAGAAAAACTACCTGAATGGTGAACATACGAATAAGATCGATCTTTCTACAAAATTGGATGTCAACCCTTAGCCTTAATCTTCCGCCGAAATACTCCAAACAACCATGGCCTTTATTGCGCATTTTCTTCCACGGTTCTTAGCTAAATGCTACTTCTGCTGGCGAAGAGATCCAGTCTGTCAGAGTTTTAGCGGCAAATTCGATTTTTATTTGTTAGAAACGTTGGTCACGACAAGTTCAGTCGTTCTTGGTCTGAAAAAGTTTTGGGACAGGTTAAAGGACACCTCTTGCATATTCTGCCTTTTATAATGTACCTAGCTCCCGTACAGAATTACAAGCTTCTAAAATCTCCACCTTTCTTCATTGTTTCGTCTTGTCCCTACGAATTTTTAGCGCTTTTTCGGCCGTGCCGAGTTTTGCCCGTCACAAACACAAACTTTGCCGAAATCTTCAACGAACTCGTTCACACATAAGGACATGAGAATCTTCTGTTTTTTATTTCTTTTATTCTCCTAGTTTTCTCATTTTTTAACCACGGCGCGTTCAGTTTTCAAATGTTTTGCGCTCAGCCGCCGCGTTGGAGGGCAGGAAGGCTGGATAGAGTCGACAAGCGCTAACAATGGTATTGTCGAAAACGTTTTGTCTGATCCAGCTCATAGTGAAAAGATCATTTCTAGTAGGAGTTGTGCTTTAAGGTGAATCTGTTGTCATAACTAAGTCTAGTGTGTAAATATCCACACAGATCAATTTAAAAATAACCAACTACCGATCCAACTACAAATACAGATAATTACTAAAGGTACAAAGTGTGAACACCACACGAGACAAATAAATTTAGACAAATAGAGACAATTTGACAAATAGAGCTATGTAGATAAAGTATGGCAAGGTTGTCTCCTTCGACAGATTCCATAGCCGCGTTGTCAATTTGCCCAACCTGTAGCGGTATCGTTATGATGCGGACAGTTGGTCAGGGTTGTTATTTATCTATATATTATTTCGTAAAAAGCTTGTCGGTTTTGCTGATAGTAACAATTAGTAACAGTGAAAAAACATAACAAATGTCGATGTCTTTGAAGGACATATCTTACCTATAATACTGACGCAGCCTCCTTCCGTAATCACTCCAACCATTTCTGAGCCCAGAGGCCCGAACTTCATACGGTACATTCTAACCCCTCTAACAAAACCTTGTTGATTTTCTCACTTGCCATGTTTCACTACCGTCGACGCGTAGCCTGTAACACTGTCGACGATCTTTTGCGAGAAGTATTTCCATCAGAAAAAAACGGTTATGTAAATTTTTCCTCGTTTTCGCTACGAGTCGAAGGGTGTCGAAAAAGGCTTCAAACAGCTAACGCCATGGATAATTTGTTGAAGGCAGAGCCTAGTCTTAAAGTATTCAACTATTTTTAAATACTGGTAGCTGAAGAGTAAATAGTGCGAGGGGTCCTTTAAGCCTTCAGCCTAAGGTGACTGCGAATCATATTTTACTCCTTGCGAATCCTTTTGTACTCCTCAGTTTTGAGGGAAATAAACCAACAAATAAATATCAATGAATAAATAAATAATAAATATTCCTAACGGATAAGTCTGTGAAGTATTATAGGCAAAAAAAAATACAAATATAAGCCGTAGAATACTAAAAATAATACATGTTGCTGGAGAAAACATGTCACTCGACTTGTTGGATCATTAAAAATATGTGTGCGATATTTTGATTCTTAGCTGACTTATTCGTTTAGTTCCATCGAAAATGCCTGGATACTTCTTCTTTCGTGACGAAAATGGACAAAACCGACTGGAAACCGTCGTTGTATTCCTTTTTTTGTTACATAAATTATAAATAAATAAATAAGTAAGTAAACTGAAACATATGTCGCACTAAAGCGTAGTAAAGAAACTTACGGTAAAGAAGGTATAAATACTAAGAGAAAGTTGAAATTTGACTGAAAATTATGATTAAGATCCTACTAATATGAGAGTGAGTACAGCTGTAAAAAAAACTTCTATGGCTGGAGTAAAACAAGTCACGGGAGTTTTTGGATTAGCATACAAGTTTATTATATTTGATATCCGAGATAATCCTTCGATAACGGTAGCCTATATGCTAAAAAACTTTTTTGCTCATTGGCTACAAAACTTACACCCATACAAAAATTCAACTTGACATCTTCTTATCAATTGACATATCTCGTTTTCCTGAAGTATGTCATATTTTGAAATAGAAATCACAGCCGGACTGTTTTTCCATGTGGCAGCACTTGAAACTGTTGGGAAACAAGATAAAACTCGAAATTATTTCGCCTTGAAATTAGTTCTTATCACTCTGAGTAGGCCTAATGATCCACACGCTGACATTGTTTGAACATTGAGTCTATCAAACCATCAAGACGTTTGATAACACTCCTAAGTTGTTTCGCCTTGAAATTTGCTCTTATCAATCTTAGTAGGCATTTACTGCCTACTCAGATTGTATGCGCGAGTGAGTGGACAACCGCTACATAGGCTACGCTTCTGATTGACATAAGAGGTGCTTTCGACAACATTTCTGATGCGGCTGCTCTTCTGTACCTTGTGTATAATGGTATTTCCCGTTCTGTTGTGCGTGCTTTAAGGTCCTGGTACAATGGACTTAACGTTCAAGTGGCAAGGCGTTAGACAAGGTGGAATTTGATCATCATATATTTTTAATGCATGTTTAGCAGATTATCTTCGTTCGCGTAAGAAATATTTAATACATTTTGGACGTAATGTAACGTAGGCCTATTTAGCATATGCTGCTGATATTATTATTTTAAGTCGGTCAAAGAAAACTTAATTGAAAATTTTAACATTCGAGTGTCTAAATTGGTGCAGAAGGGTCTAATAATTAGTTCCAAAAAGTTTAATTATTTTGTGATTAGTAGTTTGCAGACATTGAATTCCACTCTGGATTGTGGTGGGGGGATTGTTTTCAGCCCTGTTGAGAAATTTATGTATCTTGGAATCTCTTATTCTCCTAATACCAGGGATGCAAGATAAAATAATAAGAGCATTCGGTGTTGTTGTTCGTTTACGGGGGTTGTATCGCAGAAATGTTCTTGGTTCTATTTATACGGCTGTTGTACTTCCTCACTTTCTTTTTCCGTCTGCTTTCTTTTCTTCTTTTCGTTCTTCTGAACTTTCTGCATTAAAAGTTACTTATTATAAATTCTCTAAATTCCTTCTTGGTTTCCCTATTTTTGCGAGTAACTCTTTCCGAACTTCTGATTTTAAAGTAAAGAATCCTTTGGAAACTTTAAATAGTAAAATCCACAACTTTCATAAAAAGGCTGACAACGTTCTTCTTTCATCACAACCTTTTTCCTTTCTTCACCAAAAAGTCCCCTGATTGGTTTGTTTATTTTGAACTTTATTTTTCCATTGTATTTCGTTGTAGATTTAGTAAGCTAATTTATCTTTAACGTTTATTCAAACAATGTTTACAACGGATACGTCAGCTACGATTCTTCATCAGCGATATTTCGGACCTTCTTGGCAAGGGTCCTCGTCAGGCTGTCAATCCTCTGGGTCAACGTCGGGGAAGGAAACAAACCTGTAATCATTACACAGATTTTTTTGGGCTCAAAGAATATTTATCTTTAACGGTCAGCTGTTTATTAGTATGTAAGTGTGTGTGAATTTGATTGACATGTTGTTGTTTCTTTTTATACACTACTCTTCACTTTTGAAGGATTCAGATAAATAATAATAATAGTCCAAATTCTGGCAACGTTTGAACATTTATCCTCATTAAGACATTCTGTCTTAGGGATCAAAAGAGGACTCAATACGCTATTTCTGCTTAAAAATTACTCTGCTCTATACTTCATGATACCTGCAATTTTTTCTGACTGTGCTAATATATTTATAAAATGAAAAAAAGCAACTGGCAAATCCCCAAACTGTCAGCATGCCAAAGGCTCTAAACGGCAAGTTCAGGAATCCAAAAAAGACAAAACACTTCTCTAAAGAAGAAAAATCTAAAAAAGAGGAATAAAATCATTTCTCGTTACCCCCAGACGCAAAACTGCATTGTATATAGGAAACAACAAAGAAAACGAAACAAATCACACCAACTCTCATGATTCGAGAAAGTGTTTTTTTCAGATTTTCTCGGAATAGCTTAAGGAGAGAGCTCTTTCTCCTTTGGAGAAAGTATCAGCACAACAAAAAAATTGTAGATATTTTCACTTCCTTCGATTTGCTATTTGCAATGTCTAACCCCTTTGCGCATAACCTGGATGCAAATTGGCGATGCCGGGATCCTTAAATTCGTTCCATGCATCATAGGGAATCATCAGTGAATAATTGGCAATGTCATAGCAGAGAGTTTAAAAATTTGTCTAGGTTTTGATATGGACACGAACATACAAGAATGTAGAAGTTTTTTTTTTAACTTTTTCATAAATTCATCCTTCATATTCTGTACAACCATTAACCAACTAGTGAAATTGCAAGGTTGCATGTTTTCGAATCTCAGTCGGTGAGCCCTTACTCGGCCGTTGAGGGTTTACGGTAAATTTGGGCATGACTTTGTGCTTGTCCGTATGTCGTTAATTTAGTACGAATTTGCCTCTTTGAACGCCTGGTAAAAATTAAATAGCAGGAAAACCTGTCTAAAGTCATAGAAGTTTCAAGACAGAGGACTCTCGCGGAAATTTTTAGTTTGCCACCTGTGGTCGGTGGCGTGCCTGATACTGATACTTTATTTATTTATTATTACATTTGGCGTTAAGTTTCTAACTTGCCGACAAAAAAGTTAGAAATAACCTATGACATTCGTATAACAAATTGTCTGTCACAGCATTGGATTGCCGAACTTGCGTAATAAGGCAGTAGTAAAAAAATAAACCAATCAAAATAAAACATTAAACAGTTAAAACCATTGTGGGGGATACGTTTGTCACTTGTTCCGAACTTCGACGAACGCTGGTACAAATCTCTTTCTTTAACGCTCGGTTCTTGTACTGACGGGGTTCAGAACCGGAACTTCTGTGCTTTAGCTCGAAGTAATCGAGATTTTGGCGGGCAATATGGGGCTGGAAATAGGTGCTCATAACTTGAGTGGGAACGCAGAAACTGGTAACCCGGTTTTCCCGAAGCTGGAACAAAGTAACAGTGACGCGTCGGGCTGCTAAGGTTGGGAGGTGGAATTCATTGAGGTGTAAACACCAAACCTCACAAGCGATAGCTGGGGAATCCTAGAGAAAGGAAATATGGATGTCACGTGGCTGGCCACCAACCGCATCCGCCGTATATCTTATCAGGGGATCGACACCTGCAGTTTCCGCTAGGTTTCCGCGAAGCTGGGTTCTCTATTTTTTTGAAGCTTTTGAGCTTATTTTTCACATCGGCCGCTGAGGCTCCGAACAAGACAGTGCCCCTCTCTATTATTATCTTTATCTAAATGAAGCCTACGCTCTCTCGTTTAATCTGTCGTTTAACAGCATTTCTGTGTGACATGCGTAGCGACACTACGACGTGTTGCCCGGGACAGTTGCCTACCTGCCATGTCATGCGTGGCCAGCGTGGTATAGTCTCGTATAGTCTCAAAGTAAATAATAGGAAAGGAAAAAGGGCAATAATCGTTGGAACAGATCAGTCTACCACAAACCCCTGATTTTGGGAAAGCCTATGCTAAACGCTGGGTATATCTAGCGTTTGGCATACCCTATGCCTAACGCTGGATACACTATGTCAAATGCTGGTTCTGGGACCCAATAAAATATTGATGATTTGAGTGAAGCTCAGAATTCAACCAATCAGAATTCATCTGTAGTGAGGTAGGTGAGGGTTAGGGTACCAACAGCTATCCAGCGTGTGGCATAGGGTATCCAGCGTTAGGCATAGGCTATGCCAAACCCAGCGTTTGGCATAGGGTATCCTATGCCAACGCTGGGATCAGGGGTTTGTGGTTGACTGGAATAGATCCAGTTTCAGCTGAGGCAGAGTATTTGCCTCCGTTAACACGGGTAGCGGATCATTCCGTATCACAGGCGAACTAGTTGTGAAGACGTACCTTTCTTGTCCTTATCTATTCTCACAGAATTGCCTGACTAACCAATCATTCTAGACATGGACCTTGCATTCCTTTATCGTCTGATAGTAGACTGACTTCTCCACGTTCTCAGAACTGAGCAAAGAAACCTTGCAATGACACGTCTAGTAAAAGCTGACTCTTTTTTACACAATAGTGATGCATTCGATTATGAGGAGCGTGGAGGAGATGGCGCTTTCCCATCTTTCATGACGAGGTAAGCTGACCAATAACCAGGCTGTTTTTGTTCGCATCTCGGAAAAAGAAGAAAGTGAACAAGACCAAATGTTTCGATGGGATCCCAAAAATTTAATCGTTATTGGACTTCTTGATCCAGACAATCGAATCTTGTAGATCTCCGAGTCTTCGCCAGACCCCTTTGACATTTTGCCATTTATCCCATAATCCACCGCTTGACTATGTACAAAAATAAATGTTACTGTTTTGGAATTTTTGGCAACTTACGGCCAAACAACTAATCATATGAGAAAACCAAGTTCAGATATGGATTCAGCAAGGACTTCTACTCCAGTATCTCATCTCTAATTGACTTCAGAAAGGTCCTGTACTTTGACTAAATTTTATGTACTTCCTGCACAGCAAAGTATCTAATGACATTGAGAGGAGAACCTTTCAATATAGATTTACGGGTTTTAGCAGATTTTGCCTGCTAGTCTGCCAAGGAAATAAAGTTGAAAATTCGATTCAGCATGTCTCCTTACACCGACACCCAATCTCTAATCGACTATAGAAACAACTCCGGCAACTGTCCAGCAAGAAAACGAAGTTCAGATATGGATTCAGCGGGCCTCCTTACCCCTCATTAGCTCATTAAATATACTTTTTTACCCTTAATTCGAAACCCCCTCATCTGCCTTTAAATATAGGGCTACGGGACCCATCTACGAACTTGGACTGTACTTTGCCAATGCATCCTCATACGAAGTTTGAACACGAAGGTTGAAAGCACTCCTTTCACAGGCTATTGAACGTCCACGAATTGCTATTAGGTCTGAGTGAAGGAAGACGTTGATGATTGCGGGAGTCTGGAAAATCGTCTAGTGTTTGCATCGTGCAGCTAGCTTCTTTTTTTGGTAATAATCTGTCAGACTTTCGTGGAATCTGGTGTGAGGCCTTCGGTGTAATGACTCCCTTCACAGGTTATTGAACGTCTACGAATTGCCATTGGGTCTGAGTGAAGGAAGACGTTGATCGTTCCGGGAGTCTGGAAAATTGTCCGGTGATTTTAACACAAAAGTGAAACAAAAGAGTTAAGGCATATAATTATGAAGCTGATAAAGCGAGAATTATCGTTAATAGTTGGTAAAAAGGACTCAATATTGTCTTTCACATCCAACATACAAAATAACACAAAGATAATTATTCTAGCACCGTATTTGACGCTGTAAGTTAGGAACAATCAGGACCATTCTCACCTTTTATTTGTAATGGTAGGCCGAACAGCCTTTCACCAATACTAAGGTAGACGACTGGTAGGCCGAACAGCCTTTCGCCAGGTTGTAAAAATCCGGGTTTGTAAAACTTCCGTGAAACTGTGAAACGGCCGAAAATTCCCGTAGGCCACACAGCCTTTCACGGGAACGGTAAGACACTCGAGTTCGTATCAACAAGGTTAAACTTGTTTTCCAGCTCCGCTGTCACCACTGTTAGTATATTCTTAATACACTCTCTTTATTTATTCATTGCTGGTCACAATGCTCTTTATACATTACTATCTGGCCACTGGGACGGTACTACCCAATCATTCCACACCAGCTTCTCTCCTCGGTGTAGATATCTACTGAAGCGCTCCGAGCGTGTGTTTTTTTTTAGCCGGAACCCCTGTAATACGACCATGCGGAGTCGAATAGGTTCCTATACCCTGCCCAATGCAAACGAGCGGAGGGTAGAGGTGCGCGGAACACCACGATTTGTTACCTCTATAAACAGCTATATCGCAGCAAAGCCCCGGAGAAGAAATTTCCAAAGTAAAAGCCGATTGGTTGTCCAGACGAGCTGTAGAGCGGGTCAGCGTGCCTCCTGCACTTTCTCCTCTGATATGCGCAGCGGCGAAGAGGAAAGTAGACGGGAAACAACTCAAAGTTCAACGAATACCTCTAGCGCAGCTCAGTTTTTTTAGGGTATCCATAGCCGATGCATGGGACCAAAAATGGAGGTTCTATTGGCTTACTTGTTCTTGCTCGATTAATGCTGTTTTCGCTTCTTCGAGTGAGACTAGCAAACGACGTGGAGCTGTAATATTATTTGTTTTTACGGCTCATCCTCATTTGTCGGTGGCAAAGTGAACGTAGAGAACCTGGCAGAGCTTTGTCAAATGGTTTTCGCAGATTCTTCATAATTATATAGCTTTACACTAAAATTCTTTTAATAAATAAGACATTAAAATGTTAATTCCCTGCCTCAAAGGATGCCACCGCATATAGAAGCCAGACATTACCTTTTAGATTACCAGATATCTTGTTCTTCCGTACAGTCAAGCGAAATCTCCATATACGATAAGTGCTGATAGCTAATTTCGGTGTTATTCGAAGTCTCATAGTAGTCCCTTTCGGTAATCTCTTGTCTCCTGATCCTTGAATGTGTTACACTGTAGCAAATACTGCAGTTAACCTTAATCCTTACTCGGAGATACTTTTTACAGTGTACCTTTGTGACACCCTTCATTCGAATCTGACATGTCCAACGCCTTCGACTTTCCAGACGTTTTTTTCCGGATCTTCCAGATTCACCACGTCGAAGACGGATACCTAGAATTCGGAAGAAAAACCTTGAAGGTGAAAGGTGGCTGGAAGGTTCGGGCTTTTCTATCATCATCACTTTTTGTTGTCATTGCCTTCTTGACTACTATCACCTTTTCCGTTGCGTGCTCATATGAGGACAGATCCGTTCCCGAAGAGGTTGATATTGCTCCGGAGAAATCACTTAAGAAATTCCTAGTCGTGACAAAGTTCTTGGTGGCTCCAGATACGATGCAGCAGGAGGTTGTACAACCTGCTGGCTTAGTGGTGGTCCCTGAGTGATATGAATTTTGTGGTGGTCTCCAGAGGGATATGAATTTGGGTGAGTGGAAAGGGATGTTCCACCTGCCACGTTCTTAAAAAAAAATACTTTCTCGGTCATTCTGGGTTGTAATGAAGCGTTGCCATTCGTGATCCCATCAGTCGATGATGCCAAACAAAGAGTGACAGTAACGCTCGTGTGCTTATCAGGAAGGTTAGTCTCGTTTTCACTTGAAATGAAAGGAACCAACTGACTCAATGATTTAGTGTTTATGACACTTTTGATCAAGGAAAAGGGGGCATGTATTAAATGATATATGTCATGATCTGAATCATGATGTAGTTGGTTTTAAGCAAAAACGGCATATTCTGCTCAAGGCCATCCTCGTCGTCTGATTATTTGACCGCCTAGGTTGCTTCGTCGATTGGGTACGTGGCATGAGTTGCGATTGCGGCATCGAGGTGAGTTCGAGTGAACCTCCATAGCCCTCGAATGGTCGAGAGAAATGCGATGGACCCTAGTGAGTAGGAAAAGCTTGCGTCCGTTTTGAGAGTCAAATTAACCATGGCATCGGTGAGAATTGCCCGTCTCCTTTCGACAAGGGCATTGAATGAATTGAGTGAAGGAAAATTTTGTTCATCCACCAAACCACATAAGGACTAGCGGAGAATGTAAAGAGAATAAAAACGCAAAATTCATAACAAAGACAATAACACCCAAACAAAATGTCAATCTAAATCAAATATTCTGACTTCATCATAAATAGTCATCCTAAAATGCGCAACCGATTTAAGAGAACCGGTAAAGAGCCTCGCTCCGCTCGGCTATATATTCACATATGTTCAATACATGTGGCATCCATCCATAAACCTATCAATCCATGGATAGGCTTGTGTGTTCTGAGCGTCCAATCTTCTTTGCTTTGTCTATTATTGTTTCTCTGTGTGTGTTCGTCGATTCTTCACATTTTGCCCCAGGATATCCTTTTGTGTAATTGTTTCCTACTCCAAAGAAACATTGGGTTCAACGAAAGAAAGATAGCAGGATTCTTCTCTATTGTCCAGGTCGATTAACGACCAGGAAGTCGCTTTGCTAGGGTTGGTATCTGTGAATTTCTGTGCGGGTGTAGTTTTGGGTGGATATTTGTATGGTCTAGGCTATACGTACTCTGTTTGTGGAGCCAAGAACTTGTAACCTCTAAGAATTTCCGACTATCTGAAAAAGTCATCTCACTTTCATCAGATGTTGTCAAATCGGTGGGAAAGAAGTTTGGCACTTAGAAACATTCTAAGTGAATATCAGTTTTTCATTTGGGATGACTTCGAAAAGCACAATTTCGGCAATAGTCGTTTTTGCAGAGCAACCGTATATCAGATACCACGGTAACTGAGAAAACGACTAATTGCAGATCCAGTTACCGTGGTAACAGACACCATGGCATCTGTAAAAACGCAACTAATGTAAAACAACGTTATGTTTCGCAATAATTAATAGAGTGGCATCTATCGTATTTTGAACTAAAAAGCTATGGATTGCTTGACAATACAAATATTCTTCATGTATTGGAACATACCATTTTGAAAACCTCGATAGGTTGACAAATTTAGCATTTAACCGTTTGCGAAAAAAACAAAACCAAAGTGTTGCTCTCGCAACGTAGGTCTAGTTTTGTTTGTTTCGGTCAAAAAGGTCTATCTTTTGTTTGGACTCTTTCTCTTTTGATTAGCTTTTACGACTTTTTTTTTACCAAGTCTAGCCTCCGTTTCGTAGAGCGGTAAGTCTGGATAGTGTCGACAAGCGCTAACAACAAAGTAGCTAGTTTCACGGGTAAAGTAGTCTGAAATCCCTGAACCATTTTTTCTTGACAAGATCATTTCTGGTAAGAGCTGTGCATGATGCAATTGCTGATTAGACCCATTTCCGGCACCTAACATCAGGATTACAAAAAAAAAGTCTCGAAACCGTAGATCCAATCTACAATGCAACGATGCTATCGGATCGGCACATATATTTTAATTAGCAAGCATATCACTTGACACATTTTGCTTAGGGTTAATTCGCGTTAGGCAAGCTTATCATTTGGCACGTAACTGTTTAAATCAGAACTCGTTCTGAAATGTCTTGACGTACGCACACTCACTGACTGGCAATAAGCCTATATTAGGTACTGTCGGCTTGACTCCAGCTCTCAAAGGGATCACCCCTTCGTAACGTTAGAAAGTTTGTAAAGTTATTCTCTCCTAGGAGTCTTATCGCTCTTCCTAATGCCTAGGGATAGAGTGCAGCCAAAGGGATTACGGCGTTGTAGGATTTCAAGAGTCGCGTTTTTGCAGATACCATGGTATCTGTTACCACGGTAATTGAATCTGTAATTAGTCGTTTTTGCAGTTACCGTGATATCTGATACATGGTTGCTCTGCTAAACGGATTATTGACGAAATTGCACTTTTCGAAGTCATCCCAAAAGAAAAACTGAAATCCAGTTACATCACTAACTGCCAAACTGTTTTCTCACCAATTTGACAAAATCTGATGAAAGTGAGATGACTTTTTCAGATACTACGATCAGTTACAACGGTCGGACCATGGTATCTGAATATCAGATACCACGATAACTGGCCAGATACTACGATAACTGCGAAAACGCCTTTTGACCCTGGTATCAGATACTACGATAACTGCGAAAACGACGTTAGACCATGATATCAGATACCATGGTATCTGCAAAAACGCAACTAAGGTTCAAGATACTGTGCTCCGCTACTTGTTCTCCTGAGTTTCCAAGTGGAGTTCTTGTAAAAAAAAAAAATCTTGCAGTATTGCTCATGTGATTAATATTTTTTATTTAATCTATTATCTCTACTGAGATAACTACTATTGTCTCTACTGAGATAAGGTTATTTCTAATTCGGATGAATCTTATCCCAGTATAGATAAGATTAATCTCTGTGTCAAATACTTCAGTTAACTTTAATCCTTTCTCGTAGAAACTTTTTACAGTGTAATGACTCTAAAATCATCAGAGTGGTTTGACCGCTCATTTCTCAGGCGCCGACTGGAAATTTGCAAGACCTGATTGTCTGGATAGTACCGTAAACTTCCATGCTTGATGTTTCCCCGAAACCTTAGATCTTAATCCATTGGATATCTGGAGCCTACGCCAGTGTTTTTGACACGTGGGGTAGAAAATCCGAGAGGATTTCCCGAAAGTCAATAAAGGCCAATTCTTTCGTTCACGTCTGGAGCTTGGTCTCTGCGGGACTCCACTTGGTTACAAGGTGGTGACTTAATGATCTCTTTTCGTGACATCCCATGTCCAAACAATGTTTCGTACTCCAAGAGCACGCCTCGGTGGTCGTTGCGGTTTGGTCGTGAGCCACCGTGCTGTTGCTCTAGTTGTGGACTAGGCAGTGTTGCCAGATTGGCTAATTTTACGCCAAACTGGCTTATTTTGTTGGTGACTGGCGTGAAAATTTTTGGAACTGGCTTGTGGCTTAAAACTTGGCTATTTTTATTTTGAGCTGGCTTGTTTTCGGCGTGATTTGCTTTTTCGGGAAAAAATTATATCTTTTGGCAATCCATTTGAGATAAATCCGATTCTCGAACGAAGTTGGAACCTCTTTGCTCACGAAAGGTTAAAATCACGTGGGAATTTCTGTAAAGTCTCTTGGGTTCCACACGGGGTAGCGGTTTCTCGCAATTCTACTAAATGCAGCCTCAAAATAATCTCTATACTGGAACTGAACTTCCTCAAGTCAGGGAACGAACTGGAAGGTGAACAATGCCTGTAGGAACAAAGGACCTGAATAGTGGTGAGTATTTCTATAAAACAGCCGCCAACTTGAACACCTTTAAAAGTAAAGTTAGATTTTGGCTGGATTTTGGGCAAACAATTGTCTGGCTTGTTTTTGGCTTGTTTTTCGAAGGCTGCGGCTTACTTTTATGTTCACAATCTGGCAACACTGGGACTAGGGACCATTTCTGTTCATGAAGACGGATGCACTTGCCGCAGAATTCAGATTGGCCTACAGTCTTGTCAATGGATGGGATCTTTTGCCTAACCTGTACGCTAGCGCTCGCCGTCCGCAGCGGGGAAAGTGAAATTTTTTTGCTGGAGTATCTCTAATTCTGCGGAGAAACGATCAGGGTCATTCTCGGTGACTGGGATTCCTGTCAGGGTTTTTGGCACAATGATCTGTTCCATACAGAAAAGTTGTGATGTTTTCGAAGTGCAGAAAATCCGACCGGTAAACCCGTGATGTGTTCGCTCTTGAAACTCGAGATTGACAAAATAGGCTACAGTCTCATGGATATTAGATTTTTGCGCTTCTGAGACTTGTAGCCTCGTGCCATTGAGCTGTTGAGTAAGCTGACGGTTCACATAAATCGGGTAGAGGGATATGATTCCATACCTGGGCTCGGAAGTGGTAAGTAAGGTTTAAGGAATTCTCGCGGTCTGGAAAGTTCTGCTAGTTCATTATGAGCCGGTTGTTTTTTTGGCTCGCTGCACTTTCCATTGGCGCTCTGTTCCGGAAAGCGAAGCGTATTGCTTTGGAAAGCGAATCGACCACGACGTGAGTGGAAAGTGAAAGGAAAGTTGTATAGCCGGAACCGCTTTCCGTGAATTCTTTGCTCGCAGCCAATTTTCCTTTTGCTTATCGAAAGGAAATCCGTCAGAACGACAGAATCGCTCTTTAATTTTTCGACTGGAATACTTTCTTTCGAACTGCAAATCAGCAGCAGCGGACCGTCGTTGATTACTTCCATATCGTCGAAAAACTCTGTTCGTTTTAAGATCGGAAAATGCATTCCTAGGAAATGTCTTCTGTCACAACGACGGAAACTAGTTCCAGAAGCCTAAAACTAGTTTACTCTAACGGATAATCCATGTCGAAAACTTCCTTCGCTGCAAACTTTCCCAAATATCTCTTGTTTCGACTCAATTATGTTTCGTTTCCTTGGAGAATGAATGTCGGATGAATACTCGTAAGTCGGCAGTCTGATTGTCTACTTCTCTTCTTATGAAACTTCTGACAGTTGGTGATCTTCTCGAGTAGTTTCCTTTTTGTCCGCTACCTTGCGTGTCGCTGGAAGTTGCCCGATTGGGTCAGACCAATGAAACTGAATCAAGTTAAGGCCATAGAAAAAGAAAATCTAATGTCAGTAGGCTATTACCAGCGGCCGGAGGAGGTTTTTTGGGGCATAAATCAATATCTCTATAGTTGTGAAATGACGCAAGGTTGAATCGACGGTTAAATCACGTAATAAGTTAGTTCGTTCCGTCTCGCAGTGTGATTTAAGTTTGCTTAAAAGACACGTCGTACTCATGATGTTAATTCGTCCCGCTTCAATAGCGTTCCCAGGGTTGCCAAGAGCTCACCTCATTAAAGTTTGCTGACAAAAACGTGCTTTTTGACACCTCGAATTTGTTTTGTGCATTCCGCCGTACAACGCGCAAAATTGGTAATAACTGAAATTGTAACAACATTTTTCAAAACATTTCTTAACTGTTACATCCCAGTTTTGTAACAAAATTAATCGGAAATGAGCTTTATTTAAGGCTTCAGACTGTTTTTGTGTATAAAATCAAAATAAAGTACATGTTTTGGCAGTGTTTTGGGGGTGGTAATCCGTCACTTTAGTAAAGTAAATGAAAAAGTGCTTTTCTGACCTAAAAAGTGTCATTCATAAAAAAAGGTGTCACTTTAAGAGAAAAAGTGTCGCGGTGTCATCCAGAGATAAAAAGTGTCAAAAAGTACCAAAAGTGTCACACTTGGCAACACTGAGCGTTCCCGTCCATCCTCCCTCCCGAGATTTTACACTTTATAGGTGCATCCTGTCTATTGGCATTACACTGATTATCATGGTTGCCACGTTTGGCGAGTTTCGAGAAGCCTATTGATCAGCAGACTGGTTATGCATATTTTGACTTGTTTCTCATCCAAGGACGTGGAAAGAAGCGACGCGATAAAAATTTATCTCAAAATAGTAGTATGAAGTTGTACGAAAAAGTAGCATGCATTACGAACTGATGCTCTACATGCTTCTGTCTCAAGGCTACCGTGTTACTGCATTCTACTGCATGCTACTATTAACAAGACTGAATGCTACTATAGCAAGACAGGATGCTACTGGATACTACTACTTGAGATTGGCCCAGTCTGAGGCACATTAAATGATAGTATTCTTTACTATGACATATCAATACATGCAACTTTTTCGTACAACTATCATACAACTACGCAGGCTACAAGTTTTTCATCGGGTATATCGGTCGAGGCCATGTAATTTGTTGTAAGCATAGCTAAGTTTTAAAGTAATAAAAGATCTCTAGAGAAGGTAGCTGAACCGATGGAAGACCTGATGGTTTTTTTTTCAGTGATCCTTCGGTGATCGGTTCTCACCCATGAATGAAAGCGGAAAGCAACGCGGTTACGTTAAAGCGAGGCTTCGCCTTCCAGATTTTTCTTCCGGATTCCAGACAGCCGTTTTCGTCGAGACGGATCTGAAAGGTGAAGCCAGGCCAAAAACGTCTGGAAGTCCGGGTTGTTGGACACCCCAGATTGTCTTTGACCCCAGATTCCGGATATCGGGAAGGTGCCATAGAGGCAACCCGTTCGAGAGACACTACAAATATGCAAATGGGGGAAGGAAAGGGAAAGTGATTGACAGTTGTGACTGGGATGCAAGAGATATTTGAAATGTAAAGGGGACATCTAGGAAATGTTGAAGAACAGCAAATTTAGCTGTCATCTTATCATGAAAATCTGGAAGGGTGGGCTTGACTATGCGGAAGCCTCGGACGTCTGGTAATCTGGAAGGTGAAGCCTGGCCTTTATCGTGACATGATCTATCGTGTGGGCATAAGCTCAATGCATACTGATATGTCCCCCAAAAAAGCGAGCCGTAGGCCGTAGACTAGACCTTGGTTCACTTTGCGTCATCTAACGAGATTTACAAAAGCTTTTCTTTGTTGGAAGAAAACCGACAAACCACGTCAGAAAGATGTACTTGCTAAACGCGCGAGAATCGGAACCGCGAGACATGAAAAGTAAATAGGCCAGTGGTAAATGCTAAAGAGTCGATAACTAGGCTACAGTAGATATGTTCTTTTTCAACGTTAGTTAAAGCAGATATATAAAAATGCTATTTCTGCAGGAGAAACAATGATTACCATCACTACAGCCTTTCTGGATGTTCAAACACATGAAAACTACCAACAAACAACAAGAAAATCCAAAGAGACATACCAAGTTTCAGTTATTTCAAAAAATTCCGATCCGGAGACCGCCAGAAGACCGAAAAGTAAAAGGCTTTCAACACGCGACATAATCCGTACGCAAAACATCTACGCAGTGAAATGAGACAGTATAAGGGTTGTTGAAAACAGTATAAATATTGTACAGAACAGTTAATAGGAAGAGTGAGAAATAGTTCAGTAAGATAAGTTAGAGAGAGTGTTTTCGTTTGTTGCTGACATTTCCGTTATTTTTCGTAACACAGACTCACACAAGCTCAGCTCAGCTAAGGTATGCCAAAAAAGGAATAGTGATTTGGAGGTAAAAGATAACTTATGTGATGGGAAATGTCTAGAAAATGATTTTTTTATGTCTCCTTTCTCCAATTTTACGGAAAACAAGGCTCTATTTTGGCCGACTAAAACACCATACTCGAATTCCAGCCATTTGCTAAAAATCCAGCAGAAAGAATCAGCCAAAGGTAGTTGCATACATGGGCGTAGGGAGGAATCATCCCCAACATGATGTGAGTAGGAATTCCTCGGCAGAGTTTAGCCCAAATTTTTTTCGGCGTGAAGGGCTTGCAAAAGTATGCCAACAGTCTACCTCTGCACATTTTTGTTCAAAATCAGCTGGAATGTAACCAACAGGAATACTTGTAGAGTTATTCGTCGGCAGAACTTCGCCCCAAGTAAATTGTGTCGGACGGCGAAGCCCCCGCAAATGCATGGATATAAGTTTTTTCGGCAAGTCAAACCGATATGAACTCAGTGTCAGTGTCAACTCAGTTTTCGTTAGTCTACTCTGCCAAAAAATTTCGCACTATGCATAAACTGCAGCTTCAACTCTCTAAGCCACTATTGAACGGAAATTCACGTGCACTGGACCGCATTGCAAGCGAAAAATATACGCGCAGGCACGGCAAAATTTGCACCGCGCCATTTCGTGTCGCGCTCTTTATTCTGGTTGTGTTCTAGAAGCTGACAAAATCGCGTTCTGTTTTGTACCAAGCTTGATGCATTATTTGTCATGGCTAACTGAATCGAGGGAAAAAAAAAGGCTAAAGAAAAAGCTGTACATTTCATAACGAACTAGTCCAATGTACCAGGGTTTTTATTTTAGAAAAATCCACAAAATGTAGTAAAATGATACGATGGTGCTGATCGCCGATGATTGCACAGGTTCTGTCCCTCGACCTGTAAGAAAACGTTATATCGATCAATAAGATTAGCCAAGTAACCTATTACATTTGAGACCGATTCATAAAGCTTGGGTCTTCCTTGGCGAACGATGGATAGTGTACTGAGAACCAGAGCAGAGCAATATTACACTTGGGAGTAGCGTCAAAACCTATGTTTTCCTTGCTTCGCAAACGGGCCATACTCATAGCGCCGCCCACCAAGTTTGCTGCTTTCAAAGCGAGACAAACTTGCGGATTTAAAAATTTCTAGTAAAGCTAAGAGGAGGGTTTTCGCGAGATCTCGAGATCACTTTCCGTCGAGCGAAGCGCATCGCGAAAACTGTGGGAAAGCAATTCCTGGAATAACTTTCCACTTTCCCCCTGGACTGATCGCGAAAACGCATTGAAAGCTGATACCGCCGAGAAAATATTGAATTACAAACTTTTCGAATAAATAAATCACCTAACGGTTCTTTGATTCTCATATTTTCCATCGAAGTCACCTTAAATACGATTGTCACTTTTTTTTTTATTTATTAGTGACACTTGCAATGTTTTTTCTCCACACTTTTGAAATTCCCGCCGAAACATTCAATTTTCCGCGGAGCTTTCCACTAATCTCGTGGAATGAGTTTCCGGGAAAGCTGCTTCGGTTTGTGAAGCGTGAAAACCGGGTTGAAAGTTCGGCAAATTTCCGAAGTAGCGCGAAAACCACTGGAAAGTGATTCGGACTTTGCTTTCCAGCTCGCGAAAACCCTCCTAGGATGCGGTCTGCACACATCGAGGAAGCAGGGGATAGTGCATCTTTTTTTGCAGAGTTCGGAGTATGAAGTTATTTGAGCCAGCGCTTGTGCACGACAGGTTGAGTTTCAGTAGGGACGTTCGCTATCGCCAGTGGTGCTACTGTCGCTGCTATTCGAGTGTGTGTCACTTTTTTCAAGTCTTGGCGCTACTCCCTAGTGTTATTTTGCTCTGAACCAGAGCAAAGTAAGGGGACTTGACAAAATTGACGCACACATCAATAGCAACGATACTAGCACCACTAGCGATAGAGAACGCCCCTACTGAAGCACATTCAGTCGTTCACCAGCCTGGCTGATGACTTCATTTTCTCTGTGGAGATCCTCTAGGTTCTGTTCTATGCCCTTTATTGTTAGATCTGTACATCAGTGACCTTGTGGACGGAATATATTCTACTATTCTGCTGTATGCTGATGACACGAAGGTATACCGAGTAATCGAATCCTCTGAAGACTCACTGCAACTACAGGCTGATGTAGATAAAATAAATCAATGGCTGATCAAAATCAACGCAACGAAAAGCCACCTGATGACCCTAGTACGAACTAAAGGGCCGGCATTTTATATAATTGGAGACACCTCTCTAAGCAGCAGCAATGAGGAGAGGAATTTGGTTGTCATAGTTGACTCCCGAGTAAGCTTCCACAGCCACTATGAACAGACCATTTCCAAGGCTAACAAAGCTGTTGGTTTACTTCAAAGATCTTTTCAGTTTCAGGACGAGCATATGCTTACTACAATCTACACTATAACAGTGTGGGCCTTACGCTGGTAAGGCCCACTCTCAAATATGTAGACTGCTCAGTTAGACCCTTTTTACAATAGACATTGATACCCTCGAGACTGTTCAGCGGCGGTTCACAAACTTCCCGCCTAAACTGGGACATCTCCCATACCAGCAAAGGCTTGAAAGACTTAAAATCCATTCGCTGGCATACCGTTTCCAAAGGGGGGGGGGGCCTCATTGAGACATACAAGCTATGCCACTGTATGTACGAAAACGTCAAAGCTGACGACATCATCAACTTCAACTTTAACAACTAATGCGGCCATAGCCTTAAACTCACCACAGAGACGTTCTGCATAGATATTGGTCAGTGGAGCTTCAAAAACCGTGTGCCGCCCCAATGAAATCAACTGCACGAAGAAATAGCAAACTCTTAATCACTGAGCTGTTTCAAGAAAGATATTGATGAAATGTTTCGTTCCCAAATGTATGACCCTAAATCTTTTCAGAGATCGTTGTAGAGGCTTTGTGGCCTTATTGTTTTGCAATATATTTTTTTTTTCTGAACATAGCAAAAAAACTGATACAGCCTCCATTGTTTCCTTGGTGTGTGCTGACTCCACCTTTGCTTTACTGGAAATTCCTAAAACTGCAAGTTTGTCTCACTTCAAATGCCGCAAGCGCAGTGGGCGGCGCTACGAGTATTGTCCGTTTTCAAAGCATGGAAAGCATCGTTCTTGGCGCTACTCCCTAGTGTTATTTTGCTCTAGTGACAACGGACTTAATGCCCTCAGGTTCTATCCCCCCCCCCTCCCAATTTAATACTTCCCTTGTACCGAGATCAATGCTGACATCTCTTATCTATTCAGCCCATGATATTGTGTTCGAAGAATGAACACAATTTTTTTTTCTTGCTCTTTTTTTAGAGTTAGTTACCGAAGACGCTTGCAGGTATCAAATGTTTGATTACTACATGTGCGACGAAAAGCTGAAATGGGCATCTGGCAGCGCCCTGTCCCCCCCCCCTCGAGTTTTGGCTAGCGACGCCCCTGGCCATTGTAATCGACCACTAACCAGATCCACTAGTTAATTATTTCTGGCAATAACAGCATAAGAAAATCATGTTCATTCGTAAACATCCAAGATTCCAACCGGACTATTCCAGCTAAGGCCAAAACAAATGGTATTTGCTAATTCACTGTGTCGATTCAGAGATAAGTAGTATAGGCCTAAGTATCCCTAAGGTAGGATAAAAGGTATCCCGTCACATACTTTGTGGGATTCCAAAAAGAGCAACACTTCAGGAGTGCAAAAATTATGTTTGACAGTGCAAAATGGATATGTCAGCTTAATTTTATTCAAGCTATATTTCGCTCTTCTTGGCAAGGGTCCTCTTCAGGCTCAAAGCTGCCCAAGTTGGAGAACAAGTTCACAACAAGCTCAAATAAAATTCAGCTGACGTAGCCATTTTGCACTGTCGAATATGATTTGCAGTCTGCTTGGGCTGAAGAAATTCTTTTCAAATTATGAGTTACACATGTGATTTTTTTTTAGACAATCATACCAGAATAATAAGATTGGCTCATAAAAACATCTGAGAAACTTATGAAATTTCAAAAAAGTTATGTAGATTTAAATAAGAAATCATTTAAAAAATCGGTGTGTTCACTTACAAATCAGTGCAGTTTTCCTGGAGATACATCTGTACACAGCTCCAGTTCCTCTGTAAGTGTCAACTGAACTCAACATGATAAATGCAGCAGTTGGATGGTGATGGGATGACGGCTTTCAGATTTTTGTATCTCGACCACACGCACTTGCACCTCCTCCGCAGGTACTTGAACGCACAGACAATCAAAGTCAGTGAAGTTTTCTCCTTGTGCAAAGCTTTCAGGTTAAATGCTGCAATATAAACGTTTCATTAGCCATAACCAAAAAATGTTTCCAATACCCATTTTCATTCCTTCAACCACTTGCTGCATTTGTTCAGTGTCAGGGGCATTACCAGCCAAAGAATTTTTTTTGTATGGGGGGGGGGGTATTTAATGACTGGCTCGTCATTTACACAGAATGGTTTTTGCTGAAAAAACTAGGTAAAGATGACGCTTTTGACGAAAAATCGACTGAAATTCAGAAAACTGTCTGTTTTTTAAGTAAAAACATACGGTTTACATGAAAAATTGACTGATATTCAGAAAAACGGCTGTTTTCATGAAAAAATGACTGTTTTTACGAAAAACTGTGGTGGTTAGCTTGTCAAAAATATCTGGAGGGGGTGCATCCCCCCTCCCCCCTTCACACATAACAGCCCTGGCTTGATTACAAATTTATAGTACAAGTTCTTACCAACCAGTAGCATAACTATAACAAAGATTCTTTGAACCTGCTATCAACATGTGCCACAGATATAGGCCTATTTTCTTTTTCTCCAAGTGTCTTGTCAGACTTCAGTTTCTGCTTTTTTTGTAGTGCATGGGCCTAGCCAGTGTTGACGGTATTGGCAAAGCGGCTATGTAGAATGGCCAATCGGATTAGACAATGCCCCCAAGCAGCCTATGCTAAGATGCACTTAGTCATCCAAAACCTACACTAGCAGATAGAGAAACTGCCTAATCTAATAACCAGCCAGACAGTACCAACAAATCAAATTAGTGCATCAACTTGACCCTCACCAAAATAAAGTAGTGGCCATCCAAGACTAGCCTAAAGCATATGATTTTTGTCTGTTATTAAAGAGAGAAATAAAGACAAAGTGGAAAGTAAAGGCATTGGGGATTAAATACTTTCCAGGTAGTTTTTAAGTTAGGTTGCCCATGACAAGCCCAAAGTAATAAGCTGTGTTTTTGCCATCATCCAGTTAACCGACCTATAAGATTTCCCACTATCAGTTGTTTTCTTCCTTCAAATTAACTGAAGTAAGTTTTTATAAACTGTTTTTGGCTCCATTTGCAGGTCAGTTAACTGTGCTGTGGACTGAGGCAGGAGCTCCGTCCAACCGACCTGCGCTCTTGGCACTGTGTAAATTAAAAATTCTCATTGATTTAAAATACTTTCCAGGTAGTTTTTAAAGTTAGGTTGCCCATGACAAGCCCAAAGTAATAAGCTGTGTTTTTTGCAGTCATCCAGTTAACCGACCTACAAGATTTCCCACTATAAGTCATTTTCTTCCTTCAAATTAACCGACCTAAGTTTTTATAAGCTGTTTTGGGCTCCGTTTCCCGGTCGGTTAACTGTCCTGTGGACTGAGGCAGGAGCCCCGTCCAACCGATCTACGCTCCTGGCACTGCACAAATCAAAAATGCCTGAAGAGGACCCTTGCCAAGAAGGACAGAAATATAGCTCGAATAAAATGTAGCTGACTTATCCGTTTTGCACTATCAAATATTAAAAATTCTCATTGGAGAGATAGGGGCTAGCGAGGGGAAGACACCATTTTTTCTTATAAGCTGTTTTTAGAGCTCAGTCAAACCGACCGGGGAGACGAAAACCGGTCAATAGTGGCAAATAGGTAGGTTAACCGACCTATGGAGAAAAGGCAAAAAATGCAGCTAATGTTTCAAACAGGCTGACTGACTTTTGGCACACTGCAATATCAACAAAGGTCATGGATTTTGGAATTGCACTTAGCACAGTGACTTATAGAGTCAGAAACCTCGCCATTTAGCTTATCTGTCTGTTCTCAGAAGAGCCTAGATATTCCCACCCTCAGGAAACTCATGGTTAATAGACACAATACAATCAAAATCCAAATAACAATTACCTTGGCACCCCTATTATGGAGGTTCTCCTTGAAGAAGGTGTCTGGGACAGAAATGGACACTTTGTCCATGTAGCCTAAGATGTGTTCTTGTTGGCTGTGGCTGGTCTGAAGCCTCACATGCTGAGTAGGTTTAGTTTGTCCAGTCCTCAGCAAAGCAACTTCTTAGGAACAGAGGCGTTACTAGCCAAAATGTTTGGGTGTTTTTGTGTAAATGTTTTTTTTTAACACCTGTCTGAGTAAGTGAAGTAAAGTTTTCAGCATCAAGCGTACTGTAAAAGTATGGCACGTAATCAAAATTAGAAAATTCCATAAAAAGCTAAGCTAAGTAATCCAATTATTTCTAAAATCAAAAAAGCAAGAGAAGAAACAACTACTATAATCATGAGAAAAATTAACTATAACATAACATAATTGTATCTCTTCTAATTATCGAAACAATCATGGAAGGGATGGAGCGTAGGTTTCGATGCGGATTTTTTCTCGAGCCTCAGCAGTAACAACACAAAAATAGGCAAAAATACTTGAGTTCTGGCCTCGCGATTCGGTTGGAAAGGTAAACGGAAAGTTTATATAGCATCTTTAACCTTAAAATTTAACTGAAAAGGGCTGAGGTAGGACAATCTAGTTACCCATCACTTATTCATTCAAAGCGGCTTGAAGATCCCAAGAAAATGCGTTACTTCGTTGCTTCGCTATTCACGAATTATCTATTTTGATATAGTGGAATTTTCCTCTCAGATTTGTGGTACCTCTGTGCGCTTTTACATGTGTTTATGCTTGACCAAAGCGATTTACGAAGAATAAGTTTTCACGCAGTGAGCAATGATCACCTAGCTCACTACTGGCTACTGAAAAGCCGCGTTTGTATTGAGGTTCAGATTTTCTGCGCCATAGTAGAATTCTGCGTTGTGAAGACGGCCGTAGATACTCTCAACGTAATACTAGAGCAAATAATGACAAATATAAGAAATCCCCTAACACAAACCAGATAATGCAATGTATTCAGTTGAATGATACAAAAATAAGTTGGCTTTTCAGTTAAACTTTAAAGAGCGGAGTTTTGGGCTAAATGGTAAAATGAAGACCCAGACACCCATAATTCAGGTGTTCTTGTAAGCTATTTATTAGCTACTTTGACTGACTGGTAGTTGTCTTTTTCCCTGCAAACGGAACAGTTCAGAGTTAACTAAGGTGCAAAGGAGCAAACCTGTACAGTGAGGGAAGGCGAGTTGTAACTTGGTCATTAGCGATAGGAATCCACGGAGTCGCGGACATCAACCTTATAATTCGTCTAACGAGACGAAAAGTAGAGCTGGGGTAGAGCTGACAGTCCGAGTGACCATGTCACTCGGTTACAACTCATGTTACATGTGACTTATCTTACAGCTACAGATCGAAGGAATCAAGTCTCCTGCGCAGAAATTACTTGCACTTATAACTTCTTTACTAAAGTCACACCTCTTCTCAGCCTAACCAGTTTGTGTCTAAGAGCGTGTTCTACCCTACTTTACCGTAGTTACTACGCATGACGTCACGGATTCTGACTTCTTGGCGTTGACGCTGGAACGCATTTTGCTATTTTTAATAAAATATCTTGCCACGGGCTAATCGGACCAATCACGTCCCAGAGATTTGTAGTTACCACGCTTACTACTCTCCCGAGCGTGGTAAGCAAATAGTTACTATTTCGAGAAGGTCGGAACGGTTAGCGTAGTAACTTTTCACGAGGCTGGAACGAAAATATTAACTAATAGTTACTATTGTTAGAAGGGTGGAACACGCCCTGAGTGTCGTTTATCATCCCGGTTGGGTTTTAACCCAGAGCCTGGTTGTTAGATAAGGACTATCGGCTAGACCCCAGATCTCAGAGGGCTCTTCCGTTCGTCACATTGGCAGGGTAATACAAAATTTCTCCCGGGATTCTTATCGCTCACATTCCAGAACTGGCTAACGCCCTCACTAGCTCCCGAATCTGGCCCATCGGCTTAGGTGGCCTCTCACTTTCCTCCCTCGCTCTAACATCCGTTAGAAGTTAAGTTTCCTGTAATTAACCAGTTCGCTCTAATTTCGGTCATGCATCAGAGCACAGCTTTCTCGTTGCCCTGGTAAATAAACCTGTCTGCTTTATAATGTATTGCAATTAGTGACAAGCTCCTTGGATTAGGTAGGGTCTCGCTCTGTAATTCTCCTTGGTCGCCCAGGTTTTCTCCGTGATTTGCCCCATACGTTTTCTCTGTCGTAACTTCCCGCCCTTCTCTGCACTTTCTTGGTGTCAATACCTTGGAGTAGTCATGGCAACGGCAAGATCGTCTCTAAAGACTAAAATAAACGGTCTTAATCTTCTATTAGCTTCTATTGTCGAAAGGAGGACTGGGATTTGGAGACCCTAGGCGTTATTGACGGAAGATAGGATTTCTTTCATGCCCCTAGAAATACAATCCTAATTAATCTTTTTGTGAACGGGTGCAAATTAGCCTTAAACCGTGAATGCCATTTTCGTAATTCGTCTCAAAAAGAGAAAGGGCTATGAGTGATAGGACTGGGAAAGGTCCGCTAATATTCAGCTCATTTTTTTGTATCGTTATTCTCAGTTTTGAACACACTTCTACGCGACTTGAGTTTTTGTTAGCATTAAAGCTAAGTTCTACTATATAATAATTAGAGGGAATGTCTTCTTTGTGGTATAGTTCTATTTGTCGGAAATGAAAAACGACGGCTGTTACAGAATTATATATATGTGTATATTCAAACAACTAACATCAAAATGGTAGAGATGCAGGACAGAACACACACAGAAAAGATAAAAAGATCATTGATAAACCCCAGTGTAATAAATATTGCAGAAAAATGCTGAATTCAAATCCCCATGGCCCATTAAGCCTGGTGATTTTTTTCCTTGTTTTTCACCCGCTTCTTCGGGTATTAGAAGCTTGCTGTCTCTCTCCTGCTTGTTTAGCCTTGTATCCAAACATAAGAAATATACGTCCATACTTTACTGTACATCTAGAAAGATCTCCCTACTTATGGGTCTAAAATTTCCTTCCCTATAAAGTCCTGTGCTACGCGACATATTCTTTGCCAGATAAAGTTTTTCTGAAAGCCCAAAGCACATTTACCCTTTCGCCCACAGCGAGTCGGAATTTTGCAAGATCCGCATAAGTCCTACAAACAATGGGTCCATAAGTTCAAGTCTTTTGCTCGGTTTGAAAACCTCTTAGGACTTGCTAGCTTATTGAGGCGATTGTTGTCTCACGTGGACATATGGAATGGATTTGAGGCTAAATACGTCGAGAATGTATTCGAGAATCCCCGAAATGTATTCGAGAGAATCCCTTAAATGTTTTCGAGGAATCTGTGTTTGTATTCGAGAACCGACGAAAAGCTTTCGAGATTTTTTTAGGTCTTCGAAACTACAAAAAGAACTCGAGAAAAGATGAAAAGTATTCGAGAATTTCTAAAATGTATTTGACATTTAAATTGAAGTAAGAAATAAAGAATGACACAAATGTATTCGAGAATGACAAAAATATATTTGATAGTGCAAAACGGATACGTCAGCTGAATTTTATTGGAGCTATATTTCGGTCCTTCTTGGCAAGGGTCCTCTTCAGGCTCAAAACCGCTCAAGTTGGAAAAACGAACTTGTGGGAAACGGCGTTTCCCACAGAGAGGACCTAGAGGACCCTTGCCAAAAAGGGCCGAAATATAGCTCTAATAAAATTCAGCTGACGTATCCGTTTTGTACTATCAAATATGAATCGTAGTCAGCTTGGGTTGAAGGAATATTTATGACAAAAATGTATTCCAGAACGACAAAAATAAAAATTCTCGAATACATTTTTGTCATTCTCGAATACATTTTTTTCATTCAGTTTCAATTTATATGTCAAATACTTTTAAAACATTCTCGAATACTTTTCATCTTTTCTTGAATATTTTTTGTAGTTTCTCGAAGACTTTAAAAAATTCTCGAAGACTTTTCTCGATTCTCGAATACAAACACCGATTCTTCGAAGACATTTAAATTGAGGGATTCTCGAATACATTTCCGACGTATTTAGCATCAAATCCATTCCATATGGACAGGTTATACAGAGAAGATTCTGGCGTCAGGTTGCCTCATACCGACCCCGAGCATAGCTTTCAAGGGAAGTTGTCGGTTTTGACGGGATTCTCCGATCCTGTGTTCTCGTTCGACAGTAGTTGCGTTTTTGCCGTTACCGTGGTATCTGTTACCACGGTAACTGGATCTGCAATTAGTCGTTTCTATGGCACTTGAGCTTACTCGAGTGCCATATAGCGATCGTAATGTCTGTCTGTCGGTCGGTCTGTCCGCATTATGCTAGTTTGGGCACTTCCACATGACATAGGACGATAAAACTTGGCACGCGTATCAGGGACCCAACCGGGTTAACTTGGAAATAATCACTTCCCCGATCCGACCATCAATGGGGTAGTGGCAAGATGGGGAATCCGGAAATTAGTAACATCCATAACTTGGAACGGATAATCGGGCGTGCATTAAACTTGACAGGTATCAAGAACAAGTGCCTTGGATGTTCATTGTCAAATCCGGATCGGATCCGATAACTGGAGGGGGGGGGGGTTGGAGGGGTAAACCCGAAATCTCCTGAAACGCTTTTTCTAGTTTTTGTCAAACCCCTACCCTTTTCTTCACACTAGTATAGCTCTGCGCGTGGGTGAGTCATTCTTTCTTCACACTAGCATAGCTCTGCTCGTGGATGAGTCATTCTTTGCTTAAATTTGTTCGGAGAGAGCTAGAGAAATCGAAGGTCGAAGGGGTTGGTATAATATGTTGTTGAACCTTAGTAGGGGTTGATATAGATTAGGGACTTCCAGATGACCTCGAACAATAAAACTTGGCACGCGTATCAGGGACCCAACCGGATTAACTTGGAAATAATCATTTCCCCGATCCGACCATCAATGGGGGAGTCGCAAGATGGGGAATCCGGAAATTAGTAACATTCATAACTTGGAACGGATAATCGGGCGTGCATTAAACTTGACAGGTATCAAGGACAAGTGCCTTGGATGTTCATTGTCAAATCCGGATCGGATCCGATAACTGGGGGGGGGGGGGGGCTGGAGGGGGAAACCCAAAATCTCCTGAAACGCTTTTTCTAGTTTTTGTCAAACCCCTACCCTTTTCTTCACACTAGTATAGCTCTGCGCGTGGATGCGTCATTCTTTCTTCACACTAGTATAGCTCTGCTCGTGGATGAGTCATTCTTTGCTTAAATTCGTTCGGAGAGAGCTAGAGCAATCGAAGGTCGAAGGGGTTGGTATAATATGTTGTTGAACCTTAGTAGGGGTTGATATAGATTAGGGACTTCCACACAAGCTAGGACGATGAAACTTCGCAGGCATGTTAGGGACCCGACCAGATTAACTTACAAATAATCACTTCCCCAATCCGACTTTCCCCGGATCTTGGAGTCCGGAAACTAGGAACAACGTTAGCAGGAGGGGAGCAAAAGAAAGCAAAAAGAGCGCTGCCCAAATGCGGCATCGATCCGCGGACCTCTGTGGCGTCGGTCCAGCGCTCTACCACGGCGCTACGACTTGATGTATTTAGAAGCGAATGCGGGAAGAAGTACGGTTTAAAGATTAAAGTAAGACTAAGTGGTCAGAACGAATGCTAAATGCTAACCAGAGCAAAATAACTAGAGCTATTTTGAATAACTAGAACTATTTTGCTCTGATGCTAACTAAACTTAAACTAAACAAATCTCGTGAAACACTTCCACATAAGCTAGGACAATGAAACTTGGCAGGCTTATCAGGGAACCGACCAGATTAACTTGGAAATAATCACTTTCCATATCCGATCATAGTGGGGTGAGTGGAGGGATTGGAAATCCGGAAACTATTAACATGCATAACTTTGGAGAGGGTAATCGGACATGCGTGAAACTTGACATGTGTCATGAACAAGTGTTTCGGATATTCAGTCTCAAATCCGGACCAGATTCGATACCTGTGGGAGGGGGCTGGAGGGGTATCCGGAAATTTCCTGAAACGCTTCCACATAAGCTAGGACAATAAAACTTGGAAGGCATATGAGGGAACCGACCAGGTTAACTTGGAAATAATCACTTCACCGATCCAGCCATCGCGGGGGGAGTGGAGGGATGGTGAATCCGGAAACTAGAGTCATACATAACTTTGGAACGGGTAATCGGACATGCATGAAACTTGACAAGTGTGAAGAACAAGTGTCTCAGATTTTTAATTTCAAATCTGGCCCGAATCCGATAATTGGGGGTGGGGGTAGAGGGGGGACCGGAAATCTTTTGAAACGCTTAGGGTCGAGGGATTGGGATGGAACTTGAAGGGAAGAACGAGCATTAACCCTAGATAATTTATTGACAAAATAGGACCGGATCGTGTCGCAGTGGAGGGTATCGTAGGGGGTTTCTTGGATTTCGCGGTGATCGCGTGTTAGGATACTTCCAGATGTACTATGACCATGAAATTTGGCAGACATATTAGGTACTCTCCTAGGTCGACTTGAAAATAGTTCCTTCCCCGATACGGTGATACTGGGGGGAGTGGAGGGATGGGGAATCCAGCATCTAGTGACATGCATAACTTTAGAACGGGTGATCGGACGTGAATGAAACTTGACAAGTCTCAAGAACAAGTGTCTAAGATGATAAATTTCAAGTTCGGAACGAATCCAATAACTGGGGGGGGGGAGGGGGAGCTGGAGGGGGGGGGGGGTGCAAGAGATCTCGTGAAACGCTTAGAGTCGAGAGATCGGGATGGGACTTGGAGGAAAGAACAAGCAGCCGTAGAGACAATACGAGACAATACTGACAAAACAGGACCGGATCTTGTCACAGTTGGGGGAGTTTGACAGGGTTTTCCACAACTCTGGTCATCACGAGCTGGGGTTCTTCCAAATGTGCTATGACCATGAAACTTGGCAGTCTGTGCTATGACCATGAAACTTGGCAGGCATGTTAGAGAGTCTGTCAGATTGGCTTGAAAATAGTCCCTCCCCCGATCCGATCATCGTTGTCGGAGAAACAGTTATCAGTGAGTGGAATAACTGTTTCAGATTTAGTAGATCAAGCCGATTTTCTGATGAAATGAATATCGGGAGAGAGATGCAGCCTTGACAACTGCAAACCGTATCTGACAAACATGCTATCTGTTCGTACAAGTGCCATATGAGCTTTCTGCTCTTGTTGCAGTTTGGAAAGGGCATGTGAATTAGATTTTCCATTTAGATGGTGGCACTCTTAGAGTGGAGGTATGGGGAGGAAACTTGGTGGGCAGGAAGTTCTTATGCCCTAGGTATACCATTTCAAGACCTGGCCACTGTGGGATTAGCTGGGCGGATCTCTGAAATCTTATATTAGTTATTGCTTAACTCTCGAACGAGATTGGAATCGAACTTGAAAGTTGGCAATAACACCTGCCCTAGATGTTTCATTTGTGGGTCCGGATAGAATCCGGCCACAAGGGGTGGTGCGGGGGTGGATCGGATCCGGCCAAAGCGGGGGGTGGAGGGTTCCCGGAAGAACCATGCATGCGTTCACACGCAAACCTTAGCTCATATACAAGCTAAATCCCTTGCGCGTGCCATATAAACTGTCAGCTCTTGTTCTGTTTCTTAAGCTTCTTGCAGGTGGGATCATGATTCTGAATCGCCGACTCTGAACTGAGTATTTTGAACGAACAAATTCATTCAGATAAATTCTAGGACGTTCGAGACTTTCAGAGAGATATGCCTATGCATGTATTTCAACCGAATTTAATTTTGCGTTGTTATTGCGGGGCATTGAAGTTTCCATCAGTTTGTTTAGAAGTTTGGCTAAGTCGTATCAGTAATATGTCCGGTGATTGTGAGATAGTGCTTCAAACGATGCGTAGCATTTGGTAGACTTCGTCGTATCATTTTCTGTCCCTGTTTTGGCCGCCGGAATTGTATATTCATATGTTAGTTTTGCTTGTGGAGTCTCTGTCGGTTCTTAGGAAATTGGACTAGAAACTTGCAAGGTCTGATTGTCTGTTTCAGGAAGCCCGACAAATATTCCTTCTTAGGATCCCACTGAAACCTTTGGTCTTGTTCTTTGGAGCAGCTTACCTCTGGTATGCAGAATTTGCCAACTCCTTTCCTGGTTAATAGAGTGCGCATCCCACCAGGGTTGCTAGGTCTTTAAAGCCTTTATTGGGGCTTAGAGCCTCTTTTCTGGAGCCTACTGCCGCCTAGGGAAGGGTGGTCGTGATGACCTATATAGTCGTCACCGGCAAAAACTGTACCTGGATCCTCCATATTTTAAAGCTCATATTCATACCACGGTAAAGTGTAATAGGTTAAGTAAGTAAAGTGTATTAATACTCATACGACGGTAAAGTGTTGTGTATGCCATGAGAGCATTATTGGGGCTGGGGGGGGGGGTAATTTAAAAACAGCAAAAGGGATCTTCTGACATGTACTTCTCGTGGGGGTGGGAGGGTGTGTGTGCACGGAGGCTGACCTTCTCGTCATAGACCCTGAGTAAGGATACAACCCTCACCTACGTCTTTTAAATGATGTAAATTAAAGTTTTATTTTATAAAATATTCAAAGCCCATGTGCCAAATCTGACTTTCATGTCAAACATAATTTCACCAACATATATATATAGATATGGATCAATCAGTTCATCATTCTAGAGGTCAGAGACGTTGAACAACTAGTTTCGTCTTTCGTGTGGACGGTAGTCATTTTAGGAACTCTTGGGGAATTCTCGCCTTCCGGTCCGTTTCGGACGGGTGAAAAAAAAGGTGGTTCTGTCTGAAGTCAAGAGTATTCGGCGTTTGAGCTGGGCTAATATTCGAAGGTAAAAAAAAAAACAGAAAAAAAACAGATAATCAAATATGTCCCGATTTGGTTTGCTTTATCCCTCCAGAGGTAATTTGCTTAGATACCCGGCATGGCTATCCCTTCTGAAGACTGTGCTCCTGTGTCCTGCCCCGTCTTTTTCTGGGAAGAAACGATGACCTTTCTAGTGACATTGGAGAGACAGCCTGCGGCAATTTGCGGGTATTTTCTTTTTAACTAATTGGAAATCTGAGAACTCGCTTAAATTCCGTTGGTGTCTTTTCCCGTTGGGGAAATTGATTTTCTTGAGCGGAACGATTGTCTGTGTCTCAGTTGGATGTCGCTGCCGTTGCCGAGCTGAGAGTGCCGTTGCCTAGCCCAGTGAGGTGAGGGATGAAATGGAATGAAATGAGATTTCTGGAGTACTTGAAAGAGTTGGTACAATGGCTTAGCTGATATGCAGTCGCAAGTGCTTTCCTTTGTGTCGTCTGATTGAACTTCATCATCCCTAAAAGGGGTTGTCACAAAGTACGAAGCATGATACGGAGATGAAAAGAAGAAACACGAGGCTACCAGCACAGAAAAAATCTCAACCTATTTCATGGTGATAGAAAAGCCGCATAGATAAATGTCAGGTCTCTAGTCTTGGTGCAGTCAAATTATCAACGACCTTGGCTGTTTTAAGCCTTTTCCCAGACCAATTGACTTCTAGCGAAAACTCGGCAAAATTCAGATAACCGGTTTTACGTATCGAAACTATGATACGCGAGCATTCGTCGGGAGCGTAATGCGCCTGGAAAATAGTGAAAATAGTGAATAGTGAACAGAGGCAAGTGCAAAGGTTAGTGAGGTGTCATTAGTGGGTTTAGAATGTAACATATGCATGATGTGGTTTCAAGGGTGGAGGATAAGGCTAGGTCTTGAATAGGGTCACTGGGACCTGGTTGATAGCGTAGAAATCGGAAGACCGGCGGGCCTGACCTTAGGTTCCACTCTCAAAACCAATCAACAAACAAGAGGTAGGGATGTCGCAGGTAGCCTAGTGTCCAGACGCACTCTTCTCTTTCTCTCTCAATAAAATAAACGTATACTTCTCAGCAGTATGTACAAAAAGTCTCCTTTGACAACAGATGTTAAGTTGCCATGTTTACCGGACGTAATCAAGTGATGATCATGATGACGTTTTCTTCTAGGTACCCAAGACAATTAGAGACATACGTCATCTACTAGCAATAACCTGAACTTATTGCCTGCCTAGATGGCGTATGTGTTTACCTCTTGGTTGGGAATGATAACAAAATATGATATGGCCCTCTGAGCCATAACAATGGAGTTTGGGTATACGGGTCTAAGAACTAATGAATACAGTAACTGAATTATGTTGTATTGGCATTATAGGTACGACGGGTTCTTAAACACTTTAGGAAACTTAGATCAAGCTTACTTAAGAAAAGGATGCCGTGTGAGTAGGACACATCTGATTCCTACATCAGTTACACATTTTCAAGTATTCAGCAGTAATGCAGTAGCATAAGACAAAATTACGAAGAGGGTGTCGAGGGTCAGACGACTTCACCTTGTTCGGCATCCTATAGTCTACGTTGATGGCGAGGCCTTTGGGCCTTAAAGCTACTTGGGACTTTAGCCCGCCGATAGTTCGTTCTCAGCTGACAAAACAGAAACAAAGAAGACTTGCTTGTGGAGCTCCCAACCTCGTCTGGCAATGTGTATGGATGGGAATATATATATTCAATTTTTCAGTTCAATTCATTTATTTGTATCCGCCAAAGCTGGCGAGAAGAAAAAATATAATAAAATACACACAATCGGTCGACAACTGATTAATAACTAGGCCATATACTTTCATAAAAATCTACAAAATAATTAGCCTACACTATCCTAAATGAATTCTACCTAACGTTTAACCAAAATACAATCAACGCAACGCATCGGACAAAGTGTGCTTTACGGTATAAATTTTTGAAAAAATGTTTCCCGTTTCTTTTTCAAAATATCAATGGGGTTTTTTAAACCATAATTTTCCATCATAAAATACCTGGATTGGTATTTCGAAAACTGGCATAAAAATTTCCCAAAATAAAAAAAAAGTAGTTTCTTTAATACGAGATAAATTTGTCAACGTTAAAAAAGGTAAAAAAGAAGATGCAAGCAAAGCCTATGGAAGAGCAACAGTGTTAAAAATCTTTGAAAGATTTGTAACATCTTGTTAAAAAGATGTTAAAAATATGGAGTAGAATCAGAGTAGAATTTAATCAAAAAGTGCATTCACAGCGAAAGCACCGAATCGACTTCATCGCCAACAAACAAAGGACACTCCTAAATATGCAATAGCATTAGTTAGTTAATAGCATTAAATTTATAGTAAAAAAAAAACCGTGACTAGTCCGTGGATCGTTAATTGTCTGACCCTATTAACTAAGTTATGACTTGACTTTATATGCATTCTAGGGATTTATGTTTGATGTAAAGGTCAATTTGGCAGACAACCTGTTAAGAATAATCAACCCCTTCGTGAGTTATCTTGATAACAGACGGACAGACGGACAACTTTTACGAAGTCATAGATATCCCTCCACTTACGTTTGGGGATCCCGAAAACGATATCAGATGACGTGTTGCAGTAATCAGGCCGGTCATTACGTCTCTCTCATTGCTCACGAAGCCGGGTTTTTTTCAACCTCGTCCTGGAGGAAAATTCTGATCATCAAATTATTTTATTTTAAAATAGCCTGACTCTTTAAATCAATCTGGCAAGCTCGAAACATGCGACTTTAAGTCCTCCGAACCGCCCATGTCCAATCTGGATGTCAACTCAGTTTCTTGGTGACCCTGAACTAGCCTTACTGAAATTTTCCGGGCGTACTGCCATCCCCCCCCCCCACCCCATTGAGCTTTCCTGGGTGGGCGCCCAATGCAGTCTAGCTAAATTTTTCTGGTCGGGCGCTGTGCGAGCGCCAAGCTTAGTTAATTTATTTTTACGGAGCACTCTGCGAGCGCCCAGTTTAGCTTATTTATTTTGACTGCTCGCTAGCGCCCACTTTAGCTTTCTTCTTTCTTCGAGGTAGGGGGGGGGGTATCCCCCTCTCCCATTGCGACGCCCGTGGGGTTAAGTGACGATGAAGTAAAAGTATCTTCCAAGTTGCTAATCTCGGATGGTCTTGATGAAATAGGCGGTTTGTTTCGTTGTTAGTTTGACGTTGTTGGTAAGCTGTGGCTTATTTTGCTCAGAACGGTTCCGTTCTTATGATCATCTTGTGTTCGGTTACGACTGGTTCTGATGTCTGGCATGTTTTTCCAATTGTTAGCCTTTGTGTTGGCTTGGGATTTTTCCTCATCATTAGGCAAGCTTTGCGGGGTTGCCTCTTACAATCTCTGTGGCTTTAGTAGCGCTGTCCGAGGTTGCGTTCCAGAACTTAACAATTGTTAACAAATTGTTAACGATTGTTAACTTTTTGCGTTCCAGGCTTCTGATTTCGAAAGTTGAGCTCCGCCCACCTACGATTTCCGTTCCGGAGCTTAACGATTGTTAACTATTTTGTAACGGTGGTTGGTGAGCATCGTTGAGATAACTTAACAATTGTAGAATTTGGGAAAAGTTAACAATCGTTGAAGCTGCAGTTAGCTCCGCACCGAAACAAAATTGACGATTGTTAACAATTGTTAGGTTTCTGGAACGCAACCCTGGTATCAAGCGCTAAACGGGTACGTCAGCTGAGCTAGGGATATTTCGGACGAGATTCACAAGTTTCGTATTTCTAGCTTGAGCCTGGAGAGGATCCTTTCCCAGAAGGGTCGAAATATTGCTAGAATAATACTCCTTGAAGCTGACTGGGAAACATTTATCAAACAATGGATAAAAACGAGTAAATACTTGAGCTCTTAAGATCGTCAAAAGGCAGTTATTAGATCGTGAAGCTAACCAGCTGGCAGCCCACAGTCTTAACCTTCTAAAACGATCTGTAACTTAGCTGGCGTATCCGTTTTGGTTCAGTCAAATATGGTTCGAAGTCAGCTTGGGCTGAATGTATATTTATGCTGTCCTAGTTCTGAAAAATACTGTTCGTTACAACTTGGAATGACCTAGGACGACCTTCAGACCGGTAAACACCTCTCGGAGGAACATGAAAATCCTATGAATTTGGTAGAGAATCCAGAGGAAAAACGTTTCTTTGAAGTATTGACCAGGAAGCTGTCTAAATGGTAAAACTGAAAGTTATGGACTGAGCCGACAGAGACCAGCAGAGGATATATGGCTGCTCGTCGAAGGAGACCCAGTGTCTTTGCGTCTCCTAGTGATATGTTCCTGAAACCAGTGGATATTAATTTTGTGCCGCCCAATAGTCTGGCAGCGACGCCATGCGGATTGACCCCGAGTCGTCCGAAAAGTTGGATATGCTTAGAGGAGGAAGAAGTGTCGAGGAATGAACACAGGTAAGTTATGCTTCCAGACTGCGTCATGCCTGAACTCCAGTCGGATTATTAAATCCTGATATGTTATGTTTTGGCAACAAAGGAGAGGCTACACAGACGTTTTGTGATCCCAAAACGTTAGTGACGGGATACCAATAACTTCGTAAAGTTCGTCCGTCTGTTTGTCTGTCCGTCTGTCAGCACGGTAACTCTCGAGGGGGTTGAGATATTCGGTTGAAACTTGATGTGGGGATCCGTTGGGTCGAAGTACAGGTCAAGTTCGTAGATGGGCCCAGTAGCTGTATATTTAGTGGGGGGTCCAGATTAAGGGGCGAAACATTTTTGTTTTTTACGCCGATGAGATAGTCAATTTAAGAGTAAGGAAACATGCTGAATCCGAATATGAAAGTTATTTTCTCGTCAGACAAGTAGTTCATCCGGAATACGCCAAAAAACTGAAAATTTGTGATAAAAGTTGAATCTGAAGTTGATTATAGGTTCGAATCAGGGATAAAAATACATGCTGGATCCAAATATGAAAATTGTTTTCACGTCGGACAAGTAGTTCGCCCGGAATCCGGAAATTTAGCATGAAATTTTAAAACCCAATGATATAGTCTATATAGGAGACATGCTTTTGCAGCTTTCGAACATATTTAAGATAATCAAAAAGTGTATTTAGTTATCTGCAAAGTCCCAACCGGCATTTACTGGGTCGAAAAGGCAGATTGTATCCGACAACTGTCTGGTGAGCAGTTTGATAAATTTTTCGACCAATTTCGGGAAAACCTAGGTGGCTATACTCGTCCCTACCCTAACCCTTTATTCACACAGGCGAGAGCTCTGCGCGTGGATGACGACAATCTTTGTTTATCTGTGAACGTCGGAGGGACAGTAACTTCGGTCGCGTGTATAACGCGCAAAATTTCTTTGGTGCGAAGACTATTTAAACCTAGCGTATACGTATTCTTTGCGTTTTGGGTTGTCGGGGAGGTCGAAGGTGACATACATGCTGTTCAAAATTCGTATGAGGATTCATTGCCGAAGTACAGTAGATGGGATTAAGTGTAAAAAAAATATGTGTTATATGCTAATGAGATATTCGTTTAAAGGGTAAGGAGGCCCGCTGAATCCATATCTGAACTTGGTTTTCTCAATTTGATTAGTTGTTGGTCGTAAGTTGTCAGAAAACTTCGAAACGGTAACATTTTGTTTTTTACATATTCAAGTGGTTGGTTATGGATAAATAGCAAAATGTTCAAAGGGTCTGGTGAACACTCGGGAATGTACAAGATTCGATTGTCTGGATCAAGAAGTCGAATAGATTTTAACCAAAGACGACCAACCAAAAACAACCAACCAATTAACCAAAGAAGATGACCAAAGGTTTCGATGAGATCCTGTAGATGTCTTGTAGATGTGCGGTCTTAATCAGACTCCTTAAAAACTTTGACTGTTAAAATTTCAAAACAGATGAAGGCGATTAGCTGATCGTCTGATAAAACCAAGTCTAGATATTGAAACAGCATGTGCGTTTACCCTTACATGTCATATCTACTTTGACGAAATTGATCTAAACATCCTGCCTTATTTCTACCGAATTTCCGGTTTTGGCCGGATTCCGCGAAAACTACTTGTCCGGCAAAAAACTAAAGCTCAGATACGAATTCAGCGTGTCACCTTACGCCTACATCCAACCTCTAATCAACTTCAGATAAGAACTTTGCTTTTAACAAATTTTCCAGTTTTGGCCGGAATCCGGGAGAACTATTTGTCCGGCGTTAAAACATTTTCAAAATATTTTCTTCATCCCTTAATTAAAACCCACTCCCCCGCCCCTAAGCATTGGGCTACAGGGTCCATCTACGAAGTTGACCTGTATTTTGACTCGATGGATCCTCACACCAGGTTTGAACAAAATATCGCAACCCCTTCGAGAGTTATCGTGCTTGACAACGGACTGACAGACAGACGGACAACTGTTACGAAGTCATAGGTATCCCTTCACTTGCGTTTTGGGATCCCAAAAACGACAAGTTCGGCGGTCCAATGCTGTGGAACTTCGTTTCGTAAGAAAGTAGGCCTGTCTTTGTCTATCTACACTCTAATCCCATTAATATCTCCAGTCTCATTAATGATAATACAGCGACCGAGACGTGTGTCTAACCTTACACTAAGAAAGCAGACTTATAACTTGCCTCTGTTTAACGCACCGAAGATTCGAAAGTTGGATAGTGAGAGAGCGGTTAGAAAGGGGTACTTTATTTTCCTAAAGTCTAGGATTATTGTAGCCGACGAGTGCTGGGATAAAAACAGCCGGTCTTTACTGCTGCAGTTCTTCAACTTAAATCCGGGAAGTACCTCGGGAAGTACTGCATAGTGACTTCACCATCCTCATCCGAGGCCAACTCCAGCCTCCTCCGAAAAGAAAAGCATAAAACGATTTGTCCTACCTTAGTGCTTCTAGCGGTCGCATTGGTCGCTCTTGTTCACCTCTTGATTTTTTCTCCCAGCAATTTGTTCTGATTTCTTCTTTCGTTCCTTCTCCCACTTGCGCTACTTGGGAACATTTACGGTAGAGAACTTGCCGGGCCACCTCGTGTCTCTAATCTTGGAGCTCCTCGCGCCATCTGTTGTTGTAGAGGTGATTCTGTACTCTTTTCTGCTCTCTAGCGTCGATCAGACTTTCACTGGATATAGTTATTTTTCTTGCTAGATGGCCTGGATTGCGTTTTCTTTTTTATGCGTTTCGAGAGTCTGTACAGCCAGGACGCCAGAGAGCATGATATGAAAAGGCAAATAAATAGGAATATATCTGGATGTACAAAAAGGTTGATTCGTATGTACTTTTTTGTGGAACTGTCCTACAACAGATCACAGTTACGGTTACGTTACATTTGACTTCTGCTGCGAGTTCCAGGGATGCAGGAAGGGTAGACAAGTTCACACAGGAAGGGAGGAACGAGTGTCAGGGATTTCCCTACCCCTACTGAAAAACAGGCATGGGGATCGGGGTCGGGGGGCTATTCTTTTGTTTGACACCACTGTACAAGCCTCGGTGGTCACCGCCTACCCGGCACCGGACACTTTTGGGAGTGAGCAACCCCTCGAGGGGGATACAGTGGGGTGCGATCTGGTGAACCTGATTTATCCCAGGAGGAATAGCACTGCCGAATTAAACCCTCCGAAGGACCCTAAGGCGATCGAGATTGGTGGTTGGATTGTTCCAAGGAACAATCCACTATTGCGAGCGCTGTAACAGCTTTTGGTTTCCGGTTTTCACCGTATTTTGTGGAGTTCATAACTCGTGAACTAGTGCAAGTGTCAAGTTCAAACTTGGTACACTTGTGTGGTTTGGGGTCTAGTTGTGCCTTTTGGGGGTTCCACCCCCCACACGCACCCGGTTAAGGGCCAAATGGCAAGTGAACATTCAGCTGAAGACGGCGGTGCCCTGACTTTCTGGCATCAACACAAGGACAAGTTAAACATTTGTATCCTTTGGCAAAGCGGATTCTTGCGATAACTGCATCAGGTGCCCCTATAGAGCGCATGTTCAGTTCTGGAGGGATTTACATGCAACCACACAGAGTTTCTTGGAACACTACACTATTGCGAGCGCTGTAGCAGCTTTTGTTTTTTTCTTTTCTTTCGGAAGTTCTTCCTTCATGAAGTTTTGCATTGCAGCTTAAAGTACCCGTCTTACCTGCAATACTAATGCAACCTCCTTCCGGAATACTCTTGATGACTAATTCTCTCCTTGCCAATGCAAAATCGCCGGGTACCTAGCGAAGAGCCAGAAGCGGTATTACATCGGGTATCACAGCTGCTCCCGAAGATCGACGTGATTGTTTGACACAGGATATGAGTTGTTGAGCGACGTTTTCTCGTTCTTCCTGAGGATCACTGGCGTGTTTTGGACTTAGTCTTATAGAGTATCGCTCCATCCACCGTTATGGTACGTGTACACACAGTCCCATTCTTGCATTCGGATTCGAATTTTCTTCTTCGCTGACGCATCGCATGCAGGTTTCCCCGTCGTGACGCGAATTTCGCTTGCGTATTTCCAAATTTTATCTGACTGTGTGTGCACGTAGCTTTAGATTCGGAAACCTGAAATCCGGCACATTCGAATCCCCCTAATGACATCACACTGAATTTTCCACTTGCCGTGTTTCACTGCTTTCGATGCGGATCCTGCTCCCGACGATTGTTTATGAGAAGCTCTTTCGCCAGACAAGCCGGTTCTGTAAATTTGTCCGTGTTTTTGCTAGGGGCCTGCAGAAAGGCCGTATAAAATTTGCTCAGAGCAGATCTTAGTTGACTGGAAAGATTGGAACAATATTAACTAAAGTGCGAGGGTATCCTTTAAAGTCTGTATCAAGACCTGGACATGTAAGTCTTAACTCACTCTGCTTGTCACAAATCTATCCTCTCTTGTGGGTCACGGTCTATACGAGCTACGTTTTCAGGAATGAAACGTTCTTTTCCTACATAGCAACCAGTTTCGAGCAAGAACAGATGTAAAAATGAAAGAAAGTGTTGAAATATTCGTATTCGTGAGATTATAGATTAAGTTTAGTTTTAAGTTTTTTAGTTTACTACTCTTTATCATACAAGCCATATCTTACGTGCTAAACTACATGAACACACCTTTTGTAACCCTCTCAACATCCTTTATACATGTAGCTGATACTTCTGATTGCAGGAAAGCCCGAATGGGCCTGTGGGGGCAGTACAAGAAAAAAAAAAATTCACTTTACATTAATTTTCACATGCTTTTTCAAAAAAGAGAAGAAACCTGAAAGAGGAAGAACAAAAAGAAATGAAGGAAGAGAGCAAAGAAAAAAAACAGACAAACAACAACAACAAACAATAAGTGGGAAACCATGCCGTCATACCAAAATCAACCAATCAATTAAACAAATGGAGTAAAATTTTAGTAAGAGTGCTAATTATCCAATTATTATTCTTCATTGTGCTCATAGAAGGAAATTGAGAATCTCGGCATCGCCGAACCGTGTATATATATATATATATATATATCGTTTATTCACCAAAATAGCAAAGATAGCTAGCAAAGGTAAGTCAATATAACACTTTCAACGGGATATAAAAATGGCCAATGGCAAATGACAAATAATACAAGATAAATACTCCTAAGAACTATTAAACGAACGAACAAAGTACGGCACAAACGAGTTAACATATCTTTCAGTTGCATCCGCTGGATAATTTGTTAATTTAGTTTTGTTTGAGTGGGTTTGAGTACGCGTGTTGGGCCTGTTTTTATTTTGTTCTACATACTCAGGCAACATTGATCTGTGAAGTTCAGAATTGAGACATTTGTGGCCAAAACTTATTGTTAAATGGTGCCGACGTTGCTCAAGGGAAGGGAGACCGAGACTTGACAGGCTCTCTTCATAACTAACGTACACTGGGCCCAGGATAATCTTAATTGCTCTTTTCTGGATTAGCTCCAGTCTACTGGATTGCTCCTTAGTCAAACCGGGATGCCATACCTGGCAGCAATATTCAAGACAAGGTCTGACATAACAACAATAAATTAAGACTAATTGTTGCACGGGAATCTTAAATCTCTTCAGGACCGAGAAAGATTTCAGCAGATGCGACCCATTTCTAACAAGAGCGTCAATGTGAGTATTCCATTTGAGGTCACTCTGGATATACACACCAAGTAGTTTAACACAGTTTTGTGTACTCAAACCAACATCTTCAATAACCGGAACATCTTTCTTGAGGAATGAAAATCTCATAACAACACTCTTCACGCTGCTTACCGTTAATCTAACTCGGCTTAGTTCGGGCTGGAGATTTTCATAAATATCACTGAGCGTGGTTGTATGATCAGAATGATTTGAAAGGTTTCTCAATGAAAGCACAGATAGGTCATCAGCAAATTTAAAACGGTCACGAATTGAAGTTAAAATACGATTAAAAACAATCAAAAAAGACAATGGTCCTAGCTTAGTCCCCTGCGGCGATCCACAGTATATGTCCAAGAATTCGGAAACATCGCCGTTTGGTAGCTGCACACACTGTTCTCTATCAGATAAAAAACTAGCTAACATACGTAAGACAAATTTACTAGCCCCCATATCACCAGCCTCATGAATAGCCACCTCGTGGTCTAAACTGTCAAATGCCTTTACAATGTCAGCGAAAAGAGCGTCTACAAACGCGTGTTCCGTTTCGAGGTGCCTTAAAACATCATCTAACATTCGAACTAAATAATGCGCTGTACTACACCCGGGTCTAAAACCAAATTGACGGGGATCAATCTTATCTCGAATTTCATCATACAGGTACTCAAAAATAAAACCTTCGAACACTTTAGAAAACGCAGATGTTTTTGAAATCGGGCGGAGGTCACTAGCTTGGCTAGGAGATTTACTTTTAGGAATCGGCGTAATGTACGCTCTTTTAAAAAACTTTGGAAAGATACCTTCTGTAAAACATTGGTTAAAAACTGCGGTTAAGGGAAGGCTTAAAAGATCGCAACATTCAACAATTAACTTAACGGGTATTTCATTTGGGTAATTCGCTTTAGACGTGTCGAGTCGCTGTAACTTTTCCAGAACAGCCTGGACTTGAATTACAGGTATGTCTTCAACATTTGCGTTTTCGGGAAGAGCACTAAGTGGAGGGTGCATCCGACAGATATCCGTAAAATATTGATTAATTACACTAGCTGCAATGGGTTCGCCGTTTTCGTCACTAATCATGTTTGATTGCTTAGATTTACCCATAATCCTTTGGACAGCGGAATGAAATTTTTTCGGATCACTTTTGAGGAGATGGACAACACTTTTTGAACCGTACTCGCGGCGAGCATTTCGGACTTTGCGCACAATGAGATTTCGTAATTTCTTGGCTTCCTCGGCTAGCCCAGATCTAAATAAGGAGTTGCGTTTGTTAATTAGGCTTCGAATTTCATTGGTCATCCAAGGCTTGCAATTTGGCTTTAACTTGACGCACTTTTCAGGGAAAATCTCTAAATACATATCATAAAGCTCAGTACAAAACTTCTCGACCATTAACTCGCCACTTTCTAGCTTTAGCATATCAAACCAATTGAGAGACTTGAGACGTGCCCTATATTCCTTTACTTTGTCATTACTATAAGGCCTGTAGGAAATTTCTCTCTTCTCACGTGACGGCTGGAAACCATTCGGTTCCCATACTATCGACAGATGGTCACTAAAGCCTATAGCTGGAACACTGAAGGGATGCCGGTAAAATTCTTCACAGTTCGTGAGAATGATATCCAGCGTGCGATTTTCTCTCGTTGGAATTTTCACGACTTGGGTCAATGAGAGAGTATTTGTTAGCCAATTATGGTCAATGTCGTTAAAATCACCACTAATTGTTATCGAGGCTGAGGGATACTTGCAGCGTAAAGAGTCAGTACATTTCTGAAGGTACTGGACTAGATCTTTTCGAAAGGCTCCACGGGGCGGGTAGTAAACAACCCCAAAAATCATCGACGAAACTTCTTTCGGAAGGAGTTTGGGGCGGGCCCAGATCCACAGTACTTCAAAATTTTGTTTATTTGGGACATCTTTGATCTGTAGGAGACGACTCGGTATCGATGAACGGCACACAATTCCAACTTCTCCCCCATGGACAACAGTCGTTCCATCTGGGTTTAGTCGCGGTTGGATATAGCTGGTATACCCGTCAAGTTTCACCATGTCCTCCGTAGCTGACCAAGTTTCACATAGACAGGCTACATCAATGTTAAAATTTAGGAGGCATTGTTCAAATTCTTCAACTTTATTTGCTAATGATCGAACGTTTGAGAGGAGGAGCTTGGGGAATCTGTAGTTGTCAGCAACACACTTTTTCACTGTGTTGCTAGTATCTCGAAGCGATTTGACGTTTTTACTTGAGGGTAGCTTGTCAGCTCGTGGGGATGCAGTCGAGACGGTGGGGGGGGGGGGGGGGAAGCCGGGTCGAGAAATTGGAGGGTTGTTCCGAGGGTGGGGGTAGCCAAAAAGTTGGGCAGTTTTTGACTAGAGGTGGAGCTTGAGTTCTGGCTGCCATGCTCTTTGGCTGGCAAACAGGCCTCGACCCATACATACTCACTGGTTTGTGTCCCACTAGTATTGGTGCTTTGTCTGTTTGTCTGCCAGGTGGCCTTGCCAGTAAGTTTTTTGGAACGCTATTAGTAAGTCGAACGTTCATTAGCGCAGGGAGTGCCTTTTTCCTAATATCTGATCGTAGCCTTGCAGTTTCGCTACTGCAAGCCGTTTTCCTCCGTTTCGTTGAGTTGCTGACGTGCAACTTGTGACACGTGCCGAAACAAAGTCCGTGTGGAAATTTGGCACAAAGTTCCTTGTGTACCAGTTCACACTCGTAGTTCTCACAACCTCGGTTTAGGAAATCCGAACATAAGTGGAGAAACGGATATGTATATATGGTGAACGAAGGAGTTAGCCACTTGCGAGTACGGATAGAAACGGAAACGTATATATGGTGAACGAAGGAGTTAGCCACTTGCGAGTACGGTAAAGTATCTTATCTTTCAGCATTGGCAATGAAACAGTAGTCATTGGGAAGTGTCCTTTAGCAAATCTATTCAGCTGCATTTTTTTCTTCTATTTTAACAAAAATAAAAAGATGACCTAACAAATTAGGCAGGCGTTTTCAATTGTTGTTTCTTTCCAACAATCTCCTGAATAGCTAACTCCATTCAGGTCAGATCTCTCATGAGCCTTCAACCGCAGAAATTGAATTTCTTTCAGCCAATGCTTTCAGCCAGATGCAGCCCTGTCTCTGTAACGAACTTTTTCCAACTTGTTTTACTATATCCGAACTGACGGCATCGATCCCCGTGCCTTCCAAGGCGTAGTGTTACGGATTCTGAGGTCATAGGAATTCCGGAGCTCGGTCTACAGGCGTTCCTTGTGGAACTTCCAGTTCTTCTCCAGGAGTCTTCAGTGGATGTTCGTAATAGTTCGTACTCTAAGGAATATCTCGAACTCTATCTCTATATTGGTAGCTTGGGTTGATTCTTGATTGCTATACCGCAGAGATTCATGTAAAACTTCCGTAGACTCTTGCGAGTCGAGTGTCAAAAAAGGAATGGCGAGTAAATAACTTTATTTAAACTGCGCACAGTTAAACTCGTGATAGATGGAACTGTCTCCAGAAAAGGCACTTTGCTCGAAAAAGTAATCCAGTTTCAAGCAGTAAATTGTGCTTGGACATTTTTTCTCACAGTTGGAATTTTGCAATAGCTAAGTAGTTTTCGGTCCATTCCGTTTTTATGGTGATGACTAAAAACAGCGTGGGAACTGAAATGATTTTTTTCTCTGGAATTCTGCGCGTCTACTGGAAGCTTTGCTCCTTTCATTTATTTAGCAACATCGTGATGTGAACGATCCAGTTTGGGGCGATTTAGATCAATAGTTTTTCCAACAACTGATCAAACATCGGCGGCTGAGGATCGATCGTTTCTGCATACTCGCGTGTTTTAATATTACCTAGGTAGGAGTATACTAACTGGTATGTAGATTCTGAAAACTGCCTTTCTTTCGTGACCGAAAAATAATAGAATGCATGTCTAAAGAAAAGACGAAAGTTAAGTGTAACTTAATTGATATTTAACTTATTGTCCCAAGAATGTGATGACCAGTTCAAAATACGCTAGTTGGTTTTTCGCAGATACCATGGTATCTGATACCACGGTCTAAAGTCGTTTTTGCAGTTATCGTGGTATCTGATACCACGGTCAAAAGGTGTTTTTGCAGTTATCGTGGTATCTGGCCAGTTATCGTGCATCAGATATACAGATACCACGGTCCGACTGTGGTAACTGGTCGTGGTATCTGAAAAAGTCATCTCACTTTCATCAGTTTTAGTGAAATTGGTGGGAAAGAAGTTTGGCACTTAGTGACGTGACTGAATATCAGTTTTTCTTTTGGGATGACTTCGAAATGCGCAATTTCGGCAATTGTCGTTTTTGCAGAGCAACCGTATATCAGATACCACGGTTACTGCCAAAACGAATAATTGCAGATCCAGTTACCGTGCTAACAGAGACTATGGTATCTGCAAAAACGCAACTGCTGTTAGTGTGAACGGATGCGTTAGCTGAGATCCAGCGATACTTCGGCCCTTTTTGCCAAGGGCCCTCTCCAGGCTGTAGTTATTAAAAACGAATCATATGTTCCGGAAATCCCTGTAACTTTCCTGACCCCTGTAACTTTTCCTTCTTCAAAGTGTCATGAACTATGACAAAACTGAACATGCATACAGTTCCTCATCCTCCTTGGTCATCGCTTATTACTTTTTGCCTAATTCTTCGATGCCGGGATTCCTAAACTCCTTCTGTAAGCCAAGTGAATCATTTTGGATTCATATTTGTGAGTTTCAGACATTATCAGCTTAGGATATCTACTTAGTACCAGTAAAAAGTTTAATTACTGCTAGTATCTTGAATCGTCTTTCATTTTTACTGTCTGTCTTGCTCAGTATGTATTCTTATGTTGGGCAGGAATATTTGATACCTGAATCTTATCGTTTCTTATTGATTAGTCACAAGAGGGAGTTTATGAAGCAAAAGCTGCAAGTTCGATTCCGATAAGTCCGTGTTTGGATACGACCTTTAACGCTCGTCTTGAATGTCAGGATATAGCACGGGAACTGTAAAAAATAGCTATTTAGCAAATCGATATACCACGGTATCAGTTATCATAGTGTGTGCAAAAATGTACCTCTTATCTTTGTCCAAGTTCATTAGTAATCTCTCACATAATCACACTAATCACCATCAAAGCAAGCAAAATGTGCTCCTCACATTTGCTTTGAAGACGAGAAGGCTTGGCTTCAGTTTGGACCCCCATTAGCGTTTTACATGCATGGCTGGGTATCCTACGTGGGTAGTTATCCATCCAAGCGGTAGCAGACATATTAATGGTAGAATTTTGGTGAATTGGCCAATAAACAAACTTGCCTTACGGTAGCCTTATAGAATCAACCCAACTATAATTACTACTCAGTTACTATTCGGTGACTATCATGGGAACCCTTTGTGATTTGGATTTGGATGAGATGATGAAATTGTCAACATCACCGAACGAGAGGTTTCCGAGAACTATGAGTACCAGTGTTCTGAGGATTAAACATAGGTCATCGTTTTGGGAGAAATTTTGGGAAAACCGAACGAGCATTAGTCCCGCATACAAGTAAGTACATCCTCAAAGGAAATGTTTTGGAAGTTGTTATTGTTCTTCGTTTGTTTTCTACTTTGTTTGTTCTTTTTGCGATCGTTGCTTCTTGTTCGGCTGGTATACTTCTTTTACCCAGGTTTGAAATTCCTTGAAGACTACTGAGCTGTCTGACCGTTGCAGCAAACATTTGATTCGGGGAATGACAGTTCATCGGGTATTTTCTGTTGTTTCTTAGGTTTTGGGGATGTTGCTCAGTGAATTCGAAGTTTAATGTTACGAATTTTGATCTTTATCAAAGTTGCAGGACATAGCAACAAAACTAAAATGGTTGCGTGGGCCTTGAAGTTCGGGAAAACCAACACACTTTTTCACTTTATAAATATGCTGCTAAATTGGAGACGAGCTGAATCATTAAATGGTCGTGATTATGTCTGTGTCTATTGACGTGATTGGTGGATTCACAACTTTGTGGGTTTGTGATGGCGGCATAGAAGTGCACCTGTTTAAGCATCGGTAAGTCATGAAATGAATTATAGCTTGGAGTAAAATAAGTTTTTTTTTTCCTGTTGACCACTCCTAATGATGGCTGTATGTCCAATTGATCCCTTTCTGGTGGATGACTGTTAAGGTTCACAGTGTACTTCCTGGAGTGTGCTTCTACTCCTCCTTCAGGTACCTGACTCTGATATGCTCTTTTTGGGACCCCAGAACAATCGTGACGGGATAGCTATGACAGTGTTTGTCCATATAGATAGAAGAAGATATGTTTATTGAAGCCCTTGGGCCAAGAACAATACAACGTATACATTCAGTATACAGGCAAACTTTAATCAACTGAACTTTACACGCGACTCATTCACTTCCCACTTCCCCAAACTAACACTATATATTTGTTTATTATTATTTATTTATTATTAAACCCAACAAAGGGCCGTACATCAGCATTCATTCCCGCACTTAACTAAAAAAATTGACCTTCACTATTACATGCAATAAGATTACTCCTTTTTACCCTTCTACTATTAACCAAATTGCCTCCAATCAAAACTTCCAGTATACACTTAAAATATTCAAATACAGACCGAATTACCTGACGATTCGTCGACTCCATAATACCAGGAAATAGTATGGGTACCCCACCAAAAAGACTATCTCTAATTTCCTTCACCCCCCGACAATCCGTCAGCAGATGGCATAAACTCTCTTCTACCTCACCACAAAATCAGCAAGCACACTATATACTTTAAATTATCTTACTTAAATGGTCAAGAAATGCACCAATCCTGCATATAATTTTAGGGTTTGTGCTTATTAAGCAGATCTGTTTCTTGTGATGTTCCTTTTGGGATCCCAGGACGTTAGTGGCGGGATACCCGTGACTTCGTAATGTTTGTCCGGCCGTTTGTCTCTCTGTTAGCACGATAACGTCGAAGGGATTGATATATTTTATTCAAACTAGGTGCCATTTGCTACTGGGATTAATCTTGTCTGTACTGAGATAAGATTAATCTGGATTAGATATAAGATTTCTTTTTAGAGACAAGACAAATCCCAGTAGTAAATACTGCAAGATTTTTGTTTACAGTGTACTATGATACCGTAGTTGGGCCGCCCCCCCCCCCCCCGATATTTGGGGGCGGAATAGGAAGTTTCGGATTAAGGGGTGGAACAAAATATTCTGTTCAAGTCAAATAGGCTGTCGATTAAGGCATGGCGAGCCATATTGAATCCATGTCTGAAGTATTTTTTTTCATGAGAACTAAATTTTGTGTTTAAAGTCGGTTAGAGTGTCGAAATAGGAGTGAGAAAACACAATGGATCAGTACGATTTACTCTCTTCTTGTGCCGGAGCTATGTTAGACCAGAATCCGGCAAAACCCCGAATTTCTGCGGTGCTTGTCTCCGGAAGGTGCTGTACACTGAATGAGGTAGTGAGGCGATCTAAACTGTCCTTTCACCAGAGAATTTTCTTGTCAGGAATGCCGCTGATCCCCTTTTCAGCTGCCATCCTGTGAGGAGAGCGCTCCTCAGGGACGTGTGTCCCTAACTTGTTCTAGTGCTTGTTAACTTTTGTTGTGTTTTTGTTTGTGTATGTATATGGCCTCTGGCTGAAATAAAAGTTATTATTATTATTATTATAATGTCTTGATCAAGTGGTTTAGAGTTACGACAGTGGGGTAAGCTGGCATGTTGAATCTATCTATCTGCATTGTTTTCTTGCTCGGTGATACTAAATAAGTAATATGGCGAATTAAGTAGGCAAAGTAAAAACTTAGTAAAATTAAGTAAAATAGTCATCGTGTTATAATTTTATCAGGAGTTTTGAGTTTCGATCTGAGGGTAAGAAGACGTAGAAAATCGATCTTAAATCTTCGTTTTCTACGAAGTGGCTTGTTAGGCCTGATTCGTCGGAATCCGTCGAAAACGGGAAATTTGTCAGTCCTAAGAAATGGGTTCATCCAGCTGTTCTTCGCGTCGGTGCAGGGGTAAGAAGACTGAATCCATCTATCAGGTTCTTAGTACTACTGCGTAGGCTACATGGTACGATCAGTTTCGGATGTAAATTTCGTAAAGAACAAAATCCTTATTTTCTGATATATAATATGGTGGGTACATAAATAAAGAAGTGTTGGATCTGCATATCTTTTGAGTTTTCGATTAGCATTGATATTCCGGTCGTAAAACGTGGAGTGTCAGTGGACCGGAATGAGCGGATGGTTAAGGATAAATACCATGCCTAGGGGATTTGTCGAAACCGGTAATCTACAAGACCCGATAGTCTGGAAGAAGAAGTTTCCCTTTGGGATCCCATCGAAACCTTTTGTCTTTCAGGTCCAGGTTCTTTAATTTCAAAAACACTTCGTAACAGTATATTTTGCCGGCAGGGATACGAGCTTGTTAGCTCGGCCCGGCCCGGCCTCATAAATGTCTTGTTCTTGCAAGACTCTCCAGCTTGACACTCGACTTCCTCTGTTTTTTGACGAACGGAATTATGGAAGATATAAACAGAAAGATGAGATTAGGAAAGATGAGTGCAGAGGAATAAAAAAGAAGCTGCTGTGGCCGTCGCGTTTATTCTTTTTTTATATTTTTTTTTTTTTCAGATATGGAGAAGATCTGATCGTGACTCCTTTTGCACAAATATTAGCCACATTACGGAATATACGGAATAACTATATCAACCTCACTAATGTCACACCTACAAGGTAAGCAGTTCGATATGTTTGGTTTTCTGCTAATTTGGTCACCTGTTCTTTCGCCTGACAGCTTGAACGAAAGATCGATAAGAAAATTCTACGAGGGACTTGCGAACTATGTGTTGTTCCTCCCTATGGCAGGCGATTTTACAACCCCCTAAATTCAGCCGGATTTTTTAGGAATGAGTGGTCAGGCCATTCGGGTAATTTTACTGTCATTACTGTCAAGAAGCCCACTTGGAAACTCAGGAGGGTAGTGGGGAAGCAGAGTAGTCTATTTTGAAGCAAACAAAATCTACAACGTCAGTGTCCTTTTGGCTACCCTTTACCCCGGTCATTAGCAAGAGCGATAAGAACCCCAGGAGATAAACTTAGCAACCCTGCTAATGTGACAAAAGGGAGAGCCATTTAATAAACTGGAGTCTAGCCGACAGCTAGGCTCATTGTCAGTCGGTGATTTTAATTATGTAAGCTTAATTATATAACACAATATATAACACGGTGAGCTTAATTATATAACACAAAGGTAAAAGATACTGCAAGGGACCGAAACGTTTCAGTTGAATTACTTCCTAACAGGATCACAAGACCCATCACTGGGTCCTCCAACACCGGATGGCGAATATTACACCAGAACAGGGTTCCTGTCTCTCAACTCTTAAAGAAGAAGAAGAATATTAGGACACGGGTTCTGCCTTTTCTCCGGCTTGCGGCTGCAGACACATTTTCGATTCGGCCATTGTGTGCCCCGCGTCCTCCTCTCCCAGTCCGTCTGTAGCTCCCTAGTAGACCATTGATCATGAGAGCCAGAGGTCATATGTTGAAATCCCACTTGAGTATTTTTTTTTTTAATTTCACTTCATGTTTTTCTGTGACCTTCATCCTACGTTTCTAGATGTAAAATTTCAGTATCTCCATTTTGTCTTGCGAAAATTGCGAATACTCGCTGAAAAATTGCGAAAAATAAAGGTGAAAATTAAGCTGCTGAGCTGAAGTGTATTGTTTCTACAAACTTTCGTGAATCTGACGACAACTGAGGAACTCACTCAAGATAATGCTTCTTCTCCCCCTCTTTCACCACGCATCACTGACCAGAAGCATGTCGAACAAGCTTGAACATTCCCAGGCTTGCTAAATTTAAAACAAACGATATTTAGATCCTATTCTCACCACTCTAGCTTGACTGGAAGTAACATTTGTAATTCGTAAGAATCAGAAAGGGTTTTACGTTGTCCGAAACTCACAAACCTTGAGTTAGAGGTGATTTGCGTGCTGCCTAGATGACAAAACTATTTGGGAAAACTTGGTTCCCTCGCATATATCTTCTTTATTTTTTACATCCCCGTCTACTGTTTCAACAAAGAATTTTCGGACTGTAGACTTTATCTTGCCCATTTCTTCAAATTCCAATGACAAAAAGATTAGATATACAAGCGATGTCTTAAATTAAATTTGCCAAGTAAGCTGGAGGGGGGCTTTCAAGCGTTCGACAATGCCGGGAGATTATTTTACATGGAATTTCCCATATTGAAGACGTTGCCACGAGTGAGTTTCCAGTCCCGGAGCCCCCAATTAAGAATATCGAAAACACTGTAAAACAAAAAATCTTGCAGTATTTGCTACTGGGATTAATCTTGTCTTTATTGAGATAAGATTATCCCTAATTCGGATTAATTTTATCCCAATAGAGATAAGATTAATCCCAGTAGTAAATACGGCATCCTTATTCGGAGAAACTTTTTACAGTGTAGATGCAGTAAGAAGCCCCTTTTATTGAAATTGAGACGGGTCCAATATTTTGTGCATGAATGTTTCCTTTTTCATTACCTTTGGCTAAGAATTGTCGGTCAGTGCTCTTGACTATTGTCCTAGACAGTAATGACAGTCAAGTATCGGTGTATTGCAGAGGCGTTACTAGCCAAAATGTTTGGGGGGGGGCCGTAAAATGTTCCTAAAATCTGCACATAGCTTGTCACAGACAGGAGCGTCATTTCGCGACAACTTGGGGGGGGGGGGGGGTAGCGGCTTTGTCCCGGGTCATTAGCTTGGCCTAAAAGATCAAAGTCTGGTGAGAGGCCTTCATGAGATCCACTTTTCGTAACTGCCTGTCATAATTTTGTAAAATCACTATGTTTCTCGCAGATTTTATGATTTTTCACGGCTAGCTTTGGTCTCCGTTGGAAAGCCTGGGGAACAGCTGCCTCCCCCCTAAAATGACGTTTCTGGCGACAGAGTGAGATGTGTCAGACTTCTTTGCGAGATCTGGGGCTGGAAATTGGGACGGATCTGAGAGGATTTCGGTGTTTATGCTTCCCTATCTCGTGAAGACACAGACGAAACGCAAAAGAAAACAAAGAAATGTTTAGAGGAAATAGAGGAAACGAAGACCCTAGCTCATTTCTCTCTGCGATAGCCTTATCCGAAAATTGCGATCCACGTAGCTTTGTTGGAATCATTTTATTGTTGCCAAAAAATTGTGGATCCATGACAAATCGTTCATAGTTTCTTCAACTACCTATCGTTTTGCAAAGCGAGCCCCGTGTTTAAGTATTTATTTCCATACTAAAAAATACAGAACATTGGACACAAACTAGTTTACTGTTCCAGAAGGAGAAGATACTTGTATAGGACTAGCTAGAAACTGCTATGCAGTATTAAAGAAGAAAGAAAAAACATGAAGATTGTAGGGAAAAGAGACGAAGGAAATATGGAAAAGAGAAACAGAAGAGAAAGAAAAAGAAAGCAAAATAATTAATCAGACTAACTGAATTGATGTATTCGGGTGTTTGAAAGTTGACATCTATTGACTGTTGATGGATATGGGTATACTGTTTCATAGTTTGACGCTTTGTATATTGCAGAATTTTGGGAGGTAGTTGTCAGTCTTGAGGGAAGTACAAATTGAAGGAGTGTGGAACGTAGGAAACAATGCTGGTGTACTCATTTTCGTCCGCTTCCAGGCATGTTACTGAAGGACACCATGACACACCAACAGCTTATTTTAGTATTTTTATTTATAGGTCTTCCAAACACTATTGCAAGCCCGCGAAATTAATGTCAGAAAGCCCAAGAAAATGTTTGGTCTTAAGCCGAATTGTTCCTAAAAAATAACCACTGTTAGCCCTTCCTGCGAAACTAGGCTTGTAGATGCCCCAGTGGTTCTCCCAGAGACGTCACGTATTTGGGGAGGGGGGGGGGGGCGCCCCCCAAATGTTGTTGCCATTCGTATTATAAAAAATTGAGTGGGTAAAGTCGTTCACGCCGCGATTTTCCTGATGGCGCCATAATTTTCTCGTCGGTAAAATAAGAAGATGAAAACAGTGACATGACGTCTACCGAAATTTCTATCTTGGTCAGTAAATGAAGCGGTTTTACCGACTGGAAACAAGAAAGGGACAGACTTTTAATTTTTGATGAAAAATAAAAACAGTAAGTAAAAACATTTTGGTCGAGAGCGCCTCTGGGTTCTTCATATCATGTTTGGAGGCCATATTTTTCTGGGACCTGACCCAAGCAAGGAAATTTCAACGTTGCTTGCCGAATATGGCGTCAGGCGGAATCTTGTCTGTATATCATCCTCACTGAGTAGTATAAAAAAGTTCGGCTCAAAGTTTTCCAAGTAACTTCCCAACTCAGTTGTCAAGCAACCTGGAGAAATCTTGAAGTTTTGATATTGGTTTGAAGTGATGATTGAGATACGCCGGGCATTACATTCTGTTCAGAAGTATTGACAGAAGAGCTTATGGAAATTGAAAATAAGCAATATTTTTTTCAATAGCACAACAAAAGTGGGGCTTGCGAGGCTGTGCTAACTTATAGGAAAAAAGCAGGAAAAAAGAAGAGATAATATGGAGAATGAGACCATGTACCGATACCAAAAAACAACAAAAAGCAATTAACAGAAAACACTACCTTGCGTGACCCCCAAATGGCAAAAAAGTAAAAAAAGCCCCCAAACAGCAAAAATAACCTGAAAAAGAAAGTTGTTCAATCTGTTTCGAAGGTATACTGCCGAGCAACTAATGGAGAAAGAAGACCTACTTGAAACTATCCCAGGAACTCAATATTTCCTCGTATCTGAGTATTATCTCGGTGAACATCTGACCTCTCACAAAATATTTCTTCAAAACAGTCCGGAAGGCTCTCATTGTAATACTTATATATAAAAATAACGTATAAAATCGCGTAATCCAGCTGCAGGCATTACATTTATTTCTTTGTAAACTGACCTCATGGGCTCCCGGTTCCCACTCCACAAAAAACTCTGACAGCGTTATTCTGAGAGCGTGTCCAGGTTCAACTTTTGACCAGAAAATGCTGCATTAAATCTTTGGTTACGTTTTTGGACGAAGTACCGAAGGGAAAGTACCAAACCATATCGACAATCAGGTAAAAATATAACAACCGTAAAATGTTTAGGGGAAAATGTGTTTTAATTTGCGCATGATCATAGGTTACGCGACAATGTTTTAGAAATTGACTTCACATGGTCTTTAAATGATAGGGTTTCATCAACATTAGTTCCTACGTACTTGGTGAACCTTGAACGTTTAATGATTCCCCGCTCAGATACTATTTCCGTGATCCAAGGATAAACATTCAGAGATCGAGAGAAAATAACAAAATTTAACTATATATATATTCAAGTCAACGTGGTTTATTTTTAACCATGGGCATATCTTTCTCATTGCTGCATCTAATGTTGACACGAGCAGCTGTTCCGTGGGGGCAACACACATCAAAGTTGTGTCGTCCGCAAATAAGGGCGTACTGACCTGAGTCTTACTCGGACCATTATCGACAAAATCTCTAATTCTGGTATTTAAAACAATCAGGCAGATCATTAATAAAAATAAACAATAGAGTAGGACCCAGTACGGAACCTTGGGGAACCCCGAAATTAACAAAATATTTTCTAGAAGAAAATCCCTGTAAATACATACTGCTGTCTATTTTGAAGAAATTACGATGCAAATCCATCGTAGCGCCCCGTAGTCCGTAAAATTCTACCACTTTTCTGCCTCAATCCTAAGTGCAGAAAATGGAATGATAAACTCAACAGAAATCGCGAACAGAAATGGCTAGTAACAACAGATGGCATCACTTTCGGACCCGTGGGAAAATGGGCCTTTTTTTGTTTCTGCAAATTTTTCCATTTATCACTCGAAGAAGATATATTGGCTATGGGCCGGGAAACTGCCGCACACACTGTCAGAAGTTTCATAACAGATTGCGCATAACACTTTCAAGAATAACACCTTTTCACTTAGAAATAAAGTGTTATGACCAATTAAGTTTACACTAGTTCGTGCCTAGATCTCCAACAACATCTTCAATTGGTGAAAATACTAACGGGAACGAAAGAAACATAACATATAACATCCCAAAGTGTTATCTGTTGAAACCACGCATCCTGCTGTTGTCGTTATGTAACTTCTGACAGTGTAGTATTTTTACCTATTGAAGGTGTTGTTGGAGATCTGGGCACGAAATAGTATAAATTTAATTGGTCGTAACACTTTTTTTCTAAGTGAAAAGGTGTTATTCTTGAAAGTGCTATGCACAATCTGTTATGAAACTTCTGACAGTGCATATTTAGCACTTAAAGATTTTAGTCCATCTTCAATGTGAAACTGGTGTCTTCCTGCTTGCCTGCTAGAACGGAGCTTTCCACTCGGAAGCGCAAAACATGATTTGAAGAAATGAAAGCTCGGCTGCATAACTACAGGTACACTGTAAAAAGTTTCTCCGATTTAGGATTAAAGTTAACTGCAGTATTTGCTACTGGGACGAATCGGAAGATTATCCGAATTAGAGATAAGATTATCTTTTTAGAGCCAAGATTAATCCCATTAGCAAATACTGTAAGATTTTTTTTTACCGTGTAGTCCTCTCTGACATAGGCTATACAACTCCATTTCATTTCACACATTGTAGGCTCTGGCTCAAGGACAAGCAAAAACTATCCTTTTTGGCCGCAGGCAAGAGCTCTACGAAGCTTTCCAAAATGTAATGTCATATTCATCAGTCCGGCCAGATGTTCAAACTTTCCGTAAAAACCGCAGACGTTAGACCCTTGCCATCTTCTAGTAATAAGGGAAAAAAAAACGACAAAACCAAAGTGTTGCTCACGCAACACGATAAAACCACGCATTCATTCCGTCATTCATTATTATATTATTTTCTACGGGGTTACTGTAAGTGAAAGTTAATGTTGAGGTTTAATTTCGGACACAGCTGATGTTTTTGCGGAACGGGAGAGTTTTCGCCAGGTTCCGGATTTCCGGAATCAGTTTCCAAGCACATCGCTAAAACTGTCGGAATCCGATTTCTGGAATTGCTTTCCATTTTTCCGTTGGATTGATCCTAAAAACACTTGGAAAGCTTAAGTCGCCGAGGAAACTTCTTAGACAAACCTGGTTCACTGGACATTCCTTCCGTTCTCATATGTTCCAACGAAGTCAGCCTTAATGACGGGAAAGTTTACTACTCCTAGAAAGTCGTTATTTTATTGACCTCGAGAGTTTCTGAAAGTCACAGTGGTTGGTTGGTTGGTTGGTTACTTGGCGCTTTCGGTCAACACGGCTGACCATATGCGCTCAATCAGTGACCGTCACTAGCATTTTAATTACGAACCTATCCGACTCCCAATTAGCACACTTCTTGCTCCAAGACCCAGTTAGCTAAGGTTATCAAGAGTAGTTTGAGAGTTAACGAGCATATTGGAGAGATAGGTCAATCAAGACCAAATAGAAGTCCTAGGAGAATATTAAACTCCCTACATGCTCCGTGTTCGATGTTTTTCTCCGACGTGACCGCATCTTCCATGCGGAGAATAGAACTAGCGCCAATCACAGCTGGCAGTTGCACTTGTTTTCTATACCCTGTCACAAATAGCAACGTAAATAGTTTAAGGGGAAACGTATATACCCGAATTCGGGAGTTGGGGGAGTTATGGCACTACCGAGTTCTAATGAAGGAACTGTGAAAGGTTAACTGCAATTCGGTGGAAAACCAATTCTCCTTGTTCCAGCTCAGCGCTTACGAGTGGACCACTTTCTGTAAATCTCTCCGTATCTCATTTATCAGCTCTTGTCCACAGATATAGTAAAATAGATCCACAGGTGGATGAGTAGAAAATCTGCAATCTGCTTCCAATGGAAGTTTTGCGCTGTCTTTGGAGTAGAAAGTGAAAGCTACTATTTTCTGCTCATTACCCTATGGATCCATATTTCACTAGCTCTTTGTCACATGTATTGATGAGGAGACAGTGGGAGACTTTCGGAAACTACTCCACTTGGAGCGCTGAACTGGAATAAGGCGCCGTTCTCATCCCGGAGGGAAAAAAGGTGTCCGGATTCCCGAGTCCGGAAATTTGGAACAACATTCCGGACACTAAAAACGTTAAAGAAATCCGGAGATATCCCTGAAGCGGGATTTCCTTTACCATTTTTGTGCCCGGAATGCTGTTCTGAATTTCCTTGCGCGAGAATTCCGGCGTACAGGTATTGCTAAGGCGGGATTTCCGTGACACGGTTTTCGTGCCGGAATGCTGTCCGCTTGGAGTGCTGAACTGGAAGAAGGCGCCGTTCTTATAAAGCTCCAAAGCTGTGCTAGAATGTACAACTTGGATAAAGCACATTTGTCGCTGACATGCTTTTGAGAAAATGAAGAGAAATGTGCCTGTCAAATAGCCGACTGTACTTCGGTTACTGTGGTTCTGCTGTAGAACATAATATTCTACCAAGAGGTAAAAGCACCGGCCTATTACTTGAATCCTATATCGTTGTTCACTTGGCAGGCTACTCAACATCTTGTACAGTTGATGTATAAACGAATGAATGATCGAATTTTTTGCACGAAAAAACCCTAGGGATAATTGCAACAAAAAAAAAAGAAGCACCCCCCCCCCCCCCTCCAAAAAAAAGCTAAAAAACTCGCTACGCGAAGTAATTTAGCTTAACTTCGAATATCCCCCATATTTGAACTTCCAAACTTTTCAATCAGACATTCCTTCCTATAGCAATGCCCGCCCCATACTTCAACCGTTAAATCACTCATACATAAAGTGGAATACATTAGGTTCATCTTACCACACATAGGACAAAATTAACGTCCAAACGTCAACCTATTTTTACCAATAAACTTTCTTTTCTGACCAACCGCTAACCCTCCCTCTCTGAAACTTGCCATCTACTTTACTTTGGACTGTGGCGTCTTCAGCCGAATAATGATACAAAACCCTTAAAGTTTAACTGAAAAGAGCACTTATTCACTAAAATTTGTTTGAAGACCCGCTGAAAATGCGTTACTACGTTGTTTCACGAATAATCGATTTTCAAATAATGGAATTTCCGTGTGATTTGCGGTACCTCTATGCGCTTGTATTTTTCTTGTATGCCCTACGAGAAAGATTTATGAATTTTTTGGGGTAGCACTAAGCAATCTTCACTAGTCTCATCACTGTCCACTGAAAAGCCGTGTTTGTATTGGGAATAAAATTTCCCGCGTCATAGTATAATTTTTCGTTGTGGGGACGGCCGCAAATATTCTGAACGTCATAACTAGAGTAGATAGTGGAAAATAAAAATATCGCTTTGCAGAATCTAAATAATTCAATGTGTTAAGTTAAATGACACAAAAATACGTTGGCTTTTCAGTTAAACTTTAAACACCCACCAGTCAATTTCTATCACAGAGTAAGTGAATGAAATAACAGCGTCCGAAGTTAAGTGACGTACAAAGATGTTTGCCACTACGGTCTAAGGTTGGTCAAGCTTAAGTAACTGGTCTTGAAGCGTGCCCTGAAGGGTCTCGCAGGGAGTTGGGGCGGGAACATCTGTAGGTGCCTCTTTTCCGGGGCCTCGGGGTCTTCTAGTGTAAAAGGTTTCCAGTGTTATGTTTGGGGTGGGAATCTATGGTCAATATGTTGCAATCAGAGGCGTCACTAGCCAAAATGTTTGGGGGGGGGACGAGGAATTTACCGACTGGCTGGTAATTTTTACCGACGGTTTCTGCAGAAAAACGACTGTTTTCAACAACAAAAATTGACAGTTTTGAAAAAAATCGGCTGATTTTCAGAAAAATCCACTGAAAACCGACTATTTTGACTAAAAATCGACCAATTTTCAGAAAAATGACTCTTTTCGTGAAAAAAATCAACTGTTTTGACGAAAAATTGCGGCGCCTCGCGCCGAATCGATTATTTTTTACCGACTGGCCGACAGCATTGGGGGGGGGGCGTCCCCCCCCCCCAGTCGTGACGCCCCTGGTTGCAATAGACTACGCTCCAGCTTACTTCTTTTCTTCCAGGAATCGAAGATCTTCTAGCACGACGGGGCCTCAGCCCTTCCCTCCCAAGAACAACTTGCAGTATGGTGGTGAGTGCTTTTTTGGAACTAGGTAGAATTAACCAATTGGTAAATTAAACTGCAGCTCTAAGAAACTGCAAATTAAACTGTAAATTAAACTGCAACTCTTGATAAAACTTCCAATGATTGATAAAACTCTCTGGATACGAGACTTATAAAAAGGAATGATGTTTTTTTTTCTCTGTTAACTACTTACAACGTTTCCATCTCAAGGGCGCACTTCGCCATCTTCAAAAAAATAATCGTTGGTAAAGTTCTGCCGTTAGACAGTTGATTGTCACAGGTAGGTACCGAGAATATTCGTGAAAATAATTTCAGTTGATTTGTTTTCACGGTTATCAAGTCCTATGTATGATTTTCAGCTTGATGTTGAATGAACTTTTTTCACTTATGGAGAGTCTGCTAGACCTAGTTTTACTACAGAGAGAAAAGCGCCATGAAGTTAGAAAATATCGCAGCGACAAATCACAGCTGAAAATTTGCCCATCATTTGAACGATCCAAAACATAGAGGAACATGACATATAGAATGATTCGAGGCTTGGTGATTAGTACCTAAGGAAACGAGGCAAATTTCTTGATTTCTGATGGTCGTAGCCTGTATCTTCAGTTTTTGCTTTTTACACCCAATCGTACTGTGAGGGGAGCTCCTTAGAAAGATAGCCTTTGCTTCTACGAAAAATCTCAGGTCCTTCAACCGAAAAAAGCTCCTTTGCTCCCATGCTCCCTTGATCCTTGCTCCAATGCTCCCTTCGCACTGAGACCTTGATATTGACCCCAGTATCCATCTGTTTTCGTTGAACAGGCTGCGATCCTTCTACTCGGAGAGTCATTAGTTTACTTATGGTTTCTTGTGTAGCCCGACTCTTTAAAGCCTGTGAACTCCCTTTCGTTAGAACTGGCTGCATACCGGAGCAAAATAACCCTAAGGAGTAGTGTCAAGACCTATGCTTTCCTTGCCTCACAAATGGGCCATACTCATAGCGCCACTCACTACGCTCGCGACATTTAAAGCGCGATAAACTTGCGGGTTGAGAGATTTCTAGAAAAGCTAAGATGCGGTCTGCACACATCGAGGAAACAGGGGAGGTTGTACCTTTTTTTTGCTGTTGTGTTGCTGTTGCACGACCAACTGAGTTTCAGTAGGGAAACTCAGTCGCTAGTGGAAACTCAGTCGCTCCCACTATCGCTAGTGGTGCTAGTGTCGCTGCTATTCGAGTGTGCGTCATTTCTTTCAAGTCTTGGCGCTAATCCCTAGTATTATTTTGCTCTGCTGCATACTAATCTCGACTATGAAATCTTTATTTTTGATGAGTTTTTACCGGAAGTAACCACCTTTGCGTCGCCCTCGCTTGCAAGGTTGGAAGATGGTTTAATTTTCTGGCTCTCGGCTATTGATTATCCGCTTTTAAGCTCATGATGAGGTTGCCAAGAGTAATTACTGGAAACACAATGTTTTGTCGTTCAAGCGCAAACATCGTTTGTTAGCAGCTAGACCTCGACTTATCGAGGTCGTATCTGCGCTCTCGGACTTGATCATGATGAGGAATGCTTACGTATACGTGCTTACGTAGGCTAAAAGAAATTGCTTAGTTGTGAAACGCACCCTATAAAAACGTCCCCCTAGTGATATGTTCCCGTCAAAACATTCCCCTGACAAGACATCCTCCACAAAACGTTCACATGACAAAACATCCCCATGACCAAACGTCACCATTGCAAAACGTCCACATGGCAAACGTCCGCGACGGAACTTTTCTATGACAAAACATGGCCACATATCACCACATGATATGTGGTGACACATGATACCATAGCCACATATCACCAGGACAAAATGGCACCAGACAAAATGTCCCCATGGCAAAGCCAGGGTTAGTATGAAGGGACTTTTCAAGCTCCCTCGACAAAACGGCACCATGGCCACATATCACCAGGACCAAACGGCACCATGACAAAACGTCCACACGACAAAACGTCCCCATGGCAAACCCAGTGTTAGTATGAAGGGGCCTTTACAAGCTCCCTCGACAAAACGGCACCATGCCCAAACGTCACCGGGACAAAACAAGCACCATGACAAAACGTCCTATTACAAACCCATTTTGAATATCAAGGGACCTTTTTTATTGATTTCTCGAGCCTTCGAGTGGCATTCTCTCTTCTTACATAGCTCGACATTTACAAACTAGAACAAAATGGTTAGTCTACTGTAAATGGTTACTGGGTAATTTTCGGGGCAGACATTTACGTACCGATCACTGTGTGATTGTCCGTCACTAGTGATTGTCCGTAGAACTAGTACAGTAGGGGTATGCTTGTTTTATCAGTTACCAAATGTTGCACAGTGCCATTTCATCCACTTGCTGTTGTAAAAGTTAAAATACAGGTCAGTCAAAGCTCCTTAAAACATGCGTTAATTCTGTTTTATTGTTATATTTAGCGAAAAGTTGCACTGTTCTAAGTTATGTAGCCTAACTGTTTGAAGAACCGTATACGAGGTACCTTGTAAAATAAAGAGAACAAGACCAAATGTTTCGGTGGGATCCCAAAAATTTTATATTTGATCCAGACAATTGCGTCATGTAGATAGGCCTATCCAGGAAATGTAATTAGGCACACCATTTGTTCAATGGTTAAAATTCTTTCAAAATTTCATTGACACAGAATAAGTGAATTAACTATTGTTGATATATCTGATTTATCTATTTATTTGCCGGCCCAGCGCTGTTTTCATCAATAAAATAATCTGAAAATGGATTTGATTCCGCGAATAAATTCGGATCTTTTGCGCTGTGCTTGATAAGAATGCTAGTGTTAAAAAAAAAAAAAATCATAAGTAAATAAAATAAAATAAATGCGTTTTGCATGTTTCTGTGCATCGTTTAATCTGCTTCAGAACATTTTTGATATGATGCAGGCTTCCATTTAATTTTCGATCATTATTCCAACAGGAGACAGGAACGATTAATTTCTGCACCATGTCCAGCGAGCTATGAACTGGAAACACACCATTCATTACTTCCCTACACAAAACACCCCAATTATTCCTTCTCATTAGGCTGGTTAGAGGCTGGTAAAATATTCCTCGTTCTGTCTTTCTTCTTTTCTTGGTATATTACTCCAGCTCTAGGGAAACAGTTTTATGTTTATTTCTTTCCTTCAGTGCTCTTCTTTCTATCTCTTTCTAGTAGCATTTCTTTCTTGACATAATGTGAGATGTTAGAAAATGGGATACTACAGAAAGATCAAAGCATTCCCAAGCTGGTATCTTAAAGCTCTAAGGGTACTGGAAGTTATGAATGAATGAATGAATGAACTTTATTACCCGTAAAAGTGCAAAACACAAAATACGGAGTTCCAGGTTTTAATGTTTTCTGAAACCATCCAAGCAGCGGTTTAAAACCGTCCCTGTAGTAATAAATGATCCTGCTAGTTTTCTTTAGTTTTTTTTTACAGAGATTGACTTCCAAATAAATGGAAATAATAATAATAATTCAAAAGTATTGATAGAATGGATAACAAGAGCTAGAAGCTCATATGGAACTTGCATGGCTGGTTCAGAGGACGAAAGTAGGAATTTGCCAATTCGTCGGTTTGTTCTGGTCATTTGTAAGCAAAACCCTTGAGATGAGTATGATCATGGACTTGAAAATCATTAAAATGTATCGTTTGGAAAATAGTATTTTATTTTTGAACTTGGCTGTAATGATGCGCACGTTAAAGGCGCTAGAAATTCATCTGTAAGCAAAACCTTTAAGGCAAGAACGATAACAGGCCCTTGGGGATCATTAATATATATATCGTTTGGTCAAAAGTATTTTTTTTCACTTTCGTTTGCGCGCTTAAGGGTGCTAGAAATACAATTTTAAGCAAAACCCTTGTGGAACAAATGATCATGGGCTGAGATATGTCGTTTGATCAAAAGTAGGCTACTTTTCGACTTTGCGGTTAAGATGCGCACTTTAAGGGAGCTAGAACTTCATTTGGAAGCAAAGTCAAGTTCAAGTTCAAGTTTTTTTAATTATACACAAAAATACAAATACATGACACAAGCACTGTGGAGAACACGAATTCGTACATGCAAGTCCTTGAGGCAAAAATGATAATGGGCCCTCGGAGGATCATGAAAATGTAGATTTTGCTTAAAAGTATTCTTCTTCCTTTGCGGTCAAGATTGGTACTTTAAGGAATAGTCGGATTTCAGAAGTGGCGATTTCTAAGCCAATCTTGTCGAATCTCTAATATTCCAGCCAAGTTTCATCGTCCTAGCACATCTGCGCGATCACCGGAATTCTGGACCACCCCCCCCCCCCTCACTCCCCCACAAACCGGTTCTGTAAATGACTTATCTAGAGCTTCTGTTTGTTATTCCCACAAAGTTCCATCCCGATCTCTCCAGTTTAAGCGGGTCACGTATTTTCCGGTCAATGGTTGGCATCGGATCCGGTCCGGACATCAACAAGATCACCAGAGACATGTCCTCTGTTCAGTTATTAAATTTCACTGGAATCCGAGCACCCGTTCCAAAGTTACCCATGACTCAATATTCTGGATTGCCCCCCTCCCTCCACTCCCCCTACGCTGATCGGATCGAGGAAATTTTTATTTCCATGTCAGTTTTATCAGGTCTCTGATATGCCTGCCAAGTTTCGTTGTAAAATCTCCAAAACTGCTGTCACCGGAACTCCGAGATATCCCCCCCTCCCCCTCCCAAGTGTCCAGATCCAGTCCAGTTGTGTAAACGATTTATCTAGACCAGACGCTTGCTCTTCCCAGCAAATTTCACTCCGATCCCTCCATTCTAACCGTTTCTTGAGATTTCCGACCCCCCCCCCCCCCAACTCCCCCATAGCTGTCGAAAAAAGGACATCAGTGATATGCCATCTATTGAGTTATTAAGTTTCGTTCCAATCCGATCACCCGTTCGAAAGTTACGGACTACTCAATTTTTCGGATTCCCCCTCCCTACCCCCCCCCCCCAGATGGTTTGTTCGGGAAGCTGAGAATTTCCAGTTTGGTCAGGTCCCTGCTAACGCCTGCCAAGTTTCATCGTCCTAGCACATCTGAAAGTACCCTAACTCGCAATCGTGTGACAGTCCGCCGGACAGATACCGACCGACAGACGGAATTGTGCTCGTAAGATGGCACTTGAGACAGAGGCTGAAGTTCCATAGAAACGGAAACGTCAGCTACGATGCTTTGGCATCGATATTTCGGCCCTTCTTGGCAAGGGTCCTCATCAGGCTGTCGGACGTCAGGGACAGCTTTGGGGAACGGAAGAAACCATAGCAAATTAACTTTATTTTACTCCGTACTCCCATCTTAACCACTTTTACGGACAGCAAACAATCAGTCATTAGTTGCGTTTTTTGCAGATACCATGGTATCTGTTAGCACGGTAACTGGATCTGCAATTAGTCGTTTTTGCAGTAGCCGTGGTATCTGAATATCAGATGCCATGGTACCTTCCCAGATACCACGGTAACTGCAAAAACGCTTTTTGTACCACGGTAATACCACGGTAACTGCGAAAACGGCTTTAGAGCGTGGTATCAAATACCATGGTATCTGCAAAATTGCAATTAATCTAATGTACTGTTTCTGTTTTGTTTTCTTTACACTTCAGTTGTTAGGGTATCTTGCCGTGCTGTTGAATTTGTTTCTAATCCGACTCGGTCGTGCCTTTCCAGCGGGAGTTCCGTGACGTGTAGTCTAATATACAATTTTTTTTTACCAATTTATTATCCTTAAAGGACCTGTCTTACCTATAATACTAACGCTACCTACTTCCATAATCACTCCATATATTTCTAAAGCCGGAGACCCCAATTTCGTACGGAAAATTCTAAACCCTCTAACAAAACCACGCTGATTTTTTCACTTGCCGTGTTTTGCTACCTTCGATGTGTATCACGCTGACAACCGTTGTCTGCGAAAAGTTTTTCAATCAGAGAAACCAGTTATGTAAATTGTTTCCCTGTTTTCGCTATAAGTCAACGAGTCTCGGAAAAGGCTTAAAACAGCCAAAACGGTGGGTTATTTGTTGAAAGCACAGCCTAGTTTTAAAGTATTCAAACATTTGAAAATACTGCAAGTTGAAGCGTAAATAGTGTGAGGGGTCCTTTAAGTTACTCTGAACTGCATGGCTTAAGGGAGAACTGCAGAAGCGGAGAGAGTTTTTGGGGCAAAAGCAAGGATGTTGGTTGCCTAGAAAACCAGCAAGAATCGGGATCGTGTATGCTAAGGGGTTTAGATGTGTGTACCCGATGAAAAATTCTTTGACTGTGTAGTTGTATGGTAGTTGTAGGAAAAAGCTGCATGTATTGATATGTAGTAATATGGAATACTTGATTTAACATGCCTCCGACTGGGTTATAAGAAAATCCGATAGCATCCAATCTTGCTGTAGTAGCATCCAGTATGCTAGTAGTAGCATGCAGTGGCAACAGTTACTGCTGCATGCTACTTTTTCGGACAACTCCATACGACTAATTCTCGAAAATTTTTCATCGGGTATATTCCAGCTCGCGAGAGGCCCTGGAGATGTCGGGCCCCTCGGGAATGTCGCCTGTTGAGCCCTTAGGATGTCGCAGAATCTTTTGAATCTTTTTCTGGAAACAAAACTGTCACAGATAATCTGATTCGACAAGCAATTTCATAGATATTTGAATGCACTAAATGAATGCGTCAAGTCAGGCGTTGCAAACTGGGCTGACGTATCCGTTTTTCACAGTCAAACACGATCAGCATAGTGAGCTAGGCCGGGAGGAATACTTATATTAGAATATTTAGGAACATTTAGTAAAGCTTTAAGTTATAGGGTAGAAGTTATATTGTACATTTTGTAAGTTTGTTGTCTTTCGTGTTTTTGGGATGCCAAAACGTAAGTGGAGGGATACCTGTGACATTGTAAAAGTTGTCCGTCTGTCCGTCTGTTAGCACGATAACTCTCGAAGGGAATTAGATATTTTGATGAAACTTGGTGTGAGGATTCTTTGGGTCAAGGATAAGGTCAAGTTCGTAGATGGGCTTTGTAGCCCTACATTTAGGGGTGGTGAAGGGGGTTGAAATTAAGGGGCAAACAAAATATTTTTAAACAGCTAATGTGATAGTAGATTATGGGGTAAGAAGACATGCTGAACACGATATTGAAAACCATTTTCTTGTCGGACAAGTAGTTGGTCCGGGATCCGGCAAAAAACGGAAAGTTGGTTAAAAGTAAAAGTTTCATTTGAAGTTGATAAAATGTTTGATTGAGTGGTAAGATGACATGCAGAACACTTATGTTAAAAGCATTTTCTAACCGGACATAGTTCGCCCGGAATATGGCCAAAACCGGAAAATTTGTTAAAAGCAAAAGTTTTATTTGAAGTTAATTAGATGACAGATTTACGGGTAAGAAGAGACGCTGAATGTGTATAGGACAATCGTTTTCTACCCGGACATATAGTTCATCCGGAATCCGGTTCTATCCGGAGTTTTTATTATAAGCTAAATTTTTGTTTGAAGTTGATTAGATGTTCTTTATAGGCATAAAAAGATACGCTGAATTCGATTCTGAATTTTCTTTTTTTGCTGGACAATTAGTTCGGTCAAAACTCTGCCGAAACCGGAAATGTGACAGAAGTAAAGCAGGAAGTTTCGGTCAGTATCGTCAAAATAGATATGGTTTATAGAGGTATATCTGAAGTTGGTTTTCTCTGATGATTAGCCTGGTGAAGACAGGATCTGGCGAAGACAAGACCCAATTGTCTGGATTCAATTCAATTCAATTCAATTCATTTATTTGTATCCGCCAAAGCTGGCGAGTAAAGAAAATATAATCAAATATTAGATTTTTGGGATCCCATTGAAACCTTTGGTCTTGTCTTTCTTGTTCTCCTCTTTTTCCTTACTGATTACTGCGTCTTCGCGCTTATTTTGACGGGTTATAATAAATTCATTGATTACCTTTCCTCGGGAATTCAGTTTGCGAGTTTGTGGTGGCCGATGGTGACTGTCTGGGTCCATAGATCGTTAATGCACTGTGTGTTGCTTTTCCATAAAGTTTAGCTGAATAGGCTGAGATCCGACATTCTAGTTACACTTCACTTATTTCCTTGAATAGGCCTGAAAACCCGATAAAATGCGTTACTTCCTTTGTCCGCTATCCACAGATGATCGATTTCATCGAATGAACTTATTCTTTCGGGTTTGTGGTACCTCTATGTGCTTTTCCCTCTATGCTTGAAATATTCAGCAACTGCAAAGGTAAGCCATTGCCGAAAAATAACAGTCATGTAACTAGAAGTCATATCTTATCATCACTTCCTACTATTCATATATTTCTTAACTTAGCGTCCGTAACACATGGAAATGCAGGCTTTTGTTGAAATTCAAATTGTCCATGTCTGGGAGAATTTTGGTTGTCGTGCAACGCGCAAGCAGCGCGTATTCTGAACGTTATTACTAGAGCCCCGGGTGAAAAAATACAAAATCCCTCAGATGAGTCAAAATAATTCACTGTGTTCAAATATTAGATGTAAAAAATAAGCTGCCTTTTCAGTTAAACTTTAAAGGAGCCGTCGTACCTATAATGCCAATGAAACCGACTTCCGTAATCGCTCCATCCGTTCTTAAACCAGGAGACCGAAATTTCATACGTTCCTTTTTTGATCGAAGTTTGGTTCGCCGTTCGCTTAGCCGGTTGCTTAATTTCCGTTTTCGAACGCTGTCGAAGTTCACCGTTTGCTTAATTAGCGTTTTTACGACTCCGGCGATCCTTGCCCGGTCGACGTTTCTTCGACGGTTCAAGCAAACTTCGAACTTGCTAGCTCACGAAGTTTGACGGTCAGAGTTTGAAGGACAAAGAAACTGTGACTGGCGACCAAAAACGGTATTTAAGTAGAGACCTTTGAGTTTGAAGGTAACTTCAAACTTCGATCAAAAACGCAACTGTACGTTACATCGTGACGCGGAATGACACCTCACTGATTTTCACGCTTTCCTTGTTTCGCTATCTTCGATCCGTATCGCGCTCCCGACGAGCGTTCGGGAAGCTGATGCGTCAGATAAACCGGTTACCTATTGAGTTCAATTCAGTTCACTTTATTTTTCCAAAAATTCTTCGCAAAGAAAAATAGCATCGGAAATGTCAATGCAGATTACAGCGAGTATATAATATTTTTGTTAATTCACATAATATTTCGTACGATTTAAGTACAGTTTTGTTTACATAAGAACTTAGTCGAGACAAATAATACTAACACATACACTATATACAATTTACTCGTGTTGTCAATTGGGTCATGTACAATTCAGTTCAGTCTGTTTTATTTTTCACGAGAATTCTTTGCGGTAGAAAATAACACTGGTATTGTCAAAAAAATAAGCGCTAGGTTTGTCAACCATTAATGAAACAATGTTAAAAAAACAAAATTACATTTACACAAACAAAAATCTACAGTTTCCAATGTTTTTGCTAGAAGTCAGTGAGCCTGAAGAGACTTAAAACAGCCAAAACCACGTTTAATTTGCTGAAAGCATAGCCTGGTTCAAAGTATTCAACTATTTTACAATATCGGAACATAAACAGTAGTGCGAGGGGTTAAATAAATGTGTTTTAGAGATATTTATGCGCCTATAATTTAAAGAAGTAGCCGATCGGAGCAAAGTCCGGTCACGGTTCCTTGTCGTGGCTTGAGTGGTTTTATTTTGTAGATGAAAGCTACGTCAAAGTCGCCCAAGAAACGCTGGAAGAGTTGGACTGGTGCTTGGATCAGTTGGAAGCTGTCCAGACACATCGGTCAGTCAGCGACATGGCGTCGAGCAAGGTTGGTATTGCCTACGTGCTTTCATAGTCCCTCTGTTGTCTATGGGATGGGGCCTAGTTTAATGTCTGCCCAAACCTTTCCTTTCTAATTTCTTTTTGAAAACACTTCATTTGTCCTCGCGATGTGAACCAATTTTGGTCCTCGTCAAAAAAGAATCGAAGAGTAGCAGCAGAAATCACAAACACGAGCATAACAAGCCGAATAGTGAGAAATCACCCTTATGCGTAATTCATTGATTCGTTCGATCATTCATATCCTGGGAATATTTTATACCCCCATATCTATCGCTGGTTCTTTGGAGAATGAGAACCACACTTGGGAACTCGGGAGAGCGGTAGCAGATCCCAGTAAACTCAGAAACCTCCAAGGCCGTAATCCCTTTGGCTCTCCACAACTCTGGTCATTTGCAAGAGCGATAAGAGTCCTCTGAGACCAGTTTTATGATTGTTATAATGAGACGAAGGGGAGAGCCGGTAGAGCCGACTGTCGTTGGCCTAGACTGTATTGCCTCATTGCCCATTGGTTTTTATCTCTCACTGGACAGACGGTACAGATCCCCCGGCGCCTAATTAATATCCTGAAAAACACTCAACTAGCAGGGTTGCCACATGTCGCACGATAGAGTAAATTGTCACTCTATTTAGTTTTTGTCACTCTTGTCCTACGTAGGACATAAAAATCACTCGTCACTCGTCACAAATTCACTCTCTGTTTTGGGCCTAAAGTCACTCTAAATATTTTTGATGTGGCAACCCTGTCATCTAGTCCCTGCCTTGAGGTAAAGCTCCTCTCGCCGTGCCTCTTTGACGGATATTTAAAACCTTAAATGTATGTAAATGTAGAAGAACAGTGATTATTATTGTTGTTGTTGTTGTTGTTTTATCACTGGTCTATATGTATCCCACCCTAGCTCCTTATCATTCAATATAAGTAGCCAACTGTTTGTCATCGTTTTGTGTCTGCCCCATATCTTTATAGTGATCAGCTGACAGCCCGTTGTCACTGCTAATGATTGTATCATTGAGATATCCGGGCTTGCAAGTTTTATGTTTGGTCGTTCAGAAAGGGACTGGTCAGCACAAATTTTTATTCGGCGATATTTGGCACGTAGGCCCGAAAAGTCAGAGATCGGCATGAAAAGGCAAAATATCGCCAAATAAAAATTTCTGCCGATCAACCAGTTTAGGACCACCGAACATATTTTGGCTTTAGCAATACTCTTTTAAAAATTTGTTGAACTCGAGAAAAAGAAAGAAAGAAGAGACCCTGTTCTTAAGTATTCCTTCAGTGCAAGCTGACTGGGAATCATATTTGCTGGTCAGTCAGCCTAGATTTATCCTAGCGATTTTTCGCCCTTCTTGGCTAGGTTCCTATTCAGGCTCAAGCTATAGAGACTCGGAGATCTCAAACTGGATCACAGGTTCATCTTTTAGCTTGAGCCTTTTTTTTCAGTTTAGTTAGTTTATTAACAAAAAGCAAATCATACATTGTAAACTAACTACACCCTAAGTGAGCACTGCCCGTAACGGGTGGCAGTATTCATTCATTTGTCAAAAAAAGAAATACAAGGAAAAAGAAAAGAAAATAGGAAGAAGAGAAAAGAAAATAAGAAGAAGGGAAAAGAAAGGAAACAAACGTAAATTAATAAAATAAAACAAAGAGAACTATCGGTAGAAAAGTTAGGATCTAATTCGATATTTTCCAATAAGAAACTTTTAATCTTACTTTTAAACTCTGGTATGCTATTAGCATTTTTCAAAGTATTTGGCAGAAAGATCCATATTTTCGGACCGGTAAATTGGATTGAAAAACGAGATGACGTGAGACGTCTCGTTTCTGTAACTAGTTCCGATGCATGTCGAGTACCATGCTGGTGAATTCCATCATAATTGCTAAGAGAGGCCAAAATCCAGCTAGAATCAAGCTGAGCTGACGTTTCTGTTTAGCGACTTCAAGAGCGGGTTCCATCCTACTTACCGTAGTTACCACGCATGACGTCACAAATTCTGCCTTTTTGTCGTCAAGGCTGGAACGATTTTTCTATTTTCCAGCGGAATATCATGCCACGGGCGAATCCGACCAATCACGTGACAGAGATTCGTGGTTACTACGCTTACCACGCTCCCGAGCGTGGTAAGCAAATAGTAACTATTAGTTACTATTCCGAGAAGGCTGGAACGGTCAGCGTAGTTACTTTTCGTGAGGTTGGAACGGAGTTAGTAACTAATAGTTACTATTGGTACAAGGGTGGAACACGCTCCAAATGATAATCTGTTCTCCTGTATTTTAATCTAAGGAGTGACTAAATAGGAGAGAAATCGTTACCGATCGACAAGGATGATTATTGTAAACACCACTTTACCTTTTCTTTCTAAAAAAAAACTAACACCAGCCAGCATTATTCGCAACTAATTGACAAATTATCAACCCTAGCTTTATGACAATGAGCGTGCTCCACCCTACTTACTTTAGTTACAACGCATGACGCCACGAATTTTGGCTTCTTGGCGTCAAAGCTGGAACGCATTTTTCTATTTTCGGTAAAATATCATGCCACGGTCTAATCCGGCCAATCACATTACAGGGATTCGTAGTTATCACGCTTACTACGATCCCGAGCATGGTAACCAAATAGTTACTATTTCGAGGAGGTTGGAACGGTCAGCGTAGTAACCTTTTATGACGTTGGAACGAAATAGTAACTAATAGTTGCCATTGTTAGAAGGGTGGAGCACGCTCAGTGAGTCCGTCAATTTAGCTGGCTCATGATTTATTCAGTGAGTCAAACAATGCACGATAACTTAGCAGATAAACTTTTTGGGATTCGTAAAGTTGTCCGTCCGTCCGTCTGTCTGTTAGTGCGATAACTCCCGAATGGATGAGATATTTTGTTCAAACTTGGTGAGGATCCTTTGGGTCAAAGTACAGTTTCGTAGACGAGCACCGTAGCTGTAAATTTAGGGGTGGGGGAGGGGTTTCTAATTAAGGGGCGACAACAAATATTTTTTTAAAGCTAACGAGATATTCGATTTAGAAGACATGCTGAATCCGAATATGAAATTTATTTTCTCGCCGGATAAGTAGTTTTCCCGGAATCCGGCAACACCGAAAGTTTAGCATGAAGTATTAAAATCCAACGATATAGTCGATATAGGGTGAGGAGACATGCTGTTGCAGCTTTGGAACATAAAGATGAACAAAAAGTGTATGAGATCAGTTTAGTTGTCTCCGAAGTCCGAACCGGCATTTACTGGGTCAAAAAGGCAGAATGTATTTGACAACTGCCTGGTGAACAATTCGATAAAATTTGTCGACTAATTTCCGGAAAAAATAGGTGGCGATACCAGTCCCTACCCTATTACTTTATACATACAAGGCTTATCGTGTTGGTTACGAAATTCACATTCATCTTTGTTTAGTCCATAGATGGCGGAGGGAGATTGGGGGCCGGTTGCGTGTGCAATGTCTCTTAGGTCTTAATCTTGGCAGTCGTGTCGCGGGCTCGAAGGGATTGAGATATTTTGTTCAAACTTGGTATGAGGATCCACTGGTTCCCACAAAGTACAGGCCAAGTTCTTAGATGGGTCCTGTAGCCCTATTTTTAGAGGTGGGGGAGGGGGTTTCAAAATTAAGGGTAAAATACGGTTTCAAGCTAATACGATAGTCGTTTAAGGGATAAGGGGGCTTGCTGAATCCATATTTGAACTTTGTTTTCTTGCCGGATACGTGTTCCACCCCGAATCTGGCCGAAACCGTAAATTTGGCTGAAGCTCAAAGTTGTTTCTGAATTCGACTTGAGGTTCGTTATCGAGGTAAGGAGACATGCCAGGCTGAATCCAATTTTGAACTTTATTTCCTTGACAGATAAGCTGGCAAAATTTGCCGAAACCCGGAAATTTGGATCGAAAGGTTCGCCTCTCGGTGTAACTAGCTCTTATGCTCAGCATGCAGTTACTGCGCTAAAATACGAGGAATTTGGTAAAGGTAAAAGATTTTTCTGAAGTTCAAGTTCAAGGTTTTGAGATCCCAAAATGTAAGTGGAGGGATACCTATGACATCGCAAAAGTTGTCCGTCTTTCCGTCTGTCTGTTTGTCCGTCTGTAATCACGATAACTCTCGAAGGGAATGGATATTTTGATGAAACTTGGTGTGAGGATCCTTTGGGTCAAGGGAAAGGTCGAGTTCGTAGATGGGCTCTTTAGCCCTAAAATTTAGGGGTGGGGGAGGGGGTTCAGATTAAGGGGCAAACAAAATAATTTTAAACAGCTAATGAGATAGTAGATTAAGGGGTGAGAAGACATGCTGAACACGATTATGAAAACCATTGAAAACCAGAAAACCAAAACCGGAAAGTTTGTTAAAACTAAAAGTTTTATTTGAAGTTGATTAGATGTGCGATTTAGGGGTAAGAAGACATGCTGAACACTGATGTGAAAATGATTTTCTACCCGGACAAGTAGTTCGCCCGGAATCCGGCCAAAACCGGAAAGTTTGTTAAAAGCAAAAGTTGTATTTGTAGTTGATTAGATGTCCGATTTCGAGGTAAGAAGAGACGCTGAATTCGTATATGACAATCAATTTTTACCTGGTCATATAGTTCGCCCGGAATCCGGCTGAAACCGAAAAATTTGTTATAAGTTAAATTTTTATTTGAAGTTGATACGCTGAATTCGTTTTTGAGCTTTATTTTTTCGCCGGACAAGTAGTTCCGAAATTCCGCCGAAACCGGAAAATTGGCAGAAGTAAGACAGGAAGTTTCGATCTGTTTGAGTCTGAGGTTGAGGCGATCTGAGGTTGAGTCGTTGAAATTTTCGAGCCGACTAAGCTGTTTTTTGTCCTATTTTTTTATTTGAAAAACCTATATCCTGTTTATATTTTAGCCGTAAGTCACTCTTAAGCCTAGATCCAGCCGAGTCAAATTCTGTTAGAATATAAGAATATAAATGGGATTTACTGGGGATCGACTAAAAAGAGGCACGGCACGTCACGACAAACTGTAGGAGGCACGAATAGTAAAAAGAGGCACGAAGCCTATATCCTGTCTATATTTTAGCCTTAATTCACTCCTAAGCCTAGATCCAGCCGAGTCAAATTCTGTCAGAATATAGGAATATAAATGGGATTTACTGGGGATTGACTAAAAAGAGGCACGGCACGTCACGACAAACTGTAGGAGGCACGAATACTAAAAAGAGCCACGAAAACTAAAATGTCCCTTTCAGGCTTCAGAGTGAGGGACATGAACAACATTCTAAAGTGCCTTCTTTTAGGCTCTGGAGTTACGAACTCTCACTCACTTGTCTACTTCTACTTGCTAATCTCTTTTTGATTACTCGTGCCTCTTTTTCGTCGATCCCGGTTTACTGCCACTTTTTACTTAACGCCTTTTTTCAGTTCAAACGGATGCTCAACAAAGAGTTGAGCCACTTCTCCGAGTCTAGCAAATCGGGAAACCAAATTTCGGAGTATATCTGTTCCACCTTTCTAGGTAAGTGCTTTTCCTGCCTTGATTTATAAGAACTGACACGTCGGGAATTGTTTCCTCATTCTGAACCTGCTGCACACACGGAAAATGACGGAGATTCCTTTCCTGCTGTTTCCTGGGGAATTTCTTCTCGATTCAAATATCAAGGGCTAAATATTTATGGGAAAACTCCTCGGGGAATAACCGGGAACAGAGCAGGTGGGGCAAACTTATTCAACTGCCAGACAGATGGAGAAAACCGAATCGTTAGTCAATACAAATAGTCGAAGAAGGGTCTGCCATGTAGTTGGTCACGGAGACACAGGACCCATCCCCTTGTTTCGCAGTACTACTTATTCGAACTTATTTCAAAAGCACCAAAAGGACGAAATGTTCGGATCCATTTTAGAGACCCGTTGTGAATAGAGGGATTGCTGCCTACCCAACGAAAACGGATATGAGCCAATTTTAGCAGTGTACTGGCTATTAGGAACTGTATTTGACAGTGCAAAACGGATACGCCAGCTACATTTTATCAGAGCTGTTCTTCGGCCTTTCTTTCAAATTTTCCAGTTTGAGCAGTTTGAGCCTGAAGAGAACCCTTGCCAAGAAGGGCCGAAATATAGCTCTAACAACAAAATGTAGCTGGTGTATCCGTTTTGCACTGTCAAATTTGACTCGCAGTCAGCTTGGGCTGAAGGAATATTTATCACCGAAGTACGAAACTTCAAATTGCCCAGACATGCCGCCGATAAGTATCCATCTTAGCTGGAAAGAAGAAGAAGAAACAGCTGATTCCAAAACCAAAATGAAGAAGAATCTCCACCCTCTCAACGGCCCAATCGATCAGCAAAAATAGCAGTCGCGTCCAAATTGAAATCACAGCAACAACTTTAACTCCAAGCAATTTTCAGGGAAGAAAGTCACAAAATCAGATATTTAAGGAAGAATCTTTAGTTGTGTTTCCACAACTTAATTTTCCAGTTTGAGCGGCTTGAGCCTGAACAGGACCCTTGCCTAGAAGGGCCGAAATATAGCTCTAATAAAATGTAGCTGGTGTATCCGTTTTGAACTGTCAAATATGATTCGTAGTCAGCCTGGGCTGAAGGTATATTTATAAGAACTGACTATGAGGCTTTGAACCGAAGGTATATCCGACCAATAGGATGCGAGTAAAAGTTTGAGATATGGTGTGGTAAAAGTTTGATACCTTCACAATTCCATTCCTGATTAATTTTTGCTCTACTACTGTGGATAAACAGTAAAGAAAGCGTCGGAAAAAGGTTTCCTAAAAGTTCAAAGTTCAGAATAGTTACCAAAATGAGATAATTCGGTCCCAAAGAAAGTGCTTGTTTGTAATTATTTGCTTTTGACCTTTTCGGAGAAAATTATCCTTGTTTATAATTTTGCAAAAAGGGATTCTTTGCCCAGCAAAAAGTTTCGACGATGTTATTTACAGAAGGAAACTCCAGCCGAATATTCTGGACAAGTGCCCAGTGACAATTTCTGATGATATAAAAAGAGATATTTATGTTGAAAAAGGAAAAGTTTGTTTGTTCTTAGGTCGTGCCAAAGCCAACTTCCCTTCCAAAGCTGCGGCCTTGTTCGCGATGGGGCTCCTCTAAGGGGTCACTGGTCTACGGTTTGAGTGCTTTGGTGACTAATTCAAGATTTCGAAGAAATTAGGACACTGTGTTGTTAGTCATGCTTTATTCATTGACCCCGGTAGTCCTACTACCTATCTATAGTCGTAGAGCTTTGGGAAATTTGTACAGCACCTTCTGCGCTCCTTCTATACTATTTCGTTCTATGGTGTGACTCATATTCTGCGAAAGAAGGAGATTAAAAATATGTGATCATGTTATTTTAAATATGCAAAGCACCTGCTCCACTTGTCGAAATTATGTTATATAACCATACATTGACGGATAAATTCAAAATTCAAGATGCAAGTATTACCCTTTTGGATGTTTCCTCATCGCTTTCAAAAATCCTGGACAACACGGCCCAACTAGCGCACGACATTATCCCCTGCTTCCTGGCCGAAGATTGAAAATTTAGTGTCTTTTTCTGTATGTTTATGTGTTTTATTTATTTTCATTCACTCCGCTTTTCCAAAATGGCGGGCTCTAAATAAATTACTTACTTACTTGATCCAGAACCATGTTTATCAGTTGATCCCGGTGATGTTCTTGAATGTAGTAGTACGTACCGTTGCTTCCGTGTTTTCTGAAACTTTAAAAGACAACTCTTACTAGAAATGATCTTTTCCCTATAAAATGGATCAGAAAAATCTTTTTCGAAAATACCATTACTTTCCACCTGAAACTAGCGATTCTCTTGTTAGCGCTTGCCGATTATATCAAGCCTCCCTGCTCTCCGACGCGGCGGCTGGGCGCAAAAGATTTGAAAACTGAACGTGCCTGGGTTAAAAAGTGGGAAAAAACTAAGCAAATAAAAGAAGTAATAAACAGAAGATTATCACATCCTTATGTGTGAAAGGAAAGAGTTTTCAGCGGACAATGAAGATTCCGGTAAACTTTTCGTTGGGCGACGGGAAAGCTCGGCAAGGCAGAAAAAGCGCTAAAAATTCGTAGTTACGAAACGAAACAATGGAGAAAGGTGGGGATTTTAGAAGCTTATAATTGCATATGGGAGCTAAGTATGTTATAAAAAGCAGAATACGCAAGAGGGGTCCTTTAACGATTTTCTTTTTAGATAAAAACCAGGAGCTTGACATCTCGTCTATGCGATTCGAAGATGACATGTCCACGGCCAAAAAGGTACCTCGAGATGTCACCGCCGCCATGTCACAAATTTGTGGAGCCAGGAAACCTCTGACGCACGCTAACAGTTTGACAGGCGATAGCGTTCCAAAGTTCGGAGTGGAAACCAATCACGAGCGGGAACTGCAAGAGGTGTGTAGCCAGTTCTTTCTATCGAGCTTCGAAAAATTGCCAATTTTCTATCCGACTTAGAGACTGTTGCCAAACCGGCGGGACGGCGGCATGACGTAATGTACGCGTGGGTAAATTGGTTTTCGTCTCGCGTCGAAAGCCGGCTTTGTGATGCGGACCAGTAGAAATTTGTGCCATTAGAAACAGAACCTTCATTAGAAAAAAATATTGTTAATTTTCTATCGATTACATTAGAGGAGTAAACTAAATAAACCTGAAGGCAGAAACCTAAATTAAAATCAGTTTACTTCCCACTTTAACAATTTGGAAATGCAGCCAAACACTTAAAGGACCCCTCGCACTATTTACTCTTCTACTCACAGTAGTTTAAAATATTTCAATACTTTAAATCTAGGCTGCGCTTTCAACAAATAACTCACGGTTTTGGCTGTTTTAAGCCTTTTCCGAGACCCCTTGATTTGTGGCGAAAACAGGGAAACAATTTACGTAACCGGTTTTTCTGATGGAAAAACTTCTCGCAGACAAACGTCGACGGCGTGATACATATCGAAGGTAGCAAAACACGGCAAATTAGAAAATAAGCGTGGTTTTGTTGAAGGGGATAAAATGCACCGTACGAAATTGGGGTCTCCGGGTTTAGAAATATATGGAGTGATTATGGAAGTAGGTTGCATTAGTATTATAGCTAAGACAGGTCCTTTAACAGGAAATTGATAAAATTGTTACTGTTTGAAAAAAAAAAAAATATTGTGTTAGTGCGACCGTTACTGCCAATTTTTCTTGTAAAATTTTAAAAAGACTTCAGATTTTCGTAATTACATTTTTATTGATACTCGGTCAGTGAAAGCCGCGTTAGCTCTGATTGTGAGTTTGTATTCTCTCTTGCTCTGCAGTGAAGCCGAGTGATGATGGGTAAAATGGTTCAACCGGCCAATTTCATAGTAGGCACACTTGACTTGCACAAAAGACGTTTGCAACGTGGGGAGATAATTTGAGACCGGGTCTTCCGAGAGCCGAGGTCCGGATCTTCCGAGAGCCTTGTCTTTTTATGGCACTTGCAGCATCTAGAGGCGTATTCTCGCCGTCCCCCAGGACTCCACTCAAGGAGTCCCCGCGTTTTTGTTTGTCCCGGGTACACTCCCCGTATTCTCGCGAGTCCCCACGGACGGGGATCCGATTATCATCACCATCATCAAAAAGGACTCCCTTTCAGATTCGGAGGGGAATAAATTTTTGCTGATGTTGGTGGAATATAAAATTAATTAGAAAGAATCAGAATAAGCAAAACCAAAGATAAAGTGGATCCAGACTAATCTCGGGGAACGGCGAGAATACGCCTTAGATCAAGTGCCATATACCGATTGCAATTCCGTCTGTCGGTCAGGCGGTCTGTGCCACGATCGCGAGTTAGGGTACTTCCAGATGTGCTAGGACGATGAATATTGGCAGGCATATCAGAGACCCGATCAAACCTTACTTTGAAATAATCAGTTACCCGATCCAACCATCTGGGGGGGGGGGGGGAGTGGAGGGAGGGAGAATTTTGAACGGGTGATCGGGTTTGAATTAAACTTAATAAATGAATAGAATATATGTCTCTGATGTCCCATTTAAGGTCTGAACCCGGATTCGACAGCTGTGGGGGAATTGGGGGAGGGGGAGACCGGAAATCTCGTGAAACGGTTGGATTGGACGTATCGGAGTGGAAGTCGCTGGGAAGAACAAACACCCGCTCTAGATAAATCGCTTACACAATCGGACTGGATCCGGATACTAGTGGGGGGGGGGGGGCGGGGGTTTTCACGACGAAACTTGGCAGGCATATCAGGTACCCGACCAAACTAGCTTGGAAATAATCATTTTCCGGATATGATCATCTTGGGGGGAGGGCAGGGAAGGGGAATCCGGAATATTGAGCCATGTGTAACTTTGGAACGGGTGATCGGATTCCAGGAAAATTGAATGATTGAGCAGAGGACTTGTCTCTTAATGTTGGGGGGGGGGGGAAATCCGTGACCCGCTTGGACTGGAGAGATCGGGATGAAACTTTGTGGGAATAACAAACAAGTGCTCTAGATAAATCATTCACAGAATAACCCGGGGCACTGTGGGGGGAGTTGGAGGGGGGGGGGGGCTCCGAAATTCCGGTGATCGCGAGATAAGGTATACTTCCAGATGTGCTAGGACGATGAAAGTTGGGTGTAACATTAGAGATTAAACCAGATTGGCTTAGAAATTGCTAATTCCCAAATCAGACCATTCCTTACAGTACTAGTCTTAACCGCAAAGTAAAAATAAAATACTTAAGAAATTTGTTTTCCATTTCATGATCCCCATGAGCCTTTGCTCATTTTTTCCTCAAGGGTTTTGCTCACAAATGAATTTCTAGCTCCGTTAACGTGCGTATCTTAACCGCAAAGTCAAAAAAGTACTTTTGACCAATCGATACATGTCGGCACATGAACATTTGTGCCACAAAGTTTTGCTTAAAAAATGAATTTCTAGCACCCTTAAAGTTCGCATCTTAACCAAAAGGGAAAAAAATACTTTTCACCAAACGATATATACTAATGATCCCCAATGGCCTATTATCGTTATTGCCTCAGGGGTTTTGCTCACAGATATATTTCCAGCTCCCTCCAAGTGCAAAAATATAATACTTTTTTACCAAACCATACATCCTCGTTATTTCCGAAGGCCTATGATCATTCTTATCTCAAGGGTTTTGCTTACAACAGAAACAAACCGAAGAACTGGCAAGTTCCTACTTTCATCCTCTGAACCAGCCTTGCAAGTGCCATATGAGCTTCGAGCTCTTGTTTTAATATTCTGTTCTACCGATTTTGCACCGCGTTTAGTGTGCTCCACGGCTCATGTAGCACCGCTTGCGCTCTTTGAGGGTTTTCGCGAGTTGGAGAGCAAGTCAGAATCATTTTCCAATACTCTATATGATTAAGTCCAAAACACGCCACTGATCCTTAGGAGGAACGAGGAAACGTCTCAATAACGACTTGTCTTGTGTCAAACAATTACGTCGATCTTCGGGAGCAGCAGTGATACCCGAGGTGATACCGCTTCTGGCTCTTCCGCTAGATACCCGGCGATTTTGCATCGGCAAGGCGAGTTAGTCATCAATAGTATGGTTTTCGCAATGCGTTACCGAAGTAGCTTTCTCAGAAAGTGATTCCTGAGAGTTAGTGGAAAGCTCTGCGAAGTTGAACGCTTCGACAGAAATTTTGAGAGTATTGACGAAATAAGGCACGGTTGTGCTGGAACAAATGAGAATGTAAGGAATGTCCAACGAACCCGATTTGTTTGTTCTAAAAGGTTTGGATTTATTGTTTTCCCTACGATTTCAGCTTTCCATGTGTTTTCGCGATCAGGCCACTCGCGAAAACCCGCCATGTCACATACACATCATCTTGGTCTGTTTCCATTTCCCGCATTCTTCTGGGTCATGAAGCGATAAGTCGTGAAACAACTCTCACTCTTTTGTGATCTTCTCAAACGCCGTGTACCATGACAATATGAAGACATCACCACAGGGATCTCCTTTCTGCGCGGGATGTTCGTAGCCCACATTTCCGTCGAAGCTGAGGCTGAAGCTGGACCGAAGCCAGTGATATTGTATTGCGCAAGCCGCCCCTGTACCATTTGGCCTGTGTTGTGACATTCAGGCGATTTGTTTGAAATACTGAAGTGGCTCTGCGCTACATCTTTCACCCGAAAATGAACTGCCAATAGTATTTTATGCGGCGCCAATGGAACCAGGATTGTGGGTTGACGTTTGAAAGCAATTTGACAGCTGTCGAAGGCTTTCCGTTCATAGATGCAAGATATTCTCAATACTCCAGTTTGGAGCCGCCTTAAATATCCCTTCAGCCTAAGCTGACTGCGAATCGTGTTTGACACTGCAAAACGGATACGTCAGCTACACTTTATTAGAGCTATGAATGAATGAAATGCTTTATTCCGCCAAAATGACAAGACAAGAAAAAGGTTAAAGGTTAAAGCATTTACAATACGTACATTGAAGTTTTCTAATCCTAGTTCACATCATCCGTAACACTGAAATAAAACAACAGATTTACAAATAAACATTAAAAAGTTCAAATATTTTTTATTTCTTTTTTTCAAACAGGGCAAGAACTTACTAAGTTTTAGGCTCGGCTCAGATGGTGGCCAGGATGACTGTAACTGGCATTTATTTTATCTTGCTTTTTAGAGCTCACTTGGATTGGATCCTTCAAACGTAGGTCGTGCATCATCGACCGATTTGAATGATATCGGTTATGCTTGCACAGCCACTTGCCAAATTTGAAAAAGGAAGTTCTAATGTGGGAAAGGTTTGAAGGTTTGAAGAACTTGTCAAGTTAATTTTCCAGCTTGAGCTTGAAGAGTATCCATTTTAGCTGGAAAGAAGGGACAGGTGATAGCAAAACCGAAATTCGGAAGAATCTGACCCTCTAAACGACCCAATCGAGCAGCCAAAACAGCCTTGTCAAAATAAAATCGCAGCACCAGCTTTAACTCCAAGCAATTTTCCCGAAGAAATTCACAAAATCAGATACTTAAGTAAGAATCCTTAGTTATTTTTCCACAGGTTCATTTCCCAGCTTGAGCGGCCCGAGCCTGAAGATGACCCTTGCCAAAAGGGCCGAAATACAGCTCTAATAAAATGTAGCTGACGTATCCGTTTTGCAGTGTCAAATGTGGAGCCACCTTGCGTTTTAGTTCATATTAGTCCGCCACTGATCACCAACATCATCAGTGTTCTCCTAATGCCTCGAACAAACGATCAGGGTCAAGGGCTGGCGGGCTCGAATTCCTGCCAGGATTTTCGAAATCATCGTGGATTCTATGGGGGAAAATTGTGGTTCTTTCCAGCTTGTTCCTATAAGATCATGGTTGATAATTCAAGTCAGTTCAGTTTATTCTCAAAACCAATGCAACGGTCAAGCCGGTTTTGTGGTTGTCTTCCCTGTTAACACTAAAAAGATCCGAAGGGACAGTGATACCAAAACCGAAATGTGGAAAAAATATCGACCCTCTCAACGGCTCAGTCGACCAGATCGAGTTTTGTGTACTTTCTTTGTTGAAGGCTTCGGGTCTTGAGCATATTTTTTTTCTCTCTTTTTAGTGTATATAAAATGAGTTGTTATGTAGCAGCCCCAGTTGGCCATATTTCGAAATGAACAAATAATCTGAAAAACAAACAAAAAGATCAAATCTAACGAAAAAAAAACAACACTAGTTCAGAAATCTCAGAAACTTGTCAGTGAAACACAAATGATTAAATATGTAAATACAACCTATGATGCGAGTTGAAAAGGTTGACGAAGGAGGGGACACAACTTCTCAGGTAACGAGATGCTGTGTGTTTTATTGGCTGCAATGTGCGTACTGGCATAGCCACCACTTTCTCAGGCCTTACCCTCGCCACCGAAAAATCTGGGGGGAGGATATCACGTAGTGCTGGTGTATTCAAGATTTTATTTAATGAAGGAGCTTTTTTGGCAAGCGGCGGATATAAAACTGAGAATTGTTCTAGTACAGAATGGTAGGGGTGCAATTTCTTCTGTTGTTGCAGGGGGTTCTGGTTATTGAGATTTTATATGGATTTGGTTTTATTTGCAGGCATTTTAAATTACTGCCAAAAACTTAGACGAAAAGAGGTTTCCGCGATTTCAAATTGTGAGTCAAGTGAGTTGCAGACACTTCTGTTTCTTGGCAAACAAGGGCACTTTGTTCGGCTTTTTTTTTTGCGGCACACAAGCGCCACAAAATTACGCCGTTAGAGGCCAGTGGCCTTTTTATGCGCCCCGTTTTTTGACGGCTGTCGGCCGCCTATGCTCGCAATCGGGCATAATTGCGAACTGCCTGCTTTCCGACTCCATGTTTCCCGGGAGGAAAGTCCAACTTTTATTTCGCTCACAAATTTCCCCGTTTCCGTCAGTCGCAATTCTCAGTTCCCCCTGGGATTGCCGTAAATCTTGCCCAGCGCCAAAAAAAAATGTTTTCCAGTAGTTCTAGGCGGAACGGGAATAAGAACGATTCGGAGCATAAACATAAATGTTGACACTGGAATGCGGTGAATGCTTTTCCGAGTCTTTTAGATTCATCTTTTTCACTTGAGAACATAACCGATTGTTATGCAGAAATGACACAAAATTCTCGAAACAGTTATTTGTTTATTTATTATTAAAAAAAGGCAAGCTAAAAGAAAGAAATAGATAAACATTTTTATTTATTTATTCATGTACCAGCAAAAAAAAATCTTTTTGACTGATTTTCTTGTTAAAGCACACTTCACACTATTTACTGTTTATGTTCCAAAATTAATAACTATCTGGATACTCTACAACTAAGCTTTGCTTTTAACAAATTATCCATGGCTTTGGCTATTTTAAGCCTTTTCCCAGACCTACTGGCTTCTAGGAAAAACTTGGCAAAATTCAGAAAACTGGTTTTACGTATCAATAGCATAATGCGCGAACACTCGTTGGGAGCATATTGCGCATAGAAATAGTGGATCTTGGGAAGTGTAAAGATTAGCGAGGTTTCGTTAGCGGGTTCAGAATGTAACACGGAATTTGCGTCTCCGTTACTGAAGTAGGTTGCATTGGTATTATAGGTACGACCGGTCCTTTAAGCGCCCCCATAAGAAAGCTTCCGAATGGCGCCACTACCACTAGATGATAACACGCTCCCGGTTTGTTGAAGTCGCCACTGGAGTGGGGTGATATAGACATGCTAGAATGCTTCCGATATAGCTTTTTTGAAAAAGGAGTTGATGTTGCACTACTAAGAAGTCCCATTTCTCCAAGACAAGCTGCGTTCTTTGTCACGGGAGTTCTCACCGGTGGTCTCCGGTTTTTCTTATAAGCCGTTTTTGCATCCACCGGTGACTTCTCACCAGTCTTATAACCCGTTTTTGAACTAACCAGTGTCCGGTTTTATCTCACCGGTGCGGACTAACCAGAACCTGCTCGTGAGCCCGGCTTCAGCGAGGAGTTAGCCAGTTTTCATCAACTCACAGGTGAACCAAAAAAACGCGTTTTAAGGGAAGAACCGGACACTGGTGAATAAACACCAGAGACAGCCCGGAGTGCAACGAACGCAGCTACATTCTCGTCGCCGTTTCAGCGATTTCAAAGAAGAAGTAGGAAGTTTCAGCGATATGCTATCTCTCCAATTTGTTAGTTTGGTTAAAAGATATTCTAATAAGTCTTGTACAAATTATTAAAAGAGGGAACATTTCAATAGATAGTTTAAAAACGACAATAACTTCGAAGTTATAGGTGCGGCTTTCGCTCTTTGCAGACAGAATATAGGTCGGATTTTCTGCACTTTAATTTTTAAGTAACAACAGACCTAAACATCTGCGTACGGTATTGATGATGGTGCTGAGGGTTCTGCAGGAATTCAAGTTTGCGAACTACTGACCTTACTGTTTGTCCGAGCCATGATGGGGAACCTTTGCCAGCGGGTGATAATAAATCCTACGTCGCCGCTGCGCCGAACGGTTGTCTTTTTAACGTTCGTTCGTTAGTTCGTTATAGCTTTATACCGGCCAAAGACCCTTATCTACACTCTAAAATACAAACTTAAACAAAAAAAAACAATCAACAAACAAACAATTAACCCGCTTCAGGTTCGTATAGCTGCAGCCAGATAGGCAGAGACAAACGGAGTACCGCACAAGAAAGAACGCGAACATTTGCATTTTCCGAAGAAATGAGTCGCTCACGTAATGATACATTGCAAGAATGTTGAAGCTGTGCGAATTTTTTACTTTGAAATCATGGAAGATGTCGGAAGCGCTAGCAAACCATGGCAGCCGTGAAGAAAACGGAAGCTATCACTGTATATGCCACGCGGAGATCGTTCATGCCCTGCTTGGTGTATTTACACATGAGGGAAAGCCCAAAAATACAAGTTTTTTTTTCGTTTTGATGTTTTGATTTCGTTTTGAGTTTTGATCGGGGAAGGACGATTAAGAACGAGAAACGGAGGTTCGAGAAGTGACTATCCAACCAACTTTTCGGTTCTGAATTACGAAGCTTTACGCGCAGGGTTGCCACATCAAAAATATTTAAAGAGTGACTTTTGGCCCAAAACAGAGAGTGAATTGGGAGTGAAATCTATTTTCATGAAATGTTCAATTTTGGTCGGAATCGCCTCTGTAAAAATGACACATCTTGATTTTACTTTCATGAAAAAACTTGAAATAGTTACTTCTGGTCGGAATCCCTGCTGCAAAATGACACATTTGGTCATTTTCTGAAATAGAGTGATTCTTATGTCCTACGTAGGACAAGAGTAACAAAACTAAATAGAGTGACTGACACTATCGTGCGGCATGTCGCAACCCTGTTTACGCGTTCTCGATTTTGACAAAACGCAAGAAAAGGAGAATTGTATTCATCTCAGTAGAACTGGGATCAAAAACACAACTATTTTATATCAGCTTTCCTTACTCAGCCTTAGGGGAAGAGATATCTTGTTCGGAGTTTGGGTATATTTGTATAATCGTGGCCCCAGCAGCCGCATTATGGGACTATCAGGTCCTTCATTTGCCCTCTAATCAACCGACAGGCAGGGTTTTGCCGTTGGCTTCTTTTCAGTTGGGTTCGTATGCGGCTATGCGTGGAATGTCACGTAGTTTTACTGTCCCAGTATTGAATTTGAGAAAGTTTGCTCTTTTTCTGAGTTCGCCATTTGCTTTGACAGCTTGAAAGGATTGCTTTTTTGGTTTTGTCGGCACTTTTACGTCTTAAGTGAAATTAACCTAAATCACTCAAGGTCACCAGATTGGAAACGGTCATTTGTTGCTAACTGATTTCTGAGGTTATTTTTTTTACAGCGCAGTTGTTTTTCTTAGTTTCGTTTGGAAATGTATGTGTATTTAACCAACTTGCACGCCTCTTTCATGGGATATCTCAAAAAAGTCCTGAGTGCTCCCCCCTTGTCGTTCCTCCAAACAAGATGTGAGTGCTCCCTTGTCTTTCCTCCAAAAGTGCTCCTTGTAAGGGCGTTAGTTTTTTTCGTCTGTTTGGTGCATCTAGTTTTCTATCGGTCATGTGAGAAATCCCGAAGCTACGTACACACTCAGTAAGTAAGATTTCGCATGCGAAATATTCTTGATTCGTGCCGAGTAAGAATAGTCGTGTGCCCAGTGAAGAGCCAGAAACGTCACGAAAACAAACATTGTTGATTCGTTTACACATGATTTGATTTAATTTGAGGGTTCGTTTAGGTGACGTTTCTTGTTCTTCCCGTGGTTCACTGCGTGTTTTTGGACTGGAGCGCGTTCCACCCTTCTCAGAATAGTAACTATTAGTTATTATTTTCGTTCCAACCTCGTGAAAAGCTACTACGCTGACCGTTCCAGCCTTCTCGAAATAGCAACTAATAGTAACTATTTGCTTACCACGCTCGGGAGCGTCGTTAGCGTGATAACTACGAATCTCTGTGCCGTGATTGGCCCAATTAGTGTGTGACATAATATTTTGCCGAAAATAGAAAATGCGTTCCAGCCTTGACGCTAAGAAGCCAAAACTTGTGACGTAATGCCAGAGCTTGTGACGTAGCGCCAAGACTTGGAAAAGGTGACACACACTCGAATAGCAGCGACACTAGCACCATTAGCGATAGAGAACGTCCCAACTGCAGCTTAATCAGTTGTGTAACAGCGCTGGCTCCAATAACTTCATATTCTGAACACAGCAACAAAAAATACAACCTCCCCTGTCTCCTCGATTTGTGCAGACCGCATCTTAGCTTAATTAGAAATTTCTAAACCCCCAGGTTCGTTTCGCTTAAAATGCTGCAAGCTAGCAGGCGTCGCTTGCAGGCGCTAGCTGGCGGCGTTTGCGAAGCATTGAAAGCATAGGTCGTGGCACTACTCCTTAGTGTTATTTTGCTGTACGTAATGCGTAGTAACTACGGTAAATAGGCTGGAACATTCTTATAGAGTATTCGTGTCACTACGACGAAACTCTCATGCGATGCGTCGAAACTTCGGAGCGAAAAAAGACATTCGCGTCCAACTGCGAAAATCGGACTTTGTGTGCGCATACCTTACATTCATCCTTCGATGCTCCCTTGTATTGACTGGTCCCAAAAATCCTCCATACAGTAGGCTAATATCAATAAGCCCTTGAGTTATAAGATCCACTATGGGAGATCGATGATCTCCTGTCACTTCGGACTGAAAGGATTGCGTCATGTTTGCTTTGGTCATCGCCGTATTTAGCAATCCTCCCAGAAAATACGTCAGGCCTAGGGTTCTCAGTTTCTCGCTTCACTCCCAAACATCCACTTGTGTTTACTCAACTGTGGTATTTCCTCAATTTATGGACAGCGGGCTTCCTCGAGGGGGAGGACTGTTTCCAAGTGACTGTGAAGCCGGATACGAGTTTTATGAAAGGAGGATCATTCGTCCGAGTCTGTAGCTGAGAAACTTTGCTGTGGCGTGTTTCCCCTTTTTGAAGATTTGTTCTTCTTTGTTCCATATTGTGCGGTAGGAACCCAAACTGGAACATTTTTGAATGTCTTGATCGCTCGACAGGTTTCGTATTATACGAATTTCGTATTCTTATTTCCTGATAGTCAAGACCCCCCCCCCCCCCCCGGTTCGGATTCCTTACGGAAAATTATAGCTCTACCTAAATTCGATAGATTTTGCTATCCACGATGGACTATCGACACGTGAACCCCACATAAACCAAACTTGCGACAAATCAACGGATTAACTATCTAATTCTCCGTGCTACGATCTATAGAACAACTACAATAATCCGATTGGAATACGTCTTACGTAAAATTATAGCTTTACCTAAATTCGATAGATCTTGCTATCCACGATCGACTATCGACACGTGAAACAGTCGGAAGAAAGCCTTTTTTCACCTAAATCTCAAAAGTGAACAGCTTGATCAAGAAACATTTGACTCTTCAAACCTCTTGTTTTTACCTGTTCCTGTCGGATTTTTAAATTTGAAAATTGAGGATACCAAATGGCTTCTTACACTCCAGGCGACACTTCAGTCAGCTTGATCAAAATGTTTTTGATTTCTCCATCAGAGCCGAAACTAACAGCATTTCTTTTCTACATGTTTCTTACCCCAATGTCAAACATCTTCGGTATGATTGGTCCATTCCCGTTACCTCGATCAGATCGGGACTCGTCATCATCACAGGCTCGCGGAGGGATATGGTAATTTTGTCAGTTGTAAGGCTTTCCCGCGAATCATGGAACCTGTTTGCGGGACCCCTTTTGAAGAAACCGCCCGTAAAATCTACGGAGCGGTATCTCAAGTCATTTGCTCCCTATTTTGTGAACTTTTTTAACGGATCGGAATTCTGAATTTTAAACTGACATGTTCTGAAATTATGTTTGTTATCGGATTGTGTTTTAAAATGTTTTCAATTTTAAAATTCTAACATACATATGATCATTTATGACTATGTCGACCATGTATTACGATCCACCACTATTTTTGTGAAAAGATATCATGGAAATAAACGAATTTGAAATTTGAGGTGGAGATTTTTCAAAGCGAAACGTAATGACATTACCAGCTTTAGAAGCTAAGCTGGTCAAAATCAGATTTACGCTCTCATAGGTTTCCCTCATTTCCGTTTAGGACCCCAGTTTTCCAGGTGTCTATGGCATAAACAGCCTAATGCCTATAGTCTAACACTCCTTGGTGACAGGTCGTAATTTTGACATGGAAAGGAATCGAATTGTTTCCAACAATGAACCTGTTTGAAGTGTCACGATCTGCAATGTTTTTAATACATGGAACAGAAGTTGCCAGGTTGCGTTGGACCGTCAGGGGTTAGGGTTCTTAGGACAAAAACTTGCAAATCCCCAGACTGCCGACATGCCAAATGCTCTAAACGGCCAACTGAAGCCTTAAAAGACCCCTCTTGTTTATTCTGCCTTTTGTATTGTCCCTTCCCTTATGGAATTCTAAGCTTCTGAAATCCCGACCTTTCGCCATTGTTTCGTTTTGTTCTCACGACTTTTTAGCGCTTTTCTGACCTAGCCGAGTTTTGCCAGTCAATCACACAACGCGAACTTTGCCGAAATCTTCAAGATCTGCGGACAACTTTGTCACCAATAAGGATATGGGAAACTTCAAAGTTTTTTTTTCATTTTGTAAGACATGGTAGATCATCAGGTCTTTCTTCTGTTTTGGACTTCTTTAATTTTTGCTTGGTTTAGCCACTTTTTAACCACGGCGCGTTGAGTTTCCAAATCTTTTGCGTCCAGCCGCCTCGTCGGTGAGGAGGAAGGCTGGATAAGAGTCGGCGAGCGCTAACAAATAAATTGCTAATTTCGCGTGGGAAGTAATGGCGTTTTCGAAAAACGATATTTCTGAGCCATTTCATTGTTATAAGATCATTGTTGAGAGTTGTGCTTTAAGATAGCTGCGTAACCGCTTCAGAACACCCGATCTAGAATCCATTCTGTCGAAGATTGTTGGGTTATAGTTTTTTCTTTCAGATTCTCCGAGGGATCGACCAGTGGGGAATGAACGTGTTTAAGGTGGCGGAACTCACAGAAAACCGCCCTCTCACAGCAATAGGATATACAATCGTCAAAGTAAGTGAAAGTTTGAACTGATTCGACCATTTGCTAGAGAGTTAGAGGAAAACAGGGATTAACTTTCTGATGACAACAGACCTGCTTGAGTCAATCTAAGTCAGTGGTCCCCAACCTTTTCCGTATCGCGTACCCCGAATTAAGGTTCAAAGAGGTTGCGTACCCCTTTTTCAAGAACCATTGTTCTAGTATTATACAAGATCTGTTAAGATCAAAACGTGAAAAAGACGTTATTTATTGTCATGAATGGTGAGCAATTTATGTGTAAAAGTATATACGAATAAATGGGATATTTGAAGCTGCAAAGTTGTGAATTTCATTCTCGTCCGTAAACTGGTCAAGGACCAGAAAGACACTTGCGCTGTCTCTTTGAAACTTCGTGACGAAAGCAGATATTTTCAAATTCAGAGATTTGGCACGTTCGCGTACCCCTTACTAGGGTCTCGCGTACCCCTTTTGGTACGTGAACCCCCAGTTGGGAACCACTGATCTAAGTAACCAACACTGTAAAAAAAAAATCTTGCAGTATTTGCAACTGGGATTAAGAGGGATACTGGGATTGAGACGAAGAGGTGAAATGGACAAATCTGATCCGAAGCTGTATCAGAACTGAGAGAGAGAGATAGAGAGTGCAAGTGAGGTCTAATCATCCATGACAGCATTTTTTTTCAGCTGATAAACGTTTTTATTATTATTATTATTTATTTGATTCCTTCAAAACTGAAGACACATGAAACTTTAAACAAGAAAATATCAGTCAAACTCACACACACTTACATGTGTGTGTTGCCCTTTAAGCAGTCTGGACTTGAAAGCTGCTAGTTCATACAATAAGCACATATCCAAGAGAAACACGCAAATGGCTCATGGTCGCTCCTTTCGATTCGATCGTCAGTATTTTCGGCGCCATCATCAGTTCCATACGGAAAAGTTGGGATTTGTTCAGTGATGACGAACGGAAAGAAAATCCGTCCGGCAAAACCTGATTGTCTGTTCGCAGCATCAGTGTTAAAGGGATAAAGTTTCCTTAAGCCCAAGCTGACTGGGAAACAGATATTAAACAATAAAATTGCTAAAAAAAGAAAATTCAGCTACGATGTAAAATGCATGCCTAGGCTTTGAAAGTTCCGTACTTCATGCGTAAATGCTCCTTGAGCCCAAGCTGACTCGGAAACATATACATCGTAGCTGACTTTCCGTTTTCAGCAATTGTGTAATGTATAGTAGTTGCATTTTTGCAGATACCATGGTATCTTATACCACGGTAATTGGATTTGCATTTTGTCGTTTTTGCAGTCACCGTGGTATCTGATACTACGGTTACTTTGCAAAACAACAACTGCCGAATTTGCGCTTTTAGAAGTCATCCCAACAGAAATACTAATATCCGCTCACATCACAAGTGCCAAAATTCTTTCCCCTCCAATTTGACAAAAACCCAGGCTCCTGTGTTGGTGATGATGAAAGTGGATGGATTGTTCAGATACCACGATCAGTTATCACGGTCGAGACCGTAGTTTCTGAATAACAGTTACCAGGGTAACTGCAAAAACGTCTATTGACCGTGATATCAGATACCACGGTAACTGCGAAACCGACTTTAGACCGTGGTATCAGATACCATGGTATCTGCAAACTAGTGTTAAAGGGTCGATCGTGCCCACATTACTGGTTAACCCTACGTCCGTAATCATTTTATCCGTTTCCATTCGGGAGGCTCCGAAATTCCTGTGTAAGGAATATTCCTAGAGCCCAAGCTGACTCTGAAATCGTAGCTGACGTATCCGTTGTATACATTATTTAAATTCCTACGTGTAATGTTTGTCCACCCTAAATGCGCTATATCGCTTCTTCGATTCTCCTTATTTACGGTAGCGCTTTTCAGCGCGGTCTGGATCGGGAGCTCAGCGTTTCGGAGGAGCTCATTGGTTATAATTACCGGTTATGCAAGTTTTTCCGTATTCCTCATCAAAATTAAGGCGGCTCCTCAAGGCCACCTGCAAACCAGGGGGCCGCGCAAGGCTCAATACCGCCAAGACGGATTTTGTAATCTCTGAGAAACTCACTGGGTTGTGTATGTTCAAATATGTGAACCAAAAAATGTATCTGCTGAGAATTGCGCTTCAACGGAACAAGAACGCGGATTTTTGCTCGGCGAATTAAGGGGCGGAGAGACAAAGGTTCTCGTCATTATCTGGTCTTAAACATTGTATTCCTGTAATGATTTCGGCATATCTCCAGCGGCGCTCCGAGGGGATGTGTACCTGATATCTCAATCCTCTCACCTTCTCATTAGACTCCCATAAATAGATGATTATGTTCATTAGTGTTCGGGTGGAATATCACGAAGTAAAACTAGCAGAGGGATTAAAGAATGAAGTTGTGAGATTTTTCTCCAGTATCTGTCATCTTTTTTTCTACTCCAGCTACAGGGGCACGTTCGACATAATGCACGGGACATCATGGTTGAATGTTAAGGCAAGTGCGCAAGCGCTCAAACGTGGATTTTAACAGTAAAACCTTATATTGTCTGAGAACAGGCCAAGAATAAAGCTGTAAAATCAAAACAAAGGCTTTCGAGTCAGTAAGACCCGAACAGCCGAGGAAAGTATTTAATTGACCTGAGTTGTCGCACGTAAATATGTTAATCTGTCCCTCTTAATTTATCCCCACGACGAAATTTTCAAGCAGGTACAACTTTGAACTCGTGCAAGCCGCTGAAATTCAGAGAGCGCCTTGCCAGCACTGCTTCCGAACTGAAGATTCCATTTCCCTCTTTTCAGTTAGCCAGGGAAGAACAGATGTAAACATAGTCTTATAGTCCATTGACCTAATATTGGTCTGAATGAACTATTTGAAACGCACTGCCTGAGTGCAAGTAAGTACAGTGAATGTCATCGTCCTAACTCCAGTCGCGGTAAGGTTTAATAGCTGGGCAATCTGGGCCCAGTTGCCCCTGAATTGGATGGGCGTGGGAGACTCCCAGAAGGCAAAACTATACACCAATGCCAGGCGCCAGCAAGTCTACTCTATAAAGTTTGCCTTAAACACTGTCCGTTGTTGATTCTTTGGCCGTGAAGATTGCCCGATTAATTCTTGAAAGCATTGATAGAAGCTCTTGCAGAACTGCAAATGGAAGGGCGTTCCAACAGCCCCCTACTCTGTTTCGGAAAGACCATCTACCAGTGTCTTTAGAGAGTTACCACCCACTCCGTTAAAGCCGTGCCTGCGCAGACCATAGTTGCGTTTTTGCAGATACCATGGTATCTGATACCACGGTCTAAAGTCGTTTTTGCAGTCATCGTGGTATCTGATACCACGGTCAAAAGGTGTTTTCGCAGTTATCGTGGTATCTGGCCAGTTATCGTGGTATCTGATATTCAGATACCACGGTCCGACTGTGGTAACTGATCGTTGTATCTGAAAAGTCATCTCACTTTCATCAGTTTTTGTCAAATTGGCGGGAAAGAAGTTTGGCACTTAGTGATGTGACTGAATATCAGTTTTTCTTTTTGGATGAATTCGAAAAGCGCAATTTCGGCAATCGTCGTTTTTGCAGAGCAACCGTATATCAGATACCACGATAACTGCAAAAACGACTAATTGCAGATCCAGTTACCGTGGTAAGAGATACCATGGTATCTGCAAAAACGCAACTCATGTTTGTCGACGCCCCGAACTTTTCAGCAAGCACTTTACCGTGGTTTCGATGTCAGACCTTGGAACATTCTGTCAAATCGCCAAATGATGGAAATGTGACTAAATTAATCGGAAATCTGTGAGCTCTTAAGTCATGGGAAAAGACTTAATTTTTTTTTTTTAGGAACGTGGTTTGATGGCCCACTTTAAAATACCCGCAGCGACGTTAGTGAGGTTTCTACTTACACTGGAAAGCAATTACGGACGTGATAATCCATATCATAACAGCATGCATGGAGCAGACGTCGTGCAAGCAACACATGTCCTTTTAAACTCACATGCATTAGAGGTAAGTCTTCATCTGCTTTGATCAACCCCATAGAAGAATAATTTAGTACCCTCGCTTATTCAGCATTGCTCTTAAGCATTGTCCTAATAGGTGTAATAAGCTGAATAACGCTATACGCGATGTTAACGTCTTAATACACACGCCCGTTCAAATACGAACCCGAGAGGCTCTTATCAATGCAGCGAGCAGTGTTGCCAAGGTCATACAGTGTTTCGAGTTTCTGAAGATCAGAAAAGTGTCCTTAGTGTTACTTGAAGTACACCTGTACAATTTGACGCCCAATACATTGTAAAAAGCAGTTAAATATGCGGATGGTCAGCATTGGTCTTCGAAGTAGCATTAAGCAGTTGCAGCAGAACAAAACGTGTTATTTTGAAGAAAAGTTGTTTCTTCCGCTTCCAACAAAGTAGAACTTTACTGCTGGCGTGGCAACCCTGACGACGCTGCTCCTTTCCTCGGCCCGCTGGCGGAACCAACCAAGCGATCTGATTGGCCCTGCATAAGCCAGAATGGAACGCTAGTCTATTCTCCTTATTCACGTTATTACAGCGCGCTCCGAGGAAAAGAGGAATCTGGAATAAGTCTTATACGCGGTAATACACCTTATTACACCTATTAGGACAATGCTTTAGAGTCGTGTTACCAGGTGATTTCTTTCAGCGTTTGGCGCTGATTGAAAACATTGTTTTCTCGGCAAAATACTGCTCATCGGTTTTATCTCACTTTTTTTTAACGTTAGTGCCTTTGTCATATTATGGCAGCACCAGGTTCTTGTTGTATATAGAAACTATTTACAAACAGTGGACAGACTGAACTGAACTAATACTCTAAACAGACATCATTACGCTAATGAATAGTTCATCCATCGTAGTTCCCAGAGGCGTCACTAGCCAAAATGTTTGGGGAAGGGGGGAAAGTTGTTTACCGACTGGCTGGTAATTTTTGCCGACTGTTTTTGCAGAAAAATGACTGTTTGACGAGAAAACGACTGATTTTAAGAAAAACGACTATTTTGACGAAAAATTAACTGATTTAAATGACACCTGAACAATGAATTGAACACACCATGGAGAATGCATTTACAGACATGGCCACGGAGAGCATTCTTCTCCTGAGCGTGACGTTTTCAAAATAGGGATGTTCGTTTCTGGAGGTTTGCACATGCAGACTCCAAGACAGAAAGCGCAATTCATTCAAATCTTGTACAGCGCTGGCCGAATCGTATTGGAATTTCTTCTGGTTAAAAATATTCCAGGAGAAGGGTTGATTGGAGACATTTGTTCATTTGTAAAATTGTTCGGTACTGAAATAAGGACAGATGCAAAATGGAGAAAAATCATAGCTTAGAAACCCTATTTCATATTTGAATTGGGTTTCCTGCAGGCAATGTTAACGGAAGTCATACAGATAGGAATGATACTTGGTACTCTTCATTCGGGTGTCTTTTAAAGAAAAACCGACTGTTTTTAAGAAAAAGTCAAGTATTTTTACGAGATCCGACTGTTTAGAAGAAAAATCGACTGTTTCCAAGAAAAAAGTCGAGCCGACTCGGCTATTTTTTACCGACTGTCTGACAACATTGGGGAGGCGTCCCCCCTTCCCCCCATACGTGACGTATGAGGGGAAGCCCCTGGTGGTTCCCTGATTACTCGTACTAGTTTCTCATCACTCGTACTTCACTCTAATTAAAAATCCGTTTTTTCAGAGTGTTTTTACGAAACTGGAAATCTTTGCCGCAATATTCGCAGCAGCCATTCACGATGTTGATCATCCAGGAGTAACAAATCAGTACCTTATTAACGCAGGTAAGTGCTTTCGAGCCAGGAACAATAGAAATAGGGAAATCGTATTCCCAATTAACTACCACTAGAGTTTCCATGAAAGCCAAAAGTGGTCCCGTTTTAAGCAGACCCTATTCAAATAGGATGTCGGTTAGGAAATTGGAAGACAAGCTAATTAGATTGGGTGGCTGTCGAAGCAAATAATGTATCGAAGGTTAGGGAGTGCAAATCAGGGCACTTTCTCGGTCGGGAAGCAAATTACCTTGACGACTCTTTAAACAGTCTACTAATTGGTGTAGATCACCACTAGATGTTCGTAAAGGGACCGACTAAAAAGAGGCACGGCATGGTGCAGGAGGCCCCGGTAATAAAAAAGAGTAGACAAGTAAGTGAGAGTTCCTAACTCCAGAGCCTAAATGAAGGCACGTTAGAACATTGCCCTGCCCTTCAGTCTGAAGCCTGAAAGAGCCCTTTTAGTTTTCGTGCCTCTTTTTAGTACTACGTGCCGTGCCTCTTTTTAGTCGATCCTTTCCGTAAATGACAGTAGGGTGAACCGGGGTGATTCCGGATTTGGGGTAATTCCGGACATCGCAAATATCTCAGAAACCACACCTTCAAAAACTTTAAAAAAAAAATTGCTAAATATAGTGCCATCTTTGGCCTTCTTCGATTCACAAACCGCACTGTCACCGACCTCGTTTGGGGAAAGCCACCCAGTCATTTGGTGGATCCGGCAGGAAAAACATCGCGTAAAAACTTTGGTTATAGTTTGTTGGATCTAAGAAACGAAGATGTGGGGTAGCATAAGAATGAGTAAGGAATCTTTGGGATTTTTCTGCATAATTTTCACTTAATATTTAAAGGAAAAAAGAACTGTCCGGAATTACCCCTTTTTAAGACCCGTTTGCGGTAAATGCGGACAAGGTCAAGAGGGTAAATCTGGACAAGGAGGGGTAATTCCGGACTATAAAATTTATTTTTCTGTTGGTTATTGTGTGTTTTCTGTCATTTATTTTTATCTATGAACCACACTTTAGGCACCAGTTTATAGAAATAGGACTCAATAGAGCATGGTCTGGTCTAAATGAAGCAATAAGTCCACTTTAAGGGACAAGAAGGTGGCATAAATACAGTAGTTGGTTCAGGACGAAAAGTTTGACTCCGGAGAACATGAAAAAAGGACTTTCTAACGCTCTAAAAGTAATGGACATGTGGGAGTTGGCCTCCATCGTAAATAGATCATGATTTTTTTTTAGCCGAATTCGAGAATGCGAGTAACATGGACAGGGGCGTCACATATGGGGGGGGGGGTACGCTCCTCCCCTCCGATGTTGTCCGCCAGTCGGTAAAAAAGCCCAGTCGAAGCGAAGCGCCGTGATATTTTGTGAAAACGGTTGATTTTTTTCTGGAAACAGTCGATTTTCTTTAAAAGAGTCGTTGTTTCTAAAAAAAAAGAGCCGGTTTTATCTGAAAATACTCGATTTTTCGTCAAAACAGTCGTTTTTTCCTGCAAAACAGTTCGTAAAAAATGACCAACCACTCGGTATTTACCCTCCCCCTCCCCCCCTTGGGTTTTCGGTAGTAAAGCTTCTGAATATGTTCAGTTATGTTGGTGAGACGAGACTAAGCGGGACAAGAAGTTTATTCAGGAAATAAATGAATGAATTACTTTATTTCGAGCAACCTGGTCGCAACCTTTGGTCTAAGCATCATTCTGTAAGTGATCCGTGGACATCCGCCACGCTAATGCCCCCCTGCAAGCGTTTTAAAGGTTAGCCCAGTTATTTCATAGACCCGACTGATTTGCAATAAAAAATGTATGCTTACGCAAACGTCTTACATATTAGATTTTCAGTGATTAATGGGATCTAAGGAACATGATTTTGGTGCATGGTAATGTCCTGGATGATTAAACTAAATTACAGACCCGGTATGCTAAAAATTCGGTCTCCATCATTGCATAACACATTCTGCTGTAGTAAAAGAATTTGCGCAAAGTCAATTTTCTTGGAGGCCGAGTGATATAGTGCAAACAAACTTCTACATCGCAATGGTTACCATGTTGCCTATTAGGCGTAAGAATGTTCGTATTTTTGCTACTTATGTTCACCTTTATTCTCTTGTTGTCCGGATTTACCCGACGGATTGGGGTGATTCCGGAAACCCGGGAGTGTCCAAAGTCTGGGTCTTACACCCATAAGAGTATCAAACTCTCCATGTTTCATCCGAAGTGGTAGCTGAGAAAGCCAGCTAAGTCGTGACATCAGAATTTTGTAGCTCAGTGCAATACCTACTTAAGGGGATTTTTTTTTTAAGAAGAAATTATCAGAAGTGTCCGGAATTACCCTGGCTCACCCCACAATTTAATACACAACTTTTCGTTTATACAGTCTACTAGTTGTACTAGGTCACCATACTAGATGTTCGTAAATGACACTTTAACACTTTACTACACAACAACAGAGGCGGTATAGTGGTCCCCCGAAATGAGTAACCCCTCGCTTCCAACACTACCAACTATGCAATTCCAAGTTTGCCAAAATGCACCTGTAAATGAGTCCTCCCTCATCTGCTACCAACACGGTATTCACTTCATGTTTCACAGTTCTACTTCTGTCGTCTTGGGTTTCCGCCTCGCGCTCTTTTTCTTTCTTTTATAATGTTTATTTTTTTGGTCTAGTGCATTTACTACATTATTGAAAACTCAGTGTATTTTTTCCTTTTATTTGTCTGTATTGCGCTATTTCCCTCTTCTTAAGTGCGTAAATAAAATTTCATCATCATCATCATCATCTGCGGGATGTCAGTATGCCAGCGAAGTACAGCGTAAAGCTGTAGCTGTCGATTAAATCTTATTATCTTCCTTCATGTCTATTCCTGGCAGTGATCTTCAGCTTTTGCATGGTATACCTGTCCCCTCGCGGCTCAGCCTTCCCCGTTTATCTTTGTGCCTGATTCCCTGTCTTCTAACTTCTTACCCAACTCTTGCTCCTTTTTGGAGAAAAAGTCAGCCATAAACAAATAGGAAAACCAGACCTTGGTCATCGTGTTATTGGCCAGTACCGAGATTCTTAGCTTAATACTGTTTCTTTTTTGACCTGTATGTCCTTGCTTGGTCAGGGGCGACCTTACTATCTGGTGTGATCTCGTCATTGGTGGATAACTTCTGTAGGAATACAAAAGGAAATACGACACAACAGGCTGTAATAGACCTTGTACACAACAGGCTGTAATAGACCTTGTACACAACAGGCTGTAATAGACCTTGTACACAACAGGCTGTAATAGACCTGTTTTCGGCCTCTTCGTACCAGTTGATTAAGAAATGATCATTTGCTCGCGGATTTCACGATTTGGTAGGTTTACGATTTGGTAGTTTTTGTGTCTTTTAACAAGCTCAAGCTACGACTGTCGTTCTTACCAAAGACAGTAAAAGTGGGAAAGACCGGACACTCCCGTAAGCCCCATTAGTCACAACAATCAGCACCGTTTAGCGGATATTCTTTCATTAAAAAATCGCTCTGTTGACATTTTCTTCCATCGCTTTCCGCAGAATCATCATCAAAGCACGTTTCGTTGATTTTTTTCGATTCGTTTTATGATGAGCATACTCTCTCCATTCAGATTTCCTCTTCAGTTGGAACAAAATACAAGTAGGAAAAGAATAAGATCGCTTTTTTATGGAAAATAATGTTGAATTCACTATTTCGAATCAGTTAATGTTGACAGACATGGCCTACTCACGCCCTCTTGCCTTGATTATATTAATCATCTACCGCTCCAAACGCTAGGCAGCGTTCCGAACGATTTTCAGAGACCCGATTTTAGCGAAGTCACCGGTCTTTCCCACTATTATTGTCTTTGGTTCTTACCACCGAAAAGATGGGTCTGAGGATATAATACTCTGAGACATGGGGGGGGGGGGGCGACCCCCCACATCCTCCACTTGAACCACCCAAGGGAAATGCCGCATCGGTTAAGAACGTATTTTCTTGTCATTATCCGTATCCGCCAACTTATCTTGGCGTGGGACTAAGCTTCTGACAGTCTGGAGTGGGTCCAAGTTTGTAATGAGTAACTGTCAGGACCTAAATTGCCATCGACGCTCATAACTGATTTTCCTTGAGACATCTACCGAAGCTATGTGATATCCGAACAGAGTTTCAAGTTCTGTACCTGACACGAAGAACGGATAAGAATCTTTGTCGCTCAGTCAAAGCTCAGAGCAAGAATCCGCGATCGAGTTCCCTAAATACTGAGAGGGTGTCTATAGCGTCAAAGACGTATTGAACTTTGGAGAGACGTGGGAATGCAGAAGCTTTGGGTGTAGCGATAGTGCTCAAGCGGGTCGGGAGCTGCATAGTTCGTAGTGTTGGGCGATACTTGGATTTCTTATATACCGACATTTCCCCTCTTAGTATTCGATAATCGATACCGATATTTCGGTAGCATGTCTCGCTTCAATATACGTCTCGCTTCGCTAAAATTTAATAACGAAAATTGTCGTCATATAGCATTTTCCATCCTCTTTTGTTAAACCTTCGAATAAATCGAAAAATTCAGTAAAGAAATAAATATTTCTCCATTTTGGAATAGATAAGAGTTAGTTTTGTCAGATTATTTGCAATATTTAGAAAACCTACAAATACCGTTTTCGTTTTCGATATCGATATTTACGTTTCGGTATTCGATATCGATATTTGGTCCGATATATCGGTATCGACATCGAATTACTTACACAGAATTACTTGCACAGAATTACAACAATAAGATTAAGCACCAACGGGAGAGCTTTCTTCTACAATAGGATAGTTTTGTAGATAGGATAATGTTGTCGTAGTCTGTATGTTTGTCTCGTCCCTTCTTTTTATGGTGTTTCCTTCTTCTCTTCTTTCTTTATTCTTACTCCGTCTATGCCTTGTGCTTTTTAATGGGTGAAAAATAAAATTATTTTATTTACATATCGCCAGACACTAATAGTTGGAGTAACGGTACATTGGGGGTACATTGGGAGACGGATGTTCTACTACACAGTATTGTTATAGGTTCTTGCTGTGCCTCAGCTATGAATGGCTTTAGAGGTCTAGGTAAGGGAAGGGCAACAAACGGAGGGGTGTGAGTAGGATTCGGGAGGAGCGGTTTTCATCGTTCTGACGGAAACTGGCCGATTTTCATTGTTGTGGAGGAGGAGCCGTAGCCCAAAGAGTAAAGCTACATGCAAATGACCGACAAGAGGAAACCCATGCGATGCGTCGGAATTCCGGAGCTATTGAAGAAGTTTGCATCCGACTGTGAGAATCGGACTATGTGTGCATGTAGCTTAAAGGACCTGTCTTACCTATAATACTAACGCAACCTACTTCCATAATCACTCCATATATTTCTAAAACCGGAGACCCCAGTTTTGTATGGTACATCATAACCCCTCTAACAAAACCACGCTGATTTTCTCACTTGCCGCGTTTTGCTACCTTTGATGTGTATCACGCTGTCGACGGATGTCTGCGAGAAGTTGTTCCATCAGAAAAAGCGGTTATGTAAATTGTTTCCCTGTCTTCGCTACAAGTCAACGGGTCTCGGAAAAGGCTTAAAAGAGCCCAAACCGTGGGTTAATTGTTGAAAGCACAGCCTAGTTTTAAAGTATTGAAATGTTTTAAAATACCGTAAGTTGAAGAGTAGATAGTGCGAGGGGTCCTTTAAGGAACAACGCGAAAAAAAAGATGCTACGTGCATGAAAAAAAAACTGACTGTTAGTGAGGTTGAAATACGCGAGGAACTCCAGCTAGCTATGTGGTCTGATCCGTGAAGAACCATAGCTAGTTTGTGACGCTCAGCTATCAACAGTTGTAGAGCCCAGCGTTTTTAGTCGTATTAGTTCCAGTACGTGTATCCCGCTGTAATACTTGGAAATGTCCTTGGCACTGGCTCCACTCGTTCGTTCTAGTCTGGAGCGGAACACTCGACTAAAGCCGAGATCCTAGTTAATGCTCGTCCTGTTAGTATAACAACGGAAGTCTCTGAAAGGTCTCAGCAAAGAAAATACAAAACGAAGAGGGAAAATAAATACGTAGTTGATGGATATGGACAGCTTTTGATTAATGCCGACGGGAAATTTTCATAGATTTCTTTACGGAGATATTGAAAAAGTTTCTTGGGACGATTCCCAGTGCAAATACGTGTGTGCCGAGAAAAGATTCCTCGGGATCTTGATGAGGGTGCAAGATGAATTATGGAAGGTTTTTTCGGCTCTGGCAGAAACGAATTAACTTGTTTGCCATTCGATTGGCAGACTTTTATTGGGAGTCCTTCGTCTTCATCGGCTGGCAGACCCGATGGGTCATGCGCCCCTCAGTTGATAGAGCGCAAAAGTGAAGCAGGACGTGCGCTTGGGACTACCAGCGTCGTTCGCAGAAATTGTGGCAGGCACCTGTTGCCTCTCAACTCTTAATGAAGAAGAAGAAGACAAATAATGGCTGGCTCTTGTTACAACATGTTCTTCTAGGCTGTTTGATGTTGGGAGAAATAGTGGCTGGCTCTTGCTACAATACTTATGTCCTTCCTCTTGTCGATATGTGATATTATGAATGAGAACCTAAAGCATTTGATGTGAACGTGAAAGCTGGAGGGAACTTGGATTATAAACATTTAGAAGGAATAGAAGGTTGGCTAATGAAGAATGAATGTGTAGTGACATGGGGAAAAGTTGCTTCGGCAGTATAAAACATTTGGCGGGGCTCCTCAGGGCAGCCCTTGCCATAGGGGTAGGTGCCGCTACGGAGCATATTTGTTGATTTGAGTTTATTCTTTGAAGGACCTATCTTACCTAAAATACTAACGCAACCTACTTCCATAATCAGTACATATATTTCTAAACCCGGAAACCCCAATTTCGTACGGTACAGTCTAACCTCTCCAACAAAACCAGGCTGATTTTCTCACTTGCCGTCTTTTGCTCCCTTCGATGTTTATCACGGTGTCGACGGTTGTCTCCGAGAAGTTTTTGGGATCCCAAAACGTAAGTTGAGGGATACCTATGACTTCGCAAAAGTTATCCGTCTGTCCGTCCGTCCGTCTGTAAGCACGATAACTCTCGAAGGGAATGAGATATGTTGATGAAACTTGGTGTAAGGATTCGTTGGGTCGGCGGACCAGTCGAGTTCGTAAATGGGCTTTGTAGCCCTCCATTTAGGGGTGGGGGAGGGGGTTCAACTTAAGGGGCAAACAAAATATTTTGAAACAGCTAATGTGATAGTCGATTATGGGGTAAGAAGACATGCTGAACACGATGGTGAAAACCATTTTGTAATCGGACAAGTAGTTCGCCCGGAATCCGGCCCAAACCGGAAAGTTTGTTAAAATTAAAAGTTTTATTTGGAGTTGATCAGATGTCCGATTTAGGGCAAGAAGACATGCTGAACTTTTATGTGAAAACAATTTTCTTCCCGGACATGTAGTTCGCCCGGAATCCGGCCAAAACCGGAAAATTGTTAGAAGTTAAAGTTTTATTTCTAGCTGATTAGATAACCGATTTAGGGGTAAGAAGAGACGCTGAATCCGTGTGTGACAATCATATTTTACCCGGGCATATAGTTCGACCGGAATCCGGCTGGAGTCAGAAATTTTGTTATAAGTTAAATTTTTATTTGAAGTTGATTAGATGTTCATAATTGGGGAAAGAAGATACCCTGAGTTCGTTTTTGAGCTTTCTTTTTTCGCCGGACAAGTAGTTCTAGAGTTCGGCCGAAACCGGGAAATTGGCAGAAGTGGCAGGAACTTTTCGTCAAAACAGATATGACTTATACGGGTAACACACATGCTGAATCCATATCTGAACTTGGTTTTCTCAGATGATTAGCTATTTGGCCTTAATCTGTTTCTGAATTTTAATTGTAAGAATGTTCAAGGATTCTGGCGATGACTGGATCTGGCTAAGACAAGACCCAGTTGTCTGGATCAGATATTGAATTTTTGGGATCCCATCGAAAAGTTTGGTCTTGTTCCATCAGAAAAACCTGTTATGTAAATTGTTTCCCTGTTTTAACTATAAGTCAGCGGGTCTCGGAAAAGGCTTAAAACAGCCAAAACCGTGGGTTATTTGTTGAAAACACAGCCTAGTTTTCAAGTATTCAAATATTTTAAAATTTTGTAAGTTGAAGAGTAAATAGTGCGAGGGGTCCTTTAAGTATTTACCATGGATGCTGACTCACAAAGCAAATAAAACCTTATCTTCTTCTCTGTTCTCATATTTTTCTTATTGGCTGTTTTTTTTTTTCATGTTGTAGGCTGCCGTAGCCCGAAACAAGCCCGGAAAATAATTTGTTCTCTTTTTTTTATTAATTTCCTACCGCACAATGAAAAATGCGTAAACGGTTGGAGTAACAAAAAGAGAACAACATTAGCGAAAAAGTTAATAAAACACAAACACAAAAGAAGATCAACCTAAAATCTTGCATGGTCCAAATTGATTATAAGTATGTTCTTTGCTCTGTTGTGTTTATGATTACTTGTCTTCTTCTTTTTCCATTGGGTCGTGGCTTCGGGACTGATGGGCTGCACGACCCTTCTCACTTTCCGGTTGGTCTTCTTCCCACAGCTGACGAGTGGGTCTCATGGTACCTCATGGTCTCATGGTCCTCATGGACATGGTACCTCAACTGGGATCGCCGCCCAGGATGAGTTCTCCTTCTTCTGTCGACGTTCGCTGTGGAAGTTTGACTTATTTACGACTGGGCATCCTCTGGCGAAGTGAACGTCAAGCTTAGTCCCCTGGTCGTTGACCGATCAACTGCGCGTTCGGAAGAAATAGCAGAAAAGCGCGGTCGCCGTTCGTCAAAAAACACCTTATTAGCCGGCAGCGCAAGTCCAAGCACGTCCAAATGTCCTCGAAGGGCCTGCAGAAAGAGTGGTGAGATTATCTAAAATGGTTTGTGGACACTGCACGTTTGAGCGCTTCCTCACATGTTATATATTGAGAGTGTTCCACCCTCGTACCAATAGTAACTATTAGTTACTAAACCCGTTCCAGCCTCACGAAAATTTACTACGCTGACCGTTCCAGCCTTGTCGAAATAGTAACTAATAGTAACTATTTGCTTACCACGCTCGGGAGCGTGGTAAGCGTAGTAACCACGAATCTCTGTCACGTGATTGGTAGGATTCACCCGTGCCATGATATTCCGCTGGAAAATAGAAAAATCGTTCCAGCCTTGACGACAAAAAGGCAGAATTTGTGACGTCATGCGTGGTAACTACGGTAAGTAGGATGGAACACGCTCATCAACGTTACCACCAGGAAAAAAACGTGTATACAAAGCAAAGAGCGTCTTTCCTTTTTTTCTGGGATTGAAAGTGTCGTCTTTGTTCGTGAGGCGAGAAATGAGATTTCTTGCGGCTTTGATGAGCTGTGAAGTGAAGACAAGGCGATAATGGATATACTCTCGTCAGATCAAACAAGGAGGGGTGTGCACCTTCGTTGACAAGCACTGATAGGATAGAGGAAGACATCTGAAGGCATACTTCAGTAGGGAGAGGGGCCGGCCACTCTTCGTCGCTTTTAACGTCTGGTGTAAAAAGTTAAAGAAATCAGCCCTAGCCTTGGCAGGCCAAACTAGCAGTGAGAATCTCCGATTCTCTGCCCTCGGCCAGAAGTGCAATGGGTGGTGGAGCAAGCCTCCTGGTGCTTTCGCAAACCGTTTCTGTCCCCTTCACCAAGGCCTTGAAAAGAAGTTCTGCGAATTGCAATCTCGTCCTTTTCCATATAGCGTCATGGAATTCTGTGATCACATTCGGAAACCAGACGAAGTCTGTCACCGACAATCAGTTAATCTTTTATTCTTCAAAAGACATTTTTAACGGTAGGCATTATAAAAATTACAGAATGTTTTTCTCTTCGTCAAATACCATATACTATTTTATTTAGACATCGTGAAACAGTTTAGTAATAATAAAAGCAAAAATACAGTGTGCGACGTTAAAATTTTTATCACGTCTTTGAAAATTCGTGTCGAAAAATGAGGGAACGAAACTTCTCTCATACCGCGCACATGGCGTACGTACGGGATGAATCCTTGTCCTTGCCCTATCGGGAGGAGTGGGTAATATGTGAGGAGTGTGTGGTTAGTTCAAGTCAAGCAGAACGGTTTTCTTGTCGTCTATTATCTTTGCTGGGATTGGCATTGTTGGACCGTTCACTTTTCTTTGTTTACTGAGAGGCTTGATCTAAAAGATCCGAGAAATCGATTCAGTAGCTAAAATCCTCTTCCTTTCTACGTGAGCTAACCCTCGCACGAACATTCTTTCATATCTGCTGAAATAACGACTCCCGATCGATATGACGTCATTCTCTTGGCGTAGACACAGTAGCGTAAAGTTATTAGTATAGGAAGAGACAGAAACTGAATTTTAATTATAGCCTACGTGCAATCTGACGGTTGGACCGCTTATCATATGTCATAGTTGCTTATAGTTATTATTATTTTTTTTTTATTTCCATAGAAGCAAAGTGTCATGGTTGCTAGGTCTTATTATTTTTTGTATTTCCCTCAGAAGCACAATGTCGTACTTGCTGTTTTTTATTATTTTTGTATTTCCCACAGAAGACGATATAAGACAAACAAGCACAGACAAACATAAGTAAATACGACAGAAATTTCATCTCAACCAAACAGTTTTCACTTAATGGGCAGACCTGAACAACTACATCACCTAAATCCGTCGAAGAAAATAAAACACCTAAGATTTTAGACTACTCAGAGCATCGTCCTCAATTCGGTATTATTCATCAGTTCGACGAAAGTGTCATTTGAAACGTTTATTTTCTCATTTGCCTCACTTCTCTTACACTTAAAATTACTTTTCTTTTTTTATTGTCTTTTGCTTAAATTTATTGTTTTTTGTTCGTACGAGGATCGAGATTTTTATTTGTTTTGTCCAGTAATCGAGCTAGCCTCTCCAATCGGGCATGTGGAGAAACTTGTTGTTCTTTATGCTGCTTGCAGCTTGCTGCTTTCTTTTATTATATTATGTTCTTTGTAGAACAAGGCAGTAGACGGTGAAGCAGAAAAATAGAAAAAAATACTACGGTAAGAGGACAAAAAAGAAATAGACTACGACAAAATCAACTATCAAAAACTAGCCTAATGCAAAGGAATATTCTTTAAATGCTTTTAAGGTCCAGTTATTTCCAAAACAGTTTCCGAAATTGGAGAGATTCAGAGTTTTCTTGCTAAAGGGAACGAAATAGGCTTCCACTGAAAGAGTCCCGTTTCACTTTGACCCAAAAAAGACCCTTGTTGACCCCTTCCTCTCCGCAGAGGCGTTACTAGCCAAAATGTTTGGGGGAGGGGCATGATATTTACCGACTGGCTGGTAATTTTCACCGACTGTTTTTGCAGATAAAAACGACTGTTATTGAAAAAACGATTGTGTTGACGAAAATTCGGCTGATTTTAAGAAAAACTACTATTTTTAAGAGAAAATTGACTATTTTACGAGAAACCAACTGCTTTTTAAAAAGAATCGACTGTTTCCAAGAAAAAAATCGACTGTTTCCAAGAAAAATCGCGGCGCTCCGCGCCGATTCGGCTATTTTTTACCGACTGGCCGACAACATTCGGGGGGGGCGTCCCCCCTCCCCCTAGTCGTGACGCCCCGTCCTCTCCGTACAAGGAAGTAGACAAAAGTAACCCTTGCAAAGAGGACGAGCAAAAGTATTCTGTTGAAGGCGAGACAATGGTTCTCGCGAGAATTGAATCATGAAAAACTTATTCATTCATTCATTCATTTATTTATTTCCCTTAAAGAATATATAATGAGGAGTACTAAAATAAATTTAAAAAACACTGTCACAAATAAGTTTCAAAACAATAAATAACAATTGACGTACTTTAAACAACACACTGTACTTACTTAACTATTAACTGTTATCGAAAAACGGAAACAGATTCTTCAGAGTCAGAATATTATTAGCTTTACAAAATTACCAAATTTCTGCTGAATTGCCAGGGCTGGACTTTAACTGAAAGGGAATTAATTAGAGGTGTATTCCTAGCAAATAAAGGGTATCCAAGAAAAAGTTGTGGGCCCTGATATTAGTGTGTAATCCAATCACCCGGAGAGTTATGTCGTGTCAAACTTGAAAAATATTTTACGCTAGTTTACTTTTGTTTTCAGGATCCGACTTGGCTGTGATGTATAATGACGAATCTGTGCTGGAGAATCACCATTTGGCTGTGGCGTTCAAACTTGTCCAGAACGAAGACTGTGATATTTTCAAGAATCTTCAGAAGAAACAGCGACAAACTCTTAGGAAGATGGTGATAGATATGGTGAGCGATCCGATATTATTTAGTTGTTAAGGCGTTGTATTAGCTTGTATGAATGATATTTTACAAAAAAAAGGCTATGTTAGCCGGAGCGATATTTAGGCCCTCCTTGGCAAGGGTCCTGTACAGGTCGAACAAGATTCGTTTTTCTTGCTTGAGGCGTCTACGTTATCCGTTTAGCGCAGTCAGATATGGTTCACAGTCAGCTTGGGCTGAAGGAATACTGAAGGTTAACTTCAGACACCGAGGTTGACATCGGAAAATATCATTGAGATGGCCATTGAAAATAACCTATCCGAGCCGAAGGCGAGGTTAATATTTTTACATGGCCGTCGAGGTTGTACTTTCCGATATCAACCGAGATGGAGGTGTGCTAACTGTTATAATATAACTTTATCGAACAGAAATCATCTCTGGAGGCTGATATGACTTATATCATCCTCTCTGGAGGCTGATATGACTTATATCATCCTCTCTGGACGCTGATATGACTTATATACTCCTCTGATATCTATCGCTAATTTTCTGTGTGAAGATTATCGTAATATAACTGACCCTGAGTCATAGGAGGATATGCATTACATACCTGTTCGAAAAAAGTTATGAAAGGTCAACTTCCGACATCGAGGATGATATCGGAAAAAACACCGAGACGGCAATTATAAGGAACCTATCCGAGCCGAAACCGAAATAGGTTATAACAAATATTTGCCGAGCTTAGCTTGGTTGAAATTTTGAATGGCCATTGAGAATGTTATTCCGAAATCAGTCGAGATTGAGCGGTTCCTATCAACCTCGCCCGACGAAAAATTTGTAGCCTGCGTAGTTGTACGAAAAAGTTGCATGGATTGATATGGAATAGTAGAGAATACTATCATTTAATGTGCCTCAGACTGGGCCAATCTTAAGCAGTAGTATCCAGTCTTGCTAATAGTAGCATGTAGTAGAATGCTGTAACACGGTAGCCTTGACATAGAAGCATCTAGTGGCATCAGTTCGTACTGCATGCTACTTTTTCGTACAACTTCATACTACTATTTTGAGATAAATTTTTCATCGGGCGAGGTTGATATGAATCTCGAGGGCATCCGTCCCCTGTCTTTGGTTTCTCGTTGATTCTCTGTCAGTTGGGCCCCCTCACTGACAGAGATGCTCTGAGATTCTAAACTAAAAATAAAAATGTCTATTTTTCACGGTTATAGTCCTTTGTTTAAATTCCATATCTGCGTAAAAGGTGGTTTCTTCTTTGAACGTTAGTTAACCTTGAACAGTGCAGTTTTGGGCTAGATGGTAAAATGAAGACCCAAAACCCCCATCCAGGTGTTCTTAGGAGCCCTTATTATAATAAATAAATCCTGGTATATATATATATATAGCTACTTTGGCTGACTGCTAGTTAAGTTTTGTCACAGCAAGTTTCCACGAAGTGAAAGGGGTCCTGTCCTCCATTTCTTCTTCTTCTTCCTCTAGGGACATTGTGGGTCCCGGTCTTGATGACAAAGTTTCAAAATTGTAAGAGAAAAAATAAAGAGCGGTAAATTGGGACTGCTGTAGTCGACTCCGCGTGTGACACTCCAGCTGGGAGAAAGAGCCCAATTTCATGTTATCTCTGTTCCAAGACTGGGAAGTCTAACTTTCTCAAGATCCCTTGAGCTGATTAGACGCTCCTGCTACTGACTTCCTTGCTTTCACGTATCCCAAGTGGGGAGATAACCAATTGACCTAGAGCATCGTCGATAGTCCTTTGTTACTACCTATTTCAAAGAGGGCGCAAAGAGTCCTTCCGTCTCCAGCAGACTCCAAAGGAGGCTTATTGTCCTTCATTTCAGCGGTCAAGGGTGGCTACACGGTTAGCCGCTGGACCAAAATAGGTTTTTGTCTCGCCCTTGTCAAACGACAGATGCAGAAGATGTAAGAGAGACGCAAGAGAGACGCAAGAGAAAAGCTGAAAATTGGTTCCGCAAAAATCGTACCTAACAGTGGACAGTATTCACGCAAAGCTTTAGCCAGAATGTTTTCTACATATTGTGACCATTCTGTTTTGTTTTTAACTGGGTTACGCTCGCTGCTGAATAAGAAAGATCCGCGCCAGATCCGTATTGCTTACTTTAGATATTGAAATTTCTACTGTACCTCCCGACATCGTATCGTAATACACGTATTGTTAAGAAGTATGGTGCCACTGATATTTTGAGTTACTTAGTGCTAAGTTAACAAGTAATGCATTCACTCCCTAGGTCCAAACCATAGTATTATCCGCGTGTTTCTGTCCGAGATAAAGGTTCAGTAGTTCATATGCTTTTGTCTTTTTCTTCTTTTTTGTGTAATTTTAATCCGATTGTCTTTTTATAGGAAAGTGGGTTACAAATAAGTTATTAATTATTATTAGTAAACATGTTGTAGCTAGGGGGGAGATTAATTGAGATCTTTCAGCTGGGGTTGAGCGATGACTTCCTCTTGAAGGGGAATCAGAATTTGCATCGTAATAAAATAATATGATAATCTTCTATATCGTTATCAATTCTATAGATGTTTACCACAGCTCTATGAATGAATGGACGGATGAAAATATTTATGACGCGCCACCGAATACTGGGGGTATTCATTATTATCACAGTACAACAAAGCAATAATAGTAAAAAACACAACAACAAAGAAATAAGTTACTAAACGGTCAGTGCCGCTGCATAGAGCTGAAGAGCAATTCACTGCTGTAGTCGAGTCGGTGTGTGACACGCCGGCTCGGAGAAAGAGCCCAATTTCGTGTTTATCTCCTTTAAGCCTACTTAGTTGTTTTTTTTTTCGTACTGTTTTTTGACGTTGTGTTCTGGCATTAGGATGCTGCGAGCTAAAGGTCAAGTCAAGTCAAGAAAATGTAAACGCGTAACATTCCGCTGTAAATAAACCTTAGGAACCACAACAGAGCCCCGCTCTGCTCGGCTACTTTTTTAAATCATGTGAACATAAATATATGTAAGTTGCATTTACTAAACAAACACTGTCCAGTAGGGATTTCTGCCCCCCCCCCCGAAAAAAAAGAAAAGAAAAACCACCATAGGCCGTAGCAACAGGATGCGACTATTATTTCACGGTTAGACAAAAGGACGTGATCCACTCCAGAAATTTGTAACTACGGGAAAATTATGTTAATGCATTCCGATGGCGTATTAGTCAAGTTAGCATAACAGACGTAGAAAAAATAATTGTCATACGTAGAGGAGAAAGGAGTTAAATATCGGACCATTAAATTTATTTACATATACGTGGTAAACGTTATTTTGTGTTAGCCCATGATGATAAATATATAATCAGATTTTATAGATATATATTCATTTGTTGCAAAAAGTCAACTGGCCATAGCAACCACACAGAATATAACAAACAGGATCACGTAATAAGAAAAGAATAAACAAAACGAAAATCCTACATATTAAAGGTTAACTTCAGACATCGAGGTTGGTATCGGAAAATAACACCGAGACAGTCATTGAAAATAACCTATCTTAGCCGAAGGCGAGGTTGATATTTGTATACGGCCTTCGAGGTTGTCATTCCGATATCAACCGAGATGGAGGTGTGTTAACTGTTGTAACTTTTTCGAACAGAAATCATCTCTGGAGGCTGATATGACTTATATCATCCTCTCCGGAGGCTGATATGACTTATAACATCCTCTATGGAGGCTGATATGACTTATAACATCCTCTCTGGAGGCTGATATGACTTATAACATCCTCTCAGGAGGCTGATATGACTTATATCATCCTTTCTTATATACCGCTAACTTTCTGCGTGAAGATTATCGTAAAATAATTGACCGTGGGTCATAGGAGGATATGCATTACATACCTGTTCGAAAAAGTTATAACTTAATAACCCTTACATTCGATCCGCCCGATGCTTCGCTGCTAACCGGATGAAAACCGCCAAATTTCTCGTTACTACTTAGCACTTCCAATCAAATTTATTAACCCTTCTTCCCCTAATAGTAAAGAATACTATCCTTTAGTGTGCCTCAGACTGGGCCAATCTTAAGCAGTAGTATCCAGTAGCATCCTGTCTTGCTATAGTAGCATCCAGTGAATGTTTTACTGTGAATGTGTTAGAGCGGTAGAGTCAAAATTGAAAATGACCATCTCAACTAGTTTATTTTTAGGTGTTGGCAACGGATATGTCGAAGCACATGACACTTCTGGCCGACCTCAAAACGATGGTGGAAACCAAAAAAGTTGCCGGTTCTGGAATCTTACTTCTCGACAACTACACTGACAGAATACAGGTATACTAGTTTCCACACTTCGTCGAGGACTAGATTAAAGCAAAACTCTCACTAGAAATGATCTGTTCGTGGCACAGAAATATCGTTTTCAAAAACACCATTACTTTCCATGAGAGATTAGCGATTTTCTTGTTAGTGCTTGTCGGCTATCCAGTAGTATCCAGACTCCCTCTCTCCGACGCGCGGATTGACGCATAATATTGAAAATTGAACGAGCCTTGGTTAAAAAGTGGGAAAATCAAGCCAAACACAGCTAGACGGAGGTAGACCTCCAAATATAGTATAAAAAATACTTTTAAGCACAGTTTACATTTTCATGATCGCCATGAGCCCCTTATCATTTTTACCTAAAGGGTTAATATTGGGACTGGACTACTTGATATCTCGAGGAAGAGAAAAAAAAATCCCTTCAAAGCTCTCCTCTTAAGACGGAAAACTTTGGGCACCTCCATAGAAAATGATCAACACTCTTGTTTGCAGACAGAGAGGTCAGTATTTACCTGCCCTTCACAGAACCCTTTCAAGCTTAGATTTTAGCTGCGGTCTGACGAGAATCCTTGCTAAGAAGGGCCGACTGCCGAAATGAAATAAATATCGGTTTAGGAACTTCAAACACAGTCTGCTGTTGAAATTTGAGCCTTCAATGCAACTATGGTGGTAAACAACTAAATAGTTTAATTAAATTAGGAATAAACATCGCGCTGATCTACGAGATACTACCAGCAGTAGGAATAAGTGCCTTTGTTAATGCAGATTCCAAAGTAGGAGTTGGTTCCATATGGGGTTCCTTGGTCGATTGTTTCTAAACCCGATCTCATGCGTCCGTGTTGAGGGTAGTTAGCCTGCGGGTAGTAGTAGCCAGGGTTGCTGTCGTAACGTTGCATGGGGTATTGGTATGGGACATACGTGGGTGCAGTGAATGGCTGAGCGATTTTAGCACCTAGGGAAGTAATCAGTAATAATCAGTAAGTCCAGACTCAGCCGGTAGGTGGTTCGAGGTGAAAAGTAGTGAAAATAACATGTGCAGAACCACGAAAAACAAATTCAATCTGTCTGGGAAGTCCGCTAAGCTTACCAGAAGCCAAGATGGTGCCTTATTATTTCAGCTTCTCATGACAGTATTTACTATGTATTTTAATTTTCTACTTCCAGTTTTAAAGTCAAGAAAACTACGGATATTTTGAATAATAAAATACAATTCGTTTACAATAAAGCTGATAATATCCTTATTCGCCAACAGTTTCCCTTTTGGTAAAAAAAAAGGTGCCCTGACAACTTTTTACTTTCTTTCGTGTTTGATTTTAAATGTTTACAGTTTTATGCTTAGGCCTACTCTTCTGTTTTGAAGAACTACAAATAAAGAATTATAATAATAATAATTTGAATAGCGCAATAGCCAATTGGCCGTGCAAAATACGTAAAAAAAACAAGTTTACAGCACTTAGTATTTCCCTTAGGCTACATTTGGTTGAGCGAAAGCCCTTTCTATGAATTGACCTATCTCAACTATTTTACTTTATTTATATCCTCAAGAATAGCAGAGAACTTTGTTAACACTCATTCAGAAAATGTCCCTGGAATCATAAAGTTGCTTATTCTACCAGAAAATTACCCTCTCCCCCTATTTCATTACAAATTATACCTATTTCATTACTATTCTCTAGCAGATATTTGTTTTCTAGACTTCTAGGTTGAAAAAAAAAAATTTAAGCTAAGATTTTTGGAAGTATAATTCCATGTCTAGTAGCTGGTTCCTCCCGAAGTTTCCCGGAGGAACCAGAAGGCAATGACGCGTACTATTCGAATCATCCCAATTTCCCGTTTTCTCAGAGCTGAATGCCCGATGAAAAATTTGTAGCCTACGTAGTAGTATGGTAGTAGTACGAAAAAGTTGCATGTAATACTATGAAATAGCAAAGAATACTATCATTTAATCTGCCTCAGACTGGTCCAATCTTATGTAGTAGTATGTAGTAGCATCCTGTCTTGCCATAGGAGCATCCAGTCTTGCTAATAGTAGCATATAGTAGTATGCAGTAGCACGGTAGCCTTGAAGAAGCATGTAGTAGCATCATTAGTACTGCGTGCTACTTTTTGTACTACTTCATAGTACTATTTTGAGATAAATTTTTCATCGGTTGCATGGTACCGATAATGGTTCTTGTAATTTCTTGTACATAGTGGCATTCTCTTTCTAACTTAAGTTCACAGCCAAAACAAAATAAGCTATATGACAAAATGTGTCCGGGGCTCACTTTTGAGCACGTAGGGCTATCGCACAACTGTTTTTTTATGGCACTTGTAGCCTCTGGCTCAAGTGCCATATACCGATCACAATTCCGTCTGTCGGTCTGTCGGTCGGTCCGAGTTTTTTGTCCCACATATCCGAGTTAGGGTACTTCCAGATGTGCTAGGACAATGAAACTTGGCAGGCATATCAGGGACCCGACCAAACTAACCTGGAAATAATCAGTTTCCCGATCCGACCATATGCGGGGGAGTGCGGGGCGCTGGAAACTTGAAAATTTAGGGCATTTTGTCACTTTTTTCCGAGTTAGGGTACTTCTAGATGAGCTAGGACAATGAAACTTGGCAGGAATATCAGGGACCCGACCAAACGAACCTGGAAATAATCAGTTTCCCGATCCGACCATATGCGGGGGAGTGGGGGCGCTCGAAACTTGAAAATTTAGGGCATTTTGTCACACTTTTTCGAGTTAGGGTACTTCCAGATGAGCTAGGACAATGAAACTTGGCAGGAATATCAGGGACCTGACCAAAGTAACCTGGAAATAATAAGTTTCCCGATCCGACCATATGCGGGGGAGTTGGGGCGCTGGAAACTTGAAAATTTAGGGCATTTTGTCACACTTTTTCGAGTGAGGGTACTTCCAGATGAACTAGGACAATGAAACTTGGCAGGAATATCAGGGACCCGACCAAACTAACCTGGAAATAACCAGTTTTCCGATCCGACCATATGCGGGGAAGTGGGGGCGCTGGAAACTTGAAAATTTAGGGCATTTTGTCACACTTTTTCGAGTTAGGGTACTTCCAGTTGTGCTAGGACCATCAAACTTGGCAGGCATATCAGAGACCCGACCAAACAAACTTATAAATAATCAGTTTTCTGATCCGACCATTTGGGGGGGGGGGTGGAGGGCAGGGGAATCCGGGAAATTGAGAAGTGTGTAACTTCCGAACGGATGATCGGATTGTAATGAAACTTCATAACTGAATAAAATTTATATCTGTAATGTCCCGTTTAAAGTCTTGACCGGATTCGGTAGCCAGGGGGGAGTTGGGGGGGGGGAGACCGGAAATTACAAGAAACGGTTAGAATGGAGGGATCGGAGTGAAACTTGCTGGGAAGAACAAGCATCTGCTCTAGATAAGTCCTTTAGACCATTGTACTGGATCCGGACACTTATGGGGGGGGGGGGTCCCGGAATTCCGGTGATGGTGGTTTTGGGGATTTTCACGATGAAACTTGGCAGGCATATCAGGGACCCAATCAAACTGACTTCAAAATAAAAATTTTGTCGATCAGATAATGGTGGGGGGAGTGGAGGGAGGGGAATCCGGGAAATTGAGAAGTGTGTAACTTTCGAACGGATGATCGGATTGTAACGAAACTTCATAACTGAATAGAATATATATTTGTAATGTCCCGTTTAAAGTCTTGACCGGATTCGGTTGCCAGGGGGGAGCTGGGGGGGGGAGACCGGAAATTTCAAGAAACGGTTAGAATGGAGGGATCGGAGTGAAACTTGCTGGGAAGAACAAGCATCTGCTCTAGATAAGTCCTTTAGACCATTGTACTGGATCCGGACACTTATGGGGGGGGGGGGGTCCGGAATTCCGGTGATGGTGGTTTTGGGGATTTTCACGATGAAACTTGGCAGGCATATCAGGGACCCAATCAAACTGACTTCAAAATAAAAAAAATTTCGATCAGATAATGGTGGGGGGGAGTGGAGGGAGGGGAATCCGAAATTTTCAGCCATGCGTAATTTTGGAATGGGTGATCGGATTCGAGTGAAATTTAAGAATTGAACAGAGGACATTTCTCCGATGATTTTTTTCATATCCGGACCGGATCCGGCAACTATTGGGGGGGGGGAATACGTGACCCGTTTAGAATGGAGGGACCGGGATGGAACTTTGTGGGAAGAACAAACAGATGCTCTAGGTAAGTCATTTGCTGAATCGGATTGGCTACGTGCACCGCGGGGGAGCTCGGGGGGGGGGGGGTGGACCGGAAATCTCGGGAAACGATTAGAATGATGGTATCGGAGTGAAACTTGCTGGGAAGAACAAACATCTGGTCCATGTAAATCTTTTACATAATTTGACTGGATCCGGAAACTTGAGGGGGGGGGAGGAGGGGGTTTCCCGGAATTCCGTTTTTGGGGGGATTTTCAAGACGAAACTTGGAAGGCATATCAGGGACCCGGTCAAACTGACTTGGAATAAAAAAAAATCCTCGATATGATAATCTTGGGGGGGGAGTTGAGTGAGGGGAATCCGGAATATTGAGTCATGCGTAACTTTGGAACGGGTGATCGGATTCGAGTGAAATTTAATAATTAAACAGAGGACATTTTTCTCTTGTGACCTTTTTCATTTCCGGACCGAATCCGGCAATAATTGGGGGGAGGACGGAAAACACTTGACCCGCTTAGACTGGTGTGATCTGGATCGAATTTCGTGGGAATGACAAACAGATGCTCTGGATTAATCATTTACAGAACCGGATTGGCTCCGGTTATTGTGGGTGGAGTTGGAGGAGGGGGGGGGGGGTCTGGGATTCCGGTGATCGCGCGTTAAGGTACTTCCAGATGTGCTAGGACGATGAAACTTCGCTGGAATATTGGAGACTCAACAACATTTGCTTAGAAATTGCTACGTCCCAAATCCGATTATTCCTTAAAGTACCAATCTTGACCGCAAAGTAAAAAAAATACTTTTAAGCAATATATGCATTTTCGTGATGCCCATCAGCCCATTAGCAGTTTTGCCTCAAGGGTTTTGCTTACAAATGAAGTTCCAGCTCCCTTATAGCGCGCATCTCAACCGCAAAGTCGAAACTTACTTTTGATCAATCAAATCATCTTGACCCATGCAAGTGCCATATGAGCTTACAGCTCATGTTGTAATATTAGCCATCCAAAGTGGGGCACTGGCCGTCCCCCGTTCGCCTCAGAAGAAATACTCTTGCTGTCTAACTCTTCGTGCCGATGAAGACTCGCCGTGTGCCCAGCGAAGAGCCAGACACGTCACGATAACAAACGTTGTTGATTGGTTTACATGTGATTTATGCCAATTCAGAGGGTTCGTTTGTGTTTCTTGTTCGAGGTTATCTGACGTTTTCGGACTTCGTCGCATAGAGTAATACAACTTACCGGCGGCAGTATGGTAGTACGGAACTGCTGGAGCGTTTTGTTGAGGGAAGGCGTAGAGGAACTGTCTCTCCTGTCTGCCTTGCTTAATTGGTGCTACTGCATCAGTTTTCTTTTCTTCAGTGACGTTATTACCTGCTGCATAGCAGGCGAGGAGAGCCAGAAGAACCTATAATCAAACAGTCAGGTTAAACACACTCCGCAGTAGACACTACCTCTGCGAGATAGTTTATTCCTTCAAAACCGTAGGCTACTCTCCTTTTATGACTTCCGCTAGTATTAACCACAAATACTCCGAAATGCTTGGCTTTGATACGAATTAAGATTCTTGGGTCCTATCAGCTTGCTGGAAACTTAAATCAGGGCACCGATTCATGTGCACGCTGTAAGCGCCAAGCCCCATGCCTAGAAATATAAAAATCGTGTTTAATGAGGATACAAAAGTGCCCTATAATATTAACAGTTTCAGAAGTCAAATGGGCCGTAAGGGAAGTAGGGTGGATTAGCATCATAACTACGGCTTTTTTTTAATGGGGTTAAAAAAAATGCCGTATGAAATTAATAGTTTGGGAGTAAGAATGGGCCTTAAGGGGAGTGGCGTTGATCAACACTATCACTATAAGGATAAGGAGGCATTGAACATTTTTTGTAACTTAGCACACAAAAAATACCAACTATACTTTTTATGCATTGTAATTTTTTGCATTTAACCACTTCGGCCCTGTCTGGCCGAGGCTCCTTCTGAGGTTCCATTGTAGTTGCTAGAGCTCCTTTAAAAATAGCTAGGAAATGTAATAGACAAGTAGGCCTACCAACGACAACTTTTTGCACATTATAGTTACCACCTTGGCCCCTGGCCGGAGCCCCGTCCGAAGTTAAAGGACCTGTCTTACCTATAATACTAACACAACCCATTTCCATAACCACTCTACATATTTCTGAACCCGGTGACCCCAATCTCGTCCGGTACATTCTAACCCCTCTTAGAAAACCGCGCTGATTTTCTAACGTGCCGTGTTTTGCTACCTTCGATGTGTATCACGCTGTCGACGGCTGTCTGCGATAAATTTTTCATCAGAAAAACCTGTTATGTAAATTGTTTCCCTGTTTTCGCTACAAGGCAACGGGTTTCGGAATAGGCTTAAAACAGTCAAAACCATGGGTTATTTGTTGAAAGCACGGCCTAGTTTTAAAGTATTCAAATATTTTAAGATACTGTAAGTTGAAGAGTAAATAGTGTGAGGTGTCCTTTAAGGATCCTAGGCAGAAGTTCGCTACTGCTTCTACTGTGAATAGGGAAACTGTAAACTGTAAAAAGTCTCTCCTTTATCGGGCTTTAGGAGTTGTGCGTCACCGATTTCGGACATTTTTATTCGTAATTTGGAGAAATAAAATCCGAATTCGGAGAGTTATAATCCGGTGCAGGATTAAAATGCTAGAATGCAAAATACACTATACAAAAAAAAAATCTTGCAGTATTTACTGTTGGTATTAATCTTGCCTCTACAAAGATAATCCTATCGCTAATTGGGTTTAATCTTGTCTCAGTAGAGATAAGATTAGTCCCAGTAGCAAATACTGCACTTAACTTTAATCCTTACTCGGATAAACTTTTTACAGTGTACTGCAGTATTTTGCTTTCTAGCGTTTTAATCCTGCATCGGACTATAACTCTCCGAATTCGGATTTTAATTCTCCGAATTACGGATAAAACTGTCCGAAATCGGTTATACACAACTCATAAAGTCCGATAAAGGAGAGACTTTTTACAGTGTAGGTACTACTTACGAAAGCCTTCATGTTTCTGATGTGTACACTGCTGACGATCTGATTTTCAACTGCATGTCTAATACATCCCTTTTCATATTTATACCTCAAACATTCTTTCAAGTTAGAATATGAGGGCCGGAGGGCTTTTCCAAAAAACGTGAATATTATCTCCAGTGACTGGACGATATTACTTTTTTTAGTTACGGCGAGTCATTAACCGACTTCTTACTTTTCATTAAAACTGCATCTCATACTCATTACAAGGGCCGTTATTGCTTTACAATACACAGGTGCTTTAATATGCATATGATTTTCAAAGCGGTTTACTTTGCGGATCTCTGTTCAGAAGTAGTTAATTATACCTTTTGGATCTGTATTATTAGAGAATATTTGGTCAAGAACTAAGTAATCTGAAAACGGTATATACCCTGTTTTTAACGGAAACCAAATCTACTCCGTGTTTCGGGAGTCATGAAAGCTTTTTCTTCAACCGAAGTATCGTAAGTAATGGCACAGTAGAACAAAGATTCACTTCCTTCAGGTTCTTCATTAAAGAGTCTAGCCCTTTTGCTGATTGCGGTCAGTTTCTTGGTATTAGACATCCTGAATTTAAAATACAAATGTTTGAAATGAGGTTTATCTGGGTTTTTTTTTCGTCCCTGAAATCTGTAATATTCTAGTTAACACCATTTTCCAGTCTTAATACTTAAAGGACACTCAGCTTTACTTTGACACATTCACAAGATGATTTATTTAATTTTTTTTCTATTTAACATATAGAAATGATACTCGGAATTATGTTTTTACTTTCAGTTCTCCTGTTAACCCCAAAAAGCTTCATATGTTTAAGCATATCAGCCGCTTTTCCCGCTCATATTTCGGTCCCGTCTGAACAGGCTGTCACTCGAGCCGTAACTCCGCGAGACCAGGATCCTCAAACTCCATCGATTAGCCGAACAACTCATTAGTGATTAATTATTAAGGCGATATCTGCGATTTTTCAATGTCATTTTGTAAAATTTCATCTTTACGAATATTTTGTAACGTCTGAATGAATGAATGAATATTTTTATTTACCCACTTCTATAAAATAGAAATAGTGGAGTACATAGAGAAAAGAAAGAAACATAACTTAAATTAGGGATTTAAAAAAAAAAACATGTTCCCGCGATCTGGAGAGTCCACAAGAACCAATAATTGTCTGCAGGAAGCAAGTCCAGTAAAGATTTTCTTATTGGGATTCCGCCGGAACCTTTGGTCTTGTTCCAATTCGAGGCTCTGTTTTGTTTCCAAGAAGAAATTTACTAGAATACCTGAAGTTTGAGTGACTAGCTGTGCTTTAGCTACCCAATATCTGCATCAGAATGTGAATCAGTAGTTCAGTGTAGACTATGTATAGTGTTCAGCTTTTCGCTTAAACTGCCCAATTTGTTACATGATGGAATTATAGTACTTAAGTAGTACTTCTGTAATTATAACTCAAGTACTACTTAAGTACAATTGTGGTCTGGTACTTTATACTTGATACTCAAGTACAAAATTTGAAAGTACTTAATATGTACTTAATATATACAAATTTGGAGTAGGCCTACTTGTCCCAACACTGCGAAGCAGACGGTGAACATTGGATGATGACCAAAAAGTCCAAGTTTGCATATGGACTTTAACCTTTCATAACCTCGTCCTCGGATTTTTATATCATCTTCCAAACATTTCAGTTCAGTTCAGTTCAGTTTATTTTCGGGCAAGCTGACTTGGAAATAAAATAGAAAAGTACCAACTATACTTTTTATCGCTCAACTGCCATATACCGATCACTTTTCGGTCGGTTGGTCGGTCTGTCGGTCCACTGTTCTCGAGTTAGTGTACTTCCAGAAGGGCTAGGACGATGAAACTTGGCAGGCATATCAGGGTCCCAACCAAACTAGCTTGGAAATAGTCACTTCCCCAATCCGACCACCGTGGGGGGAGTGGAGGGAAGGGGAATCCGAAATCTTGCGGAATGTATAACTTTGGAACGGGTGATCGGATCTGAACGAAACTTGATATTTGGAAAGACCTTTTGTCTCGGATATCCCATTCCAAGTCCGAACCGGATCTGATGAATGTGGGGGGGAGTCAGAGGGGGGAATCGGAAATCTTGTGACACGCTTAGTCGAGCGATTGGGATGAAACTTGGTGGGAAGAACAAGCACAAGAACTACATACATCAGTGATAGAATCGGATCGGATTTGGGCACTGTGGGGGGAGCTAGAGGGGGGGGGCGGAATTCCGGTGATTGTGAGTCAAGGTACTTCCAGATGTGCTAGGACGATGAACCTTGGCTCGGACATTAGAGACGTGACAGGATTGGCTTAGAAATTGTCAGTTCCCCAACTCGACCATCGTGGGGCGGAGTGGAGGGAGGGGGAATCGGGAATCTTGAGGTAAGTATAAATTTTGAACGAGTGACCGGATCTTAATGAAACATGATTTTTGGAAAGACCTGGTGTCTCAAGTGTCTCATTTAAAGTCCGGACCTGATCCGGTGAATGTTAGGGGGGTAGGGGAAAACCGGAAATCTTGTGACACGACTAGAGTAGAGCTATTGGGATGAAACTTGGTCGGAAGAACATGCACAAGCCGTAGATACATCAGTGACAGAACCGGAACGGGTTCGGGCACTATGGGGGGGGGGGGGTATGGAATTCCGGTGATCGCGAATTAAGGTACTTCCAGATGTGCTAGGGCGACGAAACTTGGCTTGGCCGTTAGAGACGACAAGACTGGCTTAGAAATTATCACTTCTCAGATCCGACCATCCCTTAAAGTACTAATTCTAATCCCCTAGCAAAATAGACATTTTCATCATCCCCATGAGCCCATGATCATTTTCGCCTGAAGGGTTTTGGTCAAAAATTAATTTTAGCACCTTCAACGTGCGTATCGTAACCGAAAAGTCAAAAATACTTTTGACCAAACGATATATATTCATGATCCACAAGGGCCCGTGATCATTTTTGCCTCGAGGGTTTTGCTTACAAGTGAATTCGTTTAAAGTGCAAATATTAATTTTGAGCAAAATATATATTTTCATGATCCCAATGAGCTTATCATCCTTTTTGCTTCAAGAGTGTTGTGCTTCCTAGAGCCCTTAAAGTACGCATCATCACAGCCAAATGCAAAAAAAAAATAGTTTTTACGAACGATACATTCTCGTGATTTCCAAGGACCCATGATCATTCTTATCTCAAGAGTTTTGCTTACAAATGATCACAACAAACCCACGAATTGACGAATTCCTACTTTCTGACCCAGGCTTGCAAGTGCCATATGAGCTTCAGCTCTTGTTTAGAACCTTACAGTTCCATAATGGACGGTTTCAAGCTTTCTTAGTACGAGAAACACTGGGCGAGGTTCCTCAGAACGGCACGTCTACACAGGGGAAAGTGTTTGATTGGTGTTTTGTGTGATGTAGTAGTAAGTAAGTAAGTAAGTAAGTAATTTATTTATGACCCGCCATTTTGAAAAGGCGGAGTAAATGACGAAAGTAAAGAAAATAAACAAAACACATATATACACACAGAAAAAGACACTTATTTTTTAATCTTCGGTCAGGAAGCAGTGGACGACATCGTGTGCTGGTTGGGCCTTGTTGTCCATGAGTTTTGAAAGTGATGACGAAACATCCAAAAGGGTAACACTTGCGTCTTGAATTTTGAATTTCTCCGTCAATGTATGGTTATGACATAATTTCGACAAGTGGAGCAGGTGCTTTGCATATTTAAAATAACATGATCTCATCTTTTCAATCTCCTTCTTTCACAGAACATGAGTGACGCCAGAACGAAATAGTATAGAAGGAGCGCAGAAAGTGCTGTACAAATTTCCCAAAGCTTTACGATTATAGCGCCCCCGGTTGGGGACGATGCGCCCATAGGCGCTACGGATCGACTTATAAACTTCTTGAACAACCGATGAGCAAAATTTTGACAATGAAGATTTGAATGTTATAACGAGCCACCGTAGAGAGTCTGTTGATTTAACGATGTACGATCCAAGAGATATAGAAGCTTTAGATGCACTCGAACAATCTGACGAAGGGTTGAAATGCAGGTACTCACATTTTGAAAGGTTAACTTCAAGGCCAATTTTCAGAAGTTCTGACGACAGCTTACTTACATTTTTTGTGAGTGTGGATCGGCTACGGCTTACTAAGAGCAAGTCGTCCGCGTAGGCTATGTAGCTGAAGGCATAGTCTTTATAGAAGTAAGCAGGAAGCAAAGAATCGAGACAAGAAGATATGGCCGGTTTGAAGATGTAGGGAGATAAGACTCCCCCTTGGCGAACACCAGTTCGGACAGAAATAATCTCTGACAAGCTACCTTGCCATTTGAACCTTACTGAAGAATGACCATACCAAAATTTTAACAGATAGACGACAGACAGATTCACGCGAGAAGTAATGAGAGAAAATAGGGCCTGAGAATGCGTTATATTGTCAAAAGCACCAGCTATATCTATAGAACATATATGTATAGAAGACTTGTCGCGGGTAGCCTGTTTCATCATTTTTGTCAATATGTGATGAGCGTGCGCACAACTGGCGCTCGAACGGAATCCAAACTGCATTGAACCAAAGCTACATTTTTCAACTAGTTCTGGAAGAAGGACGTATTCCAGGATTTTGCTTATGGTACAAGAAACTGTAATTGGCCGATAGCTTTTGCAAAGGTCCGCGTCTTTCCCTCGCTTAATCACCGATGTTATAGTACCCAGGAGGAAACTATTCGGAACCAAACCCTGGCATAAACAAATTTGAAATAGCAGCTGAAGGTGTTGTGTTAAAGCTGGACACTCAATTTTGAAAAAATCGGCACTAAGGCCATCAGAATCTGTAGAACCAGTTCTTCTTAATTTTCGGAAAGCAATTTCGATGGAAGAACAAGTAACGGGAAGAACAGAAGGTTGAAATATTTTAGTAGTGTGTAGTGTGTTAGTCTCTTTCTGTATTTACATTTATTTATTTTGGTTTGTGTGCTGTGGCCGTTGGGCTTTTAATGTAAATAAATATCAGGGTAATGTCTCGTCACTCTCGTGTTGTAACTGGTAATTTTTCCAGGTAATGCAAAACATGATCCACTGCGCGGACTTGAGCAACCCGACCAAACCCCTGGAGCTCTACAAATCCTGGGTGGGTCGCATAATGGAGGAATTCTTCCAGCAAGGAGACAAAGAACGCGCGGAAGGCTATGAAATCTCACCCATGTGTGATAGGGACGATACAACCATAGAAAAATCTCAGGTAAGAGGGCTACTGGAATTCGATTGGCGTGTGTGAATTTTTATTATTATGACACATTTATTCCCCATCATGTGCACAAAGGTACAAAAAGAGGAGTAAGTAATCAGGTACGAGACAGCAAAGAAAGAAAACAAAAAAAAACATTACTGGCAACTGGTAACCATAGAAACGTTAGAAACACATACATTGATGATGAAATTTTATTTACGCACATGAGAAGAGGAAAATAGCGCAGTACAGACAAATAAAAGGAAAAAATATATTGAGCTTTCAGTAATGTAAATTTACAAAATAAAAAGTAAACATTAAAGAAGAAAGAAAAGGGACTGAGCCACTGAGAAATTACATTAAGTACAGTGAGCGTTTCTACTTAAGGCTGCGATAAAAGCGCTCTCGCCTTTCCAGAACTGCAGGTATGGGCAATAACCGTTTAGGCCTTCCTTGTACTTCTTCCTGCACTGGGTTATTTTCCTCCGTTTTATTTCCGCATAGCTTCTTTTACACTTCTGCTGCTGGAGAGCAGTGGTAATGGCCACATCTCCTCCTACACTATCAACTGAGCCTCGCTTTTGTTGCAATAGTGTCGCCGCTTTGCTGCTGCAGCACTTCTTTACTTCCGCACAAGATGCGTTCTTGGATTCACTGCCCGCGCGATTTCTTCTTAGTTGATGCAGCACCTTGCGCTTGCAGGGAAGCACGGACTTGGTCGGTAAGCAAGTCCGCGATTCTCAAGAAGCGCTGCCGTCTTCCTCGGAAGCATTGCAGTGCAGAAAAGGAATGTAGAAAGAATCAGTCCGTGAAGCAGCCGAGAAGTGGAGCTTCAGCGTGCAACAAAAACGAGGCTCTGTTAAGCGACGTGTACACAAAGCTCGGTAATGTTTAACATGCGAAATTCGTGTCACAATGGGGAGACTTGCATGCGATGGTTCAATGGGTTCAAGGAGAAAATTCGTATCGAACGTCTACAGATTTCATTTAAATTTGTATCTTTTCTCAGAGAAAGCTCTTTAAATTGACGTATTTTATTCGCTCAAATCGTAGGATGTCAGTAGCGAGTTTGAATGAATTAATGAATTTATTACATGCAGCCTAGTAATAAGGCATTCACACAGTACAGACAGAAAAAAATGTGGAAAAGGTTTTGTAAAAAATATAAAAGGTTTTGTAAGCACATGTTCGTAACATGCCCAGCTTCCAATAACGTGATGGTTTGTAGCCGAGTGACGACATCTTTAATTGTACATAATTATAACCAGTGTTAATGCTTTATTGTTTTGCAGTTAAAAATTTGTAACTTGCCTATTAACGGAATATAGAGTTATTACGAATTTCGAAAAAAATAAAAAAAAACATTAATTAAGAAAAAATCACATTCGCATTCCATTCTGTACTCATCCTGTAAGCGATCCATCTTTTCCAGGTCGGATTCATGGACTACATCGTCCATCCGCTCTGGGAGACCTGGGCAGACCTCGTCCATCCCGACGCGCAACATATTCTTGACACTCTAGAAGAAAATCGGGAGTGGTATGCCAGCATAATCCCGCCTAGTCCACCAAGGGACGAAGAACCCGAACCTATGCCAGAGCCACCTATGAATCAAAACTTGAGTGACAAGATTCAGTTTCAAATAACATTAGAAGAGGGCGAAAGCGATGAGGATTGAAGAGGAAACCTAGATTCCTAAATGGAGCGAAATGCCCAATGAATGCAAGCCCTCCCGGGGATGGGAAGTGTGGGTGCGCCCTCTCTTGCCGATATGTTACACTTCTCTAGTGAAGCATCGAATGCATTGTGTCCGGTAAATATGCTGGCAGAAAGTCTGTCGGCTTGAAATCCGAGCAGACAGGGGATTTACTTACCGTTTTCCGGTAGATTCCCTGCGTAATGTTATTAGCGGATTTGGTAATGAACTGTGAATAGAAGAGATTCAAGGAATATGGGTGAAAGTCCTCAGTGTTGACTGTTCTCTCATTAGTGTGAAGTGCAGAATAGTTATGCGATAGTTATGGAGACGAGTGGTAACTCCGTCATTCGGAATGGGAAAAATAACCAAAAAGAGGACACAGTTGTCAGATGCGAAGCAGAGGCGTTACAAAAACCATGGCCGGCCTACTTTGCGTCCTTAGAAAATCATGAGGCCCAGAACTCCCATACTCCAAAGGTTGTCCGGTCCACTCTTGATTGTATTTTGGCACTTCTCAGACGAGTCTGAAATCCGGATGCAACGTACGATTGGAGGTCAGAAAGGGCCCCCTTGTATCTTCGTATTTCCGATTTCGTTTTCGATTCGCAGACTCATTCTCTCACAACTCTTTTGACTCTTCGTTTGGCCCATGGAATGTAGATGGCGGTTGCCTCGAATAATCTGAATCTTGCACTTTTGGCTTAGCCTGATTGGAAATGAAAGTGATTTAGTACTGAAAGAAGTGATAGAATGTCGAGTGACTAATCTGAGATGGTACAGGATACTATAAACCATCGACTTGGGATTTTCCTTGACGGTGGTCACAAAAAGGGAAAGCTTGCCTGGTGAGAACCGGAATAAACCGACTGTTTTACAGCACATCACTTCTCTGAAGAGAGTATAAGCGAGTTCAGATAACATTGCTGGCCATTCTAATTCATTAACTCCCCCAGAACCCGACGAGATCTTCGCGGAAAAAAAATTGTGATTTAACCAGGAAGAAACGGAAGGGGTGCGACAAGAATTTTCGCTCACACAACCAGATGTTGGTCCAGGCAGTCGTCGTCTGTGGGGAAATATGCTTCTCCCTGCCAATAGACCCAAACTCAGCCCTAACTTTTCGATCATAGCTACCGCTACCCCATCTGCGCAGTCTTCTTCTAACGCAGTGGGTTGCTTTCAGTTCGGGTAGATGAATCCTTTGGGACTGGGGTAGACCCGACATCGTTATATGGGTCAGTGAGACGGGCTTGCCAGGAGGAGGAGGATGTTGAAGGGAAAATCACATAGAGGGATTCTTTGCTAGTGAGGTTTTTCGTATTCAGGGGTAATAGAATATTTTGTAGTAGTTCTCAAATCTGAAATGTGAAATATGAATTTGTTCATAGGTCTTTAGGCTGTTATCTGGAATTCTTTTTTACCTCATAGCTTAAAATATTTGCATAAGGACAGTTTGGGCTCGCAGTCAGTTGGGAATGTTAGCTACTACGGTCAGAAGTTTGATGATATTTGACATAAGGATGCCCAATTTCAACAGACAACAATTTGGAAGTTGTCTGCAGGTGTTACAGAATAGTTCCGTTGTTAAATTTTAAGTATCATGTCTTCTTTAAAAGGGACATAGAAAACCAAGTCTAGTGTCATGTCCTACAGAAACATAACATTTACAGGCTCGTAACACAAATTTTCTGTAACATGAACGGACATAAAGTATCCAAATTGGTTATCTGTTGAAATTGCGCATCCTTGTTTTAAATGTTATCAAGGTGCTGACAGTATAGGACTCAACTGAGTATTGAAGTTTTAACCTAAACATTTGCATCTTCAACACCGTTGAAATGCAAGAGATTCTTCATTGATCATCTGTGGGGCATACAACTTTCGAATGGGGGAGTAATGATGGTTTTGGCAAGTTGCAGTGGTGCGTTTACATTGGCTTACCGTTTTACCAAGCTTACAAATTTTCCGTGAGTAGACTTGGTCACTACTTACCATTTAAGGAATATAACATAATTAAAGCGTATTCCACCTTTCTAACAATAGTAAGTATTAGTTACTATTTTCGTTTCAAGTTCCAACCTCGTAAAAAGTTATTATGCTGACCGTTCCAACCTTCTCGAAATAGTAACTAACAGTAACTACTTGCTTACCATGCTCGGGAGCGTAGGAAGCGTGGCAACGACGAATCTCTGTAACTTGATTGGTCGGATTATCCCGTGGCATGATATTATGTCAAAAATAGAATCCAGCCTTGACGTCAAGAAGACAAAATTCTTGACGTCGTGCGTAGTAACTGCGGTAAGTACGGTGGAACACGCCCTTAGTGTCAGCACGGCGTCACGGCTGTCGTGAACCCGCGCGTTGAACGAAGGAAGGGCGGACCCTTGTTCGCGGCTTCCCCTATTCTGGGAAGCCTGAGGTCGCGTTCTCGAGTACTCGCTGTGACCGAGGAACTCGACCTACCAATCCTTGTTCACACCACCTCTTTAGAGACGACTGAGCACTTGTCCTGCACTTGATCCAGGCCCCTTCTCTTGAATTTTCAAGGAAGTTATGGAGAAGTTATGTGAAAGCCCTTTAAAAGATATGCAACATTTCTCCCAATATTCTGATGTTTTGTCTGGAGATACGCGCATCACCGGTTTTCATAGATGCCGAAGGTCTCGAAAAGAGCCGATCGTGGTACAGTCGAGGTATGCTTATTTGAATGTAACTAACTTCGGACAATGCAGTTTTGGACTGTAGTAAATGGAAAAATGGAGACCCAAAGCACCCATTCACGATGTTCGTATGAGCCGTGAATTTGCTACTTTGACTGACTGGTAGTTGACTTTTGTCAGCAATTTTGATAAAAATGGCCCTATTTAAAGCGATCTGCACTGTAAAAGTCTCTTCTTTATCGGACTTTAGTAGTTATGCGTCACCGATTTTGGACATTTTTATTCCTAATTCGGAGAGTTAAAATCCGATTCAGGATTATAACTAATATATGGTTTGAAGCCAAGCTGACCATTCATTTCCGGCAGGACAGTTTGCCGGAAGTGCAACCGAAATATCCGAAGTTGTATTTATCCCTCCCACATCATCTTGGAGGGGTAACTAGCTGATCAAGAAAAACCCCGAAAATTTCGTTTTTTCTATTTTATTTGAAAAAAAAAGGATTATAACTATCCGAATTCGGATTTGAATTCTCTGAATTAGGAATAAAAATGTCCGAAATCGGTGACGCACAACTACTAAAATCCGATAAAGGAGATACTTTTTACAGTGTGACGTTCATTATCTCCATTTTATTTCTTTAACAGACAAATGTCGATAGAAAAAAGAACACCAAGTTAGAAGTTTCGGGAATAGGACTAGGTAGAGCAATTAGGGGTGAAGAGGACCTAAGTACTAAAATCATAATCATGACTGCAAGGAGATCAGCTGATCACCTATCTCGAGCGACTTGAGATATCGCGGAACTCGATAGATTGGGGCTACTATTACACGTCTGTATTTATACTCGGATATTTGATGTCGGGAGGCATTAACGCCTGTATGTGCTGACTGTATTTTTTTAAGCGTATTGGATTCTAGAGTGTCTGTATTTTTAATAAGCGTTAGTTCTATTTTTTAGTATTTTCTTGTTTCCTCTGTGAACCCTGCAACGGAAATACACGATGTCGTTGATCTCATTATGAATTCCGTCTGATGTGCTCCGAAAAGGAATGAATTTGTTTTAGTCCGAATTCTGGCCGAGTAGGACCATCACGCATAGATGAACAAAGAGGATGAGCAAAAAAATAAATTTAGGATGGGGGCCCAAAATTGATGTTCCCCCCCCCCCCTCCCCTTAGGTTTACTGAAATGACGCCACTGGAGAAGATTAGCCACTCTGTCCAGGAGAGACTGTAAATGCGTGGGAAAAGTGCAATAACCTACCCTCGATGAACACGATGACAAATTTAGAGCAAAAAGAAATTCCGCAATTTGTGAATGGGTCAGCATAATGTAAGGATTGCGGAAATGTAACGAAAGCTTGCACGGATCAAACTTAAGGGGACCTTAATCTCTGGTAAAAGTGAGCTATTGATGAGTCCAAGCAGTTCCGTAAGGTCGCACAAGAAGATCTGAGTTATTGTTTTAGGTTGTTATGACACACATCAGCCTAAAACTGCACCCTCCGACAACTTCAGAAGAAACATTCCTTTACGTATTTTCACCCTCGAGAAAATTGCAAAGGCAGTCTTATATTTGGCGCAATACCTTACGCGATGAGAGACGTGCCCCAGATCCAAACATTTTAGTTATTTGGCTAATGCCATTAAACAAGACTCTTGTGAAAACAACACCTCTTTTCCAGACTCCAAAACTCGAGAAATTGAACACGACCCTCCACAGCTGTCATCGCACGTGCCGTTCATAAACTGGGGAGGTTTTACGACTGAGCATGCGTGTTTGGTGATGATGTGGAAAAGGGCCATCATTTTCCAGTTCACCTGCGTTCCTGCGTAGCTGCATGATGCTGCATATTCCAGTCGACAGCCATCATGCTGTTTAAGTCGCGTTTTATTGGATGTAGTTTCGGTGGGGTTTCAACCTTGTTTTCTTACTTTGTCCAAAACTTCGTAGTGGCTTCGTACGCAGTTCCATATACTGTAGTTTCATTACTAAAACAAGTACTTCAAACTACAGCGAAGCTACAACGAAACTACGCCAGAAAATAAACACGCAACCCATCATTAGTCCCCAAATGATCATCACCATCATTAGTCCCCAAATGATCATCACCATCATCACGTTTACCTAAACTCTGGTTGGATTCGAATTTAATTATATTCATTTAGCAGAAAAAGGTGCGAACCTCCCTGATGACGAGAGTATTACGCTACTCTTCAGTTTAGAAGAGAAACCTTTTCATTCACTTATTGGTCTACTTTACTATAGGCGTATCCTCGCCGTTCCCCGAGGACACTCCTCGGGGGATCAAAGGGAAGGACGAGAATAGAGGGAGCCACTCCACGCGGACTCCGCGTACAGAAACAGCGAGAACATGGGGAATGCTTCCAAAATGGATTTTGTTCGAAAAAAATATGCAGTTGACGAAATTAGTCTGAGACCACTTTAATTTTTGTTTTATTTATTCTGAGTGTTTTTAATTATTTACATTGCACCAACACCAGCAAAAATTGATTCCCCTCCGAATCTGAAAGGGAGTCCTTTTTGATGGTGGTGATGATAATCGGAGCATTCCCCGTCCGTGGGGACTCGCGAGAATACGCGTAGCGAGTCCCAGGGACAAACAAAACGCGGGGACTCCTCAAGTGGAGTCCTCGGGGAACGGCGAGAATACGCCTTATCTCTGTGTGATAGATGCTGACAAGGAGGCAAAGAATGAACAAGACCAAAGGTTTTGATGGGATCTCAAAAATCTAACATTTGATTTTTATTCAAACTTTGTTTACAACGGGTACGTCAGCTACGACTCTTCATCAGCGATATTTCGGCCCTTTTTGGCAAGGGTCCTCGTCAGGCTGTCAATCCTCTGGTTCAACTTCGGGGAAGGAAACAAACCTGTAATCATCATGATGATCAATATTTTCCATGAGGGTTGCCTTGAGATGGTCGAATTCGCGTGATGTCATTGCCCATTTTGACCTTAAACCGGCAATCGTGTCTTTGAGGAGAATCTGCGAAATACGTTGTTCCACTTTCTTCTTATTCCTCGAGTCCGGGTGTCCAGTGTTGTGAAGCATTGAAGTTGGGATTAGTCCGTTGTCTCTGCATCTTACTAAAAACTTCAATTGGTTTATCACTTGTCCTTTCCTTCCGGCCAAGTTGGATAATTGTCTGCATGTCTGGGCTGTGCAAGTTCCGTACTTCGTAGATAAATATTCTTTGAGCCCAAGCTGACTTTGAAACATTTATTCAAACAATGTTTACAACGGGTACGTCAGCTACGATTCTTCATCAGCGATATTTCGGCCCTTTTTGGCAAGGGTCCTCGTCAGGCTGTCAATCCTCTGGTTCAACTTCGGGGAAGGAAACAAACCTGTAATCAGCCGAAACAAACCTGTAATCAGCCGATTACAGGTTTGTTTCCTTCCCCGAAGTTGAACCAGAGGATTGACAGCCTGACGAGGACCCTTGCCAAAAAGGGCGGAAATATCGCTGATGAAGAATCGTAGCTGACGTACCCGTTGTAAACATTGTTAGAATAAATGTTTAAAAGTCAGCTTGGGCTCAAAGAACATTTAACATTTGATTCAAACAGTTAGGTCATGTCTTCGCCGTTCAGTCTTTGACAGACTCCTTGAATATTTTTACTGTTAAAATAAGGTTCAAAAATGGATTCCGCATGTCTCAGGCATGTCTTCTTGCCCGAAACCGAATCTCTAATCGATTTCAAAAACAACTTTGAACTTCAACCAAATTTCCAGTTTCAGCCGAATTAGCGATGCGTCCAGCAAGAAAACTAAGTTCAGATATGGATTCAGCGGACCTCCTTACCCCCTCAATGAATATTACCGTAAATTCGAAACCCCTACTCTGCCTCTAAAGATAAGACTTGACCTGTACTTTACCGGTGAATGCTCATTGAACAACATCCTCGCTAGAACAACATTATTTCCTCGTTTCAACATTATATAAGATAAGATAAGATATTTATTACCTTAAAAGCCCAAGGGCCATGGCAATTCAAACAAACGGAAACGCAATGACAAAGTTATTTCTAACTACCACTAAAACTACTAAAAAATGATCTCTATGAATCATTGACAGCTTGAGGAATCTACCCACTTTGTTTATAGGACCATAACACTCGCTCTTTAACATTTGCTCCATCCATTCCTGATCATACACATTTACTCCAAATATTTCACTTCTCAAATCATTCAGTTCCGTACAATCACACAAAAGACGTCGCACACACTCATTCATATCTCCACACATCGGGCATCGGGCCTACCCGTGTAACTCCTCCTATCTCCCAGCGGTAGAATATCAGCACGCATACTAATTAATAATTTCAATTCCTCCCTATCGAAACCCGCTTTAAAATAAACACATTCACCCCATGTCCCTTTCGCCTACCTGTATAAAACCTTAGAGAACCCCTTCGACCTTCGTTTACACAATCCTCTCCGACGTCCACAGCATAAACAAATGGTTGTAGACATCCACGTGCGCAGAGCTATAATTATTTGAGAATAAAGGGGTAGGACCGCTATAGCCGAAAATTGGTCGACAAGTTTTGTGTCCGGTTTTCCCCGGATTCCGGGTGAACTACTTGTCCGGCAAGAAAATAACTTTCATATTCGGATTCAGCATTTCTTCTTACCCCTAAATCAACTATCTCAATAGCTTTAAATTTTTCGTTTGTTTTTTGCCCCTTAAAAACCCCTCCCCCACCTCTAAATGTAGAGCTACAGAGCCCATCTACGAACTTGACCTTACCCTTGACCCAAAGAATCCTCACACCAAGTTTCATCAAAATATCTCATTCCCTTCGAGAGTTGCTTGCTCACAGACAGACGGACAGACGGACATTTTTGCGATGTCATAGGTATCCCTCCACTTACGTTTTGAGATCACAAAAACAGACACTAACCCGCTTGGAGCGCTGAACTCGTATAAGGCCAATTTGAGCGCTTCCAAGCGTATCCCGGTTGAATGGTCTTTCTTGTCATTAATGTTTTGTACATGCAAAATATGTCTAAGCTTTCCTTGGCGGGATTTAAAATCAAGCAAGAAAAAATAACTTTCAAACGAGTAATTATGAAGGCGGAACTCGCTGCAAGAAGTGAACGAATGAATGAACAAAACAACAAATTGCCCGAGGGTATGTGTGTAGTAATTGGCCCTAAGTTGTTAGCCCTCAGAATCCACCAGTTCGCCTACACCGTCAGTTTGCATACACGTAAATTCGCCGACTCCTAAAACCCGACAGTTCGCCCAAAACTAAAAGTCGAGAGTTCACCCCCACGTCACGACGCACGGATGCCATGGACGAAGTAACCATTGGGCAAACTAACGTGTGGGCGTAGTTGCCCTTCCCGAGTACAACGTAAAACCAAGGTAAAAGTCAGCTGTTCACTTATATTTCGATGCTTTCACTGAGGATCTGTTTCAGGTCGAATAGTTCAAAATGGAGAAATATTATTGACCTGGTGACGACATGCTTGCCGATTTGATGTCGATTGCCTAGCGACTTTACTTTGGAGGGAAATATGGTAGATGCATGCTTGTCAGTTGTTCGACTTAATTTGAATACGGACGGCGCCATAACAATCCACTTACTGTAACACAAATCTAGCACTATTGGTGCGTCAAATTAGTTCCTTCATGTCACACAAGTTTTTGTTTTATATCAGCAAGAACTGGACATCCAGAGTTAAAAGTCCGTATTCAAACCTGGACCTGAAGAGATCCACTCTTTATCTTTTGCTTCAGACAGACCCACCCTCTGTTGTGGCCCATGGTCAAGGTGAGAAAAAATTCCGGATCCTCATCCTGAATAGCAACTAGTTTCTAGCAAAAGAAATTAAAAATTAAAGAAGGCATTCGAAATAGTCGTAAGGATGAAGTGTTTCCAGTTTGATATCCAAATCTCAGAAGCCTACCATTACTGATTCTTCGCTGATGGTTCTTTATTTTCATAATAGTAATAATAGTATGACTGCAGCAAAAAGGCTTTTGCCTCTATAAATCATATCACTCCCACCATCCAGATATGGTTTATCTCATAAATCATCGGCGTATTCTCGCCGTTCCCCGAGGACTCCACTTGAGGACTCCACTTGAGGACTCCACTTGAGGAGTCCCCGCGATTTTGTTTGTCCCGGGGACTCGCTCCCCGTATTCTCGCGATTCCCCAAGGACAGGAAATGCTCCGATTATCATCACCATCATCAAAAACGACTCCCTTTCAGATTAGGAGGGGAATCAATTTTTGCTGGTGTTGGTGCAATGTAAAATTAATTAAAAAGAATCAGAATAAACAAAACCAAAAATACAGTGGATCCAGACTAATTTCGTCAACTGTATATTTTTTTATTCGAACAAAATCTATTTTAGAAGCATTCACCGTGTTCTCGTTGTTACGCTAGGCCGAGTCCGCGTGAAGTGACTCCCTCTATTCTCGCCGTTCCCTTCGATTCCCCGAGGAGTCCTCGGGGAACGGCGAGCACGCCTCATGTCTTTCGCCTCTATCTCTTCATGGAAGGAACTTGAAATCGCAGCGTCGCGCAACTGCAAAGTAGAGAGGCAGGAGACGAGAAAAGGGGTTAGATACTCCGCAATAAGAAAACTGACGGAAGTCTTTTTTTGTGCTGTTTCGTCATTGTTCCCAGTCTCAATCCTGTCCTCCGCAGAAGAGTGGACCTCGGAGTTATTGTGGACGACAAATTAAAATTTCAGTCCCGCACCTAAAAGGTAGTGGCAAGCACCAATCCGGCCCTAGGGATGATCAAACGCTCAACTGCATCCCGCAAACGAACTGTCGTGCTGAAGCTTTATAAGGCCTTGTTCAGGCCAAAGTTGGAGAGCGGTAACACCCTCGCCTCCCCCTTCTACAAATAGAACAAGAAAGTAAACCGAAGGCGTCCAGAGGCGAGCAACAAAATCCATCTGCGGCCTTAGAGCACTACCCTATGAACAGCGATTGCAGAAATTGAAGATTTCGATACTTACTTACCGGTGGAAGAGAGGGGACATGCTACGAGTCTTCAAACTTCTCAGTTCTAATTATCTTCCCTCACTCTTCGCCCCTGACAACAACTCACGGACTAGGGGCCACTCGCGGAAGCTGTCCCGAAGGTCCTGCACCTCTCGTGTTCGCCTGTATGGAACAGCCTGTCTAAATCGACTGACACCAGCGAAACACCTGAAGGTTTCAAAAAGGGACTCGACGAGGACTGGCGCGCACAGTCGTGGAGAGAGGACTGGTGTGCCCCAGAAGCAGTAACCAGGAAATAGCACCATCATCTGCAAGCTACTCATCGGGATACAACCTCTTTATTTGCTTGCAAGTGCAATTTAAGGTAATTTGCGACACTTTGCTGGAAGAAAAAGTTTTGCATCTAACCCTCTACAGAGAATAGATACTGTTTCAATTAGAAACATCATATTTTGATACCCGTCTATAGCATCTAAACTAACATACCTCTACCATAGATCCTGCGGCCAAGATGTCGATACACCTTTTACACGGTTGCTGTTCGTTGGTCCACTGTATACATAGTCAAGTAAAAGTACGGTTTGACCCGGAAGAAATTACGACTCAAATGTTTTTGACACTAAAATGTCCAGAAAAAATCGATGAATAACATGTCCAAGAACCGAAATTGCCAGATGGGAAAAATTTCTGGGGCAGCTTGAAAGGTTGGAGGGGGTGAAAAATTAAGGGGCGACAAAAAAGTTTTGTTTATGGTGATATCACAGTCGATTCGGGGGTAACGAGACATGCTGAGTCCATATCTGAACTTTATGTTTTCCCCCGACAAGTAGTTCACCCGGAACCCGGAATTCGGGGGGATCGACTAAAACCAGGAAGGGAAGGGAACGCGAGAAAAGCAGGAAGGCATACTAAAACCAGGAAGGGCATACTAAAACGAGGAAGGCTGTCGCCAGAATTCAAAACTGGAAAGCTGCACCGATCCCTTCCTCTGTTTAGTATTTTTTGAGGGGTCGGCAACTTTTCAAATTCAAAGTTCACCATCCCTTCCTCGTTTTAGTATCCTGACATGGGTTGGCATTAAGTTCAGTGCGGGGTCGGGAACTATACAAATTGTAATTCACCTTTTATTTCTCGTGCTGACGGTAGGCGACTAAAATCCTCCGAGTCCAGCGAGGGGTCGGCAACTAAGATATTTCAAGTCCACCATTTCCTTCCCGGTTTTAGCACCTTGAAAGTACAAGTATGAGGAAGAAAATTTTAAATTATCTTTCATTGCTTCAGCAAATAAAATCCTCCCGAGTCGAGCGAGGGGTCGACAACTATACAAATTGTATTCCAAGTCCACCGTTTCCTTCCTCGTTTCAGTACCTTGAAAGTCCTAAAACGAGGAAGGCAATGGTGGACTTGAAATATCTTAGTTGCGAAACCCTCGCTTGACTTAGTCGCCAATCGTCAGAACGAGAAATGAAAAGGTGAATTACAATGTGTATAGTTCCCGACCCCTCACTGAACTTAATGCCTACCCATGTCAGGACCGTCAGGAGGTCAGCCCTTCTTCGTTTTAGTAGGCCCTTCCTGGTTTTAGCATGCCTTCCTGCTTTTCTCGCGTTCCCTTCCCTTCCTGGTTTAAGTCGATCCCGAATTTGGGACCGTAGTAGTTAAGAGCTTATTTTCAAAAAAAAATCTTTTATTGGTCAATACCACAGTCGGTTTTAGGGGTAAGGAGACCTGCTGAGTCATATCTAAACTTTTTTTTTCCCACCTGTCATGTAGCTCGCCCGGAATCCAGCGAAAAACCGAATTCGCTACCGTACAAGAAAAAAGTTTTCTAAAAAAAAAAAATATTTTGTCTAAGCGCACAGCTGGCTAAGGGGTAAGAAGACCTGCTCAGGCCATATCTATACTCTTTTTGCCCGACCGACAAGTAGCTCGCTGCGAAAACCGGGCTGTCGCTGTCCAGCGCGTTTGTTGTTTGGAAGTAAATGTAAAAAGCAGCTTATGAATTTGACAGACAGTTCTGACGATGGATTCCCTCATGTAACGGACCATGGAGCTTTGTAGGGTTCGAAACTTTTTTTGTTCTTATATTTTTACATTTAATAAACTGAACTGAACTGAATTCCGGCCATATCGACCAGACTAAGGAATAAGGCGAGTGCAAAAGAAGTTAGGAAGCTGAATGTCTAAAAATGCCATGTTCAGCTCTCGTCGTTCCTGTTTGTGTTGCTTATTATTTAGTGTTTGTGTATTTACCACAAGTGATTCCAACAAAGAAAAAGGACGCAGTACAAAGGAAAAAAAGAAAGTAAAACATTACACTTTCACAAATAAAAAAAAAATCAACAATCATAAACTGAAAACTCTGATCATCAACTGAAAATATTTACATATGTAGTCGCTAAAATATGAATTTAGACCTAATACCAGCTAACCTACAACACTGGTTCCAAATCTGAATTACAATCATAAACAAATGACAGATATACAAGGTTGGAAGAAATCCAAACCCATTTTAGTTTCAGTCCCTCGTTTCGATTGGTTACTATGTCTGTGCGTTAATCCCAGGGAATTGGTCAAATTGGTTTCAATTACGTATTTCCAGCTAATTAAGGTTGCTTGATGATGTCGCTGGAGCTGGAGAAGGTGTTTCTCCGGTGCAAAGTGACCGCTTGGTGACAGATAGAACGCTGTCAGAGGCACTAGAGTTGGTGAAGAGTGCGTTCATGTGAACGAAATAAGTGCGAGGTTTGTGTGCCAGTGAAGCTTCCGTTGGCAAATCAGTAGCTTTTTTTCAGTGATTCCGGATTACGTCTACCAGGCATCAAGATACACTAAGTCAGATGACTAAACCAATCGTCTCTGGAATGTGACTTAACTTCGCCAGTTAAAAGATGGTAAGCATTAGGTAGTCACCGGAGATCGTTTTTGAAGATTTTTTCGACAATGCTCCATCACGCCTAGACCTATCCTAAAATCATAAGAGGAACAAAAGCACCTATCACACTGTGAAAGCACAAGTACCAGTTGACAGCCTACATTTTACCATCCAATATTCTAACCTCGGTTCTAACGTACGTGACGCCTTGAAACTGAAGCTATTACAAATTTACAGACCCATACCGGCTGTTTTTCTCACAAGCGCGAAAAGACCTTTCGTGTCCTGTATAACAACTCTTTCCGGTGATTACATGGGCTTCGATGGAACTGTAGTGCTTCGGGTATGTTTGTTGGTGAAGGAGTCCCTTCTCTCCCTGAAATCCGTCGTTCCTCCGTTCTTTTACTTCAGTCTCGAATTCTGGCGTCTAGCAATCCACTGCTGATGATTCTCTGTGGTCCTGTCTCTGCAACTGTGCCACTGCACCTGTCTCACCCCACAAGCATGGGGGAAAGAAATTTACTGTGGGTAGGGCATACTAAACGAGGAAGGCTGTCGCCAGAATTCAAAACTGGAAAGCCGCACGGTTCCCTTCCTCTGTTTGGTATTCTTTGAGGGGTCGGTAACTTTCCAAATCCAAAGTTCACCATCCCTTCCTCGTTTTAATATCCTGTAGTATCCGTCGTTTTAGTATCCGTCTGAACTAGAAATGAAAAGGTGAATTACAATTTTGATCGTTGCTGACCCCTCACTGAACTTAATGCCTACCCATGCCAGGATACTAAAACGAGGAAGGGATGGTGAACTTTGAGGTTGAAAAGTTGCCGAACCCTAGAAGAATGCTAAACAGAGGAAGGGAACGGTGCAGCGTTCCATTTATTCGCAGCCTTGAATTCCTTCCTCGTTTTAGTATGCCCTTCCTCGTTTTAGTATGACCTTCCTGGTTTTAGTATGCCTTCCTGCTTTTCTCGCGTTCCCTTCCCTTCCTGGTTTTAGTCGATCCCTCCTGATTGAGTTTTTTTTGTACTTTGTTTGTTGGAGGCTTCGTGCCTTCAGCATATTTTTTTTTATTTTTTTTTAGTGTTTATAAAATGGGTTGTTATGTAGAAGTCCTAGTTGGCTACATTTTGAAATAATTAAATAAATTTAGCCAGGAGTGGCCCCCTTAGCTTGTATAAGAAACACGTAGAAACTTGCGTAAGCAGTCTTTCTAACCAACTAGCTCCTCGGGAGGAATAAGCAAGAGCCTTCTGAGGAGAGAAGCAATAAGCGGGAGCCTGATCCGCTTCGAAAAGAGCCAGGTATGGTAGGTGTACAAAGGGGCTATGGGTGAAAATTTAGGGACAATGAGTTAATCAGTAATAAAAGGTATAATAGTAATAAGAGGTCCTTTAGTAATAATAGGTCCTTCAAGAGTTTTGAGCGTGATATTCTGCGAGGGGTTGCCCACCCTTGAATTTAGCCAGGTGCCGCGGTGCCTTGCCAGTGCCGGGACTGGTTGCCAAGTGTCAGAACATCAAAATCAGCATGTTTAGAAGCGGGAATCGCCTAATTATGGCCGGCAACGCTGGTTTCGGTCGGTGCCGGGATAGGGTGTACAGTAGGTGTCGGGGAGTGGGTAATCCCTCGGGGTTAATAAAAAAAAACAAATTAGGGTCGGTGTGGCTCGTATATAAAATGTTTTCCTTTACAATTTTCATGTTTTTCTTTTTAGTCATTCGTTATGTTTTTCAAATTTACCTTCTAGTTCAATTATTTATGTCGTGAAAAAACGTAACAGTTTCTAATTGGGAATGTATGGGCTTCTTAGGAACATACTTTCGTTAGGAATAGTGGCGGCCTAATATATTTAAATAGCAGCAAGGGCACGTTATTTTTCAAGCATCGCTTGCGCCTTCGAGATCACTCCACATCAGTGAATTCCCAGCAATCTTCTTCCATTTCAGCATGTCTCTGATTTGAGTCATTATTGACCAATAGGAAACGAGATTTTAACTGAAAAAAAAGCAAAATCCTTACTATCCTATGTTAACACTATCCGTGTTAGTCTTATGTTAAAACATCCTATGTTATGTTTATATGTCACATGTTTAACATCTTATGTTAAATACTATCCGTGTTTGTCGTACTTTCGACGTAATCCCTATGTATGCGATAAAAACTGTTCTTTTTTTTCGAGGGGCCGGTAATGCAGCGAATGAGTGGAGTGAAATCGGTTATGATTTTAATGTCCGTAAGAATGTTGGATGAGTCACGAATGGTCAATACTGTCGGGTAGTGTGCCAGAGGGAAACCCTCCTGTGTTGCTTCGGTCCCTTCTTGGCAAGGGTCCTCGTCAGGCTGTAGTTGACTTATCTATTTTCGCAATTTTTATATCCGCAGCAGTGGTTTCCATAGAGCCAAGGCAATGTCGTGTCAAGACCCAAAAATGATCGAAAAATCATGGGCCCTTAACATTCCTTCATTTATTTATACCCTCAAAGAATATACAATTAGGAGTATTAAAATAAAAAAATAAAAAAATACTGTCAGAAATAACTTTCAAAACAATAAATAACAATTGACGTACATTAAGCAACACACTATACTTTCTTAACTTTTATCGAAAAACGGAAACAGACTCTTCAGAGTCAGAATATTATTAGCTTTAGTTACAAAATTAAAATTTAGCTACAGTATTTTAGTGATAATCGGTAAGCAAAAGAATGTGTCTTTTTTCTGTCTGTTCGCTTCCGTTTAAACCTTTTATTTGTATAAATGTTGCAAGATTCATTCAAAATACCTCAGCATGTGTTATCTCCCCGACCCTGGGATTAGCTAGCAATTTGCTTGTTGTTCATTCGATTTTTTCACCTAGTTTTGTTTACACAGGTCCTCGGCCGAAATGTTTGAAGAATCCGATAACAGAAACAGTTAGGAGTTGAACGTATCGAATTTGAAAGTGACTAGAATTGTAGGAAATGTGGAACAAGGAACTGTTTCCTGTGAAGTGGCTGTGTTTTATTCTCCTTGGGATACTTCCAGCAAACTTAGGTAAGTCGCAGTGAAGTCACACTGGCCTTTTTAGATATTTACTTTGGTCAACGCTGACTGAGAACTGTTATCAGGAATAGAAAGGTCGGTCTCGTTGCAGCGAGACCTATCCGAAGTTAAACTTTCAGTAAGCCGTACAAAGAGTGTTGTACTCAGAGTGTCTTTTTTAAAATGGGACGTTCCTGAGATCGAGGATATAGGTCTAGAGTCCAATTCAACAGTTAAACTCCTCGGTTTGTTAATTGATGATGACTTAAAGTGGAGTTCCAGCATGTTACTCGAAAAGCAGCACCACTCCTCAAGTCGTTCGCGGTTCTGAGACATTTTGCTATTCCGTCGAGAGATTTACGCAGTATTTACTGCACGTACATTCGACCTTGCCTGGAGTATGCTTGTCCGGCTTGGCACTTAGGACTCACCAACGCACAGACCGATAGACTAGAAGCCATCCAAAAAAGGGCTGTTAAGATTATGCTCGGCCCGGGTTATCTTCCTTACGAGGATGGTCTGGTCAAGCTTGACCTGTCAACCCTTGCTGAAAGGCGGCATCAGCTGACAATAGCGTTCGGGAGCAAGTGTCTGGCATCGCATGCACATCGTGCCATTCTACCTGACTTAGAAACCGTAGCAAATAGCAGGCCCAATACGCGGCGAAGACAGAGGGACGCTGCTTCCCAGAGACTAAAAAGACCACCCATAAACTTGACTGATCGTTACCTGAAATCCTCTATACCTTATTTTACCCAATATTTTAATTCTAGTTAAATCAAATTATACTTTTATGTTGTACGTATAGATGAAATGTCTTCTTATGTAACTATGTAAGCGTGTGTAATACAGGCTACCAAGGAAATAAAGTAAATTATTATTATTTGAACACTTATCAAGAAGGTCCAAAATGTCACTGAAGAAGACTTTCATGTGACTAACCTCTTTAGTTAGCATGGCCTATGGCCATGCCAACGGCACTCGCTGACATTGTTTTCAACGACAAATGAATCTTTTCAGTGACAAATAACTCGAAATGACCATGGCCGTTGAAATAAGCCCTATCGATTTCTTGTCAGGGTTCAGTTTAACTAAACAAGACTTTATAGTTTAGCTGAAGCATCAGTTGAACTATAAGTCTTGGTTGGTACTAAGCTAATTTGGGAAACATTACAAACCTGAACGGGTTGAATTTGATTGAGACGTTATTTGTGTTTTTGCAGATATCGGGGTATCTGATACTACGGTCTAAAGTCGCTTTTGTAGTTACTGAGTATCTCGTCAGTTACTGTCAGTATTTTTTGGGGCGGACTTATAAAAACACGAATCCGGCAATTGCCGTTTTTGCAAATCAACCATAGTATCAGATACCATGGTAACTAAGTGGAACCAGATTCCTTCAGAATACCATGGTAAAAGTGCAACTATTATTTTACATCAAAAAGTTAATTAATTGGCTTTTGAAGCTCTTATGTTTCAACTTATGTTCCGTCAATGTGGTGTGTCACGCTAGAAGGAAAGCTTGACCCGTGGGTCAAAAAGCGCAATCTTTTGGCAACGCTTCGTCCTGTGTTCGTGGAAAGTTCAGCAAAGTGACGCAACTGGGATAATAGCTGTGTGATCGGCAGGGGCGTCGCAAGTGCATTTTTGGTGGGGGGGGGGGGGGGGGGTGCAGAGCCAAAATTCTACCGAATCTTTCAAAAATTTTACCGAATCCTAGAACAAAGAATTCGAGCTTTAAATCATGGAACAGAAACGATTCCGTAGGAAGAGTAACAGTAAAGGGCAGCATGAAAGACGATAAGCCAACTATTAGGCCGCGTTCTGGCGGAGCCCAAATGGAGAATATATTGCCAAGCATGATTGCAGTAACAGCTTCTATCTATGTAGCCAATAGAAAATTAAATCGAGTACCGAAGGCGAAAATTTTCGAAATCAAATTTTTTGCTTTTCCTTCCAAATTTAATTTCCATCCAAATTCTAGCTTTTAATGTTTCGAAATCTCAATCCTAAAACTGGCTTAGAACCAAATGACGCGCCCTTCCACAAAACAGAGAATATTACGAAAAGTGCTGCAGGCGGAGTTTTCGAAATATTTATGTTTAGATATTCTTTTTGGGATCCAAAATAAAGGACCAAAGTGACCAAAGCGACCAGTGCTTCACTCGACCTCTTCTGAGTTTCGAGGTTCGTGGTAACTTCCGAATCCTGGCAATTATAACGAATAAAGTACCGAATCCCAGTTATAATACCGGATAAGTTTAGACCGACATCATGTTCGGGATTCTGTAGAACTACCGTATCCCGGTTATTATACCGAATTGTTTTCGTATCGAAAGACTACCGAACAATGTTCATGTTCGGTGTACTTTCGTCGAAACTGGAACAAAGTCAGGATTCGTGGTTAACTTCCTAATCCTGGAAATTATACTGAATAAATTACCGAATCCCAATCATGATACCGAATAATTTTGAACCAATAGCTAACTCGGGATTCCGTGTAACTACGGAATCTCCATAAATATACCGAATAGTTCCGGCATCGAAAAATTACCAAATGATTTCAGTAAATTCTCTCACCAAATTCGTGATAACTACCGAATACCTGCAATTATAACGGATCCCGATCATTATACCGAAGAGATTTGTACAGATAGCCTATTTAGGATTCTGTATAACTACCGAATCCCCGTAAATATATCGAACAGTTCTGCTATCGGAAAAATGCCAAACAATTTTAGATTCTCGAATCTCAAAAAGGTGGGGGGGGGGGGCTGCATCCCCCCTTGCAACGCCCCTGGTGACCGGGTGTGCTCGTTCATACTTGTGATTCATTAGTTGCGTTTTTGCAGATTCCATGGTATCTGTTGACACGGTAACTGGATCTGCAATTAGTCGTTTTTGCAGTTACCGTGGTATCTGATATGCGGTTGCTCTGCAAACACGAAAATTGCCGAAATTGCGCTTTTCGAATTCATCCCAAAAGAACAAGACCTAAGGTTTCGATGGGACCCCAAAAATCTAATATTTGATCCAGACAACTGGGTCTTGTCTTCGCCAGGCTAATCATCAGAGAAAACCAATTTCAGATATACCTCTATAAGCCATATCTATTTTGACGCTACTGACCGAAACTTCCTGCTTTACTTCTGCCAAATTTCCGGTTTCGGTCGAATTCCGAGCGAACTACTTGTCCAGCAAAAAAAGAAAATTCAGAAATCAGCGTATCTCCTTATCCCGATAAAGAAGATCTAACAATTTCAAATAAAACTTTAACTTATAAAAAACGGTAACAACCGGATTCCGGACGAATTATATGTCAGGTTAAAAAAATGATTGTCATATACAGACTCAGCGTCTTTTCTTACCCCTAAATCGGTCATCTAATCAACTTCAAATAAAACTTATTACTTGTAAACAAATTTTCCGGTTTTGGCCGGATTCCGGGCCAACTAGTTGTTCGGATAGAAAATGCTTTTCACATAAGTGTTCAGCACGTCTACTTACCCCTTGAACATTTAACCAACTTCAAATGAAACTTTTACTTTTAACCAACTTTCCGGCTTTTGCCGGGTTCTGGACAAACAACTTGTCCGGCGAGAAAATGGTTTTCACCATCGTGTTCAGCATGTCTTCTTACCCCCTAATCGACTATCACATTAGCCGTTTAAAAATATTTCGTTTGCCCCTTAATTTGAACCACCCCTAAAGCCTTGTCCTAATAGGTGTAATAAGCTGAATAACGCTATACGCGATGTTTACGTCTTAATACACACGCCTGTTCAAATACAACCCGAGAGGTTCTTATCAATGTGGCGTTCGGTGTTGCCAAGTTAATACAATTTTTCGAGCTCTAAAAATCCGAAAAGGTTCTTAGTACTACTTGAAGTACACGAGTACAATATAACGCAAATTATACTGTAAAAAAGCTATTAAAATAAGGGATGGACAGCATTGATCCACGAACTGACGAAAAGCAGTCGTAATAGAACAAAAACGTGTTTTTTAAGAACAGTTGTTTCTTTAGCTTCCAACAAAGTAGAACTGTTGTGCATTCTTTGGCAACCCTGACGGCGCTGCGCCTCTCCTCGGCCCGCTGGCGGAACCAACCAAGCGATCTGATTGGCTCTGCATAAGGAAGAATAGGGCCGAGCACTATTTTCCTTATTCACCTTATTACAGTGCGCCCCGAGGAAAAGAGGAATCTGTAATAAGCTTTATACGCCGTAATACACCTTACAACACCTATTAGGAAAATGCTTAAATGTGGGGCTACAGAGCCTATCTACGAACTTGACCTTACCCTTGACCCAAAGAATCCTCACAACAAGTTTCATCAAAATATTTCATTCCCTTCGAGAGATATCGTGCTAACACACGGACAACTTTACGATGTCATAGGTATCCCTCCACTTACGTTTTGGGATCCTAAAAACTGATATTCAGACACATTACTAAGTGCCAAACTTCTTTCCCACCAATTTCACAAAATTGATGAAACTGAGATGACTTTTTCATATACCACGATCAGTTACCACGGTCGGGCCGTGGTATCTGAATATCAGATGCCACGATAACTGGCCAGATACCACGACAACTCCAAAAACGCCTTTTGGTCGTGGTATCTGCAAAAACGCAACTATTATTTCACTGATTGATTTGTTTGTTTGCACACATGGCGTATGCTTGAGCCGATCACCACATGTTTCAGTTGTCTATTACTAAATATCACACCCCTGATTGATGCTGGTGATGAATGATGATGGTGAAGGTCAAAATGTTGCAAAGCTAAGCTAGTGGCAGTGGCGAGATGAAGGAAAATTTGGTGTCGAATAAACTGGATCGTAATTTCAAACAGTCGTGAAGTACATACTGACATCGTGTGATCGAGGACCCAACAAAGGATTAAATACATGTAAACGCGCTCGGCTCTGTATGATAGGAATAATACTTACTTACTTTACTTATAATAATCTTACCGATAGGAATAAACTACAATTGTTCGTTTTCTGAGGTAAAATAGATCAGATGGGTTTGACGTCAAGCTTTTATGGAATTACGATACAACTTAATTTAGACCAAAAAATTTGCCCACTGTGACTGTTTTACCTTTACATCCTTGTTTATTTGGTTATTTGTTATTTTCTGGTTGAATTTTCAAGGGTTCCATAGTCTACGCCATCTATGAAAAGCAGCTTCTACTCTCAGCGATATTCGTCGGATGGGAATAGGTGTCCCAGGTGTTTTTGTGCGAGATTTTGAAAAAAATGACACATGGCTTTTGTTTAAAAATCCATTCTGAATCTGTCGGGCAGCAGTTGTCCTCCTGGCAAGTAAGGACTATTCACTAAATATCTACAGCAGGGGTATGCTTATTTGAAAATCCCGATCAATTTTTCCATACCTTCGTTTTGTTCCTTGCATTAATTAAGTTACTGTACAGTAGAGGTATGCTTATTTGAACACTTTTTTAACTGTGTCACTGCCTTGGCTTTCTTACTTGCATATAAAAAAGTAAAATGGGAAAGAAAAATAACAAACTTGATATCAGCTAACAGCCAACTATTTCAGGTTTATCCTGGCACAAACTTGAAGCAGAAATTCAATTAACTTTCTTTGATATTGAATTTATTAAAACGGTCCTTCCTCTTTTGAAGGCATCTGCCGGTTCGGGCGGCCATCTTCTCCATTGAAGGAGCTCAGTTCCTTGAGGCAAACTTTTCAAATCATAAAAAGCAAACCAGGCGTCAGCTGAGTCACTTTCATAGATGAATTAGCAGAATATTAAAAAAGTGACAAAAGTGTGAGTGATTATTACTAGTGTTTTTAGGAAAAAATACCTGGTTTGGGTGTTAGTTTTTTCTTCGGCGATCGTTCACTGTTAGCAGACGTTCACATAAGCATACCTCTACTGTAGCCTACTGTTCAGTAGAGGCAGAGTAGAGGTATGCTTATTTGAACACTTTTTTAACTGTTCCACTACTTTTGTCTTGTTACTTGCATATAAAAAAGTAAAATTAAAAAGAAAAATGACAAACTTGGTGTCAGCTAACAGCCAACTATTCCAGGGTTATCCTTGCACAGATTTGAAGTAGAAATTCAGTTAACTTTCTCTGATTTTGAATTTACTAAAAAGGTCCTTCCTCTTCTGAAGGCATCTGCAGGTTCGGATTGCCATGTTCTCCATTGAATACTCTCTATGACTAAGTCCAAAACACGCCAGTGATCCTGAGGAAGCTGTCAGGAAGAAGGAGTAAACTTGTCCATAAGGACTCAAATCCTGTGTCAAACAATCGCAGCGATCTTTGGGAGCAGCTGTGACACCGTTTCTTGCTTTCTTACGCAGGTACCCGGAGATTCTGCATCAGCACGGAGAGATAGTCATTAAGAGTATTAGTGTTCCTCGTGGCAAACTTTTCAAATTATAAAAAGCAAACCAGGTGTCAGTTGAGTCACTTTCAGCTGCGAATTAGCAAAATATTCAAAACGTGACAAAATCGTGAGTGGTTATTACAAGTATTCATAGTAAAAATGCCTGGTTTGAGTTTTAGTTTTTTCTTCGGCGGTTGTTCACTTTTAGCAGTTGCTCACATAAGCATACTTCTACTGTACTATAGTCTGTACTATATTTGGCATAGGGTATCGAAAAATCAGGGGTTTGTGGTTGACTGGGTTTGACCTGGTGTGACCTAACCTAAAAGAAGAAACAGTAGAAATGAATTGCAAATATTTGAAAAAGGATTCAGGTTTGGGGAAGCTGGTAGCCTTCAGAAATTGGAGATTAACTCATTGTTTTTTGCAAGTATTTTGCAGTGCAGTTAAACCTGGTATAAACTGCCTGTTCTGGGTTTCAATGTTTTTGTCAGTGACAGTTCACTGTCAGGTAACATTCAAATAAGTATACCTCTACATTACTGTACAGCAGAGTTATGCTTCTCCTAGCACTTCTCTTGATTTTAGACCACCTTGGTTGTTTTTCTCTCTAAAACTGTCAAGTGGAAATAAAACTAAGAACATAGTATCAGATAGCCAAAGAGCCAGCAAACGATCAAGTGTTCCAGCTTTCTTTTGACAGAAAAATAGATGGAATCGGATTTGTCATTTGATTTTTATACTTTATATGGCATTTGCCCTCCAGCCAAGTGCCATATAGCGATCGCAATTTCTGTCCGTCCGTCGGTCTGTCCATCTGTCGGTCAGTGCGTCCGTCGGTCTGTCCGTCCGTCGGTCTGTCCGTCCGTCGGTCTGTCCGTCCGTCGGTCTGTCCGTCCGTCGGTCTGTCCGTCCGTCAGTCTGTCCGTCCGTCGGTCTGTGCGTCCGTCGGTCTGTGCGTCCGTCGGTCTGTGCGTCCGTGGGTCTGTCCGTCCGTGGGTCTGTCCGTCCGTGGGTCTGTCCGTCCGTGGGTCTGTCCGTCCGTGGGTCTGTCCGTCCGTGGGTCTGTCCGTCCGTGGGTCTGTCCGTCCGTGGGTCTGTCCGTCCGTGGGTCTGTCCGTCCGTCGGTCTGTCCGTCCGTCGGTCTGTCCGTCCGTCGGTCTGTCCGTCCGTCGGTCTGTCCGTCCGTCGGTCTGTCCGTCCGTCGGTCTGTCCGTCCGGGTTTTGCTGGTTCGGGCACTTCCACAGAAGCTAGGACGACGAAGCTTGGAAGGCTTATCAGGGACCCGATAAGATCAAGTTCGAAATAGTCACTTCCCGATCCGAGCATCTTGGGGGGAGTGGAGGGAGGGGGATCCGGAATCTTGTGGTATTTATAACTCCTGAACGGATGGTAGGATCTTCATGAAACTTGATATTTGGAAAGACCTCGTGTCTCAGAAGACCCAAGTAAAATCCGGACAGGATCCGGTGACTTCTGGGGGAGTTGAAGGGGGGAGCCGGAAATCTTGGGAAACGCTTAGAGTGGAGGATCAGGATAAGATTTGGTGGCACCATGTGGGGAGGGGGGGGGGTCCGGAATTCTGATGATCCCGCGAGTTCGGTACTTCCTTGTTGCAAGTCTTTAAGACTTTGGATTTCGTAACCTTGCCATTAGAGCGTCCAGAAGAAACCAGGAAGAGACTGAAAAAAAGGGCATAACATTTAAAGTAGTGGCTTGATAGTGTTTTGCGATGTATTTATCTTTATTTGAAATAAATTACTGTTTGTGCTTAGTACTGTGTATAAATGTCTGGTAGATTTGATTTGTTTTTGTCATATTGTTTGGTAGGCTACCACTAAAATGTAGATAACATAAAATTCCTCTCTTTTTTACTTGCTAAGGTAAGGAAGAATTTAATACAACGGAAATAGCACTAGAGTTGAAGAAAGTGCCAGACATTCTGTTTTGTATGCCTGTGGCATACCAGACATACAAAACAAAATAATAAAATGGGAAGGTCAAAGTCATGGAAAATTCATTTAACTTCGGGTGGTCCAGGTTTTGACCAAATGCTGGAACGAAAACGTAAAACGTGCATGGGTGATAAAAGAATGAGAAGCTACTGTGGCTCACTAATATACTTGACTCATATCACAGTAAATGAATGGAAATAATATCAGCCAAAGTTAACTAGTATCCCTAGAAGCATAGACCTACTTCTGCTCTGTCTTCCCCAAATGACTGACTTTTTGTACAGTTTGGTTAGGCTCTGGCTCTACCAGATTCTGGTAGAGCCAGAGCCACCCGATGAAAAATTTGTAGCCTGCCTAGTTGTATGATAGTAGTACGAAAAAGTTGCTTGTAATACTACGTAATAGCAAAGAATACTATCATTTAATGTGCCTCAGACTGGTCCAATCTTAAGCAGTAGTATCCAGTAGCATTGTCTTGCCATAGTAGCATCCAATCTTGCTAATAGTAGCATGTAGTAGTATGCAGTAACACAGAAGCCTTGAAGTAGAAGCATGTAGTAGCATCAACTAGTACTGTATGCTACTTTTTCGTATAACCTCATACTACTATTTTGAGATAAATTTTTAATCCGGCATACTCACCATTAGACATAAAGCTAATTCCGGTTGCAGATATGCCAGAAACTTTCGCAGTTTAGAGCAAAGTAGGCGGACACAGTGCTGTTACCAGATTTTAGCAGCATACCATAACCAACGTAGCAGCAGGAGTTATGTATGGCCAGTATGGTTGTGTTGTACATGGTAGGGTATACATGTAGTCATGGTAGGCAGTAGTCATGATATAGCAAGCAGTAGGATACCAACATGGCTGTATTGTCTTATTCACCAAAAGGAAGGTCGGGACTGGGGTTGTCTTAAGATTTGTCTCAAGTAAGCCTGTTGCACATCCAGCATTTTTGCAACTTACACTGATGTATAAATGAGCTCTCTCTCTTCTTCCAGGTGACCTTGAACCAACTTTTAATCGATGTTGCAATCAAGGAGTGAACTGGGGAAGTGAAGGTCTGAACTGCAACGCATTTCCTGCACCAGTCTCAGGGATCCCCAGTGGCCAGCAAGCAATTTGCATAACTGTCGTTCATATTTGCTGTCTAAGACGCCATCGGTCAGTAAACATTTATCTTTTTATATCTTTCCGTCCTGGAATGAAATTTTGGGTGAGATAGAAAGAGACTTTTCCTTTAAAGTTTAACTGAAAAGCCAACTTATTTTTGTATCACTTAACTGAATTCACTGAACTATTTGGATTGTGTTAGGGATTTTTTTTAATTTTCATTATTTACTCTAGTGTGACGTTCAGAATATCTACGGCCGTCCTCACATCGCAAAATTCTACTATGACGCGGGAAATTTGAATCTCACTACAGACACGGCTTTTCGGTGGCCAGTGACCAGCTCGCGGAAGGTCGCTTACTCAATGAACACTTATTTTTCATAAATCGTTCTCGTCAAGCATACAATACAGGCACAAGCACAGAGGTACCACAGATCTGATACGGAAATTCCACTATATGAAAACTGATCATTCGTAAATAGCGGAGCACCGAAGTGACGCATTTTCATAGGGTATTGTGTTATTTCAGCCCTTTTCAGTTCAACTTTGAAGCCTAATTTCCTAGACAAGTTGCGTTCATTTTTAGCAAGACGACTGCTCAGATGGTCTCTTGTCCTTATACTGTACAATCGCCTGTTGTAATACTGTAGCTATTAATTCTCATCGACAGGAAATGTTTTCGCTTGCTCTGTGTGCTAGCCCTGTAAATATTTTCTCTTCAAGTTTACCGCTTGGGGTTTGGAGACATGCGATATTTCTCAGTAAAGAATCATTTCTCGTGTTACTTGTGTTAACTGAAAACCAGCTTACTTTTTTTTCGATCAGTCAAATTTACTTCAAAATAGCTGAAAGCTAGACCCGATGAAAAACGTGTAGCCTGCGGAGTTGTATGATAGTTGTACGAAAAAGTTGTAATATGTAATAGTAAAGAATACTATCATTCAATGTGCTTCAGACTAGGCCAATCTTAAGCAGTAATATCCAGTAGCATCCTGTCTTGCTATATAGTAGCATCCAGTCGTGCTAATAGTAGAATGCAGTAACACGGTAGCCTTGACATGGAAGCATGTAGTAGCATCAGTTTGTACTGCATGCTACTTTTTCGTGCAACTTCATACTACTATTTTGAGATAAATTTTTCATCGGGGAAGACTAATAAAATATCTACGAATTTACACAAAAACGGCAACAAACTAACTAATATACTTGCATGATATGACCTGAAATAAATGTTGGAATGAAAACTGGGCAGAAGAATAGGCAGGATAGGAGAAAACTGATTGCCGGTGTTCCTCTCGGACCGACGCACGCACGTCGGGAGGGGAGGGGGAATAGACGGCTCATCTGATTCTTAGACCTTGGAACGGAATACACTGAATTATTTTGACTCTGCTAAGGGATATTTTATTTTTTTCTCCTTGGGGTCTAGTAGTGTGATCAGAATATGCATTGCTGGCCCGAGGGGACACAATTCATCCCGATGCAGCGAATTGGAATTTCAACAAAGTCACCCCGATGAAAAAATTTAGCTCAAAATTGTTGTATGAAGTTGTACGAATAAGTAGCATGCAGTACGAACTGATGCTATTACATGCTTCTATGTCAAGGGCATCAAGGCTACCGTGTTACTGCATTCTACTACAAGCTACTATTAGCAAGACTGAATGCTACTTTAGCAAGACAGGATACTGCTTAAGATTGGCCCAGTCTGAGGCACATTAAATGATTGTAATCTTTACCATTACATATCAATACATGCAACTTTTTCGTACAACTATCATACAACTACGCAGGCTACAAATTTTCAATCGGGACGCATTCAATGGCTAATGAAGCGAAGCTGAGGAAATGTTCAATTCCAGACTGTGAGGTCACTTCTGAAGGAAGCCTATTATTGCTGTGAGACCCCCCATAAAATTTTTTTTCGCCAAATGTTTACTGTTGGAGTGCTAAATATTCCAAGCATAGAGTGCCAGCACAAAGATGTACCACAATCCCGGAAGAAAAAATTCAATCGATTAAGATTGATTGTGTGAAGCAACAAATGAACGCATTTTCATCGATTTGCAATCCTATTTAGGTAAATAAGTGATGGGTAACGAGACTGTTGTCGTATCTCAGCCCTGTTCGGTTAAATTTCGGTTGAAAGGTCGTGTGTGATTTTAAGATTTTCTTCTTCTAAGAGAACTACAATGCGAAGCAGGAAAGGCGGCGGCGCGGCAGGATCGAGAATGTATCGCAAGTAGAGACATCGGAGGAGAAGCTTTCAAGGTATAGTTCTGTGTGTCTTTCATGATAAACTACTAAGGACGACAGAGGAGAAAACCAAGCTTGGGCCCATTCACAACGGGTTTTAGGTACCAGCCAGTTCCGGAAATCGCTCTGAGAGCGAGAATCAGCTGGGTTTCTGCCATTCGCAATTTATATTGGTGTCAGTTTCGATACCAGCTAGTCTCGGACCCAAGTTGAAATCAGTTCAGCTTTTGCGGGTACTAGCCAATCAGATTATTTGGAGGAATTTTTTAAAATACCATGATTGGCTAGTTTCCAACCAAGCCGAATAGGTAACATCACATCCACTCCGTGCTGTCTTGAAAAACGAAAGTGAATTTAGCTCATTGATGTGCGGTCTGACATGGTTCAGCATTAGCCAATCAGAATATTCCTCAGTTTTCCTATAAGTAATCTGATTGGCTAGTACCCTCAAAAGTTGAACTGATTTCAAACTGGGTCCGAGACTAGCTGGTAGCCGAAACTGGCACCTCTGTCCATTTCAAACGGCAGAAACCTGGCAGAGCTTCGATCTCGGGAGCGATTTTCAGAACTTGCTGGTACCGAGTATTAGCTAAAACCCGTTGTGAATGGGCCTTTAAGCCAAGACGCAACAAATTTACCGCTACACCCATCCTTTAGAGCTGGCTCTGGAGTGAGGACACCGCTAGTTGAATTAGCACTGTTGGGTTGAACTTACTAAAATATAGCTGGAAACTGTTACTGTTTCGTCGTTTTGTTTCTTTGTAACCTGGATCTAACCAGCCCTGCTTGCCTCGTTTTTTTTTTAACCTGTGACAGTAGATATTCCTTCAGCCCAAGCTGACTGCCAATCTCGTTCGACAATGCAAAACGGATACGTCAGCGACATTTTATTGGAGCCATATTTCGATCCTCCTTGGTAAGGGTCTTCCTCGGGCTCAAGCCGCTCAAGCTGGAAAACGAACTTGTGGAAAAAGAATTAAAGATTCTTCCTTAAAGGACCCCTCGCACTATTTACTATTCAACTTACAGTATTTTAAAATACTTGAATACTTTAAAACTAGGATGTGCTTTCAATAAGGCTGTGTACGGAGGATTCAGAAGGTTTACCTGGTGATTTATCCGAGTCTGTGAATTTGATGCAGGCTGAAATTGTAAACCTTCGTGATGGCATTGGAGACGAAATTCGGAAGAGAGTGGAAGATGAGTTTAGTAGACTAGGGAGTTCGTCAGGATCGCAACTGAAGGCAGATTTTCTTGACACTGTTACCCAAGGTGTTTATGAGGCGATTGATCTCCAGTTCAAGTCCAAATTTGAACGTATTGAAAAAAACCTTACTGACTTGCGGTCCAAAATCGTTCAAAATGGGGCGAAGCTCCAGAAACTTGAAACCAAGCTGGACGATATAAGTCAGTCTGCGCTTCTTAACAAGGTCATTGTGTCAGGCATAGACTCTTCTGCTCGGGATTTACCCCGTCTTGGTGAAAAAATACTAGATCGACTTAACATTGAAATGGGACTGAGTCTTGACAAATCTGTTATCAAGAGTGCAAAACGTTTGGGAGCTGCTTCTGAAACTAAGACTCCGATTGAACTTACCTTTTTTGCTGAGGCATCTGCGGTCGAGATACTGCGCAGTCGCAAGAATCTGAAGGGTTCCCGAATCTATGTGAACGAGGCTTTGACCAAGGAAAGGCAAGAAATTTACAAGCTTGCGCGCAATAAATTTGATTCGAAAAATGTATGGACTTTGCGAGGTGTGATTTATGTCAAATGCGGTTCGCAAAACATTCCGTGTAGATCGATTTCTGACGTAATTCAGATACGTAATGTGTCAAATGAGCCCGTGGCTTAAATACAAAAAGTGGTGATTTTGTTTCGTTTTTCTTTCTTTATGGATCGTTTTCAGTCTTTTCTTGATTCCCGTCTGAAACTGGATGTTATTCTAAATACAGCAACTGGCAGTGATAAAGATATGCCTTATGTGAAAAATCTACCCGAGTGTGAATTTTCTCCGGATGGCATTCTAACCGATAATTCTAACAAGTGTAAATTTCCGATCCGATCGCTACATGTGAATGCGCAAGGGTTGCAAAGTGCATTCAATGAACTTAAGTTCTTGCTTACATCTAGTCCTAAGGACATTGTCGGAGTTTGCGAAACTTTTTTGTCTGCTAATACACCTCTTACAATGTTAGATCTGCCTCGGATGAAGTGTATTTCACGTACAAGGTGTCAAAATATGAGAGGAGGGCAGATATTGTATATTCGTGATGACTGGTCTTTTAGAGTTCTTAGTGATTTTTCTGTTTTTGATGAAGGGTTATGTGAAACTATTTTTGTTGAAGTTAGCCCCTTGGGCTGTAACCCATTTATTTTTGGGTCTGTATATAGACCTCCGTCTGGCAATCCTAAAAATTTTTTTGAAGTTTTTGAACCGCTGTTGAAAAACCTGGAAGCATCTAGGAAACCGGTCATAATCTCTGGTGATTTCAACTTTGATCTGTTGAATCTCGATGTTGGCAATAATAAGGATTTTCTAAGTATGATGTTGTGTTCTAGTCTTCTTCCAAGTATATCTCTGCCAACTCGAGTTACAGCTAATACAGCTACACTATTGGATAACATATTTTATTCTCCTGATTTAGTTCATGCAACAGAATCGTCAGTAATTTTGTCTGACATGTCAGATCATTTTCCGGTGAGTGTTCTTCTGGATTTGAAAAATAGTAATAAACAACTTCGTGATTCAACAATGAATAATTCTAAAAAACGATATGAATGGATTGATTATAAAATCCTTCGGCAGTTGACTGAGGATCATGATTGGAGTTCGGTTTATGACTCAGATGACGCAAATGCTGCATTTTCGAATTTTATTGATCAAATGATTCGACTGCGGGATAAGGCTTCCTCGACACGAGTTTTGCATGGAAAATTTGCGCAGAGATTTGACCCGTGGATTTCAGAAGGTATTTTGGTATCACTAAAACATAAAAATAAAAAGTTTAAGAATTATTTAAAACTGCAGACACCTGAGTCTTTTGAAGAATATAGAGTTTACAGGAATAAGCTAAATTCAATTATAAGACATGGGAAGAGAAAATTTTATAAAGATAAATTCTTGGAATATAAATCTGATATGAGAAAGACGTGGCAAATGATAAATGAAAAAATACGTCCTCATAGTCGTAAGAGTACTAGTGTTGATTGCCTGGAAATAAATGGGGAAAAAATTACTGAGCCTAAAGATATTTTAAACGCTTTTGGAGATTATTTTAGTAATATTGGTTCTAGACTTGCATCGACTATGAGTACGCAGCTGAATTCCCCTTTTATTCCAGTTAATGGGCAACATGCGGAAAGTTCGTTTACTTTTTCTGAGATTGCGCCACAGGAGATAAAAAAAACTATTGTGAAGCTTAAACAGAGTTTTTCTGCGGATGAATTTGGTTTTTCAGCACAAATTGTTAAACACATAGCGTCGAGCATTTCACCTTTATTGGCACATATTTTCAATCTGTCACTTACACATGGGATTTTTCCTGAGCTACTAAAAAAAGCAAATGTTATAGCATTACCTAAAGCAGGTAGTTCAATTGATCCTTCAGATTATAGAGGTATTTCTCTGCTTTCGGTTTTTAGTAAAATTTTGGAAAAAATTGCAAACAATCAATTAAAAAAATACTTATTTGATAATAAGATTTTACACACTTCTCAATATGGTTTTATAAAGGGAAAGTCAACTGAACTGGCAATTCATGAGCTTTTATTGAATATAAATGATTCATTAGATGGTGGTCAACATGCTTTGGCGATTTTCCTTGATGTTGCCAAGGCGTTTGACACCGTAAATCATTCTTTGCTTCTTGCAAAACTTAAGTCTTACGGATTTTCAACACAAGCTGTTAATTTTTTTGCATCTTATCTTTCTGGGAGACGACTAGAATGTGTTGATAAATCCCGTGATCTTCGTTCAGATACTTTCCAGATTAACTACGGAGTACCTCAGGGCTCTGTCCTTGGGCCTATTCTATTTCTTCTTTTTTTAAATGATTTACCGGAAGTTTTGCCTCTTTGTAAAATTATAATGTTTGCTGATGATGTAGTAATTTTTTCTTCTCACCGGGACCTAGCAGTTCTTTTCCAGAACCTTGAAAGCACGTTACTAGCTGTATCTGATTGGTACTCAAGGAATTTACTAGCTCTTAACGAGAAAAAATGCCAATATATGTTATTTTCGCGTACTGGATCAGTCAGTTCAGATAGCTTCTCTCTTTTGTTAAATGGTCTTGAATTAAAAAGGGTTGATCAGTTTAAATACCTTGGTGTAATTTTAGATGAAAATTTGTCGTTTCATAAACATGTGAAAACACTATCGTTAAAAATTTCCCGAAATATTGGTATGCTATCACGTCTTCGTTATTTTTTTCCTAAAAATATTCTAAAATCAATTTATTATTCTTTTGTCCACCCATATTTTCTTTATTGTATTTCTGTTTGGGCTTCTACCTTTTCATCTGTATTTAAACCTCTCCAAATACTCCAGAATAAAGCAATGAGGATTCTTTTTAATGTTGAATATAGATCTTCAGTTAGACACCTATATGGGACTTCAGGAATATATTCCTTGGATCAACTTCATACAATTTCTATTTCTAATATTTGCCATGATTATCTATACAATAGTTTACCTTCAAATTTCTCTGGTATTTTTCCAACTAATTCCCAATTTCATAATTATCCAACCACTCATCGTTCAGATTTTTCGTGCGAATTTCGCCCTACGTCAAGAGCGAGTTTCAGCATCCGTCACACTGGGCCAAAAATCTGGAACTCAATTCCAGTATCAGTGCGAGAATGTAGCAATAAGCGACAGTTTCTAAAATTACTGAAAAAAAAATTTACGACGCGTAGTTGAGCAATTTCTTTTGTTTTTGTTCTCTTTTTGTTGATGTTAAAATGTAGTTAGAAGACGGCTTTTTATTTTATTTTCGTTGTGCAACATTGTCAGTGCTAAAGTATGCCACCAGGCATGTGCACTGGTCCGTGATTTTTATCTATGTTTGTTGTAATTAAAATAAAACTATAAACTATAAAAAAAAAAAAAAAAAAAAAAAAAAAAAAAAAAAAAAAAAAAAAAAAAAAAAAAAAACAAATAACCCACGGTTTTTTGCTGTTTTAAGCATTTTCGAGACCCGTGGACTCGTAGCGAAAACAGGGAAACAATTTACATAACCGGTTTTTCTGATGGAAAAACTCCTCGCAGACAACCATCGACAGCGTGATACACATCGAAGGTAGCAAAACATGGCTAGAGAGAAAACCAACATGGTTTTGTTAGAGGGGTTAGAATGTGCCGTACGAAATTGGGGTCTCCGGGTTTAGAAATACATGGAGTGATTGTGGAAGTAGGTTGCGTTAGTATTATAGGTAAGACAGAGGTCCTTTAAGTAACTGATTTTGTGAATTTCTTCCCTGAAAATTAAAGTTAAAGCTGGTGCTGCGATTTCGTTTTGGACACGGCTGCTGGCTTGAGCGCTGAAGAGAGCCTTTGCCAGGAGGGACGAAATATAGCTCTAACAAAAGGTAGCTGACGTATCCGTTTTGCATTATCAAACTGTGACAGTAAGTGGATCAAAAGCGGACCCGCTATCGTAGGGATAGATGGTTTTGGTCTTTGGAAACACTGCTGCTGTTTTAATGATGGGTTACGAGAGGTTTTTCAATTCAAATCGTTTATTGGTAAACCAACTTCGTAACTTCCTTCTGTAGAAGATGTTAAATTACGCTGGTCATTACAGTAATAAAATAAAATATATTATACTAATTATTTACTTTCTTAAAAAATGATGTTAAAAAGGTCACAAACGAGTTCGTGATCTGCTATTTTTCGGAGCACGAGGGGGGAGGGGGGTAGCAAGGATCGATAGCTCTCATTTGCCAAGAGGTTTTTAGTATCAGTTCTTTTCTTCGGCTGTAGATGCTCAGACAGTGCTCAACACGGCCAGTGCCTGATCGTATGGTATTGATTAAACTTTAGCCGATTATCTACGTCCGGTGACGTTTTAATGACGTCATGAAAGAAATAGAAGATTAAATTAATGTTGCAGAATATATATTTGTATCCATATATACAGAGCCGAGCGGCAAGCGAGGCGCCGGACGCGTTTACACTTATAAACCATTCTAGGGACAATCAGTCCCGTTAGTAAATGGATAATATAGACTTTCTGTGTGACGTCACGGCTTGTACATAATCGGCTAAAGCTTAGTCGACACCGATCGTATGACTAATAGCCAGGTTTCGTTATAATCTTCGATGTCACTTCTTACGGATTCGGGACCTTCCGATAGATTCGTATGACTAATAGCCAGGTTTCGTTATAATCTTCGATGTCACTTCTTACGGATTCGGGACCTTCCGATAGATAAACTGTGTTCTGTGCATGGGGTCCCCAAGCCCCATACCGGACAATAGTTTTCAAAAAGGGGGCGCACGTGAGAGAGTTGTGCGAGACGAAGTTCAGGAACTGTGAAAGCAAGTCTAGTTGTGTTTTGACCTGAATTCTCAGTTCTCGCTTCTCAATTCTCGCTTTCTTCGACAATTGACCGTTTTTGCGCTTCTCGATTCTCCGTTCTTGCTTTGACAAAAAAAAGTAATTTAGCCACCGGTCAAAACCTGCTGATACGTGTTGGACGTCAAAGTCCAAAACACGCCAGTGTACCTCGGGAAGAAGAGAAATGTCGCCCGAACGGTGACTCAGATCCTGTGTCAACCAATAAACGGCGTTGGGACATCTTTTGTGACTCTTCCGGCTCTTCCGCTAGGTACATGGCGATTCTTCTTCAGTACATAGAGTTAGTCATCAAGAGTAGGACTACTGGGAATAGCCTACGGGCATGTCGATACGGAGGTTTGAACCTGGTTTAAAGATCGTGGGTGGGAGATGTTATGGCTCAAGTCTGGTCGTAAAAGAAAAGAAGAAGCTTCGATAGCTTGAAGATGTGAAACCAACACTTTTCAGAGCCTGGTAGTCTTCTAAGGAAGTCTGATACCATTATCCAAAGTTTTGTGCCACGAAAGTCTTGCACTGCGATTATATCCAACTTAAAGATACCTATAATGTAATTCGAATCCTATTCAACCTTGTTTCGGAATTATTCCATTAATTCTCAAACCCGGAGACCCGAGTTTTATACCGAACATTTTAACCCCCCTTACGACGCCACACTGATTTTCAGCACCCTCCGTGTTTCGCCGTTTTCCATGCGTGTCATGCTCCCGACGACTGGTTGCGAGAAGTGTCAGAAAATCCGCGCTAGCTTTGGGCGGACCCGTCTTGCATTGAATTTAAAGTTTAACTGAAAAGCCAACTTATTTGTATACGTTTGATTTGAATACACTAAATTATTTTGACTCATGTAAGGGATTTTTGTTTTTTACGTCGCGTAGTCTAGTAGTGACGTTTGGAATCTCCGCTGGTTGCACGACAAATAACTTTACGGCGAGTCGCGGAAATTTGAATGTCTGCAAAAGCGTGTGTTTTAATGGCTAACAAAGCGAAGATTTTGAAATGTTCGATTCATCAGACGAATCTGATGAGCACTGTGGCTCAAACATATATGGGCGAACGCCAACTTCTTCCTGGTCACTTTCACTTCCCATGTTACTTTCATCTTCCTGGCTTGAAGAATGCAAATCCGCCATGACTTTCTCAGTTCTGGTACGGCTTCGGATCAGGGTTGTCCATTTCGCCTCTTCGCGGCTGGGAAGCGTTGCCTAAGTCACTTAGATTGACTCAAGCAGATCCGCTGTCCTCAGAAAGTTGATGATTGTCTGGATGATGGATGCTTCAGCAGCAGGGGGGAGAGAAGGGTGCACGAGGGATCCAGTCGATAGGTTGAGATGGTGCTTCTTGAACAATGACACGACCTGAGTTCTATGTTTGTTCAAGTGGATTTGGCGACTTGTGGTGGACTGGTGGACTTGTTATTACGGCAATCGGCTGCCGCTGTAGTTGCTTAACACTTCAAACATAGAGCTACGTCCGTATAGAGGTACAACAGTTACGGAAGAGAAATTACGTCAGCTAAAATTCAAGAATCGTGGATAACAAAGTAACGAAGTAACGCGTTTTTGTCGGTTCTTCTAGCCTAATTAAGTAAAAATATGATCGGTAATCAGATTGTCGTATCTTAGCCCTATTCTGTTAATCTTTAAATTCGCAAAAATTGTGTTTCCGAAAACAAATTAATTTGTCTGAAATCTGTGTATACAGTAGAAGTATGTTTATTTGAACGTTTGTCGACTTTGAACAGTGCCATTGTCATGTAATTGGTGCGACAAAAGTAAACTACAAGTTAGCCAAAATAGCTAACTAAGGGCCCCCGAGAGCACGTGAATGTGTGTTTTGGATCTTCATTCTACCATTTAGCCCTAAAGTGCACTGTTCAAATTTAATTAACACTGTTCAAATAAACATACCTCTAGGCACTGTAGTAAGTTGTCTAAATTTGCCCATGTTTTTGCAGAAGGCAACGGGCCTGGAGAAAGGCTTAAAAGAGCCAAGACGTAGATAATTTTCGAATCCTCAACTACTTCAGAATACCGAAACATAAACAGTAAATAGTGCGAGGTGTCCTTTAACAAATCATATTTCTAGGATTGCTGTGAAGCCTGCAAGCTTGGCCTGGTCTCAGGAACGATGAACTTTGGCTGCAGTATGAAGAACTACAGGTTTGGTCTTCCATGGGATGATGCTTACCAGAGCTGCTGTGCACAGACGAACGCCCCAGGTACGAATAGGATATTTTAATAATAATAATAACTCATTTATTTCCTTAATAGCATTTACAACTGCTAGCTGTGGATCGTCAACATAACAAATTACGAATCACGGCTGATTGATATTCTTGATCGTCAGGATCGTCGATTGATCGTCATATTGGAGAAAGGCTTACTGACTTCTCCTTGGATCATTTTGGACTACAGTGACCAATAGTTCCCAACGCTTCTTCTTGGATGACACCCTATTTGACGCCCCCCAGTGTTTTCGGCCAGTCGGCAAAAGTAAGTGAATCGGTGCGAAGTGACAACAAATTGTCGATTTTTCTTGAAAACAGTCGATTTTTCTTAAACAGCCGATTCTTCCTAAAAACAGGATCCCAAAACGGAAGTGAAGGGATACCTATGACTTCGTAAAAGTTGTCCGTCTGTCTGTCTGTCCGTCTGCCAGCACACTAGCACGTCACAGGAAAACTCAATCATGGCAAAATTTTGCCAATTTCAAGGCAAATCCATTCCGGGCTATATTTATATTACGAGTATTAATTCCTGTTATAAGAGCAAACTGGAACCCGAAAAATCCACAAATCCACGCGTCTTTGAATGAAAACTCAAAAAAGGACAGATTTTCTAGACGCCAGAATGTCACAGATTTTGGCGGCCATAGATAGTGGGTACGCGGAGTCAGACCCAAGCGAGCAATGAGAACTACAGTCATCAGACACATGATCATAACGCGTGGTTTCTATGGCCTTTCAGTTAGATTTAATGCTATCTGGTCAATACTATGAAAAAGGACGATTGTATGTTTGTGGGTGAAGGCCTTCTTTTTTTATTTATTTATGTATTAACAGAAAAAGAGATTAAGCCGAAGCTTCTCTCCCTACAAAACACAATGAACTATTGTTTAAAAAAAAAACTGCAATTTACACTGATACAACGAACATACACTAAAAAGGATTCACATAGGCGCTGCAACTAAACTGAGTATCACCAGGGACCCATAAATTTCCTGTAATGACTCGCCATTCAGGGGGCTCTTCAATAAGAGATTTCTGATGCGCTCTTGACCGAGCGTCAGATAGTTCGAGAAACACTCACGGGGATAAAATACCCGACTCTCCAGATAGACAAAATTTTTCGCAGCTGTTGTGCTGAACTAGGAATATTTCTCTGTAATGGAAGAGTATCCTGGATCTTTTGTCCTAGCTTAGGTACCTGGTGGTATGCTGAATAGTCCCAATAAATTTTGTCTATCTGAGCAAGAACGCCGATTCAGCCCAAGCGGAATTTTTGGAAACTAGGTGAGGCTCGGGCAACATAGTGTATACATATGTATAACTCATCGTAAACATAATGTATAACTCATCGTAATTCTTCTATAATTCATCGTAATTCGTGCTTATTTTATAATTGTTGAATCCTAGTTCTGACATACGTGTAATGTGACGTCATTCGTCGAAATGCATAATGCGTCGTAACTCTTGTTTATGTTATAGTTATTTAATTTTCAGTTCTGATATAAGTGTAACTGTAAATGATCACTTGCAGTGATTCGAATTGTATATAAGTTTATTATTTATGACAAAATTATGACACAGATTTTGATGTTACTATATTTATGACGAAAAATCCAATGTTCGGCTTGCCTGTGAAGGAATTTTGAAAATAAATTGAATTGAATTGGAAAAATTTAATTGACATAGCAACATAGAAGCATAGGAAATGACAAGCCCCCTGAATGGCGAGTCATTACAGGAAATTTATGGGTCCCTGGTATCACCAAGATGTTGCTTAAACGAGAGTAAATTTGGTTGGGAAACAGTCTCCTCAGGTAAACCGTTCCATGCCTGGCATGCACGGTGACAAAATTGACGTAGAGCAATTTTCCCGTTTATTTTTGGTGGGTATAGCCTCACAGAATGCTGACTGATATGAACTGTTTATCTACCAAATTATCTACCGAGTGCAGGATTCTGTATGTGTTCAGAATATCGTTACGATCCCGACGGAACTCCAATGATGGTAAATTAAGGAGTCTCATTCTGTACCGCAGGCAAAAAAATTATTTATGGCCCGGTGCTGTACCCTCTCTACTCGGGATCGGTCTGTTTTGTTTACAGGATTCCAAACTGAAGAGTTGTACTCAATTTTTTGATTCGCACCATTGTCTTATACAATGTCAGGAAATTCCGTGTATTAACTTAGAGAAACTCTGCTTATCATCAAAAGACGATGATTAGCGTTCCTTGAAGCAATACTAGCGTGCTTATCAAATTTCAATTCCGTATCGAAAACAAGACCAACGTCTTTAACCGACTCCTTCGACTTCAGAATATTACTAGCAACACAAGTAAGATTTTTTGAAGATTGCTCTGCAACTATACTGTATTTTAACGAACACTATTTTAACACTGCGACACTCCGCTTAGGGTCATCATTAAGAATAGCGGAATAATCACGAAGAACAGGAAAGTATATACTTTGTCTGCTTTGGGGTTGCACTTCCAACAAGTCATCCTTCCATAGGAGTTTCGTTATCGTGTCCGTTGCGAAAACGACCGGGTACTTCTTTTGATACTTGTAACCCTTTTGCACTTTTTAATCTTCCAACCAGTTTCACCAGCATCAGCTTTCTGTTTTAGCTGATCTTTCAGCAAGTCGTACTGTTTCCTCTGTTTCATCTCCACCTCTGTGCGGTCGTGAAAAAATCCGAAGTTGGGTACCATCCGCTGATTCGCTGCTTGATTGGTAGCGAGCGTACAGTCAACGCCGCAACGTCTCTATCGACGGGAGCTCTGAACCAAAGAAACCAAAAAAAAAGTGACAAACCACTTTGTCTTTGCTCTCAACATTAACTCATTAATTAATTAATTAATTTATTTTTTAACCCGCTAAATGAACAAAAGCGGAGTATAAACAAAAAAAGAAAAAATACAACTGAAACGACTAAATACACAACAAAAACACTTGATTAATTAAGGAGGCGGACAAACCCATGATGAGCTGGGAGAGCCTTCACTGTCTGGGAAGTTTGTCAGCAAGCGCAACTAGCTTTCCGGTTATATCTGGAAACCCGAAAACTGAAACAAGGTTACGGTTCCGGTACCACGGAGGCAAATACAGTAGAAAACGCGAGAACCGAAAATACATTAACTTATGAGCCACCGACAGCGCAGATATGTCATTTTTCAGTTTGTCAATAAGGCCGTCGAACTCACCTGAATAGACTCAGTAGCGTGTTTTTTCACTTCTTCAATCGAACATTTGTTTGATAGCTCTTTTTCTATCTTTAATATTCGGTATCCTCGTGGCTTTATCAACTTTCCAAATTTATCTTGAAGCATCGCTTCAGTATTTAAGAATGCAGACTTGATTTCGCTTTTGATGGTGTCTTTAATTCCCGATTTAATACCTTGCGTGGAAGGTCCTTTCTGTTTGCAGATGGGGCAGTGCCACACTGACCCAAGCTGACGAGTCGTTTATGTGAGGGATCGTATTCTGCTTCAGACATATCAATGCATTCAATGCAGAGCCATGCGTCACACCTATCGCACGAAAGACCACGGCTATCGTCCTAAACTTCCTTTTTTCACTGAAAAATCGGATGAGTACGCGTCGACGCAGCGCAAGAATAAAACTTGGCTCTATTCTTGCGTTGCGTTCATTTATTTGCGTAAGCTCTGCGTTGCGTCCCCGCACGTGCTAGGCAGAGGTTGCTTAGCTCAGTGTGAAAGGCTCAATGCGTCAATATGAAAGCAGCTTATCTTTCGCACCTGCGCGAGAAGCTTTCGCGCTGGATGCTCATTTACATTTTCCTTTCTCGGTTTCTTCTGTTGAATTTTTATTTCTTTTACTAGTAGCAAGTTTTTTTCATCATCAGCATGTTTTTTTTTAGTTTTTCTTCAGAAACTTCCATTTTCCACTGACCAAATCTGATGCGTTGCGTCGGCGCAAGCACGACGCAGAGGTTGCGTAGCTTAGTGTGAAAGGCTCAGCGCGTCAGTGTGAAAGCGGGTTAAGTCTCCAGAAAATTTTCTCTTCCAGCCAGAAGAAATCAACCCCCACAAGTTCCGTCTGCTCCTGTCACCGAAGCACCTAACCAGAGCATTCCATTTTTTCCTAGACCTTCAGTTGAAGGTAAGAGGGCATCAGGCGGCAAGTATACTATATGAACATATTTAATAAGCCAATTGGCCGTACAAAATACATGATGGTTACAATACACTTTACATCACTCAATACTTATCTTTATTTAACTAATACACTCTTTAAAAATTGGCATATTTCAAGTATCTTAGCTTTATTTTTTGTTTCAAGAACATCGGGGAACTTGATGGTATACCCATACCCAAGAGGAAAGAGGCACCGTTCCTCTTCTCTCTTTAGGCTCCTGCGAGGTTGTAGGCATCTTCATTACCATGGATACTATATTTCAAGGTCATGCCAAGGGACCGGGATCATGAAATATAGGATCCTTAGGTCGAGCCTCTCTCGGAACTAATTATGTTCTATAGTTGTATATATAATAAGACACAGATGGCACTTTACAGAAGGGACTTGCACCGTGACCAATAAACCAGAAACAGTTTTTCGAATATAATTTAGAAGTCTAGGACTCCATTGTCGGAGCCACGTAGATAAACCAGGACCCATAAGGCGGGGTCTCATGATGAAAACCAAAGAAAACCAAATATATAATTTTAATGGGGAAGACGCCCTTGAGATGGAAACATTTTATAAGTAGTGAACTGAAAGACAAAAATGCTCCTCAGCCGGGAATTGAACACAGGACCCTCTGCTTACAAGGCAGACGCTCTAACCATTTGAGCTACCCTCACACTACTTATAAAAAGTTGTATATATATACTATACATATATATAATATATACATATATAGTTGACCGAAATGGGAAGGAAATGTTTCATTCAAAGAGGATAAACGCCAAATATGTAGTCGCGAATACAACATATTTGCCTGACCCCTAATCGCGACTAAAATATACTGGAATGAACTTGACTCCATGGTTTATTTGACATTGACATATAGCCACTGTGAGTGGGAGGAATTGGTGACTTCTGTTCTGTGTTTGACGAGAGAATAAATATTCGGTGTTTTGTTAATACCGTAAGGATTGCTTTTGAAGAATGGAGATTGATTGATTCATTGACTGAATGGCAAGGAAAGAAATGCTATGCTGAAACAGGAGCGACTCAGCTCTCTCTCGGATAGGGAGCAGGGGGGGGGGGGGGGGAGGGAGTTACATGTGAGTGGCTTTACCTATCATATGTGAGGGCTAAGGGGTATTCCTAATGGATGGAATCGTTTGGAATCCGATAAAGGTCACAGCACCCCGGCGTTTAATGGAAATCGCCGTTAATTAGCTACACTAATTACAGACTAATTAGCCACTTATGACTGATTACAGAATTAGTCAGGGATGGTGCACCGCCGGAGTGAGCTTTTTCCGATCGCGCTTTTTTCTTGTCGGCCGCTGTTATCACTACCAATAAAAAATATACAGAATCTAAAAGAGAAAACTCGTGATCGATGGCAGGATGGCGTCTGCCTTTTTCTGTTTACCCCGCCAGTGTAGCGTCGGTATCTGTAAAATAATCACCCGACTCTCTGATTGTCATTTAATTTTCTTTATTTATTTCGCAATCACCAGTGCCATCACCCGCCCGCTTAGTATCGATCTACCTTCCTTCCTTCCTTCTATCAGGGACCCATAATTTTCCTGTAATGGCTCGCCATTCAGGGGGCTTGTCAATAAGAGATTTTTGATGCGCTCTTGACCGAGAGTCAGATAGTTCAAGAAATACCCACGGGGATAAAATACCCGACTATCCAGATAGACAAAAGATTTCGCAGCTGTTGTGCTGAACTAGGAATATTTCTCTGTAATAAAAGAGTATCCTGGATCTTTTCTCCTAGCTTAGGTAGCTGGTGGCATGCTGAATAGTCCGAACAAATTTTGTCTATCTGAGCAAGAACGCCGATTCGACCCAAGCAGAATTTCTGGAAACTAGGTGAGGCTCGGGCAACATAGCAGCATAGAAGCATAGGAAATGACAAGCCCACTGAATGGCGAGTCATTACAGGAAATTTATGGGTCCCTGCTTCTATGGTATAGTCTTTGGGATCCACTGACCCTTGTAGACTTTTCTTGCTGCAGCTTGGCTTAACTTGACTTAAAGTTCATCTTGCATTCTGCTGCCAACCCGCTGAATATGTAAGTACAGATTTTGAGACAAAGCTCCATCCTTAAAGTTTAACTGAAAAGCCAACTTATTTGTGTGTCATTTGATTGAAGACACTGTATTATTTGGATTCTGCAAAGGGATTTTCTTATTTTCCACTATCTGCTCTAATTACGACGTTCAGAACATCTGCGGCCGTCCCGACAACGAAAATTCTACTATGACTAATTTTAATCTCAACACATACGCGGCTTTTCAGTGGGCAGTGGTGAGATTGGTGAAGATTGCTTAGTGCCTGAAACAAAAAATCATAAACTTTCTCGTAAAGCGTACAACAAAAATACAAGAGCATAGAGGTACCACAAACCACACGGAAACTCCACTATTTGAAAATCGATTATTCGCGGAACAACGAAGTGACGCATTTTCAGCGGGTCTTCAAGCCAATTTAAGTGAAAAAGTGATGGGTAACTAGATTGTCTTATCCCAGCCCTTTTCAGTTAAACTTTAAACATTTTCGTAAATGTCCATATCCCATCTGGGATGTGAAATTTTGAATGTCGTATTTGTGAGTGTGCTTGAAAGCTGAGATAACAGATAAATCTGCGGTCCCAGACGTGAATGTCTGCGTCGTGTTCATGTAGCGACACGACATGTTCAGTTCATGATCGAAGACAACTCTCACAAGTTGCCCTTTTTAGCGCATCGCTCGCAAGATCTTTTGGTCACAAGTTGTCTTTTTTACAAAGAGCAGAAATCAGGTATATAAGGAGCAGTGTACATGTATTAGAGAAGTCAGTAAAAGTTAGTAGTGATTCAGGAGAAGTCACTGATAGAGTGAGCTGTATTCAGTGTGTGCGGAACTTCACTATTTAAAGAAAATACTGTTTATTGAATGTAGGACCCAACGTCCGAACTTCTTCCTTCACAGTTACGAACCAACCCTTCGAGGATTCCGCTCGGACTACCGGTGTAGTCCAATTACGTACCAACAGCTCGGGTAAACGCCAGAAGTATATTAATTACTTGGTTTCGTATCACAAATTAAGACCAGAGGTAACACCGAAATAACAAACATAGCAGTCAGAGGTGACCGACTTAATAGCTTGTCATCCTTCTAGACTCTCTGGAGAATCTATGCAACATGTTCCCTGGTCAGCTGTGCGCTCACATCTGCAGTCCAGCGCCTGGATCTTACGTTTGCTCATGTAGGAATGGATTTGAATTGATGGCGGACAAGAAATCCTGCCAGCTGATTGGTCAGTCAAGCGACCGTTGCGCCAATGAAAATCCGTGCTCTCAAATTTGCAGGGATGCTGGAAGTGGTGTTATATGCTCGTGCAAGAGCGGATATGAACTCGGATTGGATAAGAAATCTTGTTTAGGTAATTCATTTATGGTGGTTTGCTGGATGAGGAATACCCTACAGCAAATCCTTCGTTTTTTTAAAGCTCTCCCTACGTTGGCTACAAGCAAGTGGTTCAGCGATGGGTGTCATGGTTTTGAAATTACCTTCTGATTAGGGTACATCAAGGTAGATCATGACCCAGGGTGCGTGCTAACTGATCTAACGACGTAATTGACCCAACGTCTCGATCTGTAAATGCACACGACGGTCCTGCCCGCCAAGTCCCGTCGACCCCTCCCCCCTAAATGAGCTACATGGTTTCCGGTACTCCACCTCCAACTCCCCCAGTACCGTCTAATTTTCATCATCATCCCCCCATCCATTTGGTCCCTACGCGTATCACAAAATATCCGGGACCCTCATCTCCAGCTCCCCCACCGTGTCTAGATGCGATTCGGACTCACAAATGTCAGATTTAAAGCATTTGCTCATACCATCTGCTAAGTTGCGCTCGAATTAGAGCACTTACTGAAAATTTCCGGTACCCCCTACACCCCAACCGTGGCCGGATCCGGTCCGACCCTCGAAATAACATGTTTAGGACCAATGAAATTTGACCCATCCATGTGACATCCAATCCCTCTTTCTGTGTGGTCTCTACGCACATTTCAGATCCCCCCCCCCCTCCAACTTTCTCTACCGTGGTCAGATGGCAATATCTCGAAGGTGCTTCTCGAGCATATGCTTATACCACCCATCAGCTACGAGTCACAAGATACCGTAATCCCTTCCATCCACCCCCAAGCGGATGATCGGATCCTGGAAAAGTTACGCATGCTAACTTTCGACGTCCTAGCTCACGGGTAGTACCCGAACTAGTAACAATGGGACAGACTGGCAGAGAGACAGACGTTACTGTCACTATATGACACGTGAGCCGAAGGCTTCAAGTGCCATAAATACATAGAGAAAGTCAAGACAAAGGCCTTTTTCATAGATATCGGTCCTGTGGACCAGAGCAAAATAACACTAGGAAGTAGCGCCAAGACGTATGCTTTGCATGCATCGGAAATATACCTTAGTCGTAGCGCCGCCCACTACGCTCGTGACATTTCGTGAAAGTGTTACGTTGACTTACCTTTGCCAGCTATCTTTGCTATTTTGGTCAGTAAACGATATATATATATTTGCTGGTTTAGAAAATTTTAGCACAGCAAATAACAGATCGCATCTTTGTTTTGCTTGTTCGGAATATAGAGTTATCGGAGCCAGTACTGTTGCACGACTGATTGTGTTTCAGTTGGGGCGTTATTTATCGCTATTGGTTCTAGTGTCTCTGCCATTCGAGTGTTTGTCACTTTTTCAAGTCTTGGCGCTACTCTCTATTGTTATTTTGCTCTGCTGTCGACTGACCGAAATGACGGAGGGATTTTTTGACTTCGGCACGTTAAAAACTGCCAGAGACCAAATATTTGTTAGCACTGAAGGTGCATTTCCCGATGCGCAAACTTTTTTTTTTACGTAACTTGGTTTCTGTTAGTTCCGTGAGCTAGAAATGATTTCAACTTTCTACATACAGAATTTACCCACTTGCCAAAAGTAACTAATACTTAGCAGGCTTCTAGGGCCACGTTTTAGTTCTATCACTTTAGTAGAAAATAACAATATTATAGGGTCAATCAAAGCCGGAGACACAACATCGAATGACAAAACTCACCCCAGAGCGACCCGCCGGTCAGGGGCGTCACTAGCCTTTTACCTTTGGGAGGGGGGCGTCCAGTTTGTGCCGACGGACTAAAAAATGTGCCGACACATTCCCACCAGCATAGGATAGAAACTTTGTGTAAAACTAATTTTAATGCATCAGTTGAGATTGTTCCTTTAATGTAAAATCGCATATTTGAATTCACACATTCGCCTTTTCGTTTCAACTTTAGCTAAAAAGCGAAGCTTTCGACGATTATACCCAGACTAATTTGAACCAGCTCCGCATGCGAAATTTTCTAAATCTGTATTCTTTCCGTAGAAATTTGCGCCCAACAAATGTATGCAGCATTTGATTTCTTACATGTAAATGAACCCGATGTACCGAAAGAGCGTCGACGCCCGACAAAAGCATTCACAATTTGATTTCTTCTGTGTTTTGCCCGACAAGACTGTAAAGATCTTTATTTCTTACATATAAATAGAAGCCGATGTGCCGACGAAACTTAAAACTTTCGGGATGCGCCTCATAAACGTTTAGACAATTTGATTTCTTACGTGTAAAAAGAACCCGATGTGCCGACGAGAAAACCGACGCCCAGAAAAACCACACAGCATTTCTTCTGTGTTTTGCCCGACTGCATTGTACAGAAGTTGATTTCTGGCGTGTAAAAATAACCCGTTGTGCCGACGAGACTTGAACATCCTGGGTGCGCCCGACAAACTTTGCAGAATTTGATTTCTTACAATTAAATAGAACCCTATGTGCCGACGAGTCGACCGACGCCCAACAAAAGCTTACAAAAATTTTATTTCTTCTGTATTCCTTATGTATAGAAAGAACCCGATGTGCCGACGACAATACCGAGGCCCGACAAAAAGCATGCAGAATTCGATTTCTTCTTTGTTTTGCCCGACAAAATGTTTGCAGGATTTTGTTTCTTGCGTATAAAAAGAACTCGTTGTGCGGACGAGTCGACCGACGCTCGACAAAAGCATAGGAAATTCTATTTCTTCTGTGTTTGCCGGCGCTCTGCGCCGACAAACAAGTGAACTTTCGCCGGGCTCCGCCCGACGAAAGTGCTTTCTCAAGACCTTTGGGGGGGGGGGGGGGGGATTTTGTTCGAAAAAAAAATATGCAGTTGACGAAATTAGTCTGGATCCATTGTAGTTTTGGTTTTGTTCATTCTGATTGTTTTTATTTATTTTACAGTGCCCCAACACCAGCAAAAATTGATTCTCCTCCTAATCTGAAAGGGAGTCCTTTTTGATGATGGTGATGATAATCACAGCATTCCCCGTCCGTGGGGACTCGCGAGAATACGGGTAGCGAGTCCTCGGGAAAAACAAAAACGCAGAGACTCCTCAAGTCGAGTCCTCGGGGAACGGCGGGAATACGCCTTTAGTAGGCTTCGAGGGCCACGTTTAGTTCTATCACTTTAGTAGAAATAACAATATTATAGGGTCAAACAAAGCCGGAGACAAGACCGAATTACAAAACCCACCCCTGACCGACCGACCCCCCGCTGACAAAAACCGACACCTTAGTGTAATAGCCCCTGTAGGATTTAGAATGAGACCCTATTCTTACAGATATCGACGAATGCCTGCTCGGGATCCACAATTGTGACCCTGAAACTACTATCTGTGTTAATGAAGAAGGTGCGTTTAAGTGTATCCCCTACCAGGGACCAGCGAACACGCTTCCCAGGCCGTCAAGCGGCACGGGACCAGCAAAATGTCCGAGAGGCTTTATTTTCAACCCACGTACCACGGCATGTGATGGTAAGTCGATATTCCTAGTACAGGATAACCCCCAAAGTCTCGCCGAGTAGAACAAGACCAAAGGTTTTGATGGGATCCCAAAAATGCAATATTTATTGGACTTCTTGATCCAGATATTCGAATCTTGTAGATTTCCGAGTCTTCGCCAGACCCCTTTAACATTTTGCTATTTGTCCATAACCAACCGCTTGAATATGTACAAAAATAATGTCACCGTTTTGTAGTTTTTGGCAATTTATGGCCAAGCAACTAATCAGATGAGAAAACCAAGCTCAGATTTGGATTCAGCAAGGATGTTTACTCCAACATCTCATCGTAATCGACATCAAAAAGGTCATTTACTTTCGACAAAATTCTTCGTATTTTAGTAGCATTCCCGGTGAACTGTATGCGGAGCAAAAGAGCTAGTGACATTGAGCGGAGAACCTTTCGTTCCAAATTTCCGGATTTTGGCAAATTTTGTCAGCTTATCTGTCAAGGAAATAAAGTTCAAAATTCTACTAGACCTACGTTGCCTGGGCAACGTGAAATGTTGCAGCAACCTTTGTTCGGCTTCGCCGCCTAAAGTGTTGAATTTGCTGAAATGCTGAATTTTCTGAAATGCTGAATTTGTCAACCCATCGAGGATTTCAAAATGGTATGTTCCAATCCATGAAGAATATTTTTCTGAACTGATGACACAATCTGTAATCACATGGTTATCCCTCAGCGTTGGAAAAAAAAACAGAATATCGGAAGTAGGGACTAAATTGACTTTGCAGCCAGTTGAACTTTATCCTTTTCAATCGTAGACATCGTGACTTGTGGAAACTAGGAACATTATCTTATATAATCTAGTTGGCATTATAAAGCTATCCATAGCTTTTTAGTTTAAAATACCAAAATACTTCTACTAATTGTTGCAAAACATGTCGTTGTTTCACATTATCATTTGTATCCGTTCCGTTAACACCTAATTCTAGGTTACAGTGAAAGACCATCACCATAGACCATTCTAGCATCTCATGAAAATGGCAATGCTTTAGCAACCGATTCTTGAACGACGACATGAACCAAGCTTTTCTTATCATCAGAAACACCGGAAACAAAATAGGTACACATACTAGGAAATGTCGGAAGCAACTCATTGCCGAAGACGATTTTGGTGTATCGCCGTCTTTTAGTTACAAGTCCCTGACTTGTCTCAGAGTTGGGTTCCGCCTATTCTTTGTTTGAGTGTGTACCCTACCATTAAAGTTGTCAACCTCTCAAAGAATTAATTCTAAGTTACAGTGATAGATCAAGGAGATTCATTTTCTAACCCTCAGATATAAAGAGATCAAATAAAATATGCACCAATTTGCACTATTTTCTAGCCCCTTATGAACTCTTCTAGCAACCGATTCCTACTTACAAGTCCATCTCACCGTCATAGACATAGTACCAAATTGTTTTCAATTCAAATACACCAGAAACAAAGAATAGGATTAATAGGTACACCAACTAACAGTTACATGCCCCCCTATCGCCGAAAATGATTATGGTCCAACAGTCGATTTTTGCTTACAAGTAAATAAAAAACAGAATATCGGAAGTAGGGACTAAATTGACTTTGCAGCCAGTTGACCTTTATCCTTTTCAATCATAGACATTGTGACTGGTGAAAACTTGGAATATTATCTTATATAATCTAGTTGGTATTATAAAGCTATCCGTAACTTTTCAGGATCAAAATACCATAGATGCCACTCTGCTAATTATTTCGAAACTATGTCGTTGTTGTGCATTTGTGTCCGTTGCGTTAACACGGTCGGAAACCTCTCACCGCCGAAGACGATTATGGTGTAACAGCCGATTATTACTTACAAGAGATACAAGTCCCTGACATGTCTCAAAATTGGGTTCCGCCTATTCTTTGTTTGAGTTTGTACCCTACCACTAAAGTTGTCAACCCCTCAAAGACTTAACTCCATGTTACAGTGATGGACCAAGGAGATTGGTCCAAGCTTGTCGACGAGCCGACGAAGCCAAGCTCAGATTTATAGAGATAAAAAAATGTGCACCAATTTTCACAAGTTTCTAGCCCCTCATGAACCCCTTCTAGCAACTGATTCTTACTTACAAGTCCATCTCCCCGTGATAGACATGGTACCAAATTTTTCTCACGATCAAATACACAGGAAAGAAAATATTAGAATTAATAGGTATACCAACTACCAACGTTGCTAACCCCTCAACGCCGAGGATGATTATGGACTAACAGCTGATTGTTGCTTACAAATAGATAGATAGATAGATTTATTAATTGCTAAGCAGCCCGAGGGCCATGGCAACAAGAAATCACAAAAAATATCACATAGTAGAAGAAAACGCACAAAACAAAATAAGAACACAAAAAAGAGAAAAAGCTCCTCCTTAATCTTAATCTTTCTCTTCTCTAATAACCATTTTCAGTATTTCTTTGTTATTTCCCTAATCCAAAAATCTGCTTCTATGTTCCATCGCTGTCCTCAGGAATCGCCCCAATCTCTTAATCGTAGTAAAACATTCATTCCTAACAACTCTAATTAACCATTCTTCATCAGACTCACTCACACCGTACTGTTCTTTCCTCCATCCACTCAGCTCCATGCACTCGCAAACCATGTGAACCAAACTCTCATTCTCGCATCCACACATCGGACAGAAGTAAGGACCGGATTTCTGCCTAAAATTACCAATATAACGTCTTCTAGCACCAATTGGCAGGGTGTCCGCCAACATTTCAATAATTATTCTTAATTCCTCCCGCTTAAGACCCGCTTTAAACATTATACTCTCACCCCACGTCTCCCTTACCGCGGCATAAAGCCTCAGGGATTCGGATTGATCCTTTTGGACGTGCCAAACCTGTATTTCCTGGCTCTTAAGTATTTCCTGTACTAGCTTGCTAACTACTTCCTCATTTCCTACTCCATTATTCCACATTTCACCATTTCACAATCATCCAATATCTTTTTTACCAAATAAGGCCACGAATTAGACGAATCATCTTTCAACGCTTCTAAGTATGCTGATAAGTATGCTAAGTATGCACGTGGCAAACTAACAATCTTTTCCCAAAGTCTAACCATATTCACTAATCTTACATTTCTCAACGATGTTAGACCTAACTCACCCTTAATCACTACACTATTTGTAAATTTACTAACCCCTAACCACCTTTTAAAATACCCTAACTGCAAAACTTCTATTTTATCTATTTTCTCATAACCCCATACTTCAGACCCGTAATGCATTACCCCAACTACCTTAGACCTAAATATTTCTTTATGGGCCCGGAGATTCCTAATTTCCTTCAGTTCACTCCTCAAAATCAAATTTGAACACAATCTTCCTTTCTCTACGCTCTTTTCAATATGTTTACTAAATGTCTTACCTTTAGCTCTAAACCTTATTCCTAAATACGTCCATTCTTCTTTCACTTCAATTTCTGTACCTGCGTATTTGAACTTATCCTCGGACCTCAAATTCCCTCCTTTCCTAAATACTAACACTACCGTCTTACCTGTGTTTAGCTCCAGTTTCTTGCCTTCCAAATACACCCTTAACAAATCAAGTAAAACTTGCAAATTATTTCCACTATCACTTACCAAAACAATATCATCAGCGAAAAGGAGCATACATGACACAGATAAGTCTAATGAAACTGTAGGTGCTCCTTGTTTTAACATGAACTCAACAACATCATTAATAAAAATTCCGAACAGTTTTGGCGACAGAATACATCCTTGTTTAACCCCCAAATTGTAACTTATTATTCTTGACAATTCTTTCCCCACTCTAACTATCAAACGAGTTAACCTATATATCTCTGCTAACATCAACACAAATGTAGCCGGTAGTCCTATCCTTAGCAAACTATCCATTAACAAAACTCTATCTACATTGTCGAAAGCCCCTTTAAGATCTATGAATGCTGCATACAGCCTTCCGTTTCTAGGCTTAGTATACTTATTGATCAAAACTTTTAGTGCGAAAATATTATCCATTGGTCCATATCCTTCTCTAAACCCCGCTTGTACCTGATTTAAAACCTCCCTACAATCTAACCATTTTTTAACCTTGTATCTAAAATCTTACAAAATATCTTTGATATACTATTCCCTAGATGTATCCCTCTATAATTCCCATGCTCCTGCTTATTACCTTTTTTAAACAGGGGTGTCATTATTGACAAACTCCATTGCTTCGGCCACACACACTTTCGTAGTATACCCGAAAATAGCAGTGCCAACATTGGTAGTAGATACGTTCTGACCCGTTTCCAAATAATCGTGGGTATCCCGTCTGGAGCTGGTGAAGATCCCCCTCTCATCTTCTTCATTGAATCCCAAACCTCTTCTGGATTAACAGGATCCGTCAGTGCGTAATCCTCCTCTCTCATGGGAAATTCTGTCTTCTCCCTCAATTGCTGCGATAACGTCTGTAGATTATCTTCACTCGAGTGTTTATTTTCCGGGTATTCTGACCATGATCTTGCCGACGGTCCAGTTCCCGACTCCCCCCCTCGAAATGACCACTTAATTCCATCCCAAAATTCTTTCTTATTCTTCTTAACATAATCGTCTTCCATAATTTTAATTCTTCGATTCTGAATTTCATATTTTTCCTTTTTTATTAACTGCTTATACTCCCTTCGTTGCTCCCTGTACTTCTCTAACAATATTTTATCTACTGAAGTACTTTCCTTTCTTCTAGATAGAGCAACTATAACCTCCCTTCTCTTATCTTCGCATTCTACATCAAAGAATTCCTTACCTTGTTTTCTGGACCTATGTTTATCGTCAGCCTCTTCTCCTTTACTTACCTCTCTAATAATTTTACATATTGATTCAAGTCCATCCTCCGTTTCTCCTGAAACAACAGTAGATCTGCATTTGCCTAACTCTTCCTCTATTACTTGCTTCTGTAACCTATTATTCAAAGTTTTATCACTTACATTTTCTGACTTAATTTTTGGGAACACCATCCTCCTATCCGCTAAATTTGATCCTATTTCTAAGTTTCTAACTATTTGAACCTGCATTCCAAATTCTATATTCGCTTCTATTGGCACGTGATCCGAACGAACCACCGAAAGCACCCTGAAGTCTATACCCTACATGTCTCACGATTGGGATCGGCCTATTTTTGGTTTCAGTGTGTACCCCACTACTGAAGTTGTCAACCCCTCCAAACTTTCAAGCTGTTGTATCTCATGAAGGAACTTTTGTACCAAAAAACAGATGACATGTACTTTGATCAGCTCATCCAGGTCTACCGAATGCCGTTGAAAAAAAAAAAATCTATCTGTATTAGTTCAAAAGTTGACTTTTTTGCCGTAGGCCAAATTTCTAATTTCACCACTTAGAAAGGAGCAAAGGATGAGCTCTAATTTCTTCAGCAGTGAGAGAACTTTTCAAGTTTAAGAGGCCCATCTGATATCATTTCTCTTCCTCACTCCCAAGTGTAAGAAATGGAATGATAAACTCAGCTGAAATCACGAACAGAAACGGGTAGGAACAATAGATGGCAGCACTTTCGGACCCATGGGAAAATACCCCTTTTTTGATTCTGTAGATTTTTCTATTTATCACTCAGAGAAGATGTATTGGCTGTGGGGCCAGGGAACTGCCGCACATATTTCGCACTTATAGATTTTAGTCCATCTTCAGTTTAAAACTGGTGCTTGTCTGCTTGCCTGCTAGAACGGAGCTTTCCTGCACTAGAAAGCAGAAACATGGTTTGATGAAACGAAAGCTTGGCTACATAACTTCAGATACTCCTCTCTGACATAGGGTATACAACTCCACTTTAGTTCACACACTGTAGGCTCTGGCTCAATTACAAGCAAAAACCATCTTTTTTGGGCCCAGGCAAGAGTTCTACGGAGCTTTCCAAAATGTAAAGTCATATTCATCAATCCGGCCGAAGGTCCAAGCTTTCCGTAAAAACCGCACAGGTCAGACCCTTACCACTTTCTAAGAATAAGCTGAAATCGGGGTACTAGGAAAAAAAAAAAAAAAATGCGACAAAACCAAAGTGTTGCTCTCGCAACACAGTTCAGCATGTCTCCTTACCCCGATACCGAATCTCTAATCGACTTCAGGGACAACTTTGAGCTTCAAACAAATTTCCAGTTTCGGACGAATTTCGTGTCCGGCAAATCAGTTGTCCGGCAGAAGACTAAGTTCAGATTTGGATCTAGCGGGTCTCCTTACCCCTTACATGACTATCTCATTAGCTTATAAAACACACCTTTTACCCTTAATTCGAAACCCACTCCTCTGTCTTTAAATATCTAAAGGACCCCCATATACAACTTGGCCTGTACTTTGCAAGTTAATCCTCATACGAAGTTTGAACAGCATATGTCGACCCCTTTGACCCCCCGGCACGACAGACTTCCACGATTGAACCCAAAGAATACGTACAAGAAACGTGACTCCCTCCAGCGCCCATAGATTAAACATAGCGTATCGTTCGACGCGCTGAACTTTCGCCTCTATGGATAAAGGGGTAGGGTACGGACTGGTGTAGCCACCTGTTTGTTTTTTTTCGAAAATTGGTCGACAGATCTTATCAAATTGTTCACCAGACGGTTGTCGGTTGCATTCTGCCTTTTTGACCCAGTCAATGCCGATTGGGACTTTGAAGATAACTAAACTGATCTCATACAATTTTTGTTTATCTTTAGTACTATGTAGTGTTGGGCGGTATTCGATATCGATAACGGTATATCGGTCCAGATATCGATATCGAATATCGAAACATAAATATCGATATCGAAAACGATATTGGTTCATTGATAATTATTGTAAATAATCCAACACAAGAGCAATATGTTATCCGTTATTCAGTTCTTATTTATTCGCAGTTTGGGATGATGCAACATGCTATTTAACGACAAGTTTGTTCTTAAATTTTGGCGAAACGAGACGTATCATGTAGTGAAACATGGTAAAGAAATATCGATATCGATTTATCGAATATCGAAACTGAAAATATCGATACATCGAAAAATCGAACACTAGTACTATGTTAGAAAGTTGCAACAGCATGTCTCCTCACCCTATATCGACTATATCACTGGGTTTCAAAATGTCATGCTAAACGAACTACTTGTCCGGCCAACAAATAATTTTCATATTCGGTTTCAACATGTTCTCTTACCCCAGAACCGAACATCTAATCAACTTCAGATTCAACATTTACTTTTTTACGAATTTAACGTTTTTTGCCGGATTCCGGGTGAACTACTTGTCCGGCGAGAAAATAATTTTCATATTCGATTCAGCATGTCCTCCTTTTTAATTTAGTACATAATAGGCCTGTTCGTTATGGCGCACCGGCGGCAATCCGAACAAACAAAGCCCACATCGCATTCAGTTTACATACCGGTATGAAAACTTGAAAGGTACAGCCAAACAATTAACAAAAATAACCGGGCAAATCATTATTTTGAACAGCTAAAAAGGTTGTGACAAAGTGAAGTTACTACTGGCCAAGACTGCACTTGGTACTTGGAATGCGCATCCCACCGGTTCTAGCAAAGATTTTTGCTTTTTTAGATTTTGTCAGTGTAAAAAAAATCGAATTGACATCCAAATCTAATAGTCTCATTTCGTTTTGAAATACATTTCAGAAAAATCTCCAATCTGTTTTCTAGTTTTTCTCTTTTTAAGTCTGACTCCGAATTTCTCATTTCAAATGCAGGGGGCTTGACCGTTGGGTTTCCAAAGTAAGATTTCCTTTTGATATGTTCCATGCCAGTGGAAGTTGTTCAGAAAAAGTAAGTGGACCAGTGGAACTTTACTGTGATTTTGATCCAGAGTAGAATAACACTAGGGAGTACCGCCCATAGATGAGCTAAGCTGCACCAGAGCAAAATAACACTAGGGTGTAGTGCCGAGACTTGAAAGAAGTGACACACACTCCAGTAGGAGCGACACTAGCACCACTAGCAATAGTGAATGTTCATACTAGTAAGTAAGTAACGAATTTATTTAAAAAAATGCCAAATTTGGGTTTTACGTCAAGTATAATGCACATTTTATAATATATATAAAATGGTCTGGATTCGTCATCCAGACCTATTATATTATACAAATAAAAACCAAAAACAAAACACGGACGATGGAATAATATCAAAGACAGGTACCGCCATCATTATAAATTTTTATGAAACTCGGAACGAAGCTTTTCTGGTACCCGCGTAAGTGTTGCAGGTACGGGGGCCAACTTTGGAACCTTTGAACTTGCGCCCCTTTCCTGTCGGTTTCTTATGTTTTCATACGGAGGGGGAAGGATATCGGATAAAACAGGATGGTGGAGGAGCTTATGATCAACCGCTAAGCTCAGCCGCAGTCTCCGACTCTCAAGGGTATCCATATTAAACTTTTTTAGGAGAGCAGAATAAGGAACTTTGAGCTCACGACTTATTATTAGGAGTGCACGTTTCTCTTTCTATTTGTTGTGTCTGTTCGGCAGTAAGGGCAAAGTGCCAAACAGCAGCCGCATATTCCAAAGTGGATCGAATGAAAGAAACGTGAATTCGGACAAGATGGGAATTAGGTGCTTGGAACTTAGCCAGAAGGTTTAACAGCTGTAGACCAGCGTTTGCACGCTTTAGCTTTACGTTAGTGTTCTCCTCCCATTTAACTTCAGACGTGATTGTTACACCAAGGAGCTTTATCTTCTGTACCTGTAAACCAGAAGGCAGTGTTTCTTCAAAGGAAATGCTAGTTTTGAGGAAGGAAAAGGTTAAAATTGCACTTTTGTCTTCCATACTGAAATCAATCAGTCGTGTACCAGCGCTGAACTTTATATTCTGATCACAGCAAAAAAAAAAGATAGAACCTCCCCTGTTTCCTCTATGTATGTAGACGCACCTTAGCTTCAGTAGAAATTTCTTACCCGGAAGTTTGTTTCGCAGTAAATGCCGCAAGCGTAGTGGGAGGCGCTATGAGTATGGCCCATTTGCGAAGCATGGAAAGCATAGATCTTGGCGCTACTCCGGAGTGTTATTTTGCTCTGGTCTTGAGGCCACTCTCTAGTGTTATTTTGCTCTGGAAACAACACTAGGGAGTAGCGCCAAGACCAATGCTTTCCGTGCTTCGCAAAGAGCCATACCCATATCGCCTCCCACTACGCTGTGTTCAGAATATGAAGCTATGACTGCCAGCACTGGTGCACGACTGACTGAGTGTAAGTAAGAACGTTCTCTGTCGCTAGTGGTGCACTAGCGTCGCTGCTATTCTAGTGTGTGTCACTCTTTTCAAGTCATGGCGCTAGTACTCCCTAGTGTTGTTTAGCTCAGAGTGAGACACAGTCGAATAGCAGCGACACTAGCAATACTGGTGGTAGTGAACATCCCCACTGAAAAGTCATCAGCGTCGGCTTCGATCGGACCAAGAGAAAGCGAATTCTGAGATAGTTCACCACTTTACAACTAAGATAAGCTTACAGAAAATTATACACGGCTTCGGTTGTTCTTAGCCTATGTCCATGACCCTTGCCTCCGATGACAATCTCGAGAAGATTTGCAAAACCGGTCTCCGGACTAATAAGCTCCTCGGAAACAGTGATCGGACTCATGATAGGCATGTACACAAAACAAGCATGATAATTAGTGTATTGCTAACTGAGGAGATAGGGTAGGGGAGAGGGGGCGAAACCAGACTGCGGCGAACCCATACATCGGACCTGTCTTCCTCTTTGAACCAATTCATTCAGAAAATCACTGCTAGATGCCATTCATGTAGCGCACATTGGGCGGAAGTTTTGAATTTTTGATGCAGAAGACAACGGACGAACGGAGGACAGAGGTTGAGAAGATTTGATATGCTCTCTGGAAATTTTGACACATTTAGTCCTCGTCGAATACGAGGTCGAATATTAGAGCTATATGGTCGTAACTCGTAAGTTAGCAAGATTTGAAGAGGAGTGTTTCCGCTATTGACCTGGTAATTTTCAACAATAAATGTCACGCCGTTTCCTCATAATAGTACATTTCAAATGGCGTCAGTATTTGCGACTCCGGATGGTTTTTGGGACCCCAAAACGTAAGTGGAGGGATACCTATGACTTCGTAAAAGTTGCCCGTCTGTCTGTCCGTTTGTCAGTAAGGTAACTCTAGAAGGGAATGAGATATTCTGAAGAAACTTGGTGTGAGGAAACTTTAGGTCAGGGGAGAGGTCGAGTTCGTAGATGGGCTCTTTACCTCAACATTTAGGGGTGGGGAAGGGGGCTCAAATCAAGGGGCGAACACATTTTTTAAAGCAGATAATGAGATAGTCGATTCAGGGGTAAGAAGACATGCTGAACAGGAATATGAAAGCCCCCCCCCCCAGTCAAAGTTTTATTGAAAGTTGATTAGATGTTCGATTTAGGGGTAAGAAAACGTGCTGAACGCTTATATGAAAATCATTTCTTGTCGGAAAAATAGTTGGCACGGAATCCGGCCGAAACCGGACGAGTTGTGAAAACTAAAAGTTTTATCTGAAGTTGATTAGATGCCCGATTAGGGATAATGAGACATGCGGAATCCGCTTTTGACAATCATTTTCTACCCGGACATATAGTTCGCCCGGAATCCGGCTGAAACCGGAAAATTTGTTAAAAGTTAAAGTTTTATCTAAAGTTGATTAGATGTTCGATGTACGGGTAAGGAGATACGCTGAATTTCCTTTTTAAGCTTTATTTTTTGCAAGACAAGTAATTCGCCCGGAATCCAGTCGAAACCGGCGATCTGGCAGAAGTAGACAGGAAGATTTGATCAGTTTGGTCAAAGTAGATATGACGCATAGCCTAGGGGTAAATACACACATGCTGAATCCATACCTGAACTTGGTTTTCTCGATGATTAGCCATTGACCTTAATCTGTTTCGGAATTTTAATAGTAAAAATGTTCAAGGAGTTGGGCGAAGACTGGATCAGAGATCACATTGTTGGGATCCCATCGAAACGTTTGGTCTTGTTTGGGGTGAGTTCGGTCGCATGTCAAGGTGTCCGGTTTCGCCCCGTGCTGATGGAATAGTTTCGCCAAACCGGAAAACTGAAATTGGAAGTTGCTGAAGGCAGAAAATTAATAAGTATTTCAGTTTCGTTATTGACCACACTTAGAGGCTTCTTTACGTGCTATGCCTAAAAGCATGAACTGGTGTGGTTTGTGCAATGTCTATACAGTTTTTTCAGATTTTAAAATTTTTAGATTTTTCTTTTACGGATGTTTCGCACCTATACTCGAAAGGGGAGGGGAAGGGGGGATAGTGTTGTAAATGGTAAAATTAGTCATGGTAATATTGGGTATTTTACCAGTGTTTTAGAATCATTATACGGACTTACCCCGAAAACTAAAATTGTTACTCATTTTACCAATTGCTTTACTATCTCACATAATTTACGCGCTGTGTACTTCTTTCGCAAAACTACCCAGAGGTATCAGAAACGGTTTTGAGCATGATCTGTTTGCTACAGTTTTTAAAGGAATTTGTTTCAAATCATTATCTAGTATCCAAGGTTGTTGTTGTTGTTGAAAGTTTTGACCACTCACAGATACGTCAACAGTTCAGCTAGAGCTCGGTATACAGTCGTGATCCAGGTGCGATTCGGCAGTAGATGTCTCGGCGGTATCGAAATAGGTCTCAGCAGAAACAAGACCAAAGGTTTCGATGGGATCCCACAAATTTAATATTTGATCCAGATAATTTGGTCTTGTAGGTATCCGGTCTTCGCCAGACTCCTTGGAACATTTTTACTATTAAGATTTAGAAACAGAAGAAGTTAAATGGCTAATCATCTGAGAAAACCAAGTTCAGATATGGATTCACCATGTGTGTATTTACCCCTAGGCTATACGTCGTATCTACTTTGACGAAACTGGTCAAACCTTCCTGCCTTACTTCTGCCAAATCTCCGGTTTCGACCGGATACCGGGCCGGACCGGATACTCCTAAATCGAACATCTAATCAGCTTTATATAAAACTTTTACTTTTAACAAGCTTTCCGGTTTTGGCCGGATTCCGGGCGAACTACTTGTCCGGCGAGAAAATGGTTTTCATCTGGTTTTCATATTGTTCAGCATGTCTTCTTAATCCTAAATCGACTATCTCATTAGCTGCTTATAAAAAATGTTCGCCCCTTAATTTGAAACCCCTCCACCACCCCTAAATGCTGAGCTACAGAGCCCATCTACGAAGTCGACCTCTTCCTTGACCCGAAGAGTCCTCACATTAAGTTTCATCAAAATATCTCGTTCCTTTCGAGAGTTATTGTGCATACACGGACAGACAGACGGACAATTTTTGCAATGTCGTAGGTATCCTCTTATCCTTCCACTTACGTTTTGGGGTCCCAAAAATAGGAAAGGATTAAGAACAAAAAGGAAGAAAAAAACTTATATTATTAAGTTTCCATTTCTTGCGGTAGTCTATTGAGGGTTTTTCTCTCATTTCTTTTTAAAAAGAAAAATGCCATGTGTTTCAAAAGAAACGTTCTGTCAAATAAATTCTTATTCGAAACTATTAAACGGTTGATAATGATAATGCTGCCTTAGCATGCCGCACTATACCCATTTTCGCCCTATCAGTCTCAGGTTGCTACTTAGCCTATATGCAGGGTGTGAATAACTGTTTCAAGCATGAACTAAGAGAGGTCCGCAAATGCCCCACACTTTTCCGAAGTCACCCCATTGGGACGACTTCGGAAACTTGAAGAGGTCATACGTTTCTGTGTGTCACCAATAAACAAGTTGACGGAGCTTTCCATGCATATCAAAACGAAGTCTGTATCTTTAGAAAACATCTTTCAGGGTAGAAAAGGGATCGACTAAAAAGAGGCACGGCAAGGCACGAGATAGTGTAGGAGGCGCGAGTACTAAAAAGAGGCACGAACACTAAAAGGGCCCTTTCAGGCTTCAGAGGGAGGAGCAGGAACAATGTTCTAACATGCCTTCTTTCTAGGCTCTGGAGTTACGAACTCACTTACTTGTCTACTTGTGCTACTTGCTAATATCTTTTTATTCCTCGTGCCTTCTGCGCCATGGTGTGCCGTGCCGTGCCTCTTTTTAGTCGATCCCGGTAGAAAATCTCAAGTCTTCTGGGTTCGTCCTCTTCTCCCCTGCACTTCTGATGTGCAGAATCCCGGAACGAGAATGGATGAAAATACTACTGAAGTAGAACGAATCACTGTCATAAGTACGATGTTTTCTTTAAGGGCTTTTGGGATGCAGGGGAGCTTATAGGAATAATCTGGAATTTCTGAGAGAAATTCGGTGTGGTGTTGAGACTGCAACATTGCACACATCTGTTGTTCGTCTTCTGGAGTATTATACCTGTTACAGATATCGACGAATGCACATCTCAGTACGCCTGTACGGCACCCATGAAGTGCCACAACACGCTTGGATCCTACATGTGCATTGCTACTTCGACGACCAACTGTCCTCCTGGCTACATCTTCGATAATGATATCAACTCGTGCAAAGGTATGTCACTTTCTCTTCCCCCTTGCGCTAACCCCTGGTTCGGATAACTGCATTGTGCGCAAAGCGTTAATGAGTCAAGACGAGTCCTAGTCCTGGACAAAAATCGTTCTAGACGAGACCGAGTCCGTGAAAAAAGCGTCACAAAAGACAGAGTCACGCCTTGAGTCCTAACAATAAACTTACCTTACCTTAGACCTTAGTTCCTCCTGTGCCGCCAAAGGCACCCAGGGCATCCAGGAAGAGCCGCCAGTCGTCCCTCATATGTGCTGCTGCCCAGACGTCTTCCCACTGGGGTTGGACTATCGAATTGATGTGTTTTAGGTCCCGCTGGTACGTACGACGAAGTGTATTCTTCGGCCTTCCTCTTCTTCGGGTTCCCTCTGGTTGCCATTCCAGTACCGTTCTGGGGAGTCAATCTTACGCCATACGGATAACATAAAAAGAACAATAAACTTGAACAATAAATAAAGAACAATAAACTTGTTCTTCAGATAATGATCTATATTTTTCATATATAGATAATTCATTTAAGAATGGGCCAGGCGAAATAAATCAACAGAAGGATGTTTTATGGAAGGAAATGCTTGAGGTAGAAGAGCAGATCATCATTTTCGACCAGGTTCCGTTCCGAGCCAAAGAATCGGTGTGCTGTTTTAAAAGAGAGATTTTCGTTAAGGAAATATTTAAAAACAGAAGATATTCTAAGTTTGGGATCAGAGAGACGAGGTTTAACAGAAGGCGAAACTGACCAGACCACGAGAAAAACATGCATCAACATTTTACGCATTTAAAGCTAGATAGATTGTGAAGATAAACAGTCAGAATAAAATATAAGAGCTTAAGTAAGGACATCGGACACTACACCTAATCTGAATACCAACCAGAAATCACAGTGTTGTCGGCAAATCACTTTGCCAAGAAAATGAGTAATAGGAATGACGGATGGGATTTGTGGGATCCCAAAACGTAAGTGGAGGGATACCTATGACTTCGTAAAGGTTGTCCGTCTGTCCGTCCGTCTGTCAGCAAGATAACTCTCGAAATGATTGAGATATATTGATGAAACTTGGTGTGAGGATTCTTTGGGTGAAGGAAAAGCTCGAGTTCGTAGATGGGCTCTGTAGCCCTACATTTAGGGGTTCAAACTAAGGGGCAAACACAATATTTGTAAACAGCTCATGAGATAGTCGACTAAGAGGTAAGAAGACATGGTGAAGACGATTATGAAAACCATTTTCTCGCCGGACAACTATTTCGCACGGAATCCGGCCAAAACCTGAGAATTTGTTCAAAGCAAACAAAAATTTGAAGTTGATTAGATGTCTGATTTAGGGGTAAGAAGAGATGCTGAATCCGTATATGTCAATCATTTTTCACCCGGACATATAGTTCGCCCAAAATCCGGGTGAAACTGGAAGATTTGTTGTAAGTTAAAGTTGATTAGATGTTCGATATAGGGGTAAGGAGATACGCTGAATTCGTTTTTATGGCACTTGCCTTCCGGCCAAGTGCCATATACCGATCACTTTTCCGTCGGTCTGTCGGTCGGTCAGTCCGGTGTTTGCGAGTTAGGGTACTTCCAGATATGCTAGGACCATCGTGGGGGGACGGGGAGGTTGCGGAATCCAGAAAATAGGGGCATGCATAACTTTCGAATGGGTGATCGGACCTTAGATGTTCCTACGGCCCAAGCTGACTGCAAATCATATTTGACGGTGCAAAACGGATAAGTCAGCTACATTTTATTCGAGCAATATTTCGGCCCTTCTTGGCAAGGGTCCTCTTCAGGCTCAAGCCGCTCAAGCTGGAAAATAAACTAAAAAAATAAACCTTAATGAAGTTTATTTTCCAGCTTGAGCGGCTTGAGCCTGAAGAGGACCCTTGCCAAGAAGGGCCGAAATATTGCTCGAATAAAATGTAGCTGACTTATCCGTTTTGCACCGTCAAATATGATCGGACCTTAATGAAACTTGATACCTGGGAAGACCTCGTGTCTCAGATGTCTCGTCTCAAGTCCGGACCGGATCCGATGAATCTGAGGGGGAGCCGGAAATCGTGTGAAACTCTCTGAGTGGAGCGATCGGGATGAAACTTGGTGGGAAGAACAAGCACAAGCTCTACATAAATAAGTGACAGAACTGGACCGGATTCGGACACTGTGGTGGGAGTTGGAGGGGGGTTCTGGAATTCTGGCGATCCGTAGTTGATGTACTTCCAGGTGGGTTAGCAAGATAAAACCCGGCAGGCACATCAGAGACCCGACCAGATTAACTTGGAAACAGTCACCCGCCCTATCCGACCGTCTTGGGGGAAGGGGGAGACGGCGGAATCCGGAAATTAGTGGCATGCATGATTTTCGAACGGGTTACCGGATCTTAATGAAACTTGATATCTTGAAAGAACTCATTTCTCAGATGTCCCATTTCAAGTCCGGACCGGATCCGATGAACTGGGGGGAGGGGGTGGAGGGGAGAACCGGAAATCTTGTGATACGCATAGAGTGGAGCGATCAGGATGAAACTTGGTGGGAAATAGAGGCAAAAGTCCTAGGTGCATTAGTGACAGAACCGGACCGGATTCAGGTACCGAGGGGGGGGGGGGGCTGTAGGGGGGTGTCCGGAATTCCGGTGATCGGGACTTAAGGTACTCCCGGATGTGCTAGGACGATCAAACTTTGCTGGAGCATTAGAAACTTGACATCACTGGGTTAGACATCGTCACTTCTCCGATCCGACCGTTCCTTAAAGAACTCACCTTAACCGCAAAATACAAAAAATACTTTTAAGCAAAATTTACTTTTTCAAGATCGCCATGAGTACATGAGCCTTTTTGTCTCAAGGATTTTGCTTAGAAATTAATTTTTAGCACCCTTAAAGTGCGCTTCTTAACCGAAAAGTAAAAAAAAACTTTTGACCATCACTTCCATCCTCTGACCCAGCCTTGCAAGTTTGGCGCATCTTAACCGAATACTTCCATCTGACCCAGCCTTGCCAGTTTTTGTTTTCCTTCTTGTTTTCTTTTGCTTTCTCTCTCCTATTTTTATTTTAAAGTGAAACCACAGGTTGAATTTTCAGCCCACTTAATTTTTTCTTGTTAGGGAAACTTATTACATATGCTTCCAAGTGCCATATGAGCTTACAGCACTTGTTTATCTTTGTTTTTTTTTTGCCGGACAAGTAGTTCGCCTGGGATTCGGCCGAAACCGGAAATTTGGTTATCTTATTTGGTTATCTCGGTTATCTTTGTCTTATCTTATCTGGGTAAACACACATGCTAAATCCATATCTGAACTTGATTTTGTTAGATAATTAGCTGTTTGGCCTTAATCTGTTTCTAAATTTTAATAGTAAATATGATCAAGGAGTCTGGCAAAGACTGGATCTGGCGAAGACTGGATCTGGCGAAGACTAGACCCAATTGTCTGTATCAAAATATTACATTTTTGGGATCCCATCGTTACCTTTGGTCTTGTTTATGAGCAAATGGTGTGATTAATGGATTTTTCTATGGCTATGAACTGTTGATAAAAAGGAAAAAAAAGGGGAAAACAACTTCAGCTGGGAGGGGTCAGCTTGTGTCACCTTGTTCATACTTTCATCCTCTGACCCAGGCTTGCAAGTGCCCTATGAGCTTCCAGCTCTTATTTGTGGCACTTGCCTTCCAGCCGAGTGCCGTATACTGATCACTTTTCCGTCGGTCTGTCGGTCGGTCAGTCCGGTAATCGCGAGTTAGGGTACTTCCAGATGTGCTAGGCGATGAAACTTGGCAGGCATATCAGGGACCCGACCAAACTAACTTGGAAATAGTCACTTCCCCGATCTGACCACCGTGGGGGAGTGGAGGGAGGGGGAATCCGGAATCTTGAGGTATGTACAACTTTGGAACGGGTGATCGGATATTAATGAATCTTGATATCAGGAAAGACCTCATGTCTCGGAAGTCCTATTTCAAGTACAGACCGGATCCGATGAATGTGGGGGGGGGGGGGGGGCGATCGGAGGGGGTAACCGGAAATCCTGTGACACGCTTAGAGTGGAGAGTGGTGGGAAGAACAAGCACAAGGCCTAGATACATCAGTGACGGAACCGGATCGGATTCAAGCACTGTGGGGGGGAGCTGGAGAGAGGAGGGGGTCCGGAATTCCGGGTGATGGCGAATTAGGGTACCTCCAGAAGTTCTAGGACAATGAAACTTGGCAGTCACATCAGGACCCGACCAAACAAACTTGGAAATAGTCGCTTCCCCTATCCGACCACCGTGGGGTGAGTGGAGGGAGAGGGAATCGGGAATCTTGAGGTATGTATAACTTTGGAACGGGTGATAGGATCTTAATGAAACTTGATATTTGGAAAGATCTCATGCCGGATGTCGTATTTCGAGTCCTGACCGGATACGAAGAATCTGGGGGGATGGCAGGGGGGTCGGAGGGGGGGAGGGACTTGAAATCGTGTGAAACGCTCAGAGGGGAGCGATCGGGATGAAACTTGTTCGGAAGAATAAGCACAAGCCCTAGATACATCAGTGACAGAACCGGACCGGATTCGGGCAATGTTAAGGTACTTCCAGATGTGCTAGGACCACACTGTCAGAAGTTTCATAATAGATAACACGAGGATGCGCGGTTCCAACAGATAACGCTTCGGATGTTATCTGTTGTGTTTGAAAACGTTATCCATGGAATGTTATGCATAACAAGCTTTGTTAGGAAGAACAAAGTATCTACTGACTTTATTCCTTATCGTCATGATGTCGGAAAACTCAGCAGATACTTTTAGGTTGTTTTTCGATTCTTCCTGATGGTAACGCTTATTATGCATAACATTTTGAAACACAACAGATAACATCCGTAGTGTTATCTGCAGAGGCGTTACTAGCCAAAATGTTTGGGGGGGGGGCATGGAATTTACCGACTGGCTGGAAATTTTTACCGACTTTGTGCCGAAAAAACGACTGTTCTCAGGAAAAAACGACAATTTCGAAAAAAATCGACTGATTTTCAGAAAAAAAAACGCTGTTTTGACGAAAAATCGACTGATTTTCAGAAAAATCGACTGTTTTAATGAAAAAAGAATCAACTGTTTTGGCAAAGGATCGCGGCGCTTCGTGCCGACTCGGTTAATTTCTTACCGACTGGCCGACAACATTGGGGGGGGGGGGGGGTCCCCCCCCCCGGTCGTGACGCCCCTGGTTATCTGTTGAAACCGCGCATCCTCGTGTTATCTGTTATTAAACTTCTGACAGTGCATGAAACATGATTTGAACATTATAGACTTGACACTATTGGCTTAGAAATTGTCACTTCCCAGATCCGACCATAATTTAAAGTGCTCATCTGAACCGCAAAGTGTAAAAAATACTTTGGAGCTAAATATTTTCATGATCCCCATGAGCCCCGTTCTAACTACCTTAAAGTTCGCATCTTAACAGCAAAGCGATAAAAAAAACTTTTGAGCAAACGATAAATTTCATGATCCCCGAAGGCCCATGATCTTTGTGCCATCAGTGTTTTGCTTAAAACTGAATTTCTAGCACCCTTAAAGTGCGTATCTTAACTGACAAGTAAAAAAATACGTTCAATCAAACGATATATATTCATGATCCCCAAGGGCTCACGATCACTTTTGCCTCAAGGCTTTTGCTTACCAAGCTAATCCCTTTAAGGACAAATAATACTTTTAAACAAAATATACATTTTCATGATATCATAATAGCCTATCCTAATTTTGCTTCAAGGGTTTTGATCACAGATGAATTTCTACACTGTCAGAAATTCCACAGACAACAGAAGGATGCGCGGTTTCAACAGACAGTGCGCAACAGACGACATTTGAGATGTTATCTGTTGTGTTGGAAAACGTCATACGTGGAGTGTTATGCAGAACAAGCGTTGCCAGGAAGAACAAACAAGAGCTGTAAGCTCATATGGCACTTGCATGTGTCAAGATGATTTGATTGATCAAAAGTAAGTTTCGACTTTGCGGTTGAGATGCGCGCTCTAAGGGAGCTGGAACTTCATTTGTAAGCAAAACCCTTTAGGCAAAACTGCTAATGGGCTGATGGGCATCACGAAAATGCATATATTGGTTAAAAGTATTTTTTTTCTTTCGGTCAAGATTGGTACTTTAAGGAATAATCGGATTTGGGAAGTAGCAATTTCTAAGCAAATGTTGTTGAGTCTCCAATATTCCAGCGAAGTTTCATCGTCCTAGCACATCTGGAAGTACCTTAACGCGCGATCACCGGAATCCCAGACCCCCCTCCCCCTCCTCCAACTCCACCCACAATAACCGGAGCCAATCCGGTTCTGTAAATGATTAATCCAGAGCATCTGTATGTCATTCCCACCAAGTTCGATCCAGATCACACCAGTCTAAGCGGGTCAAGTATTTTCCGCCCTCCCCCCAATAATTGCCGGATTCGGTCCGGAAATGAAAAAGGTCACAAGAGAAAAATGTCATCTGTTTAATTATTAAATTTCACTCGGATCCGATCACCCGTTCCAAAGTTACGCATGACTCAATATTCCGGATTCCCCTCCCTCAACTCCCCCCCCCCAGGATTATCATATCGAGGATTTTTTTATATTCCAAGTCAGTTTGACCGGGTCCTTGATATGCCTTCCAAGTTTCGTCGTGAAAATCCCCCAAAAAACGGAATTCTGGGATACCCCCTCCTCCCCCCCCCCTCAAGTGTCCGGATCCAGTCAAATTATGTAAAAGATTTACATGGACCAGATGTTTGTTCTTCCCAGCAAGTTTCACTCCGATACCATCATTCTAACCGTTTCTCGAGATTTCCGGTCCCCCCCCCCATCCCCCCCAGCTCCTCCGCGGTGCACGTAGCCAGTCCGATTCAGCAAATGACTTACCTAGAGCATCTGTTTGTTCTTCCCACAAAGTTCCATCCCGATCCCTCCATTCTAAACGGGTCACGTATTTCCCCCCCCCCCCCAATAGTTGCCGGATCCGGTCCGGATATGAAAAAAATCATCGGAGAAATGTCCTCTGTTGAATTCTTAAATTTCACTCGAATCCGATCAACCATTCCAAAATTACGCATGCAATTTGTCTTGTACTTTGTATCTGCTTCACCCAGGAAGGCCCACTTTTTCCGAACGGATTCCGAAAATTTCGCCTGCGGTGCTTCAATTTGTGTTGGGTAAAGCCGTTAGCGAATGTCTCTGTTTATTGTTGCCCTTCCTTTCAGACTATGACGAGTGCCTTTCTAGTCCCTGCCAACCAGGCTTCAAGTGTGTGAACACCCTCGGGTCCTTCTCCTGCAAGGGAGATGAGCGAGCCAAGCCGATTCCCAACTGCCCTTCAGGATATAAATACAGTCAGGTGATCCAAAGCTGTGAAGGTAAGTGCCTTGTGTTTTGCCTGTGGTGCCTGTTTGGTTTGCTTCTGCTTGGCTTTGCTTGGTTTATTTTCAGGGCCACTCGGAGTGCACTACCAAGGCGGCTGCCAATCCAAAGCATAGTATGGTCTCTTTTCTCGTGTTTGACCCCTTTGCTCCCATCACTGTACTAATTCTGGATATCTGCTTGGACTCCTTTTTCTCTAAATGGCCTAAAGGCTCTTGGATGTTTCCTATCCTGGACTTTTGTTCAACCTCTCTCGTATGTGGTAGGAGGTATTTTTCTCTTTTCCCATTTCTGTTACATTTTCTTTCGGTTGGTCACGTAGTTGCCAGGACTCGAAATTATCGAAGAAAAGATTAATCCCGTGCCGTGATTTCCTAAGCACTGCCCACGCTAATAGGGATCGACTAAAAATGGGAATGGAACGCGGACTAAAAACGGGAACAACGTACTAAATTCTGGAACACTGCACCAGAAGGAACACGACTAAAAGGGGGAACGCTGCACCATCCTTCCTTTTTTTTATAGTAGTTTGCTTGGGTACGAGTTCCAGATCATTTCCGTGCACATTCGCACGAGGGGCAGGACTCCTGTACTTTCATTGCGGTGCACGATCCCTGTTCTAGTAGTCGTGTTTCTTCGCTTAGCCGCGTTTTAAGCAACGCCCTTGTGCTTTAGTACTTGCTGTAGGAGGAACTAATACTAAAAACGGGAATGACTGTCTACCTGTTTTGATTCTCATGAAAATGGAACCAAGTGCCAAGAACAGGGGTCCCAGATTCCCGTTTTTAGTACTTGTTCCTCCTGCCGCAAGTACTAAAGAACAAGGGCGCTGCTTAAAACGCGGCTAAGCGAAGAAACACGACTACTAGATCAGGGACTGTGTACCGGAATGAAAGAACAGGAGCCCTGCCCCTCGTACGAATGTGTACCGGAATGATCTGGAACTCGTACCCAAGCAAACTACTAAAAAAAGGAAGGACGGTGCAGCGTTCCCCCTTTTAGTTGTGTTCCTCCTGGTCTAGTCTTCCAGATTCTAGTACGTTGTTCCCGTTTCTAGTACGCGTTCCCGTTTTTAGTGCACGTTCCTCCTGCACCGTGTTGTTCCGTTCCATTCCCGTTTTTAGTTGATCCCCTAATGTGCGGAGATCAGGGTGATAGTTACAAAGGGAATGAACTGCCATAGAGCTGGCACAAAGAGATGGCATAGTAGGGAAAAATTGGCTTTAGCGGTGTAAGATCTGTTTTGGGTAAAGTAAACAAACCTTGTCGACATGCATTCTCTGTGACTCGACGCGGATTTGACACAAGATTCTCATGATAATGAAAAAGTCGAGTTTCACGAGAAGGCCTGTGCAAAGAAGACGAAGATAGTATGAAGATGAAAGCATTGCTTATCTGAAAAAGGAGTATTATAAAACTTTCAATTTTGCTGTAAGTGTGAAACGCCGTTTTGCGGCTGATCAGACAAGATTTATTTGCCATCTTGTCCATGCCTTGCTAATCTTAGCGTTCATATAACACCTTAGACCCTTCTTCATCATGGCAAGAAGGTTATCCTGTGTTTCCATTTGACTATTTAGTAAGTCGAGGATAAACTGCTTCAACTCCGAGCAATTGTCCTTCTAATATGAGTCATTCCCTAAGAATGACTCTTAGAGCTTGCAAGCTCGGCAGTACGCCCAGAGTAAAGGGTCACACAACTAGGCCATGTTTGACCCTTCGCTTCGTAGACCTTTCCCTGCCTCACGCAGAAGAGGCTTTTTTGCAGATATTGACGAATGCCTAAACAACTTGGCCGACTGTGACCGACGCACTGAAAAGTGCGTTAATCGGCCTGGAGGCTACGAGTGTGTGAGCAACAGTATCAACCCTGGAAGAGTTTCATCACCTGGCATGCCGTGCCCAGCTGGTTATAAGCCATTGTCGGGCGGAAAGTGCGAAGGTAGGTTTCAGGAAGTTCACCTTGTCGAGCTGGGAAAATGCACTGCACAGTTGTCGTTGCAGTTGAAGACCGTGACCTTGTTTAGAGGCTTGTATGGTTTATTTGAGCATTAGAAAACTGGTAATGTTCGAAACGGCTAGATGGGAGTGAAATTAGTTATGCGCTTATTGATCACTCGATTGTTATTGGAGGAATGTATACAGTTTGTGACGTAGCTGTGTTCAAGACTTTGGCCGCTTTCCTTCGCCCTTCAGTTATCTGGGCTGCTCATTGTGAACAACCAAGTGGGTCCCAGTCTGCTACACTGGCATTTTTCAGGAACGGTTACATGTCTGACCTATTAATTGCTAGAACTGTGTTGACTCGTTGAAGAAGGGAAAGGGTATTAGTCTTCAACTTGTATTACACACTTGGGTAGTTTAGTTTCTAGCATCCGAGCCGAAATCTCCGCCGGAAACGGGTCAAGTTCTGTTCTGTCGTGGACTACTTTACAAAATAAATGAACCTAAACCACAGGCGGGAGCATGCCTTAACCAGTCCTTAACATGCGGGCCTGATCCTGAAAAGGGATACTTGGTATGTAAAGCACAAAGGGCACTACATTGTTTCGTATTTGACCTTATCAAAGCTTTTAACCCGTCGACCCGTAAAGTTACAATACCTGACTTCCGCTATTTTAAAGGCTCTGTAGACTGCTTCGCGTTTGAGTTCTGGTAAATTTTGGCGCAGCGTAGGGTGGGTGCCTCACCAATGGCGAGGCAGACTGACTTTGTAATGTCAGCATGAATCTCTTCAGAGAAATCGGATTGAGCGGTCGTCGGATCGAACCTCTTTGAACGTAGGCTCTTGTAAAGGAAACAAACAGTCACAGACAGCTGTTTTGAACTTTGCTGGGTGACAGCGGGTATATTTTCCTTTAAAACTTGAAGCTGTAAAACGGCGTATCTAAACATAGACACAAATGTAAAAGCAGGTTCACTCTGTCGTATCAAAGCAGTTTCCTAACCTTTACAGATGTTGACGAGTGCGTCGAGAATCTCCACGCCTGCAACGTAGATACTGAGCTTTGTGTCAACGAGTTGGGGTCCTACCACTGTGATAGCTTAGACAGCAACGACTACCAACGGTCCAACTGTCCCAATGGATTTGCTTTTGATGATGATTATGATGTTTGCGTGGGTGAGAGACTCCTGTTTTTCTCTTTGCTCCGCCACAGGAAGTAAGGTCGTGTTCTGAGAACTTAGAGGCGAGAACAACTTGGCTAGCAATACATATTACGTAGCAGATTGAAGTCAGTTGCAGTTTATTTAGAGATGGCGCTTCTGCCCTTCTGTTCCGGAATGATCATTACCTCTTTGACATTTTTGAGCGAAATAACTCTTATGGTCGTTAAGTTTCACAAGCAGTTCTTTGCGAAAACTTTAGAGCAAGCAGGGGAGCCTGGTGATAGTAGAGCTTGGGGAACTTGGGTAAAGTAGTCTAGTGTTACAGTAGTTTCGAGAAGTAGCTTGCCTTGCTTGTAGTTGGCACTTTTGTAACCATCGTAAAAATTTGGGGTATCGCCGGAAATACAAATATATCTTGATTCTGTGAGTTAGTCTACCACAATTCGGACTGTTTGGTTAATTTTTTGCAAGTCATTTTTCCGTTATAAATTTTGAGTTTTCAACGTATTTCAGTTGGATATTTCAATTAGGTATGTCGTTTTCCCTATGACGACCTGAGTAACTGCAGATCTTGTATCTGTGTGTTGTGCACTCTTGCGCCAGTCATTCTGAAGCTTTGTGTTTGATAGGGCTCCGGCCGGCCATCCATTCCAGATGAAAACAAAACACAGTTCTGAATTCCTTTAGTCCACCTCTCACCCGTACACGTGAGTTGGTAGGGTCCCTATCGAGCTCATCTGCAATCCTTGCCTGAAGAATCTCCAGATGTTCATCAAATCCTCTGAACCCTTTCAGAATTACTCGTGGTAAAATTCATGCGGATGGTTGGACCAATGAATTTCGGACGTCGAACTTTCGAGAGAACTTTACGACAATTAACATATCCCTTAATTCTGTTTGGGATTCGGATCTCTGTTATCGACTTGAGACTTCTTCTTCTTCTGATGATGAAATTTTATTCACGCACTTAAAGAAAAGGAAAATAGCGCAGAACAGACAAGGGTGATAATACATTGAGCTTTCAGTAACGTAGTAAATGCACAAGATCAAAAATAAACATTAAAAAAAGGGACTAATCGGGTCTAAAAAATCTTCTTCCTAGATGGAATGCGGAGAAATCTTCTGTTTAGGTTTAGACTTGTCTTTAATTCAGTTTCTCTGTTGCTCAGACATCGACGAGTGTCAAGACGCTGAGGAGCTCGGTACGTCCGTCTGTCGTCCCGGTGAAGAATGCGTCAACAATGATGGCGGTTATGAGTGCGTAGCAATATGTCCAACCGGTTTCGAACCAGATGAAGGTGCTTCTGGAGCTTGCAAGGACATAGACGAGTGTACTAGAAAGCCATGTGGCCCCAGTGAAAGGTTATATTTTTTTCCGACTTTCTTCTCTGCAAGGAGGGGGTCTACACTGTCAGAAGTTTCATAACAGATAACACGAGGATGCGCGGTTTCAACAGATAATGCGTAACATATAACACTTCATGTTATCTGTTGTGTTTGAAAACGTTATGCATAACAAGCTTTGTTAGGAAGAGCCAGAAAAGCATCTACTGACTTTATTCCTTATCGTCATGATGTCGGAAAACTGACGGTAACGCTTAATATGCATAACATTTTGAAACACAACAGATAACCTCCGAAGTGTTCGCATTATCTGTTGAAACGGCGCATCCTCGTGTTATTTGTTATGAAACTTCTGACAGTGTAGTTTTGTATTGCTTCCACACTGTCAGAAGTTTCATAACAGATTGCGCATAACACTTTCAAGAATAACACCTTTTCACTTAGAAATAAAGTGTTATGACCAATTAAGTTTACACTATTTCGTGCCTAGATCTCCAACAACACTTTCAGTTGGTAAAAATACTAACGGGAACGAAAGAAACATAACATATAACATCCCAAAGTGCTATCTGTTGAAACCGCGCATCCTGCTGTTGTCGCTATGTAACTTCTGACAGTGTAGTATTTTTACCTATTGAAGGTGTTGTTGGAGATCTGGGCCCGAAATAGTATAAACTTAATTGGTCATAACACTTTTTTTGTAAGTGAATAGGTGTTATTCTTGAAAGTGTTATGCGCAATCTGTTATGAAACTTCTGACAGTGCGGTCTCGCCATAAACTGTGTGACTGAGGCAGTGATTTACTGATTTCGAAGTGATTAGCCTCTAAGTCCAAATCGTCTCCACTGTGCTTGCGTTTCTGACGCAACCTTTATGGAATTCTGCAAGATGAGGCGCCGAGGAGAATGAAAAGTGGAGGATAATGCAAGGTGAACGCGTGTTTTTTCCCAGAACGTGAAAAGCCTTTGAACTTACTCGTAAGCTACGTGCACACACAGTTCGAACAGATTTCGGATGCGAAAGTACGCGTGCGAAGTTCGCGTCACTATGGGGAAACATGCATGCGATGCGTCAAAAATTTGATAGTGAATGAGGAAAGTTGCATACGACTGCGGAACTCGGCTGTGTTTGCGCGTACCATTAGAAATCTGTAATGCATCTACTGCGTTGGGCGGCCAGTAATCATCTTTTTTCAGTAATCATTTGATACAGTGGTTGGCCCTTCTTGTATCTTCTTGTAAAAACTTGTTACTACTCTTTTTCCGTCTATAACATGCTATTATGGTACACATTGTTCCTGAAAACATAACTGTCTGACTGAACTTGGTGGACTGAAGAACTGAACAAGCCTTGTAACATCTGCTGATAACACCCAAAGGACCATCTGTTAAAATAGCGCATTATTTCTCAGATTTTACCATACTTCTGACATAAGTGGTCCTACCTGAAGAATTCTTGGTTTCTCATCTGCTGTTTTATGTTATTCCATGTAAACTTTCAGGTGCGTTAACAACGAAGGATCGTATCGGTGCGAGCCCCTGGTTATTCAGGCACCACGACCACTTTACGGAGGGGGACTCAACGCATCAAGAGAGCCAACCCCACTCACGGGTGATAGGACTGGACGTGTGTTCCAGGCCTGTGAACCGGGGTACAGGCTTGACAGTACAGGAAAGTGCATGGGTGAGTACAAGCAGGGGTGGCCCGAAGCACTTGGACGTCTCTGGTGAGACCTCTCATTTTAACGACTTCTGGATTACAATATCCGACTCGAACGTACCGACCGAAATGAGCCCCCGCCAACAAATAATTGAACCGGTGTAAAACAAACTGCAATGTATCAGCTGAACTTAATCCTGCAACGAAAATTCGTATATACATAAATTCACAACTTCAGCTTTTCACTTCTGCTTTCGCTAAAAACGAAAGCTTTCAAAGGCCTATACCCAGGACAGATTTAAGTTTGCGCCGCAGGCTAAATTTTTTTTGATCTGCTTTTACTGGAAAGATTTAACTACTTCATTCATTCATTCATTTGTTCATACTGCAGAAACTAAATAACATAGATGTAAGGCAAGAAACATAAATATTCCTTGAGCCCAAGCTGACTTTGAAACATTTATTCAAATAGTGTATACAACGGATACGTCAGCTACGATGCTTCATCAGCGATATTTCGGCCCTCTTGGCAAGGGTCCTCGTCAGGCTGTCACTCTTCAGGTCCAACCTCGGGGAAGGAAACAAACTTGTAATCTATTGTAACTTGTAATTTATTGATTACCCCCAAATCTGCCCACCGCATCGGAAAATAAGTTGCATTTTGGAGAACGGTGATGAGCCTGAGCCAGAACATATATCATGCTAAAGTATCTGCCGTGGGGAATGTTTTTCAGCCCAGAACAGAATAAAACACTAATCTAGCGCGTGTATAGAAAGGACCGTCCGAACTCGCCCCAGACCCCAGTATGTGTCCGGAGTCACCCTAGACATGGGGCGACTTTGGAAACTTCGCCAGGGTCTGCTTTAAGTACCCTTACCAGAAAACTAAAGAAGAAGGGACTAACTAAAAAAAAATCAGTGTTATAGCTGAATGTTTTATCTGTACATTGAGATAAAAACGAAAGCCGAGACTTCAAAAATGTGAGACCCTTGAGTAAAAAACATCCGGACTCACCCCAGTCTCCTCTACAAATCACACGCGGCGAACAAACAAGGCGAATTGCTGCCATCATGAATCATGCCTCCGACCTAACGGGGTTACGTATGAAACCTCGTTTAAACGACTCGGCTTGCTTTTGACTAGGACGGATTAACGACTACTCGTTCCGTCTGCACCATGACCATACCCTCCATTCCGTTCCTTATTTCTGTTTATAGCCGATCACCATTCAAGCACTGTGATTGGAATGAGTACACGTTAAGTCCTTTAACGAGGACCTACTGAAGGGCAAGTCTGGTGCCAGCAGCTTCGGTAACTCCAGCTTCAATAGCGTACTAAAGTTGCTGCAAGTATTATCTTTCTCATTCCAGATGTGAATGAATGTGCTGAAGAGACTCACAACTGTACCATGGGTGTTGAAGACTGCGTGAACACGTTGGGTGGTTTCAAGTGCAAACCCCTTCCGCCGTGTCCAGATGGCTTCAGGAGGGATACCACGACAGGCCGGTGCTTTGGTAAGTCGGCCCTTTGATTATTTTATATATCGATTTCATCGGTGGTAGATCGATTTCACAGAGCTATCTAATTACACTGTCAGAAGTTTCATAACAGAAAACACGAGTATGCGCGGTTTCAACAGATAATGCGTAGCAGATAACCCTTAGGATGTTATCTGTTGTGTTTCAAAGTGTTACGCATAATAAGCGTTACCATCAGGAAGAACCGAAAAACCGCGAAAAAGTATCTGCTGAGGTCAGTAGATGCTTTTTTGGCTCTTCCTAACAAAGCTTGTTATGCATAACATTTCATGCATAATATTTTAACACAACAGATAACATCCGAAGTGTTATCTGTTCCGCATTATCTGTTGAAACCGCGCATCCTCGTGTTGTCTTTTATGAAAAATTTCCCGGTAACCTAGTAATATCATCGATATTTCTATTAGGCTTCTGAAAGAAGTCTGATGGCGTGTAGGCACTTGAAATAGGATGTTGAAGGGTTTCAGAATATTTAATTTTCCTAACTCATCTGAATAGTAACGGTACTCTGTAACATATGCTGATAACATACAAGATATAATCGGTTAAAATATAGACCCTTGTGTTAAAGCGGGCCACAAAAAATGGTCTTTCTACCACACACACAATGCTAACCATCCCTACTGTCACTATGAATGTTCAAAACCACTATAGACACCGTAAAACAGTGAGCAAATTAAAAAAAAACCCACCCAATTTCCTAGGTTTGAAATAACTCTGTCTGGACTAAATCTCAGCCGATTATCCCGGACAGCTGTTATGGCACGTAGGGAGCCAAGGGTCAAAATAATAATTTCCATCAAATGCTCCAACTGTTTATTACAAACACAAATAAATTATAAAACCAAGACCAGCGTGGTACCTCTGGAGACGTACAAAAATTATCAGTTAGGTCTTATAACTCTTTGCTAATCAATCCTGGAATGTTCCGCCATCTAGAAAAGAAGACGTTGCGCGTGTTTTTTTTCTCCAGCCAAAACAGCAACTCGGCAATCGAGATCAAATCTAAACAAACCCTTGGCATGCGATCCCTAAGAGAAGGTAAACAGAATGTTTGGATTAGGTCTTTAAATACTATCAAATAACAAATGGATTTGTTATTTGATCTCTAGAATTCTAGCGCGTACGGGTGATCCGTCTCTCAGGTAGTTTTGAAAATAAAAGCGTGACTGTATTTTTTCTGTCGTCTAATGCTTGAAGGTATTAGCATAGGGTAAGAAGCCCAGTGCTGGTCGGTGTGCTCTTTAGGCACACCAACCTGCCAGTACCGTATAGGGGGAAGCAAATAGGATATTGCAAACGAGTGGTAAAGAAAAAAGATCCCGCCGCCTATAAAAATGTGTGGCGGGAGTTTCAAAATAGCAAAAGTGTAAAATTTACGTATGAGTTTAAAATACGTGAACAAAAGTTCCATTTCTCTGGGTATAAATTGGACAACTGTGAAAAACTCTGGCAACACATTACATTAGTTAACAACATCGATGCTATATAGCCGTTACTGGACCCAACAATCGACCCACCAAAAAAGTGAACAGCCTATGTTCGGGCTAGGGGGCTGGGTGCATGGGTGTTTCGGGAAAATCGCAAAGCCCGTTGGGTAATAACTTGTCCGAAATCAATTCAGGGTTCCTTATAAGACCATGTTTTCATTAGATATTGATGAATGCTCCGAAGGCCTCCATAAATGCCCGCTCGAAACCACGTTGTGCGTCAACGCTTATGGAACTTTTTCTTGCCGACCTTTCCCGACTTGTCCACCCGGACACCGATACAGTATACCGGCTAGAACGTGCGAAGGTAAGTGAGGAACTATAAGTTGGACAGAGAATGAATAAATATTATTTCTTTCTATTTTTGGAATCCCTGTATAGCTTCTTTTCGATTTATAGTTACTACTGAGAGAACATTCGTCATGACGAAACTAGAACTCTAACCTACCTACCTAGTTATTGTCTCCCATACTATCGACTGTCAATCGTTGTTACGCTCACTATTTTAAATGAGGATCTTATATGTCTAACCTTGTACATTTGGTTTCTGTGCAGCCAATCACCGGCACGAATATTGTAAAGCTTTCGGTTCCTGGATGAAGATAACTATTCACTTAAGCATTGCCCAAATAGGTATTGTAAGGTGCATTACGGCCTATAAGGCTTGTTCAGATTCCTGATTTCCTCGGGGCGCGCTGTAATAAGTCGAATAAGGAGAATAGAGCCAGGTCAGCCAGGTTCTGATTTCCCTTATGCAGAACCAATCAGATCGCTCGGTTGGTTCCACCAGCAGGCCGAGGAGAGGAGCAGCGTCGTCAGGGTTGCCACGGGAAGCACTAAAGTTCTACTTTGTTGGAAGCTGAAGAAACAACTTTTTTTCAAAAGAACACCTTTTGTTCTGTTTCGACTGCTTATTGTTAGTTCGAGGACCAATGCCTGTCCATCCGTTAATTTAGTAGCTTTTCACAATATAAAGTGCGTCAAATTGTACTCGTGTACTTAAAAACACTTTTTCTGATCTTTAGAAGCTCGAAAAATTGTATCATCGTGGCAACACCGAACGCTGCATCGATAAGAACCTATTGAGTTCCTATTTGAACAGGCGTGTGTATTAAGACGTAAACATCGCGTATAGCGATGTGAAACTCGCCCTGTACCTAGCGGAAGAGCTGGAAGCGGTATCACAGCTGCTCCCAACCATCGCCGGTTAACGCAGGATTGAGTTGTTGAGTTTGAGTCGTTAGTGCCACGTTTTCTCGTTCTTCCCGAGGATCACTGGCGTGTTTTGGACTTAGTCATATAGAATATTCTTATGCACAATATTGCGCTATGAATAATTCACTGTTTGTCCAATGGCAACTTTGCAGTTTTTCCTCTAGCTCTTGGGGATGCGGTAAGAAAAAATATTTTTTTTTCTGTGTGCAATGCTTTCGCTAATCACTTTGTCAGTCTGTCGGTCTCTTGTCTGTCCCCTTGGGTCTTCCCCATTCTTGTTATACCTTCTGCATCTAAAGAAGACAGCTTCGTAACCGCAGGCGTCCTAGAGAACCATTTCTATGCTAAGCCATAAGCAGGATGGGACTAAGGACATTGAGCCCCCTCCCTCTCAATTTGCAAGCCTCCCAATGCAAATTATCGTAAAATGTTTACAGTCCAGCTCCCACATTAGTTGCGTTTTTGCAGATACAATGGTATCTGATACCACGGTCTAAAGTCGTTTTTGCAGTTATCGTGGTATCTGATACCACGGTCAAAAGGCGTTTTTGCAGTTATCGTGGTATCTGGAAAGTCATCTCACTTTCATCAAATTTTGCCAAATTGATGAGAAAGTAGTTTAGCACTTATTAGTGATGTAACTGGATATCAGTTTTTCTTTTGGGATGACTTCGAAAAAGTGCAATTTCAGCAATAGTCGCTTATGCAGAGTAACCGTGTATCAGACGTCACGGTAACTGCAAAAATGACTAATTGCAGATTCAATGTTACCACGTGGTAACAGCTATCATGATATCTGCAAAAACACAACTATTATTGCACAATTTTACACCTTGTTATGATTTTCAGATACTGATGAATGTGTGGAAACGCCGGATATCTGCGAGAGGGAGTTTGAAAGTTGTATCAACTCAGTTGGGTCTTATCGGTGCGTTGCCAAACCGAGAGACTGCCCTAGTGGTCATAGGTACAACCAGTCATCACGGACCTGCGAGGGTAAGCTTGCGAACGTCATCATTTACTCTCTTGATCGCTTTTTTTTCTTTTCCTGCGTAAAAGTACATGATGCACAGATCATGTTAGTCTACTCTGCTTCTGCAATGGCTTCCTTCAGGGATCAAACGGAACAGAAAGGTATGGTGCAGTCGGAATGAGGAATACAAAAGGGAACGGCATACTAAAAAGAGGAACGATGCACCATCCCCCTCCTCCTTTTGTCAGTCGGTTGGGCACGAGTTACCGCGCAGGCCTGCGCGAAAAATAACGATGGGTAGGGAAGGAACCCTTTCGATTTCACTTGGCATTGTCGTCTGACGCAAATTTCTTTAGTAGATGCAAGAGCTGGAGTCGAGAACCAGACGCTTGACTAATAGAAGTAACATAATTGCTAGAGCAGGGTGCCTGGTCCTCGCCGTGCGCGGGCATGCTCGGGCATGCAAAAGGGGACGATGTACCTCTCTTGTAGCTTTCCTCCTGGTGCAGTGTTCCTCTTGGGATCCCAAAAAAGAGGAAAGAGAAAGAGGAAGGGGTCCTTTTTGGGATCCCAAAACGTAAGTGGAGGGATACCCATCTCAAAAGTTGTCCGTCTGTCTGTGAGCACGATAACTCTCGAAGGGAATGAAGGGAAAGGAAGGGAATGGTGTAAACATTTTTGGGTCAAGGGTAAGGTCAAGTTCGTAGATTGGCTTTGTAGCCCTACATTTAGGGGTGGGGGAGGGAGTTAACATTAAGGGGCGAACAAAATATTTTTAAACAGCTAATGTGATAGTCGATTATGGTGTAAAAAGACATGCTGGACTCGATGGTGAAAACCATTGTCTCGCCGGACAAGTAGTTTGTCTAGTTCGTCCGGAATCCGGCAAAAACCGGAAAGCTGGTTAAAAGTAAAAGTTTCATTTGTAGTTGATTAAATGTTCGAATTAGGGGTAAGAAGACATGCTGAACATTTATGTGAAAAGCACTTTCTATCCGGACAACTGGTTCGCCCGGAATCTGGCCAAAACCGGAAAATCCATTAAAAGTAAATTTGATTTGAAGTTGATTAGATGACAGACTTAGGGGTAACATGAGTCTGTATATGACAATCATTTCTTATCCGGACGTATAATTCGTCCGGAATCCCAATAAAAACCGGATTTTTTTTACATGTTAAAGTTTTATTTGAAGTTGTTTAGATGTTCTTTTATAGAGATAAGGATATTCGCTGAATTCGTTTCTTAATTTTCTTTGATTGCTGGTAAATTAGTTCGCTCGGAATTCGGCCGAGACCGGAAATTTGGCAGAAGTATAGCGAAAGTTCCGGTCAGTGTCGTAAAAATAGATATGGCTTGTAGAGGTATATCTGAACTTTGATGATTAGCCTGGCGAAGACTGGATCTGGCGAAGACGAGACCCAATTGTCTGGATCAAATATTAGATTTTTGGGATCCCATCGAAACCTTTGGTCTTGTTTAGTGCGCGTTACTCTTTTCAGAACTCGTTCCGGCTACAACATTCCCTTCCATTCTATTTCCTCTTTTAGACGATCCTCTTCGTCCATGATTTTCCCTAAAGTTCGAACGTTACTTTTGTCCGCCGCTATCAGCTCTTTTCGAGACCCACTGATCATCTGGTCATTTTCTAGCAGATATACGGATAAGGGGATTGACTTTAAAGGACGTGTGGCTTAAAGGACTTGTGTCATACTGATGCAACCTACTTCCGCAATCTCCTCATCCATTCTTAAACCCGAAGACCCGAATTTTATACGGTACATTTTAACTGGCTGCTTGAGTACTTAAAATGTTAAGTTTAAATAATTGATTTGAATGGAAAAGTTTTTAATATTTGGTAGGATATGGTAACAAAAGTTTTGTATAGGATATAGGGTAGCACCCTTAGAGAAAAAAAAGAGTAAATAATTAAAAGTATTTTAGATTAGATGGAAATGTTTGATGGGAAAACGAAAAGTTTGAAAATAGAAGGTATTTTTTATTAGAGTTGGCAAGTATGAAAATAAAATATTTATCTTATGATGACAAGTGTAAGTGACGTTAAAGCAGGGTAAACTGTTAGAGGTAATTTTGGTATTAAATTCACTGAGTTGGAGGTGGAGACGTAGCCAATGTTTTAGTTCAGTCTAAAACAGGAAAAAAATGGAAAAAGAAGCTACGCGGGAATTAAATAAAAAAAAAAAAAAAAAAAAAAAAAATAACGACACCTGCCTAGTTTGCTCCCTTGCCTTGTTTCGCTACCTTCAGTGCGAATCATGCTGTCGACGGTTGTTTGCGAATAGTTCGTTCATCAGATAGACCGGTTATATACTATTTTCCTTGTTTTCGCTAGAAGTCAACGGCGCTGGAAAAAGTCTAACAACAGCCAAAGCCATGCGTAATTTGTTGATAGCAGAGCCTAGTTTTAAAGTATTTAACTATTTTAAAATACTGGAATTAAAAGAGAGGGGTCCGCATTGAAGTTAAGCAGATCGGAGAGAACAGGAAAAAAGCCGAAAGTCCAAGAACAAATTAAATGGAGTCAAATGAGAGACAGTGCTATTGCTACACGTTCTTTGTCTTCATCGTTCAGGCAATCTCTGTCACATCATTCATCCTTTCGCGTGGTATAGAGGATTGACGGTTTCCATTAATGGTACCACCGCACTGTCAGAAGGTTCATAACAGATAACACGAGGATGCGCGGTTTCAACAGATAATGCGTAACAGATAACACTTCGGACAATATCTGCTGTGTTTCAAAATGTTATACATAATAAGCGCTACCATCAGAAAGAACCGAAAAAAAAAGTATCTGCTGAGTTTTCCGACATCATGACTAAAAAGAATAAAGTCAGTAGATGCCTGGCTCTTCCTAACAAAGCTTGTTATGCGTAACATTTCATGCATAACGTTTCCAAACACAACAGATAACATCCGAAGTGTTTTCTGTTACGCATTACCTGTTGAAACCGCGCATCCTCGTGTTATCCGTTACGAAACTTCTGACAGTGCGGTCCGCGTCGCTTCATGATGTTTTTAAAATCCGCGTCGCAAGTCATGCAAGCAACTTAGAATTAATACAAGAACTCTTGTTTATCAGCGTTATTATTACGTTGTCGTTTTGCGGTTTTTCTCTCTCTTCAGGTTATCCTAACCGTACATAAGTTATATTAGACAGCGTGTTCTAGCGGTATTTCAGCCCTTCTTGGCAAGGGCCATATTCAGGCTCAAGCTAGAAAATGAACCTGTGATCACAGGTTCGAGCCTTGCCAAGAAGGAAGTATCACTAGAGCAAGACTCAGCTGACTTAAGCGTTTAGCGCAGTGACTTATTCGCAAAGACTCACACAGAACTCAATTAACACAAGTCACATTAAAGATATCGATGAATGCCGTGTGGAACCGCCTGCCTGCAGTTTTGCCGTTGAGGAGTGTAGAAACTTACCTGGGACTTACCAATGCCTTCCTAAGCGAACGACAACAACTAGCACGACAACTGTCACAACAACAACTACTCGGCCCAGGGAGAGGGATCGCTGTCCCTCTGGGTTCCGGAGAAGGAACCGGCAGTGTGTGGGTTCGTAGGATCACCTATAAGCATGTTTAAAACTTACTAACAATGCCTGTTTCGTGTTATTCTAAGCTTACTTACTGTAACCTCTGAACAACGGTTTTTTTTTCGTTATTCAGTTCGACCCATAATTTGTCTCAATGCGACATCACGTTACTCAAAACATCTGAGTGTGTACACTATCAGAAGTTTCATTACATCTAACACGATGCACAATTTCAAGAGATAACAGACAACAAACTATTTGTCAAAATTATTAATTAATTTCCGAATAATGTTGGCTGGTGCCGGGATTTTTGAGAAAGAAAAGATGCAGTAGTTTGTACAAAGGTCATTCCTGTCGATTGGTTTATCCACTCTTTTTCCAACACATATATTCACTCCTTTAAAGGACCCTTCTTGCTTATTCTGCCTTTTATAATATACCTAGCTCCCTTGTGGAATTATAAGCGTCGAAAATCCCCACCTTTCTCCATTGTTTCGTTTTATTCCTACGAATTTTAGCGCTTTTTCGGCCTGACTTTTTTCGGCTTTTGACTTTTTCGGCCTTTCGCTGACAACTCTGTCAAACATAAGGATATGAGAATCTTCTGTTTTCTACTTCTTTTCTTTACTTGGTTCTCCAGCTTTTTAACCACGGCGCGTTCAGTTTTCAAACGTTTTGCTCCCACCTGCCGCGTCGGACAGCATGAAGGCTGGATGGTCTCGACAAGCGCTAGCCAGAAAATCGCTGATTTCAAGTGGAAAGTAATGGTATTTTTGGAAACCTTTTTTTCTGATCGCTTTCATAGGCAACAGATCATTTCTAGTAGGAGCTGTGCTTTAAGAATATTCTTTTCTCAGATATCGATGAGTGCGCTCAAGGTTCATTTGTTTGTGATGCCAATGAAGAGTGTATTAACGAGCAAGGAGGTTACCGATGTGTCGCAAGGCAACCCGTAACTACCACCACAACAACCACCCAAGCTACACCAGTGAGACAGTCTTGTCCAGCGGGATACCACTACAGCGACTTGTCACGACGATGCGTGGGTAAGTAAATTCCCTTGCATCAATGACTAGTCTGAATCAGATTGATTGAAAATTATTTATAAGCTGAACACCCTGTTCAAGATCAAGTCCAAGCTGATCATTCAGCCTACTTCGATCTCAAGCTGAGTGCAGGATTGGGTAAACCTTGAAATAGCTCTCGAAGCGGGTAAAAACACTATTCATATAACGGTAACCTACGCCACAAGTTCTTACACAAAACAAAGTCCAAGTCTAGTACCCTGTAGTATCAACCCTTGTACCTTCATCCCAATCGCTGCACTCGTTTGATCCCAAGGTGTGCCGAAAAATATTCGAGACCAGTACTCCACTCAGCAATTCCAGCGCCACGGCCGAATTCGGTTTAGACTTATAGCACAGCTACAAAGGAAAAAGAAGTGTTTTTTTTATCTGTATTTTAGTAACTATCTGCTGAATTTCAATCATGTTTCTCTCCTTAGATGTCAATGAATGTGTTGAAGCAACGCCGTGCAACTCCGCAACTCAAATTTGCGAGAACACACTTGGATCTTACATCTGTCGCTGCAAACAGGGCTTTAGAAGCAACCCAGCCAGTGATACCTGCGAAGGTAAGACTGCCCATTAAAGTTTAACTGAAAACCCAACTTATTTTTGTATCATTCTAATGCAGTGGTTCCCAACCGGTGGTACGCGTACCCAAAGGGGTACGCGTGACCCTTGCAAGGGGTACGCGAAGATACCAAAATCGGTTTAGTCTGTATCTTCAAAATCTCGCCTCGCTCAATTTTGATTGCCGAAAGCCTAATACTACCAGCAGAGGCATCGCTAGCCAAAATCTTTGTTTTGGGGCAAGGTATTGTTACTGACTGGCTGGTTAGTTCTACCGACTGTTAAAAAAAAAACTGTTTCCACGGAAAATCGCGGCGCTTCGCGCCGACTCATTTCTTTTTAACCGTCTGGAAGACCACTTTGGGGAGAGCGGTGTTTCCAACCCGTGAGTGACGGCTCTGATTACAAGCCCTAGTGAAAGTAAGTCAATGAAACAATGTTGATTCCAAAATTAGCTAACATACTGCCGTAAAATCTGTTCCTGTGGCAAACAATACTGTTTGAAGAAGGATCGAAGACATTGCAAGTGATATTGTCATTCAGGTTGCTAATTAAGCCAACGAAAATGTTTGCGAAAAGGGGGTACGCAACCTTTTCGAACCATGATTAGGGGTACGCGGTACGGAAAAGGTTGGGAACCACTGTTCTAATGAACGTACTGCATGTTTGGGCTTGTGTCAATGAATTTTTATTTTATTTTTCACTATTTACTCTAGTATGATGTTCAGAATATCTACGGCCGTCCTCACAACGCGAAATTCTACTATGATGCGGAACATTTGAATCTCAATACAAACGCGACTTCTCAGTGGCCAGTGATCAGCTCGCGGAAGGTAGCTAACTGCGTTAACACTTATTTTTCGTAAATCGTTTTATTCAAGCATACAACAGAGGTGCAAGCGCATACCACAAACCCGACAGGCAAATTTCACTAAATAAAAATCGATTATTCGTGAATAGCGGAGCAACGAAGTAACGCATTTTCATCGGGTCTTCGAGCCACTTTAAGTGAAGGAGTGATGGGTAACTAGATTGTCCTGTCTCAGCCCCTTTCAGTTAAACTTTAAGCAAATTCAATCAATTCCCTCCGCGTTGCACACTTTTTAAAGCACGGGTCACAGAAGGTACAGTTTTTACCTAATACTCCAATGTGGAATCCAATGGAATCGTTCGAACCTTTTTTCTGTTTAGTTACATAGCCTACCAATCACGGCTGTTTTAGCCGCGCGCGGCCCTTCAGGCTGTGATGAGAAACAAGGAGAAAATTGCACAATTGGTCTTTCTTACCAGTGAGCTCCTCGGAACGGTGTTGCCACATGTCGCACGATAGTGTGAATTGTCACTCTATTTTGTTTTTGTCACTCTTTTCCTACGTAGGACATAAAAATCACTCTATTTCAGAAAATTACCAAATGTGTCATTTTTGCAGCAGGGATTCCTACCAGAAGTAACTATTTCAAGTTTTTTTCATGAAAGTAAAATTAAGATGTGTAATTTTTAGAGGCGATTCCGACCAAAAGTGAACATTTCATGAAAATAAATACCAATCCCAGTTCACTCTCTGTTTTCTAAATATTTTTGATGTGGCAACCCTGCCTCGGAAGCAGTAAGCAGGAGCGTGATCCGCTTCGAAAAGAGCCACACATGGCAGATGTAGAAACCGGTGTAGAGCCGTTAGGGTAGATAAAAATTGCATTGGAAATCTCAGAAAGGAGAATAGATGGAACGACAAAGGACGTCGAGGGGATCAGTAATTTAGCTGCGAAAGGTTCTTAAACGACTAACCGTAATGTTCAAGTCAAGTTCAGTTTCAATGGGTTCATTAAAGCAGTGGTTCCCAACCTTTTCCGTGCCGCGTATCCTTAATCAAGGTTCGAAAAGATTGCGTACATTCAGAACGTGAAAAATACGATATTCATTATCATAAACGATAAGGCATACATGTGTAGAAATATACACAAAATCAATGAGGCAATCACTAGAGGCTGCTTTGTGGCTGATTTGTCGAATCTCGGCGGGACGTCATTAACGGCAATATTTTTACAGTCAGCCTGTTTCTGTGTTTGGTTGTGATGTTCTCCGTGCTTTCATCAAGCTGCATCGCAAACTTTTTCGTTGCGGGCTCAGTTCGCAACCTGAATGACAAAATCACTTGCAATGTCTTCGATTCTGCTTGAAGCAATATTGTTTGACACAGGAGCAGATTTTACGGCTGTAGGCTAGTTGTTTTGGAATCAACATTATTTCACTGACGTTCACTAGGGCTTGTAATCAGAGGCGTCACGCACAGGTTGACAACACCCCTCCTCCCAAAAAGGTCGGCCACACGATTAAAAAGAAAAGAGTCTGCGCGAAGCGCCGCGATTTTTCGGAAACGCAGGTATTTAAAAAAAATAATAGTCTGTAAAAATGACCTGTCGGTCAGTAAAAATATCTTGCCCCTTTAAGATACATTTTGGATGGTGATACTCTGCTGGTAATATTAGGCTTAAGGCGATAATAAATGAGTGAGACGAGATTTTGAAGTTACAGACTAAATCAATTTTGGTTCCTTCGCGTACCCCTTGCCAGGGTCTCGCGTACCCCTTGGGGTACGCGTACCACCGTTTGGGAACCATTGCATTAAAGGACCCCTCCCACTATCTACTCTTCAACTTACAGTATACTAAAATATTTGAATACTTTAAAACTATGCTGGGCTTTCAACAAATAACCCACGGTTTTTGCTGTTATAAGCCATTTCCGAGACCCGTGGACTTGTAGCGAAAACAGGGAAACAATTTAGGTAACCGGTTTTTCTGACGGAAAAATTTCTCGCAGAGAACCGTCGACAGCGTGATACACATTGAAGGTAGAAGAACACGACAAGTGAAAAAATCAGCGTGGTTTTTGTACAGGGGTCAGAATGTACCGTACGAAATTGGGGTCTCCGGGTTTAGAAATATATGGAGTGATTATGGAAGTAGTTTGCATTAGTATTATAGGTAAGACAGGTCCCATAACAAATAGGAAGATAAATCACACGTAATCAAAATACTTAGTCCATTCCTGGACGCCGAGAACCACAATCTTTACATTTTTAACATAATACGCAGAGTGGTCACTGCTCCTACTCTCAGACGCAACCTTACCTCTCAATTTACAAAATAACTTACCAATTTCCTTTTTACCTTCCTGCAACTTACCCCCGACTGAAGGGACTGAAATGACTGAAGGCCATGCAACTTCGTAGTGACAGATTTATTCTGTCACGGTGTTATTTTGCGAATTGGAGCAGTGAAAAAGAAAAAAAAGGTAAGGGGCAGAAAGAAGTTTCTGGTCTAAGCTTGACGTGGAATTGAAGCAACTGCTGCACCTTCGCCTGCGCCCAGTCTTTTCTTGATTTTGCCCTGAAAGCAAATCGATTGATAAACACCACCTTTAAATTCTGTAGGCTTCTACCCTTCTTCAGATGCACGAATGAAGACACCCCCCCCCCCTCCTATTTCTAAAGAAAAGTTATACTAAAAGTGTACACTACCAAGAAGCTGAGCGACTGTCCAAAACGTGGAATCTTCGTTCGTTTCGTGGAAGCTCGAGGAATTCGTCAAGTTACATTCAGGGACATCACCTGTCAAAGCAAAAAGATCTAGTGACCACTTGTGTCACTCTTAGCAACTTGGTAGACATTTTGTAGAACCATCACTAAGATCCAGACTTTATTGAAGCGTGATTATTTATTTTTATCCAAGTTTTTTTTTTGCTAGTTTACTCCATTATTTCAGTTTCGTAGAAATGGGTAGTAAAAATATTCATTCACTGTAATCCCGTCGTACCTTGTAGTCTTTCCTTTTTCTTATCTACCTAGATATCAACGAGTGCTCCTCCAGTCTGCACAACTGCGTCAACACTCAGCGATGTGATAACACCATTGGTTCTTTTATTTGTACTCGAGTCACCAGCTGCGGAACGGGTTACACTCTCAACTCGCAGAGCGAGCGATGTGAAGGTAAAACTATTATGTCAAAAATAAGCATGGCTTTTCTGCATCGACCCGATGTATTTTGCTGATTCTGTTAAGACCAGGGCAGGTTAGCAGTCAGCTTACGCACGATGCTTCCATCCGCTTTTAGGACTGTCTCTTCAGTCAGTTTTCGTGAAAAGATCTGAGGATCACTTTTCCGACTCCCAGGTTTCGAGTTTTAGATCCAGAACGAAGGAACCTCAAATAATGCGCTCGGACCTTTCCTGCACTGTCAGATGTTTCATGACGGACAACACAAGAGTTTTATCTGCCATGATTTTGCCAATGTCTTGCATTGAACTTTAAGAGCAGAGCAGTTAGGCATAACAAGAATACTCTAAATGACTAAGTCCAAAACACGCCAGTGATCCTCAGGAAGAACGAGAAAACGTCTCACTAACGACTCAAACTCAAATCATGTGTCAACCAATCACGGCGCTCGTACGGGACAGCTGTGTTGCCGCTTCCGGCTCTTCCACTAGGTACACGGCGATTTTGCATCGGCAAGGAGAGTTAGTCATCAAAAGTTTTGCAAAGAAGAGCCGAAAAACCGCCGAGAAAGAATCTGCTGACTTTTCCGAGATCATGATGATACACACAAAGAAGATTTTTCGGCGGTGTTTCGGCTCTTATTGTGTTATGCATAACACTCAATGCGTAACGTTGCAAATTGCGAATGCCAGCTTTTTTTCTGGTTGTCTCAGGTGTGAACTCACTGCCAATCGTAAGGTAGTTGTAACCGTGCTCATGCAGACCCAGCTTGCTCTCGTTGGCTGAGAATCGCAAAAAATGTCGAGTGAGACAGGTTATGGTGGCGACAGCTTACGATTGCAAGTGGAGGCCCCACTTCAGTTTTTGCTGCCTTGCTTATGAGACTCTATAGGCGTATTCTCGCCGTTCCTCGAGGACTCTTCGGGGAATCTAAGGGCGGCGAGAATAGAGGGAGTCACTCCACGTGGATTTAACTGGATTTTGTTTGAAAAAAAATATGCAGTTGACAAAATTAGTCTGGATCCACTTTATTTTTGGTTTTGTTTATTCTGATTGTTTTTAATTAATTTTACGTTGCACCAACACCAGCAAAATTGATTCCCCTCCGAATCTTAAAGGGAGTCCTTTCTGATGATGGTGATGATAATCAGAGCATTCCCATCCGTGGGGACTCGAGAGAATACGGGGAGTGAGTCCCCGGTACAAACAAAAACGCGGGGACTCCTCAAGTGGAGCCTTCGGGGAACGGCGAGAATACGCCTATAGAGAGGGAAATTTAGAGATAATGTCTGTGAGAAGTTCTAGCTAAAGTGGATTTTAATTTTGGTATTTGTTGGCGATTGAAATCGTCTCTCCATTGAGTATCTCCTATAACAAAAAATAACATCTAGGACCATGCATGTTGCACGACTTTAGCCTAGAAGAGGGATTGCACCAGCCCTAGGTAAAAAATAAAAAAGATCGAGAAGGCATGTATGCTATTGGTCGCTTTGATGATCTTGACTCACGATTATATTTTTTCGGGTAAGGTTCTGTTCCTCTACTGCTCTAACGCACTAACTCTATGCATGCTTTAGACGACGACGAATGTCTGGAAGGATTGGACGATTGCGCTGTGCTTGGTCCGACTTGGGTGTGCCGCAACACGGTTGGTTCTTTCCGCTGTGAGAAAAAGAAATGCCCGCCAGGGGAGCGGTTGTCCAGAGATGGCGAATGCCTCAAGCCAATGAAGAACTGTGACGCGGGTTTCGAACTAGGCGCCAACTGGCAATGTGTAGGTTTGTATTTGGGATTTATTTCTAGCGACCACCAGCAAAAGACAAGATATAAAAGGGAGAAAGTGAACGTAAGTTGGTTGAAGACTGCATCTGCCCAGCAGCTTTTATTCCGCCGTTTGGATATCCTCTCTGCCACAAGGTTCAAGGTTCATCAGTACAGCTCAAACTGTCACATCGGGTAGACAAACAGTACATAAAAAATACTTTTTAAACAATAACAATAATAGAATGCAACAAGTTAAAGACTTGGGGCTTGTCTGACAATGTTACAATAACGTAAACAACAACTGCGCAAGCGCTCAAAGGAAGAGTGTGAAAGCACGGATAAATTGCGTAAAGCGTAACACATGTCGCGTATTCGTCGGTAGTTGAGCTCTTAGCAAGTTTCCAAACCGTTATCCCGCTCCACTCGCTGTTTTACTTTTGAAACATGAGCGACAAAAGTAACACACAAGCATGAAGCTGATTTTCAAACAGTATTTGTTAGAACCCGTCTTGTGACGAGTTTCATTCTGTTGTTGGTCAGACAGGTGCAGGAAAACAGCCACACTTTCAGAAGTTTGATAACATTTAAAATAAGGATGCGCAGTTTCGCAAGGATGCAACAGACAACACTTTTCGTTGTATGTTGCAAACCATGTTTAGTGTTTCGCTTTACAAAAACTTAACACTTTAACGCTCATAACACAATTTTCTGTAACATTAACAGATAGTGTGATATCTACTATTCGCTGAAATCGCTTACCCTTGTGTGAGATTTTATGAACTTTTGACAGTAGGCTATAGTATTCCGACACTAGACTTTACGAATTGCGAAATCGACAGTATCGGAAAGCGTGGAAAAGGTAGTTACGGCAATAGCAAGTCGAAGAAAGTAGGGGGTAGATGCCGAAATTTCGTTGATGCTACATAGTTCTTACATAGACCAAATTTAAAATTGACATGATAACAATTCCTTGTTCTAAACTACCTCCTTAAGGCTGAAGTATTGCATTGAAATTGTAGTTACAGATACAAAGAAGCTTAGTGAGTCGGGAGGGAGAAGTCGGAACTTTTCCAATACACTCTGCAGATTTCCATTACGGACATAAAAGTTTCTTAGAACTTTTAGCCTATAGCAGCACATAGAAAAGCATTGAAAAAGTAAGAATAGTTTCTCGCAGGTTTAAGTAAATTGTTTTTGCATAGACAGTAATAATAAATATAAACCGAGTTTGAAAAAGGACATGTGGTCCGTAATCGTAATCCAAGATAACAGATACGAACAAACCACCAGCTGGCTTTCCAAAAATCCATATTTTTACAATGTAAGATTTTAAACTTTCGCTTGCAAACTATTGAAGGTTCGCGTAGTGCAGGTGGCGATCTCCCGATAATCTTCCCTCACCGGGAGTCTGATGCTTGGTTTGGGGGAGGGGGGCAAATCATCCAATGCTTCCCGTGCTTTTCCCTATATTTCTCTAGGTACCCATTTGAAGCTGGGTGAACTTTTGTCTTTTCTTACAAGAAAACGCCACTAACCCCCGCCCCAAACCTAACGGTAGCACCACCGAGATTCAAACCTATGACCAAACGCTTGTGAGTTCAGCGTGCTAACCATTCAGCGAGGACGGATAGAGAGAGTAGAGTAGTAACTTTTGATAACGAAATAAATAAAAAGGCGTAAAGGCGTTTCGCTATTTTCAGATGTCGACGAATGCTTGAGAAACCCATGCCCTAGGAACAACCGTTGCATCAACAACCCTGGGTCATACCAGTGCGTAGCTGCAACTCCGCAGTGTGGGAGTGGTTTTGAACCGAACAGCAATGGGCAGTGTGTTGGTAAGAATTAATTAGTTTCCGATTTGTTTGACGACAGAGGGACGCTGCCTCCCCAAGACTAGTAAGACCACCGACAATCCCGGTAAATAATTATTTGGAATCTGTTGTACCCTATTTCATCCAACGTTTTAGTTCTACTTAATTTAAATGGTATTCATAAGTTGTAGGTTGAGCAAAGATGAAAGTTCTTTTGATATAATTGTTTTATTGTGTTATTTGCGTGAATTACGGTCCAAGCATGTAGAATCCAAGTTATTAAGGACTCGTCGCTGTGGATTCCAAAATAAAGTGAGGGAAACCTACCACGTCCCAAGTATATCCTTGCGTTCGTCTGTGACCTCAATAATTCCCGAACGCGTTGGAATATTTTAATGAACATTGGTGTGTAGACTCTTCAGAGCTAGAGTGAGGTCGAGCTTATAGATAGGCTTTGCCACTAAATAGCTGGGGGTACGAGGGGCTTAGCAATCCTACGGACAGAAAATGAAACTAAACGGATATCGGATAGATCCAAAGAAAATTGCTTTGTAGTATCTCCCCGACGGTTGCTCCCACAGAAAAGTAGACGTAATGACCGACGTGAGCTTTCAGATAAAACAGTACACATCGTCGGCTCTTCTCGTAGCCTACATTGTCAGAAGGTTCGTAGCTTGTACACATGTGTGTGCAGTTTCAACAGGTATGAGATAACACACTATCTGTTGGCGTTAAAGAGTGTTAGGTTGCTATACAAGGGTTTGGTTTCTCCGGAAGGACGAATGTTCCAGCGCGCGTCCAGCAGCTTTTGGGGTGCCGCTGGGCAAAGGAATATCCTTGCTTCCGGGTTGTCGCGGAGGTTTTTGGGACGGGCTACAGAAGGATAAAGGCCAGACAAGACTGATATCGACTCTCTTCCTTCGTTGCCGTGATCCAGAGCAGATCAAAAGATAAGTTTATATTTTATGTATAAGTGTTTAATCAGTAACTTTGTAGAGTTAATGTTATCTTCAATATAGTTAGTTGTGTTCGTCTTATCCCGTCCTGTACCACACATTAGGGATGGAGTATATCCCGCACTCGAAGATCCGCTCGTCCGGCCTACGCTACCGTACCATATTAGGTCTCTGATCCCGGCGGAGGTTTACGTTCACCAAGCTGGGAACCGCTCCAGTTAACACTGGACACCCCAGTTAATAATGATAGCAGCGGTGTCTCTCCCAGTGTGTGGTTTATGACTAGATAAGGTGAATTACCTTGCAGAAACTTAGGTTAGGAGTGCGCTCGTAAAGATCCCTAGATCAGGCCGTAGTTTTAAAAATGCTGGGGTCGATACCTTTATATTCTGGTTCGTCGGATGTCACCGAGTTTATAAGGAAGGTCGAAATTGTCGGAAAAATTGTGGATTGGGCTCAGTTATCTCAGTTTCTGGGGCTAAAGTTTGAGAAAGAAGCCTTCAGCTTCTGGTCTTCTTCGACCTGGTCTACTTTTGACCAGTTCCGGAAGGGGTTCGAAAGTCGTTTTTCGTCAACCTCGAGATCTAGAAAATTAAAATTCGCTAAGCCGCAACTCCGACCTCAACAGTCAGTCGTTGAGTTTTGTTCGGAAGTCAAAGAGGGCTGTATTCAGAAGCTCGGTAGTGGAGTTTCGGACACAGTTATCATCCACGAACTAATCCAGGGTCTGACCGATGATTTCGCCGTCTTACTGCTCAGAAAAACACCGGCAGATTTCGAGGATGCAGTAGATTCACTGATGAGGGCAGAAGAAATTAACATCGCTTTAAGATCGCGCAAGAATTCCAACCCTACCGTGATTCCAGTTAATGCAGTGTTATACCCGGCTAATACAACTTCTAATGTACCTAGGACTAGTGGGTATGAAATTAATTACCGCAGGGGAAGAGGAAGTTTCGGGAATAGGTAATCTTCAAACAGGGAGTCGAAAAATGTGGCACCCCAGACTCAAGGCAGTGCCAGAAATAACCAGAGGCCAACAGTGGTAATTTGCCACCGGTGCGGACAAGCTGGGTATATTCAGAAAGTATGTAGGGCCAGTGTTATTTTAAAATCCAACAGCCGCAATCAGTAAGCGCAGACAAGGATTGTGGCCGGGGTTAATAGTAGTAATATTAAGTCTGCAGCGGTAAATGAGGTATACGACGGATCTTGGCAGGATCTGCCAATTTTAAGGATTTCTCTACGATGGGCCGAAGTCTTCATGTGCTGTTTCATTCGGGAGCTTCTCGAACACTGATTAGGGAAAAAGAATTCTTGCGAGTGAAGAACTCTATTCCCCATGAGTATGAAGAAATATCAGGCGCTTTCCGATCCATCACCGGAAATCCTTAAAGTTCTGTGGAAAAGTAAACCTAGATCTCAAGCTACGAGGTAGGAAGGTTAATATAACAGCTTATGTATGCCCGCAGTTACCATATCCGTGTGTCTTGGGTTATCCAGACATGAAAAAGAATAGTCTAGTTTTTGATTGTGAGACTGATTCTGTTTTGTTTAGGCAAGATTTGTCTTAAAGAATGTGTAGACCGTTGTTTGAAGAGGATTGATGTTACTGAAGCTATCAGTAATGTCATTTCTCAGAGTACCCCGTCAAGGGGCCTGACCAGACGAGAACAGCTTGTTCTTTGTCTTCAAGTTCCAAGACTACAGTTAGTTTTGAAGTTAGATCCTGCAAAACTGTTTCACTGTCACCTAATTCGCATGCCCGAGTGAAAGTAAGTTTAACGACTAGTAGTACTTCGCATGTACGCCCTGAATTGGGATATTTTGTTCCTCTCAGCACTACAAATACTACATACGAGGTTGTGGAACAGTTAGTGGACGTAGGAAAGGGAGGAGAGTTTTATTTATGGTTAACCAACCCGACCGATGAGTCAGTGAGTGTCCGTGGATTTTTGTTAGGTAGTCTTTTCCCGGTGAGTGAGGAGGAACTAGTCTCGGATTCCAGTGAGGTTATTAACCAAGTGACAGGTCTAGTCAATAGTGTTAGTACTTCCTCCCATCCAATATCTGATCCTAACCATCCTCCTGCGCCTAAAGACATGAACCGAGAAAGTTTTGAAGTTGTGACGGAACCGGCTTTATGTCATATTGAATCACCGGAATTAAAAAGAAAAATGTAGGATATGGCCTACAGTTTCAGAGATATTTTCGCCACCCACGAGTCGCATCTGGGCCAGTGTAATATTGTAGAGCATTCCATCGAAATAGGAGATTCAAAACCAGTAAAAAGTCATCCTTACTCCGTCCTAGGGGTCGGCACCGTTTCTGTTTTTGGCTAAAACAGAAACGGTAAAAAACGGCAAATAAAAAACGGAACAGAAACAGAAACGGTGATAACAAAACGGATAACCGTTTCTGTTTTTCCGTTTTTTTCCGGAAAAACAGAAACGGGCCGTTTTTGCAAAAAAAAACGGCCGTTTTAACAGGTATTTCTGTTTTTTCCCTACTTCTTTAGGTTTATAAGATTACAGTAAGGCGACCATTTGGAACGGTAAGGCGGTTGTTGGAAAGTGAATAGCGTGAGGAGGGGACTCAGGGAGGGTCTGACAGGAGAAGGTTGTGAGAGAAGTTCAAGTATAATTGTGTAAGGTGAAAAAAAAGACCCTGCACCTGTCTAGTAAACTAAGCCCTTTTTTATACCCATGGTCAAATGCTGGGGTATGCTGGCAGGGGTGAGTATGGAAGTCATACGTATGTGTACGCCTTATTCCCCAGAAGGGTAACAGTACCCTTTCAAAGCAAAAAATTTCAAGGTAAAAAATTAAAAAAATTAAATTGTTCTGGTTCCCAAAGTACAGGATACTGATACCCCTGTGTGGAAGAAGGGGTACAACTACGTGTGAGAACCATGGTCACCCCTGTCAGCATGCCCCAGCGTTTGAGCATGGTCTTCCCTCAAGTGCCATATACCGATCACTTTTCGGTAGGTCGGTCGGTCCACTGTTCTCTAGTTAGGGTACTTCCAGATGTGCTAGGACGATGAAACTTGGCAGGCATATGAGGGATCTGACAAAACTAACTTGGAAATAGCCACTTCGACGATCCAACAACCATGGGGGGAATACGAAATATTGACGTATGTATATGTATAACTTTGGAACGGGTGACTGGATCAGGGGCGTCACGACTGGGGGGGGGGACGCCCTCCCCCCCAATGCTGTCGGCCAGTCGGTAAAAAAACGAGTCGGCGCGAAGCGCCGCGATTTTTCGTCAAAACAGTCGATTTTTTTCAAGAAAACCGTCGTTTTTTCTGAAAATTGGTCGATTTTTCGTCAAAATAGTCGGTTTTTCTGAAAATCAGTCGATTTTTTTCAAAAATGTCATTTTTGTTGTTGAAAACAGTCATTTTTTCTGCAGAAAAAGTCGGTAAAAATTACCAGGGTAACGTAGCGTAAATGCCTCGTCCCCCCCCCCCCCAAACATTTTGGCTAGTAACGCCTCTGGACTGGATCTTAATGAAACTTGACATTTCGAACGACGTCGTGCCTCAGACGGTCCATTTCAAGTCCGGTTCGGATCCGATGAATTTGGGGGGGGGGAGTCGGAAGGGGGGACCGGAAATCTTGTGACACGCTTGAAGTTGAGCGAACAGCATTAAACTTGGTGGGAAGAACAAGCACAAGCCCTTGGTACATCATAGACGGAACTGGACCGGATTTGGGCACTGTGGAGGAAGTTGGAGGGGGTTCCGGAATTCCGGTGATCCGGAGTTAAGGTACTCCCAAGTGGGCTAGGACGATGAAACTGGCAGGCATATCAGAGACCCGACCAAATAACTTAGAAATAGTCAGTTCCCCGATCCGGTCATCGTGGGGAGTGGAGGGAGCAGGAATCCGGAATCTTGAGGTATATATAACTTTCGAACGGGTGATCGGGTTTTTATGAACCTTGGTATTTGGATAGACTCGTTTCTCGGATGTCGCATTTCAAGTCCGAACCGGATCCGATGAATGTGAGGGGGTGGAGGGGAGTACTGGAAATCTTGTGTCACGCTTAGAGTGGACTAATCGGGAAGAAACTTGGTGGGAAGAACAAGCACAAGAACTAGTTACACCCTTGACAGAACGGATCGGATTCGTGCACTGTGGGGGGAGTTGGAGTGGGTCCGGAATTCTGGTAATCGCGAGTTAAGTAGCGTGCACACACAGTCCGAATTTCGCAGTCCGGTGCGAATTTCCTTCTCCGCTCCGGAATTTTGACGCATCGCATGCGGATTCGGTCCGATAATTTCGTTCCGATTTGAGTAGAAAATATTCTACTTTTACCGGAGCGAATTTTAAACACATGCGAAATTGTGCCCTGAGAATTGAAAAATTAGAAGCTGTGTTTGAAATTTCAACTGTTTATACGACCTATTTAATGTCACCTGCATTCATTCATTCGGCAATCAATCAGCATCATCTGACTGTAGGCTAAGCAGTGGATTTTTCAAACCTGGGGCCAAGTTTCACGTCTGAATTTCGTTTTATCTGAAAAACCTGTCGGGCATCGTGACGCGAATTTCGTATGCGCGTTTTCGCGCGCGGAATCTTACCGGACTGTGTGTGCACTTAGCTTTAAGGTACTTCCAGATGTGCTAGAACGATGAAACTTGGCTGGAACATTAGGGACTCGACAAGATTGGCTCACAAATTGTAATTTTCCAGATCCGACCATCCCTTAAAGTACAGAAATGAACTGCCAGCTCCCTTGAAGTGCGCACCTTAACCGCTCCAGTTAACCCTGGACACCCCAGTTAATAAGAGTAATTATTTTATGTGACTTTAAGTTTTATGTTTCTGTATAACATAACACTAAACATGGTTTGCAACGTATTTTTAGCGAAAAAAACAGAACACTTAGAAATCATTACGTGAAAATTCTGTAACATCAGCAGATAGTGTATTATCCCATAGTTGTTGTAATTACGCATCCGGGTGTAAATGTTACGAAACTTCAAACAGTGTAGGGTTATCTAACTTTTCAGTTGCTGGAACCTAATCAATCCATCAAGTTTAATATCCAAATAGCTTAAAGCTAGAAGAGGAATAAAATATTTACGAGATACACAGACACGAAACAAAATAACTAATACACTTACAAGATATGACCAGAAATAAATGATGTGATGAAGCTACATAAAAATTGGGCAGAAGAATTAGCAGGCTAATTGTAGGACAGTTCCGTCCTAGATGTACGAGTTAAAGTGATCTGCTGTCGATTGTTTTTTTACTCTTCTTGTAACTTATATTGGCTACCGATCGCCTGGAACGTCTTTGCGCCTACACGCGCCTACAAAGTCTCTCCTACATCGGACTTTAGTGGTTGCACATCGCCGAATTCGTATGATTTTACAACCACTAAAGTCCGATGTAGGAGATACTTTTTACAGTGTATTTTAAGCTGCTTCTCCCTGCATTTCAGATATCGACGAATGTGTCACCGGCCGTCACGACTGCCGCCCTGGCCAGGCCTGCCAAAACAGAGCGGGCGGATACACATGCGGCTGTTTGGGAGGCTTCCAGCTAAATCAGTACTCACGGGAATGCGAGGACATTGATGAGTGTAGAGAACGCCCATGCGATCCCTCCACTTCAACTTGTGTGAATTCGCCTGGCTCTTATAGATGCGAATGTAAGGAAGGATTCCGTTTGAAATCAGATAATCAGTGTATCGATGCTGATGAATGTACAGAAACGGAGAGGCTGTGCCAGCATAGATGCGTGAATAGCTGGGGGTCCTTTAAGTGTACCTGTGAGCAGGGATACACCCTGGCGCCTGACAATCGGTAAGTCCCACAGTTAAAATATTCATAGTGACTATATTCACCTGAAAATATATATTTTAGGATCTCAAAAGAAAGTGATGAATTTGAATGAATGTATAAATGAAATATTTTATATGAACAACGCAAAGGAGAAAGTGGGTATGGAAAAAACGAAGAGAAATAAGGACTACAGAAACAAAACAGCATTAACCTAGATACAAGATCAAACAAATTTTAGAAGAATACCCATCCATGGGTATGCAACATCCTTATTATTAAGGTTCGCGACCAGATTTTCGACACTTAGAGTAGGGTCTGGTATGCGACAGAGTACTTCTGAATCAAGTAAAGGTTGCAGACCAACTGGGAGTTGAAGAAGAAATTTAACAAATTTGAAGAACAGCTTTGTTATCTCTGTCTTATCCGTGGCTCTCCTAAAGCATTGTCCAAATAGGTGTTGTAAGGTGTATTACCGCGTATAAGCCTTATTACAGATTCCTCTTTTCCTCGGGCGCGCTGTAATAAGGTGAATAAGGAAAATAGAGCTCGGCCCTATTCTTCCTTATGCGGAGCCAATTAGATCGCTTGGTTGGTTCCGCCAGCGGGCCGAGGAGAGGCGCAGCGCCGTCAGGGCTGCCAAAGAATGCACAACAGTTCTACTTTGTTGGAAGCTAAAGAAACAACTTTTCTTAAAAAAAACACGTTTTTGTTCTATTACGACTGCTTTTCGTCAGTTCGAGGATCAATGCCGCCCATCCCTTATTTTAATAGTACTTCAAGTAGTACTAAGAACCTTTTCGGATATTTTTAGAGCTCGAAAAATTGTATTAACTTGGCAACACCGAACGCCGCATTGATAAGAACCTCTTGGGTTGTATTTGAACAGGCGTGTGTATTAAGACGTAAACATCGCGTATAGCGTTATTCAGCTTATTACACCTATTAGGACAATGATTAAGATCCCAAAACGAAGCCACAAACAGTAAATGAGTGACATCGCATATCCCGTCCGTCCCTATGATCACGGTAGTTGTCGAATGGATCGGTGAATTTTTAATTTGCATTACTGCACAAAAAGTCCGAGTGCCGTGGCAACAAAAATTACCTCACTACGACACGTGACATGTCCCTGACCCGGATGGGTGTGTGGGTGGGACCCTCGAAAAGGCAAATCTAGACCACAATGCCAGCATTGATACCAGATTTCAACTTGATTTCTGTCATGGTTCATGATTCGTGAACTCGAAAAAAAAATGGAGAAAACAGAAGATGAAGATCCGACCGAAAAGTGGACAGAGCGTCCGAAAGAGCCGAGTGTTTATAAATAAACACTCCACTACGAAGGGTCAAGCTAGTGTCGCAGCTCGCCTGGTTGGTCTATCGGTCGAAAAGCCCTGAAAAAGTCTGCTAGGATTTGTTCTGGAGGACTGAACGTTATGATATTTATTACCTTAAAAGCCTTATTTCTTATTTCTAACTACCACTAAAACTACAAAAAATGATCTCTATGAATCATTGACAGCTTGAGGAATCTACCCACTTTCTTTATAGTAGCATAACACTCACACTCTCGAAGGGGTGGGGATAATAAGTGTATTTAAAAGCCCAGGGGCCATATACATAACAAAAACAATAAGACACATTTACAAAAGAAAACAACAACAATATTTTCCTACGGCTATGAAGCCTCACTACTAAGCTTAGTCGTTCTTAGCTTCAGCGCTACTTCGATGTATTCGCAAACCTTTCTTATATCCCTTTCCTAACTGCTATTCAGGATATCCGGAAGAAGCAAAACAATCCCCTTAAAGAAAGATCCCCTTAACTCCGAAAGCTCCTGGCATCGATTGAGAAAGTGGTCCATGGTTTCCTCTTCCCCAGCTTTGCAAAGTTGGCAATTATACCTGATATCTGGCCCTTTCCTATTCCCTATCCTATCAAAAACTCTAAATCTACCAAACAGGGGGAGGGAATTAGCTCTAGCCTGAATCCATAACTTCAAAAAATTTTGAGGTAGATTCATTTTAAAAATAAAACTCAGGCCCAAACACCTCCTTAATCTCACGGTAAAACTCCAAAGTTTCTGACTGACTTATTAAAGCTCTCCTTTTTTGAATCTCTTGGTCATCCAAAATCCTAGTAACTCTACGCAATATATTATCCTCACCTACAGGGCCACGGCCACTATTCCAAACATAAGATAGTCCTAGATCATCAAGGATGACTTTAACTCGACATGGCCACGTATTTTTTTTCACCCATAATCAAAAGATCATTATATGACGCTCTTACCAACCTAGTGTCATCTAACTTAATTATCTTTAACCAAAATCTTAGGATCTGCAATACCCTATGTTTTTTCAGTGAGAATAGTCCGAAATCCCCTTTCAATGCTTGCGAATGTAATGTCGATTGTAGTCTGAACAGTCGTTTAAAATATTGTAGCTGGACCGACTCAAGCTGTTTCGCATCTTCAAATCCCCATAGCTCCGCTCCATAATGGATCATTGGTATTATTTTTGAATTAAAAATATGTTTATGAATTCTTAGATTTTTTAATCCCATCAGATTAGCATTTCTAAATATAGCTGACGACGCCGCTTTTCCCCTTCCTACCATTTCCTTAATGTGTGATTTCCAACTTCCGTTTGAATCTAAAACGAATCCCAAATATTTAAAAATAGTTCTTTTACTCAGTTCTTCATTTTTATAATAAAATTTCTCTTCTAACTGCCCCTTAATTTTCCTCCGCGTGAAAATTACTACCTCAGTTTTGTTTTTATATTCAGCACCAACTTTTTCATTTCCAGGTATTCCTAAGTTAAATTCAGTAGTATTTGGAGATCAGACGCACTTTTAGCAAGCAGTACCGCGTCGTAGGCGAATAGCAGTACTGAGAACCTGATACTACCAAGCATCACTGTCGGGGCCCACTTTTTTTCTAAGAACTCTACTATATCATTTATAAATATACCAAATAGCCTAGGTGATGCACTTCCCTGTCTCACTCCTTTTCTTGATGTAAATATTCTCGACAGCCCCATTCCAGCTAACTTTACTACACCCTTAGTAGCTACATACATACTAACTAACAATCGAACAAAACACACGGGAAGGCCAATTTTTATCAGTTCCTCACCCAATAGGATACGGTCAACACTATCGAACGCCTTTTGCAGATCTAAGTATGCCACATATAGTTTGTGACTTCCTGTTCCATATTTCTCTACTAAGGCTCTTAAAATAAAATCTCTATCACTTGTATTATACCCTGTCCGAAACCCCCTTGTTCTTCTCTAATCGCCTTATTCGATTCTAACCAATTACCTAGTCTAACATCTAGCACCTTTTCTAGTATCTTACTTACTGATGGAACTAGGGATATGGGTCTGTAATTATTGTGTTTTGTTGGGTCACCCTTTTTTAAGAAGGGCAATACCAGTGCCGTTTTCCAAAGATCAGGCCAAACCATTGATAACAAAATTTTATTATACACCAATAACAATATTGGGATTAGTGTTGCTCGAAATTTCTTATAAACAATTGCAGGTACTTCGTCTATGCCTGGGGCTGATCCACCTTGCCTTTTCTTAAGTGTCTCTTCTATTTCTTCTAGCCTCAACTCCTCCATCAATACATAATCATTTCTTTCATAGGAAATTGTATTTGGTTACTACTTGTTACTAACTCTTCATGAAGAAATTCTAGAGGGTTCGAAGTTCCCTCTACATTCTCAAAATGAGCGGGCCAAGAATCTTATCAGGAACTTTCACATCACGCAGCTTATTATGACCTCTTTCTTCCTCCCTTATTTTTTCCCAGAATTCCTTCATATTACTATCATTATAATTTCTAACAATATCATTCCTCAAATTACTTGCCGCTACTAATTTCTTCTTCTTCAACAGAGCCTTCTACCCACGCCTCTTAGTTCTATGTGCTAACAATACTTCATCCTTAATTTCTACATTAGTACAACTTTTAACTAGATCAAGCTTTCTAATAAAATCCTCTCCATAATTCACACATTCATCATCGAAAAAATTATATTTCTCTTGCTTTCCTTTTTTTGTTATTGGTCCTGCAACTCTATGTATTAAACTGTTAAGTTCACTTAATGTATTTTGAGAATCGGAAAATGACGACTGCTTATCACTCAGCTGATCGCTCACATCTTGCTCCGTCATCCGAGAATCTATAGCTGCTAGGTCATCCTTACTCCAATTACATCGAATTGCCCACCACACTTAGGAATTTGGGTGGCCAGTACCCCACGAACTTCTGATTCCTTGAGCAAATTCATACTAATTTCCAGTTTCACCGGGACATGGTCAGATCCAGCTAAACTCAAAACCTCTAAATTCAATGAATCCAAATCAAAACTAGTTCCAATTGAATAATCATCAATAAGACTAGGTCTAAGTCCAGCTGTACAGGTAAACTCACCCAACTCCGCGTCCTTACCAAATCTTCCATTCCCAATAACAAGACCAAAATCTGCGCACAATGCCAGTAGTTTCCTATCCCAAGTGTTTGCTTTCCTTTTTTCATCTTTGCTTATCCGCGGAATCCTGTAGGCACTCGGTATAAGGTTATAACTTTCTGGAATAGATAAATCGTCAATTTCACCAACGTTACTCGTATAACTATTAAAGTCACCCATAATAATAAGCTTATGGGAAGGCATTTCTTTTCGAAGTTTTTCTACTTCATATTCTAAAACTGACCAAGTATCCTTATTTCTATAAGAACTATTCTGAGCTGGAATGTACACTGAACCTACTACTATTTTACTACCATCCAAACACTCAAGATTTATCCAAATTATGTTCTCTGAATCACTCATCATTCTAGCTTAATTAGCGAAAGAGACCAGTTTCATTAGAACAACTACTCCAGCGTAAACACGATTATTTCGAGACGGTTCGCGGGCAACACTTTCTACTGCGAAATCCTTAAAATTAATCACTTGGTCTTTTGAGTGCCATGTTTCAGCTAGGGCTACAAAATCAAATGCCCTAAGTTCAGATTCTAGAACCTCCTCCTTATTTCTAAGCCCTTGTATATTCCATGTCAGAAATTTAACTCTCACTCGGCGTTGCAGATGGCCCTCGGCTTCCTAGTAATCATAATACTCGTCGTCATCTTCGCGTACCATGGGTGGGAAGGCGATCCTGTAGTAGTCGTCTCTCTCTTCTGGGTTTTGGGGGCCCGAGAACCTACTTGGGGCCCTACCTCCTCTATTTGGGCGGCCTGGCCGTGTGTCGCCTCTTCCCCTGTTGATTCGCACGTTCCTATTTTCCGCCCGTAACTTGTCATCAGGACTTATGATTTCGGAAAGTTTTCGGCCCCGTTCTTTCGATTCTTGAATGTTACGACGTTCGTACTACGGTGACGTCTGAACTCTTAGAAGCAGTCTCGTCTCGATCACTGGGTGCGGGCCCAGACCTGGATTGGCAACTTGAATCTGATCCCCCGACGTTTGGCGGATAGGGAAGGGATTCTGTGGCTTCTGGCTTGCTAGTTGCGCGATGGGCGGTTGCGCATTTTGGCCCCGTTGGATCTGACGTGGCTCGTTTATTTCCTTAAAGGACAACTCTTACTATAAATGATCTTCTCCTCTCCCTATTAAAATGGATCAGAAAAAACGTTTACGAAAAGACCATTACTTTCCACCTGAAACTAGCGATTCTCTTGTTAGCGCTTGTCGATTATATCCAGCCTTCCTGCTCTCCAACGCGGCGGCTGGGCGCAAAAAAATTGAAAACAGAACGTGCCTTGGTTAAAAAATGGGAAAACTAAGCAAATAAAAGAAGTAATAAACAGAAGATTATCACATCCTTACGTGTGAAAGAGTTGTCAGCGGACAATGAAGATTCCGGCAAACTTTTCGTTGGCTGACGGGAAAACTCGGCAAGGCCGAAAAAGCGCTAAAAATTCGTAGTTACGAAACGAAACAATGGAGAAAGATGGGGATTTAGAAGCTTATAATTCCATATGGGAGCTAAGTATATTATAAAAGGCAGAATAAGCAAGAGGGGTCCTTTAACCGTACACTCGATGTTGTCGTACACAAATAGATTACCGTCTATGAAAAGTTTTGTACCACGCAGCTTCACATCTCGGTCCACCTGGATCGCTTCTTGCAAACGCGGCTTTAGTTTACTGCGGGCTTCTCGTTCTTGTGCTGTGTAGTCGGGTGCAGCCGAAATGCCGTACCGTTTCAGGGCTCTGTTATTTCTTAGGATAAGGTCCCGCAGTTCTTTCGTATTTAATTTCAGTAGCACAGGTCTTGCAACCATCGCCGTTCGCTGATCCAATTCTGAACGCATCCTTTAAATCACTGCGAACTATGTTGAATGTGGGGAAAAACCAGTTTAAGAAGTACATTACTTCCTCCATTAGCTTAGACTTTGGTGGGTTAGTAGGCTCTAGGTTGTAAATGACCAGGTTGGTGCGTTTCAATTCAAATTCTAGTGCATTAGCTCTGTTGTTCGACTCCAGCAATCGTTGACTAATGACCGCTAGCCCGTTGCTTGTGCTTTCATTCGCCTTCACATTGCGTTCTATCTGCGGTTTTAACTCCTGCAACTGGTGTTGAAATGCCGATACGTTTTCAGATAGTGTAGGAATCAGGTTGATATTCGCACGCATCTCTTGGAGGCTGAGACGCATAGCAGCTAGTTCTCCGGCTAATTCGCTCATGATGCAATCTCCAAGCGTACTCCAATTATCGTCCGAGTCGCACTTGGATTGTTCGTATTTCACAATATTGTGCAGCTCGCTCGCGGTGTTTCCAGGGCGAGCGCTGAATGAATGATTTGGGTGAACATGTACGGACGATGCCTGTTTCGCGTTAACTTTTTTAACTTTTCCCAGGTGCTAGATTAATACCTCTACGAATATCTACGATCCCCAACTTACTAGCCTTTTATTTAAGAGCTTGTTACGACATCGACGAATGCGAACAGTACCGAGAACGTGGAGGAACCCTTTGCATGGGCGACTGCGTCAATGAGCCTGGAAGCTATCGGTGCTCTTGTCCTTCTGGATACAGACTTTCGGAGAATGGAAAACAGTGCATAGGTATGTACATAGCCCCCCCCCCCCCCTCGTTCAAACTGTGGTTCTGGGTCAGACACTACTTTCTAAAAATAAAATAATATACGTTTCGTCGGCCGAGATTTCCTGCTAGCTTCGAAACTGCGACCGTATCTGGCAAATTTTCCCGGCACGGGATATGGTGTGGCCATTTTTGATAAAGGCGGAGTGAGAGAAAGAATACAATAAGGAAAGAATAGTGAAGCTCCTTCCGTCGATAACCAAGTGCCACGGCAACTTTTTAGTCCATCTTTGCTTCTCAAATATTTTCTTCACCGGTCATGTTAGAATCCAGTTTGAAGGATCTTTGGTGGACCTCTTATTACATCAACGTGTTACTTGACCACGCTAAGGCCTGATCAACTACTGACCCCTCCCCCCCCCCCCCCCTACACATTCGTGTCGCTCGGCCGACACAACAACGAAGTTCCAACCTTTCCTCAACCCTGAAATACTCTTGATGACTAACTCTTCTTGCCGATTTGAACTCGCCCTGTACCTAGTGGAATAGCAGGAAGCGGTATCACAGCTGCTCCCAAACATCGCCTTGATTGGTTAACACAGGATTGAGTTGTTGAGTTTGAGTCGTTAGTGCTACGTTTTTTTGTTCTTCCCGAGGATCACTGGCGTGTTTTGGACTTAGTCATATAGAGTATTGTTTCTTACTGTTAACTTTTTCAGATATTGACGAGTGTGCGCAAAGCAACATATGCAGATCTGACGAGACGTGCTTAAACACCAGAGGAAGTTACCGGTGCAATGCGCTTCAGTGCCCAGCCAGTTATGTTCGCGACACAGACCACAAGAAGTAAGCCTCGCTTTATTTGAATTGTTTGATTTTTGGCTTACGTGCTTAGTTTGTGAGAGTTCTGAGACACGAGAAATCTTTTAGCAGCGCTTTTACTGACCTTATTCCCCCAACTCTCTCTTGTGTCCAAATCCGAGCTGCTGTTGCTTCGTTTTTATGGCACTTGTGACATAACCGTGAATAACATAGTAAGGTCTTAGAACGCGTAGTGCTGGGCGGAGTCGCTTCCCGTCTCACTTTCGACGCTCCCCCTCGTCTTTCAATGCGAAATTTAAGCTGATAAAACCTATCCGCGTTTCTGACTATAGAAGCAACAGCAAAGTAGCTTCGGGCGCGAGTTCTTGACAAGAAAATTACAACATTCCGAATCAATATCTCTTGAGAAAGAACGGAGAACTGGAAAAGGACTTGCAACAGTGCGGACCGGACCTTCCCACCGTTATCCTCTCCTTCCACCCTTTCTACTACATTTGCTTATGCATTTCTGATGCAAGACGTCTGAGCGTTGCTTAAGGCAATGCTGAGAAAAAAACGCTCATAAATCCGCTTTCACATTGACGCGTCGCGCTGCGTATGCGTTTATCTTGCTCTGCATACAGGTTGCGTAGCGTGTCTTTCACACCTGCGCCACAAGCTTTCACGCTGGATGTGTATTTAAGTTTTCACTTCTCGGTTTCTTATGCTGAATTGTCGTTTCTTTCATCATTACTAAGTCTGATCGCGTTTTATTTGTCTGCGTTGCGTCACCGCAAGCGTGACGCACAGGTTGCGTAGCTCAGTGTGAAAGCGGCTTAAAGCATGACAGCGTTTTTTATACTGATGCTGGATTACTCTTGTTTCAGTCGCTGCAAGCGCACGTCTCTGGAATGCTTACCGAATGATAATGAATGTATGAGGCGACCTATGAGCTACAGCTTTAACTACCTAACTTTCACCTCCCGGATATCCATCCCACGATCGACTGGACAGCTTGATTTGTTCACAATGCGCGGCCCTTCTTGGTCCTCGTCAAGTGTGAAGTTTGACCTCCAACTGAAGGATGCCCGGGCACCGGCAGGAATCACTCCAGCAGTGCAAGACCAGTTCACAATCAGAAGAGTTGGATTCAACCAGTGTATTCTCTCCCTCGTCCAAACTATCGACGGACCTCAGGACATAGAGCTGCATTTGTCAATGGACATGTACAACAATGGCGTACTTGGTGGTGTGGCAGTGGCGCGAATCTACATTTTTGTGACTCAGTATGAGTTCTAACATGCACTGTTAACGTACTGCTTTTTCCCAGTTACGCTTACTAATGTTTGCCATTTGTTACAATTCAGTTGTTTTAAGTAAAGAAAATTCATGCATACTGCGAGCCATTTAAAGCTTACGTAGGCCCAAGCCAGTCCTCCTGGTGCGGTGTCGCATGGAGCTCCGCGTGGTTGGGCGCCGTCTTGGTCTTCTTTTCTTTTCCCTATATTTCTGTAAGTACACCCTTTAAACTGTGTAGTTTTACAGGATAACGCCACAGGTTCCGTCGGAAGAAGAAGCATCTCCGCGATGATTTGACCTTGGCGCCCATGCCCATCATAGTTAAAGCCCATTACAGCCATCATTTACACAAAACTATTCTTAAGAACAATCATGACACCTTTTCGGGTTTTAGCACTGCCTCGACGAACACACTAGTGTGTAAAAAGGATTGTCAGCCGAGAGATCTCCGGTGCTTCACGAATACCACGATGACGGTAACATACCAGTATATCGCAATACCATCTGTTCCACACCTTGACCGACCTCTGGTAAGTTACAACAAGGACATCTCAGTGTTATCCCTTGTACAAAGAAATACTGTGGACTAACACGAGGGGTTGTTCCGCGATCCCATAAAGTGTTTTTATCGCTGGAAAAGAGTGTTTCCGGGGTCGTTTGTGTGGCCCACAATTATGTTTCCGCGACCAACTATTTTTTTTTTGCTCAAATTTGACAAACAGGTGTCAGGGTGGTTTTTCGATTGTAAGGATAGTGTTGGTGTGAAATTCAAATTTGGCGACAAATTCCTGTGGAAATAATAAAATTGGCTATTTTCAACCATACATAGACATAGTAGTAGTAGAATAGTTTTATTAACAAGACAATCAAGGATCCATTAATAACACAGCAAAAGCACTACTTGCGAGGATGTGCTATTAAACAACACAAAAAGAAGACTGAGGTAAGGGATAAGAGGATGAAACCATGTACCAAAGCACTCTACACAATTACTTACACTACAAAAAAACATTATGTTTTCTAATCCCAAAGCAACAAAAAAAAAAACAAATACAAAAAAATATAAATAACTTTCCTTAATCCATTTCGAAAGTGTACCTACCAAGCAACTTCAAAACGTAGCTCTGATTTAAATTGATCAAAATTACCTAATTCCTTTGAACTTCTACTAAGCTTATTCCAAAGCTTATACACTCTATAAACAATCGAGAACGAGGACCTACTTGAAATCAAACGAGGAACCTGAATATCACCTCTTGCCCGAGTATCGTGTTGGTGAACGTCTGACCTCTCGCAAATATACCTTCAAAACAATCTGGAAGGTACCCACTATAATATTTGTAAATGAAAATCAGCGTGTAAAAATCACGCAATCCAGCTGCAGGCATTATATTTATTTCCCTGTATACTGATCTCATCGACTCACAATTCCGTACTCCACATATAATGAGATTAGCTATTTCAACCATGTGTAGACATAAAACCGAGAATCTTTCTAGTACGTAGGTAAGCCTGAAGTTCTATTTAGAGAGAATTTATCTGGATTTTAGATTTTTATCTAACATTCGAAATTACAGCAGACAAAAAGAAAAATCGGCGTAGCCCATAGGCGTATTCTCGCCGTTCCCCGAGGACTCCACTTGAGGAGTCCCCGCGTTTTAGTTTGTCCCGGGACTCACTCCCCGTATTCTCGCACTATCAAAAAGGACTCCCGTTCAGATTCGGAGGGGAATCAATTTTTGCTGGTGTTGGTGCTATGTAAAATTAATAAAAAAGAATCAGAATAAACAAAACCAAAAATAGAGTGGATCCAAACTAATTTCGTCAGCTGCATATTTTTGGGGGGAACAAAATCCGTTTTACAAGCATTCCCCGTGTTCTCGTTCTTTTCCTAGACGGAGTCCGCGTGGAGTGACTATTCTCGCCGTTCCCGAGAAGTCCTTGGGGAACGGCGAGAATATGCCTTATCTGCGAGGTTCAACTTATGGGTAGAGAGTGTGGCACACAATTCTGTTTGTGGGGCAAACACTCAGAAATGTGACGCGGAAAAACGCCTAAGAGAACGTAACTGAGTTTAGAAATCTTTCGGCAGAACGGCTCTGTTCCCCGGGGGGTGCAATGGTGGGTGGGTAAAGGATCGGAAAATTACGTGAGCGTCCTCAACGGGGACCACGTATCATTGTGCTGCGCCTAAATGATCTAAGCTTGAAGTTTACAGTGAATATGTTGGCTCGCGCCAGATCTAATCGCCACGGCAGTTATGTGTTAACTAAAGCATTGTTCAAATAGGTGTTATAAGGTGTATTACGGCGTATAAGGCTTATTACAGGCTCCTCTTTTCCTCGGGACGCAGTGTAATAAGGCGAACAAGGAGAATAGAGCCAGGTTCTATTTTCCCTTACGCAGAGCCAATCCGATCGCTTGGTTGGTTCCGCCAGCGGGCCGAGGAGAGGAGTAGCGCCGCACGGTTGCCACGAGAAGCACTAAAGTTCTACTTTGTTGGGAGCTGAAGAAACAATTTTTCTTCAAAAGAACACGTTTTGTTCTGTTACGACTGCTTAATGTTAGTTTGAGGACCAATGCTGTCCATCCGTTAATTTAATAGCTTTTTACAATATAAAGGGCGTCAAACTGTACTCGTATACTTAAACACTTTTTCCGATCTTTAGTAGCTCGAAAAGTTGTATCAGCGTGGCAACACCGAACGCTGCATCGACAAGAACCTTTTGAGTTCCTATTTGAACAGGCGTGTGCATTAAGACGTAAACATCGCGTATAGCGCTATTCAGCTTATTACACCTATTTGAACAATGCTTAGATGCCTGATCAAGCTCGCTTAGGAGGCTTATATGGACTCGGTTATAATACTAGAGTTGACGTAGCTTACACATTAAGAGAAGGTCAAGCCTCATTCACAACAGATGTTTAGCCAAAAGTCGGTACCCGCTAGACCCAACTTCCGCTTAAAACATCGCCTCTGCACGAAAACTAATGCCCAAGCATAGGGTCGGGATAAGTTAGAGTTCCCTAAATTCGAGACTGTGGCCATGACGACTAGGACAGGATAAGACAGGATAGAAATTCTGGGTACGTATCCCTTGGCACGATAGCCTGAACTCCCGCCACACAATGGTGTATTTGTTAAGCTTCTATTACTGTCAAACTCGCCATAACAGGTCACAAGCTAAGACAGAGTTAACCAAGGTTTATTGTGGCCAGGTACTGACGAAGATATTCGCCGTGTCGCCATCCCAGAACATGAACTTTGGACTGAGTTTTGACATTACCGGAGGAAAAGCTAATCGATACTTTAAGCTCGAGAAAGGGCGTACAACATGTAAGTAGCTCATCATATCGTATTCATTATGCTCGATTTGTAAATCTCTAAACTGCATCCCCCTCCCTCTCGTGATCGGCACCAGAATACTCCTGGAGTTTGAAAATAGGCTTTTCCGTGTGTTCGCGCCCCCCTCGAGCATGTAAGTCACATCCTGCATAAATGGCGTTATTGGCCCTGTGGCTTTCAACTACTACCGATTCTTTGTGTTGTGTGTCCTTCGCTAAACGTTGTCGTCTAAGAGCGTGTTCCATCCTACTTACCGTTGTTACCACGCATGACGTCACAAATTCTGCCTTTTTGTCGTCGAGGTTGGAACGATTTTTCTATTTTCCAGCGGAATATCATGCCACGGGTGAATCCGACCAATCACGTGACAGCAAATAGTTACTTTTAGTTACTGTTTTGAGAAGGCTGGAACGGTCAGCGTAGTAACTTTTCGTGAGGTTGGAACGGATTTAGTAACTAATAGTTACTATTGGTACGAGGGTGGAACACGCTCTAAATCTCAGCCGATTTTCTGAGGAACGTGACGTCGCATCTTAGTTACCGCCGAAAAAGAACGCGGCGCGCCAATAAACGGCGTGACTTCGGAGTCTAGTTAATTTATGTATACGAATTTTCATTACAAGAATAATTTCAGCTAAGGCATTGCAGTCAGTTTTAGTGGTTAACATTACGTGGGAAACGAACGAATTTCACAAATAAATGGACGGTATGCAAGAGGAACAGAAGGTTTGGGAAACGGATCTATATTCTGGCAAACGAATAGATAACAGATTGTTTGACAAATGAACATTTGGTCTGGGAAACGAATATTTGGTCTGGCGAAGCTGAGATGCGGTTTGTCAGTTGATGCGAATTAAAATGACCCTTCATACTTAGTCAGCTTGGTTTTAGTACTTACTGCAGGTTTTCGTTTGTGTTACGTTTGTTTTTGTTTCGTTTGTTAATGTGGTTAATCCAGTGGTTACTCTTTTATGTTGACGATCCGCAGCTAGCCGTTTCTAAATGCGCTATTAAGGAAATGAATGCATCATTACAAGTCAGAGCGTGTTCCACCCTTCCAACAAAACGAACTATTAGTTACTATTTTCGTTCCAACCTCGATTGTAAAAAGTTACTACGCTGACCGTTCCAACCTTGTCGAAATAGCAACTGATAATAACTATTTGCTTACCATGCTCGGGAGCGTAGTAAGCATGGTAACTACGCATCTCCACAACGTGATTGGTTGGATTTGCCCGTGGAATGATATTCTGCTGGAAAATAGAAAACTCGTTCCAGCCTTGACGGTGAAAAGCCATAATTCGTGACGTCATGCGTAGCAACTACGCTAAGTAGGGTGGAACACGCTCTTAGAGATTCCTAATTTCAGGCGCCCTATCCCTGGCAGCACCTATCTCCGGTCCAGCAAGACACGCTATCACAATCGAAACGAAGGTAGTTCCCCACAGCTCCGCAAGTCGGCCTGTCTACCACGTAGCCGAGATAGATATAGATGTTTCTGAGTACGAGTTTTAATTTCAAGCTCATACGGTGTCCTATGTTAAACAGCAATGTTTCCCATATCTAACGGTAACTCCCTTAGCTTTTAAATGTTTTTTATTTTACATTTATTCTGGGTTCTAACAATACATCGAACGAAACTGCTTCCTTCGTAACAAATCTGATAAGCTAAACGGACTGCCGGTAAAAATGAATCGCATCAATACGATACAGAAATGTTACTTTCGTGGTTAGCTTTTGTCTAATCCTTTTGCGTTTCGAGTGATTTCCCCCCCCCCCCCCCCCTCCCCACACAATCCAACCTGTAAAATCTGAATTAATTTATAAACTCAAGAATAGCAAGGTATTTGTAAAGTGGCACGCATTTGATCTGTACGTTGATCCCACACTCAAAAAAATATACTGAACTGGACGGACAAATGATAGGAAACATACCGAAAGTCCGTTTATGGGAGTTTTCCCTCTACGTTGCGTAAGTCTTGGTCAGATCAGTCAGATAGTCTAGGTCTCGGTCAGTCTTGGTCAGATCTTGAAATTTTCCGTACACGAACTTGGTCAGATCTTGAAATTTTCCGTACACGAACCAAATTAACTTTTTTTCCTTGCTAGCATCCATTGCCAACTATTTGATAAATAGCCTGATTCTGTGCAGGAATCGTCCGTTCTCAAGCGTACTTTGTTCGTCTTCCGTACGGTTTCGACGAAATAAGATTTTTCGACGAAATAAGATTATTTCCGTTGTGTGGTGGACAAATCCGGCTAAGCGCAGTAGGCGCTATTCTTAGGCAATATTCTTGGTGGTAAATAAGGTTCTGAGACGTTATTTTCCTGTTGACAAACACCGATCACACCGTATTGTGATTTCGGAATATTATCGAATGACGGCGGACAATTTCCTGAAAGGAAAGCAAAGTAATTTTGTCGATTCCTGGGGGCATAGTTCTTTTATCTTTGGATCGGACACCAGTTATGGCAATTAAGGTTCCGTTAGGTTATACAACTCTGAGAAATGTCAGGGTTATTGTTTGAACACGTTCGGTCAAGAAGGGTCGAGACACAGTTTTATGTAGAATCATATGTCTTCTTGTGAGAAGTGCAGGAAAGTTTTCGCCAGCGTCTTTTCTTTTACGGAGCATGGTTTTATCCATGCCCATAACAGTATTGGAAGTCTAAGATGGCATATTACGAAAGTCATGAGAAGAAACGCAGAAAGTTAAGCTTTTATTTCACAAACTGAAAAGGGGTCTGCATTTTGTACGGCGCAAGTAAGCCCAAGGAACAGAAATGGGACTGAGTCTGAAGGAGTTGGGAAATTAAGAGGCATTAGGCCAAACGAAGACAACGTCAAGATGCAAGAATGTGCAGTAGAAAAGCAGTGAGAAGGTAGAGACAGGATTCAGAGTTCAAGGTAAACCCTTACCATGCTTCAAAAGTGGACAGGTTGTTGGATTGTCCAATCGACATTCGATAGAACGATTACACCATTCTTTGATTGCGCAAAACGCGTAATCTAGGTCAGCCGAGATTGTTCTGGCGATAGCCTATTCCCTTTCATGGGAAGATTCCTTTCTTCTGGTTTTTAGTCAAGTCGGACTCACAGAGCTGGTGCCCTCCCAATTATTTTTACGTTTGAGTCAGTTAAGCTTGTGGCACGCTCTTCTAGGATTTTTTGTTCGTGTCTCCGGTTCCGTTGTAGGTTTGAGCTTGGGAAAGATGCATATGAAAGAAAGCACACTGGATGCTTTCCTTGACTAATGCTACTATTGATTATTTTCGACCGATCTTCACAAAAAGATCTTCAAATTTTTTTTTTTTTTTCAGTTTTTGTTTTGTTTACAGGTGTCAGGTTTGAGAGGCTTTGTTTAAAGTTTTCTGCTATTCCGCTGTGACAGAGTTTTTATCAGTGCATCAAAGCGTACGATACTCAAGCCGGCGTTGTCCCCAACCCGATGAAAAATTTATCTCAAAATAGTACTATGAAGTAGTACGAAAAAGTTGCATGCAGTACTAACGATGCTACTACATGCTTCTACTTCAAGGCTACCGTGTTACTGCGTACTACTATATGGTACTATTAGCAAGACTGGATGTTACTATGGCAAGACAGGATGCTACTGGATACTAGTACATAAGATTGGACCAGTCTGAGGCACATTAAATGATAGTATTCTTTGCTATTACATAATATTACATGCAACGTTTTCGTACTACTACCATACTACTACGCAGGCTACAAATTTTGCATCGGGAATCCAGCGAAATCGAACGGTTTGCCTGGTCAGAAATAATTTCCTATGTCAAAACCAAGCTTTTATTCCGGGGAACATCACAATTCGTTACATCGGCAAACAGCTATATCGCAGTAAAGCCCCGGAGAAGATATTTCGAAAGTAAAAGCCGATTGGTTATCTATCATTGTAACGTCACTGCAGAGCGGGTCAGCACGCCTGCTGCACTTTCTCCTCTGATATGCGCAGCGGCGAAGAGGGAAGCAGACGGGCATCAACTCAAACCTCAGCAAGTACCTCTACCTCAGCTCAGTTTTGTCGAGGTATCCACAGTTGCTGCATGGGACCAAAGTGTTCTCTTATTTGTTCTTGGTAGGCTACTAATAATATATAATAATAATAATATAATTGCAATAATAAGGCTTTCGCCTCTATAAATTTCTCGGGTCACTTTCCACGCTAAATTGAATTTCAGTCAGGTGGTAGTCGACACCTGCTTTGAATTGGTTGATATTTTCGGCATTTACAACACTTTCTGGGAGAGTATTCCAACATTCTACTATTCGGTTTCTAAAGCTCCATTTTCCGATGTCTTTTCGGAATTTCTTACCACTCAGCTTCAAGTTGTGTCCTCTGAGACCGCTGTGATTGAAAGTGAAGACATCATCAGGCCTAATGTTATCATAATAACTATGGCAAATTTTAAAAGTTTCGATCAAATCACCTCGAAGAAATCTGTAAGATAAACTGGGTAATCGTAGTTTTTGAAGCCGGTTTTCAGACGGCAGATGGCGAATGGCTGGCACTGTTTTTGTTGCTCTTCTTTGAACTTGCTCAATGGCGATAACATCCTTGATATAGAAGGGCCTTTTTGTTGCGTGGCCATATTCAATTTGTGGGCGAGCTAATGCCTTAAATAAAATGGGAAATAGCGAATTGTCCTTAAATGTAAATGTCCTTCTCATAAGGTAAAATAATAGCCGCTTTAGCCCATTTGTCCTAGTGTCATCATGTTTTCCAGGCTCATTGCTGAAATTGACGATATGGCTGGGAAAAATACAACCAAAGAAAGTTACAAAATACGAAAGTTCGCGAGCATAGTACTTGTATAGAGTATTTCTCAATAAATATTACGTGTTTTTATTCAGTCAATGAAAGAAATTAGTCAAAGGAGACAAGAATGTTTAGTAGGATGTTTGTCTGTGTGTAACCAGGGGCGTCCCGAGGGGGGGGGGGGCAGGGCATTCGGTCAAATTGGCAGCAACGCCGTTTTTTGCGATTATTTCAAGTCCTGTTGGCAAAACTGGAAAGGTCCTCCAAAGGTAAAAGGCTAGTGACGGCTCTTCCATGAAAAAAAAAGCAGAAGCGGAAAAGTGTGAAAACGCGCCAATTTTTCTCTTTAGGCTTGTTTGTATGTCCACTGCAACCTTTTACGCTGTAGCTTCATGAAGGCAACTCGCTGTGTTTTTAGAATTTTTCTTTAATAAATTCAGTAAAAATCAGGTACCGATTCCGTCAATTTTACCAGGCTCGCCCCCCCCCCCCCCCCCATGAAGAAAGGCTGGGGACGCCCCTGTGTGTAACTAACGTTTTTCGTTCCGTCAGCTCAAGTTGGCTTTGGGTCTGGCTTATTCCCAATCATTTTCCACCTGTCCTATCTTCTTCTCTTCTGACTGTTATCGGACGTCGTGCGGTTGTGGGATTTTTACCATCTGTTTGTACAGTGCCGCTTTTTCTCGCATCGGGAGTGGTGGGGCGTCGGGGATCTGTGGCAGGTTTGGTGGGACTCTTTAAGTTTTGACACAAAGCCGTACGAAAATATTATTATAAACTAACCGGTCAACAAACTTAATTATCATGGTGATCACGGCATCATGCGAAGCGCTCCATCGATTCGGATAACTTCACCATTCAACAATGGGTTCCTGATGATGCATTCGACTAGATGTGCATATTCCTCGGGCTTTCCAAGCCGGGAGGGGAAGGGGATCGTCTTGGCGAGAAACTGACGTATTTTCTCGGGCAACGACTGGAGAAGCGGGGTGTCGAATAAACCTGAGAAACGAAATCCATCATCAGAATGTTAGTGAAGGAGTTCCTTATCAGGACCACAACTGGTGGGGAAAGAACTTTGGAACTTGTGATGTGGGTGGATATTGGTATTTCTTTTCGAATGACTTTTAAAAGCGCAAATTCGGCAATCGTTGTATTTGCAAAGCAATCGTAGTATCAGACACCACGGTAACTGCAACAAGAGCTACGAGCTCATATAGCACTTGTTACGAGTAGAAGATGCAAAAAAGTCGATGAGAACGTCAGAAAATACCCCATTCGATCTCCTTAGGTTCGGACCTAGAAACAGGTTAGGCTATCTAGTCTAGTTTCACTCGATTCTGAGCCTTTCGGGCACAGCGTCGGATCACCTGGGGCTAGGGCAAATGAATTTTCTACCTTCCAAGTTCAGATCCACTCGTTTGATCCCTAGACGTGCCACAGTGTTTCCGCGGTACCCCCTTCCAGCTCTCCTTACCGCGGTCGAATTGCGCCGAACCATGGTTCGGACTCATAAATGGATCACCCAAAGCATCCTATCTTACCACCCATCAAGTTTCGCTCGAATCTGAGGATTTTTCGGTAAATTCCGGTCATCCCGCACCGTACTCCGATCCGGTCCTGATTTTAAAACATGTCATCTATGGTATATGAAGTCTCTACTTTTCAGCTTTCATTCAGATCAATCCACTATTTTGACCACTATGCGAGCCATAAAACTTCCGGGACTCCCTCTCCGACTGCCTCCACTGTGGCCGAATAAGACTAGGACACATAAATGTGGCTTTCGTCCATCAGAGTTTGATTCGAATCGGAGCATATCTGCAAATTTCTGATTTCAACTTCATGCATCCAAAATCTAGGCCCTTAAAAGATCTAGGCCGCATAAACTCGGTTACTGTCCAACTTGCATCTCATTCGGTCCATTCGTTTGGTTTTGTGCATGTCACAAAGTTTTCGGACCCCCCCCCCCAAAAAAAAAAAAAACTCCCCCACAGCACCCGAGAATCCAATCCGGTTATGTCAATAATGTGTCTAGGACTTGTGGGTGTTCTTCCCACCAAGTTTCATCCCAATCTCTCCACTCCAGATTTCCGGTTCCCAGCTCCAACTCCCCCCAAAGTCACCGGATCCGGTCCTGATCTGAAGTGCTTCATCTGAGACACGAGTTCTTTCCAAAAATCAAGTTTCATTTAGATGCAATCACCCGTTCGAATGTTATACATAGCACAATTTTACGGACAATTCCCACAATTCCCCCCAGATGGTCGGATCGGGAAAGGGACTATTTCCAAGTTAATATGGTCGGATACCTGGTATGCCCGCCAAATTTCGTCGTCCTAGCCTGGTTCACCCGGAATCCAGCAAAAACTGGAAAGTTGTTTCTGAAGTCAATTGGAAATTCGGTATTGGGGTAAGGAGACATGCTGAATTTAGTTCGAACATTATTTCTTGTCGTACAAGTAGTTCATCCAGAATCCGGCCAAAACCGAATACAAGAAAAATACCTTAACTTCACTGCACCTGGTAAAAAGATATTATAAATCACAAACCTTACCTTTTACGATACAAAACTTCTCTCAATACAATATAGAAATCTCAAGAATCTCCACTGTCTTTATCATACATGTAAATGAAAGACTGTTCACTTTCTACTTCCAACAACGTTAATGGTCAACACTGCTTACTTCGCTTTACTCAGCAATGGGAGGGCCAAGACTAAAATTGCACAACAACAATTTTAGCGAGCCAAGACAAGTCAACGTATCACTTACGAACCTCCAAGACGATCAGAAATGTCGCAAGGCGCCTAGGCATCATCTGCGAAACAACAAACAAGTCTTCATTGTCGAGTGACTTAGCGACTCGCATAGAGCAAAGAGGTCCCCAGTTCGATACCACTGTTGGACATGTCTTTTCTTTTGCTACCCTTGTTATTAGTTTTCCAAGATCGATGGCTATAGGCTACCTCAGGTTTTAAAGGAAAACAGAATATCGGAAGTAAGGTCTAAATTCGCTTTACAGACAGTAGAACTTATCCTTTTAAATCGTAGACATCGGGACTGATGAAGACCCGAGACATTTTCTTACAGAACTATTTATTATAACAAAGCTATCCGAAACGTTTCAGGACCATATTCTAAAAGATGCAACTTACTAAATTGCAAAACTACGTCATTGTTGCCGTACCTCAGGGATAAAAAATAAAGCAAGTGCCATAAAAAACAGAAAATATACCAAGTTTCATCGTCCTAGCTTGTCTGGAAGTGCCCGAACTAGCAAAACCGGGATTGCTACCTGTTGCCTAGTGACTACTTTCCCGGACTCACGTAACTCACCTCAGTGTGACCGGATCCAGTCTGAATTGAAAATGAAACGTGCGAGACAATAGGTCATTGTATATCTCATCAAGATCCAATCACCCGTTCGTAAGTTAAAAATTCCCCACTTCCTATTTTTTTTCGGATTCCCCCGCCCTCCACTCCCCCCTCCAGATGGTCGTATCGGGGAAGTGACTATTTCTAAAAAAAATAATCTGGTCCGGTCCATCTCGAACACTCGACTATAAGCCTTCCCAAGATTTCCGGTTCCCCCCTTCAACTCCTCGCACTGCCACCGGATCCGGTCCGGATTTAAAATGGGGAATCTGAGACACGAAATCTTTCTATATATGTTTCATTAAAATCCGATCACCCGTTTGTAAGTTAAAAATATCTCACTTTTCCGGACTCCCCCTCCCTCTACCCCCCTCCGAGATGATAGGATCGAGAAACGACTATTCTCAAGTCATACTGTTTGGGTCCCTGACACGTCTGCCAAGTTTCATCGTTCTAGCACATCAGGAAGTACAAAACTCAGGGGATCACTAGAAATCCGACCCCCCCCCCCCCCACAAATCCCAGATAGTGACCGGATGCGGTCCGGTTAAGTCAATGACTTATCTAGGACTCATGCTCATTCTTCCCACCAAGTTTCATCCCAATCCCTCCACTCCAAGCGTTTCCCAAGATTTCCGCCCCCCCCCCTCCACCTCCCCCCAGAGTCACCAGATCCGGTTCAGATTTTAATCGGACCGTCTGGGGCACGAGCTCTTTCCAAATATCAAGTTTCATTAAGATCCGATCAACCGTTGGAAAATTATAAATTCCAAAATATTCCGGATTCCCCATCCCTCCGCTCCCCCCACGATGTTCGGATCGGGAAAGTGACTATTTCCAACTTAATCATTTGGGGTCCCTGATATGCATGCCAAGTTTCATCGTCCTAGCTTATGTGGAAGTACCCGAACTAGCAAAACCAGGACCGACGGACGGACAGAAATTGCGATCGCTATATGGCACTTGGCCGAACGGCAAGTGCCATAAAAACGACAAAATGCAAATCCAGTTACCGTGGTATCCGATACCATGGTATTCGCAAAAACGCAACTATTGTTAGATTTATGACCCTTCCCAGGCCAAGGACGGTTACGAAATCATTCCAGTTTATACGACGAACAAAATCTTGAGGCGCGAAATCCCGTACGTATAGAAGAACCTGGGGCCAGCAGTCTCGGCGTGGCGACGGATCGCTGGCCTGATGGCGACCAAAAACAACCAGAATGAATTAAGACTCGTCTAAAGCTAATCAACGCGTAATCAACCAGTAAATTATTTCGCCAAAATCGTTAGACTAGAGACGTCAAGAAATTGGAAAATTAAACCTTAAAGAACCCCTCGCACTATTTACTATCTAACTAACATTATTTTAAAATATTTGAATACTTTAAAACTAGGTTGTGTTTTCAATAAATAACCCACGGTTTTGGCTAAGCCTTTCCCAAGACCCGTTGACTTACAGCGCAAATAGGGAAAAAAATTGCATAACCGGTTTTCCTGATGGAAAAACTTCTCGCAGGCAACCGTCGACAGCGTGAGCACGGCAAAACACGGCAAGTGAGATAATCAGCGTGGTTTTGTTAGTAGGGTTAGAATGTACCGTTCGAAACTGGAGTCTCCGAGTTTAGAAATATACGGAGTGATTATGGAAGTAGAGTGAGTAGGGTATTATAGTTAAGACAGGTCCTTTAAAATAGGACAGTGAGCCAGGGGCAAGCTGTGCAGGGACGCAGCATACACCTAACTTTCATAATTATTCGTCAGCATATTCTCTTGCTGAAGTGAGTACACCTGGTAAAGATCATACTTCAGGGGCGGTTCGAAGGGCTTGGGCATGGGGGGGTGAGGACTTCAAAATATACGACTGGCAAAAAACACAGCACCGTCAGGCCCAAGATATATTAACGTTATAAGTTCTAAAACGTTACGGAAAATGCCATTGTAGTACAAAATAATAAACAAATAAGTAACAGGAATTAGACGATGCCGTTGATATCAAATTTCGCTGGAGAGAAGACGAGCCTCAGTACAAGCTTCTGACATTTCTACTCAAGACCAACCAAAGTGAGCGCCGCATGCGAAATTTTTTCAATCCGAGCAAAATTCAACTACTCCTTTACAACTTCTACCTTTTAATGTAGTTAGACCCCAAATCTCAAGCTTAAACCGCGCATAAATGATGCACGCTTCACCTAATTAGAAATAGGGTAGGACTACGAAAGAGCCGCAGGCAAAATTTGTTAAATCGGCCTTATCCGGCAATATTCGACTACTTCCCACACAAACTCTTGCTTATAACGTGGCTCGGATCCCAAGCAGCAGCTTTTACCGTATGTACCCCAGACAAATTTAATCTCAGCAGCGCAGGCGAATTTTTTGTAATCTGACATTGTTCTGGCATTTCTAGCTTTTAAGGTGGCTGAAATATTAGGCCTAACACCTCAACTAAATTACGGGCCATTCAACCAGATAGCGAGTAGGCTACTATGAAAGACGGCAGGTAAAGTTTTGCGAAACATTATAAAAGCTGCCTATGATATTACATATCTGTCCGCGCCCCGATAACTTGCAAACGAATTGGGATATTTTCCCGGAAGTTGGTACGTGGTAGTGCTTCCACTTCGAATTTAGACTACACAAAAAATAGCGCAATCATCAGGTCCGTCATACAATGCTTACAAAGCCTGTTTATCTGCAAACCTTACTCCGCATGCCATTTAAAAGAAACAAAACTATTTCTTTTTAAGATACGGAGATTTTTGCACAAAACCAGATAGGATAATGTTGAAACGTCGCGCCGCAGGCGAAATTTTTGAAAATCAGCCTGTTTTCAGCGCCATAGAGTGAAATGTCACTCTGACAAGTTCGAAACATACGACTGCCATTCTAACAAGCTCAAAACACACGATATTTCGTAAGGTAATGACTTACAGAAGATCTCTATACAACCATACGACCAGAAACAGGTCATTTGCTGTCGAAATTCACCTAACTGCATCATATGGCAAGCTCAGAACTTACGACCGTCTCTAATATACGACTAGAAAATCTCTTCGTAAAATACGACAAGAAACGCGTCATTTTTCAGGGAAATTCGCGGTTGATGTCATTCTGGCAAGTTCCATACGACTGTGATTCTGACAAACTGAGAATACAAAACTGTGAATCTGACAAGCTTAAAACTTACTACTAAAATCGCTATGGAACAATACGACCAGAAACAGGTCATTTGGAGGCGAAGTCCACGATTAGCTAACTGCTTTATCTGCATTTATCTGGCAAGGTCAAAACTTACAACTGTCTCTAATTTACGACTAGAGAATGCCGTCGTAAAGTACGACAAGAAACGGGTCTTTTCAGGCGAAATTCGCGGTTGATGTCATTCTGGAAAGCTCAGACATACGACTTTCATTCTGGAAAACTCAGAACACACAACTGTGAATCTGAAAACATACGAACAGAAATTTCTTCGTAGCACATACGACCAAAAAATGTGATTTACGGGTGAAATTCACGTTTGGTACTGCCTGTATGTCATTCCGAAAAGCTCAAAACATGCGACTGTCATACAGACAAGCTCAAAACATACGATTGAGAGTAGATTCTCTGGAGCATGGGGGGGGGAGGGTGAGTCACCCCCCATGACCCCCCTTCGAACCGCCCCCAGGCCTGGGAGTGACCTAAGGCTAAAATATATATAGGATATAGGATTTTTCACATCAAAATATAGGACAATATAGCATAAAAAAACAGCTTATTTGGATGAAAACATCTCATGACCCCATCTTCTGCAAAATAACAAAGGACGATTCTGGTGAAACAACTTAGGAATAGAAGAAGAACTACGAACACACTACTGATTGACTTCGTGAAAACTTCAGAAAAGGACCAGAAAACCACACAACCGCGTCAAACTGAGTGTCCACAGCGCCTTCACTGTGCCACTGTCATGCAGCCTCAATGAAGAAAAGATAGTGGTCAGAACTCAGAATCATAAGGTAGCAACATAAACTAACTGACCATTAGGTATTTGCGAATTCGCAACGCCGACGCGGCCGCCGCCAACTTCTAAATTTCTTGCCACGCAGCGTTTCCATAACTGATGGAAACAAAAATAGGGAAATAGAAAAATGTTTTTGCAGAAATATTAATTACTTCGACCTTTGCCCAGTTTTGGCCTGGTTTTGGCAGAATTAACTTCAAAATTTACGAAAAAAAACAGCAAAAGCTCAAATATAGGAGTTTTTGACTCAATATAGTATATTATAGGACAAGTTTTAAAATATAGGATATATAGATCTCACTCCCACCCCTGACCGCCCCTCATACTGGATACAGAGACGAGCGAGTCCGAATCCGGACAAACCCTGAATCTTACGTAACCGCTCCAATCTCGAATATCTTCCCAATTTTTACACACTGTGCTTAAGGTATTGTGCTTAACTAGCCCCAAATTTATTCCTGATTACCTAGAGGAAATCCATACTATAACAAGCACACATGAAAACCTATAAATATGATTTACATCGTCTAATTACCGGCGGACTTGCGTTAGGCATCAGTGTTTTTTGTCACCTCTGACTGTATCCTATGTACATGATTTGATTTTGTTAAGGTGGGTTTCGAATCCGGATTCGATTCCTAAGTATAAAATGGTGGATTCGGAATCGGATTCGTACCTAGCCCTGAATTCGGACTCGAATCCTTTCATGATCGGATTCGCCCATGTCTGACTGGATGAGGTGGTCAATTACGTGCTTACCTGGGGCAATGGTCATAACTCTGATTCCCTGAGAGGCCAAATCTCTTGCAATCGGTAGCGTCATCCCTACAAGTGCTCCTTTACTCGCTGAATAGGCCGCCTGGCCCATCTGTCCATCGTAGGCGGCAACACTGGCAGTGTTAATAACCACACCTCGCTGACCGTCTTCGTTCGGCTGATTCTCGCCGATCAGGCCAACCGAAAGTCGGATAACGTTGAAGCTACCGACCGTGTTGACCTGGAAAAACCGGGAAGATTAGAGGAGAATGCAACACTTCATCATACGAAGTACAGTATAGGTATGTTACTTTGAACGTCACCTAACTTTGAACGGTACCAAAGTATATGACGAGATTATGTCTCCAGTGGAAAGAGTCTTTGCAACATGCCCTGTTTCAATGCAGACATTTCGAATCTAATCAAGTTTATTAATTAGCCAAAATGATCCAAAAACGAATAGCACTGGCACGCCAAAGATAGAAAAACCGGTAGAATTTCCTTGACCGGAAAGAGTAAGAAAATGATATCAACCTTTAGATCTTTGGGTCTTATCCAAATTATCCAAAAACGAATAGCCCTTGCACGTCAAATGTAGAAAAACCAATGGAATTTTCTTGACGGGAAGGAGGAAGAAAATGATATCAACCTTTAGATCTTTGGGTCTAAAATCAGATATTGCAACAATAAGCTTGTCCTGTAAATTACCAACAGCAGAAGAAACGGTGATCTATATTCTATAGAGATGTCCTCACCTACTAACGAAAGCAGACATCAAAGTCCAGAACGCCATAGACTATTCAACCACCATAATTTTCTAGGCAAAAGGACCCTCCCTTGAGCCCAGCCACAAAAGTTAAGCGATGCTGCAGCAAGAAAAAGTCTACAAGGGTCAGTGTATCCCAATGACTACCATAGAAAGAAGGAAGTACCTAACAATTATTTATGCACTATACTGAGTGCAATCAATAATTTAAAACAAAGTCATATTGAACTCATGAACTGTATTTTAGTTTATTCTTTTGCTCTCTCAAACGGCAAATTACGGAATCGTTTGAATTACAGCAGTTTCTAATTACTTCCGTAATCATCGAAAGTATCCAACAGAAGAAACAGAACATTCAAAAGCAAACACCAGGCAAAACTAAACGAATTTGATTTCATTATTTGTCTCCAACGAAACCTGAAACACTTGGTTCTTTCGCAAATTTTAAGTTATTAATCTATCGTTCCTTCTGGCGAAACACAAATCCAAGGTCGTCCGAAATTTACATAAGTTTTCAAAGAAACATGCCTTTACTGTAATAGCTTTACGAGGAACTGAATATAGTTTTAAATCGTAATGCCTGACTGCCGGTATTCTGTAGTGTGCACACTAGGCCGCTTCTGCAAAACTTAAGGTTCTACGAATGCTCCTTAACGATACAGTAGAGGTATGTTTATATGAACAGTTACTTAATGTGAACAGTGCAGTTTTGGGCTAAATGGTAGAATGAAGATCCAAAATACCTATTCAGGTGTTTTCAGATGCACTTAATTACCTATTTTGGCTAACTGTTAGTTAGCTTTAAGGCGTATTTTCGCCGTTCCCCGAGTACTCCACTTGAGGAGTCCCCGCGTTTTTGTTTGTCCCGGGGACTCACTCCCCGTATTCTCGCGAGTCCCCACGGATGGGGAGTGCTCCGATTATCATCATCATCATCAAAAAGGACTCTCTTTCAAATTCAGAGGGGAATCAATTTCTGCTGTTGTAGGTGCTACGTAAAATTAATTAAAAAGAATCAGAATAAACAAACCAAAAATAAAGTGGATCTAGACTAATTTTTTCAGCTGCATATTCATTTTTCGAACAAAATCCATTTTTTAGAAGCATTCCCCGTATTCTCGCTGTTTCTGTACGTACTCCCTCGTGTACTCCCTCTATTCTCGCCGTTCCCTTCGATTCCCCGAGGAGTCCCCGGGGAACGGCGAGAATACGCCTTTAGACACAGCAAGTGCATGAAAGTGGCAAAGTCCAATGTCAACAGCCGTTTACATAAGCACACCTCTATTGTACTTGTCAACCCGCTCTGGCCCCATTTCTACACTGTCAAGAGTTTCTTCTTAACAGGTAACACACGGAAGAGCAGTTTGCGCTTTTGCAGTTTGAGAAACATAACAGCTAACATCCTACGTGTTTGACAGTGAAACGGATGGGCCAGATGAATACTATTAGGGCTATATTTCGGTCCTTCTTCGCAAGGGTCCTTTTCAGGCGGCTTTGAGGCTCTAATAAAATTCCGCTGACGTATCCGTTTGGCACTCTCAATCTTATCCTGAAATCTACGAACCCCAAATGTATCGTAGATGTTTGTAAATATGTGACTAAAGGATTTAGTCTCAGGAATGAAAGTTTAGCTTAGTTTACGTAGCATAGTATTTTTAGAGGTTTAACAGTTTATTTGTGAAGTGTATTAAATCTTGTATGGCCTTTTAGCTCAATAAACAAGCGTTATTATTATTACGATTCACAGTCAGCTTGGGCTGAAGGAATATTCATACCAAGTGTTACCTGTTGAAACCGCGCATCCTTGTGTTATCTGTTTAGAAACTTCTGACAGTGTTGGGGTCGATTAGCTTGATTACCGGAGACCAAACGGTTCGACAGGAATACGAATAAGCATGCAGGTAAGATAAATAGATGAGTCTTCGCAGATAGTATAATTTCTTTATCGCGAGCAAAATCGTTTCTGCAGTTACCATGGTATCGATCCTGGTGAAATGTAGGATAGAAATACAATAAGGCGAAATAGGATAAGCTGACTGGCATTGGTCCTCTTTCTTTCATGATGTGGATATATCGAAGCGTATCTACGGAGGAACAGGAAAATCAAACTACGTTGAGTGAGAGTTTATCTTCCTTTTCTGGCATTTCGCGAAAATAAGTTAGCGAATACATTCGTTTTGTGTGCTGAAAACGCGGCATTTTTGCCATCAGATGTGAGAAAAGGACATTCTAGTAATTTGCGAACTATAAAACCCTAGGATTCACTGCGGGAAGGTTTTTTAGGCCTCTGGGGAGTCCGTGATGGCCCTTGAATCTCGTACCGGAACAAGAAAGAAGAGGCCATTTCAAGTTTCCATTCTAAACTATAAATCTCCTATGGGACTGCACCGTCACAAGTTTGATAACAGATAACACATGTTTAAGTATACTTGTTTTTAACACTATGCGAATTTATCTGCTATGGATAGTGTAACAAAACCTCTGTTATGACCTTGCCTGGTGTTGTTTCGCGAAACGATAACTCTTAAAAGGGTCATAGCATGTATATTTGCATACTGTTTAACACAAGGGTGGGTAAACAAGTCCTATCTGTTATCATACTTCTGATGGCCTGGATTCTCCAAATCTTTAAACAATTATACCTACCATGAGAACTTTGGTGAAGTCTTCCAGTGAATGTGGAAGTTTCTTATTGAAGTTGTAGGTCTTAAAGGCCACTCCAATGCCAGCACAGTTTACTGCTGCGTCAAGGCGACCAAACTTCTCTTTGCAAACGCTTAAGGCTTGTGTAACATCCTTCTCTGACGTGACCTGGGGGTAAAAAAGTTTTTCGATTGGGAGTTTGGACTCTGGTGGTTAAAAATCTTCACTCAAGGACTCCCAGTCTACACTGGCATGGACTCGTGAGTTCATTTTTATTTATTTTGGCGCTACCGGAACCCTGGCCCATAGCCATTTGTGTCCGTGAGTTGGTCATTTTCAACCAAATAGTGTTCCGACAGTTGATTCCTTTCCCATTGTATTGTCTCTAAGTCAGTGAAAATCCTGGAATCCTCTCAGCCAAACTATTCAGTGAGTTCCGTATTCCGTATAGACACTACCGGAACAGAAGCTCAAATATAGTTTCCGTTATCACCTACCGGCTCCCCTAGTTTCTGAGTCCATAACTCCTTGAGACTACCGGACGAAGAGCTGGTATGATGAAGTTTCCGTGAGCTATTTCATTTACTACCGGAACAGGAGCCAGCACATATAAGTTTCCAGGTAGTCAGTGACGTCAGATAACGGTAGCGCAGCTCGTATGCTTCGGTTTCCGTGAGATCTACCGGAGCCGTGGTCCTTACAACACAAAAGTGCGGCTCCCGGTTCCCTAGACAGTGCCTCAGAAAAAAGCCAAACTTAACAAGTACTTACATCTGTTGGCACAAAAACTGCATTGTTGCCAAGCTGTGTAGCAAAGTCCTGTCCTTTTGAAGATGGTAGGTCACATATCACAACTTTTCCACCTTCTTTCACGAACCTTTCAGCTGTTGCTCTTCCAAGGCCGGAAGCGGAACCAGTTACAAGTCCAACAACTCCCTGTAAGAGGGTAACAATTTTAGCAACCATTAGTCTCAGTGCTGGGTAGGCTACATTGTGGCACTTTCAAGTGCTTTCCAAAATTGCTGGGTTTTTACGGCACTTGCCTTCCGGCCAAGTGCCATATACCGATTACTTTTCCGTCGGTCGGTCTGTCGTTCGGTCGGTTAGTCCGGTGATCGCAAGTTAGGGTACTTCCAGATGAGCTAGGACGATGAAACTTGGCAGGCATATTAGGGACCCGACCAAACTAACTTGGAAATAGTCTGCGTGGGGTGACTATTGGGAAGGGAAGCCGGAATTTAGTGACATGCATTACTTTCGAACGGATGATCGGATCTTAACGCAACTTGATATTTGGAAAGACGGCATGTCTCAGATGTCCCATTTCAAGTCCGGGCCGAATCCGATGAATGTAGGGGGAGTCGGAGGGAATAACCGGAAATCATGTGACCCGCTTAGAGTGGAGCGATCGGGATGAAACTTGGTGGAGGAACAAGCACAAGGCATTGGTACATCATTGACAGAACTAACCGGATTCGTGCACTGTGGGGGGAGTTGGAGGGAGGGTTCCGGATTCCGGTGACAAGGAATTGAGTTACTTCCAGGTGGGCTAGGACAATGAAACTTGGTAGGCAAGTCGAGGATCCGACCAGATCATCCTGGAAATAGTCAACTTCCGATCTGACCACCGTGGGGGAGTGGAGGAAGGGGGAGTCCGGAATCTTGAGAAATGTATAACTTTGGAACGGGAGATCGTATCTTAACGAAACTTGACATTTGGAAAGACCATGTGTCTCGGATGTCTCATTTTAAGTCCGGACCGGATCCGATAAATTTGGGGGGGGGGGGGGGGACCGGAAATCTTGTGACGCGCTTAGAGTGGAGCGATTGGGACGAAACTTGGTGGGAAGAACAAGGACAAGAGCTAGATACATCAATGACAAAACCGGACTGGGTTCGGGCACTGTGATGGGAGTTGGGGGGGGGGGGGCGGAATTCCGGTGATCGCGAATTAAGGTACTTCCAGACGTGCTAGGGCGATGAAACTTGGCTTGAACATTAGAAACTTGACAAGGCAGGCTTAGAAACTGCCACTTCTCAGATACGACCATCCCTTAAAGTACTAATCCTAACCTTAAAGTACTAATTCAAACCAAAAAGTACAAAAAATGCTTTTAAGCAAATTATATATTTTAACTTAAGGGTTTTGCTCAAAAATTAATTTTAGCGCCCTTAAAGTGCGTTTCTTAACCGAAAAGTAACAAAAACACTTGAACCAAACGACATATATTCATGATTCCCAAGGGCCCATGATCATTTTTGACCCAAGGGTTTTGCTTACAAGTGAATTTCTTAAAGTACAAACAATAATTTTGAGAAAAATATTCCTACTTTCATGCTCTGACCCAGCCTTGCAAGTGCCATATGAGCTTCCAGCTCTTGTTCATTTGCCTTTCAACAAAATAGCTTTCTCATCTTTTTTGTCTCCAGTTATAAACTACATTCCCTGGGACTGTTCTGTCAGTTCTTTAAGGATAGTCTGAGCTCCTTTGAGGAGCTATAGACCGTTTTTTGAGTCCAAAGTTGCATAAGGCTGTGGTAAGCAGTTAACCCTATGACCTCACTGGTAATACCAAAATGACCCTGGTGCCCCATAGCCTGCTTGAGAAACCTCCCAAACTGATGAAGGTTGCCAAAATTTGTCTTTCCCATTAACTGTTGAACTGCACAGTACGGAATTCACATCCTCAGAAGTGGTACGTCTTGGCTAAAGAGGTTTGGAGGAGGAAAAGCGGGGCTTCGGCTGCAGGAACTGTAATGGATGGTAAGTTTATAAAACTGAGATGCAGGGACAAGAATTAACATAGTTTTTTTCTACTATTAATTGAGTGATTGCATTTTGGAGTACCGTACTGCCAGATGTTGGGGGGGGGGGGGGGGGACCAGGCATTTACCGACTGGCTGGTAATTTTTACCGACTGTTTTTGCAGAAAAAACGACTGTTTTCAAAGAAAAAAGACAGTTTTTAAACAACATCGACTGATTTTCAGAAAACCGACTGTTTTGACGAAAAATGGACTGATTTTCAGAAAAAAAAACTGATTTCACGAGAAAAATCAACTGTTTCTACGGGGGCGTCCCCCCCCCCCCCCCCCAGTCGCGACGCCCCTGCGTACTGCTGACTGGACTGGGTTCAAAGCGTAAGTTGGCACACATAATGATAATGAAATGGCTGCTGACAGATCTCAAATTATTTGTTTGAAGTATAGGGTGTTTTGTATGCCTGCTGGATTATTTTTTAGGGAATAACCCATACCAAGATCTAGTTGGGGTAATCCCAAACACCACCCTAACTGCAGTTAAGTTGTAAGAAAAACACTTATGGAATTCCTACGGATTCCCAACTATCCATTTACTAACCTAACTGGTTGTCCCTAGAAAGGTTTATAACTGTATACGAGTCCGGCGCTTTGCTAGTAAGCATGGGTACTGTTTTCTTTTTTTTCGAAAAATAGAAGAATAGAAAAAAAGGCATTTTAAGAACAGAACAGAAACAGAAACAGGTATCGTAGAAACCAGCTACCCTGTTCCGTTTCTGTTCTGTTTTTTCCACACTATCTATAACAATCTGAGATGCGTGTGTTTCAAGCGAATAGAGCTTTTCGCAATCCCAAGTATGCTTAGCATCCCAGTTCCCTAATTTTGTTCCCCTTTTCCCACTTCCCTTTTTTCTTCGTCTCCATAAGGCTACAAATCGGAAACTATCGGAACCGATCGTAACGAAATCGTAGCCGCCATTTTGGCTGATTTGCGGTTCGTCCCCAATCGAAACTGTATGACTCTTTTTGAGCCAGATCAGGCGTCCGCTTGTTTCCTCCAAGGAACTTACTGTTAAAAAAAAGGATACCAGATATGCTTTAAAAGAAATAGTACTATCTACTGATCAGTTACGGTCAGGGGACTGAGCTAAGTTTTCTGTGTATTTTTTTCTCAAAGACCGGACAGCAGCCCTTTATGGCACTTGCAATTGTATGTAGTAGGTAAGGGCTCTGTTTGGAGGCAGAAATGATTATGGGTTTTTGAACGAATAGTCGTATCTGGAAACTGGCAACTTCTAAGCCAATCTTGTCGAATCTCTAATATTCCAGTCAAGTTGCATCGTCCTAGCACATCCGGAAGTACCTTAACTTGTGATCACCGGAATTCCGGACACCCTCCCCTCACCCCCCCCCCCCCCCCCAAAGTCGCCAGAGCCAATCCGGTTCTATAAATGATTTATCCAGAGCATCTGTTTGTTATTCCCACAAAGTTCCATCCCGATCTCTCCAGTATAAGCCCCCGTATCCCCCCCCCCCCAAATTGTTGTTGGATCCGGTCCGGACATGACATAACCTCTGTTCAATTATTAAATTTCACTCAAATCTGATCACCCGTTCCAAAGTTACGCATGACTCAATATTCCGGATTCCCCCTCCCTCCACTCCCCCCACGACTATAGGATCGAGTAAATTTTTATTTACAAGTCAGTCTGATCGGATCCCTGATACGCCACCCAAGTTTCGTCGCGAAAATTCCCAAAATTGACATCACCGGAATTCCAGGAAACTCTCCTCTACCCCACCCCGTCCTAAGTGCCCGGATCTAGTCCAATCGTGTAAACGATTTCTGGAGCAGATGCTTGTTCTTCCCAGCAAGTTTCACTCCAATCCCTCCATTCTAACCGTTTCTCGAGATTCCCCCCCCCCCAACTCCCCCATGGCAATCGAATCCGGTCTGGACTTCAAATGAGACATCAGAGGTATGTCCTTTATTCAGTTATCAAGTAATCCGATCACCCGTTCGAAAGTTACACACTACTTAATTTTCCAGATTTCCTAGATGCCTCAGATCCCAGAATCTGATTATTTCCAGGTTAGTTTGGTCGAACAGAAGACACAGTGATATTTTGCTGTTTTGGGTAAATCTGGATTTGTTTTGCACTGAGGGCTTCTACAGACTGCAGTCTGTAAAACACCTTGAACAGGTATTTTACAGCTTTGTTGTCAACAATAAAGCTGTACAGGAGGGGTATCCAACCTCGAACCTGCCCTAAAAATGTTGGAAGGAAATTTCAGTCCAGTCCTAAAAAGCTCCTAACTGTCAAGAAGGAAACCCTGAGTGACCCAGGACCTGTGACCCAGAAATTATCTATTAGTAAAATACCTATTCAAGGTGTTCCACAGACTGCATCTAGCGGCAACAATTTTGCCCCTAGATGCAGTCTGTAGAAGACCTCATTTCAAAAGCAAAGCCAGATTACCCAAAACAGCAAAATATCTCCGTGTCTTCTGTTTGAACATAATGCTTGTCAATTTCTTGACATGTTTTTTCTTTTTTCTAGTAAACCATGCAGAATAGTTCAAACTCAGTTCTGAATGAGGTGATTCCATGTGAAATTCAAAATATTTTATTAGAAAAGTTGAAGAAAAATTTGCTGTTTGCCACTGTTTAAAGATCTTTGCAGCCTTATGCCATATACCGATCGCAATTCCGTATGGCGGTCGTTCGGTCCGCTTTTTTGTCACACTTTTTCGAGTTAGGGTACTAGTTCCTTGTTTCCGGGGGTTTCAGGCCAAGTTCGAGGTCATATAAATTTGAGGTTGGATACCCCCGCCTGTAGCCTACAGTAGAGGTATGCTTATTTGAGCATTTGTTGACTTTGAACTTAGCCATTTTCATGCACTTGTGCTGTGACTAAAGTTAACTACAGCAGAGGCATGTTTGTTTGAACAGTTACTTAAGTGTGAACACTGCAGTTTTTGGCTAAATGGTAGAATGAAGATCCAAAATACCTATTCATGTGTTTTCAGAGGCCCTTAATTACCTACTTTGGCTAAATCATAGATGACTTTGGTCGCAGCAAGTGAATGAAAATGGTAAAGTCCGAAGTCAACAAACATTCAAATAAGCATTCCTCTACTGTACCAGTTAGACAAAAGTAGGTAATTAAGGGCCTCGGAAAAGACCTGAATAGGTATTTTGGTTCTTCATTTACCATTTACAGGAGGGGTATCAACCTCAAATTTACATGACCTCGAACTTGGCATGAAAACTTTAGTCTTTCATGGAAATTTCTATGCAGTCCAAAACAGGTCCTCCTGGGTCACTCAGGGTTTACTTCTTGACAGTTAGGACCTTGTTGGGACTGCATTGAAATTTCCTTCCAGCCTTTTAAGGCAAGGTTCGAGGTTGTGTAAATCCGGGGTTGGATCAGTCTACCACCAAACCCCTGATTTTGGGAAAGCCTATGCCAAACGCTGGGTATATCTAGCGTTTGGCATGCCCTATGCCTAACGCTGGATAGGCTATGCCAAATGTTGGATACTGGAACCTAGTAAAATATTGATGATTTGAGTGAAGCTCAGAAATCAACCAACCAGAATTCATCTAAAGTAGGCTAGGTCAGTGTTAGGGTACCAACAGCTATCCAGAATTTGACATATGGTATCCAGTGTTAGGCATAGGCTATGGCAAACACTAGATATACCCAGCGTTTGGCATAGGGTATCCAAAAATCAGGGGTTTGTGGCTGACTGGGTTGGATACCCCTCCTGTAGGCCTGGCCCAAAACAAAACTGCACTGTTCACATTTAAGTAACTTTTCAAAGAAGCATACAGGAGCAGTATACGACAAACAAGAAATACCTAACGCTGGATACCCTATGCCAAACACTGGATAGCTGTTGGTACTCTAACCCCGGCCTACCCCACTATAGATGAATCCTGATTGGTTGATTTCTGAGCTTCATTCAAATCATCAATATTTTATTGGGTTCAACCCAGCATTTGGCAATTTTGGCTTAGTGTATCCAGCGTTAGACATAGTGTACACCAAACGCTAGGTATACCCAGCGTTTGGCATAGGCTTTCCGAAAATCAGGGGTTTCTGGTAGACTGCCATATCCTTCACTGGAATGGGTTCTTATTGTAATACTTATCTCTCTTGTATTTTTGTTTTTACTTCCAATATTTAGCTGTTTGGTTCGAAGACGAAGTTCATCTTTTGTATTTATCCTTTGTTTGGATATACGCTGAGATACGCTGCATTACCCCATACCCAGCATTTGGCATAAGGTATCCAAAAATCAGGGATTTGTAGTAGACTGTACTGGAGCCCATACTATTTCCGTTGGTTTCTATTTCCGTACGCACCCGACGGATATAGTTTTCTAGCCAAGATGTGCCTTAGATGCACCACAACCTGTCTAACTAGTTAAACCTGTTGAAAGAAGAGTTTTAAAATCATATTCACTGATAAAACTTTCTTAATTCAGATATTTAGGCACTGCTGTGACGGAAATGAAATCACGGCATCCCGCGTCGTCGCAGTACAAGAGAGTCAGCGTCAATGTCTGTAAGCCAAAAAGACAAAGATCTTCTCTGTTTAAAACACTAAATGTTTTTCTTATATTGAATTCGTGTTTGTTTCTAACAATTATGCAATTTGCTTTCACATTTTTCCAAGCACCTACGGTTAAACAATGATTATGTGACAGAAACAAAATTCGGGTGACCAGCCTTAACGGTAAGTCCCCAGAAAATGTTTGGGTCATCGCAGAAATTCATGTACTGGCAATGCAGCTTGCACACTATTATCTCGGAAGAAAACCTAGGATGAAGAAGAAGAAGATGGCTTTCTTTTGAGATACTGCTTACCTTTTTTGGAAATTTCTGTGGTGAGACAAAGATAACCAAAGCTGGGCAATAGAATAGGCAGGTTAAATTCTGATGGAAATAGTATAGGCTCCAGTACAGGAGGAGTATCTGACCTCGTTTTTACACTACCTCGAATGTTGCAGCCATAATGCTAAAATGAAATATGCATGCTGTCCTGACAGTATGACTTCTTTTCAACAGTCATGTGTCCAGAAATATTCAAATTCTGTGCCTTATCTATGTTTTGAAGCTGCTTTGACAAGTGATTTTCTGGCTATTGACTTTGGTAACTCTACCTTTCTCATCATTTTGTAAGTCGATCGAGCTAAGGTTAGAGTGAAGTGATTTTGTTTGAAAAGAAAATATGTATAACTAGAAATCTTGAAGCAATATTTATTTATTTCCAGTTAGCTTAAATCTAGTATTTTTGTCATATTTGTTGGTTCCTTTATAAGCCAGATAGATTATTCTGAAGGAAAGACAACTCTGGAAATCTGAAATCTTGTCCGAGGTTGGATACCCCTCCTGTATGCTGTACTGAGAACAAATTTGTAGATTAAATGTAGTGAGAGCATCTCAGCTGTGGAAACTGTCAAGAGTCTTTCTAGTTTCTTCAGTTTTTGGGACATTGTGTCAACAGTCAATGTTGGCTATTGGTTTCATGTGACACAGCCAGTCAACCACAAACCCTTCATTTTTGGATACCCTATGCCAAACGCTTGATATGTCTAGCAGGCCTAATGCTGGATACATTCTAGGCATTTTTCAGTGCTCCCACAAACAGCTTGTGGGTCCACTGTGGCTCGAAAAGAGTGTTTCCACATTCTTTTATGTGGCCCACAAGTGTGTTTCCATGACCAACAAGCTTTTCGTGGCTCACTTTGTGGCTCAAATTCGACAAACAACTGGCGAGGTGATTGTCGATTTTGTGGCTCGATTCTGGCGGGAAATTCAAATTAAGCAGCAAAACAGTTTCTAAACATAAAGTTAACTACTTTTTCAAGTACATTAGACTTAAAACTGAGGATGCTTTCTGTACAGAATGGTAAGGAAATAAGCCAGGAGTTGTATTTATTGAAATTTTGCATGAATTTTATTTTTATTTTCGGATATTTGAAATTACCGCCAACAAAAATAGACAAAACGGCGTTTCCTTGAGTTTCAACTTGTGGCTCGACTGTCTGGCACACAATCATGTTTCCGCAACAAACACTCAGAAGTGTGTGGCACACAATTGTGTCATGGAAAAAGGCCTTATGCCAGGTGCTGGGTACTGTAACCAAGTAAAATACTGATGATTTGAGTGAAGCTAAAAAATCAACCAATCAGAGCTTCTTTATATTGAGGTAGGTCAGGGTTAGGTTACCAACAGGTATCCAGCATTTGGCATAGGGTATCCAGCCTTAGGCATAGGCTATGTCAAATGCTAGATATACCCAGCACGTTTGGCAGAGGATAGGGTATCCAAAAATCAGGGATTTGTGGTAGACTGAACACAGCCTCATGAAAAGATATTCGATGATATGAGCACATTCAAATAAAGCAACATACAAGGAACTTAAAATCTTACCTTTAACATTCTTAAAACTAGGCTGACTGGACTAAAGGGTCAACAGAAAAATATGTAGGAAAGAAAAAGAAGGGAGGACTTCTTGAGAATCTAGAGTTAAATCTGGTCCGCGAACGACGCGGTACTTCACGGTTCAAGTCTGCGAGACTCTGAACTTCACGAGATTGGCAAAGTTTTTAAATTCGCAAAAGCATGCTTCTTGGAAAGATAATTGATGCTGAGAAAAAAATCACTATTGCTAGATGTGTTACTGGACTTCCCCAGAACGAATCAGAGGTAACATGTCATTTCTTTTATGCTTGATTATTATGGGAAGTATTGGGAGTTTCTTCTTACTGTCCATACAGTCTTTATGGGTGTTGACTCTACCTCAGCCAATCATCGCAGCCTGTGATGTGTTCAAGATGTCACGAAAGAAATTAGGAAATTAGATTAAATTAATATTGCAGAATATATATTTGTATCTATATATAGAGCAGAGCGGAAGCGTTTACAGGAGTGCTGTGTGAAGCTGCCACCCTAAACTCATAATTGGGGAAATGACTTAGGGAAAAAGAGTAAAGGTTGAGGTAAAATTCAGTGGAGTATCCTGAAAGGAAGCTTAGAACCTTCACTTTCTGCTGGTACCATAGTCTACTTGTAATTGTTCAAGGCTAAGCTGGAGAACACGAAAGAATATAGGCACCCAAGTGATCATGAAGTCGCCCACTTTGCTTAAAATGGTATTTTGCTACATGTTGAAGTTAGAGGCCAGCTGTTTGGTCAGAGAGGTTCCTTGACCTATTGCAAATAACAAAATTTGCTGTTTTCTTGGAATTTGCATGATTTTTCTGGGGGTGGCAGCTTCATGATCCAAGGTGGCAGGATCATTTACCATGGCCAATTGGAATCAAATCTGGCTTCAAATAATAATAAACAAGCAGCTAAATGAGTTATTTGGTTAAAGTTTCTTAAATTTATTCTTTTAGTGGCTTTTCTAGGCGGTGGGCGGTGCCATAGTAAGGGCAGCTTCATGCAACACTCCTGTACACTTATAAACCGTTCTAAGGACAATCAATTCTGTTAGTAACTGTAAAATGTAGACTTCATTAGAGGCATTACGAGCCAAAATATTTGGGGGGGGGGGGGGCCAAGAAATTTACCAACTGGCTGGTAATTTTTACCAACTGGTTTTGCAGAAAAAATGACTGTTTTCAAGAAAAAAAAAACAGTTTCAGAAAAATCAACTGGTTTTCAGGAAAAAATTACTGTTTTGACGAAAAATCAACTGTTTTAATGAAAAAAATCAACTACTTTGGCAAAAAATTGCGGTGCTTTGTGCCGACTCTGTTATTTTTACGGACTGGCCGCCAACATTGGGGGGGGGCATCCCCCCCCCCCGGTTATGATGCCCCTGGACTTCATGTGTGATGTCATGGGCTGCAGATAATTGGCTGAAGTTTAGTCAACATGGTCTAGACCAGTTTTAGAGAATATCCTAGAGCCCTAGACAGCTAGAGGTGAGCTAATTAATTTAATAGCCTAGGCTAAGCTATTATATTAGCCCCTGTTTGGGGGCACAGTGCCAGGGTTCAGTATGGTACGTTTGTAGGACAAAGATCAGCAAAATATTATACCTTAGCCTACGAGGACTGCTTTCTTCCTAAGGTTGGAGAGCCCGGAGTAATTCAATCTCTCCAGAGATAAGGTTGGTCTTTGCTCGTCTTTCATAGAATTTCTTGATCTGTGTTACATTCATCCTCGCGCAATCTCCAAATAAGGATCACTTTCATCCGAGAGGAAAGGATACTGACTAAGGATAGTTTTCATCTTTATCCAGTCACCACAAACCCCTGATTTTTGGATACCCTATGCCAAACGCTGGATAGCTGTTGGTACCCTAACCCTGACCTACCTCACTACAGATGAATTCTGATTGGTTGATTTCTGAGCTTCACTCAAATCATCAATATTTTATGGGTCCCAGTGTTTGGCATAGGGTATATCAAACGCTAGATATACCTAGTGTTTGGATAGGCTTTCCCAAAATCAGGGGTTTGTGGTAGACTGTCTTTATCTGGACTCCATCCTGGTAAAACAGTGTTATCTTATTAGAAATAAGAGTTGTCCGAGTAGCAAATACTGCAGTTAACTTTAATCTTTACTCTGAGAATTTTGCACAGTGTGTACTCTAGTATTTTGGAAGGAAACCGACAATGAAGAAGAAGAAGCTGGCTTTCTTTTGAGATACTGTTTACCTTTTATTGAAGTTTCTGTAGTGAGATAAAGACAACCAAAGCTGGGCAACGGAATCAGTAGATTAAATTACAATGGAAATAGTATAGGCTCCAGTAAATATTGGTCTGTCTAATTACCAAAATGTTGTAGTGTAGCATATACTGGTACTGCCTCTTGGAAATATGAATAAACATGCTGTAAATGTGTTAGCACCATGCACACAGTATGCCAGCATGCCTAATTAGTTGAGCATAGTTTTCAAAGGAGAGTTTAATATGCTACCGGTGTGATAATGCAAACCCTCTGCCCACCTCTGCCTTCCCCCCCATTTTAACACAACCAGGGTAGAACCAGGGTTTCTGAAAATGGGAAAAAATACTGGAACTGTACATCTAAACATCATGTCTAAAAGACAGAAAAATGGGGTCTGTCATTAAGTCTTAAGACCACTCCTGGCCCACTCTCTGACCAGTTGATTATGTGTGTGGTTATCTAGATTGGTATTAACCAGAACTTGAACTTGAACTAGCTGACCAATAATGCACTTGACAAATTACACTAGACTGCTTGCTAAGCTGCTAGGACTCACCTGAATTCACACAGAGACAAGGTTGGACAAATTGGAAGAAGAGATAAGATAAAATAATTCCATCCATAGGCTGCCAGAAGACTATTGTAGGTCTATATACTGTAGGCTACAGTTTGTTATCCTACACATTCTTCTTCTTTGTGGCTATCCCCATCTACCAATCTTTATTACTTTATTGTGCTGTAAGCTCTAGCTAGAAATTACTTAACTTTTATACACTTTCTAGTTTCTTGAGGGCCTCACTTTTGAAATCCCATCCAAGGACGGCATGAGCAAAAAAAGTGAAAGGATTTTGGGTATGAAAGACCTCAGAAGCCTGACAACAGCCTCAGATATGATCGGCATGGTCCTTCTCAGCAGTGTTCATCAGATCACTATTTTGAATGATCAGTACCAACAAGTTTTTTACAAAGAGGTAAGTAAAAATATGTAAAGACGTACTAGCTCATCACTTCCCAGTTTAGGACCAATTGTGTTCTGCAAGTCGACTTAAGAAGATTTGATTGGATTTAACAGGCTTACCAAAACTAGTAGAATCACAAGCGTTTAAGCTTGACCAACCACCGTATCTGTACCGCAGCATTTTTGTTAGCTAAAAAACATAACCTGCTTAGCCCGTGTGTGCTCTAATACATCAAAGCACATAGGCCAATTACTAGGGACATTGCATTTTTTAATATTGTCTCTTTATTTGTCCTGTGCCTAGGTTGAAGAAAGAATATCTTCAGCCTGCTTTGGAAGGTTTGGACTTGAGAGAGCAGCTGTTGTTTTTATCGCCCATGACTGTCATGTCCAAGGCTTTGCTCTAAATGGAGAAGAGGTATACTGGAATATAATGTCGGATACTGTGTGTTTGTTGGGCTTGGCTGACTTTGTCGAAAAAGAGTCGAACTGTCTCTTTGTAGGACACAAGGATTCAACTCTAAGCATTTATAGGTGAGTGAGATTCTTGTGGTCTTCTTTTCTTTAGTCGCTGCCGTGTCCGTGTCGGTTGAGAGTTTACAAGCAAACTGGACAAGGTCCAACAGGGAGCTAATATATATTGCATATAGGCAAGTGCCCTTAAGCAAATATTCCTCAAAGGAACCTTACTGGTTACCTAAATTAATTGCCGGTGACAAGTGTGTCAAATACGTGTGGCGTTCCTCAGCGAACACGCCTCGGTCCCATTAGTCTTTTACTTCGATTAAACAGACTTGCATCCAAGTTTAAAAACAAATCAGAATTTGAAGACGACCGAACAATAGTTTTGCTCCAGTATCATACCAAACCACTACCCACTTTATGATGCTATTGAAAATACAAAGGCAGAATGTCAACAGTCAAAGCTAAAAGCCGTCGGCTGTGCAGATTTATTTTTTAAACAAGACCAAAGGTTTCGATGGGATCCCAAAAATCTAACATTTGATTCAAAACAATTAGGCCATGTCTTCGCCATTCAGTCTTTGTCTGATTCCTTGAATATTTTTACTGTTAAATAAAGTTCAAAAATGGACTCAGCATGCCTCCTTGCCCCAATACCGAATTTCTAATCGATTTCAGAAACAACTTCGAGCTTCAACCAAATTTCCAGTTTCATCCGAATTCGTGATGAACCATTTGTCCAGCAAGAAAACTAAGTTCAGATATGGATTCAGCGGACCTCCTTACCCCTTTAATGAATATTTTATTAGCTCGTAAAATATACATGTTTTTACCGTAAATTCAAAACCCTCCTCTGCCTCTAAATATAGGACCAAAGGACCCACCTACGAACTTGACCTGTACTCTGCCAATGAATAGTCATACTAAGCTGGAACAATACATTCCAACCCCTACTAAGCTTGAACAACAGATACTAACCCCTTCGACCTTCCATTACCCTAGCTCTCTCCAACATTCATAGATTATGTAATCATCCGCGCGCAGAGCTATACTAGTGTGAAGAAAGGGGAGGGACTGCTATGAAAATTGATCGACAAATTTTTTGTCCGGTTTTATGCCGGATTCCAGGTGAACCAATTGTCCGGTGAGAAAATAACTTTCATGTTCGGATTCAGTATGTCTCCTTGCCCTAAATCAACTATCTCAATAGGTTTCAAATTTGTTTATTCCTTGATTTGAAACCCCTCCCCCACCCTCAAATATAGGGCTACAGAGCCCATCTTAGAACTTGACCTGTACTTTGACTCAAAGGGTCCCCCCACCAAGTTTCATCAAAATATCTCAATCCCCTCGAGAGTTATCTTGCGGACAGACAGACGGACAACTTTTGCGATGTCATAGGTATTCCTCCACATACGTTTTCGATCCCAAAAAGGGAGACTCCCAAGTTCTAGTTCAACTTTTGCTCCAGTCAGCCAAGCGAAAATTCTGGGAGTTTGGATCGATGATAAACTTAATTCAGGCACAATACAACACCAGATATTAAAAAAATCCCATGCACCTGTCGAATCATTATGTCAGCTTAAAAAGTCGGGTTTTGACCGCGAAACCCTCGTTTATTCTTACAAAAATATACATTCACCGAAACAGAGTACGCTCGTGCCGCCTGGCACCCTGTTATTACGTCTGATTTACACGATATAATTAATAATAATTAGTCATACTTTCACACGATTACACCAGTTATGGACAAGCAATTAAAACTCTCCGGATCGAATCGTTGAAAAACAGACGCCATAATTTGACGATTGGTTTTGGTAAGAAAATTGTTCGGTCAGTCAGATTCCCCCACCTCCTTCCCGAACAACTCCCTGGACTTATTCATCAAGGCATACAAATTTCCTTCAACCATTTCCAGCATTAAGTACCGCCCGTCGGCTCCACTGGTTCTCACCCCTTGTTACTAAACCTCAACAATCAATACGTCACGTCAACAATCACGTTTGCCGTTTATTCCGTTCATTTGTGCCCGTCAGGCTCTTGTTTCATTTCTGTATTTTGTTCTTAAGTTAGCGTTGTTGATGTTAAATTATTTGGATGTTGTTAGCCTACCTATTATTGTGTGTTTATTAGTTTTCTTTCGTTGACTATACGCCCCTGATAAAATTCCTTTGAGATTAGTTCTTTTTTGGCCAGTAGGTGCGCTATCGTAAAGAAAACAATGACACGTTACTTCTTGGTGTACGTTTATCCAGGTTTGTTTTATATTTTCAATTGCTCTTAGGCATAACCATGTTTAAAATGCCTCTTCCCCTCTTTTTGCTTTACCCAACTCTGTTCTGTCAAGCGTCGTCAAGTTTGTCATTTCTGGCTTCCGACTCAGTGCTGAGTGCTGGCTGACTTTTCAACGGGGCTGATGTGTGACTCGATATGAAGAGAAAGCCTAATCGCCTATTCACCCGTCAGATAACTTATCCCCAGATCTCACGTGTGATTGTTATGGTTCCTCTAGCGCATCTGGCGGCAATTCGTCATCGGATTTTATGAAGGACGTATACTTTAACTTCAGTTCAGTTCAGTGTTCAGTGCAGAGCAACCGTATATCTGTTACCACGGTAACTGGGTCTGCAGTTAGTCGTTTTTGCAGTTGCCGTGGTATCTGATATACGGTTGCTCTGCAAAAACGACAATTGCCGAAATCGCACTTTTCGAAGTCATTCCAAAAGAAAAACTGATATTCAGTCACATCACTAAGTGCCGAATTTCTTTCCCACCACTTTGATAAAATTGATGAAAGTGAGATGACTTTTTCAGATACCACTATCAGTTACCACGGTCGGGCCGTGGTATCTGAATATCAGATACCACGATAACTTCAAAAACGCCTTTTGACCGTGGTATCAGATACCACGATAACTGCAAAAACGACTTAACACCGTGTTATCAGATACCATGGTATCTGCAAAAACGCAACTTTTACCATGTGGGAATTTTTTATTAAACCTTAAAGTCTTTGATTCATGTGGACCGAGAAGGTGGTTGACACCATCATTTCTCGATGGGTCTGATTTTACGAACACACTGTTACCTTTGTTTTCTCACGGTAGCCAACGTTATCCAGAAAATACTTGAACATAATTAATTCCTGAACGCCAATCCGCCATTGCTAATTAACTATTCATTGATCTCCTGACGCTTCTCAAAAGATTACTAGACCCTTCGAGAAGATCGAGTGGCATGTAAGAGGATTAAAACAACTAAGTATATCACCATGCGGACCTTTAGATATGTCGGAAGAAGAAATCATCGGCCAGTTTGATATTTTTGGGTCTAGGAAGCTGAATATTATTTAGCTCAGTTTCAGAATCTTCAAGAAATCACTACAACGAATTTAGTATAATTTACGGCGTTTGTTTACTGTGATCTAGTTTACATCCTTAATTCTTTGGACTTACGGGAATTAACAAGAAAAAGAGAAAACAAAATACTTAAAGAAATCGATCATACAAATAATTAGTCTACTTTTTCTACACATTTTGCATACGCCTTCTACAATAAAAACGTTTTGTTAGATCCAAAGTCAAACTGTGATTCCATACTCCCCATGTGAGCCACTTCCGACCAGCGCCGCTAGATGACCCAGCGGTCGGATCGAGCCGTGGCTTCTTCTCGGGGCTTGGGTGGGGGGGGTTCTGGACGTTGCAAGTGCTAGAATGCTTATGATATAACTCCTTGAAACCTTAACAGCAACAAACAGATCGCTGATCCTTCTAATACGCTTATCGCAGCCCAACATACTTGATTGGCTAAGATGCTTTATCAGTAGATGTGAAAAAACTCTAAATTTGTACAGGAAGGACTTAAAATTAGTTTTTCCATGTGCTTGGTCATTTAGGCTTGTACACAAAATTGTCAACTTTCATTTTTTCTTTTTAGGGATGTCTCTCCTCTTAGCGTTGTACAAGAAGTTTCACCCTTCCAACTAGTGACATTTCATGGAGAGGGATCTAGATCATTTGCGTTTGCACTAGAGAGTGGAGTTTTTGGAGTCATTGACGGCGACAACAAGCTCTGGAGGCACAAGGTACCATTGTCTTTCTGCTGCTTCATCCAATAGGCTGTAGTGTATATCATCGATCGCTTTGAAAGTGTCAGTTGTGCAGTAGAGGACGCTATTTAAACTCGTACGCTGTTTCTTTCAATTCACTGACTGTTACGAGTCAACTATTGCGAGCCAAAGTATTTCCTTGGGGAAATACTGCGTTGGTGTTTTTATTTTACTCTCTAGCCGTAGCACAGTCCGAAACTACATAACAGTCCCAGGTAACTTACCTTTCACTTGAAGGGGTCGCCCACTCTCGATTTTAGTGTACAGCAAGTGCCCGGCGCCACGTTGACCGATCGTTGCTGGCACCAGCTGACACCATCCGATACCGGTTGTCACGTGTTACAACATTAAAATCAGCATGTTTAAAAGCGGAATAATTTATGGCCTGCATCGCTGTTTCAGCCGGTGCTGGGGATTGGGTTACCCCTAGTTCCACTTCCACTTCTGGAAAGACTAGGATGGTCTTCGTAGTGGCATTCTGGCCGGCCGTAGTCTCTGTCAGATCCTCTGCGATTTTGCCAACGGCGACCTTAATAGTAGCCACCGATTGGCCCCATGTTCTTGTTAACGAGGCCCAGGGTTGTAGTTTCCCTAGTGTTGTAGTAAATTTAGTTAAGGTTGTAATTTAGTATGTAGGTATGTGAAAGTACCGTGGTGGGATGACATTCAAAAGTTTAATCTAATTCATTATATGAAAATAAGAATTATAAGTAATATAAGTAAAAAATTAGTTGTTGATTGAAAGTTAGTGTCGAAAATGTGTAGCTTAAAAACGGAGTTGAAAAACAATGGACTTTTAAATTTTAGAATTTAAATATAGGCTAGCTATTTGATGGTGCAAAACGGATAAGTCAGCTACATTTTATTAGAGCTATATTTCGGCCCTTCTTGTTAATTTTAAGTTAATTTTCCAGCTTGAGCGGCTTGAGCCTGAAGAGGACCCTTGCCAAGAAGGGCCAAAATATAGCTCTAATAAAATGTAGCTGACTTATCCGTTTTGCACCATCAAATATGATTCGCAGTCAGCTTGGGCTGAAGGACTATCTATAGGCTAGCTGTAATAGCAAGATCAGTAAGAGGGTTTTTTTTTCGGAAAGAGCAGGTGACAATAAACAGTTAAAAACAAAAAAGTCACCGAGTGGAGGAGTTGTTGCCCAAAATAATAATGATAACTTTTATTCTTTCCCTTTATCACAATGCAATAACATGGGTATCGTCAAACAAGAAGAAGAGAAAAACACAAAAAGACGCATCATGAAGAGCACACATGATGAGCTATCACTTCGATTTGAGGATATTGTCGTTGTAGTGCTTCACGTAGTATGGCACGAAGGAGTTTAAAAATCTTTTAAGATAAAGTGAGAAATACAACAGAAATTAGAAAAAAAATGCTAGGCTAAGTGGGTAAAAAAGGAGTAGACGACTTAAACCTATTCCTGCTATTTTAGTGATTTTTACTTGCAGTCCAAATCAAGAGTAACTGCCCAGTGCTTACATAATCTCAGCGGAAAGCGTTACTTAGCAACCAGCTGGGATAGTGGGAAAATAGACCTTCGATCATGGAGTGACGGTGATATCTTGTTCAGGACAACGGATGTAGCGCCAGCTCTCGACGTAGCTAGTATCGAGGGATTTCTTGTCGTCTTCTCTCAAGATAAAAAACGTTAGTGTTTTCCTATTTTCATTTGATCCGGCCGTTCAGTTTGATCATTGTACGTATGGTAGTTGTCTGGTCTGACGAGAGACCAGTGCCTAAGCGTACATGACCCAGCCTGAGAATGGTCGCGTTTGTTTCACACGTTCTTCCGTTCTTTATATTCTCGGTTCTTCTTTTTGGTAAGTTTTCATTGTTGGTGTTATTTTTGCAAAGCGGACGGAGATCACATCAAGAATAAATAAGGGAAGAATTGAGAACTCACATAACCCCGATGTCAGCATCCTAGATCTCTTTTCGTCCGATCTAATTTATCGGGGGTGGAGCTTCGCGTGTTGCCTCTTGCAGTATTAAGTGTTACCTCCAGAGCAAAAGTGATGAAGCAGTTAGAAAAGGCGGGAAGTTCAAACAGTTCAGATTCTGAGGATTATATAAATGGAAACTCCTTTTCAATCTCGGGTCAGATTTGCAATATGAAGCTTATGTTGTCACGACCCCTCACAAAGACGGTGAAGCCCAAGGGAATGCGGCATCTGATGACTCAGGGGAACAATTTAGCAACGTGAACGCTGAAGCATAGACCAAACACGCATGCATTTAGTTCAGATTCAATAGGACTGGTGTGAACATTAGTAATTTTATTTTGGTCTTCTCAGGACTGTAAAGAATCGCTTCTAGAAAAGGTATTAAGCTTAGACAATATTTAGCTGTCGAAATGTACTAAATGAGTTACTATTTTTTGTTTTTAAGTTGTACTCTACACGAAGTTTAGTTCATATCATTTTCTCGTGTAGTTGCGAAAAACAGAAATTAATGATTGCTGAGTGCAGGATATCTTTCAAGACGTATCAGTTTGTGATAACAACTTATTATTCTTGGTCCAAAAGGTATATCATTATCTCGGATAGTTGCAATTTACATCTGCCCAAATTTGTCATTGTCTATGCCTTTTCGTAATCGTTTTTTTTTTCATTATCATGTTTTTACATCATTCAAGTTGGAATTTGGGCATAGCTGGCGAACTGTACTCAAAGAGTTGTTATAATTTGTTTTTAAGTTGTACTCTCTACACAAAATTCAGTTCATAACATTTCTCGGTTAGTTGCGAAAAACAGTTGGCTTGAAGTATTTCCTAATTTTAAATTTTAATTGATTACTGAAAACGATAATTGTACAGTGCCATTCAAAACTTCTACATTTGAGATAACCATTTTTTTTTATTTTTGGTCAAAATGTCATTATCTCGGGTAGTTGGCTAAATGTTTCATTATCCATCCTATTGACAGTCTTTTTTTTTCATCACTAAGAATCTGCCATAGAGATTGCATGAATGTTTGGAAGCGTGTCTCTTCCTTCTTTAAACTTATAGTGTTCAGTCCAAATCGGTCCTTTTCTGCCTTTATTTTCGTCATCCTTGAATGCAGGATTGCACGACTTCTATCATCTCACTGTACTTTAGCCCCTTGTCTCGTCTTTTAAACTAGTGGTAGCAGCGATTTGTTGGAGGGAGAAGGGCAAAATGTGCCTCTTTCGGTTTAATTTTGAATTTGGCGCACTTCCTTGACGCGAAGCACGGCGATCAGAAGAAATAGCGCCAATAATTACTCTGTGGTCTGGACAGGCTCCGAATAGGCTCCACCCCCGGTACTTGAGGATCGGGCAGAAAACAACGTCCCATGATTCAAGTCTTCTCAATTCTTCCCTTATTTATTCTTGATCACATAGACAGAGATCCAACGGTTCTTCGGGGAAGAAGCCGATAAAAAACGAAAACTGTGTTCCCCATCTTGTTTTGTATCTTGCTCCGCGTCTTTTAGGCGTTCCCTGCTTTGACAAGAGTGAAATTTACGAGAATGAGTGGATATGGACTAAAAGACGATTTGCGTAAGATGCAAAAGGCTGAATCGAGTGACTGTTTGTACAATATCCTGCCAGTAGAAATCAGAAGCTTAAAGCTTAACTGAAAAGGGCTGGGATAGGACAATTTACTTACCCATCATTTATTCACTTAAATTGGCTTGAAGACCCGATGAAAATGCGTTACTTCGTTGCTCCTCTATTCACCAATAATCAATTTTCAAATAGTGGAATTTTAGTGTGATTTGTGGTACTTCTATGCGCTTGTATCTGTGTTGCATGCCTTAGCAGAAAGATTTATGAATTTATTTTTGGTCAGGCACTAAGCAGTCTTCACCAAGCTCACCACTGCCCACTGAAAAGCCGCTTTTATGTTGAGATTCAAATTTCCCGCATCATAGTAGAATTTAATTTGTGGGGACGGCCGCAGACATTCTGAACGTCATAACTAGAGCAGATAGTGGAAAATAAAAAATCCCTTAGCAGAATCCAGATTACTCACTGTATTCGATTAAATGACACAAAAATAAGTTGCCTTTCAGTTAAACTTTAAGAAGCGTGCGTTTCCGGTTTAAAGACAGAAAAAGAGAACATCAGACAAAACCTGACATGTGAATTTAGGATGAATCACCCGGAGTTCTGCATCGGGGCTCGGTGGTGAACGGGATTTTATCAAAGATTGAAAATAATTTTTTTCGAGCTGAATGTTGTGATTTTGGCGTAATTCGATTACGAAAGATCTTTGGCGGGCAACGAAAACCCCACCCCCAATGACGGCAGTAAAATGGATTTGCTAGTTTTGATGATATAGTACTGTCTCAGAAACTGCAAAGCAAGCGTTTTCCAATCTTTCTTTGCAGTTTCCACATTTTCGGCTGCCGATCTTACTTCGTCTGTCAACCACGAGGTCGTGTTCGAGCACACCCAAGACCTGTTACGCCGCATGCTTGCAAAGAAGCAGCAGCTGATTACTCAGCTTACTTATTTGGAGAAAAGAAGAAACAGGAAATCGTCCGACACCGCGCCAGAATCTCCCTGTCGTGTTTATATTAGTCTACAGAAATCATCGTCAGCCACCCAAGGGGGCATCGAGTTTCGGTTCGAAGCTGTTCCTCCCATGAAAATGCTGATGGCTAGGTGTGGACCCCTTTTTCCTGAAGGGATGAGCGTTGTTACAGCAAAGGAGAGCTCAAATACCATGTCGATGCTCGTTCAAACACCAAAGGATGTGCCATACATTCTGGATTTCAAGGTACAGTGCAACTCCTTCTTGGGAGAGGCTAGGACAATCATCCCCCATTCTTCAGAGGATAATTATTCCAGAAATAGCAAAATCTGCCACATTGTCGTAACAAGTCTAATTTTAGTAACAGTGATGTAGCATGGAGAAGAGATGGGTATTAACGATTTCGAAACCGAACCGAAAAAGGGGCTTCGCCAAATACCGGAATTCTTTTGAGAATGCCAGATTGAATAGAGGGTTTTTCGGTAGTCATTTATTCAACAGAGTTGAGGGAAGCTTTTGCCTGTTTTTGAACCATTTGGCGAACCATAACAATACTAATACTTCATGCGTACCATTGAGGTTACAATTTGAATGAACTTGGAGAAAAGCCGTAGGCTATTAACGATCATTTTATATAAAATAATTAACATCCTAGACATTCCTCGCATCAGAGCTGCTGCGAGTCCAGCAAATCTGAGTCCGAGTCCTTGAAAAAGGAGTCTCGAGACGAGTCCAGAGTCCGAGTCCACAGCTCTGGCGCACGGATAGCTCTATGAAAAACGAGTCCGAGACGTGTCCGAGTCCTTGGAAAAGGTGTTTCGAGACCGTCTTGAGACGAGTCCAGAGTCCGAGTCCACCAGCTCTGCCTCGCATTGACAGGACCAACTTTGTGTATAATATTCCAGGTATTCCTGGAGAGCGGGATCTCCAGCAGCTGCGGAGTGTTTGAGACTAGCAGAAACCTGGCTCAGTTTAGCATGTTCTACCCAATCGACGGAGATTTTGAGGAAACGTCAAAAGTTACATTCCGGATGCCCTGCACAGAGTCGAAACTACACCGGTGGTTTTCTAGCAGTATCTTCCTGACTCGAGAAGTGAAAGCTCTGGGGGGATCCTTTTGTGAAAGATTTATGCACCTGCGTGGGGGAGCTAAAGTCGAGCTGAAATTTGACGTCGATGGAAGTGTCGCGGTACGAAGTGAAAGCTTAAAGATCGCCTCCGACTTGACCCAGTCCATCGCTTCTTTCTTTGGCATCAGCGACCTATCTTCGCGTGTCTTTTCAGAAGATATCAAAGGTGTCGTAAAAGCGCTGAAAGAAGCTGACAAACTTCAGTCAGCAAATGTGGATGTTCAGCGACAGATTGTATCATTAGGTTCCTTGGTCAAAGAAGCGTTGTTGCGCGGAGCCGATGCCCTAGCATTGGAAGACCTTGATTTATACACCGTAGCTCTAGATAACCTGGATGATTCCTACAAGGAAATAGAGAAATTGCAAGGTGAGAAGAAGTTCAGCCAGGACAGACTACTTGACATTCTGAAGGGAGTTAATCAAGTGATTCAGAATGCAGCGAACTGTCGCACGGGAAACAAGAGGGCGGCTGTTCTGACGGAAGCTAGGAGGTTGATTCGCGAAAAGCAGTTCGACTTGGTTTCGGGTGTGCTTGCTAATGCTGACAGCGAAACTTAAAGAACACCTCGCACCAAGTAGTATTTCTGCTCCGGTATTCTAAGATAATTGACTACTCAGCTGTACTTAAAACAAACCACTCAAGGCTTTTTTTTAGCCTCTCCAGGCCCCTAAGCTTGGATGACAAACGCCGTCTAGTTTGCACAGTTGGCCTTTCTGACCAATAAGCTTCTTGAGAATAAAACTCGGGAGCCTGAGACGTTTCGATAAGAGCCAGACACGGAAAGGGTGAAAATCATTATAATGCCAACAGGAGGGGATATAATGTGATATACCTAGGAAATTCAGTGGACCAGGAATCAGGTCGGATGGAAAGAATAGAGAAGTAGAGTTGTTTTCAGTGTATGTATGCTTCTTTGGGCCTTAGTTAACTTTGAATCGTTTAGTTTTGGGCTAAACGTGAAACGAAGACCGAACACACCCATTCAGGCGTGCATAGAAGCCCTTAATTAGCTGGTACACTGTAAAAAAAAATCTTGCAGTATTTGCTACTGGGATTAATGTTGTCTTTATTGAGATAAGATTATCCCTAATTTGGATTAATGTTATCCCAATAAAGATAAGGTCTATCCCAGTAGCAATACTGCATCCTTGTTCGGAGAAACTTTTTACAGTGTAGTTTACTTGGTAGCTGAGATACGCGTCCCATCCATATAACAATAGTAACTATTACTTACTATTTTCGTCCCAACCTCACGAAAAGTTACTACGCTGACCGTTCCAGCTTCTCGAAATAGTAAGTAATAGCAAGAACAAATAATCAGATAGAACCTCTGTCTTTGGTACCATGCAGCGACTATGAATACCACGAGAAATTGAGCGGATCTGGATGTTTTTATTGTAGCTTTTTACCCGTCTACTCTGCTTCCGTCTTCGCCGTTGCTCATCGCAGAGAAAGAAAATGCAGGAGGCGTACTCTGCGAGCTGACCCGCTCTTGAGCGCATCCAGAGAACCAATCAGCTTTGTCTTCTACTTTTCCTCAAGCCGGTTTCACAGCGATGTAGCTAATTGTAGAGGTAACGAAGCGTGACGTGGCGCGAAGCTACTAACCTCCGCTCGTTCGCAGCAAAGGTACGGGGAAATAGTCACCATACTAATAGTCATAGTAACAGTACAGAGATAGGGAGACGAAGGTTCGATCTGATTATGTGTTCTTGCTAATAGTTACTATTGGCTTCCCACGCTAAGGAGCGTAGTTAGCGTGGCAACTACGATCTCTGTGACGTGATTGGCCCGATCAGCCCGTGGCAGGATATTTTGCCAAAAATAGGAAATTCGTTCCAGCCTTGATGCAAAAAAACGAGGGTCCGTGACGTCATGCGTAGTAACTACGGTAAGTAGGGTGGAACGCACTCTGAAAGGTAGTCACAGCAATTAAAGTGGACGAAACTGGCACTTTTCAGAGTTAACTGAACTTCAAAAAAGTATAATTCTACTTTTTTTCTTTTTTGTCTACTAAGGCTCCTTTTAAGTTTGTCAGTGGTAGCACAATTTACGTTGCTTTTTTGCACAGGCACAGTGTGGCATTTGTTTCTTGCATAGGGTGTGTTCGAATGTTCGCCACCGGTTGGTATATAAAACCTCTAACGCACGACCAGGGTCGGATGCTCGTGGACTGGAATTTTTACCTGGACTTTCAGCACCATCATCAATTCGATATGGATCCAATAGTTTTAGGTCCAGTCGGGAAATCCTGGTAGTGCATCCACACCATAACCGTGTACAAATCCGAAGCATGGTAGGCAGTGACAGCCTCAAAATCTGAGCGAGGGATTCGAAAAAAAATACAAAGGATAAAAGCCGAGGTGAATTCAAAAGATTTCCTTCATCTACAACCCCACAGAACGTAATAAATGTTGTTGGGTGCTAGGTGAAAAAAAAATCGGCGCGCCGCCACCGACCCGAATTCGGCGCAGCTTCGGGGACTAGGTGCCTACGGAGTCTTTATTTGATTATTTGATCCCTCGTGACTTAGGATTCAGAACATAGGAAATAATTTCCATATAGCCTTAAAGAAAGATAAATGTTTATTGGAAGCTTTCGTGCCATAAACAACACTATCAAATAATTACTAGTTGCATATATATACGCATGGGCGAACTTTTAATTTAACAAACTGCAATGCTCAGTTAATTCTATGTATTTTTACTTGTCTGTGTTAATGTATTCCGAAAATGATTCAACTCAACACATAATTATGGGTTTTGGGCTTCCTAACAGTCCTCATGTAGACAGTTTTATTTCATTCATATCAGTATTCCGTGGGTCAGATAACTACCGACACTTAGTGTAGAGAAAATAGCTGAGATGCTGGTCTTGGTATAATATTCGAAATAATTATCAGGTTTATTTCTAATATTCTGATTTCTTTGTCAAAAGGGGTCAGTCGATCAGATAAGCACTTTCTAGGTACCCTGTAACTCAACGTTAATTACTTTGCATGGGATTGGAAAAATTTAAACTCACCTCAGCTCTTTTTTTAATATTCGAATTTCCCGCTTAGGTTTTCAGAACTGTCATGCTCATACAGTTATGCTGCGAATGAACGATCCGGCCGGATTTTCAGAATTTCCATCGTCAAATTGAAAATAGTCTCAACTTTTCCGTATGGAATTGATGATGTTGCGTAAATTCCTGGTAGGAATTCCAGCTGCGACCGCCCGACCCTGATTGTCTGTTCGCAGGATTACCGTCGCTGATCGGAGCTTGTCCATTTGTGCTGTCGACCACGGACACACCCGTGGGTTGGACCACATCCGCACTGTCCTGTTCATGGTCTAGTCTAGTCGAACATTGCGATGCCACAGTCCGTCCTAAAGATCTCACTACTAGTCTTATGTTTAATTAAAAAATAAAAGAAAATTTAGAAAGTTAAGAAAGTCTTTCCACGAGCTGCACAGTTCCTGTTTGGACATTCGTATTTGCTCGTACCGACACCCAGATCTTTCTAGAAATTGGTTTTAGCAACCGTCGTGGCCAAACGAAGTTCAGCTACGTGGACACACACACAAAATACGGATGCGAAATTCGCGTCACAATTTGAAAACCTGCATGCCGTGCTTCAAAATAGAGCGAAGCGAGGAATTGCCTACTCCCTGGATCCAGCTGTACACCTTTTCCTTGCACCGACCTTAATCAGCGATGCCGGTGCCTATGGTCATACATTAGGCGATTCATCTCTCACACGCTGTTAAACATGTTTATTGTAATGTTCCAACATGTGGCTACCGGTGCCGGCTGGCACAGGCGTTACTAGCCAAAATGTTTGGGGGGGGGGCAAGGCATTTATCGACTGTTTTCAAGAAGAAGAAAAAATACAGTGTTGAGAAAAAATTGACTGATTTTCAGAAAAAACGACTGGATTCATGAAAAAATCAACTGTTTTGACCCCCCCCCCCCCCAGTCGTGACGCCCCTGCCGGCTGGCGTCAGCGAGTGTCAGAACCCACCGGGCACTTGCTGTACACTATTATCGAGAGTGGTTAACCCCTCAGCGCGAAGGAGAAAATTCGCATCCGTCTGGGAAAATTTGACTGTTTCATTCATTCATTCATTTATTTATTTCCCTCAAAGAATATATAATGAGGAGTACTAAAATAAATTCAAAAAACACTGTCACAATTAAGTTTCAAAACAATAAATAACAATTGACGTACTTTAACACACTGTACTTACTTAACTATTAACTTTTATCGAAAAACGACCCAACGAAAAAAGACGTACCTTTAGACCCAGGACCTCACTCTCGACTCTTAGAGATTTTGAGTGCTGTGCTGCCAGTAGATCGAATTTGCCATGACGAATCTAACGAAAAGCCAAATTTCCGTCCAACTGGGTGGTATACCTACGCCTTTTACTCTGAAACCGTATCAATTTCTTTGACCTGTTACGGCTATCAAAGCGAAAAGCGAATCGGTAGAATTGAAATTAACGTATTATGAGACGCATCACCGCAACTTTTACAGTGAGCTGTGCGATATCTTTAGTCTCGGATGTTAGTTAAACGTCATGTCAAATGGACCATAGCTAATGTGTGAGAGCAGGTCGATGTGTGTGGGCTTCAGTGGCTTGATTTCTCAGGACGTGGTTGCCTGTGAATGTACGAATGTTATCTTCTGAATCTTCCATGGTGGTCGATTAAAAGAGCACGTGGGTTGCTGCTTTATCGTCTTTTAATAAGAGACGAGTTGGCAGCTTTTGGAGCTGGTAATATTCCTGATGAAGGATCTGTTGCTGGTTAGTTCGCAGATACGTTTTTCGTATGGCATTAGGAGGGTTTTCGCGAGCTGGAAAGCAAAGTCGGAATCACTTTCGAATGGTTTTCGCGCTACTTCGGAAAGTTGCCGAACTTTCCAACCCGGTTTTCGCGCTTTGGAAACCAAAGCAGCTTTCCCGGAAAGTGATTCCACGACGTTAGTGGAAAGCTCCGCGGAAAGTTGAATCGTTCGGCGGCAATTTCAAAGGTGTGGAGACAAAACAGTGCAAGTGTCACTAATAAATAAAAAAAATGGCAATCGTAATTAAGGTGACTTCGGTAGAATATATGAGAATCAAAGAACCGTTCAGTGAAATATATCCATTCGAAAAAGTTTGCAATTCAGCATTTTCTCGGCAATATCAGCTTTCCATGAATGAATTTGAATGAATGAATTTATTGCACAAAAAAACCCTTGGGGTCATGGCAACAAAACAAAAAGGAAACAGAGCAAACTACAAAAATCGCTCTCTATGGGACAAACCAGCTCGGAGGAATCTAGCCACCTTACGGATATCCCCCATATTTGTGCTTCCCATTTTTTCTAGTAGTCACTCCTCGCTAGGAATTCCCACCCCAAATAATTCGACCCTTAAATCACTCAATCCTTCACATTCACACATAAAGTGGAACACATCCTCATCCATCTTTCCACACATCGGGCAAAAGTAAGGGCCATTCTTTAATCTATTTTTTCCTATAAACCTTCTTTTCTCCCCAATAGCTAATCCTCCCCCCCCCCCCCTTAAACTCACCATCCACTTTAAATCTACTCCCGACAACCCAGCTTTAAAACATGTTTTTCGCGATCAGTCCAGCGGGAAAGTGGAAAGTGATTCCAGGGATCACTTTCCCACTGTTTTCGCGATGCGCTTCGCCCGCCGGAAAGTGATTCCGAGATCTCGCAAAAACCCTCCTATTATTACATCCTGTAGCATCGGCTGGTTGTCGGTAGATCTTCTACTTCCAGGATGTCCGTTAGTAGAGCGTCCCCTGAAAAAGCTATTGACCAAAATCCCAGATGAATCTTGTCGTCCTGTCCTATAATATCTTAAAGGACCCGTCTTGTCTATAATGCCAATGCAACCTACTTCTGTAATTGCATTAATTAATTGTTAAGTCTAGAGACCATAGCATAGCGTATCTATAGCATGATACGCGAAAACTCGTCTGGAGCATAGTGCGCATGGAGTATAGTGAACTTTTGCAAGTGCAAAGATTAGTGAAGCATCAATGGTGGGCTTAGACTCGATAGAATAGAATAGTGTTTGTTTAGCCTCAATGGGCCATACACAGATTTTTATAAACACGGCAAACAAGTATATTAATGCATTGAAAATGCAATTATCCTAGGACACCTACATAAACTATCTTCTATTTAAATTCCCACGCACATAATCTACCACCGTTTTAATAACGTTATCTTTAGTCGATGTCAATATACCAGGGAAGAGCAGCCCTCCCCCAAAGTGATCCGGTAGAGGAGACTCCTGGCACTGCCATGTAATGTAAAATAGTAATGTAAAAATATTAAATATAAATGTAATGTAAAATATTAAATGCGGGTCTCCGGGCTTAAGAATTAATGAATGCAGTTACAGAAGTAGGTGGCATTAGCAGCGTAGACACGACGGGTCCTTTAAATATCAGTGGGACTATCATCTGGCTGACACTTGACTAGACCGAATTCCTAATGCGACAGAGGCGTCTCTAGAGCAAGGGTCAGGCTTTCGTCATTGGAAGCGCGGGATTGCTGCTGCAAACGCAGCCAATGTGAAGTCATTCCAGTACCCAGTAGTCGTCCAGGCTGGAGACAAGTTTGTGTCTTAGGAATTTCTTCTAGTCTTTTTTGTGGAATGTGACTTGGAATCTCCGGCGGTAGTGTATTTCGATCGGAGCTTCTTTCGCTCAGTTCCAAATTTTGTTCTTCTTCCCTAAAGTTTAACTGAAAAGGGCTGGGACAGGACAATCTAGTTACCCATCACTTATTCACTTAAATTGGCTTGAAGACCCGCTGAAAATGCGTTACTTCGTTGTTATTCATGAATTATCGATTTTCAAATAGTGGAATTTCCGTGTTGTGGTACCTCTATGAGCTTGTATCTGTGTTGTAAGCCTTACCAGAAAGGATTTATGATTTTTTTTGTTTAGGCACTAAGCAGTCTTCACCAAGCTCACCACTGCCCACTCAAAAGCCGCGTTTGTGTTGAGATTAAAATTTCCCGCGTCATAGTAGAATTTACGTTGTGGGGACGGCGGCAGATATTCTGAACGTCATAACTAAGAGTAACTAGACCTACGTTGCCTGGGCAACGTGAAGTGTTGCGGCAACCTTTGTGCGGCTTCGCCGACTAAAGTGTTGCGAGAGCAACACTTTGGTTTTGTTTCTTTGCTGTCGGTTAAATGCTGAAGTTGTCAACGTATCAAAGCTTACAAAACGGTATGTTTTAAGAAGAACACAATCAGTAATCACATGATCAAAGGCTATTCCTCAGCGTTGTAAAAACAACAACAAAAGAACATCGGAAGAACGGACTAAACTGACTTTGCAGTCAGTTGAACTTTATCGTTTTCAATCGTAGACATCGTGACGGATGAAAACTTGGGACGATGTATTATATAATCTAGTTGGTATCATAAAGCTATGCGTAACTTTTCAGGATTAAAATACCATAGATGACACTATTAATTATTACGAAACTACCTCCTTGTCTTAAATTATGTTTGTACCCGTTGCGTAAATAGTTAATCCTAGTTTACAGCGGTAGACCATCGATACAAACTTTCTTACCGTTAGATTTATAGAAATCGAATACGATGTGCACCAATTTGCACAAATTTCTAGCCGCTCGTGAACCGATTCGTACTTACAAGTCCCTCTCCCATGATAGACATCAAGTTCACCGGAAACAAATAGTGGGTAGGCTACACCAGCTAGCAAAAGTTGCAAACCCCCTCATCGCTGAAGATGATAACAGGTGACTATTACTTACAAGTCCCTTTCCTATCTTACAATTGGGAACCAAATTGTTCTTACCATCGAATACACCAGAAACAAATAATAGGTACGCCAACTAGCAAAAGCTGCAAACCCCTCATCACTGGAGATGATTATGGTCTAACAGCCGACTGTTGCTTACAAGTCCCCTACATGTCTCACAATTGGGATCGGCCTAATTTTGGTTTCAGTGTGTACCTTACTACGGAAGTTGTCAACCCCTCTTAAACTTTCAAACTGTTATATCTCATGAAGGAATTTTTGTACCATAAAATGGATGACATATACTTTGATCAGCTCACCAATATCTATCGACTGCCGTTGAATAAAAAATCTATCTGTATTAGTTCAAAAGTTGACTTTTTTGCCGTAGGCCAACTTTCTAATATCACCACTTAGAAAGGAGCAAGGGGTATTTCTTTAGCAGTGAGAGAACTTTTAAAGTTTATGAGGCCCATCTGATCTCACTTCTCTTCCTCACTCCCAAGTGTAAGAAATGGAATGATAAACTCAGCTGAAATCGCGAACAGACATGGATAGAAACAATAGATGGCAGCACTTTCGGACCCGTGGGAAAATGACACTTTTTTGTTTCTGTAGATTTTCCTATTTATCACTCAAAGAAGATATGTTGGCTGTGGGGCCGGGTAACTGCCGCATATATTTAACACTTATAGATTTTAGTCCATCTTCAATTTGAAACTGGTGCCTGCCTGCTTGCGTGCTAGAACGGAGCTTTCCAATCGAAAGCAGAAACATGGTTTGATGAAACGAAAGGTTCGCTACACAACTTCAGATAGTCCTCTCTGACATGGGCTATATAACTCCACTTCACTTCGCACACCGTAGGCTCTGGCTCGAGGACAAGCAAAAACCATCCTTATTAGCCCCAGGCAAGTGTTCTACGGAGCTTTCCAAAATGTAATGTCATATTCATCAATCCGGCCTAAGGTCCACACTTTCCGTAAAAACCGCACAGGTTAGACCCTTACCAGTTACTAGGAATAAAATGAAATCGGAGTCATAGGAAAAAAAAAAAAAAAAAAAAAAAACAGGACAAAACCAAAGTGTTGCTCTCGCAACACAAATAGTAGAAAATAAAAAAATCCCTTAGCAGAATCCAAAGTATGCGTTGTATTAATTAAATGACATACAAATAAGTCGGCTTTTCAGTTAAGGAAGACAAGAGCCCTGGTCTGGTGTAATCATTGTGTTGCGAGAGCAAAACTTTGGTTTTGTCCTCGTTTTTTTTTTTTTTTATGCCGCCGATTTCATTTTATTCCTGGTAACTGGTAAGGGTCTAACCGGTGCGGTTTTTACGGATAGTGTGGACCTTAGGCCGGATTGATGAATATGACATTGCATTTTGGAGAGCTCCGTAGATCTCTTGCCTGGGGCCAAAAAGGATGGTTTTTGCTTGTCCTCGAGCCAGAGCCTACGGTGTGCGAAGTGAAGTAGAGTTATATAGCCCATGTCAGAGAGGACTATCTGAAGTTGTGCAGCCAAGCTTTCATTTTATTAAATTACGTTTCTGCTTTCGAGTGGAAAGCTCCGTTCTAGCAGGCAAGCAGACAGGCACCAGTTTTAAAGTGAAGATGGACTAAAATCTACAAGCGCGAAACATGTGCGGCAGTTCCCTGGCCCCACAGCCAATGCATCTTCTTTTAGTTATAAATGCAAAAATTTACGAAATCAAAAAAGTGTCATTTTCCAACGGGTCCGAAAGTGCTGCCATCTATTGTTTCTGCCCGTTTTCTGTTCGTGATTTCAGCTGAGTTTATCATTCCATTTCTTACACTTGGGAGTGAGGAAGAGAAGTGATGTCCGATGGGCCTCTTAAACTTAAAAGTTCTCTCACTGCGTACAGAAATTGGACTTATTCATTGCTCCTTTCTACGTGGTGATATTAGACAGTTGGCCTGCGGCAAAAAAGTCAACTTTTGAACTAATACAGATAGAATTTTTTTTCAACGGCAGTCGATAGAAATTGGTGAGCTGATCAAAGTATATGTCATCCGTTTTTTGGTACAAAAATTCTCTCATGAGATACAACAGTTTGAAAGTTTAAGAGGGGTTGACAACTTCAGTAGTAAGGTACACACTGAAACCAAAAATAGGCCGATCCCAATTGTGAGACATGTATGGGACTTGTTAGCAACAATCGGCCGTTAGACCATAATCATCTTCAGTGATGAGGGGTTTGCAGCTTTTGCTTGTTGGTGTAGGCTACCTATTATTTGCTTCCGGTGTAAGAACAATTTGGTACACAAGTAACAATTCGCTGTTAGACCATAATCATCTTCGGAGATGAGGGGTTAGCAACTTTGGTAGTTGGTTTACCTATTAATCCTTTTATTTCTTTCCGGTGTATTTGATCGCGAGAACAATCTGGTACCATGTCTATCACGGGGAGATGGACTTGTAAGTAAGAATCGGTTGCTAGAAGGGGTTATTGAGGAGCTAGAAACTTGTGAAAATTGGTGCACATTTTACTTGATCTCTATAAATCTGAGGGTAAGAAAATTAGTTTCCTTGGTCTATCACTGCAACTTAGAATTAAGCCTTTGAAGGGTTGACAACTTTAGTGGTAGGGTACACACTCAAACAAAGAATAGGCGGAACCCAATTGTTAGACATGTCAGGGACTTGTAAGTGACAATAGGCTGTTAAACCATAATTATCTTCAGCGGTGACGGGTTTTCGACTTTTCCTAGTTTGTTCACCTATTTTGTTTCCGGTGTTTTCGATGATAAGAAAAGTTTGGTTCATGTCATCGTTCGAGAATCAGCTGCTATAGCATTGTCATTTTCATGAGATGCTACAATGTCTATGGTGATGGTCTACCATTGTAACGTAGAATTAAGTGTTAACGCAACGGATATAAATGATAATGTAATACAACGATACAGTTTCGAAATAATTAGCAGAGTGACATCTATGGTATTTTGATCCTGAAAAGGTACGGATAGCTTTATATTACCAACTAGTTTATATAAGATAATGTTCCAAGTATCCAAAAGTCACGATGTCTACGATTGAAAAGGATAAAGTTCAACTGGCTGCTAACTTAATTTAGTCCCTACTTCTGATATTCTCTTATTGTTTTTATTTGTAAGCAAAAATCGACTGTTAGACCATAATCATCTTCGGCGATGAGGGGCTTGTAACTTTTACTAGTTGGTATACCTATTAATCCTTTTATTTGTTTCTGGCGTATTTGAATTGAGAACAGTTTGATACTATGTCTATCACGGGGAGATGGACTTGTAAATAGGAATTGGTTACTAGAAGGGGTTCATAAGGGGCTAGAAACTAGTGCAAATTGGTGCACATTTTATTTGATCTAATCAGAGGGTAAGAAAATTAGTCTCTGTAGCTTAGAATTAGGTCTTTGCCAAGCTTTCGTTCATCAAACCATGTTCCTGCTTTCGAGTGGCCCGATAGCGAAGAAACAAAACCAAAGTGTTGCTCTCGCAACACTTCTGTCGGCGAAGCCGAACAAAGGTTGTCGAGGCAACGTAGGTCTAGTTATCCTTCTTTCTTGACGAACAAGGCTCCGACTAATTAGACGTGCTTCTTTTGTCAACGAACATGGCTCCGACTTTTGGATTTAAACAAGTTTTCGGATGGAATTGTTTTCACGAACCTGGCTACTACCGTCAAAAAAGACGTAGACATTGCTCAGCTTATTGAATTTTGAAAAAGTTAGGGACTTTGAAATTTTTCACTTCCTCAGGAACATGGGTCTTGCCCCGGAGAAAGCCAGCATCACATTCGTTTTCAAATCATAACAATACAGTTTATATTCGCCTTCTTTTTTCGCACTCGACCGAGACATACACTGTTGCGGTTTCCCGATACATAGGCCAGGGGCGTCACGGCCAGGGGCGTCCCGACACCTTTCTGATCGGGGGGGTGCAGCTTCAGAATTTTACCGGAATTTTTCGAGCTTTTACCGGAATTTTTCGAGGTTTTACCGAAAATTCTCGTAGTGACAATCTCTGCAGAAAGTCTAGAATACTGTCGTGTTCTGACTTCGATCACGTATTGTAAACAATAGTACACAAAAAAAGGCTCGTTAACACTTAAAACAAAACAAAAATCTGACATTCAACACACCCTACACATTTATTCGACGCATTTTAACCATTTTGCATTTATCCTCAACACATCCAGTTTCACACTCATCAACTAGATCTGTTTCACATGCTATTAATAGCAGACTTTCAAGACGCTGGTCAGCCATTGTTGAACGCAAGGTGGTGTTAACCACCTTCATCTTGCTAAAAATTCGTTTCCCTTTTGCTGAGGTAACAGGGATTGTCTTAGCCAGCTTGAACGCTTTCCATACTAGTGGTAAGACGTCTTTCAGTTGACGAGAGACCTCGAATATATCTTCAAACTTTTTGTTTGTTTCGAGGCTCTCCCGGCAACTCTCTACATCACGTCGAAACAAGGCTAATTCGTTTTTATGGCACTTGCAGCCTCTGGCTCAAGTGCCATATACCGTCGCAATTCCGTCTGTCGGTCGATCCGTTTTTTTGTCGCACTTTTTCGAGTTCGGGTTCTTCCAGATGTGCTAGGACGATGAAAATTAGCAGGCATATCAGGGACCCGACCCAACTAACCTTGAATAATCAGTTACCCTATCCAGTCATCTGCGGGGGAGTGGAGGGCGGGGAAATCTGGGAAATTTAGGGCAGCTGGTCACACTTTTTCGAGTTAGGGTACTTCCAGATGTGCTAGGACGATGAAACTTGACAGGCATACCAAGGTCCCGAATAAGCTAACTTGGAAATAATCAGTTTTTTGATCCGATCATCTTGGGGGGGGGTGGAGGCGGGGGAATCTGGAAAATCGAGTAGTTTTGAAAAAATTGGCTTAGGAATCGTCACTTTCCAAAGCCGTTTTCCGTAAAGTGCAAATCTTGACCGCAAAGTAAGAAAAATACTTTTAAGCGAAATTTGCATTTTCATGATCTCCATGAGCTCATTATGATTTTTGCCTCAAGGGTTTTGCTTACAAATGAAGCTCCAGCTCCCTTAAATTGCGCATGTTAACTTCAAAGTCGAAAAGTACTTTTTATCAAATGATTCATCTCAACTTATAATAGCGGATTCAACAGCTACGGTGGAGTTGGGAGGGGGTGATCGGAAATCTCCAGAAATGGTTAGAATGGAGGAATTGGAGTTTAACTTCCTGGGAAATACAAGCATTTATCCTAGATAAATCGTTCGCACAGTTGGACTGGATCCGGACACTGGGGGGTGGAGGGGGGCCTTCCGGAATTCCGGTGATGGCGTTTTTCAAGATGAAACTTGGCAGGCAGGCATGTCAGGAACCCGTTGAACCTGAAAGAGCCCTTACCTACTACATACAGTTGCAAGTGCCATATGAGCTTACAGCTCTTGTTGAACTCTTCTTGGTTCACCGGTATCACCGGAAAGGAGTCGAGAAAGCTGCTTGCGATTTTGGATTCACATTCAGCCGAATTCCGGTAGATTCTGTGGGGTAGATTCCGGTAGATTCCCTCAGCCGAATTCTGGTAGATTACGTGGGGTAAATTCCGGTAGACTCCCTCAGACAAATCCCGGTTGATTCCTTGCGAAAGATTTAGCGTAGATTCCAAGAGCAAAATCCGGTACTTCCCTGAGCTGAATTCTGGTAGATTTCGTGTGGTGAATTCCGGTAGATTCCCTGAGACAAGTTCCGGTAGATTCCTTGTGACAGATTTCGCACAAATTCCGGTAGATTTCCTGAGCCGAATTTCGTGGATTCCGAGGGGTAAATTCCGGTAGATTCCCTGAGACAAGTTCCGGTAGATTCCTTGTGAAAGATTTAGCGTAGATTCCACGAGCAAAATCCGGTAGGTTCCCTGAGCAATAATCCGGTAGATTCCCTAGGAAAGATTTCGCACAAATTCCGGTAGATTCCCTGAGCCGAATTTCGTAGATTCCGAGGGGTAAATTCCGGTTGATTCCCTGAGACAAGTTCCGGTAGATTCCTTGTGAAAGATTTAGCATAGATTCCATGAGCAAAATCCGGTAGGTTCCCTGAGCAATAATCCGGTAGATTCCCTAAAAATCATCAAGTTCAGGTGAATTTGACAAATTTTGACTGGCGCGGCTTCGCCGCACCAGTCAAAATTTACCGGAATTTTTTTCCACAGGCCTCGGGACGCCCCTGGTCACGGCTAGGGGGGAGGGGGGACGCCCCCCCCCCCCCGAACGTCGGCCAGTCGGTAAAAAATAGCCGAGTCGGCGCGAAGCGCTGCGATTTTTCGTAAAAACAGTCGATATTTTTCTTGGAAACAGTCGATTTTTCTAAGAAAAACAGTCGGTTTCTGGAAAAAATAGTTGATTTTTTCTTAAAATCAGCCAGTTTTTCGTCAACACACTCGTTTTTTCTCAATAATGGTCGTTTTTATATGCAAAAACAGTCGTTAAAAATGACCAGCCAGTCGGTAAATACCTTGCCCCCCCCCAAAGATTTTGGCTAGTAACGCCTCTGCATAGGCCTACTGTGGAGCTTGGTATTTTACTAAAAAGACGAAGCTTGGTATTTTACTAAAAAGACGAGTATGAATGGTAAGGTCCACTCATTCTCAAAATTAATAATTTAAATTTCACTTTATCCTGTCAAGGTAGTGCCTGAAAACTAAAGCAGTAGTCCTAGCCTAGTTTTCTTCACACAAAATATAGTACGCTTTTTAGGATCACCATTCATTCATTTAGTTTCCAGAGACTGTGTACATGCGCGCAGTCCCTGTCAGCGGCGAAACTAGCCCTTTTTGTGGGGGGGGGGGGGGGGACAAGCCCAAATTTTAACGACAAGATCTAACAATTTGCGAACGAATCTTTCAACCGTTGTAATAAGAAGTTGTAACATATCGATTGAGATTGTTTCTAATGAAAGCTAATGAATTTGCCATTTGCTTCCTGGCACCAATGGTTATAGCTTGTTCACACGGGGCTGAAACAGCGGCCGATTCTCGATCAGCGGCTGATTTACGCGCGTAAATAGCGGTTGAAAAAAAATCCAAAAATCAGCCGCTGATTTTCCAAATAGGCGCTTATTTTCATCGCGGTCTCCGATCGGGTTAAACTAAATCCTTTGGAATGTGACCTTTGATGACTCTAGGAACAGTAAACAGACCGTAATTAGGAGAATTAGTTCAAACTTGGTGAGGTTTAGGTCAATCCAGTTCAGATTCTGTCACACTGATGTGAAACATAACATGGTTTTACACTAAGCATCTCAGGATTACTAAACGATTGCAAAAAAAAAAGGTAGAATAATTTTCTAATTACAACAGCGTATGTTCTGTTTATGTCTAACATTTATTTTCGTTGTTTTTCTTAAAAAAAAATAATAATTTGAATAACTTTTTCATTCAACCTTCACTGAAATGTTACTGAACATCAGTAAATGATTGCATACTGTTCTCATATTATTTATATCTATATTATTAATTATATTTTAGGTTCTCCTTCAAAAATAAAAATATTTAAATTATTTTTATTTGCTTTTTAACTGAAGGTGTATTCTCGCCGTTCCCCGAGGACTCCACTTGAGGAGTCCCCGCGTTTTTGTTTGTCCCGGGGACTCACTCCCCGTATTCTCGCGAGTCCCCACGGACGGGGAATGCTCTGATTATCATCACCATCATCAAAAAGGACTCCCTTTCAAATTATGAGGTGAATAAATATTCTTTGAGCCCAAGCTGACTTTGAAACATTTATTCAAACAATGTTTACAACGGGTACGTCAGCTACGATTCTTCATCAGCGATATTTCGGCCCTTTTTGGCAAGGGTCCTCGTCAGGCTGTCAATCTTCTGGTTCAACTTCGGGGAAGGAAACAAACCTGTAATAAATAACTGAAGCTTCTACCGACTATAAATATCTTATTAAAGTAAGTTATCTTCAAGTACTACTATAATGAAAAAACTAGTCCTGTGATTTTATTTTTGACACGGACGCTGTTTTTGCTGGACGATTGGGGCGATGACAGGAAAGGGTTTTTTCTGCATTTTGGTCGACTTAGGTTTTTTTATTAATAAGGGACAGAAAACTTAAATATTATTTTATTAATAACCTCGTTCTACGTTTCTATTATCGAGTACTCGTCTGTATCTATTACTTTGAATAATGACTGCACGGAAAAACTAGTGCTGAGATTTAATTTTTGACACGGCTGCTGTTTTTGCTGCACGATTGGGGCGACGGCAAGAAACATTTTTTTCTGCATTTTGATAAACTTCGGTTTTGTTGTTAATAAGGGACTGAGGCTTAAATTTTCTTCCCTTAATAACCCCGTTCCACGTTTCCGGTAGGGAGTACTCGCCTGTATCTCGGTTAATGCCTGCTCGGTTTTTCTTTATCTCAACGGCTTCTCGAATGGTTTGATGGAGTCCGGTGCACGTTGCAAGAATTTCAGCTTTTTCAAAATATACTGAATGGGATGGGTTTTCGAAAATATGTTCTGCAAGTGCAGAATTGAAAGTATAGTTATGACGGTGTCCGTTGGAGAGGGCGTGGTCTATTTCTTGCTCATGCTCTGCAAGTCGTTTTCCGAAAGTTCTCTCTGTCCTTCCTACGTAACGCTTTCCGCAATCACAAGGTATTGAATAAATGCCTCTTTGGTACTGATTTGGGACTTTATCTTTTCCGGAGTTTAGGTAGGACAGCAAAGTATTTTGGGTTCTGTGAAAGACTTGGATGTTGTATTTTTTCAAACTTTTGGACAATTTTTCGGTTACTAAAGATAGAAGCTTCAGTTATTTATTACAGGTTTGTTTCCTTCCCCGAAGTTGAACCAGAAGATTGACAGCCTGACGAGGACCCTTGCCAAAAAGGGCCGAAATATCGCTGATGAAGAATCGTAGCTGACGTACCCGTTGTAAACATTGTTTGAATATAGGAGGTGAATCATTTTTTGCTGTTGTAGGTGCTATGTAAAATTGATTAAAAAGAATCAGAATAAACAAAACCAAAAATAAAGTGGATCTAGACTAATTTTTTCAGCTGCATATTCATTTTTCGAACAAAATCCATTTTAGAAGCATTCCCCGTATTCTCGCTGTTTCTGTACGCGGAGTCCGCGTGGAGTGACTCCCTCTATTCTCGCCGTTCCCTTCGATTCCCCGAGGAGTCCTCGGGGAACGGCGAGAATACGCCTTTAAAATTGCTGAATCGCCTTAAATCTATCAATATTCAGTTTGTGACTTTTGTCAACTAGATTGACATGTCAACTAGATTTGACTTTGACTAACTCACAAGATGTTTTTTTTTTATTTCATATATTTTGTTACAAACAAAAAGAATATTCGGAATTAGGTTTTTCTTTTTAATTCTCCCGTCAACCCCAAACAGCCGATCCGTCGTCTGAACAGATCAGCCGCTGTTTACGCGCTTATTTCGGTCCCGTGTGAACAAGCTATTATCACATGGAACCAGGAACATACTATGCAGTCACTAGTCTTGCAAACCAGAAAAGTAGTGATAAACACTGTAGCAGATTAGTTCACTGCTTGAAGATTTACGCTGCTGCCTTTTTCGCTTGTAAACTGAGCCGCCTTTGGGTTCCAAAACGTTAGCACCTACGACTTCGTAAAGTTTGTCTGCCCGTCTGTTACCATGATAGCTGTCAAAGGGGTTGAGATATTTTGTTGGAAGTTGGTATGAGATGTGTTGGATTAAAGTATAGGTGAAGTGGACGGACAGTCCAGTTTTATGGAAACTTGATGGCTGATAAGAGCAGATGCCCTAACTTTGCTGCTTCTGTGTCCGAACAAAATCCGACGACTGTGAGTGGAAGGTAGGGGTCACGGTAACTAAGTGATACGCCTCACAAACCAAATGGTTTAATGGACCCTAGAAAGTGCTCGGATTCGACTGCAATTTGCCGAAGATAATCCATTTATCCGCGTCCGAGAACGTTCTGTGTTGCAAGTACGTCTCGGAAATATTGTAACACTCGCAGGAGCCGAACGGATGGAGGGATTGGGATAAAGATTGAAAGTTACAACGAAATGGATTAGGTTATTATTTTACCCCCCGTTGTCTATTACCCCAGTCGTTATTTTTCATAATTTTTGTTCTCAGTATTTTATTTGTAATTCGACACACTTTCTAGTATATGTTGACAATTTTGGTTAGCTTTTAATGCATGTTTGACGAGGGATTGGGATAAAGATCGAAAGGCCCGAACTAGTAGGTTATTATTTTACCCCCGTTCTCTATTACCTCAATCGTTATTTTTTTATAATGTTTGTTCATAGTATTTTATTTATCTGTTGACAATTTTGGTTAGCTTTTAATGTATGTTTGACGTTACCACCTGCTATTCGGCTAGTCCGTAATTGGTGTGGTGTGCTTGATGGGCATCCCCCCCCCCCCTTAGTTTTGCCACTGATCCCTCTGCTGCAGCTGCATTACTAGGCTCCATCTCACATCTAGGCGAGAGTATGGTTAGGATAATAGGTTCCCTACCGTAAAGTTTCGTAAACGTACCATTGGTGCAGATCCATTTGTGGCTCTCGATCAGTGCCGAGCCGAGTTTATTTCTTATTAAGACCGGAGCCAAACATGCTATAGTCCTTTTATTTATAAAACTGCTCTGAATAAGCGAGAATGAGTGAATGAAGCACTGTTTCAGCATAAGCCATGTCTGAACTACAACAAAAACAAACACGAAGGAGCAATTAAGCGATGGGGTTGGCGACTGCAGTAAATCTAGCGTCAATGCTTGTACTATACGCAGCAGCAATATTGAGTTTTTTACTTTTTCGTTTTTCCATACACGCGCATGTCCAGCTCGGCTACCTTGTTTCAGCCTTGAATATCAAGCAACGCTCGAATTCTGTATCCATCCACCAAAATTAATGAATTGATGGCTCTCCGATTGCAGACTCAAACGATGCGAAACACCGCTCGGCCAGAGAGGCGAAATTAAGATGTAGCTTTGATCTGTGGGTTGCTTGTTCTTCTTCAGGGTGGTCTGCGTCGGCTGTCACCAAAAACTAATCAGTCCCGAACAATGATGATTTCATGAGCTACTGTGCCCGCCAAGAGGTTTTAACCTGGACCAATCCGACCGTTTGGATCCGAAGTTCTTGATTAATGCTTGGCTTCGGGTGGGTTGTACGCCAAGACCTTTCATTGGAAGCTGATAACCAAACCACGTCGCAGACCACCCGCATCGAGTCTTCTGAGGCAGGACGCTCTACAAGGTCTGGGGGATCCTTTTTGTTCGCTTTTTTATCGCGTTCTGTTTCTGTACGTCCTACGCGGGAAGGACGGGGATATGTCAACGAGATCTCTCTTTTACGAACGAGTAATGCTGTAATGAGTAATGTTAGCTTATGGCAGTACTAAAAAAGGCAACAACAAAAGGAGTAAAGAATAGAATATTAGCGTAAAGAGACGTTAAGGGGGTTAGCGGGTACTAGAGGACCCTATTTACCGCTTACTTTTCGTCCACAGGACGTCACACTTTATGCTTGCGTGAATTATTCACAAATCGGTTGTGACGTGCCATGGTTTTAGTCCTAGCAGTAGTACATGTTTTGCTGATTTGTAGTAATTAGCAGGGGCGTCACGACTGGGGGGAGGGGGGGACGCCCCCCCCCCCGATGTTGTCGGCCACTCGGTAAAGAATAACCGAGTCGGCAAGCGCCGCGATTTTTCGTCACAACAGTTGATATTTTTTTCATGAAAACAGACGTTTTTCCTGATTTTTCGTCAAAACAAACTGTTTTTCTGAAAAAGATGTCAATTTTTGTCAAAACGTCTTTTTTCTGCGAAAACAGTCGACAAAAATTACCCGCCAGTCGGCAAATACCTTGTCCCCCCCCCCCCCCCAAACATTTTGGCTAGTAACGCCTCTGGTAATTAGTACTGATCGTTCTTTTATTTACTGTGTAAGATTCTTCCTGTTTGGTGATGGAAAAAAAAACGTAGAGATAGTTCACCAGAGAACTTACGAAATCCTGATTCAAGAATTCACTTTTATTCCTTCGATGGTTTTCCTCTTTAGGACACATCGTCTAAGCGGGATGGAGAATCGTGTTACGCATCAGGATGGTGGCATCGCAAGGAAATAAATTGACGGTGACGGTTTCTGGGACAAGCTCATGGAGCACGTTTGTTGACAGCATTGAGGGAAATGAACTGATTGTTACGATCAAGAAGTTTGTTTACAGCGTTGACTTGCTCAAGAAAGGGCCACTAATGTTCCTAACTCACACTGCTGTGCGTTGTAAACCCGATGAAAAATTTGTCTCAAAATAGTACTATGAAGTAGTACGAAAAAGTTGCATGCAGTACTAACGATGCTACTACATGCTTCTACTTCAAGGCTACCGTGTTATTGCATACTACTATATGGTACTATTAGCAAGACTGGATATTACTATGGCAAGACAGGGTGCTACTGGATACTACTACATAAGATTGGACCAGTCTGCGGCATATTAAATGATAGTATTGTTTGCTATTAAATAGTATTACATGCAACGTTTTCGTCTACTACCATACTACTACGCAGGCTACAAATTTTTCATCGGGAAGCGACACGAATTTAGGGCACTTGCAACCTTCTGCTCAAGTGCCATAGCAATCGCTCTGTCTGTCCGTCTGTCGGTCCGGGTTTTGCTGGTTCGGGCACTTCCACACAAGCTAGGAGGATGAAACTTGGCACACTTATAAAGGACCTCACCGAATGCTCCAGGAAACTTTGCTTTCTTGGATTCAGTCGTCGGCAGGTTGGTTGGGGGGGATTGGTAGTCGCAAACCTGTGCAAGTTGCGAACGGGTTATCCGATTCAACTGATACTTGACGAATTGTAAGAGACGATGCCCTGGATGATCCTTTTATTTGTCCATACCGGGTTAAACCACTCTGGGGTGCCCGGAATTTTTGTGGCTCGCCGAGAGTGGTGCGATTGGATTGAAATTTGGAATGTAGAAAGGCCAAATGCCCTAGATTATCCTTTTGAGGTCCGTATCAGATCCGGACTCAATGTGGGGGGGGGGGGGGTACCGGAATTTCCGGAAAATTCTCAGATGTGAGTGAAACTTGATGGGATATGATAAGAGAAGATACCCTAAATGACCTTTTTATGTGTTCGAGCACGGTTGAGGGAGTTGTAGCCAGTTAAGTTTTTCACGCATCCGTCACTGCGACAAACCGCAATGTTATGCGTTGCTTGTCTCACGATCTGTGTCGCATAATGTTAGATTTTTGATCGCAGTCGCAGTAGTGTAAACCAGGGCTAAGACGGGTTTCGTTGCCTTGAGGAATTGAGTAAGCAATGTTTTCTTTTCAACATAGTTGAAATGTTGTTTTTATGATGTGTCAAATCGAAGAGTAATACGGCAATCAATCTTTGAGAAAGTTTCTTGGTGGTCCTGCGAAAGAGGTAACACACCTGCTTTCAAGATAGAACATGGTAGCTAACCGGTGGTTGCAAGCGGGGAATGCCAGCAGCCCACGAAAACCTGAGTAGTATGGATAATTAGGCCATGAGTGGGGTACACATAATTTGACATTCAACACAAACAACAATAACTACCTCCTATTTACAATGTTAGAATGGTTTTGCTGAGAGCGAGGTAAGTGTAAGGTTCAATGAATGGAGACTAAAATGCAATTTCAAGGCTTTTTACTCCGCCAATTTTTCCAGACATGAAAATAAGTATATACGATAGAAGTAAAGCTTACAGTTCAGATGTCGATGTTACTGAGGACGTTCCCTCATTATAAAGCACATCCAAAAAATTAAAATAACAAACATAACAAACTACGAACAAAAGATACAAATAATATGCAATAACTCTAAATCAACCCCATCCAAGTCGCCTGTTTAACAGGACTCTGGAAGAATCCACGTTGGCAAGCTCAAATTAGATATTGACAAGAAATTAAAGTTACGAAGAATTTTGAAGCTAAAATTAAGTAACCCGAATTCCTTTATAGTGGAGTAGGTCAGGGTCAGTGTTGTAATAAGTACTTCAAATTTGTACTTAAGTATTAATTATTAAGGACTTCCAAATTTTGTATTTAAGTATAAAGTACCAGACATAATTGTACTAAAGTAGTACTTGAGTAGTACAACTCTACTAACACTATTTCTAGCTCAGTCATATTCAGTCGTATAATGGAAAAAAAGAAAGTCATATAAATAAAGGCATTTGGCAGTTTAAACAAAGAATTAAATACCACGAAAGACATTAGAGCTACGCTTCTTTGAACGTTAGTTAGTTTTGAACAGTTCCACTTGTATGCACTTGACGAAAGTCATCTACCCAGTCTACGAAGTGTGCCATGATTTGTCTTCTTCTGGTGGAGATGCTGGTACTGATAATCTGCTTTTAGCATTTTTTGCCAATCTTGAAATCGAAAGACTTTTGATTCTTGAAATTCCCTTTTCTGAAAAATCCTTTTCTGTTAAAAAAAATTCATTCGATCGAAGCGGAATGCACTTGGGAGAGTACTTGAAATTACTTAAGAATCTATTGGTACTTCAGAGCTTCAAGTACCTATTTATTTTACTTAAGTATTAAGTACTCCGGGAAAAATGTACTTAAGTAAAATTCAAGTAGGCTGCCTTGATTTTGTACTTAAGTAGTACTTGAAGTACCAACACTGGTCAGGGTTAGGTTACGAATCCAGCATTCAGAGGTAATGAATCAGCCAGAATCAGGGGGTTGTGGTAGATTGTTTATAACGGGACGTGCCTGTAGATTATATGGTAGATTTTTGGCGGAAATCCTTCGCGCAGGACGCAGAGCTGCTGTGAGTCCAGCATGTCCGAGTCCGAGACAAGTCCGAGTCCTTGAAAAGGGCGTCTCGAGACGAGTCCAGAGTCCGAGTCCACAGCTCTAGCCGACGGACAGTTCCGTGAAAGACGAGTCCGAGTCCTTGAAAAAGGCGTCTCGAGACGAGTAAAGAGTCCGAGTCCACCAGCTCTGGAAGGAGGACCCCTTTTTATCTCCCACTAAAAGGTGTTTCGAATGTACCGAAACATTAGTAGGGCCTCAGTAGGCTAGTGCCAGCATTATTTTTCTTCGAGCTTCTATCCTTCGCCTGCGGGCTTCACGAGCTTTATAACCACAATTAAGAAACCGTTGTGGTTGGTATCCCTGACGCATTTCTCGGAAGGGCACAAAACCATCAGTCAGTTTCGTTGCAGTGGTCCTTCCTAATAAATCACCAAACCACTTGCAGATCCTTCATTGTTATTGGCAGATAGAGGTGTCACTTTGACATTATCCCTTAATTTAGAGGAGGCCACCCAAGTTGCCCCGTGCTGTGATATTGAGTAAGTGACCAGAAAGCACCATTGAAGAAAGGACCACACGCACGAGTTGTCTTGGACACACTGTCTTCTCAATGTACCCTGATGTGTATCTTTAAGGCTAGAGTTTGCTTGCTCAGGATAAATTCAATAAACGTGTTCAACGTCTGGATGCATCCGAATATCAAAACAATGCACGAATAAACCGTCCCACGTCGAGTTGCTAGAAGACGTTGATTAAAAAGCCACTTCTCGCGCTAGAAAATATCCCTAGCATAAACAAGAGCTTAAAGCTCAGATCGCACTTCCCAGGGTAGTCAGCAAATTTATCAGCCAAGGTTCGCCTCTTTCGAAACCCCCCTCCCCCCGTCCTTTCACTCGAGGCATTTGATAGTCCTGTCCGTCAAGTTTCGTCCCGATCTCTCCACTCTAAGCCAGAGGCGTCACTTAATGAAAAATCGCGAACTCTTTAAAGTTTAAGCGAAAAGGGCTGGGATAGGACAATCTGGTTACCCATATTCGCTCAAATTGGCTTGAAGACCCGCTGAAAATGCGTTGAAAATATTGAGGCATGTGTTCTTCCCACATATCAAGTTTCATTCAGATCCGATCACCCGTTCAAAAGATACGCATGCCTCAATATTCTGTATTCCCCCTCCCTCCACTCCCCCCCCCCCCGATGATCGAATCGGGGAAGTGACTGATGAATATTTCCGAGTCAGTTTGGTGGGGTCCGTGATATGCCTGTCAAGTTTCATAGCACATCTGTCTTGTTCTTCGTATTTTCATCAGAGGGACTCCAGCTTCGGTGCGTAGGCTCAGATGTAAACTACTGTCGAGCAGCGTTACGCAAGCCAAGCCAAATCAATGGACTATGGATGGTATGGTCTGACTGAGTGGAGAAATCTGGAACAAAGTTTCTTCCTTTACATCAATAAGGAAACCCCAGAACTAACAAGACCAAAGGTTTCGATGGGATCCCACAAATTTAATATTTAATCCAGGCAATTTCGTCTTGTTTATATCCGGCCTTCGCCAGACTCTTTGAACATTTTTACTATTAAGGTTTAGAAACAGAAGAAGATCGATGGCTAATCATCTCTGAAAATCAAGTTCAGATATGGATTCAGCATGTGTGTATTTACTCCGTGGCTATACTTAATATCTACTTTGACGAAACTGATCAAATCTTCCTGCCTTACTTCTGCCAAATCTCCGGTTTCGATCGGATTCCGAGTGAACTACTTATCCGGCAAAAATTAAAGCTCAAAAACGAATTCAGCGTATCACCTTACCCCTATATCGAACATCTAATCAATTTCAGATAAAACTATGACTTATTAACAAATTGTCCGATTTCAGCCGGATTCCGGGCGAACTATATGTCCGGGTAGAAAATGATTGTCAAAAGCGGATTCAGCCTGTCTTGTTACCCTGAACCCGAACATCCAATCAACTTCAGATAAAACTTTTACTCTCAACAAATTTTCCGTAGAATCTAGTAAAAAAAAATCTGGAGTCTAGTAAACTTAATTTTGGTCGGGTGGCAACACTGGAACTGACTGCAATATTCTTCGGGAACTCGACGAGGATACATTTCCCTCTTGACCGAAAAAGTAGCACCAACACCACCGTGGAAGGAGTACCACCCAACCAACAACACCAAGTTTCTAGACACCCAGAAGTCACGGACCAGCATCCACCAGGCAAAGCTCCAGTTAATTCGAAAAGTTCGAGAAACAAGTGCGCAAGCGCTCAGATGTGGAGTGTGAAAGTAAAATGTTTATCACATCTTATATATAAACAGCGTCAGAAGACATTCAATAACCAACAAATATTAGATAACCTAATTTGAAATCATCCCAGTTTAAATCAATCAATCAATCAATTTATTTAATTCGTGATATTACACATCACATAATAAAATTACACTAACGCAGGACTATTCTTTACTAAATATATACAATCATTTCATCCATTCGGCTTAAACAAACAAACCGCATTTAGAAATCCAAAGATCTTCACGACCTTGCAAGTAGGGTTGCCACATCAAAAATATTTAGAGAGTGACTTTTGACCCAAAACAGAGAGTGAACTGGGAGTGAAATTTATTTTCATCAAATGTTCACTTTTGGTCGGAATGACACATCTTAATTTTACTTTCATGAAAAAAACTTGAAATAGTCAGTTCTGGTCGGAATCCCTGCTGCAAAAATTACACGTTTGGTCATTTTCTAAAATAGAGTGATTTTTATGTCCTACGTAGGACAAGAGTGACAAAAACTATCGTGCGACATGTGGCAACGCTGCTTGCAAGAACGGCCTGTGTTTCATTACTGAGCCAGTCCGACACTTTAAACCTTTATTCCATTAGCAAGGTAATAACAAGTGTAATAAAACCAAATCGTTTTATTGCCTGATACCCACAACTTCATTAAGATCGGCTATCATCGATCATATGACAAAACCGTCCAGTATTGAGGATTAAAGTACGCCGCGTGGTCTTATTTTGTTACTGTTCGACAAAAATCCGCATCTGTACATATATATCCACAAGTATACAAGAGTTGACCTTGAGACGTGTCAAAGACGAACTTAATTCACCGGAAATCTGGGCCGAGTTACCCATGAACGGAAGGGGAGGAGGTCAGGACCGATCAAATTGTTTATCTAGACCTAAATATCCTCGAATATACCACTCGAATATAAACACACATGCTGAATCCATATCTGAGCTTGGTTTTCTCAGATGATTAGCTATTTGACCTTAATCTGTATCTAAATTTTAATAGTAAAAATATTCAAGGAGTCTGGCGAAGACTGGATCTGGCAAAGACAAAACCCAATTTTCTGTATCGAATATTAAATTTTTGGAATCCCATCGAAACCTTTGGTCTTGTTCATTTCCGTCGATGCCCATGTGGCTGGGAACGGATTGCGGTGTTATTGTTGCTCCTGCTTACGGGTCAAAAACTTTACTCATGGGCAAACTGGGCCCACTTGCCCCTGAACCAAGAGGGGGTGGGGTTTGGGGCCCGCAAAAAGCAAAAAGAGACCTCAATGCTCACAAACCTACCAAGTTTCAACTTGATACCTGTTGATTCCTGTCACGGGTAACCGAGCTTTACTCCTGGACAATCTGGGCTCAGTTGCCCTTGACGGGGTGGGTGGGGTTGGTGCAACTTTGAAAGTAATTTCCCAGCCGTACGATATACAAGTACAAGGAATTTCATCGTCCCGTGCCAGATCTGGCCAAGTTAGAAACATTATTCACATGGCAATCTGGGACCATTTGCCCCTGAACCGGGTGGTATGGGGGTTGGGACCCCCAAAAGGCACAACTAGACCCCAATACCCACAAGTGTACCAAGTTTGAACTTGATACTTGCACCGGCTCATGAGTTATGAGCTCCACAAAATACGGTGAAATCCGAAAGCCGAAAGCTGCTATAGCGCTCGCAATAGTGGATTGTTCCAAGGAACACTCCACTAAAAACTCTCGCTGGACACCATCAAATTTTCGTTGACGGATCACTGACGAAGGACGGCTGTGGGGTCTACATTAAGGACAAGAACTTGATGGCCATGGAAAAGCTCCCAAATCAGTTCTGCATACTCTCAGCCGAGATAAACGCCGTCGCTCGAGCTAGCCTTAGAGACTGTAAGAAACTGCAGCCCGCAACACAGAAGCATCGTTATATTCTCGGATTCACTGTCGGCGCTTTCACTCCTGAAACGAAGAGACTACTGCTGCATAGACATCGACTTGTACAAACTGGGCAACTTCATCACGAAAATCCGCCGAGCAGGAGCAACAAGAACACTGCAATACGTTCCCAGCCACATGGGCATCGACGGAAATGAACAAGACCAAAAGTTCTGATGGGATCCCAAAAATTTAAGATTCGATACGGACAATTGGGTTTTGTCTTTGCCAGATCCAGTCCTCGCCAGACTCCTTGATTTACTATTCAAATTTAGAAACAGATTAAGGTCAAATAGCTAATCATCTGAGAAAACCAAGTTCAGATATGGATTCAGCATGTGTGTTTATAAGAGATATCTATTTTGACGAAACTGACCGAAACTTCCTGCACTACTTCTGCCAAATTTCCGGTTTCGGCCGAATTTCGGGCAAACTGCTTGTCCGGCAAAAAATGAAGCTCAGAAACGAAGTCAGCGTATCTCCTTACCCTGTATCGAACATCTAACCAACTTCAGTTAAAACGTTAATTTACAACAAACGTTCCGTTTTCAGCCGGATCCGGTCGAACTATATATTCGGGTAAAAAATGATTGTCATATACGGATTCAGCATCTTTTCTTACCCCTAAATCGGACATCAAATCAACTTCAAATAAAACTTTTGCTTTTAGCAATTTTCCGGTTTTGGCCGGATTCCGGCGAACTTCTTATCCGGGTAGAAAATGATTTTCACGTAATTGTTCAGCATGTCTTCTTACCCCTAAATCGAACATCTAATCAACTTCAAATAAAACTTTTACTTTGAACAATCTTTCCGGTTTTGGCCGGATTCCGGACTTGTCTGGCGAGAAAATGGTTTTCATAATCGTTTACAGCATGTCTTCTTACCCCTTAATCGACTGCCTCATAAAAATATTTTGTTTTCCCCTTTATTTGACCCCCCCCTCTTTGACCCCCCCCCCCCCCCCCCCTAACTGTAGGGCTATAGTGCCCATCTACGAACTCGATCTTTCCCTTGACCCAAAGGATCCTCCCACCAAGTTTCATCAAAATACCTCATTCTCTTCGAGAGTTATCCTGCTGACAGATGGACGGACAGACGGACAACTTTCGCGATGTCATGGGCATCCCTCCACTTACGTTTTGGGATCCCAAAAAGCAGATGAAGCAGCAAAAAAAGCTACTTGCCTAAACATAACATAAAGAAGGCCAATGAAAATGAGAGACACTATCAGAACAAGGACGAACGTCATTCAGCAACCAGGGAAAGACCCTGAATTCTCCCCTTTCGTGGACAAAAAATACAGCAAGATGTACCACAGAATAAGAGCAAATGCGTGCATATTCAACCACGCAGACTATCATTCCAAATTGAATTACCAGATGGATTATTGGCGAAGTGCCCCTTATGCAGATTTTGCCACAAGGAAGATGAAAGACCAGACCACCTGATCTTTAGATGGAGAAGCAGAACTGCCAGGAATCACCAAGAATGCGTTAATGGCCCATTTACACACTGCGTAAAATCCGAGCGTATTTTACGCACGTTTTGAGCTTGAAAACATTTCTAGCAATACTGACGTATTTGAGAAATCGTTCCGTTTTGTATCTAAATACGTCCGTATTGCTAGAAATCTTTTCAAGCTCAGAACGTGCGTAAAATACGCTCAGATTTCGAAATACGCTCGGATTTTACGCAGTGTGTAAACCCACCATAAGGGTGCTTTCTACAGTGCTAATCTTAACCCCTCAACAACCATCCTCTCGAAAGCATCACCCAATGAAGATGAAGAGCGCCACATATTCTCTTCAATCATCAAATTCCTGACCACCCTCGAGATTAGTAAAGCAGTTTAACGAAGAGAAGAGGACGTAACGACTCAAACAGAAACCGACAACCAGGCAGCAACACTGGTTGAATGTAGTCCCCGAATCCATTCCGAATCTAAATTCGGCGGTGGCGGGGAGAGTTTGGGTCGGCGCGCTGCTGATTTAACGGCGTTTGCTCTAATTTCAGCATTTTTTCCAACAATTTTTTGCAATTTGTCTACCACAAATCGTCAGCGTTGTTATGGTACTTGCAGTCTTTGGTTGTAGTGCCAAATAGCGATCGCAATGGTGATCTATCTGTCTCACTTTTCGGTACATCCACTCCACGTAAGCCACGTAAGCACTAGACATGATTATGAATGCTCAGAGAAACCTTGTTTTCCCGGATTTCATCCCGTCATTTGTGTGGCGTGGAGGGAGGGGGAATGCGGAAACTCGTGACCTGATTCAAAGGGGCAGAGTGATATTTCGTTTGTAAGGCCGAATCGTGTCCGACCACGGGGGCGAGGGGGGACTCAGGAAATTCTGGAACGTTGCGATGGAATATAAGGATTCCATCTTTGGAACATGCGAACAATTTGGCAACATTCGTTGCAGAGGAATATAGGGATTGGGGTGAAACTAGGACGGTATAAAGATTACGGGTGTCAGATGTGTGATTTTGAAGTCCGGACCGAATACGACCTTGGTGCGGGGCGCTGGAGGGGGCGTACTTCGATTCGGGAGAAACTTGGTGGTTGTTGCAGATGAGACATACATTTTTCGAATCACATCCGACTTCGGAGGGGGGGGGGCGGAAATCGTATAACATACGTAGCGTCCAAAGGTCAAGGAACTTAGTTATGTTATTTTGCGGTCGAGACCGGATCCGGTCTCGTCGAGGGGAGTTGGGTGTCGCCGAAAATTTTCTGGATGTCTCCGATGCAAGGGTGACTTGTTCGGTAGTAAGTGCCGTAGATGCAACATTTGCTGTCCGAATCACATCCGACTACGGTGATGGGATGGACTGAGAGGCTCGGTAGCATGCGTAGGAACAAGATGGATGGAGGGATTGGGATGAAGCTTGGATTATGCAAAGGTAACGGGTCCAAGGTCCGGAAGGGCTTCCATTCAAGTGACCTGGTGGGTGATAGGAGCAAATTCCCTAGATATGATATATACTTGTCCAATTCGCTTGTGGACACGATGGTGGTTGAGGCAGGTTCCGTAAACTTTCTGATGCGCATACGGACCAAAAGAAGAGAGTGAGAAACTTCGAAGGCACACATGCCATGGACCCGGATGTGCTATTTGAGGTCTAGAGTCTGGACCGGACGCGACCTGGTACTATGTAGATGGAACACTACTCAAGTGACTTTACCGTGACAAATCAGCTGGTTTATTTGTCACAGGACAAGTCCCTCGTGTAAAGTTCCATCTGCTATCTAATCCCGTGACATGGGGTTGTGAAGTGCTTAGATAGATTTGTCTTCGGCGGGATCACTGTTCCTTCGGCCTGCTTCTTCGTGACCACTATAGTGGTTTGCCAACTAAGTTCAAAAGCCCCGCTGTACTTCACTGGTAGAGCAGTGGCCTTGAAAGCCGAAAGTCCTGTTCAAATCCCGGCTGTCTAGGACCCATGACCGTTTCTGCGATGCACGCAGGTCACACGGTCCCGGATTCCCCCTCCCTCCACCCACAAACGGATGGTCGAATCCGGAAAAGATGGTTTCCTTGAGTATCAGTCAGGTCCTTTATAGTCGTTCATAAACCTAGCTTATATGAACATGCCGGAACTAGCAAAGCTAAACATAGGGATAGACAAACCAACGGAGAGACATCATGGTCGCTACATGGCGCTTGAGTCGAAGGCTGCAACTGCCATACAATCCTTGAATATTTAAGCTATACCTGCTGTGGTACTATACACAGAATTTGTTCAACGGAGGAATCTCTAGTACTCAAGGACATTTCTGAGAGATTTGGAATTCTCTAGCAATCGAGGTTTTGAAGGGGATTCCAAAGTTTGCCAACGTTCAGTGAAACTACGCTATCGTCCAGAAGGAATGAGAAGTTTCACCATCCTAGCTTGGCCAGAAGTGTCTGAACTACTAAAGGTTGGACAGAGTGACGAACCGACAGGCAGTGCGAACGTTATTTGGCACTTCGTTACACGGTTTGGCGCCAATATACAATTTTTGGTAGAAATTGTCATTCCTGCACTGCCACCACAACCGAAGACTTTTCTGTTAGTGCACTTGACGATGAGCAAAAACAGAACGACAACCTGGAACCCATAAAGCGCAATGAAAAGAGAATCTGATACATGTCACCTAAAAAGGGTCGGCGTCAGAATTTTACTGGCGGACGCCGACCCCAACGGCGGCGAGCTGAAATATTTTTGGTGGCGGCCCGCTGAGTTATTTTCGGCGATGCAGCTTCCGGGACTAGTTGAATAGCGAAAGAAGAAGAAGAGGTCAGAGTGGAGCAATGCTCTTGATGACTAACTCTTCTTGCCGATGCAAAATCGCCCTGTTCCTAGCGGAAGAGCCGTAAGCGGTATCACAGCACAGCTGCTCCCAAACATTGCCGTGATTGGTTAACACAGGATTCAGTTGTTGCGTTTGAGTCGTTAGTACTACGTTTTCTCGTTCTTCCCCAGGATCACTGTCACTGGCGTGTTTTGAAGCCAGAGTATTTCTGTCCGAAGCGGTCTGAAGAAACTGAAGAAAAATACGGCTCCTCCGGCCGACAAGCTGTGACCGGTAGAAGTAGGTACGGATCTAGTCTAAATGACGCGGGAAGTTTGAATGGAAGTATCAACGCTTGGCTTTGATTAGGCTATGTGAGTTTGCCTGTTAAATTGAATTGTGTTCTGTGCATGCAGTAAACCTTTCAAGATAAGGTAGGACAGCAGAATTTGGTGGTTGCTTTTAGCCCTCATCCTCCTATAGGTGGTCAGTCTGATCTACAGTAGAGGAATGCTTATTTGAACACTTTTTTAACTGTTCCACTACCTTGACTTTCTTACTTGCAAAATGGAAAAGAAAAATAACAAACTTGATATCAGCTAACAGCCAACTATTTCGGGGATATCCTGGCACAAACTTGAAGCAGAAATTCAATTAACTTTCTTTGATTTTGAATTTATTAAAAAGGTCCTTCCTCTTTTGAAGGCATCTTACTGTTCGGACTGCCATCTTCTCCATTGAAAGTGCGTTCCTTGCGGTAAACTTTTCAAATTATAAAAGCAAACCAGGTCAGAACCAGGCGTCAGCTGAGTCACTTTCGTAGCTGAATTAGCAAAATATTCAAAAAGCGACAAAAGTGTGAGTGATTATTGCTAGTGTTTTTAGGAAAAAATGCCTGGTTTGGGTTTTAATTTTTTTCTTCGGCGATCGTTCACTGTTAGCAGACGTTCACATAAGCATACCTCTACTGTAGGCTACAGTAGAGGTATGCTTATGTGAACAGTTAATTTAATGTGAACAGTGCAGTTGAGCTAAATGGTAGAATGAAGATGCAAATTACCTATTCAGGTGTTTCATATGCCCTTAATTACCTGCTTTGGCTAACTGGTAGTTAGCTTTAAACACAGCAAGTAGATGAAAATGGCAAAGTCCACTGTCAACAAACGTTCACATAACCAAAAGCATACCTCTACTGTACAGTAGAGGTATGCTTCTTTGAATAGTTACTTTAATGTGAACAGTGCGGTTTTGGGCTAAATGGTAGAATGAAGATCCAAAATACCTATATAGGTGATTTCAGATGCCCTTAATTACCTACTTTGGCTAACTGGTAGTTAGCTTTAGATACAGCAAGTGCTTGAAAATGGCAAAGTCCACTGTCAACAAACGTTCACATAAGCATACCTCTACTGTACCTCTACAGTCTGTAGCATAAAGTATACCCAAGAAGGTTCGGGGGAGCATATGCAATGTTTTTTATGGAAGACTAGTCATGTGTCAACACAGCACATTTTTAATCTAACTCTCATGATTCTTTGGTAGGGCCTGCTTAAAAAAGTCTTACAATCAACAGACAGTGAGCGGGTTTCACCCTACTTACCGTAGTTACTATCTATGACATCATGGATTCTTGCTTCTTGGCGTCAAGGCTGGAACAAATTTTCCTATTTTTGGTGAAATATCGTGCCACAGGCTGGTCAGGCCAATCACATCACAGAGATCCTAGTTATCCCGCTAACTCTGCTCCCAAGTGTGGTAAGCAAATAGTTACTATTAGTTACTATGTCGAGAAGGTTGGAACGGTCAGCATAGTAACTTTTCACGGGGTGGAATGAAATTAGTAACTAATAGTTACTAGTGTTAGAAGGGTGGAACAAGCTCAGTATGTCAGTCTGACCCAAAAGCACCACTTTTGCCTGGTAGGCAATTCTTGTGATGTTTCTGAGTTGTGATAGGCTGGTTCTTTGCTGGTTTCCGGCTAGTTCCAGTGCTGTGAGAAATAGCTCATCCATCCGTGATTGAATGAAACATGATAAGCTTATTGCCTCACAGACAATAGACCAATTTCTGCAAAGGCCAGGAATTCAGTAAACTCAGTTATGAACTTCAAATCTCAATTACCAAGTCAGATGCAACACTGTTAAACTGATCAGAGTCATTCTCTATGAATATCCAGTATAATAGGTGGGGTGGGGATAAAGTTTAATTTCCAAGATTGCTAGCAAATAAAATAATAAGAGGAGGGGCAACATTTTTACCCAGGACATTGATTTTAACCAATCCTAGATGTTTATGCTAAGTTGGCATTTGCCTACATTCAACTGATAAAGGATTATTCCCTCCAGACAGCTCCAGGTAGCAACATACCATCTTTGTTTTCTGTAGCTCCAAACTGTCTTTATCCAAATCATTGTTATGTTTGAACTAACAGTTCAAAAACTCCAGATAATTTGTTGATTGTGCAAACTTCCTAGCAGCTTCAGAATGTTTGTGTTTGTAGTAGTCAGGTGCATATATGAAAAAAACCCTCACAAATTTAACCTTCATCCTTGAAATGGGATCTTTGATATGGCTAGTAGTGCTGAACCCCATGCATGAACATTGTGGTCAAACCTATACATGAACATAGTGGTCATTGCAAATCATTGCACATGGTCCAACATGCTTACTTGAGAGGTTAGACCCAAGTTGGAATCTTAGTATTGGAGTTGGGTTCCAAAGCAATTGCAGTATGAATGTAGGTCATACAGTGTCAAGCAACATTCAGTATCACAACTGCGTCCTCAACTAATTTCTTAATTTGTATTTTTTTTTGCCGAGGGTTCCATTGACCTCTTCAATGGGGAGGTATCCGATACCACGGTCTAAAGTCGTTTTCGCAGTTACCGTGGTATCTGATACCATGGTCAAAAGGCGTTTTTGCAGTTATTGTGGTGTCTAGGTAGTGATCGTATATATTCAGATACCATGGTCCGACCGTGGTAACTGATCGTGGTATCTGAAACAGTCATCTCACTTTCATCATTACCGACAGTAGAGGCTAGGATTTTGTCAAATTGGTTAGAAAGAAATTAGGAACTTAGTGATGTAACTGGATATCAGTTTTTCTTTAGGGATGACTTGGAAAAGCACAATTTCGGCAATTGTCGTTTTTTGCAGAGCAACCTTGGTATCAGATACTACGGTAACTGCAAAAAAGACTAATTGCAGATCCTGTTACCTCGGTACCTGCAGATGTTACCTCGGTAAGATTCCATGGTATCTGCAAAAACGCAACTATTTGTAAAGGTCCACCTTCATTCCTCTCATTAACGCAAAATTAGACAGCCTTGTAATGATAACGATAGGGGGAGTAAAGAGCCGCTGGTCCAGGTCCTTGGTTTTTTTTCTGTAAGATTGGCTAGATACGTCCGAAAAACGCGACCCATAGGCTAATCCCTTAGTTGGGCAATGGCCCGGAATTCTATATATAGCTGTGTACACTCTATGAGTGATGGATGGACTACTCTGTAATCACGCGAAACTCGCACGCAGTTTCCAAAAGTCTTTTTAATCAGTCAAGAGCTGATTCAAAGTCTAGACGGGAGCTAGTACCTATCCAACTTGGACTTCCGAATATCGTTTGCATTAATTACCGATCATCACTAATTATATGCATCTTTTGTTTAGATAAAAGTCGACTGGATTTAGTGTTCATGGTGTCTTAATTCCTCATGTCCTTGGAGTCGTCTAATAAATTCCAAAGATCTTTAGACATACACACAAAGGAAGCTTGATCTGTTCAGACTAGTCTGACTAAACTCTCATACTTGCTCTAAAGAAACGACCTAACTGCGCTATGTTTAATTGGTAAACTTCAAATGCCAACCGTGTCAGTAAAAACTACGAATATGTCATCCAGTTTATGACGGTCAAGAAGTCGCATTACCATTGTCGTCAGGTTGAAACTTATTTAACTAAAAGTTTTTAATCGGTTTCAGCGTCTTCTACCCGATGAAGACTGGAGATATTTGGAACGCAGAACACAGCATTGTGTCAATCTTGGAATAATTATTACCTTGGCAATGACTTACTGAATGCCATTGCGTGTTACTACATTTGGGCGAATGAACTATCTTGTTTGAATTTCCGTTTCTCTGTTTTTCTGGATACTACTATTTTTGTTTCAAGTTGAATCACGTTGCAGTTGCAAACTGATTAATCGCTTCCCATTTTGTCGTGTCGATCATCGCCTAGTATCCAAAAGTCCGATCTCCCGAGCATAGCATGATTGGAAAAAAGTAAAGATAGGGAGTTTACAGGATACAAGAGAACCAAAATGGCCAAGTTTTGTCTTGGTTGACCTGACAGAAGCTTGAAGCTTATGAACTGGCAGAAAAAAGTCTGAGAAATCTTGTTCAGAAGGGTTCAGCGCGGAAGTGTATTATTCTTTAAGGCTCGTCCAGGCCACTACCGAGATAGGACCTCTTGAGAAATGCCCCTTTTAGGACATCAGAAACCGGCAGGCTACCGATCTTTTTCTACGTTAGACCCTTGTGCAGAAAAGAAGGATACCACTCTAAAGTTTTTTTTTTACTCTTATTTGTTACCTTGAATGAATGACCTAATTGAAACCAAACACCTCAGACGAAGTAGCCGATACATGTTGCTTCTTCCCCTTTACCGAAGATTGGAATTTTTTCAAATCTCTGGTTGGTTGAACCACCTTATACTGCTTTTAAATCGACTTTTGTAAAGCTCATTACCTCAACGAATCGTTTGGGTGTCCTACTCATTTCCCTCGTACTTCGCGCCATACCTGACTCGACTTTATTGCGCTCTTAATTTTTTCAGAATTATCCGAGAGATGCAAGGTGGTTCCGCTTCTTCCATTTGCCCTCGGTCGTCGGGCTCGTGTGTGGTCCCTCAACTTGGGGAGTCCATTTCTATAGCAACGGGCTCCGAAGCCCGGTGTGCAGTGCGTCTCTGCGCTACGAGCCAGGCCCTGAATACACGTTCAATCAGTAGTACTAATGAAGACATCCAACAGTGGACTGTGGAGTGGAATGGCTCATGTTGTTGAATTGGATAAGGGGGGTGGTGTGCAATAGTGTGTTCAGTAGTGTTCAGAATGGCTGTTACGATGCAGCAGTCAGCAAAGTGCTACGATAAGAAGGAGCTAGTCAGTACGAAAGTGAACGATGTGAATATTTTAACGAGAACTTCGTGGGTGGATGCCAGGGTGGCCCTGTCGCAAATTAGAAAGGTAAATCAAATCTTTGTTTATTCATCATAACATTAACATGGAAAAGATCCTGTACAAATAGAAGAGGTAAAGAAGACAAATAAAAACAAGTCTAGTATAACAATTTTATCTATGTCAAAGACAGATACCGTACACCGTACACAAAATTATAAATGAACTGTACAAAAATTGCATAGAATTGGGTGGAATCTAGTGACTCTTTAGATCTTCAAGTAAAATGCCGTGTGCTCCCATTACCTTGTTTACGAAGCTGGAATCATGGTATGAACCAAAGTCTAAATCTGGAAGTATGAAGTAGTTGGAGATGAGGAAGAATCTCCTCACCTGATCTACATAGAAAGTTAGGAAGTATAGGCCTAAATGGAAAACGATAAATGGAAGTGCTGAGGTTCTTTGAGTTCCAACGTAAGAATAAATCCTGAAAACATAAAAATCAGCTAAACCTCAGCGAGCAAACGAATGACTCCGCGAATCTGTTGCGAGGCCTTCATTGCTATAAGTTGCGTTTTTGCAGATACCATGGTATCTGCTACCACGGTATCTGAACCACGGTCTAAAGTCGTTTTTGCAGTTATCGTGGTATCTGGCCAGTTAGCGTGGTATCTGATATTCAGATACTACGGTCCGACCGTGGTAACTGGTCGTGGTATCTCACGTAAAGTCATCTCACTTTCATCAAATTTTGTCAGATTGGTGAGAAAGAAGTTTAGCACTCAGTGATGTGACTGAATATATCTTTTTCTTTTGGGATGACTTCGAAAAGCGCAATTTCGGCAATTGTCGTTTTTGCAGACCAACCGTATATCAGATACCACGGTAACTGCTAAAACGACTATTTGCAGATCCAGTTACCGAGGTAACAGATATCATGGTATCTGCAAAAACGCAACTATAGAGTTAGTCGTCAGGAAGTAAAAGCGAAAATGACAGAATCTCCGTCTTCTTGACTTAGGCTTTCAGTCTCTTTAACCCTTCTCCTGAATCAGAGAAAGTGTATTAGCACATTTCCTCGCACATTTCATGACCGTTGCTAAAGTTCATCATTTGTTCAGTTCCTAGTTGTCACACCGAGGGGAGATGAGATCTTACCACGCGATTTCTTGGGATAACTTAGTTTAGAAAATTTTCTCCAAATCCCTCGTCGGAATTATGGAGCTCTTGAAAATTTTCAGTATAATTTTAATCAATATAATTTTATTTGTCATTCGCTATTTTATATCCCGTTGAAAGTGCTAGGTTGACTTACCTTTGCTAGCTACCTTTGCTATGTTGGTCAATAAACGATACCGTATATATATATATATATATATATATATATGCTGTACGCGTTCATCTGACGGAATTACTCCCTTGGATTCTAGCATAGGCCGATTTCAGCATCCTACCACCCATCTAGCCGACCATTGGTTGTATTGCATGGGACATGTGATCTTTACCATGGGCTCCTGGGTAGGCTCCAACCTCCTATGTCAGCGTCGTGTGTGAAAGGGATATACATGTTGCAATGACAGTGGTAGCTACTAGAAATTAGCGAAAGTAGATTTGAATACGCACTTCTACCATCGTGTATTTTTTTTACCCATAAAGTCACTCGCCCACTGACTGGCAATGAGCTATGCTATGCGGGGGGTTACCCACTCCCCTGCACCTGCTGTACGCCCTTTACCGGCACCAGCCGAATCCAGCGGTGCCGGCGAAAGCGATTTCGCTTCTAAACATTCTGGTTTTAAAGTTCTGACACGCGGCAACTGGTGCCAACTAGTGCCTCTAGCAACCTCTCGGTGCTAAGGACTGTCAATTTCAAAAGGGATCTCCTTTTTGTCAGATTAAAGAGTTATGAAGTTGGTCTCCTAGGATTCGTATCGCTCTTGGTAATGACAGGAGGTAGAGGGTAGCTCCGCCGCTGCTGTTCTGGGTTCCCAAGTGGGGTCCTTGAGAGTAATGAGTGTTATTTATTAGAGTGCCTTGACCGCTTATTCCTCAAAAGAGCTGGCGATTCGTTATTTAGATTAATGTAAAAAATAACTTGAACTTGTGTTGCTTTTGAAAAGGCAATCGTACGTCCAGGAATGATCCATCAGTGTCGAAATGCAGCCCAAAAATGATGTCTTTGTCAGACACTGGTGCTTGGGTGTGTTCAAGAGTGCAGCGGCACTGTTTAGGCCTAGCCTGGGGTAGGGATCAAAGCGCGCTGAATTCTACCGCCTTTCCTTTCGCGTAATAGCTTAATTAGGAAACTATGCGAAAGGAAGCGAAAAAGGTATTCTGATTTTGATACGGTATGGTTTTTCCCATTATAGGGAGATGGAATGATAAATTTGGAGAAGAAGGGCTGTTTCGTTTTTATGGGCGAAGGATTTGATGAATGGAGTATCTTGTCCCTCCTAACGCCCCTGTTAAATTTAAGAATACATTCATAGCCGCTGAGTAGTTTGAACCTAGTTGCCCTTGACCGAGCACATTGGATGGGGGGGGGGATAAAACCCCTGGAGATACGGGTCTCAAAGTAGGCTACGTCGGTATAGGCTAGTTCTATCCGTTGCCAGGCTGCGCCAAAAGGCAGATCATAACCACCTAACCCGAATGCCAACGAGTCCTAAACCAAGCTTCGACTTCATACACGTCATGAGTACAATAAAATAATAAGTACAAATAAACGGTCAGGTATGAAATCAGTCATATGTCGCACTAGAACAGGTACGGTAAATGGTTCAATATTCGATATTTCGGGAATAAGGATGCTTCGGGCAATTAGGAGAAAGTAGTGGATCGGAAGACAACAATAAGAATAGCTTTTTTAAGCTTCACGCCGTCACTAGCCGATTTGTCAGTTTACCTAGATGATTTCTTCAGTACATTTCGGCCGAGATAAATATTTGCCAACTTAGTTAATAAGCATTCTCAGTATCGTCTGTCGATCATTATATGCCAATATTGGCAGTGTTAGGAATGGTCGAGGACGCGTTTTGTTTACTTATGCCCTGTTTAATAAGTGTGAGCATACATGTTACAAATTGAAGCCCAGAAATAGGTTACCCCTACCCAAGTCGCTATTTGAACCCCGGCTCGATACCAACGAGAAAAGAAAAGAAGAGAGGAGTTTTGAGCAAAAACAGCGTAGCCTACAATTTTGAGACACATTTTAAATGTTTTCATTTCTGTTCTAGCGACGGGCTACAGGCAACGAACTGGCTTTGCTGGTACGGACCAAACTGCAACAAAATTTCTACCAGCTGGGATGCTTCATTCACCGGCATGCCGGGAAAGTGTTATTTGTCGGATTATTAGTGCTTGCTACATTTTGTGTTGGACTGAAGTCGGCAAAGTTTGAAACTGATGTTGAGAAACTCTGGGTTGAAGGTAAGCACATTTCTCCCCTTTTTTACGATTCCTTGTCTAGGTGATGCGGTGGGTGCTGCAGCCAAGAAAAGAGGGAAGCTGTAGCAGAAGGTTCTTAACGTGGTGGGCAGGGAGAGGTACAACCACATAGGGAAGCTGTAACATAAAATAATTCTGTTTTGTGCGCGTGTTTTATTTATCTTTGTGTCCGTTGTAAAAAGTATTCAAGGTTGATAGAATTGCCCGTCGGAGAAACATTAAACTGAACTAATGGTCTTAGCCTAAGAGGTTTTTTCGGTTTGTGAATACTAGCCTAGTAATTTATTCCTGTTCTTCTCACTTAATTATTCTGTTATTTTTAATGTTTTCACTTGTGCCTTTTACTTCGTATTACTCCCCTGTGATCAAGAAGCGGGTCATAATTAGAAAAAAAAAACCCTGTAAAAGTGAAACATAAAAAATTAACTTAGGTACCAAATAAATGACTTTGTAAGCAGAAATGAAATAAAACCAAATCGGACTCGTCTGGAGAATTTTTGGCAGGGGTGGCCCGACGCACTCAGGCCGGAGGGGGGGGGGGGAGACATCCAGTTACCCTTTAAGCCTTTGCAACTAACCTATTGTCATTTTGACAGGCGAAAATCTGGAACACCTAAGTGAGACAGATACAAATCACATGCGAGGAAAACAGGCTTTAAAACAAGGCGAATTGCTGCCATCTTGAATCATGCCTCCGACTTAACGGGGATATGAAACCTGGTTTAAACGACTCGGCTTGCTTTTGACTGGGACGGATTTACGACTGAAGCGGGGTAGTGCCAAAATTAACAGTTTTTTAAAACGGCTCGGATTGTCTATGACTAAAATGAGTGCCCGGGACCTCAGCTAAGGCCAAAATAAACGACTGATACGACTCAGCAAAAGGCAGGGGGGAGGGGGGAAATCACCCCCCTTCGTGCCACCCTTGATTTCTGTACACAGTTTTGGTCCTTGATGGCGGTAAAGCTCAGGATATCAAGAGCCTGTCTGACATAAAAACACAAGGGAGAGTGAAGCTTATGTTTCCGGAGCGAAATAAAATTTTGTGCTCGGGATTGAAATCTTTTTCTAAGGTCTTCTTTCCGAAGTCTCCAGGTGTATTTAGTACAGTTTGTTTATTCTTATGAACCCCTTCCCCTAGATGCCTTTCTTATCGGAACTCTTCAGAGAAATTCCGGTCGTTCCGCAACTGAGGGTATCCTCGTCCTGGAAATGAACTTATCTTCTTTGAATATCCGGTTGTTGACAGTCTCCCCATCCTCCCGTCTTGGCTGATGACCTGTGAATGTTTCACAGTTTCTCACCAATTTGACGGAGCGTGTTTAATGGTAAATTCCGCGACGTCATCGAGTCAGGCGGCATCTTTGGAATTTCTAGATTTAGGATCCCTGTGCCCCTGGATCGATTCCGGAAGGAAGAAGGTAGACCTCGTATTTGAAAGGGGGCCGCTGGGTTTCTTTGGCCTCAAGAAAAAGCGTCAGTGCATGGACACGGCACTACAGAGACAGGAAGGAACGAAGACCGACACTACATGGACACGACGGTACAAGTACCGACACTACATAGACACGACGGTACAGGTACCGACACTACGTAGACACTTTTTTATTTTCGACGTACCGTAGTGTCGGAGGGTCGAAATATCGCTGATGAAGCATCGTAGCTGACGTATCCGTTGTATACACTATTTGAATAAATGGTTTCTTTGCATGTTTGGGGGAATGTATCCGGAATATTTTTTTCTAGAGTAGACTGTAGCCTAGTTTTCTAGACCACCGTAGGCAGGCCCGTATCCAGGAGTTTATTTCGGGGGGGGGGGGGGGGGGGGTACAAAAAAGTACAAAAAGAGGGAAAGAAGAGGGAAAAACCTATAGAAATGATTATTTTTGTATGTTTCGGGGGGGGGGGGGGTCAACCCCCTAACCCCCCTGGATACGGCCTTGACCGTAGGCCTAAAGTTACCGTTGTTCCACAGGGAAAATTTTTATCTCACCAGTCGCAATAGATGCAGTTTGTATTTGAATGTTGCAACTCCTACGAAACTCTGCTGGGTTTCTCAAAAATTGAAAACCCGTCCTGGCTTTTTCAGTCTCACCTAGTCCCTTGGTTTTGATGACTATCACGTAAAGTCTTACAAAACCTATATTTCTGACCAATGAGTTCTTCGGAATCAGCCTGATGTGCCTTGAAACGCGAAAAAAGCCAAACCGATAGCGTAGTGCCGTTAGGACGGATAGAAATGACATAGGGAAGTACGAAATGTCCGAAATGAGAACGGATGGAAACTTTTAAGGACATGAAAAAGTAATATAGATAATACGGGTAAGGTGCTGTAATGGCCAGGTTCGGTATTCCCACGGAGAATGCTTTGTTCCCATGACAGTGCATTGTTCCCACGTAAATTCCGCTCCAAGAATAAGCCTCATGTGTCTGATAACCAGATTAGTAGCTGACTTACTGGCAAAGAGGCTGTGCTAGAAACTTTCAGCTAGACTTCTCAAAGAGCTCTCCCTTCTTTACATCATCTTGGTTATAAAGTTGGTGGTCGCAATTTCTTGTCACTTTTGGTAATGTCCAGGGGTAGAATGATAGCCAAAGAGATTATGGCTTCTGAGTTCCAAGATACTGTGCTCCGCCTGCTCTCCTGAGTTCCCAAGTGGGTTATTGACACTAAAATCAGTTTGGGCTTGACCGCTCATTCCTCAAAAGAGCCGGCGAGGATACGGGAGTCGTAAAACGTTCCAAAAATCCCCACAGGCCTGCCACCAAGTGAAATGGCAACCGCCCACGTATCCATGTTGAGTTGCTGTCCCCCCATGAAAGAATTGTCTTTTTCCCCTTTTCGCAGTATTTCACTGTTAAAGTATTTGATTCATGTGGGCCGAGAAGGTGGGAGACACCATCATTATTCGATGGGTCGGATTTTTACGAACACACTGTTTCCTTTGTTTTCCCCCAAATCCTCACGCTAGCCAACGTTATCCACAAATTACTTGAACACAATTCACTCCGGAACGACAATCTGCCATTGCTAATTGACTATTCAGTGATCTCCTGACGCTGGTCAAAAGATTACTAGAACCTTCGAGAAGATCGAGTGGCGTGTAAGAGGATTAAAACAACTAAGTATATCAGTAAACAAGTATATCAGAAGAAATCATCGGCCAGTTTGACATTTTTTGGTCTCGGAAGCTGAATATTATTTAGCTCAATTTCAGAATCTTCAAGAAATCACTATAATGCATTTAGTATAATTTACGGCGTTTGTTTATTGTGATCTAGTTTACATCCTTAATTCTTTGGACTTACGGGAATTAACAAGAAAAAACAGAAAACAAAATACTTAAAGAAATCGGTAATCCAAATAATTAGTTAAATTTTTCTACACATTTTCCATATGCCTGCTACAATAAAAATATATTGTTAGATCCAAAGTCAAACTATGATTCCATCCTCCCCATGTCGGGCGTTTCCGACCCGCACCGCTAGATGACCCAGCGGTCGGATCGAGTCGTGGGTTCGTCTTGCGTCTTGGGTCTTGGGGGGGGGGGGGGGCTCTAGACGTTTAAAGTGCTAGAATGCTTATGATATAACTCCTTTAACGGGACGACTGTTCTGCTTTCCCCTGCACGTTATCGGGGAAGACTACCTAGTTACAACGTGAAATGAAGCATTTGTCTGAGCGCCTGGACCGTGCTCTAGACTTCCAGTAGCCTACGACAGTGCAACGTCCATTATATTATGTTTCTGCAGCCGTTCTTGCTTTGGGTATGAGCCGTTTCGGTTCAGCATCCGCTAAGTTTGCGGGGACGTGGCGTTGGGTGCTCTGACAGGGGAGATCCCGTCAGTTAACATGACGGATAGGCACAACTCAGGCTATAGTTTGAGAAGATAGGCCCTTCGATTTGTTCCCCGAATGTTTGATGTAATCTGCTGTCCACTTGTGTTGGACTGGCTGCGTCTACGCCTCTCGAGCTCATCGTCCTACGCCTGGCGCAAGATAAGGCCTCAGTAGATTGGAACCATTTATAGTTCAATGTAAAGCAATATCGACACCACGCCTTTGTCTCGCTTAATCATTGGTCTGTGGCTATTTTCGACCCTTTCGAAGTTTATTTCACTCAGATTAGGTACCATGAATGGAAGATTTAACGATTTTCAATATAGGCATTCCACTGGTATTTTGGCATTAATGACTCTGATAGTATCGGAAATTTACGGCTTCGACTGGGCTATTGATTCAAGGCTGGCCCTCGTCCGATCTTGTTCGTTTTATCCTTGCTGAATCTTCTAACATAAGCTGATCCCAACCGCAGTTGGAACATAACTTATTCCGTTTTGTCAGAACAACGTTGCTATTACTGGGATGCTGGTCAAGGGACTGCAGTCTGTGGGGTCTGCTTTCACTGAAAGTGTTCTGATTAATTTTATTTTCTAATTTTAATATCTTTCGCAAGACACAAGAGGAGTGTAGTAAAAAGCAAATTAAAAAAAAAAAAAATACAACGCAGTGTAGGGTACGGTGGCTCAACAACTTCAAAGATACAACGAAATAATTAAAAGACTGCACACCCAAGGCCGTATCCAGGGGGGGGGGGTTAGGGGGTTGAACCCCCCGCCCCCGAAACATACAAAAATCATCGTTTTTACAGGCTTTTCCTTCTGATCTATGTCTTTTTTGTACTTTTTTGTCCGACCCACAGGCAACCCCCCCCCCCCCCCGAAATAAATTCCTGGATACGGGCCTGTGCACACCTGTTTCAATGTTTCTGAATTGGGGGGGGGGGGTAAAATTAATGCAAGGAATTCTTGCCATTTTTTGGTAAAACAAGGTAAAACAAATGAGCGACAGTGGGCATTGCTTTTGCGCAAACCCAAGAATGCTTTAAGAGTATTGCCTTTTCCGTCGCATGCCTCTTGAGGCTTTCCTTGGCCATCTGTCCTCGATGGTCTTTGAAAGGGGATCTTAAATCAGCGGGTCCAGGTGTTTTCCTAAGAACCTCAGCAAGTCACATCCTCTAGCACTTCACCGTTGTTTGTGCAAGTTGCGTAGGGAGCGGACACGGTAATCAGCGCCTATTGAAATGTGGATCAATCTGACTGTTGATGCGAGGGAAGGGAGAAATCCCATGTGTCGAGCTGAGTTTGAGATCTTGATTGTAGTTGCGCAGTGAGACAGGATTATCCTGGTTTTATGGCCGTTTATACGGATTAGGTAAACGGTTGTATGGCTCAGCTGTTTGCGTAGAGGAACAAAGCTATTTTTACATCCCTGAAAGAGTGTAGACCTAAAGCTACGTAGAATGGAACTGTAATATATAACTGCGTAATAGAGCTTATCCTCTCTGGTATTCTCCCAGCCTCGTGTAGTTTCTCAACGTTCTGTTCGAGTCCTGGTAGTTTGTAAGAATGACGGGCTCAGTCTACCACAAAAGCTGTGAGATTTGTTGAGCCTATGCCAAATGTTGGAAATAGCCTACCCAGTGCTGGGTTTAGCATAGAATAAAATGTTAATACAGAACCTTCTACGCTTTGCTCCTTTCTGAAAGCTATTTAGCATGGCTGGCTCTGCGCAACCGCGAAGTTTCGTGAATGTACGATATTTGTTGCTGTCAGTCAGTACCGATCTGAGTTTATTCCTTCTTTAGACCGAAGACAAATTTCGCCTACTGGAGACTCGGTAGTCTGAAACATGTAGGCTTAATTCATGGTTTAGTTTAACATTTCTGTACAAAAGAAAGGATAAATGGAGGGTCAAAGACAGAGACACAATGGGTGGAATGACAAAAACCAGGTACAGCCATAATCACAATCTTACTTCGGCATCTAACTCGTTACCTTGTATAGGCTAATCATTCGACACATGTTTTCCATACTAATTTGCATAGAAACCCAGGCCATAGAATATAAACTATCGTCGTAAACTAATGGAACATTAAACATAATCCACGGGAGAATGAATTTTGTGGCAGAAGCATGACCCATCTCCAAGAAATATTGTAAGTGCCTGGAAACAGTAAATTCCGTTTATATGCCAGATGCCTCGCTAAAGTTAGTTGTCTGAATACTTTGTTTTACAGTTTATACTAAAGACTTTCCTTCCTAACCATTTCTAAATACTTCCCTTTTTACAGAGGGTGGAAGATTAGAAAAGGAACTGTCCTATTCGAAGAAAGTGCTCGGAGAGGGAGCTGGTGAAATTTACCATGTTGTTATTCAGACCCCTAAGCAAGAAGGGGCTTCCTTGCTAAATCGAGAGGCCATGTTGACTCATCTGAAGGTCCTGCAAGCAGCGACATCTGTTTCAGTGGATCTCTTTGATATGTGAGTATCGCTTGAAATCTACTTTAGAATGTAGGACATTAGATAGATAGATAGATACGGTAGATATTTTTATTGATCTAACTCGGAGCGCCGACATGGCACTAAATACGTCGACCATTACACTTAATGTGTTCGGCTACAATGCTTGAATATATACAGTTCTTACATAAGAGAAAATAAATCACTTGGAATTCTCTCATGTTTTGTTAATTTTCTCAATAAAGTATGGCACAAATGAATTCGAATACCGGTTAGTGCGACATCTCGCTTCACTGGCAAGGATTGATCGGCCAAAACGTAAAATTAAGTTTTACTTACTACTTTAGAATTTAAGATATTAGATTGTTATTACACTGCCAGAAGTTTGTTAACAGATAACAATGTTTGCGCATCCCCTTGTGTTAAACGTTATCGGATAATATCTGTTATTGCTTTTTAAATGTTATTTTTCGAGAAATCTATGACTTAAAAGGTTCATACAGAGGTTTTATCTGAAAACATAACACTTAAAACGTTCGTAACAGATTTATCCTCATAACATTTAACACAAGAATGCGCAAACATGTGTTATCTGTTATCAAACTTCTTAGAGTGTAGTTAGCAAGCCTACTCGCCCAACCCTCCTCATTTACCGGGCTTGGGATCGGCAATGGTTGAGTTGACAAATATTACGGCGGATGTCGAGAATATTCATGTTATTACATAGTGTTATCTGTTATCGAAGTACGTGCGAAGACTGAACCACAGTTTTAATTTTCCGGCGCAGGGTTGTAGCGTTAAAGCGCCAATCCTAGCGGCATGGAACGTTCCGTTTTACGTAGAAACGTACGGTAACACGTTTTGGTTTTGTAGTTGTATGTCCCACATCCGAGTTGTAACTTTTCGTCTCTGCACCCTAGTTTGTTATTTTGTACCCTGTGTGATCAAAGCTTTACGGTTGCATGGTCTAAGTAGCATTCATTACCCTCGCTTTTTTTTGCTGCGCCAGCTGGTCGCTCTGTCCCTCCCCCTTTGAATTTTTGTTGCCAAAACCTAGCCTAAGACGGAAGCAAAGATGCGCTCAAGAGGAAAGAATTAGGAGGGGGCTCGGAGAAGATTCACGGGTGAATCAAGACTATTATTCACTGTGTTCTGTGGTTTGCATAATCCTGCTAAGCTCTTTCATTGGTGCTTAGTTGCGTACTGAATAGGATAATGGCGGAAACGCACCTGTTTTCGTTACAGGGGTTGCTTGGGAATCCGATTCGCAGGCTGTAAGGGATGCAGAACTAGTCGTAAATTGTAGTAAACTTTGTAGTCCACCAGGACGGACGAAAACGGATGTTACAGCAAATGCCACTCTGAAACATTAGGACTTCAAGCAATCTTCAGGATTGAGTGGTACAACTCAGTTATGCTTCTTTTACAACTGAGTTATGCTTCTTGGAACAGTGCCATTTTTAACTAGGCTACTTGCCTTGGCAAAAGTGAACTACCAGTCCGTAAAATAGCCAGTTCAGGGGTCCTAATAACACCTAAAAGTTTTTTTCAGTGTTCGTTTTACCATTAGACCAAACTGCATTGTTCAGAGTTAGCTAATGTTCAAAGAAGCTCTACTGTAGTCCGAAACTTGAGTTCCATAACATACAACGTCTCGCTAGAACTTGAACTAACGAAGACGGATACACTCTGTGCCAGAGGTGACTGGTAGAAGAATAGACTATGACTGATGTTGTGATTGGGATTAAATTATTGTTTGTCATCAGTTGCTTTTATTTCCTTTCCCTTATTTTTTTAACCACCAGCTCCCATGCAGTTATGTTATCGTTATCATCAGCAATGTACTCAAACCGAAATATATAGCCTACTGTTAGAGTTTCATAACATTTAGGCCTACACAAGGAAGCGAAGTTCCAGCGCATTTCTGATAGGCCTTACACACTATCGGCTGATATTGCAAAAAAACTTAGTTATGAGCCTTTAAGTGTTACGTTCCCGTAGAACATAACGACATAAAGATAATTTAGACATCGTCGTCAATATGTTACGTTAAAAAATAGTGTGTTATCTATATCTGTCGAAATTATTACATGAAACTTTGACAGTAGCATATAGTCAAACGCTGAACGATAATTATCACGTTTTTTTTAGGGGAGTTCCCTGTTGGAATTCTTTTATCAGTTAGCCAATAACCGGACAGCTGGATGTACGGCGAACCACAGTAAAGGTCTAGCAGAAACGTTGACGTGGTGTTATGCTAAAAATGCGTTGGTTTCCTCTAGTCCTGTTTTGACAAGCGGCACCCTTGGATTATTTCCGCTCGGCTGTCAATTGGTTCCTGTTGGCTAGTTCCATGGAATAAAACTGTTTCCATATGTATCACATGAGACACAAAGCGAGCCGACGCGCACGGTCAAAAGCGGTCGCCAGCAAACTGAAATATGTGACGGTTTTTATTCAGACCCACGTGCCAAGCTTGAATCACAGGGAATTCCAGATTATTTCCACGCCAATGCTACTATTCTCTTAAGTAACATGTATAGCCAAAGAGAATTTAATGCACACAAGGGGAGCAAACCCTGAATGATCGTGATGTTAGGGATATTTTCTTGTTCGGGTAAAATTGTCCCGCCATATTCTGCCCGGGCAAAGACCCCCTCCTTTCCTCTCTGGGAGAATTATGGATTATAAAGTATAAAGAATAGATTTCGTTGTTGGATATGAAATAAGGCAGCAAGATTAAAACGTGTTCCCATTATTTTTTTCGCATGTATTTCCACCGATTTCCTTTTATGTTGGGGGATGAACAAAAATAATAGAGCATGTATTTCGTCTATGAGGCTGTGTGGGATTCCATTGCATGTTAATTAAAACAAAGTAATACCTGCAAAGAACGAAACGTCGCATTCTACGACAGTTCCAGATGCCCTTCCTACTAACCCCCCCCCCCCTCCTCCAAAATAGTCATTTCCGCAAGAATTATCATATCTTCGCTTGAACCATCTGTACCTCTATGCCTTTAGATCGGCATACAGGTCCGAGCAGACGCGGCCCGTACCATGACTGGAATACTAAACCGGATTAAATAAGACATTAAAGTCAGGCTGGAAATTTATGGCGGAGCATTTGTGGCAAGTTAAACGGAACGCCAAGTCGAGATTGCTGGCTTCAGGATGTAACAGTTTTAAGGTATTTAACATGGGCTGCAAGGACCAGATGCGGTGATTTGGTGAGGATGGACGTAAATCAAACTTAATTTTTCATTCTGTTTTTATGTTTAGATGTTGTTCTGTGGCAGCTCTTTTGATAAACGGGCAAGGTAGCGTACCAGATTGGGTATCGTTACTAAGTGTTGTAATAGGCTAATAATATAATGCAAAAAATAGGCCATTGGCCTCGGCTATAGAAGTGATCTTTAGCTATTGCGCGTTTGGGTTAAATAAAATCCATTTGCCGGGAGAAGTCGAATTCTTTTTCTGGGTGTGACATTCTGACTATTTAAAATTTAGTGCCTATCTTGCCATGCAATGTTGATTTTCTTTTTACAGAAAAGAAGAATAATAGTAGGCTAGTACTAAATTATTTGACTCGTAGTTTATATATATTGCTAGAATAAATCTTAGCGGACTTGTCCTTTTATCACAGTCAAATGTCATATTAAGTTGACAACTGAAAGGCTCTAAGAAAATACTTTTCTGGGAAATAGTAGTAAAAGTAATAGTAAGGCCTAAGGCTAATGTTTCTTTAAACCTGAAAGGCCGTACAACAACCTTCACAAACTTTCACAGTTGAAGAGCTGAGCGCATAAAGGTGATAACTCGCCTTTTTGGGTAAATTAAGTTAAGATCACCATCTGGTACACATTTTTGCGCTCTTTCTCCCTGTGCTATCAGAATCTTCGCCAGATACTTGCCCTATTGAGATACTCGGCGGAAGAAAAAAATGATAACTAGCTCTCGATATACTAACTGCCAAACTCTAATTTGCTTTATCTCGAAACTAGCAAAAGTGAGTTATCACTTTTGTGCGCTCAGCTCTTCAGTTATAACAAATCTGTCCCCCAAAGGTGAAAGCGCCCGACAGAGTAGCAGGAAGTGGGACCGATTCGCCTTTCAACCTTGCAGAAAGTACGTTGTTCGCGCACATTATTTTCTTCCCCTCTAAAACCTTTTTATATACAACTCTAGTATCAATTTGCCTTCTTCTAATATTAAACTGAACGCGAAAAAGATGCACACTGTTATGCCTTGCACAAATTACAGTTTATCAGCTTATTGTTTTTTTTTTCAGAACGTGGAGATTAAAGGACATCTGCATGGCGACAAATTTTCCACTCTTCGAGAATCATTTCTTGGACCAAATCTTCGACAGTATTTCTCCTTGTCAGATCGTGACGCCTTTGGATTGCTTTTGGGAGGGCTCGAAGCTCCTGGGACCGGAATTCCCGGTGCAGATTCCGTGAGTGATTTTATTATACCTACTTGTAGAGGTATTAAGTCGTACCTCGTATGGTACTATGGACACATGGTCAAGGAAGTACCTGTCTTGTGAGACAGGTCTGAACAACACCGTTGTCTGAGCTTCTCCCTGCATAGATAGTGAACGGTGGAGGTTGTTCCTCGGGACATATCGTGGCAGCACGGTTACTAATTATAGTAATTTTTAGCAATTACCCCGGAAGTTTGATTTAATTTACGTCGCACCCTATTTATCTCTTTCCGAAAAGTATTCGGTATGAAAAGCAGAATTGATGATTTCCTCTAAGTACTGCGAACTGCCCGCAGCGAGTGCACCGTCGTGTGTGGTACGAGAGATGAGTGACAGATTAGGGCCACCCACGCTCGTCTCTTGTATTGTTCCTCCGTAGAACTTCTGTCGTGATGGGTGCCAGACTTCGGTGGGGGGCGAACGCCACGTTGTGTTGATGAACTGAAGATATTCAATATCCACCGAGGGTGGCTTGGATTAGCCCCCGTGGAGGGACGAGCTTGATATGTTTCTAAACTTGAGTCTGGTAGCTGTATTTTAAGCTCCTGTCTCAGCGCGTGGCCTACCTATGAGGGTTGGGTAGATCTTTATAAAGCTTTGGGTCGTAGATGGTCGATAAAGATAATTTGTCGCAGGTTGGCATTCCTGGCCATTCAGATAGGATCCCTCAGCATGTAAGGGTACCATTGTAGGTCTAAAATCAGGCTAACGAATAATCTAGCATGCCTTTGGTGGTCATTGATTCTGTTTGGGATAGTTATTTTCTGAGGTCCCGCAGATGTTCAGATTATTTTCTTCCAGCAAAAAAAGTCATAGAAACACAATTACCAGCCTACTACTAAAACAGGGATTATGGGGATCATTATCCTTGTATCTTATATCTCTTATAGGGATTAAGGGATTATGACCCTAGTCGACCAGTGTTAGACTCAAATAAAACATCCAGCACAAAGTTGTAGTAACGCAGTTACTACTACTCAGGGCCGTATCCAGGGGGGGGGGGGTAGGGGGTTCAACCGCCCCCAAAAACGTACAAAAATAATCATTTTTATAGGCTTTTCCCTCTGATCTATGTCTTTTTTGTCCGACTCGCGGGCACCCCCCCCCCCCCCCCCCCCACCCCGAAATAAATTCCTGGATACGGGCCTGCTACTACTACTAAAACGGTAAGAAAAAATGACCAAATTTGAAAAACAAGAAGAAAATATAAATACAGCCATTAGATAAATTTGTAGATAATTCAAAAAACACAACCTCCACCCGTGTCCTCTACACGGCGAACCAATCACCATAGACGATGCGGGTTATCGGAGCTCGCACAAATTTCTAGCAGCGTTTCTTCAAGTGTCATCTCCTCAATTTTCAGTACGGGGTCTATCAAATTGATTATAGTTATAAGTTCATTGTCATTTTAGGGTTTAGCACGAGAGCTCGACTGATTTTTTTCTTTTTCTGTTTACTTCGCTCCAGTCGCAAGTCATATGGAAATAAACCATGGTGACACCTATTTTCGGAGTCACTGTGCCCTTGGGATTGTTCTGTTTTGTATCCAGCATTACGTGCTTTCGTTGATAGACTACCCCGAGGACTACCCATTTTCATAACACCAAGTTCTGATAAATTATATAAAATCCTTAACGAAGTCAAATATTTTAGCGCCTACTCGATCTGTCGATTCCTTTGACAAGTGAACTAGTTACATTTGTAGTCCTATTTTAATTAAGTTATATATCGAGGCTTTGTCTGCCAAAACAACAGTTTGCGGAGCACACCGCGAAAACCTAATCACACCTCAATCCAGACAGACACAGATCAGTTCCGCTGTACCTTGAAAAAGAAAATTAAGCAATCAGAAGCGACGTCAGATGACAATTGATCATTTGAGTTGGCTGTGGCCTCATCTCATCGATTGGTGGGTGGTCTCGGCGGATTGGACTGGATAGCGCTAGGCGAACGTAGTTTATAGTAGGCAGGAACGCGGTAAAGTTTCAACATCCCTTCCGAAACTCATTGACCGTAGTGCACAATTTGCCTTATCCCAGCTCGGCGCTCCAATGATCCAAGGGGACTAGATTTTGAAAGTCTCCCATTTTGTTCCATCCTACTTACCGTAGTTACTACGCATGACGTCAGAAATTGTGCCTTTCTGTCGTCAAGGCTGGAACGATTTTTCTATTTTCCAGCAGAATATCATGCCGCGGGCGAATCCTACCAATCACACGTGACACAGATACGTAGTTACTACGCTACGCTCCCGAACGTGGTTAGCAAATAGTTACTACTAGTTACTATTTCGAGAAGGCTGGAACGGTCAGCATAGTAACTTTTCGTGAGGTTGGAACGGAAATAGTAACTAATAGTTACTATTGGTACGGGGGTGGAACACGCTCATAGAGATAGTAAATCAGGTGATGACCAGAACATAGGTATTAAAATAGCTTTCAATCTCAAGTCCAAAGACATTACTCGGGAAGCAGATTGCAGATTTCCTACTCATCAACTTGTGGATCTATTTTCCTATATCTGTCACAAGTGTTGATAATGAAATAATGGAGGACTTTCAGAAACTGAACTAGAATATGGCGGATAGACCGGAACGCGGTAAAGTTTCAACATCCCTTCCAAAATCATTCACCATTCGACTCAGAAAGCTGACAAAGTGCTTCACTACTTTTTTGCTGCGATTAATAGTTAAGAAAAATTATTTTCCCACTTTTTCTTTTTGTTGCTGTGATTTTAAGAGCGCCGTTTCAGAAACAAATTATTCATTTACAAGCTGAATCTGTCACGATGTTATAATTTCAGGTAGGGTACGCCAGAGGAGGCCTTAGCAGTAGCGCTCAGTTTATACTATTCCGCCGGTTATGTAGTGTGGCCCAAACCTGGCACGTGTAACCCGTTTTCCAGATTGTTATGTGCGCCATCCAAAACATGTATGGGTTTTCTTTTAAGATAGCTGCAACGCTTGGAATATCCTGTACCAGCATTTAGCATAGCCTGGACGAAAATCAAGTTGACATTGATAGGAACAAGTGTTGCCCCTCCCCCCGTTTTTGTGTCTTCATTGGATGACGTTTCATATTTGTACCACGTTATACTCCACTGTATTTCTTTCCTTTCAACGCTCGGGAAAAAATAAGTAATAATACTCTGTCGATAGGTATGAGTATTCAGGCTATGGATGAATATATCATTGTGCTCTGTCGATTTCGAGGCAGACTGTTGTATTTTTCTTTTAAATTTCAGTTTTATTGGTCCGAATGTGAAGTGGACGAATCTGCACCCAGCTCGGATGGTTGACCTGATGAAAGATTTTTCTGGAAGTAGCGGGTTCCCATTCAGTTCCGTTGAAGACTTTATGAAGAGGGTAAGTACATCTTCTCCTCTGTCCCTTCTTAGACCTCTTGAGAGGGTCATTCCCCCTCTACAGAGCAGCAAGTTGTTTCAAATCCAGTCACCAATTGGACATCCACCGAAGAGCCATTTTGTTTCTATCGTACTAACGAGGTACAAATTTGCGGACATATCTTTAAAGGACCCCTCGTACCTATTCTGCATTTTGCATTAAACCTAGCTCCATTACCGAATTATAAGGTACACGCTTCAGAAATTCCTTTCATTTTCGAAATTGCTTCGTTTTGCTCTAGGGGTTTCTCGACCAAGCTGAGACAATCAGCGCAAACAACGCCAAAGCTTCAGGAGTCACCGACAAACGCTTTAAAAAGTAAATGCAGGAGAAGCTTCAAAATTTTGTTTTCCGTTTTTGAATCCTTTCCTTTTTTCTTGTCTTTTCCGATTTTTTAACCACGGCGCACATATTTTTCAAATATTTTGCGTCGAACCTCTTCACCAACATGAAAATCGATAATTTCACCTGACCAGAGGCGTTAATAGCCAAAATGTTTGGGGAGGGGGGGGGGACAAAGCATTTACCGACTGGCTGGTAATTTTTAAAACCGACTGTTTTCATGATAAAAATGAACTGTTTTGACGAAAAATCGTGGCGCTTCGCGCTGACTCGGTTATTTTTTACCGACTGGCCGACAAGATTCGGGGGGGGGGGGGCATCCCCCCCCCCTCTCCCCCCCAGTCGTGACGTCCCTGCACCTGACTAGCATTGGTATTTTCGAAAACGATACGTAGTATCTGAAACATACTTATATAACGACACAAGATCCTATCTCAGCTTCCACGCACATCACGGCCTGTCCACTTTTATTAGTCAGTCTTAGTGTTTGCAGTATTTTTGTCCCATTTTTTTCTCTGTTTTTCATTTGTGAAATCTTCTTTATTCCCGCAGTGGATTAAAAAAATAAAAAACTTGATAAATAAGCTTTGCCCTGGAGCTGTTATCTCGCTTGGTCGCTAATTTCTATGGTACTTTTGCAACTCAGCTAAACTAAGTCGTCAAGCTTTGGAGACGGGTTGAAAATCGAACGAGCCACCCCAGCTTTCAAGCTGCTAATGTGGCATTTAGTGCTATAATTTCGTACGGTAACATCCTAATTCGTCACGGGTTACGTCCGGAAATGAAGGTCTTGGGAACGAACTGATAGAGCTGTACCGATAGGGGTGTTGTCTGATTTCAATGAAGAAAAGCCACGGACCGCCTGTTCAGGTGGGTTGAAACCCTGAGGTGCAGCGGACCACCCGTCACGTCGGCCGGCTTTGACAAGGGGTCTAAAAAGTTAATTTACACGGCGATCAGGAGTTCCATTTAGGGTGCCCGGCATGTCTCAGAGACCGAATGTGGAGGTAGCTCAATTACTGCGGATGTAGTGTAATATTTGTTAAGTAAACTACCATGGTACATCGTAGTTAGAGATCGTAAAGATTTATTGCTTGTCAACGTTTTTGAGCGATTAAAGTTGAAGAATTAGTTTGTTACTAGCAGTTGCCGCCCGTTATTGTGTCCTGTAATAGCATGTTGGCGAGACTGGTCATTGCAACGACTGGCATTGAGCCTAGGCTAGGGACTGTCGGCCAGATCCCCGCTCCCGTCGTCGCATTAGCAGGGTGATACAGTTTGTCTCTTAGGAGTCGTACCGCTCTTGCAAATAAGCAGGGTAGAGGATAGCCAGAAGGATTAGGGCGTTGTAGGTTTCTGAGTCTCAAGACAGGTATGACGGTAAAATCATCCAAGTGGCTTGACCGCGCAATGCTCATAATAGGCGGCAAAAGGTCAGGGTGTCCCAAAAGTTCTGCACGAGCCTGCCCATGATGTATCCCCGGACATCATAGCCTAGGCCAGGTCAGGGGGTCCATCGGTACAGGTCAGGGGATCCCAAAAGTTCTGCACAAGCCTGTCACATGGTGGATCCCTGCGGCATCATAGCCTAGGTCAGGTCAGGGGGTTCCATCGGTACAGGTCAGGGGGTCCCAAAAGTTCTGTACAAGCCTGCCACATGGTGGATCCCCGCGGCATCATAGCCTAAAGGGAAGATATCCCAACGTATCCGAGAGCTTAATTTGATGCAATGCTACTGGACATTCTCGCGATTTTCTCTAGGAATAGAATAAAAAATACAAGCGAGCAGATATTGTAATTAGCAGTCTCCGCCATGTCCTGTGTCGAAGAGCTGCCCAGTTATTCTTCGGTACTAGACAGTCCAGGTTCCTCAGTCTTGTACCTTCTTGTTTTACAGGCTGGTATTACAAGCGCCTACCAAGAAAAGCCCTGCCTTGATCCTCTTGACCCGGAATGCCCTGATACTGCACCAAATTTCAAGAGTAAATTGGTAGGTTTAGACATTTTATTTGATCCCTCTAAATCTGAGGTAAGGAATTATTCTGAATGGTCTGTCACTGTAACTTAGAATCAGTCGTTATCTAACAGATATAAACGATAATGTAAAACAATAACGTAGTTTCGCAATATTATAGTAGAGTGGCATCTGTGGTATTTTGATCCTGAGAAGTTACGGACAGCTTTAAATACCAACTAGGTTATATAAGGTAATGTTACAAGCTTTCATTCATCAAGATGTACGACCTATAGGGTATTTTGCCGGGAAAAGAGGGAAAGTGTCGTGGGCCCCGTGGGAGCTAGACCAAATATACCCCCGTGTGAGTTATACCAAACAGCCAAATGTGGCCTATTGGAGAGAGTTTGATGGTACAGTAGAGGTATGTTTATGTGAACAGTTACTTTAATGTGAACAGTGCATAAATGGTAGAGTGAAGATCCAAAATACCTATTCAGGTGTTTTCAGATGCCCTTAATTACCTATTTTGGCTAACTGGTAGTTAGCTTTAGACACAGCAAGTGTATGAAAATGGCAAAGTCCAATGTCAACAAACGTTCACAGAAGCATACCTCTACTGTCTCTTCATTTGTGAGTGCTTACATTATTTATTATTACGTTTGACGTTAAGCTTTTAGCTTGTCGCCATCAATACACAAATACAAACGGATTACATATACTGTGCATACAGAAACTACATGCAGAAGAAACATGTTTTGACAAATTTGTTGGGGGGAAGGGGGCATGGGGTATTAGGGGGGGAGGCCGATGCTAAGTGTCGTTAGAGTTGGTAGGCCAGCTGTAACGTGAATTATTATTGGCCAAAGCAAATGTTAGCTTTGGATTTGTTTTCATTTACTGTTCTAAGGTCTCCCTTTGTTGGGTAACATTAAAGTTTAACTGAAAAGCCAACTTATTTTTGTTTAATTTAACTGACTACACTGCATTACTCTGAGCATATGACTACTACGCTGTCGAAATTAGAGCCATCTGTATATTTCTACATATGATTCACTTTGTATCCAACGGTCCAGTTTCCGGTTGAAGTGCGTGCGATAATCTGTCGGTTTGAACTGTGAGAGAGAGAGTTTGAGTGCGTTTCAAGAAGTTGTTAAAAGCTATGGTGATACGAGGAGTAGCCAGCTCTTCATTGAGGAAGTTACAACGCTCTCGGGAACGAAAGTAATAACAGCCCGGACATACGTCACTCGTATGAGAGTTCGTGCTGAACCGATAGTATTCGACCATCATGAATAAATTGTAACGATTGTACTAAGGCGTATTCTCGCCGGTCCCCGAAGACTCCGCTTGAGCAGTCCCCGCGTTTTTATGGCACTTGCAGCTCCGCTCAAGTGCCATATACTGATCACTTTTCGGTCTGTCGGTCGGTCGGTCTGTCAGGCCACTCATCTCGAGTTGAGGTACTTCCAGAAGTGCTAGGACGATGAAACTTGGCAGGCGTATTAGGGACCCTACCAAAATAACTTGGAAATAGTCACTTCCCCGATTCGACCACCATGGGGGGAGTGGAGGGAGGGGGAATCCGGAATATTGATGTATTTTTTATTTTTGAACGGGGAATCGGATCTTAATGAAACTTGATATTTGAAAAGACCTCCTGTCTCAGATTTCACACTTCAAGTCCGGAATGGATCCGGTGACTTTGGGGGAGTTGGAGGGGGGAACCGGAAATCGTGTGACATGTTCAAAGTGGATGGATCGGGATGAAACTTGTTGGGAAGAACAAGCACAAGCCCCAAATACAGAACTGACAAGATCGTATTGGATCCGAGCACTGTGGGGGGAGTTGGAGGGTGGGTTCCGGAATTCCGGTGACCCCGACTTAAGATGCTTACACATGTGCTAGGACAATGAAACTTGGCAGGTATATTAGGGGCCCGACCAAATTAACTTAGAAACAGTCACTTCCCCGATCCGACCACCATGGGGGGAGTGAAGGAAGGGGAATCCGGAATAGTGACGTATTTATAACTTTCGAACGGGGAATCGGATCTTAATGAAACTTGATATTTGGAAAGACCTCGTGTCTCAGAAGTCATACTTCAAGTCCGAAATGGATCCGGTGACTTTGGGGGGAGTTGGAGGGGGAACCGGAAATCGTGTGACATGTTCCAACTGGATGGATCGGGATGAAACTTGGTGGGAAGAACACGCACAAGCCCTAGATACATAGTTGCCAACGACATAGTTGCCTAAGCCCCGCCCTGTGGGAGGAGCAACACAGTCGATAGTTTGAGTGATGGTTAAGAAGAGACGCGAGTTCAGACATCAAGGTTCAAGGTTTTAATGCAATCTCAAAGTCGTAGTTTTGCCTTGACGAGTGACAGGTTGGGCCGCCTTGGAGGAGGAGTCAAGTGGTCATTAAGTGTTTGGCGGTCGAGTAGGCATGAACAGGGGTCCGTATGTCGTAATCGCCCATACATGCCGCCAACAAGTATCCATCTTAGCTGGAAAGAAGAAGAAGAGACAGGTGACTCTAATACCAAAATGCAGAAGAATCTCTACCCTTTCGACGACCCAATCGAACAACAAAAACAGTCGCCGAGTCCAGAATAAAATCACAGCACCAGCTTTGACCCCAACCAACTTTCAGAGAAGAAGTTCTCAAAAGCAGATATTTAAGGAAGAATCTTAAATTGTTTTTCCACAAGTTTATTTTCCAGCTTGAGCGGCTTGAGCCTGAAGAGGACCCTTGCCAAGAAAGGCCGAAATATTGCTCGAATAAAATGTAGCTGACTTAACCGTTTTGCACCGTCAAACAGGACCGGATCCGAGCACTGTGGGGGGAGTTGGAGGGAGGGTACCGGAATTCCCTTGATCCCGACTTAAGATGCTTACACATGTGCTAGGAAGATGAAACTTGGCAGGCATATTAGGGACCCGACCAAACTAACTTGGAAATAGTCACTTCCCCGATCCGACCACCGTGGGGGAGTGGAGGGAGGGTGATCCGGAATATTGACGTATTTATAACTTTTGAACGGGGAATCGGACCTTAATGAAACTTGATATTTGGAAAGACCTCGTGTCTCAGATGTTCCATTTCAAGTGGGGACATCATCCGATCAGTGTGGGGGAGTCGGGGGGGGGGGGGGGGGTGAGCGAAAATTTTGTGACACGCCTAGAATATAACGACTGGGACAAGACTTGGTGGGAAGAACAAGCGTAGGCCCTAGATACATCAGTGATAGAACCGGACCGGATTCGGTCACTTTGGGGGAGTTGGATGGGGGGTCCAGAATTCCGGTGATCGCAGTTTAAGGTAGGCTACTTCCAGATATGCTAGGTCGATGAAACTTGGCTTGGAACATTAGAGATTGGCTTAGAAATTGTCACTTCCCATATCTGACCATCCCTTAAAGTGCTCATCTTAACCGCACTTTTAAGCAGAACCTACATTTTGATGATCCCCATGAGCCCATGATCATTTTTGCCTCAAGGGTTTTGATTATAGATGATTTTCTAGCGCCGTTAAAGTGCGTATCATCACAGCCAGGTGTTTTTTTTTTTACCACATTCTCGTGATTTCTAAGGATCCATCGTCATTCTTATTCACCAAGTCTTGCAAGTGCCATATGAGCTTACAGCTCTTGTTGTTTTTTTTCCAGGGACTCACTCCCCGTATTCTCGCGAGTCCCCACGGCCGGGGAATGCTCCGATTATTATTATCATCATCAAAAAGGACTCCCTTTTAGACTCGGAAGGGAATCACTTTTTGCTTGTGTTGTGCAATGCAAAATTAATCAAAAACAGTCAGAATAAAGAAAACCAAAAATAAAGTGGATCCAGACTAGTTTCATCAACTGTGTATTTTTGTTCGAACAAAATCCATTTTGGAAGCATTCCCCGTGTTCTCGCTGTTTTCCGTCCGCGGAGTCCGCGTCGAGTAACTCCCTCTATTCTCGCCGTTCCCCTTGATTCCCCGAGGAGTCCTCGGGGAACGGCGAGAATACGCCTATTGTCGTGGAACAAAAATGATAAGAGGGAGGAGCCAATACCATGGCAGCCTCTGGAACGAAAATACAAATATCGTAACGAATAGTAACTCGGGGCAACGCTAACTTTCTTTGACAGTCTTGAATTGATTTGTCAGTTGATTATTACGCGGATGTTCTTCTTGTCCTTCGAAGACTTTTGCACGCCTTGTTGTTTGGAGTATGTAACGTGCTACATTTGTAGATTCCTGATATTGGTGCTGAAGTGACTGGTGGCTGCTACAGCTTCGCAACAAAACATATGCACTGGCCCGAAGATCTCATAGTTGGCGGTGCCAAGAAGAACAAAACCGGACACATTAACAAGTGAGTGAGGTTGCTTATGTCTCCTTCAAATGTAATGATGGAAGGTTCATCAAGTGGTTTGACGGGGCTCGATTTTCTTAACAACATTCTTGCCAAACGTTGCTTCTAAATGGAGGATCAAACACAAGTTTAGCAATTGGAGAAGCTATATCTGCTTAACCGCTTTAGGAAATGGAGCTTAATGTTTGTTTTCATCTGCTGAAGAAAAAATGGAAAGAGAGTAGTCATTAATCTACATGGTTTGGTCTAGGCGACAAATTCTGCAACAGTAGGCTATTTGCTGCGTGGTGGATTGACCGTCTTATGATTTGTTTTTTTGTTCTTCATGTTCATATATTCTTTAATGCAATCAAAAAACTTGATTTGACTTGTATTGACGAGGAATATTAGCCCGAAAGTATTGGCGACAGACTAGATTGAATGAAACTGACATGCTAGACTCAGAAACATTAGATTCAAACATGTTCTTCTTCGGGGTGACCTGCGCACAACTGCATCAGATTCATTATTTTAAACAGCCCAAAGGCGGCAACGTGCCGAAATTCCCTTTTTTTGTCAAGATAAATACTTAAAAAAATGTAAATAAAGACTGTAACAGTCTCACTCAAAAGCATGAAAATGGCGCCGGAGCTGCACCTCGATTTGGTCATTCTATCCTATCAGTTCTTGGGTACAGTAGATATGGGGTAGCTAACGCCGTAAACTCTTGCTCAGTCAGCTTAGTTTGAGTCATCCTTTTATGCGGTTTAATTACTATTGAAGCTCTACAGCGCGCTTTCCAGATGACATAACAGATTGCCTGCTATGCAAAAATGTAACTTGTGTATCGGAGATAACTCAATCTGCGTAGCTACTGGATGATTTATAGGAGGTAGGAACGATTTGATCTTGAGCAGTCAAAGGTGGAACCCCAGCAGGACAGTTTGGGAGTAATAGCGTGCCTGCGGGTTGCTACATTACAAAAAAAATCTTGTAAAAAAAATAGATTGCTTCATGCTGAAGACTTAATTCAGTAACCACAAATCTGTGTTCACTGCCAGACTGTTTCGTTTTTATTTTACGGAGTAAGGTTTATTTTATTTAGTAAGATTGTTTTACGTATTTTAGTTTACTTTACGTAGTAACAACAACCTAGCCAGGGAATCAGCCGATCGTTGGAAGTATGTGAATGATATGTCATTGCTTGAAAGGTGCAGAAGGAATATAACAGTAGCGCAGTGGAAATACTTGAAGATGTTGCTGCTGAAGCAACCCAGTCGAAAATGAAAGTTAATTCCCAGAAATCTAGTATCATGACTATAAGTTCTCTTAAATCAAAGCCATCGTTCACTACTCCGATACCAAATGAAATAATTACAGCAAAAAACAAACTTTTGGGGATCGTATTGACGAATGATTTGAGAGGCTCATATTTGTTCGCATATTAAACAGGCTAGCGCGTGTATGTCACATTGCTTTGCTTTCATCCGTCCACTGCTTGGATATGCTTGTCCGGTTTGGCACTTTTTGCTGTTGGTAAGATCAGTCTAATAGGCTTGAAACCATTCAGAAGAAAGCCTTGAGAATTATTTGCTGCCATGGCAAAGTGCCTGATATCCTCCTCCGCAATGAATTCCGCATCCCAACCTTAGCAGCCTGACGTGTTACTCTTTGTACTAATTTCGGGCTTAATCTGCGTCCCTACACAAGTTTTGAGCACCATTTCCAGCCTAATATTGCCCGCCAAAACCTAGATTACCTCGAGCTAAAGCACAAAAAGTCCGGTACCCCATCAGTAGAAGGACAGAGCGTTACAGAAAGAGCTTTGTACCAGCGTTTGTCGAAGTTTGAACAAGTGACAAACATATCCCCCACAATGTTTAATAATAATTGGTTTTCACTATTGACTATTGCCTTCTTATGGATGACTATTGCCTTATGTATAACCACCTTATTATGATGTTATGTAGTTATGATGTACCTGACAAAAGCGGCAAGTTCGGCAATCCAGTTCTGTGAAAGCTCGTTGCACAATAAAGTATCGTATAGATGTATAGGAACATTTGAAGTCAACTACGGACCACTTATAAGGACAGAAAAAAGGCAATTAAATACACACACACACACGATGAAGTCCGTTTGTCGGTAATTTCAGATGCACTTAGCTAATTTTTCAAATTAAGTTACACAGCAAAATTGAGACGTTTAGATTTTCTTTTGAAGTCATTAAACAATTCTAAACATTCCTAAATTTAATAACTAAACAAAGGTCAAATGAAAAGCTATGCTAATTTTATTCAGAAGAAAAGTTCCTTGAAAAACACGAGATAGAGGGGTGTAGGTACGCGCACGAAACTTGCAGTGCAGTTGATATGCCTCACCAAATGTAAGCCTGTTTAATTGTCAGGACTGATTTACAACCGAGATGCTTTCTCTGTTATATCGTGTAGCACGACTCCTTACACACCGGTGGCATGTTAATGTTCATTAAGGATCCGAAACTGCTATGACTGATATCTTAATGAGTCGAAACCCGTTTGTAAATCAGAGTTTTTCACCGCAAAATTAATCGCCGTCTTCTTCGTGCCGCCTCCCCGTAAAAATGCAGAGGTTAGCTGAAGAGCTGAGCAAACTATATTTGATAACATTATCGAGTCACTCAACTTCTGTGTCAAAACCCAGGCATACTTGTCATAATCCAACTTTCAGAGCGTGTTCCACCCTTATAGCAGTAGTAGCCTAACTATTAGTTTCTATTTTTGTTCCAGCTTAGTGAAAAGTTACTACGCTGACCGTTCCAACCTTCTCAAAATAGTAACTAATAGTAATTATTTGCCTACCACGCTCAGGAGCGTAGTTAACGTGGTAACTACGATCTCTGTGACGTGATTGGCCCGATTAGCCAGCGGCACGATATTTTGCCAAAAATAGAAAATGCGTTCCAGCCTTGACGCCAAGAAGCCAGGATTCGTGACTTAGTAACTACAGTAAGTAGGGTGGAACACGCTCTCAGTCTCTGCTCGACACCAACCTACTAGCTCTTGTGGGTTACCATCAATGCCGGCCACAGTTTCAGTCATAAACACCCTTACCCTACATTTCAACCAGTTTCCAGCAAGAACAGAAATAAACATAAAAGGAGACAGAAAATGTTCGCATGGATGAACTTATGACATGCTGATATTTGAAAGTCACAGATATTATATATCACGTGTGTATGAATTCTGGCGTCGACGAACCTCTTCCAGGGGGTGAGCTAAGGGGTAGTAGCCACTCGCGAGTAACAACCTGAAGGAAGTGAATGTATGTGCGTTTGTTCATTGTTTGTTGTACTTGCTTGGAAGGAAAAGGTTGCTGTTTTCACTCACTGACTTCGGCGAATTTTATATTAGGTTTCTAAGTTCTGCATAGCTCGGAGGCTTCGGTGATATTTTCCCACGTGATCCTAAGAACTTTTTTGTCATAACTTACCCCATTCTTTACTTCCCTGTCTGAAAAGGGTGTGTGCAATAAGTATGCTGAAAACTTAGAATACGTTCCAATTCGTATGTATTTACGTGTATGCGTTTACGTACCTAGCATCAGACTCTTTCCTGTGAGGAGGGCGCACCTCAGGGACGTGTGTCCTTAGCGCGTTTCAGTGTTTGTTAACTATTGTTGTGTTTTGTTTCGTTGTGTGTTATATGGCCTTTGGCTGAAATAAAGCTATATTGATATACTGAAGGAGACCTCCCTTCGGTTGGTAGTGCGCGAGCCAACTTTTGAAAATGTTTTAATGCTTGTTACATCTCGTTACCGGAAAATAGTATAACTCTACGTGCTTGTCCCGTAGACTGGAAGAGCGTGATCGTTTTGTCCATGTTTGGTACCGTCGAGAGAGGTTTACCTTCGGGAAAGGAGACCACCCATGAGCTCAAATGACCAATCATTCATTAGTGGAGGTTTTGATGGTCCAATAACTTTGATGGCTTTATTTCTCTTGGCTGAGCGTCTAGGATGAGTCCATAAAAGCAGCTTTTAAGTGCCATCTCCGTGGGTGGGGAAACTCATTGTTTGGAAGGGGTGCTTGTTTGTCTTCTTTTATCTGATATGAATGACTTTTACCTGTCTTTAACGTAAGACCAAAGTACGTAGCGCCTAGTGTGTCCCTGCTGCGCACGCTCAAATAACATGTGAACACATATATGTAACACATTATTATACCCTACAGAACTTGAAGATAGCGTTGTCCGGGACCTGGACCCCTTAAATGATAAGTCGCATTACGTAAATAGTTTGTGTTCCAATCTGGATTCCCTATTTTAAAACTCCTATCTGATGTGGATGACTTGTACCTGTCCTTAACGTAGAAGCGTGGAGCTTTCGTCTGTTGTTCCAAATTCTATCAACCAAAATCAGTGGCTATGACATGCGCTCTATAAGGCAGATACGTTTCGAGCCACTTATCATATACACAGTGAGGCCCGCATAATACGAGACGTATAACTCTCAAAGGACCAGTCGCCGTACTTAAACGTTGCTGTTCCAATATTCCAATATAATTATAAATATAATATATCTATAAATATAATATAATTTCCTCCACTCGGTCGCAAAGGAAAGCTACCAGTGGGAACTTTTTGTCGGTTAAACAGCATAGCCTATAGGCGACTTGGTTGATTTATTCGTTGATAGTGGCATCGGGGAATTTTGATTTAGAGGTAAATTCTCTCATAGGCGACATGTGTGTTTTGTTCGCTATGAGTCCCATCGCGTCCTGTTTCTTGGGCCAGACGAAATTACCAGTTTCATCCCTTCAAGCTTGACACAAAGTCCTCCCCTCTAGCAGTCTCATAAATGCCCAGAGAACCAACGACATGATCGGGCGGTAGTGACTGTCATCCTTAGATGTATGTAATAACCGCCTTTGGCCGGATTTCGACACTCGTGAGTTCTGGGTGGTCCTGTCGACTTTTTCTGAAGACAGCTTCACTTCTCAGCCAAAATAAGCAATCAAAATTTCTCAATGACATAGAGCAAATTAGGACATGAGGAATTTTGCCAAAAATGCTGAATTATGAGGGAAGTCTGAATGCGTTTTTTACTTTGGCAGATTGTAGAAAGTTGAGATTCCTGAGCGGACGACGAGGCGGCTGTCGTCCGAATTTGGGTGGAATACGACTTCTAGTTTCTGCTTGGCCATTCATTTGTGCAACTGGGTCTGGAGGAAAGTGGCATAGCCTATACCAGTGGCCCCCAACCTTTTCCTTACCGCGTACCACTAATCAAGGTTCGAAAAGGTTGCGTACCCCTAATTAAGGATCAAAAAGGTTTCCTACCCCTTTTTTGATGAATCGTTGGTTCACATTTTTTTTTACCACAACCCATGCGTCAAAAAGACAATATTTATTGTCACTGATAAGAATCTGAAATTGCGTACGATGGTGTATCTGATCTTGAGGACAATACTGAAACTGGGTTAGGAGACTTAGAAACGGCTGAAGCGAAATATGAAAACTATAGACTAACATGATTTTGGGACCTTCGCGTACCCCTTTGGGCACGCGTACCACCGGTTGGGAACCACTGGCCTATACCAACCCACATCCCTCGACCTTTCTAAAGTCCTGGACTTTCGAAACATTTCCGAAGGATATATCTTCTGACGGTCTAGTTCAGTATTACCCCACGGTACCGGATAGTGGAAAGCAAAAATTTGAATTGTTTTGACATTCGGTTCCTTCCAGGGCAGCTGCAGTCCAGACCATCTTGAAACTCCAGGGCGAAAAAGACCTATTTGAGTACTGGTCGGATACGTACAAAGTTCACAACGTTGATTGGTCTCAGGAAAAGGCAGCTACAGTCCTCGATGTCTGGCAACGTCGCTTCATGAAGGTAAGATCGTTTATCATCGTCTTCTCGAAACGGAAGCTGTGAAGGATTCCGGTAATACAACCGGTCACATTCTCTCATGCTCGGGATCAGCGTAGCTTCGTGGCCTCATTCGTGAGCCGGCTCAATTCTGAAGCAGTTCCAGCAGCTGCCAGTATATAAATATACGTCTAAATTTTTGTTTTTTCCTTTAAATTTTGACTAACTTTTTTTGCTGTCTGAGAATCGTGTTTTGTTGTTGTTGTTGTACTTATTCACTTTACGTTTGACGTCATCATTGTTGTTGTATTTATTCACTTTACGTTTGACGTCGTTTGGCGTGAATGGTTTGAAAATAAATTGAATTGAGAAGTGGGACGGGGAAGCAGTGCAAGCAGAATCAGCGCCCTAACAAGCAGCGCTTCCACGCCGTGTCCCAGTCCCTCCGTTTGCTTTCTTTGTATTATCGTACGGAGTATTCCGACGTTGCACTTGAGGTCATTCTGCAAAAGACCAGAAACGCTTTCGAGATCGACCTAGAAACTTGCCCCGGCGATCGACATCTGTTGTTGGGGTCGAAAACCCCCCAATTTTTTTTTAATTTTTTTTTGCCGCGTAGTATCTTTTCTGTTCTTCCAGTCCAGTATGAATTGGCCAGGTGACTACGCTTCCACTTACCCTCGGCGACGCCAACGGTCTTATCAGTCTTAAATTTTTAAAACATGATCACGCGTGACCGGCCTATCTATTTGGCGTCACCTACACTTTCCTCTATCTCTACGTTTATTTTCTTAATTTTTTATTTTTTCCTTCCATTCTTTCTGATCTTTACACTTCCATCCTATCTTTACAGCCTTAAATTAAGGCAAATTCAACATTAGGTAAGGTTCGAACTCCAGGCAAAAATTTGGCTTCGAATTCGGTTGCATTTTTCAGTCCTCTTGTTCGGCTTGTTCTCCTCATCTTTTGCATGTTCCGTCACAACTGCTGCCAATTTGTTTACGCTAACACTTAGCACGAGAGGGGGGCCCTGTAGTGCCAGAGTGTGACTTATTAATTTATTTCCAACCATTTTAGGAGATCCGATCCATGCAGAAAAGTAATGCTACGAAGTCGCAGATGCTTCATGCATTCTCTTCTGGATCGCTGGCAGACGTACTAAGCGAGTTTTCTCAAGTTAACATCCCAAGAATCGCTGTGGGATATGGATTAATGGTAAGTCTTGGATTTGGATTGTCAACTTCGTTGGACTCTCCAACTGTATTTGCGAATGATCTTTTCCTAGCCAAGAAATCATCTGTTTGCAGAGCTATGGAGAATTTGGGAACATTTTACGTCCCCCACATGCACTGCCTGCTGTTTTGAGAAATATCAAATTCGGCTTTTTTGAGGAATACCTAATCGATTGTTCAACTTTTGCCTAATATAAACCGACCGTATAGATAGATAGATCAGTCTATTTTAAAAGCCCAAGGGCCATATACACTAAATAACAACACAAATATAAATTAAACGCCCAGGCTGCTTCTTAATTACAAACACTTATCTATATACACACCCACTGGAGTAATAACGGTAGAGTAAACATTACTGAAAATGTCAGGAAGTGGCAAATTAACACCATCTAAGTACAATTTTTTTTAATCAGAAAGCTTCGGGCTCGGGAGGAAATGGTGCAAACCTTCTTTCTCCTCCTTACAGAGTGGGCAAGCATACCTCCCGTCAGTTGTGATCCACCGTCAATACTAGAAAAGATTTCATACATCAAACGTCCTTGTGATATATAGCAACACAGTTCAAGCAAGAGAAGATCCAAATGAAGACGTTCAATCAGTCAATCATTTATTAATACCAAATTATCCATTGGATAGCATAGGCTGAAGACAAAGTAATCATACACTACAAGACAAAAGAAACAAGGGTAGTTATATACAATGGGTTGGTCAAATTAATTAAAATACGATGCTAGATATACGATAAAACACTAAAATACATCAAAGCATTCGGAAGTATTGAGTGCTTGCTGGCTGATATCAACAGCTCTGGAATATGCCGTTGTTAATTATTGCATTTTAGAGCAGGGAAAAGGTTGCTGTCCTGTAAACTTATTCGTTCTTCCTTAGAACCGCACTTTCAGTTTCAGATGTCTGCTCGTTAGTTGTATCCATGACTATACCAAACAAATTTGGCGTGAGCCGTGATAAAGTTCTGGTGAATAAAATATTTATCTATCTATCAGATAACGCAAGGATGCGCGGTTTCAACGGATAACACTTGGGATGTTAGTTGTTATAATTTTGTAAACTTTACGCATTGAATGCATACAAAAAGAGCCGAAACACCGCCGACTGACTTTTCTGTCTTTATCAGTATGGTATTGGAAAAGTCAGCAGATGCTTTTCCGGCGGTTTTTCGTCTCTTCTTGGCAATTCGTGTTATGTGTAACGTTCAACAGTTGCACAATCATAACCGATAACATCTAACATACCAAGTGTTAACTGTGAAACTGCACATCTTTACGTAATCTGTTGAAAAACTTCTGACAACGCATCTCACTCGGTAGCGCGGACGATAGGCTGTGATGAGCGTTTCCCGTTCCCGGAAAACCTGCTTACGTTGTGTGGGTGGTCGCATCTCTTTAGATCGCCTTGATGTTTGTTTGATGTGGAAACAATTTACTTCCATTTATGACTCGGCTCCTAACAATAATGCTTTTTGTCGGGTACGAGAGTCATCAGCAGGTTCGGGGGTTTAGCTGTAAAAACAGATGGATCGCCGAAGCCAACGGGGACTGATCGCTTAACGATCCTTTAAAGAGCTGCTGTCTCAATGAGACCACTGGACGGGAATAACCGGATTTGCTGATAAAACCACCCAAGTTGAGATTCAGCCTGATCAATTGCGTACGGTAGAGCTATGCTTATTTGAACACTTCTTTAAATGTTTCACTACCTTGCAGTACCTTGGTTTTGTTTCTTGCTTGTACAAAAAATATCAGCAAGTTAAGCACCACTGGTCTTTCCCAACGGGGAAAACAAGTCATACTTTTCGTATAAAATGCGCGGTAGGCTACTTTGCTACATTTGTCTCCACTTTTACAAATGTTTCCTGACCGTTTTCTAATGACAAGGATTACAAATAGTTCCAACGTGTATCGGGACTTTCCAACTGTCGTAGTGAGTGGAAAAGTAACAAACCTAATACCAGCTAACAGCCAACTGTTTTAGCTTTGTTCTGGCTCAAACAGTAAGCTGTAATCTTAACTTTCTTATTTTTGTTGACTTTTAAATGTGGTCCTTCTTTCATTGAGATATTCTGTTTGGTTTGAACGCCATTTTGTTGGTGAAGCTACGCGCTACGTAGCAACAGATGCAAAATTAAGAGCAAATGTTTCAAAATCCAGCTGAAAAATGATAAACTGTACATGAAATATAAAGGTTTTTGGCAAGTATTTTGCCGTAGAAGTTTCCTGGTATGGGTTTTAGTGTTTTATTCGTCGACAATTCACTGCTTATAAGCATACCTCTACTGTATTACATAGGCATATTATTTCTAGTCATAATTAAGGTTTTAAGGTTAAGGTTTCAGTTTAGTTTATTCATAAAAAATAAAACACCATTAACTCTTTGTGGCCCCACGATAAGGCCTAACCAAAGGCCTAATTCTAGATCAAAATCGAGGCGCTTCGTTTTCTTATGAGTTAATCGACTCCTGATATTCCTAAATGGGAACCAATCCAAAGTAAAAAAAAAAAGTAGCCTACACTACTTATCGTGTTGTGCTCTGCAACTGATTAGTTGGTATCCCGATTCGTCTTTTTGCGGAGTGACTCAAAGCATGTGCCATCATTTTAGAAGGGGTATTTCTTGGGCTTTGTGTTGTGTTTGTATAAAAAGCATATGATTTTAATGTGAAAACAAATATGTGCTTATACTACAAACCCTACTGTTGTTAACGTTTGAAACTGTAAGGATCTAATTTCTGATCAAACTCTTCTCCAGCACCGTCATTAAACAATCAAGAAAGGGTCGAAAAACCGTTGCGGCGCGGTTATCAAACGCCGATAATGCACTCAATCAAAAATATTATAGCTCACAGTGTTAAATTGCTTGAGTTTGCTTTATTTCGATAATGGTGGAGAAATGTCCATTTTCGTTGGTAGACTGCTCTCTCCCTCTATGCACCGGTTGCACTAGCTTATCTGATACAACCGTCGTGGAAGTTTCAACTTCCATCGTGTGTACGCGCGGGGAACTCTTAATCCGGCCCGGTTTGCCATCCTGTCAGGAATGGCGGATGGGAATTAGGACTCGTCTTACCGCGTTTTTTGTTTACTCCACCCAGTATAGTCCCATTAGTGGCTTCCCATACACAACTGTTTTGCACTTTAAACGGAAGTACAAGATCCGCTGGCTATTAGATTCGACCACACACAGTGCCTCGCAGTCGTTGAAGATGATCAACAACAAATGGACTACCAGCAGGGACAATCAGGCTCGAATTACACAGACCTGGGGGTAGGAAAGTGGTTCTCTCCTACGGGTATCCCGCCAGTCCTAGCGCTACTGGAAGTCGCGGACATTAGTGATCCGGTCAGGAGTATGGAAGATTCGAAGACCAACTGCTGAGGTTCTTCAAATCTGAAGGAACCATGTCGTGAGGCCAGTAATTGACTTCTGTCAATAGATGTTGCACAGTGCCAGGAGTTTGGTAACATTCAACGCATGTTTGCACATGATTGTGTTAGAAAACTTCTTACTACTTAAACTACTTAAAAAACTTCTGTTATGACCCTTTTAAGCGTTAAGTTTCTCGGAAAATCACATTTAAAAGGGTTGTAACAGATATACTCTCATAACATTAAACACAAAGATGCGCGAACATGCGCCATCTGTTGTCAGACTTCTGACGGTGTAGGACCTGATCCACTCTCGGTGGGTGGAGTTGAGACGGGTGGGGGGGGGGGGGGGAGGGGAAGGCAGTTCAAGGTACGAACTGGATGAAAATTGATGGGTGGTAGGCGGAGATTCCCATTTACTTTCTTGTACCACCTTCCTGTAACAGGCCATATGAACTCGTATAGCCTTGCTTTATTATCGACTGCTCCTGTTTTCACGTTGAACATCGTGGTCGCCGACATTACATGCTTTTTTTCAACCAATCACGATGCAGTGTCAGAACCTAGTACTAATGAATTATTCGCGTAAATATAAACTAATACATTTCTATACGTGACCGGAGGATGAGTTATGCAAATGATTTTATTGACGTATTTGGAAGTTCTGCAAGTAGACCTAGTAAAAGCTGAATGCGGGTGGCGAGGTCCTACAAATCGGTGTACGCTGTCGGTAGCAATACGTCTTCCATCCTTTTCGTTACGCCGGCTATAAGCGTATCTGGTATGCCGAGAAGACACGTTCTTGCCACCAGTACAGCAATTACTGTAGATTGAGGTTATTGTTTCATCTTGATTGCAATTTCTTAAGGAATTAGTTGACGTCCGTGTAGTTTAATCTTTTTTTTTTTTTTTTAGCTAATTTACTCAGCGGTTACGCTTGTGCGATGGTCAGAGCCCGTCAAATCGCAGTCCGGGATCGGAGTCGCCGGTGTTCTTTTGGTCGCCGTCACGGTTGCTGCTGGGCTTGGTTTTTGTGCGCTGATTGGAATTGTCTTCAATGCTTCGACAACCCAGGTAATTATTTCGTTTTCTTTTCAACGATGCCACGTTTCTTCTGCGGGTCGTGTAGCTTATTTTAACATGATGTTGCTTGAGAGTTGGACGTTGGAGAAGGTGATCAACTTGACTACCTCCGTCTCTGTGACAATTTAGGGAAATGCGGCCTTTATTTACATGCACGACTTGTGGTCGGGGGTAGATTCTGGTATCGCGTTGTATGCGGACTTAAAGGACACATCGCACTTGCGATAGTAATTTATTCCGCTTCGATATTATTTCCATGCGTTCTCGTTCCCGAGATTCTTCACTTCATAAGTGTGTCACATCTCCTCTATTAGGAATACACTGATTATCACCCTTGGTACGTTTGTTCTCTTTACTTGATGTATCGTGCGCCCGATAATTGTTTCTGAGGAGCTTATTCCTCCGGAGACCTGTTATGCAGATTTTGCCAAGATTGTCATCCAAGACAAGGAACATGGAAAGAGGCGGAAAACAGCCGAAGCCGTTTGTAATCTTCTGTAAGAATAACTTAGTTGTAAAGTTGTCAACTGTTTCGGAACATCTGAGCAGAAAGCAGAAATACTAAGCGTGTTCCACCCTACTTACCGTAGTTACTACGTACGACGTCACGAATTCTGGCTTCTTGGCGTCAAGGCTGGAACGCTTTTTTCAATCTTCAGCAAAATATCGTGCCGCGGGCTAATCCAGCCAACCACATCACTGGGGTTCGTAGTTACCACGCTTACTACGCTCCCGAGCGTGGTAAGCAAATAGTTACTGTTAGTTATTATTTTGAGAAGGCTGGAACGATCAGCGTAGTAAGTTTCCACGAGGTTGGAACGAAAATAGTAACTAATAGTTACTATTGTTAGAAGGGTGGAACACGCTCACTATGTAGTGTGAGGTGTCGTTTAAGGGTTTGGAAATCATTTTTTCTGTCCTGTTCTTATAACACTTGGATGTACCACTTTTATATTTCCAAAACTAAAATGTTAGAGAGACGAACCTATGGCTTATATCCCAGAAAGACCTCCCAGTGGCTGGAAATCGCACATTTTTCTGCCCGCATCTTCACTCTAGCGCCCACTTCTCAAATTACCTGACAGTGAAAAAGTGTGGGACCTAGATTTATGCGCTATTGTTGTCCTAACGTTGAAATATGATATCGCAGGCGCCTGTCACAATTCATGCCTGATCCGAATCTTCAGTCAGACTAATAGCGACGCCACTTTTTCAAAATGTCACTTAGGCCAATCTCGGTAATACACGGCCAAGGGTCGGAGGGGAGTGGAGTATCCGGAAGTTTGGCATAAGAGGTCCATTGTGAATTGCGCGGATATAAAGTGTTTCCGACAGGGGGAATTTGAAGGCTTTGTAAGCCTATACAAGAAATCAGTTTCTTGAGAATGCGGTGTGCTTCAGAGAGATATTTCAGTTGGCTCACAGAACAAGAGCATGGTTCGTGATAATTCGGTTTGCTAGTTCTGGAAAAAGAAAAGAGGGGTTTCCTAGTGTTGTGTTGTAAAATAGAAGATAGAGCTTTTCGTTTATTTGGGTTTTTACGTTGATATGGATTCAGTTTCGTCAATGGTTCTTCATCTTCAACACTATTATAACGGTCGGGGTGTGCACAGTCTACCTTACAAAGAGAAAAGAAGAGTGTAGAGCACCTCTTCTCTTCCTTTATTCAGGCGTAGTATTTTAGTCTTTCAGGCGTTTACAAGAGGTTTATTTTGAATCGGAATTATTTTTTGACAACCGTGAATATGTGAATTTTATAGGGTTTCTACCCTTTCTTATTGTTAACAAAAAGAAAACTCTGTTCCGCTTCTTGAGGCTACTGCGCCAATTACGATCTGTGAAACCATCACCGAGGTCGTAAACGTTTTTGTACTTTTGAATTTAGAACAACCTCACGCTGTTATCATCAGTGTTCCATTTTCATATCTTTACAGATAATACAGGTTTAGCAAGAGGGGTTTAGTTTGAATTTGAGTCACTACTTTTACTGATGGCTACTGCGCCAAATAGGATCTGCGAAACTATCGTCGAGGTCGTAAACTTTTATTGCACTTCTGAATTGGCAAGAACGTTACGCTGTTATCATCATTATTCTATTTTCATATCTTTGCAGATAATACCCTTTCTGGCACTTGGACTGGGAGTTAACAGCATGTTCTTCTGCGCCCACACTTACGCCGAAATTTCGGAATCTTCGCTTTCATACAAGGTAAGCTGCCCCCCCCCCTCCCCCTCCCATGCTTATTGTGTACTCGAACGAAAATGGTGTTGTGAGGGGCTTAAAGAAGAGACTCAACCAGGGCCTATCCAGGGGGGGGGGAGTCGACACCCCCTCCCCCCCCCCGAAACATAAAAAAATCATTTTTTGTCTGATCTGTGTTCTTGTTTTACTATTTGGTACTGGTTAGGTCCTAACCGGGGGTAGACCCCCCCCTCGAAATAAATTCCAGGATACGGACCTGCTCCCCACCCTTACCTCGACTTCAGTTATAACAAGGTCCCCCCCCCCCCTTGATCGAGCTTCTGTAATTTGACCGTTTTTTTCGAAGGAAAAAAGGAAATGTTATAAAAATTGCGGTGGAAGAAAATGTGAGGAGGGCCATCTTCTAAAAGGATGGGAACAATCCCTCTCCCCCGCCCGCACCTCAGCAAAGGTTAAGACGCTACCTTTCGTTTCTCTTGGCCATAGCCTCGCCAGTCCGAGGGGTCCCTCCGTGCAACCGTTAAACTTCGTTAGTAAGCGGGGGCTCCACCTTGTTTGTCAGTCAAAACCGATTAGTTCGGCGACTCTGACACGACCGAACATCATCCTAATTTATATGCGCATTTTGACTTCTACCCCCTTCACCCCTACTGTGCAGGCGTTATTGGAGGTGTCAGGCGATAAGCAAAATATCGATTTCATATGGAAAGTTTATGCAAGGATTTGTTCGGATAATCGGTAAACAAAGTAATTCTTCAAATTGGTGCCCAATTGGTCGAAATTACTCCCAGTTCTAGTCGATCAGGTCACTTGGGATTCTGCAAGTGGCGATGAAAATGTATGGATCGGTTGATGGAGTGTGGCAATGTTTTTGCATTCGAATTGCATATGGGTTGTGGCCACCCTTCGATCGGGTTTGAAAGGGGAGTCCGTCACGCAGCCTGAGCAGGAATTTCGGGTCTTAATTGAATTCTTATTTGCTCTGTTGTTGAATACCCAAGGAGTGACATGGTATTTACTGAATTTAGAATTTTACCTTACGGCTTATCACAAAAATACCTATTAAAATTCAAATAAAATAATAAACACTATAAATTTAATTTTTATAATAATAAACCACTTATTTTAAAAGTAAAACTAATGGTTTGGTTTAATGGTTTAATTATAGTTCGAAATCCAGACAATTGATTTTGTTTTTCTTATATAATCCATCAGACCATTTCTAACGTTTCTAACTTTAAAAACTATGTCAAGATGAAATGGAAAAGGGGCATTGATCCTGTTAATGGGAATTGTCGGATCTGGACGATAGAGGGCACTCAAAAAGTAAATGGGAAATGTTTTATTGCACCAATAAGGCACATCCTCCTCGTGAATATTCCTAGCGGGAAACAGTGGCCTGTATGTATTATTCGCACTTTTATTAGTTTACGAAACTGCTGGGAGAGAGTAAGTGTCTTAGTGGACAAACCTTTTTGTCCTTACACTGTAAAAAGTCTATCCTATATCGGACTTTAGTGGTTGCATATCACAGAACTCGGTGATTTTTATTCCGAATTCGAAGAGTTGAAATCCGATACAGGATTAAAACGCTAGAATGCAGTGATGTGCAACCACTAAAGTCCGATGTAGGAGAGACTTTTTACAGTGTATCTGCTATTTCCAGGGCAGTATACTCCTTCTCCTTAACCATAGCTGCTGTCTCCTTTTCCTATCTCTTTTCATGTCTGTCAGTGTACGACTGCATTGAGTCGTCAGATCGGGCCCGAACCCTCCGGGGTGGTCGGTTCGCCGTCAAGTCAGTGGTCGTATTTTATTCAACCGCCATATGCCAAGGGAGGGGCTGGTCACTTCCAACTGAACATATTGAACGTGTTCAACCCTCGTACCAATAGTAACTATTAGTTACTAAATCCGTTCCACCCTCACGAAAAGTTACTACGCTGACCGTTCCAGCCTTCTCGAAATAGTAACGAATAGTAACTATTTGCTTACCACGCTCGGGAGCGTGGAAAGCGTAGTAACCACGAATCTCTGCCACGTGATTGGTCGGATTCACCCGTGGCATGATATTCCGCTGGAAAATAGAAAAAATCGTTCCAGCCTTGACGACAAAAAGGCAGAATTCGTGACGTCAACTACGGTAAGTAGGATGGAACACGCTCATTGTTGTCATGCTGTTTGTTACAAGTCATGCGCATGGTAATTCGGTGACAGGCTAGAGCGGGGAACTGCGGAGACACATGTGGTAGAGATTAGGGATTTGGTACACATAGTTTTACCCTCTTCTTTACCTTATTTTAATGCTTTAACTTAGCCAGAGCCATAAAAATAGCACAGATTAACCGGTATAAATCTACACACTAGCGCAGCTACTGAAGTCATTATCGCTTCTACACTTCTTAGCTACACACTAAGAAGTCATTATCGTCAACTTCATTGCTCTACTTTCCACGAGGGAAGAGAAGGTTGAAAAAGTGGAGCAAAAAAGAGTCTGAAAAACTATTTTACAGTCCTCAGAAGGCGTCCAGTCCAGCTCGGTTAGGGATTATGTCTTTGGAAAGGGGCCAAGGGTCATTGGCAGGACCAACGTTGGCAGTTCAAAAACTTATAGGACATTAGTTTGGGACGGAGATAAAAATGGAATAGACGGAAGATCTTTCCTATCTTATGGTTCGACCTGTTACCAATGGGTACGGAAAACTGCGTCCTTCCAATATGCGTCCTTTATAGGGGTTGAAAGCATCAGATCAACTCGTTTATTCGTTAAGAATCTTATTCACGGCGTGTGCAGACTAACTGATTCCAACGTCAACATATAAACACACATGAATATATATAAACAAAAAAAGGCAAGCGTAACTACCTGAGTCAACTGCTATTTCGGTTTGCATCGAAACAACAGAGGAAAAAAAGACTAAACGCTCAAACATATGTGCTTAAAAACCAACATAAAATCATGTGGGCTCTGGAATGGTGGATGAAGCTTTAAACAGTTTAACAAATGCCGGAACAAAGCTGTTGCTGTATCTTACGTGGGTGCATTGACATGTTGCAGTTTTGGAATTGGGTTCGCAACTAGTCTTGGAGGTCTTGGCCGTTCGGTCTCAAAATCAGGGGGGGGGGAGGATTTTACGGAGGATTGGGTGTTTAAGAGTTTCTAGACCAAAATTTACCGATAATTTTTCACGACGACTCGCTAATGTACTAAGATTGAAAATTTTACAAGGTTGATATAAGGGACTTAAGGAGATTTATATGCCCTATTGGGTTGAGGTCCTTAAGGCCCTAAACTCCCGGAACCTTACCTTTCCTCCTGGACCTTCAGAGGCGGTTAGGGCACCCAAGAAGAGTCACCGTCATCTCTCATACACCATACATCTTGCCCTTCGGATCCAGTAAGAAAGAAAAAATACGGCGAAGAAATTACTGAAATTGAAAAAACAGTGGTGTTTTGCTCCACAGCGGTATATGCCCTGAGATGGGAGTTGGCAACCCTCGGATGGGAACTTATGATGAGACGATGGTTCATTAGCTGAAAAAGGCAAGTCTTGTAGTCGTGGTTGGGTCGGGAATGTGGCTGTGAAACAATGAAGGCCTCGAAGTAATTTGTTACGAGAAGTTGACGGTGGGAGGCAAATAACAATGGGTTATAAAAGCTAGAATCTCCACGCCTCCCAAAGCAAATGACGGTTTGGATGTCTTGATCCAAGATACCGAATATGCAGTTGGTATTAGTTGAGTCAATAAAATTAGTCTAGGTCTAGAGCAATTTGGGCACCCAATTTGAGGAAGTTAATGAAATACGAAGTTTCCTTCTGCCTTCTTAGTCCTTGTTATGTGGTTTCGATTTATTCTTAGCCAAAAAACGAGCGGAACGCTTTTTGCTCATTTATTTCAAATTTTTAATTTGGGGTGCGAGCTATTGTTAGGCTTCCACTTTGACTAAACAAAAAATAGGGCTATCAAATCAAAGTCTTTGCGTCATCCACACTGAAAGCTTTTTAGACAGTGTAAAGAAAATAAGAAATAGTAGGCCTACTCTATGAAATCGGGGTGACTGGGCATAAACATCTTAAGCTTGTTCCGACTCGTGATGTAAAGTAAGGTACAACTTTAATAAAATGTAAATGTGGTAATTAGTGAATAAAAGGGCCTTGGCACGCCAGTGGCTAAAACTAATGGCGTGTTGTAAAGTAACTGATTTTTATCGTCCAGTCGGAAGACACTGACGATTGGAACAGAAAACACACAAACAGGCGCGACAAATTCAGTAGCCTGCATATGTTTATGAACAAAAAATCAGACTTAAGCTATCCATTTAAGCAGGCCCGTATCCAGGAATTTATTTCGGGGGGGGGGGGGCGCGGGTCGGACAAGAAAGACATAGATCAGAGGGAAAAGCCTATAAAAAATGATTATTTTTGTAAGTTTTTTTTTTTTTGGGGGGGGGGGGGGTTGAACCCCTTAACCCCTCCCCCCTCTGGATACAGCCCTGCATTTAAGGCACGTGCGCGCACAGCCAGATTTTCGCAGCCGGATGCGAATTTCCGCATTGGCTCTGAAATTGTGACGCATCGCATGCAGGCTCCCCCATAGTGATGCGAATTTCGCGTTCGAAATATTATCGGACTGTGTGAACGTAGCTTTACGAGGATCCATGGAGGTCGAATCTGTCGGTGGTTCACCTCTCAGTCTTGCATTCATTTTCTCCCAAACCGATCGCACTCGGACCAGAAAGTAGCACCTTTTTGCGCCCTTGGATCTGTAGTTCGCACACACACAAAAACCATCTTTGACACTTAAATGATGCACACGAACCGTTTAGAAAAGAGACCTGCCTGTGAGGCGGCTTGAAAGAGCCAGGGGGCCCCGTTCTTTGATACGAATGGAGCTGAAGATGTAACGTCTGGAACTGCCACCAGACAATAGTAACTCAGGATTACCGGACAACTTGTCCGTCTGTGACAGCGGGGAGTCCGTCCTGCTCTTTCAGTTTCGATGTCGTCCAAAGGCTCTTCATTATCATAAAGGAAGTTTTGAGAGAAGGTAGACGGGAGCGGCGAGTATTTTAATTTCGGTGCAGTCAAGAACATATTTCGAAAAAGATTATCGGGATTATTTTCGTCCTTATTTGTTATTTATTTATTTTTCAGTGTAAAAATTTGTGTGGTTTTGTTTTGGTACATGAGTTGCGTTTTTGCAGATACCATGGTATCTGTTACCTCGGTAACTGGATCTGCAATTAGTCGTTTTTGCAGTTACCTTGGTATCTGATATACGGTTGCTCTGCAAAAACGACAATTGTCGAAATTCCGCTTTTCGAGGTCATCCCAAAAGAAAAACTGATATTCACTATTCAGTCACATCACCAAGTGCTAAACTTCTTTCCCACCTATTTGACAAAAATTGATGAAAGTGAGATGACTTTTCCAGATACCACGATCAGTTACCACGGTCGGAGCGTGATATCTGAATTCAGATACCACGATAACTGACCAGATACAACGAACTGCAAAAACGCCTTTTTGACCGTGGTATCCCGTTGAAAAATTTGTAGCCTGTGTAGTAGTATGGTAGTAGTACGAAAACGTTGCATGTAATACTATGTAATAGCAAAGAATACTATCATTTAATGTGCCTCAGACTGGTCCAATCTTATGTAGTAGTATCCAATAGCATCCTATCTTACCATAGAAGCATCCAATCTAGCTAATAGTAGCATTTAGTAGTATGTAGTAACACGATAGGCTTGAAGTAGAAGCATGTAGTAGCATCGTTAGTGCTGCATGCAACTTTTTCGTACTACTTCATAGTACTATTTTGAGATAAATTTTTCATCGGGATCAGATACCACGATAACTGCAAAAACGACTTTAGACCGTGGTGTCAGATACCATGGTATCTGCAAAAACGCAACTATGGCTTCACTCCACAGTTCTTCCAATTCCTTTTTCAGTTTATTTTGTTGTGCAGCGCTACTATATATTTTGCTGTGCTATTGGTTGTTTCTAGATTGGGTTTGTGATATAAAACTATTCTACTACTATACAGCTACGCTGAAAGTAACAGCTTGGACAAAACTCCAATTTTCATAATCCAGCTCAGATCAACCATGCGGTTTAGTTCCGATTTTCCCCCAATGAACATCACTATCATCAACGTTCAACTAGAGCTGTTCCACGTTGTATAATTATATTTCCTTATGTACCTTCTTGACGACTAAGGTTTTGCGGTAGGCTACCCTTCAATTTAAAAAGTGAAATCTCTTCTTTTCTGTTCATAAACACGTGGGTCTATTGTTCTCTGTGTGGTGTATGCTGATAATAAAGCGAGTGAGGGAACATAGAGACTAACCGGCTTGGAGCGTTGTGGAGAAACAAATGATGGTGTTCTGTGGTGTTGTGTAGCTTGTAATTGTTAGTGAGATGAAACTGGTCTGTGATTCCAGCAGAAGGATAAGCGCTAATGGAAAGAGATGATGGTTGTGTTTTGTGGTGACAGAAGGGTTGTAAAAGTTGTCAATCCCCTCAGCATAATGCATGCTGCTCCTTTGAAAACTCCCGTGAAGCAGAAGATTTTCGCAAAATTTGGCGAAAAAGTTCCAGGGCATATTTCTCTAAATTAGTGCTGGAATGCGTTTTCAGCCAGACTTGAGGCGTATTCTCGCCGCTCCCCGAGGACTCCTTTTGAGGAGCCCTGCGTTTTTGTTTGTCCTAAGGACTCACTCCCCGTATTCTCGCGAGTCTCCGCGGACGGGGAATGCTCAGATTATCATCACTATCATCAAAAAGGACTCCCATTTTTTACTGGTGTTAGTGCAATGTAAAATTAGTTAAAAACAATCAGAATAATAAAAAAAAGAATAAAGTGGATCCAGACTAATTTCGTGAACTGCATATTTTTTTTCGAACAAAATCCATTTTGGAAGCATTCCCCGTGGTTCTTGTTGTTTCCGTACGCGGAGTCCACGTGGAGTGACTCCCTCTATTCTCGCCTTTCCCCTCGATTCCCCGAGGAATCCTCGAGGAACGGCGAAAATACGTCTTTAGTTATTCTATTCTATGGACTCACGGCTCAGTCTTATGAACGAGTAACCAGATAAAACGATTAACTGTAGTTTCTTTCGGATTCCTCTAGAAGTATAACTATTCATTTAGCCCAGGCTGACTGCGATAAACGGATACGTCAGCTGAGTTTTCTTCGTCGGCCCTTCTTCGCAAGGGTGCTCTTCAGGCTCAAGCCAGACAAACGAGTTTGTGATCACAGGTTCGCGACTTGTGGTAGGATGTTACAACACACCCGTTCTAGGGCAACAAGTTAAACATTCTCTAGTTTTGAACAAAAGCAAACCGAGGGGCGATGATTGACTTCTCTCTCTTCTCTCTTTTCTTTTTTCGACTTTGTCGGTCTCGTTCTCATCAGCGTTTTTCTCGACCAGCGGTGTAGCAACCTTTACAAAGTTTGATTCCTTGTCTCGCTGAACTGTTGAATACAGGAGCTATTAGAATCTCTACAAGTAATACCACAGAAGTGGATCATGTTTCAGTTCTCTGTTGCAAATTGATGAGGCCACACAAACGCGCGTTTTTGCCGCCTGTTGCAGCTAAATTGCAGCTTTTACGACTGCAAGATGTTCCTTTTTTCCGGTCAGTCGTTTTTCCTAGCTTTCGACCAGGGATTTTTTCGGTCTGACTTTTGATGACTTAACCTACAGCGTATGTCGGCTTTTCCCAATTAGCGGACACGATGTTTTGACGAGCCTTTGCGGACGCCGCTTTTCAGAGGGATTTTGCCGACCGCGAAAACGAAAAATGACGAAGGGCAGGGGCCTGCACTTCTTCTTCTTCTTCCTTTTCAGATTTTAAAATTTTCGACTGTCGAAGCCTTGTTTTAGCAATGTCTTCATTAACGAACAATGCTCTACGTCGTTCTTCTTGACCACGGTGTTTTCCCGAAATTTGGAAAACGCTTTCTCAGTATTTTCTATTGGCCTACTAATTTCTGTCGAGCTTTGCGGCTATACTCTAAATACGATGTGCTGCGTCCTTACTTAGACATTTGTTAGGTGATCAATCTATTCAACCGAGCCTAGCAAGGACCCATGAATATACCACCTTCCATACCGATTATCAAGGGCATGTCATCCAGTATGCTTCAATGCTGCCATGATCTGCAAATCAGCTAGCTTTCATGCTTGCCCTCCCCTCTCTGCCAGTGCCTGTGCTGTCTGTACTTCAGTACGTTAAAGTTTTACTGAAAAGGGCTGAGATAGGACAATCTTGTTACCCATCACTTATTCACTTAAAGAGGCTCGAAGACGCGATGAAAATGCGTCACGTCGTTGCTCCGCTATTCACGAATAATCGATTTTCATATAGTGGAATTTCCATGTCGCATCCGTGGTACCTCTATGCGCCTCTACCTGTGTTGTATGCCTTACGAAAACGATTTACAAGAATAAGTGTTCACGCAGTTAGCTACCTTCCGCGAGGTGATCACTGGCCACTGAAAAGCCGCGTTTATATTAGGATCCAAATTTTCCGAGTCATTCATAGTAGAATTTTGCGTTGTGAGGACGGCCGTAGATATCCTGAACATCATACTAGAGCAAATATTGAAAAATAAAAGACAATCCTTTAACACAGGCCAATTAATGCAGTGTGTTCATTTAAATGATATAGAAATAAGTTGGCTTTTTCAGTTATGCAGTAGAGACAGAGTTTCTTACTTGTCATTGTGACAGGGGTAGCCTGTATTTGATTTTATCCGGTTTTTTCTCATGCCAGTTTATTGACTTGGACATTTTGTATTTCAGGTTGTGACCGGAGAAATGCTTAAACGAAGCGGTGTTAATATCTTCATCACATCCTTGTGCCAAATATGTGCCTTTTTTGCTGCAGCCATTGTGCCAATCCCTGCGCTCAGATCGTTTTCGCTACAGGTAAGTTCATCTTCCTAGTCTTCTGCCCTTCTTGGCAAGAATCCTCGTAAGACTGTAGCTATCTTGCAGCTGTAAATGGTCCGGGTTCGTTTCTTCTAGTTACAACCTGAAGAGGACCCTTGCCAAGAAGGGCTGAAATATTCCTGGAATAAATCTCAGCTGACTCATCCGTTTATCGTAATTTGTTCGTGTTTCATTACTGTACGTATGCTATCCCAAAATAAAGATTTTCTAAACGATAAAACGGGAGGGAGGAGACACAAGATTATGATTTTTGTTTTCTTTTTTATTTAAAGAGCATACACTAGAACCAAGGCCGTATCCAGGGTGGGGGTTAGGGGGTTGAACCCCCCCCCCCCCCCGAAACATACGAAAATATTCATTTTTATAGGCTTTTCCGTCTGATCTATGTATTTTTTGTACTTTTTTGTCTGACCCGCAGGCAACCCCCCCCCCCCCCCCCCGAAATAAATTCCTGGATACGGGCCTGACTAGAACACAAATCTTGATTAAAGTTTCTATCACTCAGACTGTTGAGCGGGTATGAAAATCGTATCGAGCAAGGGAGACTTGTGTGTCTGTGCGTGCACTGTAATAAAAAAAAATCTTGCAGTATTAGCTACTGGGATGAATCTTGTCTCTAATGAGATAAGATTATTTCTAATTCGGATTAATCTTATCCCAGTAGAGATAAGATCAATCCCAGTAGCAAATACTGCAGTTAACTTTAATCCTTACTCGGAGAAACTTTTTACAAGCTGCGTTCGTTGCACTCCGGGCTGTCTCTGGTGTTTAGTCACCAGTGTCCGGTTCTTCCCTTAAAACGCGTTTTTTTGGTTCACCTGTGAGTTGATGAAAACTGGCTAACTCCTCGCTGAAGCCGGGCTCACGAGCAGGTTCTGGTTAGTACGCACCGGTGAGATAAAACCGGACACTGGTTAGTTCAAAAACGGGTTACAAGACTGGTGAGAAGTCACCGGTGGATGCAAAAACGGCTTATAAGAAAAACCGGAGACCACCGGTGAGAACTCCCGTGACAAAGAACGCAGCTACAGTGTATGTGTGTGCGCCGTCAAAGCCGAGCTGGATTTCAACCCGGTATCTCTGGCTTTGAGGGCTCAGGCTCGAATATAACCCAACGAGCTGTCGAGTGCATGTTATGTATAAGAATATATCCGCAAAAAAATCTGAGAATAAAACATTCTACGAAATAAGTAGCCTAGATCTGTCTATATCGCGGGAGGTCACACCTCAAGTTCACCGAATCACCTCAGGAAGTCGAGTGCCTCATTCATGAAAACATCTCAGTGTAAGCTACTGCAAGGAATGTCGCATAAAACGTGTTCTACTTCCTTGCCAAAAAGCGAAGATCATTCACAGGCCAGACCACCAACGTCGGAGCAAGCGATCGGCAATTGTATCGTCGATTGATGCCATGTTGCATTTCCTTCTTAAAAACATTTCGACCACTCTAGCGTATCTCTAGTATGTCTTCATGTGTTCCGTTTAGTGTTCTACTATGCATGTCGTTTTGGATAAGTTGGAATGGTCAGAGAATTTCAGAGGAGAACTTGTTAGTCACAAATCTATTCGTTCGTTTTTTGCAAAATAAGTCGAAAGTGTAACACACGTGTCAGTTGTTTAGCTGTTTATTCGTTGTTTTCTGCACATTCGTTTGGTTTACAGGATCGTAGGAAATATTAAAAGGGCTGCTGGTAAAGTTATAGCAAGTAAGGGCCCATGATGCGTTATTCACAGTTATTCAGAAGGATTCTGTTAGGATTTCTCGGTTGGCTTCCTCCGTTCCGTCGACTCTGACTACGAATCATACTTACAAAAATAGTAGCGTTTTTGCAGATACCATGGTATCTGATATACGGTTACTCAGCAAAAACGACAATTGCCGAAATTGCGCTTTTCGAAGTCATCCCAAAAGAAAAACTGATATTCAGTCACGTCATTAAGTGCCAAACTTCTTTCCCACCAATTTGACTAAAATTGATGAAAGTGAGATGAATTTTGCAGATACCACGACCAGTTACCACGGTCGGGCCGTGGCATCTGGATATCTGATACCACGAAAATTGGCCAGATACCACGATAACTGCAAAAACGACTTTAGACCGTGTTATCAGATACCACGATAGCTGCAAAAACGACTTTAGACCGTGGTATCAGATACCATGTATCTGCAAAAACGCAACTAATGACTCGCAAATGGACAAGCCAGCTTAGATTTACTTCAGCAATATTTCGGCTCTCTTGGCAAGGTTCCTCTTCAGGCTGTACCTTGAAGAAACAAACCTGCACAGATATTACTTATCTGTTTAGCGTATTTGTTTGTATATATTGCTCCTCCGTTTCTAGTTCCCTCAGTTCTCGTTAAATGGTTCTAAGGTGCGACAGGAAGTACCGCCCTCAAAACAAAGCGAATGAAAATAAACCACCAGATGGGAGTACTTTATTCTTTATGTCTAAAAGTGTTGCCCATCAGCGCTGTACCAGGAAGTGGAGAAAGTGACACTAAGTAGCGGAGGAACAAGACCGCTTTTTTAGCACTACTTGAGCTCTTAGTGGCAGTAGCCTATGTTTACGCAGCTATAACTGTTATTGTTCATCGATAGAAAGTGAGAAGTTTACTATAAAGAACTAAATAATTATTCCTAGTTAAAGGAACAGAAAACTTGACTCAAACTTGACACGGGGAGCTAGCTGACATATCAAGAATGGACCCTGAGTCGATATTGAGAGTAAGAAAAATTCTCGTTACGACCATTGCAGTTTCCGGGCAGTTTCCGAGAATTCGACTTTTGAGTTAGTACAACAAAAAAAAGCAAAAGGTTTATGTGCCGGGAGTAGGAATCGAACGCACGACGGGTGCAAGGGGCAAGGGCCTGCCAGCTAGCTTTGGGAACACTAAGGAGGGGGTTCAAGATAACAAAGAAGGGGGGTCCTGTCGACAATAAGTCCCTGTATCTAAGCCCCCCAGGTCGGTTTGATGGCCGAAAGTTGAGTAGTCAAGTTATCTGTGCCTTTAACTGCCACCATATTGACATATCACTAATCGTATCCAGGAATTTATTTCGAAGGGGGCTTTACCCGCGGGTCAGACCTAGTCCATACCAAAAAGAACAGAAAAGACATAGATCAGAAGTTAAAGCCATTATTTTTGTATATTTCGGAGGGGGATCGAACCCCCTATATTTATCCCCCCTAACACCCCCCCCCCCCCCCCCGAATACGGCCCTGCTGCTAAGCATCCCTTATTTTATCCTGACGTATCACCCATGAATCTTTTTTATGCAATAAAAGTAAACATACAAGACAGAAAACTCTCTGTCGGCGATGGGGCCAAGTCGTTACAAAGTTTACATGCTATCGGTTCAGTAGCCACTGGATACGGACCTTCGAAAGAAGATTTAGTTGTTTTTATCCATTTCAAGCTGCCAGAGTCGTGAGCCAACTGGGCTGTTCCACTGTGCAAAAAAATGATCATGAGCAATTCCTATTTGGAGTGTCCGCGATTGCGCCGGGCAGGTATTTGTTATCTCGCAAGACAGTGCGGACACGGCTCCTGTCCGTGCTAAGACTTTACGAATACAATGTGCTTTCTGATGTGAAAATCACCAAAGTTGAGTTACCTGGTGATACAAATGTAAAAAAATCACAAAATTTGATGGAAAATCGCCACCCGTGGCAATCCTGGCCCGTGGTTGAGCTAAGACTTCTAAGACGCTAAGACTTCCCGAGTCGAATGTGAGTTTTTGGTGTAAAAATCACCAAATTTGAGTTATTTGCTGATGTGAACGTGAAAAATTCACGAAAATTGAGCAAATTGTTGATACATACAACAAAAATCTCCGAATTTGGAGATAAATGACCAACCGTGGCAACTCGGGCCGGTGGTTGCGTGAACTAGCTGGCAGTGGCGGGTTGTCGGCGTTGGACCGTGAAATTTATAGACGCCCACTTTAAGTCTTCCGACCGCCTGGACATAGTTCTAGTTAGGCCCTTATCGCTTTATTGACCATTAAAATGCGATGGTAGGATCATCGCTGATCGTGAGCTCAGGCACATACATAGAGCTTTTGCGAGTGTAGAGGGTGGGAATCAAACAAACCGGTGCGACGCATGCATCTTGGAATTGAAAAGAGCGAAACCTGTCACGCAGGCTTATATTTGCCGCTTATACAGTATCAGAAGTTTGATAACGGATAACCCATGTTCGTTAAGCTTGAAACATAACAATACATACAAATTTGAGAAACAACATAAGAAGTCTGTCTGGAACAGAACACTTAAGAGGTTCATAAGGCTAAAGCAACCGAACTTCGTGGCGAATCACGAATTTCAGAGATCTAAGTTCTACACTGTCAAAGGTTTATTAACAGATAACACACGTTTGCGCATCTTTGTGTTACATGTTATCAGATAATATAGACTACACTATCTACACAGATATAAGATATGAAAGTGAATTGGAACGGAGTGACTTCCTCTATCTCAAAAGCTCTTTGGTTTAGCCCGCCCATTGATGAAGACATTAAATTGAAGCCTTTCAGCAAATCATAATCATGCAGACTAGCATGCCCAAGTTTTACCGAATTTGGAAAAAATTACCTTGATTACCGACGTGACTCATCTTCGACTCTTCGTGCTAGCGGACTGTGCCAGTAATTAAGGCGTTAAGCTAGAGCAGGTTTTCTCCTCGCTGAAACCGATTTACCTCCGTGGAGTACTACCCCACACGATGTACGTTGTCCAGGCACTTAACGCCGTTTACAGCCGTATAAACTTCCGTGCGGCAGTTTCCATAACTAGAAAAATTTACGATGTTTAATCTGTAGCTAAACCATGCGTTTTATCTGCCTTTGATAAATTATGTGAAGAAAGCTGTAGTCGGTTATATATTGTTGTTTTTAATTGTATACCTTTAAAGGACCTATCTTACCTATAATACTGATGCAACCTACTTCCATAATCACTCCATATATTTCTAAACCCGGAGACCCCAATTTCGTACGGTACATTCTAACCCCTCTGACAGAACTGCGCTGATTTTCTCACTTGCCGTCTTTTGCTACCTTCGATGTGTATCACGCTGTCGACAGTTGTCTGCGAGAAGTTTTCCCATCAGAAAAAACGTTTGTGTAAATTGTTTCCCTGTTTTTGCTACAAGTCAACGGGTCTCGGAAAAGGCTTAACATAGCCAAAGCCGTGGGTTATTTGTTGAAAGCAAAGCATAGTTTTAAAGTATTCAAATATTCTAAAATACTGTATGTTAAAGAGTAAATAGTGCGAGGGTTCCTGTGAGGATTGTCCAGGCATTTAACTCCGTTTATAGCCGTAGCTTATGTACCGTTATATACTTTTAATGTACTTCGTTAAGCGTTAGCTAGGCACTACTCAGTTCATTCGTTATCTGAGTGAATTGGCTGAGTTATAAAATATAATGCCAATGGCAGTAGATTTGCCATTGCAAGATGAATTGTTTCAGAACAGTAAATTACAAAACAATAAGAGCTGCAACTAATTACTTAAGTGTAGCTATTTTTTTATTATGATACTTTCCAATGAGAGTCTTGATAAAAAAAAATTCTATTATATTTTTTCACATGTGCTGTTCTCGTGCACTCCCATCGATGTGCATCAGTTGCTTTTTGAATTATTAGTATTATTGAATCACAACCTGCGTAACTTGTAGGCTAGGCACAGATCCACTGTTTGGAAAAGATTATCAAAAAAAGAAAAACAACAACAAAACATATCTCTGAACTGTCTCCGTTGTTTGTTTTGGGTCCTGTGTTTGAGAATTCCTGTGCGCATATTGTGATGGTTGGAAAATTGAGCGCTTTGTTGAAATCCAGACTGTGGGAATCAAACCTAAGTCTTCGTTTTTGTTTACATATCTCATAGCAAAAGGACAAACAAGCCACTTTGTTCGCCACCTGACTTGTTATACGTCAGTTAGGAACTTAAGTTCTCAACCGATATAATTGAATATTCTTCTCGTTCAGTGGAGTTGACCATTTTTGGATAGCTTTTTTGCAGTCGGACCTCACATATTGGGGATTAATCCGTTTTAGGATTTTTCCTTTTTTCTAAGCTTAGTACAACCCGCGTTGACGTGATAGCGTGATAATCCCTGAGAGATGAAGCATACTCTCGCGGTGGTCTTGATTTCCGAGGGACATCTCACCACGTAAGATTCGCAAAAGCAATATTTATGATGGAACTTGTTCGTTCTTCTGGCTACAGCCTGACGAGGACCCTTGCCGAGAAGGGCCGAATATCGCTGGAATGAATTACAGCTGACGTATGCGTTTAGCGCGGTCAGCCAGGATCCGCGGTTAGCTTGGATTGAAGGAATACTTCTCTTTCAGTTCGTTCACCGTAACTGAGAATAACTTAGTGAGGGAAAGAAAGAAAGTTTCATTAGAAAGAGCGTAAGAGAAACACATGAAGCTTAAGAAAGAAACATTGTCACGAAAAGAGCGTTAACAAGGTTTGATGAAATAATGGACAACAACAAGTCGTTCACTTCACGACTAAACAGTTTAAATTGACTTAAGAAGCATCTCTTAAAGCTCTTCGTGTTGTTTTTTGTATGGTATAATGTCTTTCCGTATTACTTTTTCCTCTTTTTTGTATTTGTACTCCGTCTTTCTCTTTGTGAGTGTATGATGGTTCATAAATGCTTGTTCGGAGTATTTGAGAATTCCATAATGATTTGGGTCGTGGATTTCAGAATCCCCTGAAGCAAACCGAACCATCATGAATGTTTCTCCCTGAAATGCAGAAGTGCCTGACTCTGGAACAGGAAGTGGGCCAGTCGCCTCCCTTACCTTGTAAAAAAGGCCGTTTGGGGCTACGTTTAGCCTGTAGTCTAATTATGTGCTTGATTTTATCTCTTACGCTACGAGCGCGAACTGGCCGATTTTCGCAGTCGGATACGGATCTCTTCTTTCGTCGCCTGCAGGCTTCGAACCAAAAAATTCATTCCGATGTTTCTACTTTTTTGGAACGAATTTTAAACGCGAGCGAAAATTGTCTTCAGTATCCAGATGTACTATAAAGACAATTAATTACTAATGCAGCGTTTACAAGTACAGGAAAACTTGAACAGAATACGGTCTTGGTGACAAGATTATGTTCACACGCAAAGGGAAACAAATAATTCTTCAAACGAGAAAATCGGACAAAAATAAATTCACACCATCCAACATAAAATGTTAGTCTTTTTACCAGCACCTCCGTCAAGATTCCTTTCAAGTAGACCGGAATTCCTTCGTCATGAAAGGAATTCTCGTCCCGCTAGACTTTTTTTCAAGTCGTCTTCACGAACGGAATCCTTTCAAGTCGACCGGAATTCCTTTCTACTCGACGGGATTTCTTGTCCGTGTAAACGCTACTTAAAGGACCTCTCGCACTATTTACTCTTTAACTTACAGTATTTTAAAATATTTTAATACTTTAAAACAAGGCTTTGCTTTCAACAAATAACCCACGGTTTTGGCTGTTTTAAGCCTTTTCCGAGACCCGTTGATTTATAGCGAAAACAGGGAAACACTTTAAATAACCGGTTTATACACAACCGGACAGCCGTCGAAAAGCATACACATCGAAGGTAGCAAAACACGGCAAGTGAGAAAATCAGCATGGTTTTGATAGAGGGGTTAGAATGTACCGTATGAAATTGGGGTCTCCGGGTTTAGAAATATATGGAGTGATTATGGAAGTAGATTGCGTTAGTATTATAGGTAAGAGAGGTCCTTTAAGACGCAAATGAGAAAATTGACATAGTGACGCAGATTTTGCATGCTAGTTTTCCCCTTTACTTAAACTTCGGCATTCTATTTCAGGCTGGAATTCTGGTTCTGTTCAACGTTTTCGGTCTTCTACTCGTCTTCCCGTCCATCGTGACCTTAGATCTCCGACGTCGTGCCTTAAAAAAGAAGGACCTTATCTGTTGCATCGACGGAGAAGAGTCGCTAGTTGAGAATGAGGCTGAGGAGGCCAAGTCCGAATACAACCTTCCACATGTGATGACACCCATGCCTTCGAAGAAGCAGACTCCTGCGGATCGCAGGTCATACAGCCAAGTAACCAATCAGGTAAGGCGAGAGTTAAGATAATTAGGAAATCCTTTTAAATCACATTCATAAATGGCAGTTAAGATTCAATTGTGGAGCAATAATAGTAACGATTACTTTATAATATATTGCTCAGATAAAGTTGTTGTACCTCATAGTTGACCAGTGTTGCCAAGTGTGTCACTTTTGGTGCTTTTTGACACTGTTTGCGTCTGCGTGACCGTGACACTTTTTCTCTGAAACTGACCCCTTTTTTACGAATAACACTTTTTAGGTTAGAAAAGCACTTTTTCATTCACTTTACTAAAATGACGGATTACCGCACCCAAAACATGTACTTTATTTTGATTATGTACACAAAAACAGTTTGAGGCCTTAAAAAGCTCATTCCCGATTAAATTTTGTTTCAAAACTGTGATGTAATAGTTAAGAAATGTTTTGAAAAATGTTGTTACAAATTCAGTTATTACCAAGTATTCGCATTTTGCGCGTTGTGCAGCGGACAACAAAAATTCGAGGTGTCAAAAAGCACCTTTTTGTCAGCAATTGTGACACTTCTATGTATCGTGTTTTTGGCAACGCTGTAGCTGACTACAAACCAAGTTCACAAAACATGTGGAGATTAGAGGCGTTTTTCCGCGGTATGTTTCTGTCCACACGTTTGTGAAGTTTCGTAGCCAAAAATAGAAAAACGAGATTTTCAAGTTTTTCTCTTGATCAGCTAGTTATCCTTCTAAGATGATGTGCGAGGGATAAATAAAATTTTGGATATGAAAAAATAGAGGTATTCGCGTACAGTACAGTCAAGATGAAACTCGTGAAACACTGTTTGAATCTTTTTTCGCGGGTTTTTCAAATGCATTAAAATGCCAGCCGGGCTCTTCCGGAAAATGCCACTAGATGATACAACGGTCGTAGCGAGTCCTGATTTGAGCAAGCAATCTAGGCATTGCAAATGCTAAAATGCTTCCGGTTCAATTTCTTTAAAGGGTAGTTATCGCAGCGTTTACAAGTAAAGGAAAACTTGAATAGAATCCGATCTTGGTGACAAGATTATGTTTACACGCAGAGGGAAAAAATAAATTCTTCAAACCAGAAAATCTGACAAAAATAAATTCACTATAGCCAATAAACAAATGTTTTGAGAGCAGTTATGACATCAGTACTGATGACTGCTGCTCTCAAAAGCTAGCTAGAATTTTTTTTTTTGTCTTTTTACCAGCGCCGCCGACGAGATTCCTTTCAAGTAGACCGGAATTCCTTTCATCATGAAAGGATTCTTGTCCCGCTAGCCTTTTTTTCTAGTCGTCTTCATGAACGGAATCCTTTCGAGTCGACCGGAATTCCTTTCTACTTCACGGGATTTCTTGTCCGTGTAAACGCTACATAAGCTTAACGGGAATAACTTGAGGTGAATAACTGTATCATGGGCCCTTGAAATCACGAAGAATTTAGATGGTCAAATTGAATAGAGGTGAATATAGCCTACTACTCCTGCTTTTAACTTGAGACTTGGATGAATTCAGAATGAACCGACTCTTTGGTAAAAACTTCCGAGAACGCGAAAACTTTTCCCCTTCCCAACTCCTGAACCCCTTCAAAGAAATGGATCGCCTTCCCCAAATAAATAATTTTTACTAATTTCTAGGAAAACTGGGTCGGAACTAAACCATTGGACAGAGATGACCGACTGAACAAGGAACAAGATGTGGAAGCTGATTCGGATGACATGGATAACTGCCTCAGTCTGACTGAAAAGCAGATGCAGTGCGCACGACATCCCATCTCGACTTTTGCGACGAAATATTTTGCCAATTTCGTTGTCAAAACGCCCGTCAAAGTAAGTACCGGGGCTCTTGCAAGCATAATATTTCCAACGTCGGGTTACATTTTCAAGATAAACAAGCACAGCCTAATATTTATTTGTTTATTCTGTTGTGCTAAAAAAGAGAGTAGTAATAATCGACTCGTTTCATTTATTAATAATCCAACTTCATAGCCTTCTTCTGTAAAAGATGCTAGAACACCCTGGTCATTACAATTATAAAATAGAATATATTACACTAATAATTCACGTCGTTCATAGTTGAGGCGTTGAGGTTATTCCTCTGAAGTGAGAAAAAGGCATAACGTATAAGGCGGATAAGATGTGCTCCAGCGATATTTCGACCCTCCTTGGCAAGGATCCTCGTCAGGTTGTATTAAATCTAGCAGAAATGAACCTGCAATCAGTCAGGCTGAAGGAGTACTAATAATAATGTTTAATTGTTGTATACTATCTTTGCAGATAAATGAACAGCTTTTATAGTAATCCACAGATAAATAAATAAACATAGAATTGAACAGTCATATTTAGTGGCAGTTGCACTGCGATTAGCTACTCTTTATTTACATGTTCGTGTAGGGTTAATACTGGCTTTGGAACAACTGGGATACCCAAGACACACCACCTTCTTTGCCAGGCGTCAGCTACCCCCCCCCCCCCCCCCCTCCCCTCTAGAACACTGTCTCAGTGTCCGTCTGTTTCATTATTTTCTTACCGCGTTAAAGAAATCGTATATGGCTTCCGCCATTCAGTCCGCCCTGGAAGATTTGCAAGTTGTTGGATTAACATCGTGTGTACGAGGGCCAAAAATAAATCGCATTTACACATTAAACACTTACTACCTCTTAAGGGTTCGTTTAATTACACTTCAGTATGACTCAGGGCTTGAATAGAAGTTGCTTTTACCATCCCGTGCACGAACTGCCCAGTTCAGTTGGTTTTTCATTTATCTTTTAATAATAATACGTATGTATGTATGCATTCCCGATGAAAAATTTGGAGAAAAAGTTGAATGTATTGATGTGTAATAGTGAAGAATACTATCATTTAATGTGCCTCAGACTGGGCCAATCTTAAGCAGTAGTATCCAGTAGCATCCTGTCTTGCTAGTAGTAGCATGCAGTAGAATGCAGTAACAGGGTAGCCTTGACATAGAAGCATGTAGTAGCATCAGTTGCTACATGCCACTTTTTCGTACAACATCATACTACTATTTTGAGATAAGGTGTTCACCGGGCTTATACACGGAAAGCCCCAAAGGACCATTGCACATGAAACAAACAAAAATCAAAGCACCGTAATTAGGTTATTTCTTAGCTGGAAGAACGCTGTAAGATAATTATTTTTTAATAATGATAATAATATGGTCTGCCAGAATTATTTAACAGGTAAAGACAGAAAGTCTTTTTTTCCTAATCAGTTCAGGATGAACGCGAGGGAATGTCGGTTGAATTTTCCTGTTCTCGATCCATCTCCCCGGGCTAGGGGAGTAAGTGACAGTTATTTTGTTTGGTGGATGGACTTGCCGTCTACTTATGTACGTGTGTGAATATTCAAATAGCCAACTGGCCACCATACAGAAAGGACATTAAAAAAGACTAGTTTTTTTACCCCAATGTTCTTGCCAAAACTGGACCTCCCAGTCGTTCTACCCCAAATTCTTTTTACCCCAATATTCTTGCCAAAACTGGATCTCCCAGTCTCTGAGCTCTGGGTACTAACCTCTAAGGCTGTATTTGTCATACCCTCCTTCCAAGCTCCTCAAAAGGCGTATTCTCGCCGTTCCTCGAGGACTCCATTTGAGGAGTCCCCGCGTTCTAGTTTGTCCCGGGGAGTCACTCCCCGTATTCTCGGGAGCCCCACGGACGGGGAATGTTTCGATTATCATGACCATCATAAAAAAGGACTCCCTTTCAGGTTAATTTTTGCTGGTGTTGGTGCAATGTAAAATTGATTAAAAACAATCAGAATAAACAAAACCAAAAATAAAGTGGATCCAGACTCATTTCATCAACTGCATATTTATTTTTAGAACAAAATCCATTTTGGGAGCATTCCCCGTGGGAACGGCGAGAATTCGCCTAAAGGCCTGAATGGTCCATCATTTTCCTTATCTATAACTACACCCTTTTTGAATCAGTTGTAAGTCACCTGTTATGGGTGTTTGCTGCGCTTTAGTTGATCGATTGATTCTTTATTACTTACAAAGTGTAGTAACGATTATGTTTCAGATGGATTGATTATCACACCTGTAGTCTTGTTTCAACAAGTAATCTTTTTTAGAAGTAGCTTATGGAGTTATAGTTGGTTTGACTACTTGATTAAATCTCACTACAGTAGTAATAATATTTATCATTATGAATTACTATGTTTAAAGGACCTGTCTTACTTATAGTACTGATGCAAACTGCTTCCATAATTCACTCCAAATATTTCTGAACCCGGATACCCCAATTTCGTACGGTGCATTCTAACCCCTCTTAACAAAACCACGCTGATTTTCTCACTGGCCGTGTTTTGCGACCTTGGATGTGTGTAACGCTGTCGACGGTTGTCTGCGAGAAAATTTTCCATCAGAAAAACCGGTAATGTGAATTGTTTCCCTGTTTTCGCTACAAGTCAACGGGTCTCGGAAAAGGCTTAAAACAGCAAAAACCGTGGGCTATTTGTTGAGAGCACAGCATAGTTTTAAAGTGTTCAAATATTTTAAAATACTGTTATGTTGAAGAATAGTGCGAGGGGTCCTTTAAGGAAAGTTTAGCGTTTTGGCTCGGACAGCAGAGTTTAGCTCCATTTCCACCATTTGGTGACTGATATTTTGCTCGTTGTGGTAAGCGCTGGAAACCTACAGTTTTCTTCATTTCGTTTATCAGTTGTTTATAAGAGGTTCCATCGACACCGAGCGCTGCTTAACTGATATATTTTTAGCCAGTACGGAAAACTGGCAAGATATAGGAAAGAAGTTGAGTTTTATTTTGTTCAGTTGATATAGACGCTGGATAAGGCTTACGAGATTACTGAAACGTTAAGAATACGATTTCTAGTGTCAAGCGTCTCCATTCGTTACATCTATTCTCACTTCTGAGATTCCGATGTGATTTATATAAACCATAACAGCACGACACCGATTTTTTTATCTGCCATATCTGGCTCTTTTCGGGGCTGACCAGACTCCTGCTCACCCAGCTCAGACCCAGCTCTGACAGTTCGTCAGAGCTAAAGGGCCGCGCACGGCTTAAACAACCGGGATGGCTCTGTTCGAAAAAAAAAATAAAAAAAATAGCGCAGTTTCGAAGGAGTAGGGAGAACATTGAGACTGTGGTTGCGTTTTTGTAGATACCATGGTATCTGTTACCACGGTAACTGAATCCGCAATTAGTTGTTTTTGCAGTTACCGTGGTATCCGATACACGGTTGCTCTGCAAAAACGACTTTCGCTAAATTGCACTTATCGAAGCATCCCAAATGAAAAACTGATATCCAGGTACATCAGTAAGTGCCAAACTTCTTTCTCACCAGTTTGGCAAAATTTGATGAAAGTGAGATGACTTTTCAGATACCACGTTACCACGGTCGGATCGTGGTATCTGAATTTCAGAGACTACGATAACTGGCCAGATATCGATAACTGCAAAAACGCCTTTTGACCGTGGTATCAGATACCACGGTAACTGCGAAAACGACTTTGGACCGTGGTATCAGATACCATGGTATCTGCAAGAACGCAACTTGTATCTGCTGCGACTTGTGCTTTAAAGGTCAAAGTTCAGCCTCTGTTGTGGGAATCAGCACCGCGGAGGTAATGAAGAAAGCAATATATCATCGAGTTACTTCTCGGAAATGAACAGCTTTATGTGTTCGTTGGTGCCGGTGTATGTCTGACTGAGTAAAAAATGTATTGCTTATGAGGCGTCAGTTTTGTGGCACACGCAAATGATTTGCATACAACATAGCATGCGCTACCTAGGTTGATGTGTTCCAGAAAAAGTAGTAAAATTAATTGAGTTAGCAGTTAGTGGTTTCCAAGGTTAATGGTCTGGTGTCTCACATGCTAATTCCATTGGCTAGAACCCGCTGAACTGCTTGGTGAATGGTCTTCTATTCTTTTCCCTGTCGTATTCCATGTTTTCCCTCCTTCTCTCAGTGACACAAGTATGACACATACTCTATCCATTTTTACTTTAAAATTCTGTTCTCTACACTATTCCATTCCTAATTTGACTTTTCCCTAATATTTTCACCTTTACTTTTTACAAAAAATGAAACTATTAAAAGTCAAAATTAATCAGAATACTCCATTTGTATGTGCGTCGTTTAAATGTAGGTAACGTCGGAAAAGCTGCTAAATTGTAATAGACGTCCCCAAGTCTTAAAGGACATGTCTTACCTAGAACACTAACGCAGCCTACTTCCGTAATCACTCCAACCATTTCAAAGGCCGGAGGCCCGAATTTCGTACGGCACATTCTAAGCCCTCTAATAAAACCTCGTTGATTGTTTCACTTGTCGTGTTGTCCTACCTTCGATGCGTATCACGCTGTCGACGTTTGTCTGCGAGAAGTTTTTCCATCAGAAAAACAGGTTATGCAAATTTCTCCTCGTAACACTGGGAATTGAAGAGTAATAGTGCGAGGGGTCCTTTAAGCTTCCGTGTTTATTGTCTCCTCTCTTTACAGGTCGTCACAATCGTGTGCCTTATTATCGCACTGACCGCTAGTGTCTGGGGTCTTACCAAGGTCCGGGACGGACTGGACCTTACTGATGTGGTTCCTCGAAACGCCCCAGAGCATAGCTATCTCACTGCTCAGAATAAATATTTTGGGTTCTATCAAATGCATGCTGTTACGCAAGGGAATTTTGAATATCCAACGAATCAGAAGCTTCTTCACGAGTACCACGAGGCGTTTATGAGGGTTTCCAAAATAGTCAAGAATGATGATGGTGGACTCCCTGAGTTCTGGTTGTCGCGATTCAGGGATTGGCTGTCCGGTGAGTCTTGCGTTTTCCTCATTCCTTTTTCGAAGATTTCTTTGTAGCCCGATGAAAAATCTGTAGCCTGCGTAGTTGTATGATAGTAGTACGAAAAAGTTGCATGTAATACTTTGTAATAGTAAAGAATACTATCATTTAATGTGCCTCAGACTGGTCCAATCTTAAGCAGTAGTATCCAGTAGCATCCTGTCTTGCCATAGTAGCATCCAGTCTTGCTAATAGCAGCAGTAATGCAGTATGCAGTAACACAGTAGCCTTGAAGTAGAAGCATGTAGTAGCATCAGTTAGTACTGCATGCTACTTTTTCGTACAACTTCATACTACTATTTTGAGATAAATTTTTCATCGGGAGGTTTAGACGTGGGGCATCTTTTAAACTTGTAACTTCACTACGGATCACCGGAATTCGGGCCCCCCCCCCCCCCCTAACTCCTCCCACAGTGGACGAATCCTGTCTAGTTCTATCAATGATTTACCTTGGGCTTGTGCTTTTTCTTCCCATGAAGTTTCATCCCCATCGCTTTTTCGCCGTTTTTGCCACATTACCAAGAAAGGGTGCTGTTGCAATTTTGCGTTAGGGAATGTTGGACACTGACCTATGGAAAAAGAACGACCGGTACTATTGCGTAACGTTATAATCCGCATTCCAAAATGTGTAATATAAAATTACGCAAACAGGCTGTGGAACCTCATCTTGAAAGGTCCAACATACTCTCCCCCCTAAAAGCCGAGAAGAACGTAAAGGACACCTGAACAATGAAACCATACTTGAACACACCATGGAGAATGCATTTACAGACATGGCCACGAAGAGCATTCTTCTCCTGAGCGTGACGTTTTCAAAATAGGGATGTTCGTTTCTGGAGGTTTGCACATGCGGACTCCAAGACAAAAAGCGCAATTCATTCAAATCTTGTACATCGCTGGCCGGATCGTATGGGAATTTCTTCTAGATATAACTTTGGGCTTAAAAAATATCCCAGAAGAAGGGTTGATTGGAGACATTTGTTCATTTCTAAAATTGTTCGGTACTGAAATAAGGACAGATGCAAAATGGAGCTAAAATCATAGCATGGAAACACGATTTCGTGTTTGGATTGGGTTTTCTGCAGGCAATGTTAACGGAAGTCATACAGATAGGGATGTTACTTGGTACTCTTCATTCAGGTGGCCTTTAATAAATATACCGAGGTTGCGTTCAGCGAGTTATTGAGCGTGTTCCACCCTTCAATCAATAGTAACTATTAGATACTATTTTCGTGTCAGACTCGTGAAAAGTTACTACGCTGACCGTTCCAGCCTTCTGGAAATAGTAACTATTTGCTTACCACGCTCGGAACGTAGTAAGCGTGGTAACTACGAGTCTCTTTGACCTGATTGGTCCGATTAGCCCGCGGCACGATATTTTGCTGAAAATAGAAAATGTGTTCCAGCCTTGACGCCAAGAAGCCAGAATTCGTGACATCATGCGTAGTCACTACTGTAAGTAGGGTGGAACACGCTCAATGTCAGTTACGATCGTTACGATTCTGTTATTATCTTCGTTTCACCGTTCGAAAGAGTTACGATCGTTGCAGTTTGCTTATTATCGTTGAGTATCATAAGGGATAATAACAGTTCACCAGGAATTCCCGTCGGAATGGTGACGTCTGTCCACACTATTATTAGTTTCGTTCCGGTGAGGATAGTAACTACCACAGTAAAGAGCTTTCTCCTCCTCTTATAATCATAACTGGTAATAATTCCTGGAACCCAAACCGAGTCTAGAGTAGAGTAGTGTTTTATTCATAAAAGGTATCTTTCACAGCGCGTGCGCCGAATTTGACCTTTACGTCAAATATAATCACACTAAAATATAAATATGTAGCCTAGACAATCAACCAATTGGTCATTTCAGTATTAATCATATCACAGTGCATAAAATATTGTCACAAGCATATCACAATGCAAATAAAAATGTTGTTGTTGTTTTTTGTTTGGATTGATTTCGCTTCGTATCGTGCGATGACCGTTCTTCAGCGTTGGGAGCTCATTATGGGAGCTCAGCGTTTTATTGATTTTCTTTCATGGAAGGGTTTGAACCGTTCGATGTTTTTCTTCTCTCCGGTTCAAAAAAGAGAAATAATTGTAAGTGCAGAGTATCGTATTAGTAATGTATATGTTCCACTTATAGTAAGAATAAAAAAACTTTGAATATTACAACGGCCTCTGCAAAGCTCATCTAAACAATGTCCACAGTAGACTCTTTCGGCAAACAAATCCAGGGTTGGTCACCAAAAGTAACTTCGCACACCCTGTAAAGTAACCCAAAATTATCTCGAAGTAACCGAAAGTAACCCGATGTAACCCAATGCAATGTAACCCAATGTAACCCAAAGTATCTTGAAGTAATTCGTACACCCTGGTTCTTGGTGACCAACCCTGGAAACAAATTGCCAAGGAATTCTTGAATACATTAATAGAATCACTCATTACTATAATTGGTTTAAAAAAAAGGAAGAGAAATATTTACTCTTTCATCTCGTGTCTGTGTGACAGTTCCAGCTCCAGCACTTAGTTATTTAGAGCTAAGTCTCCTCGTAGCGTTACACTGCCGAATACGGCTACTGCGCTGGCCTATGTTATTCAATTCAATTCAGTACTTTTATTCCGGTGACAAAGACTATAATTAAGCACTAATAACTTTTTTCGAACAGGTATGTAATGCATATCCTCCTATGACCCACTGTCAGTTATTTTACGATAATCTTCACACAGAAAGTTAGCGGTAGATATGAGAGGATGATATAAGTCATGTCAGCCTCCAGAGAGGATGTTATAGGTCATATCAGCCTCCGGGGAGGATGATATAAGTCATATCAGCCTCCAGAGATGATTTCTGTTCGAAAGTTATAACAGTTAACACACCTCCATCTCGGTTGATATCAGAATAACAACCTCGACGGCTATTTAAAAATATAACCTCGCCTTCGGCTCGGTAGATATTTTTCATAACCTACCTCGCCTTCGGCTCGTATAGGTTATTTTCAGTGACCGTCTCGGTGTTATTTCCCGATACCAACCTCGATGTCTGAAGTTAACCTTTAATAATTAAATAACAACAAATAAAGAAAAAAAAACAATCACACGTTTAACCATTCTCGATGTACCGCGAATAATTTTTCAAATTTCATTTCAGGCCTGCAGCGATCTTTCGACCGGGATTGGTCGAGTGGCTGCATCAGCCGCGACAAGTGGTATGGAAATGCGTCACAGGATGGCGTTCTCGCCTATAAACTCCTAATCCAGACAGGTCATGTGGACTATCCTGTGGATAAGTCCCTTGTCACTCAAGTTCGCCTGGTAGATGGAGATGGAATAATTAATCCGAAAGCTTTTTATAACTACCTGAGCGCATGGGTTGGAGTGGATGCCATAGCTTATAGTGAATCCAGAGCGCTTCTGAAGCCCGAGCCGAGGCAATACTTCCATGCCCCTGATGATGTGGAACTAAAGGTGAGAGCCCAGACCTTCCCCCACATTCCGCATGACTCATAGTTGTGAAGTTACAGCGGACCGCCAGCGTCTTCTTTATCTACTTAACAATGTTACACAGCGGTGGCCATCTGTAGACAAAACACAAACAAACGACAAAGAAAGAGATCTTTATAGCGCTTAACTTTGTGCCCGCCGTGCAAAGATCTCTCTCCTCCAGGTCCTCAGAAGTAGAATGGAAGGACGACAAAAGGGCACCAATAGAAGCACAGAGAGGATTTTCAGAAGCCAGTATCGAAACTGAAAAGGGAAGGTTTCCAAAGAAAAAACGGAAGATTAGCAAAAGGGAAGATTTCCAACGCAATCGAGCCCCGATCCATGATTAATTACGAAAACGGGATAAGACATCCGAGTCCCCCCCTCCCCCGGAAGCTGAAGCTTTCGAGCCTCCGCGCTCGTTGTAGCCAAGTTGAAAAATAAACGCGGATTCAGCAACTCTCTTATCTTACATCGCTTATCTTTGTTGTCGTTCAGTTTCTCACGGATTTTTTTTCTACAGATTCCCAAATCGCCTCCTTTGGTGTATGCACAGCTTCCTTTCTACCTGAAGAGCCTCGTCACCACGGAAGACATGGTAGAGACCATTCAAGAAGTCAGAGCGATTTGCAAGAAGTTTGAAGATCGTGGACTTCCCAACTACCCAAGCGGCACCCCCTTTACATTTTGGGAACAGTATCTGAATCTCCGTTACTACCTACTGCTAGCCCTGGGTAGCATTATGGGAGCCGTGCTAACTATTTTGACTATTCTTCTGCTGAACCTATGGGCAGCTCTGGTTGTGGTGTTTGTTGTTTTTGTGATTATAGTGGAGCTTGTCGGGATGATGGGACTCCTTGGGATCAAGCTCAGTGCAGTACCTGCGGTTTTGCTAATAGTAGCAGTTGGGGTTGGAGTGGACTTGACGGCCCATATAGTAATCGTAAGTATTATGAGGAAATATTCTTTGAGCCCAAGCTGACTTTGAAACATTTATTCAAACAATGTTTCCAACGGAAAAGAATGTTGTCATGTTTATTTACATTGTTTTGTTTGAGTGTTTCAATATGGATATTTTTCTTTGTGTATTTTATTATACTCCGCTGTTACGCAAAAAGCGGGTCACAAATAAATAAATAAATAAAAATAAAAAGAGCGAATATTAGACTCATAATACTATTAGGTTTGTTTCCTTCCCCGACGTTGACCCAGAGGACTGACAGCCTGACGAGGACCCTTGCCAAGAAGGGACGAAATATCGCTGATGAAGAATCGTAGCTGACGTATCCGTTGTAAACATTGGTTGAATAAATAGTATTATGAGTCTTATATTCGCTCTTTTTATTTTTATTTGTTTATTTATTTGTGACCCGCTTTTTGCGTAACAGCGGAGTATGAATAAAATACACAAAGTAAAATATACATATGGGAACACTTAAACAAAACGATGTAAATAAACATGACATCATTCTTTTCATATAGATAAAAAATCACATTAAATAGACTTAAAATTTGTTCACAGTGACAAGCACATTAATCGGGTTCAGGAATGACAAACTGGCTAGTAATTTCATGGGCTGAGAGGGCAGGATGTTTGTGGAGGGAAAATAGATTTGAATGCGAACGAAAAAGTGTATTGATACGATCCTGAACATTAAAATTCGAAACCAATTACGATTACGAAAAGATTTTTGAAGATACATCAGAAATTTACAGTACTTATAGAAACGACTTCTCAAATTTTCTACATCTTTTTTCCTTAGGATATGGTAAACTCCGGAGCAATAGTGAATCTATGGGCCGCAAAAAGCACTATACAACCTTCCGAGCGCCTTGCGTGAATATTTTCCTCTATTTGGGACCAACGCCCGGAACCAAAAAACGCTCTCTAACTTTCTGGCCCTTCTCATTGATCGGCACAGCTTCCATAGTAAATATGGAGACAGGCCAAATCCATTTTTGACTTTGTCCTCTTGCTGGATAATTAGTTCGCCCAGAATCCGGATAAAACGGGAATAGAAAAGAAACCGACAGGAGAGGGTCGCAAGTTCAAAGGTTCCAAAGTTGTCCCCCCTACCTGCAACACACACGCGGTACCAGAAAAGCTTCGTTCCGAGTTTCAAATTTTTTTATAATGATGGCGGTAGCTGTCTTTGATATTATTCCAACGTCCTTGTTTTGTTTTCGGTTTTTATTTGTATACTATAATCGGTCTGTGATGACGAATTGATGATTAATTGTATATATTATAAAATGTGCATTATACTTGACGTACTACTTAAATTTGGCATTGCCATGATAGTGTTTTTTTGAAACAAATTCGTTACTTACTTACTAAGTAAATATCTTTTATGAAGTCGAATAAAAATTTGATATAGGTGTAAAAATACGTACTGAATCCGAATCTAAAATTTGTTTTTCACCAGAAAAGGAAGTCGCCCAGAATCCTGCAAAAAAGGAGATTTGGGTAATGTGAAATTTACTACTGAAGTCGATTAGAGGTTTGTGGATAAGATGTATGCTTAAAGTATCTAGCTGGTGGTGACCTGTCAGGCGTAGCACGCTAATTCGTTATTTCCTTGTAGGGTTTTATCACGAGTATCGGGTCTCGCAATCGAAGAATAGCAATTGCTATACAGAACACAATGGCTCCGATAATAGACGGCGCTGTATCCACGGTCCTGGGAATTGTCATGCTCGCGTTTTCAGAGTTTGACTTCATTGTTAAGTAAGTATTTTTTTGCATTCCTGTTTCTTTAGTAGCTGTATCTATTTACTACTTTTTGTCTGCAGTTTTTCTACATTTTCCGTTTCGTCAACCTCGCCGTTTGTTGATTTGCCAAATAGGGTCCTGACTTACATCTGTCTTGGATGAAGCGCAAGTATTCTTTCATTCTGGCAGAGCAAAATAACACTAGGGAGTAGCGTCAAAACCTATGTTTTCCTTGCCTCGCAAACGGGCCATACTCATAGCGCCGCTCACAACGTTGGAGTAAGACAAACTTGCGGATTTGAAAATTTCTAGTAAAGCTAAGATGCGGTCTGCAAACATCGTGGAAACAGGGGATAGTGTATCTTTTTTCAGAGTATAATATGTTCAGCAGTTCAGAGTATGAAGTTGTTCGAGCCAGCGAGTCTCAGTTGGGACGTTCGCTGTCGCCAGTGGTGCTAGTATCGCTGCTATTCGAGTGTGTGTCACTTTTTTCAAGTCTTGGCGCTACTCCCTAGTGTTATTTTGCTCTGCATTCTGGCCATTTCGTCAGACATCAAGCACTCATTGAGCTTTTGAAGTAAAAACTCTCAGAAACCACCTACTACGCTCAAGTAAATTTATTGTATGTCACTGACAATTACACGTATTTAAAACCGAGATTACGGGTTATCGTATTCCAACCATGTTCTTTGGTGTTCGAGTTTAGGGCTCCTTGCCAGTACGTAAAACAACTTAATTACTGGTTTCTTCAGTCGGTACACAGGAACTTGGGTTAAGTGCGAGGCAACCTTAGGTACCATGGGAAAGATCACGTTTAAAAAAGTTCTTTTTCCCGCAGTTTGATCACACGACTATTGAACCGTGAAGAAGTCGCACATTAAAAAATAAACCAATATCTGACGGGAGCATCATTTTACCGCATTGGATATAACTGTGTTTGGATTCCACCGCCGAGAACCCCGGTGCTGCAAAACGATTCGACCACCCTGAAACTTTTACCGAAAACAAAATGCAGGGGGGGGGGGGGGGCTGGGTCAGTCATGGGCTTGGTGCTCATAGGTTGGGGCACCATGCCCAAAAATTGAGGGTTTGTGCATGACCGGGTGCGTTTCTCGATCGTTATATCCTTATGTAATAGTAGTAGTTTACAGTGAAACTTAAACTAAAAGAAACCGGAGACCGAGCAAGGCTATAGAAAGTTAAACTGACCACTGTGCCTAAAAACATTGGGTTATGTATATGATTGACAATCCTGGAAAGAAAGTGACCACAGGACGCAGCAGGCGAATTCGGCTTTATCTAGCGGAAAAGTTAGCCTTGCCCCGTTTGAGCTACGTCGATTTTTTTTAGCGTCGTCCAGCGAACAATTTTTGCCTTTCTATCTTTATTTAGAAGTTTAAGTTTTTATTTTCATTCCGACCTCTCTTTATTGATTGATTTATTTTATTTGTGAACTGATTGCCCTTATTTTAACAATGACACATCCTAAGCTGTTAGTGTCAAAGTGGGTGAGTGGTAAGACAAGACGTAGAGTGGTAAGGCTGTCTACGCAGAACTGACGGAGGTACGAATGAATAAATATGTAATTAACACAGTAAGTATAAGATGTTGTGTATACGCGAATCTGATCTAGTCTGACGTGAAGATGTTTCCGGCTTGTATATATATGTCAGGCTGTCTAGGACAAGGCTAGAGGCACGTACTCCTCGCGTGAGCCTGTATCCTACATCTCTGAAGTTAGACGACCCTGACAGTTAGATAGGGTTGAATCCTTATTTATTTATTTGGGTTTTTCATTGTCTGTTTATTCCAGGTATTTCTTCTACGTTCTAACATTGCTAATCGTCTTGGGAGTTCTGAATGGATTGGTTCTACTGCCAGTGATTCTGTCTCTCATCGGACCACCGGCGGAGGTATGTAAACAATTTCTTTTTATGTCGGAATTAGAAGTGTATCTTCTAAATGTCAGGAACCGACCAGAGATTCCATTTGCTATTGTTTCGAACTTTCTGTTTTGTTTCCGAGCTTTCTTGGAGCCAATGATTGGGAAGATCACCCGACCTCTAGATTAGAGCCATTCTTGAAGTTTTGGAAGGTAAATTAGAACATCGCAAAAAATAAGCCTGATTCTTTTCAGTTTGCGTTTTAAATGTCTAAATGTATTTGTCAGCTCCTCTTTATAGTAAGAATAGATGTATAGAATTTTTGATAAATAGCCCGAGGCCCATATCAAAATTTTAACAGAAATACGTAAAACACACGAAAATATCTTAAATCTAGTCAAAAAACCTGGCTCTGTGCTCGCAGGAAATAACCTCATACTCTTAAAGGACCCCTCGCACTGTTTACTCTTCAACTTACAGTATTTAAAATTTGTTGAATACTTTAAAACTATGCTGTGCTTTCAGCACATAACCCCCGGTTTTGGCTGTTTTAAGCCTTTTCCGAGACCCGTTGACTTGTAGCGAAAACAGGGAAACAATTTACATAACCGTTTTTTCTGATGGGACAACTTCTCGCAGACAACCGTCGACAGCGTGGCACACATCGAAGCTAGCAAAACACGGCAAGTGAGAAAATCAGCGTGGTTTTGTTAGAGGGGTTAGAATGTACCGTACAAAATTGGGGTCTCCGGGGAGAAATGTATGGAGTGATTATGGAAGTAGGTTGCATTAGTATTATAGGTAAGACAGGTCCTTTAATGCTTGCAAACACACAACCTTTTTTCAGGTTCAGGTTCTTTAATTTCTAAAATACTTCGTGACAATATATTTTGATCACTGGGGACCGGCAGGGATACGAGCTTGTTAGCTCGGACCCATTTCTCTTCATTTCTCTTCAGTACTGTTTATTGAATGAACAAAAACATTTATTTCCCATCAAAGTTGGCCTTAGAGGACCTAGACGAAGTAAATAAAACAGAAAAGAGGAGAGAAAAGACACACGCAATGGTTGGGGCTGAAGCCTTTTATGACGCATTATATTATTATTATTTTAGTCTAAGGTACTAAGGCAGCTCCCCCTATCACTGAAATAAGTTCTTTGACTAGATCATTCCTCCCATAGTCCTTAATACCATGCTCGAATTCCAGAAACTCTTAGGAGTTAGCGTAGATCACTTGTAGAAGTCTTATCCCAACACAAAAACGGAGCCGACACGGAACCTCCAGTATAGAGTCATCCCAGATTTGTGTAGATGAAGAGACTGGCATTGTTTAAATTATTTAGATGGGCAATTAGATAGTACTAATGGCGTAGGTTGAAGTCATACGTGACACTTTTTGGTTAATTAGCAATGTGTGGGATAGCAGGATAATTGGTCGTGATGTCATTCAAATGTAGATGAGCTCATCAGAAAAATCCGACCCACCTGTGTCATTTTACTGGTCTAACATGCGGTTCGCTTTCCCTGCCCTCCCCCCTTCTCCGTGATTGGGCAACTTGTAAGGGTATTGGGACATCGCTGCTTTTAGTAAAATACGAAAGGCTTAAGCAAGAACTAATGAATGACTTGCGTAAGTCTCCATTCGGCAAAGCTGTGCCGCATTCTCCCAGGAATCGAACGAGAATCCGCTTTGTGAAATAAATCTAGGGCTACCGGGCTCGTCTGAGAATTTTCATGTACTTTGACCCTAAGGATCCGTTTTCCAAGTTTGAAAACAGCCCATTTGAGAGTTGGCAACATGCGGACAAAGTTTACGGAGAATATCGAAGTCAGTATCTCCTCACTAACGTTTTGGGGTCTCAAAACTGGAGATAATTTGTTTGCCGTGTCCTGTAGTTTGTTCTTTTGCGCATCTGTCGATTACATGCAATGTATGTAAATCTCCAAACTATATTTCGGGCGGGGTGAGATGAATTGCTGGTGTTTTTTCTTGGGCTTCTAAACAAATCTCGGATCTTACAGTATTCGGCGATTACCTGGACAATAGTCCCCATGCGGGGTTTATGGCTTTATCGTATGCGGTTGGTTGAGTTTTAATGAGAGCCACCCGTACTGTATTTATTTCTACGCAGTAAAACGTAGCACTAACAAGGGAGTTGAAGACCAGATCTAGGTGTAACAAAAATTTCGACCGGTTTGATTTCTTGTAATTCTTGTACTTAGTAGGTGTTCTGGCTTATGTTGGTTGATTTTAGGATTTCAGTTTCAAATAAGTGCGGCACAACATTTCATGCGCGAGCAAATTAATTGGCACTTGTCATTAACTAAAACATATACAATTGTCATAGAATAAATACAGTAATTCAAAGGCGGCATGCGCCGCTGTCCCAGACCGGAATTGAGCCTTTCTTATATCCCAAGATTAATCCAAGTGTGTAATCCAAATGCGATTGATCCGTTTTCCATAACAGATTTGTAATAATAAAAAACAATTTCTATCTAGCGGTTTTGATAGAAACTAGGAACGAATTCTGGAGCGGGGATTTGTGTTTATTCGTTGTGATTTAAATAGAACTTGATGTTTCCAATATTCATGTCGGCTATTGGGTAGTGTGGGTCGGGGGTTTAAAATTTCTTGAGCCTCAGCTGACTGGTAAACATGTAGTAAACACTGGCTAAAAACGAAAAGTCAACTACAATGTTTGATAGCGGTATTTTAGCCTTTCTTGGCAAGGGTCGTCGTCAGGCTGTTCCTGGTCTGGAACGAACCTACAATCGTTTGCCACGAAGGGCCGAAATATTGCTATCGAAAGCTGACTTGCCGTTTTTACCCATTGTTTAATATAGGGAGTGAAAACACAGAAGCAGTTAGTTAGGAAGTTAGAAGACATTTTGTAGGTATGTTGTAAAGCATCTCGAGAAAGTTCGTGTTATTTTTATTTTCTGCTGAAAAACCGGCGCTTTTCAAACATTTTTCATTCATTTTATGAAATGAGGTGCCGCGCTTGTGAGAAAGAGACTTGACGGTTCGCTGCAGCGGGCAAACCACAAAATTATTATTTGTGTAGTAATCAATCTAGACTAGTTTACTAATGCCCCCTATTAGACCCTTGGAAGTCTGCCAAAACATCTAAAAAGATGACCAGACAGTTCTGCCCTTATTTGGATCTTGCCTTCTCGCGCTGGGCCACCGAGAAACGAATTACTTTACAAAAATACTGTTAAAAAGACGCCATGCGTACTGGGGACCCGAGGGCTACTCACTCACGCCACCAGTTGTACAGTACATGAGACGGGCACAGCTACTTAAGATGCATTCCATTTTTTTTTTGTATTGCTAGTAACTTTCAAAACGTGATCGTCAAGGCTTGCAGATTTTTTTTTCCTGAGTTTGTAACACTTTTTAACGAAACATGATTGATTTTTTTAGTGTATTGACCCAGATCTTATGGTAAATACAATGGCAAATTTAGTTGTGTAACCATGAAAGTCGATTCGTATACTAATTTTATCTATTTTTTTTCCCTGTAGAACCTATGAGTTTGTTATTGGTAGCCCAAAACTGAACTGTTTTCAAACTAGCTTTCAAAAATGTGTAACTCTACTGTACGTAATACCGGTAGGTAAGTATTTTTTTTTTTTTTTTTTTTTTAAACATTAAACATCGAATAAAACTTTAGAATACTTGTAGACTTTGCCGCAAAAAGAAAGTCCCAAGGACTTGTCCAGCAATTCGCTAATACTAAGTAGATGTATTGTACACGGAAAGCCCAATCGTGGTAGAAAAAATGAAGTGCAAAGCCAATACTAACTACATAATTACAACACTTTAAATGAAAAGGGACCTAAGGGAGAAAAGGGATTTAACTGTATGTCAGTATATGTAGATGTACTTCGCAAGTCCAAATGGCCAAGATATATAACATTGCACGACTTAACAGACACATAGCAAAATAATTGTTTCACTTTATAGTAAGAGGGATCGATGTCCAAGTCCCACCTGAAAAAAATATGCAAGACGGGCTCGTTCCAAGAAAATTAAATTATTAAATTTCTCGAAGCAGAATCCGGAAAGAACCGAGAAACTTCGGATATCCGGTCAGCCAAAGCGGTCACAGTGTTCACTGACAAAAATCGAGTTAGGGACCGCCTCTTGGATTGTAAGAAAACAAAGTCTCTTTGACGAATAATACATATGATAGAGAATAAATTGAGAAAAGAATGAAATAAAAGGGAACATAAATTTGGACGAAAAATTCTTAATTCTTTCATGTTTTTTAATTTTTGCAAGAAGAAAATGTCAAGAAAGGTTTCGATAATGCCTTCGGTCCGGAGGATCTCGCTGCCAGACGAGGATTGATTCTTTAAGTGCTGAACGTGGGCGCCATGTTTACACAGGAAAATGGAGCGAACAGCCCCTCGTTGGGATTGAGATTCAAATTCAAAATGAGCCGCCCGAATTTGGCATGGAGGAGTACACTAATGCCTCAGCTATGAAACATAATTGTTCGCTTTGACGGTGGCCCCTAAGGTTTCATAGACTGGTCCCGAATGGATGTCTTAATTTCACTAATTATTTTTCCGTGCAAAAGTATGCAGTGCCGTGAATGGGCTTTGGTGAGGCAGCGGGCAATTATAAAGTATTGCGGGACCGAGCCATTAGGAGTTTTTCAGGGAGCGTTTATACTATTGTGGTGGTATCTTTTTTATATTATGTATCTGCGATTTTTTCTAATTTGTAAAACCTTTAATGATCGTTGACCAGTTATTTAACGAACTGATAGGCTTATACAAACATCAAGGAGTGTTTATATCATTGTGGCGTGATTCGCAGCTTTATTTTGACATAAGCCTATGCAGTTTTGTTTTCATTTATAGTAACTGTTACCTCCGTTGACTTGCTGCTTTCTCGTTGTTATTCAGCCGATTCGATTAACTTTCGTTTTTCAAAAAAAATCTGACAAATATATAGTATTATTTTGGTTATAATATTTTTGGATAAGTATTCCATCAGACCAATCTGACTGCGACTCATGGTTGATAGTGCTAAACTGGCAATCCAACTGAGACTTATTCCAATGATATTTCGGCACCTTTTGGCGAGGGTCTTCTTCCAATCAGGGTGTAGCTAGAAGAATGAAGCTGCGACCAGTTTATTATTTCTTAGTTCAGCATATTCTCTCGTGAGTCAGTTTATTCTTCCTTGATGGCACAGTTATCCTTCTGTCTACAGTCTGAAGAGGACCGTTGCCAAGAAGGGTCGAAATACCGCTGGATAAATCTCAGCCGACCTGAGGTTACATTTGAGAACATTTGAGAACAAAAATGCAGTAAAGAACACCACTCACTGGTTCTGATCATAATATAGAACGTCGCCTCCTGCTTTGTGTTGAACTGGATCGGGGACAAGATTCAAAGATTCATTTAATAAAATAGCTATCGTAGTTATGGCTACCTCCGCAACTAATTTATGCTACCTTTTACAGCATAATAAGCACTTCGTATGATTAATCACACTAGTAAAAAAAGGAACGGATGAAATGCTGAAACGATTTGTCCTGCGTCGCACTGGTTCAAGTTTGTTCTTGCGGCATGTGTTTCTGTTGACTGCAACGGTGGGGGTAGTAGGGAACGGTGCTTATCATTCAAAAGCACGGAGTGCCCGAATTTGCACATTAGCTGGTACCTACGTTCTTTAAGGGTTGGGATTCGTAGAGTTACGAGGGCAGATTCGTATGAAACATACTTGGTTCTTAGAATGATTTTTAAGGCCCGTTTTTGCACTGTTTCAAGTTCATCGTTAAGGAAGACGGTGTTGTGCACTTGTGGTCCCATTACTGGTAAACGCTGGTAACATAATTTTTTGTCTTGCAGGTCCGTCCTAAAAATGGCGCCGACCAGATCGAGCCTCCCACTCCCGAGCCGTCTCCAGTTCCGGAGCGCGCTAGAAGTTCCTCAAATAAAATACAGGTCTCGAAGCCCAACTCCCAGTCTGGGTTCGCGCCCCGAAGGGGCAACTACCCCCGAGGCTCAGAGATTTCACTAACGACAATCACCGAAGAGCCACAGTCATGGCATTCGTCACATGAAATAGTCGTTCAGCCGGAAGTGGTCGTTGAGACGATGACGTATAATAATGGCTCGGGTAGCAGTACGAGACAGTCGTCAAGTAGCGATAGTGTAAGTTGTGTTCTTATACACTTTGTTTACTTTGAGAAACCCCGGGAATTTTCGTTTAATGGCCAATACACAGCATACAAACCATTTATTAGCTTCACAGAGAAAACTTTGTCAGAAATTTTTAGAAAAAAAATATTGTTATATATTATAAAAAAAAATATTATTACTAAATATATACGTTAGAATTTAATTTACGATTGTACGGGAAAACGAGTCCGTTCATTATATAGCGCCGTTCTTTGTCACCGGAGTATTCACTGGTGGTCTCTGATGTTTCATGTAAGGCGATTTTAAATTCACTGGTGACTCCTCCGAAATGTCATAACCTGTTTGGGCTCACCAGTGTCTGTTTTTTCCTCGCCAGTGCGGACCAACCAGGTCGGGAGGCAGGTTCCAGTGAGTAGTCACCGAGAGATAGTGAGCCCAAAAATCCCCTATAGAGAAAAGACCAGACACAAGTGAGTAAAAAACAGAAAACATTAGGAGTGCAGCGAGCACGCCTCATCATCACACAAATCGTTCGCGATTGGCTTACTGGCCAGCTTTGTTGTGGCAACAAGCCACCCGACTCACTACAGGCGTATTCTCGCCGTTCCCCGAGGACTCCCACGTGGAGTCGAAGGGAACCGCGAGAATAGAGGGAGTCACTCCACGCGGTCTCCTCTTAGGAAAACAACGAGAACACGGGGAATGCTTTTAAAATGGATTTTGTTCGAAAAAAAATATGCATTTGACGCTTTATTTTTGTTTTTTTTTTATTCTGATTAGTTTTAATTAATTTTACATTGCACCAACACCAGCAAAAATTGATTCCCCTCCGAATCTAAAAGGGAGTCCTTTTTGATGATTCCCCGTCCGCGGGGAGAATACGGGGAGTGAGTCCCCGGGACAAACAAAAACGTGGGGACTCCTCAAGTGGAGTCCTCGGGGAACGGCGAGAATACGACTTAAAGGAGCATTACAATTTCTTTGCATGTGAAGCCACTGGGATTTTCCAGAAGAGTAGTCATGATTGAAAATTGTAAGGTCCTAAACTGTATTACCTGCATTTCTGACAGTAAAGAACAGAACCCCACAGCATTTGATTAGTATGTTCTGTAATGATAGACCCTATACCGTGCAATCAACCAATAGAAAAAGAAACGGTTAGCCATTTGGAATGCAAAGCGTGATTTGTACGTTTCTCGTTCTAGCACCGGGACGGAAATATAGATAATGTTACAGTGAATGAGTCTGCGTGCAAATTACAGATGTTCCACCTCGCAGCCTACAATTATAATAGACATCTTTCTCAAAGTGCTTACAGTGTTATTAAATGTATACACTGAATAAGGGGTTATTTTTTGTTTTTTATGTTACTCTCCTCAGTCTGAAGGATAGAAATAAGTAACTCAGACACCAATATGTTTCCATTCTGTTTCAGAGCACCAACTCCAGTTCAGGGTGCGAAAGTCTGCCAGACAGCCCGATACTATCGCGAGCATCCCATGTAACTACAAAGGTTACTGCAACAACAAAAGTTAAAGTGGAAGTACACACTCCTACCTATGGTAAGTCTTGCCCCTGTCTGAGATCAGTGCTGGAGTAGACCTTCAAGTACAGTAGAGGTATGCTTATGTGAACAGTTACTTTAATGTGAACAGTGCAGTTTTGGGCTAAATGGTAGAATGATGATCCAAAATACCTATATAGGTGTTTTCAGATGTCCTTAATTACCTCCTTTCGCTAACTGGTAGTTAGCTTTAGACAAAGCAATTGCATGAAAATGGCAAAGTCCACTGTCAACAAACGTTCACATAAGCATACCTCTACTGTAAACTAAATGTTATATCTGCATATAGCGACGCGCCAACTCGACAGAAAAAGTTAAAAAGAGTTTACAACCTAATCTTCTTTCTATAAAGATCTATAGGGTCTTATCGTCCTTCAAGATTACTTTAGCATTTTCACTAAAAAACTAATTTCAAGTAAAGATTAGAGACAGTCAACAGGTGTTGACTAAACTTTAGCGGATTATCTACGGTCGTGGCATCACACGAAAAGTATAGTTTCCATTTACAAACGGAACTGATTATCCCTAGAATGGTTTATAAGTGTAAACGCGCCCGGCGCCTTGCTGGCCGCTCGGCTCTATATATATAGATACAAATATGTATTCTGCACATTAATTTAATCGAATTTTCCTATCTATTTCATGACGTCATGAAAACGTCACAGACGGTAGATAATCGGCTAGTTTAGTACAATAACAACGTCAAACAGTCCCCTAGGTTTTCGCCGTCTCATGACCGCGCTCGCAAATTCTCGTCTGGTAATGTGAACATCGGCCGCTAGAGAACGATACCAGCATTACTTAAATTTGCATCGGAAAAATTTAAGGAAGCTTGATGTGATTTTCTTTTGAGATCAGATCAGTCGTGTTCCAAACTCATAAAGAGTTACTAAGATGACCGTTCCAACCTTCTCAAAATAATAACTATTTGCTTACCAGGCTCGGGAGCGTAGTTAGCGTGGTAACTACGATCAATGTAACGTGATTGGCCCGATCAGCCCGCGGCACGATATTTACAAAGTGATACTTTGAAAGTGTGCGTAAGAAGATAACCATAAGTTGGAATGTGAATTCCGATGATTTATCGGAATTGCTGAAAAGGAGTGGGGATTTGTAGTGTTGGGCGATATTCGGATTTTCCGATATATTGATATTTTGGCTTTCGATATTCGATAGATCGATATCGATATTTCGGTGCCATGTTTCGCTATAGTATACGTCTCGTTTTCCCAAAGTTTAAGAACAAAATCGTCGTGAAAAAGTATCTTGCGTCATCTCAAAGCTCGAATAAATACTGAATTACAAAGAATATATTGGTACAATGTCGGATATATAAATGTAAGTTATGCTAGACTGCTTACAATAATTATAAATGAAGAGATATCGTTTTCGATATCGAACATCGGCCAACACTGGGGATTTGTAAGGTGCTGACGTCCGTTGTTAGTAGTAGTTTAAATTTAATCTGGGAGAAGGTCGTTGAATGCGAAGTGCATCCGGAAATGAATCACTCTCACCGAGAGTCATTGGGATAGGATTGAAAAAATAATTTGAAAAAAAAAATTGTATTCTATTTATTTATTTATGACATGGTCCTCGGGCTTCTTGTGCCATTTATTTATTTGCAACTTTCGTCAGAGTTTTTACTCACAAAGTTTTTGACAGCTGATTTCATCGAAACCATTTATCCCCCAAAAAGTTAATTTTCCGGGTGCTGAATTTGTTCATGTAAACTACGTTGTTTTAGGAAAGTGATTCAAATATATAATCAGTTTGCTGTCGCATATGATTTCCGATTGGATCTTTCGTATTTGTCCTAAGTGATAACTCATTTTCCTTTTTTGCTGATAGCCGACGGATTTAAGTGTTCTTACCCCATTACACTGTTGATATTCCTGTTGATATTCCCGCGCTGTTCTTACTTTCGTTGCGGAAAGGGTAGTAACTACCACCATAGAGAGCTGGCACCTCATTTTATCATCATAACTTGTATTAGCTTCTTCGGAACGCAACCCCGGATGTTTATTCTGTTATTTCCTATTGGCGGAAATATTGGAACTGGATTCTATATTCTGATCTTTTTTTGCAGATCACCGTTTCCGAAGAAGCAGACGCGATAGTTCGAGTGGTAGTGGGCGATCTGACAGCGAAGATGAGAATAGAAGAACCTCCCGTAACGTAGTGAGCAGGCGTGAGAGATAGTATGTACTGTCAGGGACGAAATAGAAATAATCATTGTCAGTGGAAGGACAATGGTGGTCTTATTTGAATATAGTACAAAACCTACCTCAGTGTGCCAGGATCCTTATGTGTATCTGAGCTGGAATTGTGTTTTTAGTTCCGCTCTAGTCGCTTTTCAAATTATGTCCTATTTTTTATGATTTCAGGGGTCGTTCAGTGACGTGTATGTCCAGATTTATGGAATTTTATCACTTGTTGGTCAGATCTGATTTTAGTGTGTTATGGTTCCCCTGGCAGCAAAATGTGGCAGACCTTCTTTCAGTGAAGTCAAGTCAGGAAAGAGAATCAAGTAGATGCAGCTTTTCTTGATAGTAGTTGCGTTTTTGTTCCTACTTCGTTTCACTGTTTCCGTGTGCTGTTCTTAATTTCGAACAATGGCTTCTTCATCTTTTTCTAACAGTAGGGCCTCTAGACCTCTAGAAGTAAAGTTGTCTTCAATTTTTATTTATACATATCTCTCGATTAGAAAATTTCTTGTGAAGATTACAGATTTTTATTTATGTTTTTACCAACTCATTACGTTTTTACTTCTAGTTATATAAAAAAACGAAGTTTGCACATAAAATGAGTGAAGTTGATAACCGGGTAATTGGTCAAGTTCTCCGACTTGCTCCGTGTCGTTCAATTAGGCGTTCTTGTTCTGAGAAGAGGAAAAGCAGAAACGGCGTTCACAAAATCGCAAACATGAGCGGAACATTGTTCATTGTTCAATGTCGGACAAAAATAACGCAACCACATTGTCAGAAGTGTGGTACCGCAAGGATGCGGAATTTCTGGGGACACCACTTTAGATATTGTCTGCACGTAATGCAGAATGTTTTCACTGTGACATTTAACATGTTCATGCAGTTCTTAAAAAAATAGAACTCAAAACTGTTTTTAGCGTTATGTTTTACGAGAACTGACTCTTATAGGCTCAGAACACAAATATAGTTACATTAGAAGATGATATCCAAAGTGTTATCTGCCGATATTTTTTTTCCAAACTACCAACACATTGGTGTTTGCCTGCTGCCAGGGGAACACCGAGAAGTCCAACCGTACACTTATGTTGGAGTCAGTGCTTGCCAAATAATATGTTCTATCAGCTCTTGTATTGTAGGCTGCATGTGTTTCTTATATATTATGTATTTGTCGCTCAAATTACTCAGACTGTAAGATTGATTGTAAATTTTCCTGTAAATTGTCCGTTGTTCCGTAAAACGGGTGTTTTTTCTCGCCTTGTTGATACTGTACAGGTTTTTACTGTCATTGACTGATTTGAATATATTTATGATATATGAAATGCTTTTACTGTGTCCATATTTCGCGAGAATAAATCAGTTTCTTCGTAAAAGTCTACTTGAAAATCGGATGGTTTTGATCTCCTGAGGCGTGCAGGATGAAAATCGGAAGGAAGGATCACATGAAAAATTTATCTTAAACTTAACTTACCTTGAAGCGTGCCCCAAAAAATGGTCTTTCTACCACACACAATGCTAACCATCACTACTGTCACTATGAATGTTCAAAACCACAAAAAAAAACACTGTCAAACAATGAGCAAATTAAAAAAAAAAACCAAATTTCCTAGGTTTGAAATAATTCGGTAAGGACTAAATCTCAGCGGATTATCCGCACGTAGGGAGCCAAGGATCAACACAATAATTTCTATATAATGCTCCAACTTCTTATTGCAAATACAACTAAATTAAAAGCCCAAGACCAGTGTGGTTGGTACTTCTGAAGACATACAAAAAATAGTCAATAAAGTCTTATAATTCTTTGCTAATCAAACGTCGAGAATTTCGTCATCTGGAAAATAAGACGTTCTGCGTGTTTTTTTTTCTCGAGCCAAAACAGCAACCCGGCAATCAAGTTCAAATCCAAACAAACTGGTGGATTGCGATCAATAAGAGAAGGTAAACAGAACGTTTGGATTAGGTCTTTAAGTTGCACACAAATTAGGCTTGTGGTTTCCCAATGAAAAGCTTGCAGTTAATGATGGGGACTATTTCCGGTTACATCAAGGGCACTCCAATCTTCTCTCCGCGCGCCAATCTTCGTCTAGCCGCGTTTTGAACCCCTCTGGTGACATAGTTGCCGTTTTGCAGAAGTTGCGTTTTTGCAGATACCATGGTATCTGATACCACGGTAACTGAATCTGATTTTTTTCGTGTTTGCAGTTGCCATGGTATCTGGTACCACGGTTGCTTTGCAAAAACGCCCATTGCCCAATTCGCGCTTTCATAATTCATCCCAAAAGTAATACTGATATCCACTCACATCACAAAGTGCCAAACTGCTTTCCCACCAATTTGACAAAGACCTGGTCTTTTGTGTTTGTGATGATGAACTTTTCAGATAACACGATAACTGGCCAGATGTCACGGTAATTGCAAAAGACGCCTTTTGACCGTGGTATCATATACCATGGTAACTGCGAAAACAACTTTAGATCGTGGTATCACATAACACACAATCTGCAAAAATGCAAGTAGTTCCTGATACACTTACAGCGGACTCAGACGGCGTTCGTTTTCTTCTGCGGAGTTGTACTGCGATATTGCTGTCAGTAGAGGTAACAAATTATGATGGTCTGCGAGCCCTCCTCCGCTCGTTTGCATCGGGTAGGATATCAGAATATATTCGACTCTGCACGGTCGTTTAACAGAGATAGGGAGATGGAGGCTTGGTATCAGATAAAATGGCATCTGCACAAACGCGACTGTTGTTTTCGACAGTCCGTCCCACAAAAAAATAGTTATGAAAATTTGCCACCCACCGGATGTGATGTGATGAGCGAGGCGGAATCCGGTCCATCCCGGGACGGGAGTCCAAACTTCGGAAACTTTTACGGATTCGGGAGATAGTGCCTTGCTGAGTAGATTTGGCGTTCCACGGCAGGCTGGCAGTGATGATGTTGCTGCCTCTGCTGAGCTGCCGTCGGACCGGAAACTTCGGCCTTTGACTATCCTCAAGCGGAGGTTACTCAAAGAGGAACTTTCGAAATATGCACATGAGCATCAGGACAAATCAATTAACCAATTTGTAAATCACGTATTCGGGTAACAGAAAAAGATTTATTTTTTTCCAATATGCATATTTCAATTCACAAAACGTAACACTTAAAGGACAAGTTGTACCTATACTAGTAATTCAGTTTACGTCCCTTATCGTTCCGTCCCTTCTCATTTCCAATATCTCGAACTTCCACCCTAAACGGCATTACCTTGATTTCTACAATTGGCGTGCTAGCCTCTTTTCGAGTCCGGTCAGCCTCCTACTTACAGTCTCCGAGGAGCTCATTGGTCGGAAATACCGGTTATGTACGTTTTTCCATTTTTCTCATCAAATTCATGGGTCCGAATGAGGCTGAAAACAGCCGGGACAAGGTTATAATATTAAAAAAGAAGAAAAAAGGCGGAGTTTCAAAGGAGTTAAGTACGGTGGAATATTAGAACAGAAACTGTATCGACTGCTACGTGTGTTTCAAAAACTTAAAACAAACTTTCGGAATGATATGACATTTGACAAAACAGGGATCAGTGCCATTTTAAAAGAGCGCTCTCATATAAAGTAAGAGAGCAAGCCACAGCATTCCTGTTGGGGATAGTCAGGGCAGTGGACTCGCTGCTCCGCTCCGTAGATCTGGTACTGTCTAGTCTGCTGTCGCCATTCGTAGGTTACGGCATGAACTGGAAGGACCCTGAGACTGTGTCGCTAAAAAAAGGAAATAAAAATCATATTTCTACATAAGGCGCATAAAGGCTGAAGCTAGAAAAGATTTCAAAGTAGAGCGGATAAAAGCCAACTTATTTATGTGTCATTTAACTGAATTCACTAAATTATCTGGACTGTGTTGGGGATTACTTTTATTTTTCACTATATGCTCTGGCAGGACGTTCAGAGCCTGGTCATACTGGGCTTACTTCGGCACCGATTTGACAATCCGCGTAGAAATCCGCGCAGATTTCTCGGCTGAATATGAGTCTACAAATTTGCACAGGTTGATACGATGGAATAGACATGTGAGCCAAAAGCCAACCAGAAGAACCCGTTACCGCCTTCTTCTGACTCAAGAACCGCCCGAGTAAGGAATACTTAACCAGCGCTCAGCGTTCCAAGCGGATTAGTATCTATTCCCCCTCTCTCGCCTAATTTTCAGCATATACCACACAAGCGATAGTACAATAGATCCATAAGTTAAAGGACCTGTCTTACCTATAACACTAATGCAACCTACTTCCATAATCACTACAGATATTTCTAAATTCGGAGACTCCAATTTTGTACAGTACATTGTAACCCCTCTAACAAAACCACGCTAGTTTTTTCACTTGTCATGTTTTGCTACCTTCGATGTGTATCACGATGTCGACGGTTGTCTGCGAGAAGTTTTTCCATCAGAAAAACCGTTATGTAAATTATTTCCTTGTTTTCTCTACAAGTCAACGGGTCTCGGATAAGGCTTAAAACAGCCAAAACCGTGGGTTATTTATTGAAAGCACAGCATAGTTTTAAAGTATTCAAATATTAAAAAAAAACTGTAAGTTGAAGAGTAAATAGTGAGAGGGGTCCTTTAATGAATAGAAAAGAGAAGCTCTCACTTTTTAAACTGAAGAGTAGTGCAAAACGGGAGGGAGGTTCGCACCTTTTTGTCCTGAAGGCATGTAATTAAACACATAAACTAGCAGACTTTTAGTTAAAACGTTGACGATGGTGATGATCATTCTGGGACTAACAGGAACTAAAGTGCATGGTGGCATTTAAAGTAAGTAAGTAAAGTATTTATTACCCGTATTTTTCACTTAGAACAAAACGGAGTAAAGAAGAAAGTAAAGGAAAAGAAAAAAGAAGAGAAATTAAAAGCCCAACACAAATACAGACACTTGACATTTACATAACAGTTACGCAATCAAGAACTATAAAAGTGTCGAAGCCAGGGGTGGTTCCATTTCCCCTGAAAATTTGGATAAATACCCGATTCACTGCGATACTAGGGTCCGCAATCTGGTGTTTTTCAATCATCTAATAGTTCCTCGTCCACAAGGGACAACGCAGCAGAAACTTTGCAAACCTGAAGTAAAGGGACCGGTGCTTACGTTTTTGGGTCTCGGTTAACAAATTCCGAAACGGCGCGATATACAGAACATGCAGCAGTGCGACATTTGTGGCTCAGGACTGTATGGAATATGGAGATTTAAAGTGCACACTTAGTCCGATTTTCGCATTCGGATGCGAATTTCCCCCTTCGTTCCGGAATTCTGACGCATTGCATGCACGTTTCCCATAGTAATGGGAATTTCGTATGAAAAATCTTAGGAGGGTTTTCGCGAGCTGGAAAGCAAAGTCGGAATCACTTTCAAATGGTTTTCGCGCTACTTCGGAAAGTTGATGAACTTTCCAACCCGGTTTTCGCGCTTTGGAAACCGAAGCAGCTTTCTTGGAAAGTGATTCCACGAGGTTAGTGGAAAGCTCCGCGGAAAGTTGAATATTCCGGCGGGAATTTCAAAGGTGTGGAGAAAAAACAGTGCAAGTGTCACTAAAAATAAAAAAAATGGCAATCGTAATTAAGGTGGCTTCGATGTACTATATGAGAATCAAAGAACCGTTCAGTGAACCATATTTATTCGAAAAAGTTTGTAATTCAACATTTTCTCGGCGATATCAGCTTTTCATGGGTTTTCGCGATCAGTCCAGCGGGAAAGTGGAAAGTTATTCCAGGAATCACTTTCCCACAGTTTTCGCGATGCGCTTCGCTCGCCGGAAAGTGATTCCGAGATCTCGCGAAAACCCCCCTCTTAGCCGCCTGTATGTGCATGTCGCTTTAGACTCCTGCGTCTTCATCTACCACGGATATTCTTGAGTATCGATGAAGAATCGCCGCGTGCCTAGCAAAGAGCCAGAAACGTCACCACAACAAACGATGTCGATTGGTTTGCAAAGGATTTGCGTCAATATCCCGCATTCGTTTGGGTGACGTTTCTCGTTCTTTCCTTGGATCACTGGAGTGTTTCTTAGTGATATAAGAGTATTCGTTCAAGCCGCATCAGACCAAGGACGACGTACGCACCTGTACTAAGATTCTCTCGTAAGGAAACATATGACTGTGTTTGTCCACGAGGTGACGGGACGCTTGCTTCACGCTGTCGTCCGAGAAATGTTGTATGGGCGCAACCCGCGGCTGTTCTTCGTCTAGTAGCATTTTACCTCGCGCTTGGAACATCGCCGAGGGGGGGATAACACTTCGGTCGATCATAGTTTCTTCCTTGTGGACTTTCCTTGAATATTAAGAAAGCATGATATGATTATCTCTGACATGATATTAATTCAGAGAAAACCTTCCGGCCGCGGGCCATTGCAAAATACAAAACAAACACCAGAAAATTATCACGATCAGCCATACCCCCACACTAAAGGCGTATTCTCGCTGTTCCCCGAGCACTCCACTTGAGGAGTCCCCGCGTTTTTGTTCGTCCCGGGGACTCACTTCCCGCATTCTCGCGAGTCCCCACGGACGGGGAATGCTCCGATTATCATCACCATTATCAAAAAGGACTCCCTTTCAGATTCGGAGAGGAATCAATTTTTGCTGGTGTTGGTGCAATGTAAACTCAATTAAAAACAATCAGAATAAACAAAACCAAAAATAAAGTGGATCCAGACTAATTTCGTCCACTGCATATTTTTTTTTTCGACTAAAAACCATTTTGGAAGCATTCCCCGTGTTCTCGCTGTTTCTGTAAGCGGAGTCCGCGTGGAGTGACTCCCTCTATTCTCGCCGTTCCCTTCGATTCTCCGAGGAGTCCTCGGGGAACGCCGTGAATACGCCTTAAGAGAATTCTTATGTACTTTGAAAAGATCCCTTTATCCTCTTTCTCAACACCAAATATTTTTTATTTATTTTCAATCTCGCCAACTCTTCACACTCAACATAACATGTAAAGTTTGTTTGTTCTAAAGTAGCCTACTCCATGGTTTGACTAGAGTGAGAAAAACATATTGGCACATCCTATGCCTGTGGTTCTAGTTCCGAGAGAACTGCCTTCCAGTAAATCGCTGCACCGATTATTGGGACATAAAGAATCCAAACAGTGAGGTGACATTGACCCTAGGGCCATCTTTTGAGCGTATGCAAACAACTCTCGGATCCCCGGCGGCGTTTTCCAATCGTTTATTCATTAAGAATCTTACTCAAGGCGTGTGCCGACTAACTGATTCCAACGCCAACATATAAATACACAGCAATATATATAAACAAAAAGGCAAGCGTAACTGCCGAGTCAACTGCTATTTCGGTTTGCATCGAAACAACAGAGAAAAATTCTTTGATATCCCTGATATCCTGGAGACGCACATTAAAGTTAAAACAATCAAGTTGGGCAAATATTCCTTCAGCGCAAGCTGACTGTTAGTCTGTTGTTTTTCACAATTTCATGTTCCAGCTTGAGCGGCTTGAGCCTAAAGAGAACCCTTGCCAAGAAGGGCCGAAAAATAGCTCTAATAAAATGTAGCTGACAAGTCCGTTTTGCAGTGTCAAATATCAAGTTGGGCATTTAGGGTTTAACTAAAGCATTTGGGCTTTCACTAAATAAAAATGTTCAGGGATATGAGTAATATAAAGTGCAATTATTTTGGCTTCCGAATTATGTCTGGCCAATGAGCTATTTCCAACCTTCATGTTCATAATATGGCTCTGAAAAGAAGTCTTTTGTACTGAATTGTGTGGCCATTTGGCTAATCAACACTACATGTACATAAAGATACATACTACTAAAGTACCGTAGAATAAAAGCAGTGCGAATCCCGTTTTTCGGAGAAGAAAGAAGAAAAACTCTTCAAAGGTGAAGAAATAGCTCATCACGGCAAGCTAACGACAGTTGCGGAAACCACAGGCAATCCCGCGGCCACTAGTTACAGATAGTTGGAACACATCGTTGTACAATCCGAAAGTACAAAGCTCCCGATATAACGGCAAAACTCCAGGAGTTTCATTATAACTTATCGGGACAAGCATATGAAAGGCTTAATCCATATCACGGGCTCATCCGTTTGTTCTGTTGATTTTTGTGTTCATTTTGTTGTACTAGTGTTTCTTCAGTTGTTTATTTTTTTTCTTTCTCTTCTTTACCCCACTATCTTCACATTGGTTTTGTGCAGTGATTTAAAAATTAATTATCATTGTTATTTATTCAAATAATGTATACAAACGGATACGTCAGCTACGATGCTTCATCAGCGATATTTCGGCCCTCCTTGGCAAGTGTCCTCGTCAGGCTGTCAATCTCCAGGTCCGACGTCGGGGAAAGAAACAAACCTGTAATAAATAACTGCAACTTATACCGACTATAAATATCTTATTAGGGCAATTACTTTCAAGTACCACTGTAGGGAAAAAAACCTAGTCCTGAGATTTAATTTTTGACACGGCTGCTGTTTTTGCTGCAGAACTGGGGCGACGACAGGAAACGTTTTTTTTTGCATTTTGATCGACTTCGGTTTTGTTTTTAATAAGGGAATGAGGCTTAAATTTGCTTCCATCAATAACCCCGTTCCACCTTTGCAGGGACTGCTTGCCTGTATCTCGGTTTCTGCCTGCTCGGTTTTTCTTTTTCTTTTCTTTCTTTAAATCTCAGCACTAGCTTTTCCGAGCAGTGATTATCAAAAGTAATAGATACAGGCGAATACTCCCTAATAGAAACGTGGAACGAGGTTATTAATGGAGACAAATTTAAGCCTTCAGTCCCTTATTAATAACAAAACCGAAGTGATCAAAATACAGAAAAAAACTTTCCTGTCATCGCCCCAATCGTGCAGCAAAACCAGCGGCAGTGTCAAAAATTAAATCTCAGGACTAGTTTTTTCATTACAGTGGTATTTGAAAGTAATTTGCCCGAATAAGATATTTATAGTCGGTAGAATTTTCAGTTATTAAATACAAGTTTGTTTCCTTCCCCGACGTTGCATCTGGAGATTGACAGCCTGACGAGGACCCTTGCCAAGAAGGGCCGAAATATCGCTGATGAAGCATCGTAGCTGACGTATCCGTTTGTATACATTGAGCGTGTTCCACCCTCGTACCAATAGTAACTATTAGTTACTATTTCCGTTCCATCCTCACGAAAAGTTACTACGCTGACCGTTCCAACCTTCTCAAAATAGTAACTAATAGTTACTATTTGCTTACCATGCTCGGGAGCGTGGTAAGCGTAGTAACTACGCATCTCTGCAACGTGATTGGTCGGATTCGCCCGTGGCATGATATCCTGCTGGAAAATAGAAAAATCGTTCCAGCCTTGACGGAAAAAGCCAGAATTCGGGACGTCATGCGTAGTAACTACGGTAAGTAGGACGGAACACGCTCATTATTTGAATAAATGTTTCAAAGTCAGCTTGGGCTCAAGGAATATTTCTTATTGTTATTTTTATTATAACAGAATCGACAATGTCGATGAGTCCAATTTGCTATTTTTCTGTGTCAGGTCTATCATCTTGACCATCCACCTCCGCCCGCCAAACAGAGCGCATTTAACGACCAAATTCGCAACATGAGCATTTTATGGAGCTTCTCCCCGATCTCCCTAGTGCAGCAAGCGCAAGCCCCTCCACTGGTACGACCACATTGCTTCGTCTGCCGTAGGCCATGCCAGTTTGATTCGTAGACAACTTCAGCCCAGAGCAAAGTAACACAAGGAAGTAGCGCCAAGACTTGACAAAATTGACACACACTCGAATAGCAGCGATACTATCACCACTAGCGATAGAGAACCGCCCTACTGAAACTCATTCAGTCGTTCACCAGCACTGGCTCCGATAACTTCATATTCTGAACATAGCAAAATAATTATACGGCCTCCATTGTTCCCTTGTTGTTTGCAGACCGCATCTTAGCTTTAAGAGAAATTTCAAACCTGCAACTTTGTGTCGCTTTAAATGCCGCAAGCGTAGTGGGCGGCGCAATGAGTACGGTCAGTTCGCGAAGCAAGGAAAGCACAGGTCTTGACGCTACTCCCTAGTGTTATTTGGCTCTGCTTCAGCCCGACCCTACTCGGCTAGAGACGCCAGAGAGGCAGAGCAAAATAACAAAAGGGAATAGCGCCAAGACTTGACAAAATTGACACACACTCGAATAGCAGCGATACTATGACCACTAGCGATAGAGAACAACCCTGCTGAAACCCATTCAGTCGTTCACCAGCACTGGCTCCGATAACTTCATATTCTGAGCGTAGCAAAAAAATTATACGGCCTCCATTGTTCCCTTGTTGTTTGCAGACCGCACCTTTGCTTTACTAGAAATTTCTAAACCCGCAAGTTTGCCTCGCTTTAGATGCCAAAAGCGTAGTGGGCGGCGGTACGAGTATGGCTCGTTTGCAAAGCATGGAAAGCATAGGCTTTGGCGCAACCCCCTAGCGTTATTTTGCTCTGCTCTAGTGTTAGTTTGCTCTGAGAGAGGCAGACCACGCACGAGAAGGAAAGGCATCATGCATTCACGGCTGCTCGAGAGCGGCATCAGTCCCTCCGAAGCACCAAGGCTTACGCGCACGAAGGAGGCAGCTGACGCTAGTTTTCTCTACGCTGCAGGTCCCTCCCCGCAGGAGCCTTGAGTCAAGTAAGTCTTACCACGTAATGGTCAGTTTTATCGAAAACTTGAGGCGGCCTCGAGCTAAGCAAGTTGAGCATGGTAGATGTCCTTGGCCTAAGCAGGACGCACATCGTCTTCTTCCCATGCCAGCGCAGACGAGACAACGTCCAGGGACCTAAACAAAAAGGAACGGTAAAAAAAATCAGAAATAAAATTCAGCTGAAAAGAAGGAATAAAAAATTATGTGATTACCACGCTCGTACTGCATGATCCCCTGCAAGCCACGGCCAGAGGGCAATCCGTTGTTGGGTCCAGCCTTAGGCGATCGCTTCCTTTTCCCATACTCCTTCAGGGGCTCCAGGTACACGTTTTGCAGCTTGGTCAGCGGCTAGTCTTACAGGATCCCTGTTCTGTGTCCGAAGGGTTACAAACCGCTTTGGCTGTTTTTAGCCCCAATCCGGACCCTTTACACGAAAACACGAATTTGAACAATGGGTATTTCTCGACCAAGTAAAGGCGATTCTGGCGTTCTCACGAGTTCGCTTTCCGAGGGGCAAGGAAAAAATCTGCTACACACAAGAACATGAAAATCCGTTTTGTCAATACAATCTTCCGAGCCTCTTTTCACTCCCTACGTTGATTCGCTTTCCAGACCAACTCGCTTCGCTTTCCTAAACTAGCGGAGCGAAGAAACAACTTTGGAAAGCAAAACGAGTTTTAAGACGTATTCTCAACGTTCCCCGAGGACTCCACTTGAGGGGTCCCCGCGTTTTTGTTTGTGCAGGGGACTCACTCCCGTATTCTCGCGAGTCCCCACGGACGGGGAATGCTCCGATTATCATCACCATCATCAAAAATGACTTCCTTTCAGATTCGGAGGGGAATCAATTTTTGCTGGTGTTGGTGCAATGTAAAATTAATTAAAAACAAACAAAATAAACAAAACCAAGAATAAAGTGGATCCAAACTAATTTCGTTAACTGCATATTTTTTTTCGAGCAAAATCCATTTTGGAAGCATTCGCGGTGTTCTCGCTGTTTCTACACGCGGAGTCCGCGTGGAGTGACTCCCTCTATTCTCGCCGTCCCCATCGATTCCCCGAGGAGTCCTCGGGGAACGGCGAGAATATGCCTTTAAACGAAGTCACAAAAACATTCGGCGCAGAAACTAGCGGAGCTTTCCAGACCGCCAGACTGCCCTAATCTTGCCGAAAACAGGAGTAGGTTCTTCAAGACGATTCAAACACTCCGAACAATGCAGCGTCGTTCCAGGTGTACAAAACCGGATGGACGGGAAAACGTCATCGGGTTTCCCGTTTTGTGGTCCAAAAAAATGGTTGCTTACTCCGAAACTTTGGCATCAGAAATCCCCTGGAAACGCAAGGTAGGCAGAAGCAGCTGGGACTAGCATTACCTGTGTGCTCTGTTGATAGGACAAAGACGAACTTCCGGACCTTAAGTTCGACCGCGTTGTCAGGTGAGATGTCGTGTCGCCGGTACCGTTGCAAGCTACACACCGGAGCTGAAAAATAACAAACGCTGAATTAAAACGCATTTAATGTAGGCTTTCTAGGACGGCAGGGCAATTTCATCACTTGCTGTGAGCAATTCAAGTGTTCGTGAGTCAAGGAAAAACATTGGAAACATTGGAAAAACATTGCTTTCAAACCCAACCCATCAAGACATCCTACCCGCAGACGCCCCACCAAACAGCAGAACCAGACAGAAAAACAAACTGACCCCTATACGTGCGCGGACAAACCGTTAAGCTAATTCGTTTGTGCCCTTTTTTACGTCTATGTTTAACAGTGCCTAATTTTTTTTTTTTTTAATGTAATGTTCTGCAACTGCAAATTAGCCAAGAGCTACGAAAGTTGTACAATAAACCGCTCTCTCTCTATCAAGATAGTTCGGAAAGGACAATTCAAGTGTTCGTGAGTCAAGATAGTTCCTGAAAGGTCACCCCGCACTGCAAAATGTTTCTGCTCAGATGTTCTAAGATAGCTGACAACTTTACAACTAATATTTTATAAGTAGTGAACTGAACAACAAAAATTCTAGTCAGCCGGGATTTGAACCCAGGACCCTCTGCTTACAAAGGAGGCGCTACAATTTGAGCTACCGAGGGGCTTGTGAACAGAATTCGCAAACCAATACAATAGTCTGGTAGAAGCCGGCCGTAGGAACAGTGATCCCACCCGAAGGCAAATTCATCTAACCAGTTCACATCCCCATGTCACGGAAATTAATAATAATACAGAGATGGCACTTAACACAAGGGACATGTACCATGACCAGTAATTTAGAAGTCTAGAACTCCCCTCCCTTGTGTTAAGTGCCATCTATGTATTATTTACAACTAAGCTATGCTTACAGAAAATTACACACAGTTTCGGCTGTTTTTTTTTTGCCCCTTTCCATGCCCCTTGTCTCGGATGACGATCTTGGCGAAATTTGCATAAAAGGTTTTCGCACGGAAACAGCTCCTCAGGAACAACGATCAGCTCCTGATCTGTCACGTAAAGAGAAGAAATAATGGCAAGCGTGATAACCAGTGTAGTGCTAATAGAGGTGATAGGGGACACTTGTAAAGTAAAGAATCTCGGGAAGACGGATGGAAATACTACTGAAGCAGGATGAACTACTATCATGAGTGCAACGTGTCGTTCCAATACGTGACGGCCCTGCTGGCCCCGTTGAACGTCGCCAGCTGTTTTATATTATCAGAAGGCTTCTTCGCCATGGCGCTCCACACTCACTAGCCACCCTTCGATTCGCTCCAAATATTTATAATATAAGCTCTGTCAAGCTTTCATATTTAGATATAAAATGCTTAGGTTCTCGTTCATACTGCCAGACATTCAAATTCCGGCTACCCCCCCCCCCCCCCTTGGTACCAAAACTCCCTGGCGAACCCCTCCACACACACACACACAGCGTTAATATAATGCAGTATTTATTCAGCCCAAGATGACTGCGAATCATATTTGACAATGCAAAACGGATACGTCAGCTACATTTTCTTAGAGCTATGTTTCGGCCATTCTTGGCAAGGGTTCTCTTTAGGTCAAACCACTAAAATAATAAAACATAGCTGACGTATCCGTATGTCAAAAATGCAGTATTTTTTTATGAAAAGTATATATAGAGGCGAGCAGCCAGCGAGCCGTCGTCACGCGTTTACATTTAATTCGCCCTTTTCCTTAAGTGCTCGCAGTCCGAACTAAAGTTTTAGTAAATTTTTCTAATTTTCTACATATCTGCATTCGGGGGGGGGGGGGGAGGGCTTATGACCAGAAGGATTTTCGCCGGGGGGGAGGGGGCCTAGACCCACACATCCGACATCATCATGGAGTACCCACACATCCGACATCATCATGGAGTAGCAGTACTTAGTCGCGAAAAAACAAATTAGGTCATTTCGCCGTCGTCTTCCAACTTATTCGAGGACGTCTGTTGCGCCAATGCTTACAAGTGATATAATTAAGCCATACCTGTCCCGAACCACTGCAGTTCCAGCACCTCTTTCTTCCAAGGGCAGAGCAATCGTGGCAGGGCTGAAGCTCAGCTGTGTGCGGAACTTCGATGATAAAACTTGCATCTTTGAACATTTCTCCGGGCATCGCACAAATTTCCCAGGCATCCGGGGCTTCACCGTTGGAGGGTGGGTCTACCGATTGACCCTGGTAAGGCTCGTAGGACCAAGCTGCTTCCCGACGCTCCGTGAAGGTCTCGATTACGTACTAGAACAAAAGTTAAGGTGATGGGCGTACATATCTTTCGGACCTAGAAGTACGATCTCTAGTTTCACTCAAGTCTGAGCATTTCCGGTATCACCTTGTATCACCGAGGGCAAATAACTTTTCTACCTTCCAAGTTTCAACCCAAAAGATCCACTCCCCTACACATGCCCCTACACACGCCACACGGTTTCCTCCCCCCCCCCTCCAACTTCTCCTACCGAGTCCGAATCTGGGTCGTACTACTAAATGGATCGTCTGAAACCTTTTTTCTTACCACCTATCAAGTTTCACTCAAATCTGAGAGTTTGTTCGGAACTTCCGGTAACTCTCCCCCAGCGTGGTCGGATCCAGCTCGGGCCCTAAAATATGTCATCTAGAGCATAGGATCTCTCTGCATTTTAAGTTTCATTAAAATCGCTCCTCTTGTTTGACCCTATGCAAGCCAAAACGTTTCCGGGAATCCTTCCAACTCCCCGCACTGTGGCTGAATACGAATCGGAAACATTAGCGTTGCATCTCTGACATCTCCTATCACCCCATCCCCTACCGTGGCCAGATCCGATCCAGACACCAAATAACAAATCAAGGCCGCATTAACTCGGAGCTATCCAACTTGCATCCCATCTTGTCACCCCCCCCCCCCCCCCCCCCCCCTCATCTAACTCTCCCAGCCGTGGCCGCATGTGGTTCGGACGAATGTTTTGCTTGTCTAGGTCACTAATAAAGTTTCACCCGAATCGGACCACCCGTTCGCAACCTACGGAAGCCAGTGATTTCCGGATTCCCCTTCCCTAAACTCCCCGAAGATGGTCACTGAGTTGGAGGTGGAGACGTAGCCACAAAAGAAGCTACGCGGGAATTTTTTTTTTAATTATTTATTAATTATAGTAAAAAAAAAAAAAAAAAGATGGTCGGATCCAGGAACACAAGTTTTCTAAAGGCATTATGTCGGGTCCTTTAGTCATTAACACGCCTGCAAAGTTTCATCGTCCTTAGAATAGCTGGAACTATCCTAACTGGCGATCACCGGAATTCCGTGAAACACCCTCCAACTCCCCCCACAGAGCCCCGATAAGATCTGGTTCTGTCAATTACGTATCTAGGGCTAATACTTGTTCTTCTCACCAAGTTCCATCCCAATCCCTCAACTCTGAGCGTTTCACGAGATTTCCGGAGCCCCCCTTCAACCCCCCCACCCCCACATGTATCGGATTCGACCAGGATTAGACACGGAACACCTGAGACGATAGCTCTTTCCACTTGCCAAGTTTCATTCAATTCTGATCACCCGTTCAAAAGTTATGCGTGCCACCAGATTCCAGGCTCCCCATTCCTCCACTCCCCCCATGGGGGTCAGATTGGGGAAACGACTAATATCAAGTCAGTCTGTTCGGGTCCCTGACATGCCTTCCAAGTTTTATCGTCTAAGCACATCCAGAGTACTGAACTAGCGGGATCGCCGGAATTCCGGATCCCCCCTCAACCCCTCACAGTGCTCGGATCCGGTCCGGTTATGTCAACAATGTATCTAGGACTTGTGCTTGTTCTTCCCACCAAGTTTCATCCCGATCCCTCCACTCTAAGCATTTCCCAAGAATTCCGCCCCCCCCCCCCCCCCTCCAGCTCCCCCCAAAGTCGTCGGATCCGGTACAGATTTTAAGCAGATGTGGAAGTGCCCGAACTAGGAAAACCTGGACAGACCGACCGACAGAGATACAGACCGACGTACGGACAGAAATTGCGATCGCTATATGGCACCTGGCCGAAGGGCAAGTGCCATAAAATCTAAGAACCGATGACGGAATCGGTCATATTCAAGAAAACTCAACATACAAATCTACACAATACAATTGATCCCACTGCATCAAGTTGACAGCCGAATCAACAGCTCCTTCAATTTGTCCAGTAGCTGGATACCCAATGGAAATGACAAAATTAAAATGTTAATTCCTCTGCCCCAAGTGTGAGTGCGAGAACAAATGTTACAACATCTGATGTGCGAATAGGATTGTGAGGACGAGTTTGTGGATGAGTTCAACAAAGAATGGTAGGTTTAAATGTCACACTGACTCTACAAAACATCTTTAAGCTCGCAACGTGGCATCGTGCAGGTTTCAAATAAGGTGTTTTTGTTTGATTGTTTAGTTGGAAGAGGGGGATAACCCCCTCCCCGATGTTCACCACTACCAGACGAAAAGTCGGAAATAAAAAATAAGCGAGAAACACTACGCCAAAAATAAAATGAAAAAATCCAGTAACAGATATTATTTACGACTTACGTGATATGCTGAATAAGGTACAATATCCAAAATTTTCATTTTCTTTGCAGCCTTAAGACCCCAGCAGGAGTGTTGAGAGACCTCTGACATCAGGATGTCCCTTACTTGCTGCTCGTTCAGGATCTGATTATTTAACTCATCAACACTCAATAGAGAAGATTGGTCAGGAAGGGCTTCTACGTCATTCATGGATGGCGGGATCATCGGCACTGAAAGATTGTTCCGTTTACGAGAAGAACTTGAGATAAGTTGGCGCCCGTTAGCTTAAAGCAAGAACACATAAGCCAATAGAACCTCGGTCTTTGGTCCCATTCAAGTATTCAAGTATTTATTTACGTACTAAAATTGTATAACACTGGACAACTTGGTCTATTGGCCTAGAAGGAAAATAATCTTGTGTAGGCCTAGCTAAACTACAACTTAAGGATTAAAGGAAATGAAACACAACCGAAAAAGACACATAAAGAGGAAAAAGAACAAAAAAGAAGAAGAGAAAAAAAAAAGAGAAAAAAAAGAGGAAGATTTGGAGCAACTATGCAGCAACTATGTGTATCCCGACAAAACTGAGCAGAGCTAGAGTTACTTGCTAAGCTTTTTGATACCCGTCTACTTCCCTCGTCGCCGCTGTGCATATCAGAGGAAAAAGTATGACAGGCAAAACAAATGGTAGAACCACCAGTGGGCTGGTCCTCTCAAAATTTCTTCTCCGTGGTTCTACTGCGATATAACTGTTTATAGAGGTAACGAATTGTGATGTTCCGCATAGCTCCTAACCTCCGCTCGTATGTATCGGGAATATATTCGATTCCGCATGGTCGTATTACAAAGATAAGGAGACGGATGTTCGCGTCCTTATTTGTTCTTGCTTAAAGTAAGGAAGAACCTAGCTTATCACAAAACAATTCGCTTCCTTTGCCAGTCTGATTCATGATTTGTTGAAGAGGCATTCCGGAGGATTTTTTGTTGCTTATTATGCTTGGGGGGGGGGGGGGAGTCTTTTTAACGTCCCCGTGACGGAAGTTGCATACGGTGGAAGGGAAACTCTTGAGTGGGTTTAGCTCTATAGTTTTCCTTGCTTTTGGGATCCCAAAACGTAAGTGGAGGGATATCTATGACATCGCAAAAGTTGTCCGGCTGTCCGTCCGTCCGTCTGTCCATCTGTGCGCACTGTAACTCTCGAAGGGAATGAGATATTTTGATGAAACTAGGTGTGAGGATTCTTTTGGCCAAGAGTAAGGTCGAGTTCGTAGATGGGCTCTGTAGCCCTACATTTAGGGGTGGGGAGGGGGTTTCAAATTAGGGGGGCAAAAAAAAAACATGGACTGCGTCGCCATTATGTATTATCGAGGGATTTAGTACCATTTATTTGAATTTTTATATACCACCATTATGACTTGCTGGTTATTTTGCATGATTTCCCTATCTTACTAGATGAGTTTAATTTACACGATCAGTCTAAAACATTTTCCTTTTATATAATTTTTACTCGTGTTTTAAGTCGGATCCCAGTAAAATGAATAAAGAACGGTGACAACATAAGGAAATCAAATTATCATAGATGAATTTACGTTCAACTGTATCACCTTGGGCTAAGCTTATTGTTTCACCATGGGCTTATCTTACAGGGTGCATGTCTACCAGATCCCCATAAAACCCCGCCTCTGAACTACCCCAATAAACTGGTTTTGACTAAAATTCTTCAGAATATCTCTGTGCGGACACCAAACTTCATGACTGAACTTCAAAGGTTACTATAACAAGCGGATACTTATTCTGACAAGTAAATACTATATTCAAAATATCAGACGAGCGTAGCGAGCTCCAGCCCCCACGTCTCAATAACGCTCATCGACAGTAGAACGCAGTGAGACGTTCTGACGAAGTGCTTCGCATGAAAGATGACATTCAAAATATTCTTAAAGGAGTTGTCTTACCTATAATACTAATGCAACCTACTTCCGTAACTGCTACATCAATTCTTAAACCTGGAGACACTTACCTTATTTCGCTCCCTTCGATGCATATGATGCTGTCGAGGGCTGTTTGCGAGAAGTTATTTCATTAGAAGTGACGGCTATGTAAATTTGTCCCTGTTTTTGCAAATAAAGCAAGTTTTTAAGTATTCAACTATTTAAACATACTGGAACTCAAAGAGTAGATAATGCGAGGCGTCCTTTTAAGGATCAAGTGTTTCGGTTGGCTATTGCACAAAAACGTTGGACAAAATAAACTGGGTAATTTTTCTGACACATAAACTAACTCACATGGCTTTAGTCCGATATTGTGATAGCCTGGAATCTTAGATATTTGCTGAACGACTGAGTCAGGGCTGCGGCGAATTTCAGAACTCGTGGATGACGATGGTAAATTCGCATAACCTTCAGGGTTTTCATTTCGGCTTCCAAGCGTAGCTTCGACATATGACGGCGGAGGCGAGGAGGACAAGTTCTGACTGATGCCTGGAAAAAAAAAGAGCTACATAGTTTCAGTGGCCAACTAGGGGCCCCAACCTCGAAATGCCAGGGACCGAAGTGGTAATTATCATCTGTAGCAAAAGTCTGGTACTTGTCTATTCCTTACTGAATGAATGATTTTATTAACCCATTCTTAAAACAAAATGTGACAAATGGAGTATAAGAAGGGAAACAAAGAAGAAGAAAAAGAAAGGAAAAAAAGAATCACACTAAACTAACAAATAAACAAAGAACTAGCACAACTTGTCTACTATAGAAATGCCCGGTACAGGCTGTACTGGGGATCCAGGGACTGTAGAAACTTTTCCCTACAGATGTTGATGACATCCATGGGATCAAGAACACCGTATTTAACAATTACTGAAGTATTTCTCGAGAGGTACTCCAAGCAAGACTTCCCAAACTTGAAATAAATAACTCTTATTGCTTTCTTTTCCTTCAGTGTGAAAAGCATCCAAAAAGGCGACAGAGCGAGAATGTGCGGGATAACCAGGCGGTAGCAGTACTGTAGTGATAGATAGTGCTTCAGTCCAAGCTGACTGCGAATCATATTTGACTAATCAATTTTGCACCGTCAAATATGATTCGCAGTCAGCTTGGGCTGAAGCACTATCAGTCACCACAGTACCAAATCGCCCGTACATGCCGCCGACAAGTATCCATCTTAGCTGGAAAGAAGAAGAAGAGACAGGTGACCGCAAAACCAAAATGCAGAAGAATCTCTACCGTTTCAACGACCCAATCGAACAGCAAAAACAGCAGCCGTGTCCAGAATGAAACCCTTGCCAAGAAGGGCCGAAATATAGCTCTAATGAAATGCAGCTGACTTATCCGTTTCGCACCGTCAAATTTGTCTATTCCATTTCTTAGTCTGCTTATCTATTTTCTAAAGTCAACCGAAAAGGGGGTTTCCTAGGAGCCCTCGATCTCCAAGTCCGGAGCTGCATACTCAAATTAAACAATCCTGGAGCTACCGGTGTGTTTATAAAATGGGATTTTTTTTTCAACGGTATAATGATGGCAGATGCCTATTGCCAATAGTGAGAGTGTTCCACTCTGCTTACCGTAGTTACTATGAATGACGTCACGGATCCTGGCTTCTTGGCGTCAAGGCTGGACGAATGTTCCTATTTTCAGCAAAATATCGTGCCGCGGGATGAGCGGGCCAATCAAATCATCCAGATCGTAGTTACCACGTTCACTACGCTCCCGAGCGTGGTAAGCAAATAGTTAGTATTAGTTGGCCTACTATTTCGAGAAGGTTGGAACGGTCAGCGTAATAGCTTTTCTGAGATGGAAACGAAAATAGTAACAGTTCTTAGAAGAGTGGAACACGCTGAAAATCTCCTCGCTCTATATGCTTGTTTGCACATTTCTCCAAATTTCTAACCACCTTAGTTTTGTTTCTTGCTCACAAAACTGTCAAAAGAGAAGGAAAAATTAACGAACTTGATATCAGCTAAAAGTGAAATCTTTCAGTTTTCTCTGGAGACAAAAAAACAGTAATTTAAAATTTCAGGTTTTTGATTTACTTTTAAACATGCTTCTTCTTCCATTCCGGAAATGCTTGTTTGATTTAAACGCCATCTACTTGGTGAAGCATGCTAAATAAAACCAAAGACATTAGTTGCGTTTTCGCCGATACCATGGTATCTGATACCACGGTCTAAAGTCGTTTTTGCCGTTATCGTGGTATCTGGCCTGTTATCGTGGTATCAGATATTCAGATACTACGGTCCGACCGTGGTAACTGGTCGTGGTATCTGAAAAGTCATCTTACTTTCATCCAATTTTTTCAGATTGTTGAGAAAGAAGTTTAGCACTTAGTGATGTAACTGGATATCTGTTTCTCTTTTGGGATGACTTCGAAAAGTGCAATTTCGGCAATAGTCGTTTTTGCAGAGCACCGTGATATCAGATACCACGATAACTGCAAAAACGACTAATTGCAGATCCAGTTACCGTGGTAACAGATACCATGGTATCAGCAAAAACGCAACTATTGCTGGAATCACGAACGGAAGGAAACGACGCCCAATTGTGTAGTGTTGAATCGAAAAGTCCCGCGGATTATTGGTCCTCAGTGTCTTCGGTAAATGCTCACCTTGTTCGAAAGTTGTCATATTTAGCTACGTTAAACGGATACGTCAGCAGAATTTTATTCGAGCTATATTTTGGTCCTTCTCGACCCCTGTCCTCTCCAGGCTGACGGAATGCTTAAGTTATCGTGAGCACGGATAGGCAGATGGACACATTTACGAGGTCAAGGGTATCACTAACTTTCATTTGGGACCCTGAAAACGGATCGGTCTAAAAACTTACTGTTTGCACTCGTTACTAAAACCGATTGGCGGTTATATATGTGTAACATGTGATTAAGTAATTTTATTTACCCTAAAATCACAAGGAATTAATACGAAGTTTAATCAAAAGAAAAGACAGGAGTAAAATATTTACAACTTACATTATAACAGCCTACTATACAGGCATGGGGTGGATAGCCATTGTTTTTTATAGCGTACCTTCTGTCGGAAATTCTGCATGGCCCTGTTGGCCATATACATCGCGGTCATTGCGACAGAGTATTTGACTGCGTTAAGCGTCTAATATGTCAAAAGAACGATTACATATAAAAATTCAAATATATCAAATTGAAAAAACGCCGCAGTCAGCATGGGCTGAAGGAATAGTGGCCCTATAGACTCACAACTTATTTTGTGCTTTTTCTGAGCTGCGATCATTGTCAAAAAATAAGCAAATATGACTTGGAGTAGTTTTTTAAAAAGTTTGTAGATGTTCCTGAACCAGTAAGAAAAAAGAAATTTCGGAACCAACATACCTGCTAGTATAGGCGTCTCCTTCCCAACCGAGGGGGGTGACAAAGTGATAGATGGCGGTAGGTTCTGAACCCTGGGAGCGATGACGACATTTTGAGATGTGACCTCGAGGGTAGCAGCGCTACTGACAGTTGGAACAGAACCTAGGTGCTCACTTAAAGAAAAGGTATATCAAGACATTAAAATAAATTCAAAGAAAAATCACTAAAAATTAACACTTAACTTAAGAAATAGAAAACCCGTGATTTTCAGGTTGTTTTCTTGATCAGCTAGTTATCCCTCTAAGATTATGTGCGAGGAATAAAATATAATTTCGGATATTTCGGAGGGTTCTGTGAAAGTATTTGACAGTGATGAAAAACAAGGATTGTGTGAAAGCTTCTGCGCTTTCCCAGGGAACAGTTGTAAAAATATTTGGTAAATTGTAAACAGACACAGAACTCAGAACTGTAAGATAATCACAGATTTGTACATTTACACTTTTAACACGCACATTTTAATATTCGTTATTTTATTTGCATTTGTATGTCGTTCAATCCGCATCGTTCTTCTGGTTTTTAGTTACATGTCGTTTTATGGTTTGTTGGTTCCGTAACGTTTTTCTGTTGGTACTGTGTTGGATCTTATGATTAAGTTTTGTTTTTTTCGCTGAAGACGGTTTGCCGGAAGTGCAACTGAAATTTCCGAAATTATATTTATTCCTCGCACATCAAAGAAAGCGGTGGACATGCCTCACACACGTCCTTCGGAGGACGAGAGCCGCCTTCCTCAAACAACCTACGAGTGGAAGCCAGACGGGAGAAGAAAGCGAGGCCGCCCCCCAAAAAACACACTGAGGCGACCATACGACCGAGATCTGAGGACAGCTGGTACCTCGCTAGTACCTGAATGGGAAGACGTCACCGCTGCGTCATCAATGCGGGACTAATGGAGAGGCTTTGTCGACGCCCTATGCGCCACCGAGGGCTCTTGAGGAACTAGGGGAAGGTAGCACATCATCTTAGAGAGATAACTAGCTGATCAAGAAAAGCCGAAAATCATGGGTTTCTATTTCTTTCGTAATGAATGGTCAGCTTGGCTTCAAACCTTTTATTTAACACTTTACTTGAAAGCGCTAGTTCTGTCGCAGGTGCTTTAAGTTAGTTCCCAAAAACTGCGAAGAATGTCCGCCAGGTGATACGGAAAAAATCTGATAAGATGCACGTTCGTTGCACTCCTAGTGTTTTCTCGATTTACTAACTAGTAAGGTAAGGTAATGGACTTTCGTACAAAAAGGTACGAAAAGTACCGATGCAAGGTACTTTTACCGTACTTGTACCGATGCAAAGAACATCGGTATACTGTAAAAAAAAAACTTGCAGTGTTTGCTACTCGTATTAATCTTGTCGTTACTTAGACAATATTTCCTCTAATTCGGATTAATCTTATCTCAGTAGAGATAATATTAATCCGAGTAGCAAATACTGCAGTTAACCTTACTCGAAGAAACTTTTTACAGTGTACACGTTTGCCAGTGTCTGGTCTTTCCTCAATAAGGAGTTTTTCGGTCTCACTATCTCCCGGTGACTTCTCACGAGAATTTGTCTCCCGGCCAGGTTCAGATAAATCCGCACTGGTTGGGTAAAACCAGACACTGGTAAGTCCGGAGATTGCAAATAACACTAAGGAGCGGTCACCAGTGTACCTCATAGGAAAAAATCAGTGACCATGACATCTGGTATAGTTAACAGAAGCGACAATTTCAGTGCACTTACGACATGGCAAGAGATTATTCCATTGGAAAAAAAACTACTCTCTACTTCTAATTAACTAAACGAGAGATACAAAACTTACTGTCAGATAAGAATGATTATCCTTATCGCGTTACTCGACCGCACTGCACAGCTACTTATCTTCTGGACCGATGACAGAAAATGAACAACAAATGAAGGAAAAGAAATCGCAAAAGTTTAAGGTGTTCGTAAGTTTTATTTCCCAGTATGAAATAACACGAAAACAACAATTATGACACCCGAAACTTGTTCCAGATTTAAAGTAGGATATCTGGCTTGGTACTCGATAAAAACTGAATAGCCTAAAGGGCTGGATGGGCTAAAGGAAGATTAAGGTCCATTCAAATAAAAAAAAGGCTCTTGCGTACTCCCCTCACACCCGAGAAACTTACGGCAATGTCAACGTGGAAAGCTTACGTAGTTCCCGTAATGTAAATGTTTTGGGTAACTCAAGAGTTGAAACTTAAGAAACGCAACGTGACAACGTAAGAGGATGATAAAATGCATTGGCTTTATAAGAAGATTTGCCAGTTAGTACAGGAGAGTTTGGATTTATGAAACAAAACTACGAGTTGTGTAGCAAAAAACAGTAGCGCGACAACGTAAGAAGATGAAGGAAAAATAAAATAAAACAGATTTGCTTGATGCGATTGTTTGACTGATTGATTAGAAGATTTGCCAGCTTGTCCAGGAGAGACCTTGATTTTTTAGACAAAAAAACACAACGAGTTGCCTTCCACGAAAGCGACGAAAAGCTTAGAATAAAAAGAAATTCCAGAATTTCAAGCCGCGTTGGTTCTCAATTGTCTCGTCTTGTCTCAATTTTCGGTCTTGCCATACCCAAATGCCGTTTTGTTTAGGCCTTGTCAGGTGAACGACTCTTCCGACAATTGTCGCAAACAAAACGCAGTTTACAGTTCGTTTGGCAAAATTTTGACATACTCAGGTACGCTGATACTTACCTGTAGCTTATCTGAGCCTCGTTTTTGTTGCATGCTGCAGCTCCACTTCTCGGCCGCTTCCGGGCTGATTCTTTCTACATTCGTTTTTTCACTGCAGTGCTTCCGAGGAAGACGGTAGCGCTTCTTGAGGATCGCGGACTTGCTTACCGATCAAGTCCGTGCTTCCCTGCAAGGTGCTACATCAACTAAGAAGAAATCGTGCGGGCAGTGAATCCAAGAACGCGTCTCGTGCGGAAGCAAAGAAGTGCTGCAGCAGCGAAGCGGCAGCACTATTGCAACAAAAACCAGGCTCTGGGGAGAGGGCAGTTGCCACATGAACTCTTGTTTTCAACTTTGGAGCCCTTTTATCAGTGACAAGACCGCTGACAACAACAAAAAGCTAGTCACGAAACAGGAGCTTCTTGTCTGACTACAGAGACAATCGTCACGCCTTGTCATAATAACACGGCATTTGCGAGACAAGACCTTTACAGGACTCAAATTGTCTCAAAACGCGGCTTTACGCTTGTCTCAGTCTGGACGGGTCCGCTGTAGGCGTTAAACATTCAACGTAACGTACGGGCTTATGGAAGCGTAACGTAAGTTGTGCGTGTCAGCCTGAATGGACCTTAACTTATTTATTTTGGTTACGCAAAGGAGTACTTCAGAGGGCAGCTGGAGCTTTTGTGCACGCTAGGAACTATTGCAACACTTCCATGCACTTCATGAACAGAAAATGGTCACCCGACGATAGACTCGGACAGAAACAAAAGAGAAGACGAAGAGATATCATAATATACCCGGAGACAGGACGACAATGACACATAATTAGAAAATTGACTCATCAGGAGGCTGGTATTAGATTGTTCAAAGGCATGCAAGTGAGAAACAAAACTAATTACTATCTACTAGGAATGGCGAGTCTAGAGCACCGAGGCCTGAAGCTACTCCACCTTCATTGGATCCAAACTGTTTTACCCTCAGCATGTGTCCGGCGGGTCGGTTGACCTTGATTTCCTGATGGTCCCTAAATAAGAAATAGTTCAATTCAATTCAATTCAAATCAATATAATCTAAAAAACAGATAGCGAACAAGCCGATGGGTTGTTTTTACGTCAAAGCATAACGTCATAACAGAACAATCTACAAATATATACAATTTTGCGACATTTATAACGACGTCTTATAATAAATATGGTCAATAACACGCTAGACTTCGATTAATAAAATACAAAAAACTTAAAAATTAACGTTCAAAAGCGCTCCGAGTTATATAAACGAACAAACGAGGGGACGAAACTCTGAGCATACCTTGTTCGTAAAGCTACCACCGGCTCTAAACGAGGCACAGGGTCGGCAACTTGACGAGGAAGACGAATTCGGGAGGGGAGAAAATCCGGGGGGAGTATGTCACGGTGTAATGGGTTTTGGACTATAGATGTACCGAACTTCATGCAAAGTTGAAGTAGGCGGCATGAAAGGGTATCTAATTTAAATTGCTTTAGGAGCTGAATGTATGGGACGTTTGGAGCTTTAGCTGTAACGAGCAACGCTCAATACTGTATCCTCTCAAGCAAATCCGACTGTTCCTGGGTCAGACCAAAATGCCAAACCGGACATCCATATTCTAGGTTAGAACGAATAAAAGAAGTGTAAACGCGTAGTAAATAGGGAGATGGAACACCGTAACGGAAAAAATGTACCGTACCGTAAAATGTCACCGTAACGGTGATGAAGGGTGGAGGTGTGGGACTGTTTGGAAGTACATACCGACGAAATTTTTTTGAGAATTAGTGGTATGGAGTTGTACGAAAAAGTAGCATGCAGTAGTAACTGTTGCCACTGCATGCTACTACCAGCAAACTGGATGCTGCAACAGCAAGATTGGATGCTATCGGATACTACTACGTATGATTATCCCAGTCGGAGGCATGTTTAATCAAAGTATTCCATACTACTATACATCTCAATACATGCAACATTTTTGTACACAGTCGAAGAATTTTTCATCGGGATGCTTTCAGGATATTACGAGATCATTGCTGTTTTGTTAGAGAATATGTGTTATCCTGTTAAGATGATATTACACGATTTATGCAATGTGCCAAAAGGTATCTTATGGACAAACAGAGGATTTACTTTAAAAGTTCATATTAGTTCAGTCGAGTCTTTGAGCTTGTTTTCTTTTCGTTGCGAAAACTGCCATGGCGTCAGGTCCTAGTAGCTTATTGTTGAATCATCATTATTAGTGTAGCCTACACGTATTTTATCGTACGCCCACACCCCAGCTTACCAAGTCAAAGGCTACACCCACAACCCACAACGGCTGAATGTGACATCGGACAGGAAAAGTCACAGTCGCGTCAGCAAAAGCGTCTGGTTCATGTGAAATTCAGTCCCATCTTTGAATGCGAATTTCGCACCGGACTAAGCGGAAACAATTATTTTACACTATTATTTTTAGTTTACCCACCGATTCTTATTTTAATATTTATCGGTCTCTTCGGTCTTTACAACCTTTACTAATCCCTGTAAGATCATATAGATCATTCGTACACTGATGATCTTTAGATTTCTAAATCCGGTTTGTTTACATTTAAAGGTTTTAGACTGTCCAAAAACTTCGTCTTCACCTTTCCTTAAGCTGGATGATTTCAAATTAGTTTAGTGAAATGCTTGTTTGGTTATTGGGGATGTGAAACCCCAACCTTGGCCGCATGTGGTTCGGACCCATGTTTTGCATACCTAGGTCCTCAGTTCTTATCGCCTATAAAGTTCCACTCGAATCAGACCACCCGTTCGTAACCAACGGAAGTCAATAATTTCCAGATTACCCTTCACCCAACTCCCCTAAAAATGATCGGATCCAGGAAAGGAAGTTTTCCTAGGTCATTGTGTCGGGTCCATTGTGTCAAAGTCTATTTGGGCAGGTCACTGGTATGACTGCCATGTTTAATCGTCCTACACGATCTCCGACACGATCTGGTTCCGTCAAGAACGTATCTAGGGTTTATGCTTATTCTCCCTACCAAATTCCATCCCGATCTCTCGACTCTAAGATATTGACGAGACTTCCGCCCCCCCCCCTCCAATTGATAATGATAAAGCTCTTTCCACTTGCCAAGTTTCATTCAAATCCGACCACCCGTTCAAAAGTTATACATGCCACTAGTCCGGATTCCCCATCCATCCACTCCCCTCACGATGGTCGGATCGGGGAAACGACTATTCTTAAACGAGTTTGTTCGGTTCCATAATATGCCTGCCAAGTTTCATCGTCCTTGTACATCAGGAAGTACCAAACTCGCGGGATTACCATAATTCCGGACCCCCCCCCCCCCCCCAAATCCCCCAACAGTGCCCAAATCCGGTCCAGCTATGTCAGTAGTGTATCTAGGACTTGTGCTTGTTCATTCCACCAGGTTTCATCCCGATTTCTCAACTCTAAACGTTTCTGAAAATATCAAGTTTCATGAGATCCGATTAACTGTTCGTAAATTATACATACCTCCATTTTCCGGATTCCCCCTCCCTCCAGCCCCCCTCCCCCCCCCCAGATGGTCGATCGGGGAAGTAGCTATTTCCATGTTAATCTGGTACGCCTGATACGCCTGCCAAGCTTCATCGTCCTAGCTTATGTGGAGGTGCCTGAACTAGCAAAACCCAGGCCGACAGACAGACCGACGGACGGAGTCATGAAAAGGGAAAGTCCCACCTGAACGAAAACAGCAAGATTCTTTACAGTTACAAAAGACCTACTGCTGAGCAGCCGGGGCAGTTAATCCCTATAATAACTACAGTATCCCTATAACAATCCCTATCAGAGGCGTTACTAGCCAAAATGTCTTGGGGGGGGGGGGGGGCAAGGAATTTACCGACTGGCTAGTAATTTTTACCGACTGTTTTTTGCAGAAAAAACGACTGTTTTCAAGAAAAAAAAGACAGTTTCGAAAAAATCGATTGTTTTCGGAAAAAAACGACTGTTTTGATGAAAAAATCAACTGTTTTGGCGAAAAATCGCGGCGCTTCGCGCTGACTCGGTTATTTTTTACCGACTGGCCGACAACACTAGGGGGGGGGGGCATCCCCCCCTCCCCCCTGATCGTGACGCCCGTGATCCCTATAATATAATCCCTATAATAGCTATAACAGTCTAGTTCATCACTAATAAACTATAGGATGTGTGAAGCACCTCCATCCACTCTTGGCAGTTTGATACGAAGTGGATCACCCTCTCGTTAGAACGGCCACATAGTCAAAATCCTCGGCAGTAAATTTTCTTGGTTCTCAGCCGTCTTTGGCAAATTGGGTGTGGGTTTACTTGTCAAATCATCGACGCGTCAGCGTGAAGTCAGAATCAATTTGCTTGAAGAAACCTGGCTCGGGCTAGGCGAATATGCGATAACTAGCGATGAAGGCTGACCACGTCACGGTCAAACCACGTCGGGTCTGACCACGTCAAAAGCTAGGATACATACAAAGCAAGATTCCGCAACTAGGGGCATTGTAGCTTTATCTTGTAGACCTATAGGTATTCGACGCTCGTATACTAACAAAAACAAACAAAAAGCCGACCCCCGACCCGACAAGCTTCCAGCAGGGCCTAAGACGCGCGGATTAAGGAATACCATCTTCGTTGGAGCATGACGTTAAGAGCTTACCCAATGACGACTCCGAATATTCCAAGCTCGTAGACGGTGGGGCCAAAATACGGCTCTGCTTGGCCTGGTCGAACAATGTAGTTTTGAATAACTGGTGGGGTAATCAACTTCATTAGGATGTAAGCAGTCCTATCTTTAGTTCTCCCCAGCCTCTGAAGCACCTCAGCAACCTGGAAAGATATTTGTTTACTAAAGCACACCTCGCACTATCTCTTGTTTATGTTCAAATATTCAAAATTATTTGAATACTGTATAACTGACCCTGCTTTTAACACATTATGCACGACATCGGCTGTGTTAAGCCTTTTCCCAGGCGCACTGACTTACAGCAAAAACTCAGCAAAATTCAGATAACTGGTTTTGCGCATCAATAGCATGATATGCGAAAACTCAGCGGGACCATAGTGCGCATGGAGACTAGTGAATCGTGGAAAGTGCAAAGATTGGTGAGGGTTCGTTAGCAGGTTAGAATGTAACATATGAAACTTTGGTCTCCGTGTTTAAAAATGAATGAACGCAATTACGGAAGTAGGTTGCATTGGCGTAATAGGTACGACGGGTCCTTTAACACTTACAGAAAGTTTCGCTGACAACCACGAGCAACCCACTCGGCAGCCCATATAATCATTTAACTTAACCTTATGTCTGAGTTCAACGTTTAAATTAAAGATAAAAACTACAAACCGTAGATTAATTTTTAATAACTGTACACCTTCTTTTATTTAATTTTCATTAATTTCATATCATAATTTCATATATAACTTCATAATTTTTCATTAATTTTCATTAACTCAGGATTTCTCCCTCCCTCACCCCGCGGAATACGATGGCTCTGAGGAGTAAAGCATTTTACGCTTGGACTGGAAGGGGCAGGGGTCGCACAAACAGATTAAGGGAGACTGATGTGGCTTCAAGGGGGGTTGGTAAGGTTAGGTCTTAAATAGGGTCACTGGGACCTTGTGGATAGCGTGATTTTCTTCTGAAGTCCGGCGGGCCTGACCTTAATCTCCACACTCAGAACCAATCAACAAAACGAGGGGTAGGGATGTCCGGTAGCCTAGGGCTCAGACGCACTCTTCTCTTTCTCTCTCAACAAAATAAACGCATACTCAGCTATACTATGTACAAAACGTCTGCTTGTATCAACAGATGGTAAGTTGATGATTAATCGCTACCGGACGTGATCGAAGTGATCATGCTGACGACGGGTAAGCATCATCCAGCCAAAACCGTCAAACAACCACACCATCTACCGGCAATACAAAATATCACTACCCAGATGGCCTATGTGTTTTCAACTTGGCTTGGAAATGATAAGAAAATGTTAAGTGGGCTTGGGGCCACAACAGAGACCTATCAGTCGGAATAGTAATAATTTGATCAGTAAGTAACTGTATGTCGGAATAGTAATAATTTAATCAGTAAGTAGCTGTATGTAAGTAATCCACTTACTTACAGATTTATTCGGATATCTTTTTCAGCCATACAACTTAGATAGGACAATCTTACGGATTTTTTAACAGGGACCATATCCCTAACCACTGGCCCATCTATATTTTCGGTAAATCTGACCTGGTCAATCTATGGTAGGCTACTGGATATCCATCTTTGTTTCTCGAATATCTGTCACAAGAAATCCATTTTGTTTTATTTCCAGCCTGAGTTATCGTGGCCTGGCCAGTTATCGTGGTATCAGATATTCCGATACTACGGTCCGACCGTGGTAACTGGTCGTGGTATCTGAAAAGTCATCTCACTTTCATCAAATTTTGTCAGATTGGTGAGAAAGAAGTTTAGCACTTAGTGATGTAACTGGATATCTGTTTTTCTTTTGGGATGACTTCGAAGAGTCCGATTTCGGCAATAGTCGTTTTTGCAGAGCACCGTGTATCAGATACCACGATAACTGCAAAAACGACTAATTGCAGATCCAGTTACCGTGGTAACAGATACCATGGTATCAGCAAAAACGCAACTCTGGTTTTACATCCAAATACACCAGTGACATAAGGAACGTGAACTATTCAGTTAAAGTACAATGGGCGGATCAAACTATCATATTAAAATCCCCTACAATCCAATATTGTATCAAATATTATCCGATTCATAGACCAAATTTTGACCAATTTATAATTATGGAGTATTTTGCTGTCTGGCATCCTCCAATTTACTAGTTTTTTTTTATTTATTTGTGACCCGCTTTTTGCGTAACAGCGGAGTATGAATAAAATACACAAAGTAAAATATAAGCTATGATTTCAATTTTTCAATTTCAATTTATTTAATAATAAAGCAAAACATATCTCTCGTGGGCAGAGCCCAAATACGATGTTTTTGTAGTCATAAGTAAAGATAAAATAACTTGTCAACAGATAATTAAAAAAAAAAAAAAAAAACCAACAAGGCAGAAAAGTGCTAAAGAGCATTGTACTGCTTTACGAAGCTCGGCACAAAGCTTCTACTGTAGCGCATAGTGTTACAGTAGATTGGGGTCAGTTTGGGAACCTTTTCAGCCACTTCTCGGGGGGGACGAGATCTTACAGGAACAAAGGGTGGGGGAAGGAATGAACGGTATATGGGGTGCTGGAGAAGGGAGGAGCCAAAGTTTCGGCATAGTTTTTCGCGGCGGGAAGAAAGGGATTCAATTTTAAATTCTTTGAGGTAAAAAGAGTATGGTAGGGGGGAACCGCCATAGATAATTTGCAGCGATCTCTTCTGAACTCGCTCTATTTTATCAGTTTCACCTTGGGTAAGAGCAAAGTGCCAAACTGGACAAGCATATTCGACTAAGGGTCGAATGAAAGAGCAAAACATTAGCTTTAGCTTGTCCTTAGGAACCCGAAACTTTTTCAGTGTTTTTAGCATTTGAATTGCGCTGTTAGCTTTCTTTACAACTGTCTTTGTATTTTCATGCCACGAAAGGTCAGAAGAGATCACTACACCTAATAGCGTTATTTTATCACTGATGAGCCCAGGGTCGATAGGAGGCTCGAAAGACGGCCGAGTTTTTCTAAGAAAAGAAAAGGTCGTAACCGAGCACTTATCTTTATTCACGACCATATTCATTTCAGTCGCCTCTGAGGTAACCTGGTCGATGAAACCGGCAGCGTTACTTTTCAGATCCTCAGATACGACTTCCGCTAAGGACAGATCGTCAACGTATTTCCATCTGTCCTCCAACCCAGCAGCAATTTCGTTTATCATGAGGAGGAAGCACAGCGGACCGATCACAGTTCCTTGTGGAACTCCACAAAAAACTGGTAAAGAAGTAGAAAAATGGCCTTTATACTTTACAGTTTGCTCTCTATTTGTCAAGAAGCTCTTGATGATTTTGACGATAAAATCGGGTATATTTTTTTCCGCCATTTTTTCTAAAAGAATTTCATGGTCAACAAGGTCAAATGCCTTTTTAAAATCAATTGCAATTAAATTTATCCATTTGCCAGGTTCATCGAGATGTTTTAAAATAAAATCAATCAAATTAACTAGGTAATGGACTGTCGAACACTTAGGAATGTTACCAAACTGCTTTCGATCAGTTACTTTTAAAAGATATTCTTTAAGCCATGTGGCAACAAAACTTTCGTAAATTCTGCTGAAAATTGATGTGACTGTGATCGGCCGTACACCAGAGAAATCATTAGGTGCTCCTTTCTTTGGGATGGGGGTGATAAAACCTTTCTTCCATTTCTTTGGAAAATAACCTGTTCGCGTTATGTTATTGTAGATTATCTGAAGGGGGAAAGCTAATTCTTTAGCAAATGCTTTAACGAGAACAACTGGAATATCAAAAGGAGCAACAGAAGTTCTTTTTAGCTTAGAAAGTTTACGGGTTACACTTGACAAAGAAATATCAGGCATTAAATTATCAATTGAAGGAGCAGTTAAATTTTGTGGAGGGTCTTCAGGTGGAAGAGGTGGATAAGACTGGACAACTGCAGCGAAATGGGCATTTAAATCATTCGCAGTTTTCTCTGGTGGCTCCTCCTTCATGAAGTCAACTGGTTGAGAACTTTTTCCAGTCAGACTTTTAACTTTACTGAAGAACTGCGAAGGCTTGGACTCCAACAGATGATCCACCTCATTTTTGTAATAATTAGCCTGAGCTTCTTTTATTTTCCACTTAATTTCATTTGCCATTTTTTTTGCTTGCTCTTTTTGATCATTTCGAATCAGGTGTAATTTACGCTTAATTAGTCGCTTTATTTTTGAATTTACATACGGTTTATCACTAGAACAAAATTTAGTTTTACGCTCAGGGAAACACTCAAGAAATTTTTCATTAATTTTACCATGAAATTCCTCAACTTGGGAATCCAAGTCCTTCGCTGCGGAAACCAAGGTCCAGTTCTCCTCTGTAATCCAGTTTCCGAACTGCAACAGACCAGGGTCTGTGATTGGTCTAGAAGTAACCTCAGTTACCGAATATTGAATCTTTACTTTCTCAAAAGGGTTCCACTGGAGCATATAGTGGTAACTACCACCAAGTGGTGCTAGTTTACTCGGATTTTGATAATATTTAGAAAGGTTTGTCAGGATCACATCCAGAGAAGTTTCACCTTTGGTTGTCGGGAAATTAACCACGCTTTTAAGACCAAGTGACCTGGCCAGCGATTTAGTATCCAGCTCGTTACCATCTCCTAGTATAACTACTCCAAAATATGGATGTGTTCTCTGGATGTAATCCGTTGATTCCTGCAGTTTCTCCCAAAACGCCTTTCTTGCGGCAGCGGGCTGACCAGGTGAATAGTAGAAAACGCACACCGCTACCGCAGAGAACGGCCTAGGTAGTCGCTTAGGTTGTACTTTCACCCAAATAATCTCATCTTTTTCATCAAGGAAAGGTATAGTTAAAAGCTGGGGTTTAAAATCTTCATGTACAAGGGTCATAACTCCTCCTCCTTTCTTCCCAAGGGGATGGTCATCAGGGCGAAGTTTAACAAAAGAAGAGAATTTTGGAACTTTTAATAAATTTAAATCTTGTCGATGGACCTCGGTTACACAGATGACGGAGGAACCAAGCATTTGGGCCGTGGTCTCAAGTTCAGTTAATTTTTCTAGGTTTAAACTTTCCGCATTGCTGTAGAGGATGGAAGGAAACACGTAACGCTTATCATTAAATTCACGGGATACTGCTTTATTTTTATATTTCTTGCCTCCCACCGATCCCGGGGCAGCATCATGGGGGATGGGGAGAGGACGGGGAGAGACTGATGTCGGTTCCGAGACTGACTCCAATCTTTCATCCATACCTTGGTCCGTCACAACCGGCAACCCTATGCTAAGATTGTTGGGAAGCTCATGGGTGGCGGAGGCGGAAACGGAAACGGAGGCAGCGATAGAGGGTGAATTTGGTGAAAAAAACGCATGTCGGAAGAAGCAATTTCGTTTAGAGGAGCGAAACGGTTTTGCCATTGTGATCCCGCAATCAAAGCATAAATGTAAGCAGAGTCTCTTTGTTCTTACTGAAGTTGTTATATACCCTCTAAATTATATGTATTATTGACAAATCATTCTGTTGATGGTTTTAACTGAAAATTCTTTTTAAGTTTTGACTTAGTAAGTAAGTCTGTTATATTTGTACAATTCTGGCACTTCTGCAATTTCATATCTATAAGAAATCAAAACTTCTCTTTGGAACCACAAACATTAGAACGTGTCAATAGATGGCATTTGAGCAACCTGAGCTCTCTCTCTCTCTCTTTTTGTCACTCGGCTCTATAAAATGATTGATTTCCGTGTGTGAACAAGAGCCTTTGAATTTTTCGCGCCTTCCAAGAGCAATCCATCACCAAAAAGAGAGATTGCACCATACCCAACGAAAACGGACGGGATCGTAACTAAAAAATTTAACATTAGGAAGTATAGGACTTTCGACTTTGAGACTAAATTACCGGCCTTTGATAGCCACTTTGAGCCAGCAAATTGCAGGATCGTTAATCTGGCTCCTTCTTGTTGGAATAAACATAACCTTTGTACATGAGTGTTCTTTTTTATCAGAGTTTGAAGGCGTCAAAGTTTGTAAACAAAGACGAAGTCTCTTCCTACTGGTCAATCATGACGCATTTTTTCAAATCCGCGTCATCGCCGACCAATAGGACTAGAGACTCCGGCTTTGTTTACAAACTCTGAAGCCTTCAAACTCTTACTTCCTTGGAAACTCTTTTGCAAAAATAGAATGACTCGATTAAGGAATAGTCCAATTAACATTCCTGCAAGTCCCTGGCTCAGAATGATGGTCAAACGCTGATAATTTAATTTCAAAGTTGAAAGTCCTATACCTCCCAACGTTAAATTTTTGTGTTAGGTTCCCGTGATGATCGCGTAGCAATATCCGTTTTCATTGGGTAGGGTGCAATCTCGATACGTGCGATCAACGCCGAAGAGGTAACGAGAAGCTGAAACAAGAAAACGGCTTATTTCGAAACGCAATTTAGGCGAAGTCAATTTTTTTTTATTTGTGACTCATTTTCTGAAAATAAAGCATAATAAGTGCCCATTGTCCTTTAAATGCTTCTGATCGAGACGACTTGGTTCTGTGACAACCCCATTGTTGGGCTATAGTAGTTTGTGAACACTATTCACACATCTGCTCAAGGAGCAGTTTTACTACATAGCTATCACCCCTCAACAAACAAGGCTCCAACTCTCAGACTTTACAGCGGCTGCTTCGCAGCCGTGACACCTGCCGTTGGCCGGCGGTTAGTTCCAAGTCTAAGGAAGGCCCAGAATAAGAAGAAATATGACTAAGTCCAAAGCCCGAAGTCGTGGAGTTGATTGACAGGGGAGTCGCAGGCCCCTTAAAGAACCCGGCTCCGACCCTCGGTCCCTGCTTCATTCTGAATTCTAGCCATACCTCGCTTCCGTAGTAGTTATTTCCTCCGCCTTCTCTTTGTGGCTTCAAGACATACTTTTCAGGTTCTGCTATTCCTTTTGCAGCGTTTGCATCGCCCTCTTCTGTCTGAAATATTAAAGTTTGCCGTGTAGTGGAGTTCCGTCAAAACTTAAACTGTTAACCTAGCACATCCCCCGCTTTTGTGTTCTTCCGGCCACCATCTGCATTTTTGCCGGTATATCTGAGCCTCGTTTTTGTTGCATGCTGCAGGTCCACTTCTCGGCCGATTCCGGACTGATTCTTTCTTGCACTGCAGCGCTTCCGAGGAAGACGGCAGCGCTTCTCGAGAATCACGGACGTGCTCACCGACCAAGTCCGTGCTTCCCTGGAAGACGCTGCAGCGCTGCCGCTTCAACAATGAAGAAAGTGAATCCAAAAACGCATATTTTGCAAAAGCAAAGAAGTGCTGCAGCAGCGATGCGGCAGCGCTATTGCAACAAAAACGAGGCTCTGGAGTTGTTGGAGTCAAGTTATCTCACCCACGGAGTACTTATCTGAAGAAAGTGAACGCCGCTAAAAAACGACGAAGTCAGGATTCCTGTTCTGAGGCAGGAGCCCTGTTTGGATTTCAGTCAACGAACCCGGCTTGACTCCAATTTTAAATTCATCAACGGACTCGGCTCCGAAAGTAGCAGTACAACAGCGTCTACTGTTCTCTTCAGATTACAATTGGGAAAAAAGGTTACAAATGGGAAAAACAGATACCAGTCGAATGCTTTCATGTTTTTTCAAATATCTCCGTTTTCTTCTGTACCTTCCTCGTCGCATGCGCAATCATCGAATCATGGAGAAGTTTTTTGTCTTGGACCCAACTGTCAAGCTAAAAGAAATCAGCGAACATCTTCTGCCATCATTCAACCGCCTTCCTGCCCATTGCCCAATGCGCCAGCTAATGCAGTAAATTTGTTGTTCTTTTCGTGTTTCGTTGTGCATTTCTTGTTTTGCGTGTATTTATCTTTTGCCGTCGCTGTAGATTTTGTACCCTCTGTATCTACTGTTAAGCGTTAATTTACCTTTTTTTTCTGTATGTACTGTGCAAATGCCTTTTACTAGGCTGCACGTAATAAATTCATTCATTCATTCAGAGCTTTCGCATCTGAGGGGTTCATTCTTTTGTGGGAATGGTTCGGCCGGGAATGGTCTTTCTTTTCGGCATTCAAGCATCTTTGGAAAGTATGAATTAATGAGAAATGAACGTTGATAAGTTGATAAAATTAAAAGTTTCACTCGTGTGTAGTTAGTATTTTGTATTTATTTATATCAAGATATAGCCAACTGGGGCTGCTACATAACAAATCATGTTATACACACAAAGAAAAAAAAGATAAAAATATGCTGAAGGCACGAAGCCTCCAATAATCAAGGCACACAAACCTCAATCAAGATGGGTCGAACCCACAGTTAATTTGTTCCCCCCAATCTTGCCACATATGCAAAGACAGGCGGATTTGCGGTCCAGACATGACCACCAGCAGAGACGCCAGAATTCGAGACTGAAGAGAAAGAACAGAGAAACAACGGATTTCAGGGAGAGAAGGAACTCCTTCACCAACAAACATACCCGAAGCACTAAAATTCCATTTATTCCCATTTAACTACCGGAAAGAGTTGTTACACAGGGCGCGAAAGGTCTTTTCACGCCAGTGAGATGGTTAGTTACAAGAGAGTAACAGTATAGTGGTAGCAGTACTTTCTGTAAAGGAACGTCTCGACAGACACATTGTAGGAAAATTCGATTACTGATACAGTGCGCATTTCTAATCTCTAAACCCATCGCAGCAGTATTTAATCAATGTCTTCTTCAATGTATATTTCCTAAGTGTTTCAAAATTGCTGAGATAACTCCAGTACCAAAAAAAACTAACCCCTCTAGCCTTGACGATGCGACCCATATCGAAGACTTCGGCATTGGCCAAGCTACTAGAAAGTTTTATGTATGATTGGCTTCTTTCTGAAGTATGTGATAATTTTGACCCCATTCAGTTTGGTTTTAGGCAAGGTCTTAGCACCTCACATTACTTGGTAAGCCTGGTTCATGACATACTAACTGGTCTTGAAGAAGATGATTCCTTTATTGCCCTAATCCTCTCTGACCAAAAAAAAGCTTTCGATCTCCTGGATCACGCGGTTGCTTTGGACGCCATTTCTGAATTGGGTGCAAGTCAATTTTCTCAGTGTATGATTGCCAGTTTTCTCTCAGACCGGAGCCAAGTTGTTAAACTGAATGTCGAAATAATAACTTGCGGTACCCCCCAAGGTACTAAGTTGGGTCCTCTAATTTTTCTTTGTTCAGTTAATAATGCTGCTAAAGATTTCCTTCGTAGGTACAAATTTGCAGATGATCTTTCCATTCTCGTTACTTCGAAGCTTTCTTTCACACATCCGAACAGTTCAAATCCGGTGCAAGACTCCATCCCTTCCCCAACTGTCAAGCAAGAAAATGCAAATTAATGATAGTAAGTCTCCGGTTATGCGGTTTAGCAGACTGAGAAGAGAAACTGCTGAACATCCATCGTCATTCAGGCAGTATAAATCCGTTAAATTGCTTGGGATAATAATCGATGACCATCTGAAATGGAATTCTCATGTTGACAACATTATCCGTAAAACCAACTTTTTAATTAGATCCCTCTTTACTCTTAAATCTTTCGGTTTGATACTAAACGCCTCCCCTGTTATTTTTAAACTTATATCCGTCCTCATTTAGAAAATGCTTCACCGGTTTGGCATTCTTCTCTTTCTGCAGAGCTCTCTGATGGCCTGGAAAATGTCCAAAAGAGAGCAGTGAGAATGATTCTGGATGATCATAATATCTAATATGAAGGGGCTCTCAATAAACTGGACGTTCCGAAATTAACTGACCGCAGAAATACTCTTTCAAAAAATTTTGTAGCAAAGATAATGTGTCGTCCCCAGATGGCCCATTTGCTCCCCCCTCCCCTCCCGTCTTCTGTGCGTCGGTCCTAGAGGAATACTGGCAATCAGTTTTCTCCATATCCTGCTAATTCTTCTGCCCAATTTGTACGTAGTTCCCATCCTTTAATTCTGGTCATGTCTTGGTGTATTAGTTAACTTGTTTCGGGTCTGTGTATTTCGTAAATATCGTATTCCACTTCTAGCTGTAAGCTATTTGGATAATAAACTTGATTGATTGACTGAATAAGAAGATTCGCTCTAGCGCTCAGTGACCTTGATAAAGCATCAACATGATGATCCTCACTCACATTGGCGAAAAAATAAACCCAAGATACTTAAAAGTATCCACGAATTTCAATGCCTGGCCAGGCAGTAGAACGGGTGGGAGACGAACCAGCTTCAGGCCATGGGGACGAATGCCATACAGAGGTTTTCTTTTCGTGTTGAATACCATGTCATGCGCCGAAGCAAACACATCAAAAACTTTCATCAGCGCATTTAGAGCATTAATGGTAGTCGCCATCACTACCTAATCATCAGCATAGCTAATGTTGTTAAAGCAACTGTTTAAAATAATTGTTTTGCAGATGGCCTGTTGGCTCTAGTCCAGAGGCGTCACATATTTGGTTGGTCACATAAGTTGCCGGCCAGTAGGAAAAAAAATAATCGGCGCGAAGCGGCAAAAAATCTTCACTTCCCTTAAAAAGAGTCGATTTTTTCTTGAACATTCGATTTTTTCTCAAAATAGTAAATTTTTCGGGGAAAAAAGTCAGTAAAAACGACCAGCTAGTCGGTAAATACCTTGCCCCCCCCCCCCACACAAAAACAAGAGCTGTAAGCTCATATGGCACTTGCATGTGTCAAGATGATTTGATTGATCAAAAATAAGTTTCGACTTTGCGGTTGAGATGCGCGCTATAAGGGAGCTGGAACTTCATCTGTAAGCAAAACCCTTGAGGCAAAACCGCTAATGGGCTGATGGGCATCACGAAAATGCATATATTGCTTAAAAGTATTTTTTTTACTTTGCGGTCAAGATTGGTACTTTAAGGAATAATCGGATTTGGGAAGTAGCAATTTCTAAGCAAATGTTGTTGAGTCTCCAATATTCCAGCGAAGTTTCATCGTCCTAGCACATCTGGAAGTACCTTAACGCGCGATCACCGGAATCCCAGACCCCCCTCCCCCTCCTCCAACTCCACCCACAATAACCGGAGCCAATCTGGTTCTGTAAATGATTAATCCAGAGCATCTGTTTGTCATTCCCACGAAGTTCGATCCAGATCACACCAGTGTAAGCGGGTCAAGTATTTTCCGCCCTCCCCCCGATAATTGCCGGATTCGGTCCGGAAATGAAAAAGGTCACAAGAGAAAAATGTCCTCTGTTTAATTATTAAATTTCACTCGAATCCGATCACCCGTTCCAAAGTTACGCATGACTCAATATTCTGGATTCCCCTCCCTCAACTCCCCCCCCCCCCCAAGATTATCATATCGAGGATTTTTTTTTTATTCCAAGTCAGTTTGACCGGGTCCCTGATATGCCTTCCAAGTTTCGTCGTGAAAATCCCCCAAAAAACGGAATTCCGGGATACCCCTCCTCCCCCCCCCCCCTCAAGTGTCCGGATCCAGTCAAATTATGTAAAAGATTTACATGGACCAGATGTTTGTTCTTCCCAGCAAGTTTCACTCCGATACCATCATTCTAACCGTTTCTCGAGATTTCCGGTCCACCCCCCCCACCCCCCACCCCACCCAGCTCCCCCGCGGTGCACGTAGCAGCAAATGACTTACCTAGAGCATCTGTTTGTTCTTCCCACAAAGTTCCATCCCGATCCCTCCATTCTAAACGGGGCACGTATTTTCCGCCCCCCCCCCCAATAGTTGCCGGATCCGGTCCGGATACGAAAAAAATCATCGGAGAAATGTCCTCTGTTGAATTCTTAAATTTCACTCGAATCCGATCACCCATTCCAAAATTACGCATGACTGAAAATTTCGGATTCCCCTCCCTCCACTCCCCCACCATTATCTGATCGACAAAATTTTTATTTTGAAGTCAGTTTGATTGGGTCCCTGATATGCCTGCCAAGTTTCACCGTGAAAATCCCCAAAACCACCATCACCGGAATTCCGGGACCCCCCCCCCCCCCATAAGTGTCCGGATCAAGTACAATGGTCTAAAGGACTTATCTAGAGCAGATGCTTGTTCTTCCCAGCAAGTTTCACTCCGATCCCTCCATTCTAACTGTTTCTTGAAATTTCCGGTCTCCCCCCCCAACTCCCCCCTGGCTACCGAATCCGGTCAAGACTTTAAACGGGACATTACAGATATATATTCTGTTCAGTTATGAAGTTTCATTACAATCCGATCATCCGTTCGAAAGTTACACACTTCTCAATTTCCCGGATTCCCCTGCGGATTCCCCTCCCTCCACTCCCCCACCATTATCTGATCGACAAAATTTTTATTTTGAAGTCAGTTTGATTGGGTCCCTGATATGCCTGCCAAGTTTCACCGTGAAAATCCAAAAAACCACCATCACCGGAATTCCGGGACCCCCCCCCCCCATAAGTGTCCGGATCCAGTACAATGGTCTAAAGGACTTATCTAGAGCAGATGCTTGTTCTTCCCAGCAAGTTTCACTCCGATCCCTCCATTCTAACCGTTTCTTGAAATTTCCGGTCCCCCCCCCCCAACTCCCCCCTGGCTACCGAATCCGGTCAAGACTTTAAACGGGACATTACAGATATATATTCTCTTCAGTTATGAAGTTTCATTACAATCCGATCATCCGTTCGAAAGTTACACACTTCTCAGTTTCCCGGATTCCCCTGCCCTCCACCCCCCCCCCCAAAAAAATGGTCGGATCAGAAAACTGATTATTCCTAATTTTGTTTGGTCGGGTCTCTGATATGCCTGCCAAGTTTCATGGTCCTAGCACAACTGGAAGTACCCTAACTCGAAAAAGTGTGACAAAATGCCCTAAATTTTCAAGTTTCCAGCGCCCCGCACTCCCCCCCATATGGTCGGATCGGGAAACTGATTATTTCCAGGTTAGTTTGGTCGGGTCCCTGATATTCCTGCCAAGTTTCATTGTCCTAGCTCATCTGGAAGTACCCTCACTCGAAAAAGTGTGACAAAATGCCCTAAATTTTCAAGTTTCCAGCGCCCCAACTCCCCCGCATATGGTCGGATCGGGAAACTTATTATTTCCAGGTTACTTTGGTCAGGTCCCTGATATTCCTGCCAAGTTTCATTGTCCTAGCTCATCTAGAAGTACCCTAACTCAGAAAAAAGTTACAAAATGCCCTAAATTTTCAAGTTTCCAGCGCCCCGCACTCCCCCCCCCCATATGGTCGGATCGGGAAACTGATTATTTCCAGGTTAGTTTGGTCGGGTCCCTGATATGCCTGCCAAGTTTCATTGTCCTAGCACATCTGGAAGTACCCTAACTCGGTTATGTGGGACAAAAAACTCGGACCGACCGACAGACCGACAGACGGAATTGTGATCGGTATATGGCACTTGAGCCAGAGGCTGCAAGTGCCACAAAAACACATTCGGGCTAGCAACGCCTCTGCTCTAGTGTACCGTATCTATAGTCATTGTCTTATCAACAATGTTGCACTCAGGGTTGCACTATATCTTTGTAGATTTCCAGCCTTCCTTAGTAGTAAGTAAGTAATTTATTTGTAACCCACCATTGCGAAAAGCAGAGTAAGTGAAAGAAAATAAATAAAACACATAAACACACAGAAAAAGACACTAACTTTCAATCTTCGGCCAGGAAGCAGGAGAAGGTCGTGCGCTGGTTGGGCTCTGTTGTCAATGATTTTTGATAGCGACAAAGAAACATCCAAAAGGGTAACACTTGCATTTCACCTTGTAGGTGGAATGGTGAAAATGGAAAGGCGAATGCGGTCCCATTCTGGGTTAATTGCGATTCAGTATCCTGCAAAAACCTTCTTTATGTGCTGTCTACCATACCCGTTCCACTACCTCCACCTGGCGTCCTTATCTGGATATCATAGTTGTCTCAGTTGGTTCCCGTTAAAAAAATTTCGAGAACTACTAATATGGAGTTGTACGAAAAAGTAGCATGCGGTAGTAACTGTTGCCACTGCATGCAACATGATGCAACTAGTAGCAGACTGGATGCTACTGCGGAAAAACTGGATGCTATCGGATACTACTACTTAAAGCACAACTCTTACTAGAAATGATCCTTTCCCTATGAAATGAATCAGAAAAAACGGTTTTGGAAATACCATTACTCTCCACCTAAAACTAGCGATTCTCTTGTTAGCGCTTGTCGACTATATCCAGCCTTCCTGCTCTCCGACGCGGCGGCTGGGCGCAAAACATTTGAAAACTGAACGTGCCTTGGTTAAAAAGTGGGAAAACTAAGCAAATAAAAGAAGTAATAAACATAAGAGTATCACATCCTTATATGCGAAAGAGTTGTCAGCGGACGTTGAAGATTACGGCAAACTTTTCGTTGGGTGACGGGGAAACTCGGAAAGGCCGAAAAAGCGCTAAAAATTCGTAGTTACGGAACGAAATAATGGAGAAAGGTGGGGGTTTTAGAAGCTTATAATTCCATATGGGCGCTAAGTATGTTATAAAAGGCAGAATAAGCAAGATGGGTCCTTTAAGATTAACCCAGTCGGAGGCATCTTTTGATCTTTTAAAGTTTAACCGAAACATATCAACACATGCAACTTTTTCGTACAACTACCATACAGCTACACAGTCAAAGAATTTTTCATCGGGTTAAAGTCTAAAGTTTAAGAGCTTATTACTGACGGAAGATTCATTACACCTACACAAGGATGCACACTTTCAACAAATGTGAGGTAACACATTACCTGTTGATATTACAGAATATTTCTGTTATTTATTTATGATTTCCAAAAAATGATAAGATAAAAAGCTTGTCTCTATGACCTTTTAAAGTTGAACCGAAAGGGCTGATATAGGACCACTTATTCACTTAAAGAGGCTTGAGGACCAGATTAAAATGCGGGATATAATTCCAGCTGAAATTAGAAATTCGAGTCATCTGGCATCCTTGAAGGGTACAGCGAAGAAGTTTTTCCTTGCAAAAGAATAGTAATGATGCGTGAGTGTTTTTGTAAGCAGAATGTTTGTTGTATATGTATGAACCGTGTATGAATGGCATGTAGAATAATGTAAAAATAGTGTTACCAGAATATTTAGAATCGTTGTTGCTCCGCTACTCACGAATAATCGGTTATCGAATAGCGGAATTTCCCTGTCGGGTTTGCGGTATGTGGACGCGCTTGTACCTGTGTTGTATACTTGACGAAATCGATTTACGAAAAATAAGAGCGTGTCCGAATCCAATCGCCCAGGAAAATTTCGCACAAAATTCTTCAATTAATGCCGCGAAAGTGTCCGAATTAGATGGTCTCGTTTCTTCTGTAAAAAGTGGAGAGTTTGCGTTTCAGCAGGAGAGAATGAGCAAGACGGTGGTGAAAAATCGGCCGACGCTCCGCATAATTAGCGGTGGAAAACCGGCGCGTCCTTTCATCGCGAACCACCGATGTCCGATGGGGCTTTATAATTCCTTTGGAATGTGATTTTTGATGACTCTGGGGACAGTAAGCAGTCGTTGTTTGCGGAATTAGGTCAAACTTGAGGAGTTTCAGGTCATTTCAGTTCAAACTCTTTCAGACTTTTCAGTGAACACAGCATTGTTTTTATATTAAGCTTTCCAGGATTTGCATAGGATTGTGAAAAAAGGTAGAACCATTCCAATTTACACTTCTGAAAATTTAAGTACATTTTCCTGTCACCCCACAGTGAAAAAAGCACCGTACTATTTTTGATGATAGCAATTTTTTCTCTTTTTATTTGACATTAATTCAAATGAATTTAATCTATTTTTTTACCTTCAAACAACCATATGTAACTATTTATTTTAGTGTTTTCAGGGCATTTCCCACTAGAAAACTCCTACTATTCATTTTTACATATCGTCACTTCAGCGCACCTTCCACTTCTTCCTGACAATTCCGCATAAAATGCTGCATCCTCGCAGCATTTCTCATGACATTTTTCGCGGTATTAATTGCACGTAAAATTTCACGAAAATTTTAGTCCGAAACCAAAACGTTGCAAAAATTGCAAAGTTAATGTAGCATTTTCCGTTCAAAAGTTGAATTCGGACACGCTCTAAGTGTTCAAGCAGTGAGCGACCTTCCGCTCGATGATCACTGGCCACTGAAAAGCCGCGTTTCAATTGAGATTCTGAAAACATGCTGAAAACACAATTTTCTGTAATGTATAGAGTGTTAACTGCTGTATGTTGAAATAGCGCATCTTTGTTAATGTTATGAAACTTCCAAGTGTGTGTTCTGGGGTACCGATGAACTTAAACAAAAGAAAATACCGGAGTGACCGAAGACTAGAAAAAAAGAACTTACCAAGTCCAAACTGAGCAGATCGGTGAACATCTCCCTGATCCGAGCTGCCTCTGACGGTTGGTTGGGGAAAAATTGCTCGACTACACCCTCCCTTGCTAACACTTCTTGAATCTTCTTCAAACCGGCAAGGTGGTACTGAATACTGCAAAAAGTGCGGAATAAACGAACATCTGCCATCCTTGTCCAATATGGGATATGAGGCCAAGTCGTTTCGATAATTGCGTTTTTGCAGATACCATGGTATCTGGATTTGCATTTTGTCGTTTTTTCCGTTATCATGGTATCTTATGATACGGAAGCCCATCGCTTGTCAGGTCCCGACTCAAAGTACTACTGATTCTTAATTTTAAAAAATTATAATAGTTATGTTTGGAATATAATTTTGAAATTTATTGTATAAGAATGTGTTTATTAGAGTGTGGTTGGTTAATTGAATGATTGTTTCGTGTGTGGTTGGTTTATGCTGTACGCATTCTCGCTTACTTATGTCAAATAGTTTGTCATTTTTGTTTATTTTTCGCAAGAGGGTAGTTTTCTATTTTTTATTTATTTATTTGGTAGATGGCAGATCATTTAAATTAAGATATTATACAGGTTAGATAAATTAAGTTATATTATATTATTATTGTTGGATTTATAGGGTACATATTCTTTGAGCCCAAGCTGACTTTGAAACATTTATTCAAACAATGTTTACAACGGGTACGTCAGCTACGATTCTTCATCAGCGATATTTCGGCCCTTTTTGGCAAGGGTCCTCGTCAGGCTGTCAATCTTCTGGTTCAACTGGGGAAGGAAACAAAAGAAGGATTATTACAGGTTCGTTTCCTTCCCCGAAGTTGAACCAGAAGATTGACAGCCTGACGAGGACCCTTGCCAAAAAGGGCCGAAATATCGCTGATGAAGAATCGTAGCTGACGTACCCGTTGTAAACATTGTTATAGGGTACGTTGTTGTTATTTATAGTAAAATTGTTAACAAGCATTGCATGTACGAATTCGTGTTCTCCACAGTGCTTGTGTCATGTATTTGTATTTTTGTGTATAATTAAAAAAACTTGAAAAAAACTGGGCTTCTTATCAATTAAAATGAAGTCGACTACTACAAGAAGAGCAATGAAAAATAAACTTTTAAACTAATATAAAGAATTTTGTTTCCTATTACTGCTGCAGAAACGACAACTGCCGAGTTCGCGCTTTTAGATGTCACCCCAAAAGAAATACTTATATCCACTAACACCACAAGTTCCAAACCTCTTCCCCACCAATTTGATCAAAACGTATAGTCTCTTTTGTTGATGATGATGAAAGTGAGTTGACTTTTTCAGATACCACGATCAGTTGATGTGTGTGTTTTCCGATGCATATGGCTACGGCTGAAGTAAATAAATAAATTAGTAAAATTTAAAAAAGTTACCACGGCCAGACATTTTGTAACTGCAAACACGACTTTCGACCGCGGTATCAGATACCATGTTATCTGCAAAAATGCAATTATTAATATTACACAATTCTTAACACATATAAGTCATCCCGGTGGGAAGGGGGAGCGAGGGCTCGAACAAAAGGAATAATATCCCAGATAGCCTGAAATGAAGGAATGCGACTTACCTAGGAGATTTGATTGCTAGTGACCGCTCAATCAGAAGCCTCGCCTCCCATTCGGACTCTGTTGGATACTGATCGGGAGAATACCCGGATCGAAAGTAGACGACAGCTATCTCCACTCCCTTTCTGAAAGAAAAGATTAATAGGTTTTTACGTTCTACGGGCGTGAGGTAAAACTGGAATGATGTTTGAAAACGAAGCGTAATAGATGTAGTTAAGTGTTCAAAGTATGGTATCTCTACTGTATATGTATGACAACTGGGCTAGAAGTTCTTTAAAGTTCCAATGCCTCGTAAGGCATCGGAAGATAGTCCGTCTGTCTGACCGTCAGTCCTTTCTCACGATACCTCTCTAAGGGGTTCAGAAACTAGTAGCGTTTTTTGCCAAAAGGGATTACAGGTCTCTCTCCCAAGTCCTCTGTCCTTCCTGCTAGTTGACCGATTTTTTGTAGAGAGGAGTCTGGCGTCAATGTCCTGAGCAGACCGATAAACTCACCTTGGAGCTGCCAATCTCCTTTCTCCTCAGGCTTGAACAGAAAGGACAAAAGGGTTTAGTTCAACAAGACCAAAGGTTCCGATGGGATCCCAAAAATTTAATATTTGATCCAGACAATTGCGTTTTGTCGATATCCGGTCTTAGCCAGACTCCTTAAAGATTTTTACTATTAAAATTTAGAAACACATTAATGTCAATGGCTAGTCATCTGAGAAAACCAATTTCAGGTCTGGATTCAGCATGTGTGTTTACCCCTATACGTCATATCTACTTCGACGAAATTGATCGAAACTTCCTGCCTTACTTCTGCCAAATATTCGGTTTCCGCCGGGTCCCGGGTGAACTACTTGTCCGGCAAAAAACGAAAGGAAAAAACAAAATCAACATATCTCCTTACCCCTATATCGAACCTCTAATAAACTTCAGATAAACTTTAATTTTTTTTAAATTTCCTGTTTCGGCCGGATTCAGGGCGAACTACTTGCCGGGGTGGAAAACAATTGTCATATTTGGATCCAGCATGTCTTCTTACCCCTAAGTCGAATATTTAATCAACTTCAAATAAAACTTTCACTTTAACAAATTTTTCGGTTGTGGCCGGATTCCGGACCAACTAATTGTCTGGCGAGAAAATAAGTCTCTGATACAGATTCAGAATGTCTCTTTACCCCTAAATCGACTATCTCATTGGCTTTTACATCATTTTTTTGCAGGCCCTTAATTTGAAACCCCTCCCCCACCCCTAAATATGGGGCTACAGGGCTCATCTACGAACTTGGCCTGTACTTTGACCCAATGGATCCCCATACCGAGTTTGAAGAAAAAACCTCTACCCCTTCGTGAGTTATCGTGCTGACAGACGGACAGACAGACAGAAGGACAACTTTTAAGAAGTCATAGATATCCGTCCTCTTACGTGTTCAAACTCGGTAGTTCAAATCACAGGTCAAAGTCACAGACAGGGGCGTAATTTGCTATGGGGCGGGGGGGCAACTGCCCCCCCCCCCAGCTGAAATTTAGCGTCTTTGAAACTCTCGTCGAAACTAAGATAGGCCTACAGAATTCAAGCATCCACAGAAACAGATCAGTTTTCTTTGGTATGCCGTTGTGTTTATGGTAAGATTGGAACGCCGAAGCCTTGAAACTTTTATAGCATATGCATGCGCTAAGCAGGGTTAAACACGTTAAACACGTCTATGTCGGACGCAGAGGCGTTACTAGCCAAAATGTTTTTGGGGGGGCAACGAATTTATCGACCGGCTGGTAATTTTTAACGACTGTTTTCGCAGAAAAAACGACTGTTTTCAAGAAAAAAAACGACAGTTTCGGAAAAATCGACCGATTTTCAGAAAAAAGCGACTATTTTGACGAAAAATCTATTGATTTTCAGAAAAATCGACTGTTTTAATAAAAAATCAACTGTTTTGGCGAAAAATCGCGGCGCTTCGCGCTGACACGGTTATTTTTCACCGACTGGCCAACAACATTTGGTTGGGGCTTCCCCCCCCCCCTCCCACCCCGTCATGACGCCCCTGGTCAGACGACCGACTAAGTGAATTTAAAGAAGCGTCGTTTCGCCTTGGTCGATTAGTAAAATATCTCTTTGTTTTTTGTTCTTATTACGTTTTTCTTCTTGAAATAGAACTGCTGATTTTCACTTGACTTGGGAAAATCGGCTCCAACTTTGCCCCCCCCCCCCCCCCCAGGATTTTGACGAAATTAAGCCCCTGGTCACAGATGGCCCTGTAACCACATTTCATGGGTTCAAAGGGGTGTCAGGAATCCAACCCGAGGAGGACTTGAATTCACCTTTGTGTTGCGCCTTGGGAACACAGAAATTGTTTGGTTCCATCACACAAGTATTAGAATTCCTCCGCTTGTAAGTTATTTGAATTCCCGCGCTCGTTTTCATGCCATCTAGCGGTCTGGAGCAAAGTGAAGTAGTAGTCCAGAAGCGTCACCAGTTCAGTCGTTCAACAGTCTTGGTCTTCAGCAAGATTAATGGTGCAATATATTTAATGGGATTCTGCTGGAAATTTTGAGGGTTCCTGACTTTTTGCTTATTACTGCTACAATAGTCACTATAATATAAGTATTCTGACACTGACAGCTTGGCGTGCAAGCTTGGGGTGTTCCAAACAGCTAAAACAAGGCGAAGACACACAATCTGTTCCAAGCTGGTCATGCTGTCTACATGGGTAAAAGGAGACATACAGAGTCCATATCTGCACTTCTATTTTTTATCGTACCGTGCTATTTTGATCAGAATCCGGGAAAACAAGACCAAAGGTTTCAACGGAATGCCAAAAAACTAATATTTGATCCAGACACTTAGGTCTTGTCTTCGCCATATCCCGTCTTCGCGAGGCTAATCATCAGAGAAAACAAAGTTCAGGTATACCTCCATAAGCCTTATCTATTTTGACGATACTGACCGAAACTTCCTGCTTTAGTTCTGCCAAATTTCGGTTCAGCAAAAAAAGAAAATTCAGAAACGAATTCAGCGTATATCCTTATCTCTAGAACATCTAATCAACCCGGGTTACAACCGGATTCCGGACGAATTATATGTCCGGGTAAAAAATTATTGTTACATACAGACTCAGCGTCTCTTCTTACCCCTATAGCTGTCATCTAATCAACTTCAAATAAAACTTCTGCTTTTTCAAATTTTCCGGTTTTGGCCGAACTCCGGACGAACTAGTTGTCCGGGTAGAAAATGCTTTTCACATAAGTGTTCAGCATGTCTTCTTACCCCTAAATCGAACATTTAATCAACTTCAAATGAAACTTTTTTACTTTTAGGCTAACCAACTTTCCGGGTTTTGCCGAATTCCGGACGAACTACTTGTCCGGTGAGAAAATGGTTTTCACCATCGTGTTCAGCATGTCTTCTTACCTCATAATCGACTATCACATTAGCTGTTTAAAATTATTTTGTTTGCCCCTTAATTTGAACCCCCACCCCTAAATGTAGGGCTACAAAGCCCATCTACGAACCTAACCTTACCCTTGACCCAAAGAATTTTCACACCAAGTTTCATCAAATATCTCATTCCCTTCGAGAGTTATCGTGCTAACAGACGGACAGACGGACAACTTTTGCGATGTCATAGGTATCCCTCCGCTTATCCCCAAAACGGGATCTCGCTGGATCCAGATATACCCTTACCAAATTTAGCGGGTTGTCAATTTAAGGGTACGAAGGAATCAATGCTGACTTTATATAAGGCGTATTCTCGCCGTTCCCCGAGGACTCCTCGGGGAATCGAAGGGAACGGCGAGAATAGAGGGAGTCACTCCACGCGGACTCCGCGTACAGAAACAGCGAGAATACGGGGAAGGCTTCTAAAATGGATTTTGTTCGAAAAATGAATATGCAGCTGAAAAAATTAGTCTAGATCCACTTTATTTTTGGTTTTGTTTATTCTGATTCTTTTTAATAAATTTTACATAGCACCTACAACAGCAAAAATTGATTCCCCTCCGAATTTGAAAAGGAGTCCTTTTTGATGATGGTGATGATAATCGGAGCATTCCCCGTCCGTGGGGACTCGCGAGAATACGGGGAGTGAGTCCCCGGGATAAACAAAAACGCGGGGACTCCTCAAGTGGAGTCCTCGGGGAACGGCGAGAATACGCCTATAGAGAGACAGAAATAAGTACGAAGATACAGAAATAAGTAAGCGGACGCCAGAATGATTACCGTCAAAGCGATTTTCTCCCGTCTAAAGCGCGTGACAAAATAACTATTCCTAGTTTTAAGTTCTCTCTTCTATTTTCCTCAGAAAGGAACAAATGACTCGTCAACTAAGATTGACTCCCTTCATCTCTCTTCGTGTCGAAACTAAAAGGTCATCATCGCACCCAATAAAAATGTTCATCCCATGTTGGAAGTAACCGCTGGCATACTAAGCGTTTCCGAGTTGATGAGATTCGGAAGGACTGAGAGATCGCATCCTATCAAGTAAATAGTCAAGTTAACCGAACCTCGTACAGAGGTGGGGGGGGGGGGTAGACTGCAAGCATGCTAACATTCCCAGTAGTTCCCGCAGAAGGCTCACGGTTGCTCGGAAAACGCGATATGACGCTCTCCTGTTTCGGGCTATTTCAAAATATTCGGTCCTGCGGCAACACCCCGAACACCTCCGGAACCCAAAATTCAACATATACTTGCAGCTGTTTAAAGCATACCTCGCACAGTTTACTGTTATGTTCCAATATTCAAAACCGTTTGAAGAGTTTAAAACTATGCTCGGCTTTTAACAAATTATCCACGGCTTTGGCTGTTTTAAGCCTTTTCCTAGGCCCATTGATTTCTAGCAGAAACTCAGCAAGATTCAGATACCCGTTTTTACGCTTCAATAGTATGATATGCGAACACCCGTCGGGAGCATAATACGAACGGAAAATAGTGAATCGTGGGAAGTGCAAAGATTATTGAGGCATCGTTAGCGGGCTTAGAATGTGTAACATATGAAGTCTGGGTCTCTGGGCTTAAACATTAATGAACGCAGTAACGGAAGTACGTCGCACTGACATTATAGGAACGACGGGCCCTTTAACAAGAGAAGCAAACTGTATCTACCTTCACGACCAACGCTCTCTAGTAAGAACGAGACCAAAGGTTTCGATGGGATCCAAAAATTGTAATATTTATTGGACCTGTTGATCCAGACAATCTTGTAGTCTTGTAGTGATCCGGTCTTCGCAACAAAAAAAAACTTAAATATGTTACTAGGCAACGTATCACTAATCAGACGCATGAAAATAAACATAAATGATACCGTAGTGGTGTTTTATTGGCAAATTACGGCCAAACAGATAATCATCTGAGAAACCAAGTTCAGGTATGGATTCAGGGTATATGTTTACCCCAATATCTCATATCTTTTTCGGCAGAAAAAAAGAACTACATGTCGTAATTTATGTCGACTCTTTAATCGAAGCCTCCCACCTCAAGAACTTCAAAATGTATGAAGAGACTTGGTGATACCGAGAGGCAAACTAAGAACCTCTCAATCTGCAGGCTGACGCTCTAACGGTTGAACTAACCTTCACTGTGTTACTTTTGAGACTTACCGACTTTGCAACAAACAATTCCAGAAGTCGACTTAAAAATTTAACTTTTCGAGTCTACCGAATTTTCGGGTTTTGGCAAATTTCAGTGGAATAGCTTGTCTGGCATGAAAATAAAGTTCAGAAATGGATTCATCGCGTGTTCTTACCCCTAACGCGAACGTCTAATTTACTTAAGAACGGACTTATATTTTGCCATTTTAACCAAATTTCTGGTTCTGACCGGATTCCGGGCGAGCTACTTGTCCGGCGAGAAATTAGTTTCAGACCTGAATTCAGCATGTCTCTTCACCCTATATCAACTATCTATCGGGTTTCAAAACTACTGCCTTAATTCTGTCAAATTTCCAGTTTCGGCCGGATTCCGGCCAAACTACTCGTCCAGCAAAAAAAAAAAAGCTGAATAACGAATTCAGCATGTCTCCTAACAGTCCTAACCCCTACAACAAACCTCTGATCAACTTCAGATAAAAGATACAACTTTTTACTTCTAACACATTTTCTGGTTAGAATTATTTTGCATTTATTTCCTTTTATTGTTAATGTCCGAAACCACAAAAATTATTATATTGCCAGCTTTTACAAGACGAGGTTCTCTTTCGAGGTTCTCTTTTTTGGGCGAATGTCCGATCTTAACCAGGCAATTTTGCTTAACGACGTTTATGCCATGGAAAAGAGTAATTGCAATTCCGGGCCGAAAAGAAATTCTAAGGACATGAAAATATAAGTGACTGAAAATACACAAAGGGAGCTGAAAAAAGAACGAATAGAAACAGTTACTGGCATCCATTACATATGACCATGAACCCTTGAGCTGACAGTACTCTTGATGACTATCTCTCCTTGCCGATGCAAAACCTCCGGCCTCTCCGGGTAGCTAGCGGAAGAAAGGCAGAAGTGGTGTCACAACTGCTCCCAAAGATCGCGGTGATTGATTGAAACAGGATTTGAGTCGTTGAGTTTGAGTCGTACGGACACGCTTACTCCTTCTTCCTGAGGATCACTGGCGTGTTTTGGACTTAGTCATATAGAGTATTCACAAGCTTCTGAAAGCTTCTCACAAACTTCGAAAAGTGCAATTTCGGCAATAGTCGTTTTTGCAGAGCACCGTGTATCAGATACCACGATAACTGCAAAAACGACTAATTGCAGATCCAGTTACCGTGGTAACAGATACCATGGTATCAGCAAAAACGCAACTATTGTCTTAAAAGATATATGGCTTTCACGGCGGAAGTCTAGGGTGTTTCTAACATGACAGGAAGGTATAAAAAGAAATCTCCTGGATATTCTTTCGGAATAGCCTTTGGGGGACCGATATTTATAGTTCGAACCTTAAGTCTCTGGCTCTCGGTACCAGTGCCCTCGAAGCGACATTGGGACGCGAGATTTGAGTTCCCAAACGCCTACGCCGCGCTTAAACCAGCAAGACGTCCCCAAGCATTGGATTCTTTTCACTCGACTTGTTCTTGAAAATATTCCTTCATGAGAATCTTTCCTTTCGGCATTGTGGAGCGAGATGAGAGGTCTAGCATAAGTGGGAGGCAACCCGGCAATGAAATACCACTACTTCCATGGTCGCTTCACTTACTCGGTTTTCACATACCAAAAGTAACAAGAATCCGTAAGTTCATCGGCTGTGGTGAGTGGTGGGTGAGGGCAAGTGAGGGCAACAGCCAGAAGTGGCAGTGGTATTCCGCCACTAGATACGAAGCAATTACTCGAGCAACCGTAACTGGCCTTATACCAGTTCAGCGTTGCAACTGGGCTAGTCATTATCAGCATCCATTACACAGAAGTAGTACAACATATACGATAACACGGTCAAAAGGCGTTTTGCAGTTATCGTGGTATCTGACCAGTCGTCGTGGTATCGGATATCCAGAAACCACGGTCCGACCGTGGTATCTGAAAAGATACCACGCCAAATTTTATCAAATTGGTGAGAAAGAAGTTAAGCACTTAGTGATGTAACTGGATATCAGTTTTTCTTTTGGGATGACTTCGAAAAGTGCAATTTCGGCAATAGTCGATTTTGCAGAGCAACCGTATATCAGATACCACGATAACTGCAAAGACGACTAATTGCAGATCCAGTTATCGTGGTAACAGATACCATGGTATCTGCAAAAACGCGATTCATATGTTAATAAACCGAGAAGCTTTATGAAGGGTAGTCCGAAACTCTAATCATCAAGGAGGTTCACGCCTTTTTCAGCTAAAGTTTAACCAAACAGGGCTGAGATCTGACAGACACATTACTTATTCACTTAGATAGGCCTGAATACTCGATAAAATGCGTCACATGGTTTGTCCGTTACCCACACATAATCGATATGCCTATTCTTTCGGGTTTGTGGTGTCTCTATGTGCATGTCAATCAAGGCTAAAAGTATTTACCCGCTACAAATGTAAGCCATTGCCGAAAAATAAAATTAAAATGCCTAATTCCTTGCAAGACATATCGTAACATCATTTTCCTACTTTCTACAGGCGTAACTTGTCCAAGCTTAGCATCCGTGAAAATGCAGGCATTTGTTGAAATTCAAATTCTCCGCGTCTGGATGGATTTTGAGTTGCCGCGCAAGCAGCGGACACTCTGAACGTTATTACCAGAGCCCCGGTTGAAAAATACAAAATCCTTGAGATGAGTAAAAATACTTCAGTGTATTCAAATAAAATAGAAAAAACGAGATTTTCGGTTTGTTTTTCATGATCAGCTAGTTACCCCTCCAAGATGATGTGCGAGGGATAGATACAATTTTGGATATTTCGGTTGCACTTCCGGCAAACCGTCCTCAGCGAAGGGATAGATACAATTTCGGATATTTCGGTTGCACTTCCGGCAAACCGTCCTCAGCGAAAAAAACAAAACTAAATCATAAAATCCACCACAATCACAACAGGAAAACGACGAACCAACAGACAATAAGACGACATGTAACTAAAAACAAGAAGAACGATGCGGACTGAACGACATGCAGATAAAAATAAAATAACGAAAGATAAAATGTGCGTGTTGAAAGTGTATATGTGCAAATTTGTGATTATTTACAATTCTGAATTCTGTGTTTATTTACAATTTACCATCCGTCTTGGAAAGCGCAGAAGCTTTCACCCAGAAAACGGCCCACTCCAAAAATCCATAATATGTTTGACCACTTTCAATAAAACCTTCCACAGAACTGACCCCGAAAACCCCGAAAATCTCGTTTTTTCTATTGTATTTGAAATGAATGGTAAGCTTGGCTCAAACCTTATATTCAGCGTATTCAAATATCAGATGTAAAAATAAACTGCCTTTTCAGTTCAACTTTAAGGAATATAACTAAACAACTGTCATCCTATTTGTGATGATCATGGGGAAGTAAAAAGGAGCTAAATTGCAAGGTGGATCAGAACTAGAATATGGAGAATTATAATGCACACCAGCAGATGTTCAAACAAAGGCCTTTTAGCGGCTTAACAAGGAAGGAGAAACACATTAAAATCAATAATGGAAGACTAACAGACTCAATCGTGGTGGAACGACCTTCACAGGCCATCTAATCTAAATCCATATCGTGAAATTAAAGAGTGTTTTGGTGCTGAGTATTATTTAAAGTTGAAAATTCCAGTAACATTTCCTCATTTATGGATCCAGGCGAGAGAGCAAACTGCCTACCATTAGCCTACTCGGTAAAAAGTTTTTGGAAAAGGAGAGGTGGCCCCGGAGTTATTATATCAATAATTTATTATTATTAATATTAGCAATACTTTATTATTGACCAAATTAAGAAACCGAAATTATATATTGCATGAAGATTATGTAAAGTAATAGTATATTACATATTATACTATTAATATAATAGTATAGTATATTATTATATTAGTAATAGTATACTTTAAAGTTACGTAGGGCTCTCCTGCCTGATGGTTAGATTATGGTTAAGAATTATAAATATGAGTATGGATATACTAGCTAGGTAAGCTTATGAGATGCTGAATAATGGTTTGAAACATTCTTGGCCATTCCAGGTAAAGCTGTTACTGGAGAGAGTAGGAATGCGGCAATGCCATATTTATGGAATGAAGGTCTTGGTTGTGTTGATTTGCCAAAAGATCTAGAACGTCAAATTAGAGTGGTTTTAGAAGGTCAGGAAATCCAGTGTTGGCAGAGTATTGTTAATTGTTCCATAACATTGAGTCATTATCAAGTGGTTAAAGTTTGTTTTGGAGAGGAAGTGTATTTTAAGTTCAATCTACCCGGGAAAGTTTTATGTCGTTGGATCCAAGTAAGGGCGAATTGCCTTCCAATTCAGAGCAGGCAGAAGGTTTTTGAGAGAGGTAGTGTGGTTCGTGATGGGAGGTATGCTCATTTTGTGAGAAGGAGGAAGAAAATTTGGACCATTTCCTCCGTAGATGCCCGAAGCTTTCTGATTTAACGAAAATGTATCTAGAGGGGGTAATTTTTTCCCTTCCTGAAATTTTGAGAAATACTAACCCTACCATTATTACTCGAGTGGGCGTGTACATGGATAAATCTTTAGAGTTAAGGAGTCTGATTGTTTAAGTTAAATTTTTGTTTTTGTTTGTTTGTGTATATGGCCCTTGGGCTTTTGAAATACACTGATCTATCTATCTATCTATTATGTACTTGTATGTTAGTGAATTTTTATTGACATTTTCCTATGCTATTTTTCGCAATGAAGAATTTTAGGAAGGATAAAGTGAATTTGAATTTGAGCACAGTATCCCTGTCCTTGTGTAGTTCGAGTGACGAGGGGCTGTGCCATGGACTCCTGAGGTGTGAGGGCATTTCCAATATGGGGGGGGGTACTCTTTTCAGGAATAGAGGGGATGAAATAGTTCTAGGTATCTTAAAGGACCCCTCGTACAATTTACTCCTCAACTTCCAGTATTTTCAAATATTTGACTACTTTCAAAACTAGGTTGGACTTTCAACAAATAAACCGCGGTTTTGGCTGCTTTAAGCCTTTTCCGAGACCCGTTGACTTACAGCGAAAACAGGTAAACAATTTACATAACCGGTTTTTCGGACGGAAAAACTTCTCGTAGACAAACGCCGACAGCGTGATACACATCGAAGGTAGCAAAACACGGCAAGTGAGAAAATCAGCGTGGCTCTGTTGGAGGGGTTCGAATGCACCGTACGAAATTGGGGTTTCCGGGTTTTAAAATGTATGGAGTGGTTATAGAAGTAGGTTGGATTAGTACTATAGGTAAGACAGGTCCTTTAAGGTCTGAGTCATCTAGGTCTACAGTTTGATTTGGAAATACGGTTGAAAAAGTGACTAGTGTAGGAGAAAGTTTGTAGGTGTTACTAAGCTGTGAATGGGAGAAAAAGTGAGGATGTTTTTGTATGTTTTTGTGATCTGTATATGTCTTACCAGATTTCAAATAGAGATATACGGTATACGCATTCTCAATCCATATACGACAGTTCGACCCAACGCACCCACAATTCGACCGTTAAACTTCCATCTTCGACCTTCAGGTTCCATCTAGCGGCCTCGGTCCTCACTCCCAAATCCAAATCCTCTCCCCCCTATCAAAATGTTAGAAGTCGACCAGAACGAGTGATAACTGGTAAGTTCTAGGGTTCCCAAGCTCTGCCCCGTACCTACAAAACACGCTAGATATGCAAAAAAAATTATTCCCGAGTTCGTGAAATATTTTAACGAAGCGTGAATTCTTTTAAGCGTACCGACATTGGATACATATATTGATGATGATGATGATGATTTTATTTATGACCCGTCAAAATAAACACAAGGCACAAAGACGGAGTAAGTAATAAGGAAAAAAGAGAAAAAGAAAGGAAAACACGAAAGAGAATAACTTACAAAATACACAGTATAACTTTTACCATACAACTAAACCAAGAGGGTTTTCCAGTCGTGATCAATATTTTGGCTATAAGTTTCTATTTGTTTCTCCACTGCAATTAGTGGATCACTAATTTGATAACGACTGGAAATTGATACTGGAATGGATTGGAATATTAAATTTATTCTGTTTGTTTGACAATAATCGCAAATTTGGTTTATGACCACGACAGTCGATTTTTACAATAAACTTTCTATCTATCTAACTATCTCTATTACAATTTCCCAGGTTCATCCGTCCAAAGGGCCTGTTGAGTATTTTGAATGTATGATTATTATTCGCTGGGACCAAAAGCCGGACCCAGCTTTGAATGTCCAGGAGATGGTGTTCTTCCGAAGTAGCCAAAGGCACCTGACCCAAGTAAAACTGTAACTAATAAACTGTGTATAATGACAATCTATGTTATTATAATTATAAGGTTTGAAGCCAAGCTGACCATTCATTACGAAAGAAATAGAAAACCGTGATTTTCGGGTTTTTTTTATTGATCAGCTAATTATCCCTCTAGGATGATGTGCGAGGGATAAATATAAATTCGGATATTTCGGTTGCACTTCCGTCAAACCGTCCTCAGCGAAAAAAACAAAAAACTAAATCATAAAATCCAACACAATACCAACAGAAGAACGATGCGGAACCAACAAAACATACAACGATATGTAACTAAAAACCAGAAGAACGATGCGGATTGAACGACAGAAAAATTCAAATAAAATAACGAATATTAAGATGTGCGTGTTAAAAGTGTATATATACAAATCTGCGATTATTTTACAATTCTGAATTCTGTGTCTATTTACAATTTACCAATTCCCTGGGAAAGCGCAGAAGCTTTCACCCAGCACTTATAAAAATCCTTCGTTTTTCCCATAACTGTACAAATAATTTCACAGAACGAAATCACGGTTTTCTATTTCTTTCGTTGTTATAATTATATTTATTTACCAAATTTTTAAGAATCCAAAATTGTTTATAAATTGTATAGAAAGTTATGTACACTAATACTGATGCCAATGTCACCATATTTCCGTTGACATTTCTTTTGTTATTTTTCGTAACAGAATAATTTGGGAAAATAAAGTGAATAGAATTATAAATAGTCATAACCGCTACTTCTGAAATAAGGCTACCTTCAAGCCTAGTGTGAGATTTTTGGAAATTTACTAATTTATAACCAGCTCATCACCTTATAAGTAAGATATACTTTCTCTGAAAGAAACCATGACTACAGTAACCATATGTTATAGGCTATTGTATCATTAACAACCATTTTCTTCCTTGTCTTTTGATAATAATAACTGAGTAGCATCAGAGTTGGGAGTTCTGGAGCCCTCGGTTTGCCAAACTGAGGTGGCAGTTCTTATAAAAATGCAAATATGTCGTCGCTCTCCTGAATCGGTAATGGGGACTCGACAGTGAGGAGGCTATAAGCGACATATTATGGGGGGGGGAGGGGGATAATACGCTCCCAAATCCTCTTCCGGGCAGTAAAACATTACCGTCCCCCATAAAAGCTTATTGTCTTTTCAGCATCGAAATAGTAGGGTAATGATATCGACCTTTCAGCGAAGTCAGACTGAGACAGGACTGGACTGGATGTTTAGCGGATTCCGGTACGAGAGCAAAGCGGATTCAGGTACGAGAGCAAAGCGGATTCCGGTACGGGAGCAGTGTGCACACCAAATGGTAAATTCCGGGTATCTCCAGTCTAATGCTGAAAGCAAAAGCCGTAGAAGATACAGTTTCGTTCCTAAGCTTCAAATATAGACGACTCCTTTGAAACTGTTATGTTTTCAAAACTGACAGACTCATCCCGGCAGTTTGAGCCGCGCGCGGCCCCTCACCTTTGAATCTGCGTTTACACAGAGGGTATTTATCCATTTTCCGCGGGTATTTTTCCCCGCAACAGCAACAAATCCCCGGGTATTTTGAAATTCAATTTCGCGAACTTTTTACCCGGGTATTTGTTTGTCGAAGGGTTTTCTTCGACGTCAGCAACAACAAAATCGGATTTTCGAGCAGTAACTTTGATTATGTCCATATGAAGTGGTCCAAATGGACACATGTTAGTGTCCAATGTAGAGAGATACCATGAGCTTTACAACCTTGGAATTTATTGCCACATGACAGTGCCCTGCCTTGAAAAATACCCGGGTACCATGTGAGCACTTTCCCCTCTCGTCTCCGGGGAAAAATACCCGCCGTGTAAATAATCCTTGACCACAGGGAAAATAGCAAAACCGGTCTTTCTTACCAATGAGCTCTCGGAAGCGATAAGCGGGAGCCTGTTCCGCTTCCAAAAGACCCGTACATGGCAGTCACAAAAAAAACGTAGTGTGGTAGGGTGGATAACAAGAGCTGTAAGCTCATATGGCACTTAAATGGGTCAAGATGATTTGATTGATCAAAAGTAAGTTTCGACTTTGCGGTTGAGATGCGCGCTCTAAGGGAGCTGGAACTTCATTTGTAAGCAAAACCCTTGAGGCAAAACTGCTAATGGGCTGATGGGCATCACGAAAATGCAAATATTGCTTAAAAGTATTTTTTTTACTTTGCGGTCAAGATTGGTACTTTAAGGAATAATCGGATTTGGGAAGTAGCAATTTCTAAGCAAATTTTGTTGAGTCTCCAATATTCCAGCGAAGTTTCATCTGAAAGTACCTTAACGCGCGATCACCGGAATCCCATACCCCACCCCCCCACCCCCTCCTCCAACTCCACCCACAATAACCGGAGCCAATCCGGTTCTGTAAATGATTAATCCAGAGCATCTGTTTGTCATTCCCACGAAGTTCGATCCAGATCACACCAGTCTAAGCGGGTCAAGTATTTTCCGCCCTCCCCCCAATTATTGCCGGATTCGGTCCGGAAATGAAAAAGGCCATAAGAGAAAAATGTCCTCTGTTTAATTATTAAATTTCACTCGAATCCGATCACCCGTTCCAAAGTTACGCATGACTCAATATTCCGGATTCCCCTCCCTCAACCCCCCCCCCCCCAAGATTATCGTATCGAGGATTTTTTTTTATTCCAAGTCAGTTTGACCGGGTCCCTGATATGCCTTCCAAGTTTCGTCGTGAAAATCCCCCCAAAAACGGAATTCCGGGAAACCCCCTCCTCCCCCCCCCTCAAGTTTCCGGATCCAGTCAAATTATGTAAAAGATTTACATGGACCAGATGTTGATTCTTCCCAGCAAGTTTCACTCCGCTACCATCATTCTAACCGTTTCCCGAGATTTCCGGTCCACCCCCCCCCCCCCCAGCTCCCCCGCGGTGCACGTAGCCAATCCGATTCAGCAAATGACTTACCTAGAGCATCTGTTTGTTCTTCCCACAAAGTTCCATCCCGGTCCCTCCATTCTAAACGGGTCACGTATTCCCTCCCCCCCCAATAGTTGCCGGATCCGGTCCGGATATGAAACAAATCATCGGAGAAATGTCCTCTGTTCAATTCTTAAATTTCACTCGAATCCGATCACCCATTCCAAAATTACGCATGACTGAAAATTTCGGATTCCCCTCCCTCCACTCCCCCCACCATTATCTGATCGACAAAATTTTTATTTTGAAGTCAGTTTGATTGGGTCCCTGATATGCCAGCCAAGTTTCATCGTGAAAATCCCCAAAACCACCATCACCGGAATTCCGGGACCCCCCCCCCCCCCCATAAGTGTCCGGATCCAGTACAATGGTCTAAAGGACTTATTTAGAGCAGATGCTTGTTCTTCCCAGCAAGTTTCACTCCGATCCCTCCATTCTAACCGTTTCTTGAAATTTCCGGTCTCCCCCCCCCCCCCCCAACTCCCCCCTGGCTACCGAATCCGGTCAAGACTTTAAACGGGACATTACAAATATATATTCTATTCAGTTATGAAGTTTCATTACAATCCGATCATCCGTTCGAAAGTTACAAACTTCTCAATTTCCCGGATTCCCCTGCGGATTCCCCTCCCTCCACTCCCCCCACCATTATCTGATCGACAAAATTTTTATTTAGACTTTACAAGACTTTAAACGGGACATTACAGATATATATTCTATTCAGTTATGAAGTTTCATTACAATCCGATCATCCGTTCGAAAGTTACACACTTCTCAATTTCCCGGATTCCCCTGCCCTCCACCCCCCCCCCCCCCCCCAAATGGTCGGATCAGAAAACTGATTATTTATAAGTTTGTTTGGTCGGGTCTCTGATAGGCCTGCCAAGTTTGATGGTCCTAGCACAACTGGAAGTACCCTAACTCGAAAAAGTGTGACAAAATGCCCTAAATTTTCAAGTTTCCAGCGCCCCCACTTCCCCGCATATGGTCGGATCGGGAAACTGATTATTTCCAGGTTAGTTTGGTCGGGTCCCTGATATTCCTGCCAAGTTTCATTGTCCTAGCTCATCTGGAAGTACCCTAACTCGAAAAAGTGTGACAAAATGCCCTAAATTTTCAAGTTTCGAGCGCCCCCACTCCCCCGCATATGGTCGGATCGGGAAACTGATTATTTCCAGGTTCGTTTGGTCGGGTCCCTGATATTCCTGCCAAGTTTCATTGTCCTAGCTCATCTAGAAGTACCCTAACTCGGAAAAAAGTGACAAAATGCCCTAAATTTTCAAGTTTCCAGCGCCCCGCACTCCCCCGCATATGGTCGGATCGGGAAACTGATAATTTCCAGGTTAGTTTGGTCGGGTCCCTGATATGCCTGCCAAGTTTCATTGTCCTAGCACATCTGGAAGTACCCTAACTCGGATATAAGGGACAAAAAACTCGGACCGACCGACAGACCGACAGACGGAATTGTGATCGGTATATGGCACTTGAGCCAGAGGCTACAAGTGCCATAAAAATGATGTCAAAGGTTTCAGAAATACGATGGAAGGAACGATCAGGGGCGTCGAGGGAATGAGCAATACAGGTAAGAAAGGTCCTTGAAGAGTGCTTGAAGACTCGCTATAAAAAATCATGGACAACAGGGCCAAACCAGCGCTCGACCTTATCCACTACTTCCTGGCCGAAGATTGAAAATTAAGTGCCTTTTTCTGTGTCTTTATGTATTTTATTTTATTTCTTTCATTTACTCCGCTTTTTCAAAATGGCGGGTTATAAATAAATTACTTACTTACTTACTGTAGACTACAGTGTACAGTATAGTAGAAAGAAAAGTCAAAGAATTAAAACCGGAAAGTTAATGCAGTGAGGAAAAGCTTGCACAGGGCTGTCAACATGCGGCGAAAAAAACAAGTTTAAGAACAGAAATAAAGCGCGAAAAATGATCAAACAGGCCCAACAAATAAAAGCATTTTCAAACTCACATTCTTAGTCGTTTATCTGCGTCCAGGACTCCATTTCTGGCGACTTCAGACAAAGTACAACGCAGAGTCCTAGGCCGTGGGGATTTTTTGGCAAGTTCAAACTCGTGGAACCGCTGGTCACAAACATTGTAAGGCACATCTTCGACAACGATCAAAATGGCAGAACTAAAAGAAAGTGTAAAGGTTACAACATCGAAACTGCAGCCTAATTCTGCCAGCTTACTTAGTAGTAGGTAGGAAACCCAGTTTTCCGAAAGTGATCGAATTTTTTTACATACTTGGATGCGCTTTTATGTGGTCTTTTGCTTGTTATTACACAAAGCGACGGATTACCTATGACTTCGTAAAGTTTTTCCAAAAGAGTTAAGTTCGAACTTGGTTTGACGATTTTTCGGGTCAAAGGGTTAAAAATCGAATCCCTGTGGCCCAATATTTTTGGGTGGGGGTTTAAAATTAAGGGGCGAAAAGCATATGTTTTGAAACCTAATGAGATACTCAAATTAGGGGTAGTGAGACATGACAAATAAGCAATTGAGCCATAACGTAAGTAAGTCGGTGATGATGGTATTTAGGAAAGGTGGAAAAGTGGAATACAGGGAAAAAGTAGTATATAAAAGACAAGTTGTGGAGACTAAGGAGCAATTTGTATATTTAGGTGTGAGATTATCTTATAATAGTGAGTTTGGGAAACAAATAGAGTTAAGTGAAAGGAAAGGGAACGAGGGGTGTATGCCATAGCCGGTAGTGTTTAGCGAAAATAAAGGACATGAGAATGCACAAGCAGTTGTTTTCAACGAAAGTGATCACTGCTATGAATTACGGCTCCGAAATTTGGGGATTCCAGCAAGGCAGAAACTGGAGGGAATCCAGTTGCAGTACTTCAAGAGGGTGTTAGGAGTAAGCATAAGAACAAATAGTTTAGTTAACAAAGGAGATTTAGGGTTATCGTTGTGTAGCAGAAGATTAGTTAATATGATACGTTATTGGCAGAAATTTGTAAGTTTGCATAGAATTAGGCTCCTTAAATATTTGGCAAATTTGGAAATATTGAAAGATCCTAAAATTGACGCGTGGTCGCAACAAATTTAAACAATAACTGAAGATTGTGGTTTAGGTGGACAGTGGAATGAGGGAGCAGGGCCATCATATCCATCAGGGGAGATAGCCAAGATAGTAAATGATTGTCTAAAAGACCACGAGATTCAATTGTGGAGTACGGAATTTTTCTTTTCTGAAGTGGTACCTCTTGGCTAAAGAGGCATGGGGAGAGGAAATGTTTTTAAAGCGGGGCTTAGACCAAAGGAACTAAAATGGATGGTATGTCTGCGGGCGGATTCTCTCCCATTGGGTCGAGGAAGAAGAAAGTTTATAGGGTGAGTTAAGTAGGCAGGGTATGGAGCATCGGGAGCATTTTTTGGGGTAAGGGTTCCCTCCTTTTGGTGTGTATTGACTTTTTTACTGTTATTTTGTATTTTGTTTTCCCGCCATGGCCCCACGGGCTTTTTGGGACTAAATTCATTCATTCATCATGCTAATTCTACGTCTGAAATATTTTACGAGGGATTTCTTCTCTATTCTTCTTTTAACAAAAAAAAACAAGAATAGAATAGGATAGAATAGAATTTTATTTTTAAAAGTACCTGTCACAGCGCTACCGCCGAAATTGACCTTTTTGTCATACAAAATGAAAAATGCATAACACTTTGTAACAAATAATAAAAACAAAAACAAAAACGCTAAAAGGGACTAACTTATTGGTTTTTGTACAACTCAACAAATGCTGGAACAAAACTCCTTCTATATCTTTCATGAAGAGGGGCCACAGGGGCTAGTTTGGGGATTTTCTGGGATTTCTCTCGCTGGGGTCTAATACGTATTGGAGAATAGGGGGGGTGGGAGAATATTACGTAAACGGGGAACAGATAGGGTTTTAATACCGAAATCGATGCTAAGGCGGGTTCGTCTCTCTTCCAGGGTAGCCAGCTTGAATCTTTTTAGTAGGTAACTGTAAGGCACTTTACCCTCCCCGTTTATAATCGTGAGGGCCTTTTTTTGAATGTTCTCGATACGGTATGTGTGTTCTGAAGAGAGCCCGAAGTGCCAAACAGGACAAGCGTATTCAAGAATAGGTCTGATAAAACTAATGTAAATTTGGAGGAGATCTTTAGAAGGGCACGAGAATTTTCTAAGTAGTTTCAAAACGGCAATACATGGGGAGGCTTGTTTTAAAATATTTTTGATGTGGGCATCCCATTTCAAATCATTGGTTAAAGTAACTCCGAGTAGTTTAATTTTTTTAACGGATATTTCTGGGGGAATGGGGTCAAGAAAGGCTGGTGTAGATTTTAAAAAGCTAATTGTCATAATTGAAGATTTCTTGGAGTTGACTTTTATTTGCGACAGAGCAGCTTCCTGGGTAATGTCATCCAGAATGGTCATTGCTGAGCTCTTGATGTTTCGCCGGCAAACCTCAAGAGCGGAGAGGTCGTCAACATATTTCCATCGGTCAAGGTACTCAGAAATAAGACTATTTATCATAATTTAAGAATAAAATCGGACCTAGTAAAGTACCTTGGGGAACACCACAAAAAATAGGGAGGGGTTCAAAAAAACATTATTATATTTGACAATTTGTGATCGATTTGTCAAAAAAGAAACTAAAATTTTTATCAAAAAAGGACTAACTTTAAACTCTGAAAGCAACTTTTCAACAAGAATATTATGATCAATAAGGTCAAAATCTTTTTGGAGATCAATTAATAGAAGATTTAACCATGTATCAGGGTTTTCAAGGTTTTTATAAATTAAATCAAGTAAACTCACAAGGTAATGAGAGGTAGACGTTTCCTTAAGGTTTCCGAACTGTTTAAGGTCAATAAGTTCCAGGATTTCTGCCTTCAACCAATCGGCAAGAAAACTTTCATACATCTTTGAAAATGTCGGGGTTAGTGTAACTGGTCGTACTCCGTTGAAGTCATTTAGACCTCCCTTTTTCTCAATCGGAGCAACGTTCCCTAATTTCCAACAAGACGGATAATTTCCCGATTTACTAATTTCATTAAAAATGCTTAAAGTTTAACTGAAAAGGACAGAGATGGGACAGTCTTGTTACCCCTTACTTATTCCCTTAAAGAGGCTTGAAGACCCGGTGGAAATGCGTTACTTCGTTGCTCCGCTATTCACGAATAATCAATTTTCAAATAGTGGAATTTCCCTGTCAGATTTGTGGTACTACCTGTGTCGTACGCTTGACGAAAAAGATTTATGAAATTTGTTTGCTCAGGCACTAAGCAGTATTCACCAAGCTTATCACCGCCTACTGAAAAGCCGCGTTTGTGTTCAGATTCAAATATTCCGCGTCATAGTAGAATTTGCGCTGTGGGGACAGCCGCAGATATTCTGAACCTCAGTATTAGAGCAGGTAGTGGAAAATAAGAAAATCTTTTAGCAGAATCCAAATAACTCGGTCTATTCAACTAAATGATACAAAAATAAGTTTGCTTTTCAGTTAAACTTTAACAGCGGAATAGATAATTTGTCGGGGAAAGCTTTGATCAGAGCAGTTGGGATATCAATGGGGCAAATGCTAGTTTTTTTAAGCTTCTTTATTTTACTAATAATTTCATTAACTGTAATTAATGGAATATTTTCTACTGGTGTACTTGGATTTTATGGCTATTTGAAAAAGGGGGGAAAGTTTGGACTATTGCGGCTAAGTGCTTGTTGAGCTCATTTGCCGTTTGCAAAGGTGGCTCGTCCAAGTGGAAATCCAGATTCTTATGCGTACGACCACCAAGCTCCTTAGCTTTTCTAAACCACTGGCGGGGCTTACTTTCTTTAAGAACATTTAATTTCTCCATCTATTTTGGAGAAAGGGAAATACTGGGTCACTTGGTGTGCAAAATGTTACATAGCCCACACTGCCAAAGTTACGATCCGAAAAATGTCCAAAACAATTCCGAAGAATGCTCTAGGAGCCGCAATGACTAATGAGCTTTCATCATTCTGAATGGGGGGATTTCCTAAAGCAAACTTTACGCAAAACATTTGCGCAACTTTACGCAAAACATTTGCGATTTGCAGAGGCACTAACCCCTCGCGCTCGCCGCCGTGACTCATTATTGCTGCGTCGAGCTTGACTGACAATTCAGAGTAATTCATTCCAGTTTGTTTAGTCGCGGATCGGCAAACGATCTGGCCACACCACTGACCCCTGGCCTCTCTGTGAATATGTCGCATTCGCGACTTAATATTTCATGTTCATCGTTTTATTAATAAACTGGAATGATTATGCAACCGTCTTGGTCAGCTAAGGGACAATAAACCTAACATATCAACTTAACTGGAATTTTGCACAGGCCGAAAGGCTCGACCAAGAAATTCCCATTCCACCTACACAAACAACAAACGATCAGCCCCATGCGGTACTGGCGGTCGCTTACTCGGATTTGTGAGCATAAAACGAGAGTAGTTGCGTTTGTGACCCGAATTCTCTTTGCGATTCCAGTATTTCGCGTTTTTGGACTATTCAGATGAAGCGAATTCTCCTTTTCTTGCGTTTTTTTTCAGAATCGAGAACGGGGAAAGCCTCGCGATTCTGCAGAATCGAGAAGTTGCTCCGATGGTGAATTCTCGATTCTCCTCTCTCCGTTCTCCTCCCTGATTGGTCAACAGAGTGCGGGTGTTCAATATGCATAAACACGTATACCGGGATGCGGACGAGCTGCCAAATTAGTTGTTTTTTTTCAAAAGCGAGAATGGAGAAGCCAGAGGAGCAAAAACGGTAATTTGTACGAGAATCAAGAATTCACAAGCGCGAACTGAGAATTCAGATTAAAAACGCAACTACTGATTGATCTACCTTGTCACATTATACATCTTCCAAGCTTCGTGGAGACCGTCTGTTAGATCTTCCAGGGCAGTGTTCGGAGGCAGCTAAAAAGGAAAAGGATACAGCTTACCAAGAACCTATGCCAAGCGCTGGGTAGAACTAGCGTTTAGCATACCTTATGCCTAACGCTTGATACCCTATGTCAAATACTGGCTATCCTAGAGCAATAAAACATTGGTGATTTGACTGAAGCTCGGAAATCAACCAATCCGAATTCCTATATAGTGAAGCAGGTCAGGGTTAGGGTATCTGCAGGTATCGAGCGTTTGGGATAGGGTACCGGTATCCAAAAATCATGGGTTTGTGGTATACTGAGAGGGTAAAGGTAAAGTTCTCACTAGTCATCTCACTTTCTTGTCTATCTGCCGATACTTTTTTCAGAAATCTGGAAATGTAGCCTGCAGCCTTCGGCTACGTGCCATAAAGCGGTCGGGATGTCTGCCTGGCTGTCCCCGCGGGTCTGTCCCTCCCCGATGAAAATGTGTAGTTGTACGAAAAAGTTGCATATTAGTACGAATGCTTTGACGTGTTTCAGACTGTAATGACCTTGAGCAGTAGTAGCACCCAGCCTTGCTACATAAGCATTCAGTGGCAACTATTTCTGCTATCTACTACTAAAATTTACAACTTCATACTAGTAATTTTCAAAAAAAAAATCATTGGGTCTGTCCAACCTTTGCTTGTTCGAGCACTTCCACATAAGCTAGGACGAGGAAACTTGGCAGGCGTATTCTAAGTGGGGGAGTTGGAGTGGGTACGGCAAATTTGACAAAATTGGTCCAGTTAGAATGAAGCTCGATGAGTGGTAGGAGAAAATGCCCCTTGTGGGACACTTTTGTGTGTGTAAATATTCCTTCAGCCCAAGCTGACTGCGAATCATATTTGATGGTGGAAAACGGATACGTCAGCTGAATTTTATTGGAGCTATATTTCGGCCCTTCTTGGCAAGGGTCCTCTTCAGGCTCAAAACCGCTCAAGTTGGAGAGACGAACTTGTGGGAAACACAAGTAACACAAGTGGTGTTTCCCACAAGTTCGTCTTTCCAACTTGAGCGGTTTTGAGCCTGAAGAGGACCCTCGCCAAGAAGGGCCGAAATATAGCTCCAATAAAATTCAGCTGACGTATCCGTTTTCCACCATCAAATATGATTTGTGTGTGTGTGGGGGGGGGGGGGGGGGTGAAGGAGTCTCTGAAATTCTGTGACATGAGTAGGGACCAAACGGATGGCGAGACTGTAATGAAACTTGGAAGATACGAAGGTCAAGGACCCCTGATGTAACATTTTGATATCTGGACCGAAGAGGGGCAAATGCGGTGACATTTGCCTGTCCTACTCGCATCTGACCTCTATGGGGGAGGGGGGAGGTACAGCGCATTTCCCAGATAGCCTATGCTCCAATCCGAATGAAACGGTGTGGGCAGTTGGATGGGGGGGTGAATTTTATAGCATACCTAACTAACAAACGAATGGAGTGACATGGATAAAACTTGAACAATACATATGTCGTATCCCTGCTGCCCTACATATGCCATTTTGTGGGTTGGCTTTACCTTGTTAAAGCTTTGGGAAAACTGTACAGCACCTTCTGCGCTACTATTTCGTTCTGGTGTCACTCATATTCTGCGAAAGAAGGAGATCAAAAAGATGAGATCATGTTATTTTAAATATGCAAAGCACCTGCTCCATTTGCCAAAATTATGCCATAACCATACATTGACGGAGAAGTTCAAAATTCAAGATGCAAGTGTTACCCTTTTGGATGTTTCTTCGTCGCTATAAAAAATCACTGACAACAGAGCCCAACCAGCGCAAGACCTTCTCCACCGCTTCCTGGTCGAAGATTAAATTAGTGTCTTTTTTGTGCCTTTATGTGTTTTATTTATTTTCTTTCATTCGCTCCGCTTTTTCGAAATGGCGGGTTACAAATAAATTACTTACTATTACTTACGACTGCGAATTTCACAACCGGATGCGGAATTTGCGGCTGTAGCCGGAAAACAAAATGCCAGTCTTCTCTCACAGCAGTGAGCTAAAACGAATTCCGATTCGAGGCAAAAGCAAGTACGTAAGTAAGTAAGTAATTTATTTAAGACCCGCCATTTTGAAAAGGCGGAATAAATGAAAAAAATAAAGAAAATAAACAAAACACATAAACACGCAGAAAAGACACTTCATTTTTAATCTTCGGTCAGGAAGCAGTGGACGACGTCGTGCGCTGGTTGGTCCCTGTTGTCCATGATTTTTGAAAGCGATGAGGAAACATCCAAAAGGGTAACACTTGCATCTTGAATTTTGAATTTCTCCGTCAATGTATGTTTATGACATAATTTCGACAAGTGGAGCAGGTGCTTCGCATATTTAAAATAACATGATCTCATCTTTTTAATCTCCTTCTTTCGCAGAACATGAGTGATGCCAGAACGAAATAGTATAGAAGGAGCACAGAAGGTAAGAAGGAGCGCAGAACCTTTTCTATTGCGATATATTATTATTAAATTATTATATTATTAAATTTTTAGAAAGGAAAAATGGAGAACCGAGTTTAGTAACATCCTGCCCTTTATGTAATGAAGGGAATGACGACTTGGAGCACTTTTTGCTGAAGTGTCATGAGCTTTCTAATTTAAGGGTGTCTTTGCTTGGGCGGGATTTGCGGCTTCCAGACATCTTGGACTGTACATCGGCACAGATAATGTGCAAAGTGTGTAGATTTATCGATGAAGGAGTGAATTTTTGTTATATTTTGTTTAATTTAGTTGCTTAATTAGTGTATAACTTGTTCATGTATATGGCCTCTGGCTTTGAATGCAGATTATTGTTATTATTATAAGAACGTATGGCTCAATACAAGCTCGGGTCTCGACGGAACATCTTGAATTATTCCACTCGCTCTGTAAGAATCGAGCTTTAGGCAAGGTGTTGCAGTGTTTATCTTTACTCCCCAGGAAGACATGACGCTCTTTGACCTATTGTTCAAAGGTTCTAGCAAAGTTTCGAAACCGGAAGCAGCCGGGAAAATGTTTTTCTTCTTAATTAATTTGGGAAATTCGAACGCGGACCTTCATTCCTATCTACAAAAGCGAGTTTTGAGACACAGACGAAGGTATAACCTTAGCGAAAAATGTACGCAATACTAAAAAAAATGTCAGAACTTCCGACGCACCAAATTTGGACACTTTTCCTCGCATTTCTGTCGGAACAATGCTCCTACCCCTACCCCTACTGATTGCACCTTAGTTAATCCCAATCCCCCAAACCCATTGCTTTAAAGTTTAATTGAAAAGCCAACTTATTTTTGTGCCATTTAACTGAATACACTGAATTATTTGGATTCTGCAAAGTTTTTTTTTTTTCACTATCTGCTCTAGTTGCATAGTTACAGTGCATAAGGGGCAAGGGCCCTTATATTTTTGTGCCATTTAACTGAATACACTGAATTATTTGGATTCTGCAATTTTTTTTTATTTTTTTTCACCATCTGCTCTAGTTGCATAGTTACAGTGCATAAGGGGCAAGGGCCTGCCAGCTAGCTCTGGGAACACTAAGGGGGGGGGGGGGGGGGGGGTCGAGATGACAAAGAAAGGGGGTCCTGTCGACAATAAGTCCCTGTATCTTTATCTAACCCCCCCCCCCCCCAGGTCGGTTTGATGGCCGAAAGTTAGGTAGTCAAGTTTTCTGTGCCTTTAAGCTTTAAGCAGAGGAAAGCCAACTTACTTGTTCTAGACAGTCGTCGAGGTTGAGCTCCGACATGACAAATCTGTGTAAAAAAAAACAATAGCTGATTATCAATTGTCGATAACTGAAAATCGAACGGATCAATGATCCTTCTCCTTGATCCTCATATGATCAATGAGCGACAACTCTCAACGAGAGGTGCTACTTGTCGCTGTTTCTGACGACTACTATTCTGAAGTAATTAATTTTATTGACCTACTGCGCTACACGAGTACTACACTGTAAAAAAGAATCTTGCAGAATTTGCTACTGGGATTAATCTTGTCTTTACTGAGATAAGATTGTCTCTAATTCGGATTAATCTTGTCCCAGTAGAGATAAGATTAATCACAGCAGCAAATACTGCAGTTAACTTTAATCCTTACTCGGAGAAACTTTTTACAGTGTAGTGGAGCATATAATAGAGTAAACTGAAAAAGGGAAAATAAAACATAAAGGAAATGAACATAAAAGAACCAAATCAACAAGACCAATGGTTCCGATGGGATCCCACAAATTTAATATTTGATCCAGACAATAGCGTCTTGTTGAAATCCGGTCTTAGCCAGACTCCTTGAAAATGTTTACTCTTAAAATTTAGAAACAGATTAATTCAAATGGCTAGTCATCTCAGAAAACCAAGTTCAGGTATGGATTCAGCTTGTGTTTTACCCTTATACGTCATATCTACTTCGACGAAACTGATCGAAACTTCCTGCCTTTACTTCTGCCAAATATCCGGTTTCCGCCGGATTCCGGGTGAAACAACGAAAGGTCAAAACGAACTCAGTATATCTCCTTACCCCTATATCGAACCTCTAACTTCAGACAAGCTTCATTTTTTTTTTTTTTCCGGCTTGGCCGGATTCCGTGCGAAATATATCTCCGGGTAGAAAATGATTGTCTTTACGGATTCAAAATGTCTTCTTACCCCTAAATCGAACATTTAATCAAATTCAAATAAAACTTTCACTTTTAACAAATTTTCCGGTTTTGGCCGGATTCCAGGCGAACTACTTGTCCGGGTGGAAAACAATTGTCACATACGGATTCAGCATGTCTTCTTACCCAATAAATCGAACATTTTATAAGCTACAAATAACCCTTTTACTTTTAACAAATTTCCCGGTTTTGGCCGGATTCCGGACGAACTAACTGTCCGGTGAGAAAATAAGTTTCAGATATGGATTCAGAATGTCTCTTTACCCCTAAATCGACTATCTCATTGGCTTTTACATCATTTTTTTGCAGGCCCTTAATCTGAAACCCCTCCCCCACCCCTAAATATGGGGCTACAGGGCTCATCTACGAAATTGACCTGTACTTTGACCCAATGGATCCCCATACCGAGTTTGAAGAAAATATCACTACCCTTTCGTGAGTTATCGTGAGGACAGACGGACAGACAGACAGATGGACAACTTTTAAGAAGTATAAATATAATAATCATAATAATAATTTACTGAGGCCCGCTATACAACAAATGAAAGAGCGGAGTGATAAAGAGAAAGAAAAATAATTACACACAAACAACACGAAACACTACATACACTTTATAAAACTTAATTGTTACATACGGATTCAGCATGTCTTCTTACCCAATAAATCGAACATTTTATAAGCTACAAATAACCCTTTTACTTTTAACAAATTTCCCGGTTTTGGCCCTTAATCTGAAACCCCTCCCCCACCCCTAAATATGGGGCTACAGGGCTCATCTACGAAATTGACCTGTACTTTGACCCAATGGATCCCCATACCGAGTTTGAAGAAAATATCACTACCCTTTCGTGAGTTATCGTGAGGACAGACGGACAGACAGACAGATGGACAACTTTTAAGAAGTATAAATATAATAATCATAATAATAATTTACTGAGGCCCGCTATACAACAAATGAAAGAGCGGAGTGATAAAGAGAAAGAAAAATAATTACACACAAACAACACGAAACACTACATACACTTTATAAAACTTATAGATACGTTAGGCGAGTCAACGGCGATTCGTATATGTTTTTGAGAGCCCGGGATCTAGTACGACACTCTATGATTTCGCACTTCGCGGAAGCATCGATAATGTGGTACTTCTTCGACAGGGCTGAATTAGAATCCCACGGGGGGAGTCCCAGAAGGTATTTTGCCAGTTTGTAATATTCATCCGAATTTGCCTTTTCTCGGAAATGTTTAGCAAATCCCAAAATGGAGAAATGTACAGAAAGTGCGGTGTGACCAAAGCATTGAACAGGCGCCCTAAGATTAGTCTATTTACTGTGTTCTTTAGTGCGACAGCTTTACCGTAACCAATGCACATACCTCTGAAAGCGGTATCCGAGATTCATCCTCTGAGCATACGGATATCAGAACCGTACACAAGGCCCAAGTATTTAAGCTAAGTAGACTGAGGTATAACAGTGTTCTCATTTACGCGCAACCGCGAATCGTTTTGTTTTGGAGTAGTTAACTGACAGGCCAATGCTTTTATACATATCGACTAAAAGATGGATACTGTCTTCAAGCGCGAATAGCGAAGCACTCAAAAGAAGTAGGTCGTCCGCATACGAGATATACCTCAGGTCAAGCCCGTCCACAGAGAAGCTTCCTTGCAGGTCTCGCGTAACAGAATAGATTGCACTGTTGAATAGGACAGGGCTCAAGACTGAACCCTGTCTTACACCTTTTCTAAGCGGGATTTTGTCAGAATTATACCATTCCAGAACTTCCCTTTTCTGTCGAATCACCAAGACAAATCTTAATAACAGAGTGACGATACCAGAATCTAAGCACTTTCACTATACTAGCATCTACACCAGACTCAATAAGGGAAAGAAAGCACTGGGGATGGAGAATAGAATCAAAATATCCGTACATCCGTATGGAGAATAGAATCGAAATATCCGTACATTTACGTTTTGAGATCCCAAAAACGCTCAGAAGAGCAGTGGGAAGTAAGCGCTTGGTGCAAAAACGGAAAAATGAATCAAGAGCTTGGTAGATAGGTGACAAAAAACAAGGCTACTTAGTTCAAACTCGGTAGTTCAAATCACAGGTGAAAGTCGTAACCATATTTCATGGGGTCAAAGGGGTGTCAGGAATCCAATCCAATCCAAGGAGGCCTTGAATTCCCTTTGTTTAAAAGTGTAAAGTTTAAAGAAAATATCTCTACCCCTTCCTGAGTTATCGTGCTGACAGACGGACAACTTTTACGAAGTCGTAGGTATCCCTCCACTTACGTTTTGGGATCCCAGAAACTTTAACTAATCAGGCGCTTATTATTCCTGGACGAACAGGCGGGTGATCCAAGGGTGGTTGCAAGAACTGTATATACACACATTTTAAACGTGCACATTTCAATATTTTATACTTGTCGTAGTCCGCATCATTTTTGGGATCCCAAAACGTAAGTAGAGGGATACCAATGACTTCGCAAAAGTTGTCCGTCTGTCAGCACGATCACTCTCGAAAGGAATGAGATGTTTCGATGAAACTTGGTGCAGGATTCTTTGGGTCAAGGGAAAGTTCGAGTTCGTAGATGGGCCCATTGCTGCATATTTAGGGAAGGGGGGGCGGGGGTGAGTTTCAAATATTTTTAAAAGCTAATGAGATAGTCGATTAAGGGGTAAGAAGACATGATGCACGACATGAAAACCATCTTCTCGCGGGACAAGTAGTTGGCCCGGAAACCGTTATCCGTTTCGGCTGAATAAGCATTAATTATTATTATAATAAAACCTGCTTACCTTTGGATTGCTCCGGAAGCTGGTCCCAACCAGCCAAAGCCCGCAGCAATCGTGTTCACTTCAACTTGTGACAGCTTCCAACTACCATTTACGGATTCCAACATCACATCATTGCGGATCATGCCAAGTGAGATGCTCTGGGGCAAGAAAGGAAGTGTTATACATCGAGAAAGAACAACGTATGAGTTTTTATGAGCAGAGACACAATTTATTTGCTCGATTGGATCACTGACATGTTATGCTTTTTTTCATATTTTGGTTAACTCGGGTTTTGTTATGAATAAAGACCTGGAGTTTCATTTTGTATCACCATTCATCCTGTTCTAGGACCAAGCCCTACGCCATCTAGCAGTGTTCGGTAAGTTAACAGTAATACATCTTGATAGTAGCGTCACCAGTTCAGTTAGTAGACAGCCTTGAACCAGACTAATGGCTTGAAATATTTAAAGTGGATTTTAAGGAATTTTAAGGTAACCTTTTCGGATTATTATATTAGTTATATCATTTAGATATGTATTAAAAATTTATTAATTCTGAACTAAAATATTCATTCTTAAAGTATTCGTTATTTATAGGGTTCCTGACTTTCCTAACTTCACGCATACCTGGCTTGTACATTTGTAAATACTCGTTAGCGCTGGACTGGAGGAACTAGCGTGCCAGAGAGGTTTTCCCAACAATGATATTTAAAAAAAATTATCATATATTGATTTGATACATTAAATCAAAGAAAATCAAAATGCGGGAAAAAATCGAGCAGCGAAAACAGCTGCCGTGTCAACAAATAAAATCTAAGCACTAGTCCTCACATTCGATAACTTCCAATAAACAACTTCCCAAACTAGGATACTTATAATTGCTAGAAGCTTCATTTATTATCACAGGTCCGTTTCTTCCAGATAAAGCATGAACAGGATCCTTGTCAAGAAGGGCCGAAATGTTGCTAGATGAACCAATCCCCTAGCTGACTTATCCGTTTACTTTTATATACACTGTAAAAAGTCTCTCCTTTATCGGACTTTAGTAGTTGTGCGTCACCGATTTCGAACATTTTTATTCCTAATTCGAAGAATTAAAACCCGAATTCGGAGAGTTATAATCCGATTTAGGGTTAAAACGCTAGAATAAAAAATACGGCAGAGTATACTGCAGTATTTTGCATTCTAGCGTTTTTTATCTTGCATCGGATTATAACTCTCCGAATTCGGATTTTAATTCTGCGAATTAAGAATAAAAATGTCCGAAATCGGTGACGCACAACTACTAAAGTCCAATAAAGGAGAGACTTTTTACAGTGTATGATTCCAATTCAACTTGAGCAAGGAGTATTTATACCTTGTTTGTACTAGAACAAACCCGGGGGGAAAAGTGGATATCAAATCTGGAACGTTGATAAGAAACTGAGACAACGCCCGTAACCCTTGCAAACCTACCCAATGTCAAAAACTGATTGATATTTGGCTAAACAACACGACTTTCAGTCAATTCCCTGGCTAGTACCAAGAACAAATAACGAGATAGAACTGCTGTCTCCCTATCTCGGTCATACAAACATGCTGAGTCGAGTAAAATACGGCCGACTCCCGACGCAAACCAGCGGAGGTTACTAGCTTCGCACCACATCACGTTTCGTTATCTCTACAAATAGCTATATCGCTGTTAAGTCGCTGGAGAGGAAATCTGGCAGTCAAAGCTGATTGGTTGTATGGACGCGCTCCAAAGCGGGTCGGCGCGCAGAGTACGCCTCCTGCTAGCCTCCTTCAATATTTCTTGTGCGATAAGCAACGGTGAAGACGGAAGAGGAGTGAACGGGTATCAACATAACCTCAAAGCTAGAGTATATGCCTCTAGTTCCGCTCAATTTTGTCGGGGTTTTCATAGTCGCTGCATGCGACTAAAGACATAAGTTCTATCTGATTATTTGTTCTTGCTAGTACTGCCTCCGATTACTTCTTTGTGAGATTCGTTACTGCTTCTCTTCGCAACACTGTCATCCAAAACTGATCCGGTTGCTAACACATTGCCATTATTATTAATAACATTACGTTCCCATGGCCTCGCGCATTTTTAATAATTACTGGATAATTACAACACAAATGGATAATTACAATACAAATGCCAAAAACACAAGTTAAAGAAGTTTACCTGAGCAACGCCCTCCTCAAAGACTGTGTCATAAATGCGAAGTAATCTGGCAAGAAAATCATCCACTTCGGCGATGCTGAAACAGACTATGAACGTACGAAAATAATACAGACTTAACGTGTTCAAACCTGCTACCAGCAGTCCCTAAAGCTTTGAACATACGATTAGGGTCGGGTAGACTACTCGCAGACTAAAATTAGTGCCCGCATTTTCGGCACCGTCATCAATTTCATAAGGAAAAGTTTAGATTTTCTCAACTTGGTGATGAAAGCAAAGAAAATTAGGCAATCCTCTGTTCACAGCATAAATTAGTGACAGAATACAAATTTCAAACAGTATTCTTTTTTTTGGGATTGCTGGTTGTTCCCACACTTGGGACTGGATGGTTGTTGCTTTTATTGTGTCCATTTATTAATGACCAACTTTAAGTCACATTGTTCCCATCTTCTGTCCAGCAAGCCTTTTCTCTGCCAAAAAGTGGTTAAAGATTATAATATTTTTGAAATTTTATAGTCTGTAAGGAACACACCTTCAAGAACTCTTGCCCTTTATGGTTCAGCCATATTAGCATCTGGACCATATTCTTCAATAAGGCTTAAGGGATGCTCCCTCACATGACGGTGCGAGGCCACATCTCCCCCTTTATGCTTCAGCCATATTAGCATTTGGACCATATTCTTCAATAAGGTTTAAGGGATGTGCCCTCACATGATGATGTGAGGGCACATCCCACCCTTTACTGTTCAGCCATACTAGCATTTGGGTCGTATTCTTAAATCGGGTTGAGGGGATGTGCCCTCCTCACGCGAAGCTGGTTGAAAACAACTAGTAAAAATTGCATTGCTGAGATGACAAACTTTTTGTCATCACCATCTTTCTTTTCCTGTGTAACAATTTTTCACACTTTTCAAACTAGATTTGACACTAGCTTGATGCTATGTCTCCTCCTCCCTTGATGACATCAAATCCTAACTTGCCCTAATCTTTCCTTATTACAGTCATCTACACTAATAAAAGAAAATAAATAATTTTTCCACAATATGGACTCTAACCTAGCCTACCACACTATCAAAGTAATAAATATATTTTCTTTATTACCAATAACCTAGTCGTTTTTTTAATCTAAGAAAACCAAAAAAATACAAGTTTCTACAATCAAAAATCAAGCAGTCCACTTTATAGGTTCTGTCTTGAGTAACCACCATCTACAGTTGTATACTGTTACAGTCTGGCAAAGCTCCTTTACTAGTTGCCAAGCAGGCTACCAGAACTGGTAAGAAACAATGAGCGTGTTCCACCCTTGTACCAATAGTAACTATTAGTTACTATTTCCGTTCCAACCTCACGAAAAGTTACTACGCTGACCGTTCCAACCTTCTCGAAATAGTAACTAATAGTTACTATTTGCTTACCATGCTCGGGAGCGTGGTAAGCGTAGTAACTACGCATCTCTGCAACGTGATTGGTTGGATTCGCCCGTGGCATGATATCCTGCTGGAAAATAGAAAAATCACTCCAGCCTTGACGGGAAAAGCCAGAATTCGTGACGTCATGCATAGTAACTACGGTAAGTAGGATGGAACACGCTCAATATCACTTTGTACAAAAGCTTCACACACCATATAACGTTCAGCACTCCAAGGCTAAACCAAGAAAGGGAATTTTCTTAGCTAGTGATGCTTCTAAAGCAATATACAATACCTAAAGGATGATCTGTTTGTATATGCCTTTTTCATGTAGCAACATTTGTTAATTGCCAAGACGCCTTCTCAAAGAAAGCTGAGTTACTGGAGAAACATGAGTTATTGGACACTTGCAGTATTAAATGCAGGCGTAGTCTCACCTCTTCAAAGACGAAATTAGGAAGTCCCTGGAATGTGCAATCTTGTGATACAACTCATTGACTAGTGGTTGGAGATCATACACTGCTTTAAAGCTTTGCTTTGGAAATGGTGATGGAAGAAGTGCAAATGGAGCAAATTGTAGCTGGTCTGATGAAAAATTTAGCCTGGACCTCATACAGGCACCTATAAGAAAGGCATTTTATCAGATTTAATCATCTAAGTGGTTATAAAAGCTGGAAATGTCAGAGGATGACTTCAGTGTTGCCTTAACTTGCCTCAAATCATATTTGCTACATGACAATGCTGTGTTGAATGTTTAGGTTGCCAGTTAGCATCTGAGAATCCTTGTAAAAGTGAGTTATCTCTCCAGCAGAGTGTGACATCCACAGCCTTCAACTCATCGAGTATAGCAGAGATGCCTGGCCCCCAAAATGTTGTTGGCCAGTCTGTAAAAAAATTAGTTGGGGCCAAGCACCACTAACCTTTCTTCAAACAATTTTTTTTTTAAACAGTCCGATTTTCTTAAAAGTAGTTGGGTCTTTCATACAAAATTAGCAACAATGTCACTTAGGCTACTGAGTTAAAAAAAAATTGGCAACTGGAAAAACCAATTTACAGGAGAGGTATCCAGGGGGTATCGAACCTCAAAATCATATACACTCGAACCAGCCTTGGACTTGGCCTAAAAATCTTACAAGGAAACTTTCACGCAGGCCAAAACAGGTCCTAGGTCATTTGGGGCTTTTGTTTTTCACAGTCAGGACCTTGACAGGACTGCACTGGAATTTTCCTTTCAAACATTTTATTCCAGGTTCGAGGTTTTACAAATTTGAGCTTAGAAACCCATCCAGTATTTAGAAGCAGGTTCAAACAAAAAGAAAAGGGAAATAACCTGAATAGACTGCAAGACTCTAGGGCTTGGTTTACCAGGTGTAGTTATGTTCTACTTGGTTTGAACCCACAAAAGCAAGAAAACAGAAAATATATTTTGCCTACCATGCATTGTTGCCCAATCTTTGGACTTTGATATAATTTCATTTAGCTCTTCCTTGTCATTTGGAACATATTTTAATAAGTTGTTGCAAAGTTTCAAATGATGGTCCAGCTCCATGTGGATTTTGATAGTTGCTGCCTCAGCCTCCTTTTCAGCGTTTTCCAAGAAGTTTAAATCTTTCGCGCCTCGCCCTCAAGCACAACCAGCACCTAATCCCTACTTGGCGTCTGCTAAACAAGACCAAAGGTCTCGATGGAATCTCGAAAGGGATATTTATCGGATTTCATGTAATTATCTGGGAACTATGATACAAACGATCGTTGCTGACATATTTCTAGAATCCGTAGCCTTGCAACACAATTCTTTTCTTCTAGCCCCCTTAGCGAGATCCATTAGTAATGCTTTAGCTAGAAAAATAGTAAATAGGATAGTAAAAATTAGAGGATGCAGGCTAGACGCGAATTTTTCCCGACTCCCATGTCTATTTCCAGCGTATAAACCTCCCAAGTTCCAACCAGATAATCCGGAGAAAATGTTATGCCCCTATACTTAAGCCCCTCCAATTACCGCAACGCGAGTGATTCGCTTACGCCCAAACCAAAGCTGTTATCAAAGTCAGAACTGAATTTCACTCAAGCCAAATTTCCGGTTTGCCAAATTCCGGTCGAATTGTTTTGTTCAGTGAGAAATTAAAATCCAGATTTCTATTCAGCACCTGTTTTAACCACAATAAAGAATTTTTAATCGACCCTAGACAAACTTTTACTTCTACCAAATTTCCGGTTGTGGCCGGATTACGGTCAAACTACACTTTGTAACTTTATCTTCTTGCCGGAAAGCTTTCCAGAAAGAATGTGAAGTCACAAATGGATGCAGTGTGTCTCCACGAACTTATATAGCGAACCTTATATAGCTTTATATACCTTATATAGCGAATTTCAGGTTGTGGCCTGAAGAACTGCAAAAAGAAAAAGTTAAAAAATGGGTTCAACAAGTTCCTTACCCTTGCATCAAACCTCTAAATCGACTTCATAAAGTTCTGGCAAAACTACCTATCCGACAACAAAATAAAACTCAGATCCGGGTTGAGCAACGAGTATGTCTAATTAGCTTAGATTGATTATCTCATAAACTCGACAGAATATTTTTGTCACCCCTTATTCGAAACAGCATCCCCCATATTAAATACAGGCTGGGCTACCGGGCTCATTTGCAAATTTGACCATTAGTTTGATTAAAAGCATCTTGAAACCAAGTTTGAACGAAGTATATCAAATCTCAATCCCTTCGAGAGTTATCGTGCTAACGACGGACAGACAGACAAACAGATGGACAAACTTTACGAAGATTTAAGAATCCTTTCACTATCGTTTTGGGATCGTAATGCGGCTAGTCTGAAAAGGTTATGACCCATATTATTTAATTTGGAAAGCTTCCCATTAACAATGGATAAAGGTGGGGATTTTAGAAGCTTATAATTCCATATGGGCGCTAAGTATATTATAAAAGGCAAAATAAGCAAGAGGGGTCCTTTAACTGTTTTTCCACAAGGTCATTTTCCAGCTTGAGCGCCTTGAGCCTGAAGAGGACCCTTGCCAAGAAGGGCCGAAATATAGCTCTAATAAAATGTAGGTGACTTATCCGTTTTGCACCGTCAAATATGGATGAAGGAGCAAAACTTGTCAGTGATCTCCGAAATTTTAGCATTTACTTCAATATGACTCGCAGTCAGCTTCGGCTGAAGGAACATCTATTACTTAAAGCGCCAATCTTACCGCAAAGTGCAAAAAACATTTTCAAGAAATGATGCATTTTTAAGATCTCCAAGGGCCCGTGATCATTTGTGCCTGAAGTATTTTGCTTACAAATTCAGTTCTTGCCCCCTTAAAGTGCGCCCGCAAATGGCAAACAAAATACTTCCGAGCAAATGATACAGATTCACATTCATGATCCCAAGGGCCAATGATCACTTGTGCAGCAGTACTCTTGTTTACAAAATGGATTCCTAGCCCCGCTAATCATTTGTGCCTGGAGATAGCGCAAATCTTACCTGATAACCTTAGCTACTACGTATGCTTGCAAGTGCCATATGAGCTTACAGTTCGTGTTGATGATAACCGTATTATTTTCTGTCCATGGGAACTCGCGGCAATGAGGGGAAATAAATATAAAAAATTAATCAGAAGGAGCCCTAAGAAAACCCTAAATCTCCTGATAAATCAGGTAAAGTGGAAGCACTGCAGAAATGAGCCAGATGTGAATACAAAGTTAGAAACAAGGACGAAGTCTCGCGTCTTATTGCTCGGTTATGACGCGTTTTTTGGAAACAGACCAATAGGAAGTATGAATCTTTTAAGTACGGAAAGTTTGAAGGCTTCAAGCTCCCATTTCTTATTGAACTTTTCTACAAAGCTGTAATTATGCAATTAAGAAAGAGCCAGCGACTGTTTCCAACAATTTCAGAATACTCTTAGATTACTGATCAAACATGGATAAATCAATCTACTCTCAAGTTTCCGTTTTCGTCGGGTAGGCTACAATCCAAAGAACTTTTTCCGCAGTTTCATCAGATTTATTTTCAAATTGAATTGTGAATGTGCTTTTTTACAAGTGATTGTGTTAAATCTATGTTGGATGTGTTTGGAAACTGGTGATGCTAGTGGGACTTCAGTGCCTGATACTAAATCTGGAAAAATTTTGGTATAATAGAGGTATGCTTCTTCTTGTCTCAGAACAATGAATCATGAAGGGTGTTTGAACCAAGATTGGCTTGCTCCCATCAGCCCATTTCACTTCTTGGCTGAGGGCTTAGAACCAGAGATCAGTAAGCACTACCAGTTCAGCCTGTGAAGACTAGGCCTAGTTTTGAAGAAAAATCGACTGATTTTCAGAAAAATCATGTTTTAATGAAAAAAATCAACTGTTTTGGCGGAACTCGCTTATTTTTTACCGACTGGCCAACAACATTGGGGAGGGCATCCCCCTCCCCCCCCAGTCATGATGCCCCTGGGTGTCTCATGGGGGGGGAGAAGGGCCCACCTGCTATGAGAGTAGGGCCCCCAGTGTCGTTGGGCCCCTTGATAAATATCAGAGTCGGCACTTTGCTCTGATATTTTTTTAAAAAACTGTAGATTTTTCTTGGAAACAGCAGATTTTTCTTAAAACAGTCGTTTTTTTACAAAAATAGTCAATTTTTTCATAAAAACAATCTGTTTTTAAAATCAGTTGATTTTTCCTTAAAACAGTTGTTTTTTCCTGCAAAAACAATCAGTAAAAATGACAAGCTAGCTGGAAAATACGTTGCCTGCCTCCCCCAAACGTTTTGGCTAGTTACGTCTCTGGTAGCCTGTACTACAGCTATACTATAGTATTTGACATAATTTACTTGTCAACTGGTAGGACAAATAGGCCTAAAGCTCTGTTTTTTCCATTGTCCAGGTTGTGCCATCCATGACTGCTCATGGCATGATCAGATTTCCTGGCTGTAAGAATGAAACTTACCCTTCTGAATGGAAATGTGCGTTATATATTAATTTCCTTGACATGGGGATGTGAACTGTAAGATGAATTTGCCTTGGGGTGGGATCAATGCCCTATGGCTGGCCTCTATCTAACCAGTCAACCACAAACCCCTATTTTTTGGATACCCTATGCCAAACGTTGGATATGTCTAGTGTTTGGCATACGCTATGCCTAACGCTTGATACACTATGCCAGGTGCTGGATATTCTAACCCAGTAAAATATTGATGATTCCAGTGAAGCTAAAAAATCAACCAATCAGAACTCCTTTATATTGAGGTAGGTCAGGGTTAGGTTACCAACAGGTATCCAGCGTTTGGCATAGGGTATCCAAAAATCAAGGATTTGTGGTAGACTGTATCTAACTATTGTAGAGGTTTGTGAAATATGTTCACAAGCCTCTCGGTAGCTTAGTTGGTCGAGCGGCTGCCTTGTATTGTAAGCAGAGTCCTGGGTTCAAACCCTGGCTGTGGAGCGTTTTTGTCTTTCAGTTTATTAATTATAAGTATTTATGTTAAAAAATTTGTTTGGTATAGTCTACTTATTGTCTACTAAGTGTGGCTGTAATCAATGATGCTCCATCCTTACTATTTGGTATAAGGGCAACTGTTATACAGTAATGCTCCATCCTTACTATTTGGCATAAAGGCAACTGATTGTTATACAATAGGCATGCTTTTGGTCTCCTGTCTACCAAGACCTTGGTTGATTTTCCTGTTTTTTCGCCAAGTGTTTACTTGTCACTGCTCTTTTGGCCATTTTTGACCAAGCCCTTTGTTGGACTTTGTCCTCTCTGCCAAGGCCTGTGAAGAAAGGAGATTAGAAACTCTGAGGTGACTTTACTAATCTACTACTTACTGTAGAACAGCACCAGTACTCAATTTAGCAGAAAGGACAAGACTTGCAAGAGAGAGAGGCCTGTTCCATTAGAGGGCATTGCAGCTGGATTCAGGTTCCAAGACACAAGTATATAGTGCCATGATCCAGTTCCCGAGATACAAGGGATACAACGGCAAGAGCTTGTATGGGCTGAAGCTCTTGTAATGTCAATCTTCAAACAACAACAAAGGGATACATTTTGTTTCTGTTTCAGGGCAAACATGGAAGACCAAGTGGAACAAAAGTAATGACAAACATTCCTGGGTAGCCTAGTAATTGAAAGCACAGAGGTGATGATATATTGTGTTCCGAGAAACCTGATATGAGAAAAGGTTACGTTAGCAACTAAACAAATCTCAGAAATTTCTTATGTCAGATGACTCACATGAGTATGAAATGAAAAAATGATGAAAAAACTGACATAATATCTACCGAAATCTCGATCTCAATCAATCAATCAATCAGTGTTTATTCTTCAAAAACATTCCTTACGGTATTAACCCTTTGATGCCTCAATTATGAAAAAAGAATGGAAAAACATGTTGGCCGTTTCTAGGCTTCGTTATGGCCTATTCCACGATAGAAATGGCAAAAAAAAAAAATTACCGATGAAGATGACGAAATAAAAAAATGGTTCCCTCAAGAACCATCTGGCAATCATGGCACAAAAACACTCAGACGGGCTGGATAGTGTGGTAAGTCAGAAAACAATTCCTGTTCGGCGCGAAACGCAAGGCCACTTCACATTTCACTTTGGAATGAGCTTGCACACATACTCTGCATCTCTGTTTGCTCTCTATCAATCTGGGTAGTGCCCCTGCCCATCGAGTCTTGTCGAGTCTGGCGGACGACGCGTATACTTCCTTTTCTTCTGAGAGGTAGCAATTGCGTCATTGAGGGGTCTACCTCTCTTCGGCGTCGCCAAAGACGCACCAGATAGTAACGCACGTGTCACGTCTGTCTTGAACTGTATAGCAGGTTCATAGGTTTCTGCCCGCAGCAAGCCACCTGCGATCCCTTCGAGTCTGTGCCAAGTCTAGCGAGGAGAACCAATTGTCATAGAACAGCTTGTAATCTTTATGTTTTGGCATTCCCCTGGCAAGCCGCAGGACAAAATCAGCTCCAACCCCCAGGTCACTGAGATCTTACCCGTATACATCTCTAAGTCATAAACGAACCCACTCTCCCCAGCCCTTGAGACTTGAACTTATAACCCCACTTATGCGGTTTATTGGGATTGTACTGCTTCAACGATATCCTTTGTTTCGTTGGCACAATTTGTTCGTCTACTGCCTGGTGTTCTTGTGGGGTTATCTTCCATAACGTTATCTCTTACCTTCTCTATGAGAGGACGAACTTTGTGGATCTTGTCGTGCTCAAGGTCTCCTCGCACTTTCTGGGTAAGATTGTTGTTGAAATGAAGATACCTTTTGATCTGTTCAAATCTGTCCCGCGACATGGCATCAGCTATTACAGGATAACGCGTTTCGTTTGACCAATAACTGCGATAGGAAGGCATTTTCACTCTTCCTGTAAATGAAAGGATCCCTAGGAAGCATTCCACCTCGGCAGACGAAACATCAAATTCTTTTGCATTTTTCTGAAGAGCACACATATTCGTTATTAACACATTCATCGCGTATGTGGTTCACCACTCCTTCGTCGAAAAACAGCCTGACAAATTCCAGAGCTGTCTTACCACTCATTTCTTGGTCGACGACAAGTTGGTCCTTCCACGCAGCGTCGGGCTGGACGAAATCCACCTTTCTCCAAGCAAGATCCCGTCGCTTGCTTGGTTTTGAAGAAGCAGTGACTGAGCTCGTGGCATTTAGACTCTCGATATCAACGTCCTCGTGATCATCGTCGCTGTTGTGGTCGTCAGCTTCAGTTCGACGGCATTCTATTTCTAGTTCAATCTCTTCTTCCTGTAGGTTATTGTCAGGATCAGGAGGGAGAAAATTATGATCAGATGGGTCTTCCTCTTCATCGTACAGATCTTCCAGGTCTGAGTTATCTTCCGGGCAAAGAACAAAATTCAGAGCTTGTGCTAACGACACTTGACGTGCTCGAAGTCTTCGCTGGACAGCCGAATACTCATCCTCCAATATTCTAGAAGTAACCGCGAAAGGCTGTTCCATTTCGGCACCGAAAAAATATATTTGATAACAGTCTAGTACATTGCTACAGACGACGACAGCCCCATTATTTCTTGTCTAGATGGCTCTTCAGAGCGATCAAATTGGGTCCTATGCATGCCGGATGGTTCCTCAGAGCCACAGAATGTTATTTGGTCGAGCTCTCAAAATTTCATCTCAGTGGTGTAAAGCAACTGTTTTCATAATATCCAGGCATCCCACACTGTATACGGCTTACCGTCTTTTCTGGTTCGCCATTGCCGGATGGTTCCTACAGGAACCACGATATTGGGGGTCGTTCCTGTTCTCTGGTTTTTTAGCCTCATGAACTTATGATAGCTCATTCGAACAAACAAAACGTCCTCTTTCTAAAGCTTTTTGGAATTCACAAAAAAGTATTCTCACCTTTCAGGAAAATCAAGCAAGGCAAAAGGTTACCAAGTTCAAACGTGATTACCTCGCACAAGGGTGCCAGATTACAGACCGGGAAAAATATAACTGGTTTAAATCGATCAGATTGAAGCAATTGCAAAAGGGTTGACGTTAATAGGTTGAACGGTCTGGATTAAAATAAATTAAAAAAGTTGGTGGTTCCTCAAAGAACCTTCAGGCATCAAAGGGTTAACAAAAAACCGAATATTAGTTCTCTCGTCAAACATAATTATATACAATTGTGCTTTAACATAGTAAAATTTTCATGAATTACACAACAACAAAATAGCAACAAATTAAAACGTTAAACTTCAAACATGAACACAAAAAAAGGAAGAGGATTTACTTGAAAAAACTCACAAAGGAGGGGATAAAACTTCTTTCATACCGCATATGAATTGCCCGTATGGGTAGGATCTTAGAAACTGGTTGTGCTGGCATTCTCTGTGGCCTTATGCGGTAAGGAATATGGGGAGGGGGAAGTATGTGACGATGGGTGGGGTCTTCCAATAGTTGGTAACCAAACTTAGTCAAAAGTTGGTGTCTGCAGTTTGACAAAGATGTGAGGTCAAACTCGTCAAGAAGGGAAATATGGGATTTTGGGGGATTTTGATATTACTAGTAAACAACGGTACTGGATTCTCTCGAGTCGTTCCGACTGCTCCTGTGTTAAACCGAAGTGCCATACCGGACAGCAGTATTCGAGGGAAGGGCGAATGGACACAAGGTAAATGCGAAGGAGGTGGTGTTTAGGGGTGCCATGGGGGGAGAGCATTTTGAGGGCCCTTATGCCATATTGGCTCTTTTTAGCATAGATTGAACTTGCTTATCCCACTTGAGATATGAAGTTAGATGAACACCCAAAAATTTGAGCTCCTCCACTCCGCTATGATCCGGTAGGTCAGGTTGGAAAGTTGGATCGGACTTGAGAAAAGATACAGTAAGAACAGCTGTTTTGTCTTGGTTCACGGTCATTCGGTTAACTAAAGCTTCTTCACTGATGTCATTCATTATGGTGGCTGCACTGCTGCGGATATTCTTGTAACAGCGCTCTAAGATCGAGAGATGATCGACGAATTTCCAGCGGTCGTCACAAGAGCCTGCGAGGTCATTGACATGACCAGGAAAAGTAGTGGTCCCAGCAGAGTGCCTTGGGGCACACCACAGTAAGTTGGAAGTAGGTCAGAAAAAACATTTCCGTACTTTGTTTTCTGGGACCTGACAGAAAGGAAAGCTACGATTAGTCAGACAAGGAGAGGATGAACACTAAAATCATTTAAGACCTTCCTTAGCAGAGTTGAATGGCATATGAGGTCAAAGGCTTTTTTCAGATCAATGGCGATAAGGTTGGTCCAGTGATCTGGGTAGTCCAAGTGTTTTAGAATGTTGTCGAGTAGACTGACCAGGTAGTGCGTGGGAGACGTCTTACGCATGTTGCCATATTGCCTTGGGTCAATCTGGGTCAAAATGAAATCTTTGAGCCATGGTGAAAGAAAGCTCTCGTAGACTTTGCTCTCAGTCGGTAAATGCAGCGGTTTTACCGACTAGAACAATAGACGGTTGAAACAGTCGGTAAAATACCTTAACGCCGAAATATTTTGGCCTGTGTTTCTGACCGAGGGGCCATTCGGAAGAGAACCTTGAAAAGACCAACAGAGAAAAGTCTGATTGATGGCTATATTTTGTACTGTTCTTGTGAGATTGGTTGCAGCTGGAGTTACAGCAAAGCTCTAGGACAGGACAATATTTAGTGGTTTTGAGCTTTCCTGAGCTTTTACAGACTACACAGAGTCGAACTTCCACAAACCAAAGGAAAAGTCGACGCCTTTGACGTATTGGGATCCGATACAGGGTGCCGACGTATTGGGATCCGATACAGGGTGCCTTCAAGAATAAATAAGCCAATAGAACGTATGTCTTTGGTCCCATGCACCGACTATGGATACCCCGACAAAACTGAGCAGAGCTAGAGCTACATGCTTTGCTTTGAGTTGCTAATTCCCTCTTAGCCGCTGCGCATTGACACGAAAAGACCGTAGCATAATGATGTCACAATGTTAAACAACCGATAGTCGCTTACTCTCGACCTTTCTTCTCCGGCGCTCTACTAAAAACTACTACTACTACTGTTAAAATTTTGGTATGGTGATTCTTCAGTAAGGTTCAAATGGCAAGGTAGCTTGTCAGAGAGTATTCCTTCAGGACTGGCGTTCGCCAAGGGGGAGTCTTATCTCCCTACATCTTCAAATCGGCCATATCTTCTTGTCTCGATTCTTTGCATCCTGCTTACTTCTATAAAGACTATGCCTTCAGCTACATAGCCTACGCGGACGACTTGCTCTTAGTAAGCCGTAGCCGATCCACACTCACAAAAAATGTAAGTAAGCTGTCGTCGGAACTTCTCAAAATCGGCCTTGAAGTTAACCTGTCAAAATGTGAGTACCTGCATTTCAACCCTTCGTCAAATGGTTCGAATGCATCCAACGCTTCTATATCTCTTGGATCGTTCATCGTCAAATCAACAGACTCTCTACGGTGGCTCGGCAAAACATTGAAATCTTCATTGTCAAAATTTTGCTCTTCGGTTGTTCAAGAAGTTTATAAATCAATCCGTAGCGCCTATGGACGCATCGTACCCAACCGGGGGCGCTATAATCGTAAAGCTTTGGGAAATTTGTACAGCACCTTCTGCGCACCTTCTATACTATTTCGTTCTGGCGTCACTCATGTTCTGCGAAAGAAGGAGATTAAAAAGATGAGATCATGTTATTTTAAATATGCGAAGTACCTGCTCCACTTGCCGAAATTATGTCATAACCATACATTGACGGAGAAATTCAAAATTCAAGATGCAAGTGTTCCCCTTTCGGATGTTTCATCATCGCTTTCAAAAATCATGGAGAACAGGGCCCAACCAGCGCACGACGTCAGCCACTGCTTCCTGACCGACGATTGAAAATTAAGTGTCTTTTTTGAGTGTTTGTGTGTTTTTATTTATTTTCTTCATTTACTCCGCCTTTTCAAAATGGCGGGTCATAAATAAATTACTTACTTACTCACTTACTGTAGTAATGAGTTGTTTGTGGAGGTAACAAATAAGCCTTATGACTAAGTCCAAAACACTCCAGTGATCCTCGGGAAGAAGGAGAAAATGTAGCACTAACGACTCAGACTTGACAACTCAATCCTGTGTTAACCAATCACGGCGATGTTTAGGAGCAGCTGTGATACCGCTTCCGGCTCTTCCGCTAGGGACAGGGCGATTTTGCATCGGCAAGAAGAGTTAGTCATCAAGAGTATTGTGATGTTCCGCGTACTCCCTAACCGCCGCTCGTTGCATTAGGCAGGGCATCGGGAGGTATTCGACTGCGCATGGTCGTATTAAATATATCGGGAGATGGAGGTTCTTTCGCTTATTTGCTCTTGATGTCTTCCAACCGTCATAGATTTTAGTAAGTACTAGTAGGTCGTTGGATTGGAACAGGTAAAATAGCTAAGTATTATCGAAAATTGAATAAGTAAGAACATACCCGTCTTGTCGCTGTGTGCACTCGACTTACAGTCACTTGCTCTCAGTTTCCTGTTTGGTATGCTGCCAGTATCTTTCACGTATCATTTATTGTAGGTACTTCATGACTGTCAGAACAAGTTGCCCAACCCAACTAATGATGCTGACTAAACTAGGAATAACTACACCAGATAGAGGCGGTCAGGTTGTTCCGCCTGGTCACGTATTGGTTTCAGAAAAGTTGAGAGGCCAGTCCGTTGTCAGATCTTTGCGAGGTTAGTAAGACATTTCTTTATGCAACTGAACAACTTACTGACCAATCTTGGCCATCTACTAACCAAGCGAGTTCGAGGGATGACCCTGCTGTTTCAGTAGCCTAGTATATGCTTATACACCATGTATGCCTAGCCGGACCTCGCGGTAGCCTCTACTACCTCGCCATGGAATTATTAAAGCGGGCCACAAAAAATGCTCTTTCTACCGCTCACACAATGCTAACCATCCCTACTGTCACTATGAATGTTCAAAACCACTAAAAACACCGTAAAACAATGAGCAAATTAAAAAAAACCCACCAAATGTCCTAGGTTTGAAATAAGTCTTTCGGGACTAAATCTCAGCCGATTATCCCGGACAGCTGTTATGGCCCGTAGGGAGCCAAGGGTCAAAATAATAATTTCCATCTAATGCTCCAACTGTTTATTACAAATACAATTAAATTACAAAACCAAGACCAGTGTGGTACCACTGAAGACATACAAAAATTATCAGTTAGGTCTTATAATTCTTTGCTAATCATTCCTGGAAAATTCCGCCATCTAGAAAAGAAGTCGTTGTCCGTGTTTTTTTTCTCGAGCCAAACCCGCAACTCGGCAATCGAGTTCAAATCTAAACAAACCCGTGGCATGCGATCACTAAGAGAAGGTAAACAGAATGTTTGGATTAGGTCTTTAAAGGACCCGTCTTACCTATAATGCTAATGCAACCTTCTTCCATAAACACTTCTTATATTTCTAAACTCGGAGACCCCAATTTCGTACGGTACATTCTAACCCCTCTAACAAAACCACGCTGGTTTTCTCACTTGCCGTGTTTTGCTACCTTCGATGTGGTGAAGTTTTTCCATCAGAAAAACCGGTTATGTAAATTGTTTCCCTGTTTTCACTACAAGTCAGATGATCTCGGAAAAAGGCTTAAAACAGCCAAAAACCGTGGGTTATTTGTTGACAGCACAGCATAGTTTTAAAGGATTCGAATATTTTAAAATACTGTAAGTTGAAGAGTAAAGTGCGAGGGGTCCTTTAAAATTTAATTTTATGCAGGCTGTTGGCATTATACGTTTGTTCGATAATACATTGTGACAGGATGATAGGTAATGGTCCAGTGGAAAGAAACCCTTTTATAGCCGTTGGCTTCTGAAACGACGTAAATCACTTTCCAGCGGGTGATGACACATAATCACTACTAGTCTGTAGAATGGCCACAATAAACAGAAAACCTAGACGTAAAATGTGCTATTAAAGTTGTCTCCGTTCTATAATGCCCGTTTTAAGGATATAAAACGGTCTTCCAGTGGTCTAATCCTGTTAAACGTCCTACATTAAACGTCCCTTTTATGGCCGTTGACAATAAAATATGTCTGATTTTTGTTAGATCCTGGGAATCTGGAACTTTTTTTTAGTTGCTATTGCCCATTATCATGAGTTACATACCATACCATGAGTGACCTGTGTTAAATTGAAATGGTGCAACTACATGTCACACGGCTGATGGGAAACTGAGTTTAATATCTATTTGTTTGTTTCTCCTGGATAGCTCTGGGACCCTTCCAAAGCCAGGAAGGGTGGCTGCTCCCATGCCCTCCCCCAAGTGACACCTCTGCGTAGCTGCAGATAAGGGCGATTCTGGCGGTCTGGAAAGCTTCGCGAGCTTATGCGCCGGCTGTTTTTGCGACTTCAGCTAAAACTCGCTTCGCTTTCCAGAGCTGTTCTCGCGCCCCGCTAGTTCCCGCCAGCACTTGGAAAGCGAATCCACTTCATTTCGGCAAGTCAGCGAGAAATTGTAAAGGTGCAACTGAGGCGCAACTACTTTCGGTTTGTTCTTGTGCTCAGCGGAATCTCGCTTTGATTTTTGGAAAGCGATTTCAAGAGATCGCCAGAATCGCCCTAGTAAGATCACCACCTTTCCAGCAGACAATACACAAATAGTAATAAAAGAGAAAGCAAAACTGAATAATAATAATAACATGAAGAAATAGGCCATTAGCCTCTGCAGGAGTCAACTTGATTGCATTTTATCTTTGATATTTGATTTACTTTTTTTTACGTATAAATCTGCGTAATTATTAGGCCTACAAACCAAAACAAATACTTATCAACTTTGTTGTAGGTGTTACGGGGTGACGTTATAGTACAAGTCCCAGTACATACAGTTTATGTACCAACAGTCGGACCTACATAAGCCCCTTGAAACCATGGTTTGCTTCCAGAAAATTAAGATACGCTGTAAAAAATGTCCCCGAGTAAGGATTAAAGTTAACTGCAGTATTTTTTACTGGGATTAATCTTATCTCTACTGAGATAAGATCAATCCGAATTAGAGATAAGATTATCTTTTTTAAGACAAGGTTAGTCCCAGTAGCAAATACTGCAAGATTTTTTTTTACAGTGTACGCCGTTGCTCTGTTTAGCCGAGCTGGATCACCTTGTCTTTCATGAAAACACTCCAACCATCCTTCTGACCAATGTGCTCATCAGCAGGCGTAATCGAAAGCCTGATACATTTCAGAATTAGTTAAACACGGAGAGTGCAAAAATCGCTAAATTGCTTTTAGGGTGAACATAAATGACGTGTGAAATTCGACGTCTGAAATGAGGATTGAAAGCGTATCAAGTCAAACACGGCAAGCGCAAAAACGGCTGTATTGCTGCTAGGGCGAACAGATCGATGTGCGAAACACGAAGTCTCGGAAGTGAGAATGGATGAAGGGATTAGGGACATAAGAAGAATTAGTAGCCTATTTAAGACTTGTCCTTTAAGGTTTTCATAAATATTGACCTCACTGAGAGGAGGAGGAGCCGTAGCCCAGAAAGTAAGAAATATGAAAAAGAAAAGATGCTATGAGGGTTTAAAACAAAAGATAAGAAATTTGTCCCAAAAGCAGGATGTTTGTTGGTTCGGGGGAAGACGAAATAGCAGAAGAAACGCCCTCGCAACACCGAGAAAACCGACCAAATGAAGTTTTCAAGGAAAAGAATTGTCCCACTTTCAGCTGTCGTCCTGGAAATCCTCTGGCTCTCTTTGAACTTCGCTCCGGGGATTAGGGGACTAGAATTTGTTTATAGCATGGATCTACATCCGACTTGTCGTTTCGACTCCCGTGTTCTCGAGTAGGAATGATTTTTATGGCCCTTGCTGACTTCGGCTCAAGTGCCGTATACGGATCGCTTTTCCGCCTTTCTGTTGATACGGTCGTTGCGATTTGGGGTACTTCCAGATGTGCTATGACGGTGAAACTTGGCAAATGTATCAGGGACCCGACAAGATTGTCATATTATAGACCAGACTGATTTTAAATGCCTACAATCCAAGTAATCGAAATATCAGATCGTGGAATCATGTTACGTAATGAGTCTTCCCAGAATAATTAAAACGAAGGCTTTTGAATAAAATCAGGAATATCAGAACTCGTAGGCGGCTTGTGCAACTGAGCACCATTGATTTGTTCCTTGCCTAGTCATGTTCCCAAGCTTGGCCAGGCACCGAATTCTAGAGCATGGAACTCCGTGCCTGGCCCAAAATCTGTGCCTAGGCATGGGTGTGAACGGTGATGCTAGGCACGTGCCTAGGCATCGATGCTTGGCTAGGCATGCTTGTGAACGCGGCTTTACATACGGTTGCAATCTGAGACGGATCTCAGGCTCTTGAATTCTTAGATTGTGGGATCAGATGTTTTTCGCAGCTTCTTTCAAGCAAAGAGATTGAGGTAAGTTCACCTTTTCGTCTATTTTGAGCGTGTTCCACCCTACTTACCATGGTTACTACGCTTGACGTCACGGATTCTGGCTTCTTGGCGTCAAGGCTGGAACGAAGTTTTCTATTTTCGGCAAAATATCTTGCCACGGGCTAATCGGGCCAGTCACGTCACTGAGATCATAGATATCACGCTTACTACGTCCCCGAGCGGGATAAGCAAATAGTAACTATTAGTTACTATTTCGAGAAGGTTGGAACGGTCAGCGGAGTAACTTTTCACGAGGTTCGAACGAACACGCTCTTTAGTTGCGTTGTTGGTCCGAATTCTCCTTGCGATTCTCCTCGCAATTCTCCTATCTCGCGTTTTTGGACTGTTCAGATCAAGCGAATTCTCCTTTTCTTGCGTTTTTGTCAGAATCCAGAACGGGGAAAGCTTCGCGATTCCGCAGAATCGAGAAGTTGTCCGATGGTGAATTCTCGATTCTCTTCTCTCCGTTCTCCTCCCTGATTCGGTCAACAGAGAATTAATGTTTTTGTCTAAAGCGAGAATTGAGAAGCCAGAGGAGCAAAAACGGCAATTTGTACGAAAATCGGGAATTCAGAAGCGAGAACGGAGAACTGGGAATTCAGGTCAAAAACGCAACTTTTGATTCGCTTACGTTTAGAGTAGACCTTGCCTTGTTGTGTGCCCCTGTTTACCGGAGGCTGCAGAGAAAGAGTGTTTATTGCTGAGAATCAGGAGAAATTCGCTGGTGCACCTGGTTCGTTTGTATATAAAAGTTTGTTTACTAATTGATCGAAGTGAACTGATCTTTCGACCAGAGATGCTGCGAGTCCGCTGTGATCGAGTCCGAGACCGAAGTGACGCTCACGAGTCAAGACGAGTCCGAGTCCGCGAAAAAAATCGTTCGAAACGAGACGAGACCGAGTCCGCGAAAAAGGTGTCTCGAGACCGAGTCACTCCCCGAGTCCTAACAATACGTTTTGTTTTTGTCATAAGTCTATACAACCTTGTTACCTCCGGTTCCTAATATGATTTATATGATTCCTTAGACCTCCAAGGTATTACTTGACATAATCCTACTTGCAAAGGTTTCGACATAACCATCCCTTGGCCAATCTCTTGAATTGGTCCCCGGAGACGTCAATTTCATTTTGAATTTGCTGGTCCGAGACGTCTCTTGGACTCGGGTGACTCGGCCGATTTCGAGACGAGACGAATCCGAGTCCTTCTCCACAAAGGACGAGTCCGAGACGAGTCCGAGTCCCAGAAAAAGGTGTCTCGCGACCGTCTCGAGACGAGTCCAGAGTCCGAGTCTACCACCTCTGCTTTCGACACACATCATTCGGCTTTATATACATACAACTTCCGTCTTCCCAGAAAGAGGTGTCTCGCGACCGTCTCGAGACGAGTCCAGAGTCCGAGTCTACCACCTCTGCTTTCGACACACATCATTCGGCTTTATATATATACAACTTCGTTTGAATCGACTCGACGGAGGCCTGTGGGACTTGTTGTAGGTTCGGAGTGAGTGAAAAGTTAAATGCTAATGAATATTGAATATATTGCAGCGATTTCTAGAGTTTGAAGAAGTAGAAGAAGAATGACGATTGTGCCCTTGGAGATTTTGCCGGTTGACCAATGAGCCTAGGTTGGGTCTGTCGCTTCTACCTCGTTTCCCACGCCCCCCCCCCCCCCCTTCATCAAATTAGAAGGATCATATGTTATGTTCCACGGAGGCAGTATGAGTTATTATGATAAAAGGAGGAGCCAGCTATTTATTGTGGAGCTATTATCCTCTCTGGACCGAAAATGGTAATACGGCGAACAGACGATATTCATTCTGCCCATCCTGGCGGGAATCCTTGCTGAATTCTGAAACTGAAAGTTATTTTCACTTCTGATACTAAATTGGTACGATCGTGATTATTGTGGAATGAAAATGGCAAGTGGGAGAAGATAGTTTTCTTATCATGCGGGACTGTTGAACCAAAATAATAACAGAATTGTAGACGGAAGTGGTAACAAGTCTGTGGTATGCAACCCTAAAATCAGTATCGGAGGCTTCTTATCGCTGTAGCTGGTAACCAGGGGTAGAGGGTATCGAAAGGGTCGAGGGCATCCGGGTTTCTGATATACTCTATATGACTAAGTCCAAAACACGCCACTGATCCCCAGGAAGAACCAGAAACCGTCTCACTAACGACCCAAACACAGCAACTCAGATCCTGCATCAGTCAATTACAGCGATCGCTGGGGACAGCTGTGGTGCCGCTTCCGGCTCTTCCGCATTGTGCATCGGCAAGGAGAGTTAGTCATCAAGAGTAGGGGAGGTCGGGGTTGAACCGGACGCGGGTTGAACCGGACAGTTTCAAGTGTGAGCAGACCCTAAGGTATAAAATCGCGAAATAATTATCTGGGATTGGCAGCGGTGTTCTAACTCAGGGGACGAAATTTGAAGGCTCAGTTGCAAACCATTTCCGAACCAGTCGACTTCGTTTTTTTTACCGAGTTATTCGGATTTCCGATTTCATTTTCATTTTCAGTTCGGAAAGAATTTAATTGTTTTTTTTTTGTGAGTGCGCGATAGTTTAGTCCAATGTAGGTTCAATTCTGCATCTTACTAGCCTATTGCGGGGTTCCTACTGCTTTTTGTTTCTTCTTAGAGTTCATTTTCGTAGAAATGGTCACTGTGGGGTCGAACCGGACACATTCTGGGGGGTTGAATCGGACAATATTTTAGAGGTCCGGTTCAACCCACTGTTCGGATCAAAATATCTACCTGTTTCTGCAATTTTAAAGCAGGATAAAGGTGTTGTACCCAAGCTTCCGAAATCAGCTGCTTCTGGTGGAACAAATTGTATTCGACAAGAGCTTTCTTTTGAGTTTGATTTTTCAGAGTTTCCGGTTCAGTGGTATGTTTGCATAGTCCAACTTTTCTCCAATGAATGAAAACTTGATTAGCTTTGTGGTGCGACGTATTCGGTCACATTCAGAGCTCATCTTAACAATGTCGGGTTCAAAACACCGCCCGTACGAACCAACCCCACCGGTGGGGCTGAACCGTACGGTTTTTTTAATAATGGAAAAAACCGTGGTGCCAAAACGAGTAGAGATTAAATTCTCAAAAAATACAGGACATGCCAATCTCATTACCTTTCTTTTCCACTTTTCAAAAAGTTGCCAAATTCTATAGAAATAGAATTATCAGCCAACGAAAAACGTACGGTTCAACCCCGACCTCCCCTATTCAAGACAGCTGAGGTTTACGGTACTGACCGTTTCTGATCTCGTGATTTCTTATTTCGGGTTCTTGACTTTAATGTCAGCAAAATCTTCGGAGTGACTTGACGGGTCATTGGGACAGAGACAAGATCCGGCCATAGATGATTTGTGGCTGATAAGGAGCCGGATCAACAGGTCTTAAAATGTTCCCAAAATTTTCACAAGCCTGCGAAATTTAGAGAAATAACGGAAACAGAAATCAATACCATAACAAAGCCTGCCTTTTCGCTGGTGTCAGACCCTTCCGGGGGGGGGGGGGGCTGCCATTAGTCGTTAGTTGCACTCTGATTATATTAATAAAGTGGTGTTTGATTTATGACCCATCATACACGCAAAGAGAAAAATACGGTGTATAACATATCTTCTAACAAATTAAAACAATATTGGACCCGTCAGAAACAATAACTATAAATAACAATACCAAAAAAGAGAGCAAACAACACGATAGTAGAACAAACAAGAGCTGGAAGCTTATATGGTACTTGCAAGGCTTGGTAAAATGATGAAAGTAGGAATTCGCCAATTCGTGGGTTTGTTGTGATCGTCTGTAAGCAAAACCCTTGATAGAAATCACGGGAATGTATCGCTTGGTATAAAAGTATTTTTTTTTTGCGCCTGGCTGTGATGATGCGCACTTTAAGGGCGCTAGAAATTCATCTGTAATCAAAACCCTTAAGGCAAAAATGATCATGGGCTCATTGAGATCATGAAAATATTGACTTGGCTTAAAAGTATTTTTTGTACTTTGCGGTTAAGAAGAGTAGGCTACTTTAAGGAATGGTCGGATCTGGGAAGTGGCAATTTCTAAGCCAATCTTGGGAAGTCTCCTATGTTCAAGCCAAGTTTCATCGTCCTAGCACATCTGGAAGTACCTTAAGTTGCGATCACCGGAATTCCGGTCCCCCCCTCCAACTCCCCCCAGAGTGACCGAATCCGATCCGATCCTGTCACTGATATATCTAGGGCTCACGCTTGTTCTTCCCACCAAGTGTCATCCCAATCGCTACACTCTAAGCGTGTCAAAAAATTTCCGGTTCCCCCCCCCGACTCCCCCACTCACCCACATTGATTGGATCCTGTTCGCACTTGAAATGGGACATCTGAGACGTGAGTTCTTTCCAAATATCAAGTTTCATTAAGATCCACCACCCGTTCAGAAGTTGGACATACCTCAAGATTCCGGATTCCCGCTCCCTCCACTCCCCCACGATGGTCAAATCGGAGAAACAACTGTTCTTAAGTTAAAATTGTAGAGTCCGTGATATGACTGCCAAGTTTCATCGTCCTAACACATTTGTAAGCATCTTAAGTCGGGATCACCGGAATTCAGGTACCCTCCCTCCAACTCCCCCGCAGTGCTCGGATCAGGTCCGGTCTTGTCAACTATGAATCTATAGGACTTGTGCTTGTTCTTCCCACCAAGTTTCCTCCCGATCCGTCCACTCTGAAACTGTCACACGATTTCCGGTTCCCCCCTCCAAATCCCCCCGAATTCACCGGATCCATTCCTTACTTGAAGTGTGACATCTGAGACACGAGGTCTTTCCAAATATCCGGTCTTGTCAACTATGAATCTATAGGACTTGTGCTTGTTCTTCCCACCAAGTTTCCTCCCGATCCGTCCACTCTGAACATGTCACACGATTTCCGGTTCCCCCCTCCAAATCCCCCCGAATTCACCGGATCCATTCCTTACTTGAAGTGTGACATCTGAGACACGAGGTCTTTCCAAATATCAAGTTTCAGTAAGATGCGATTACCCGTTCAAAAGTAATAAATACGTCAATATTCCGGATTCCCCCTCCCTCCACTGCCCCCACGGTGGTCGGATCCTGATATGCCTGCCAAGTTTCATCATCCTAGCACATCTGGAAGTACCCTAACTCGAGATGAGTGTCCTGACCAGACCGACGGAAAAGCGACCGGTATACGGCACTTGGCCGATAGGCAAGTGCCATAAAAACCCATGCAAGGGTGTTTGGAGCTCTTATAGTGCGAACACACGATCAGGATAGGGAGCTCCCAGACCAGAATTCCTGCCCGCATTTGTTTTTTTTTGGCACCATCATTACTTCCATATGGAAAAGCTGACAATTTTTCAACTTGATGATGAAAGTGCAGGAAATCCGGCCTGGAAATCCTGATCGTGTGTTCGCAGTTTTAATCATCTTAGAGGTATTCCCCGCCCTCTCTGTTGTACGGGAAACGTTGGTTATTTATTTTGTTTGACATAATCTCCTACTTATTTACTCTTTCCAGAAATTGCAAGTGTGACTTATTCACCAGAGCTAGAAAAGTGTGGCATTGACTTTTGCCCCTCAAGCGGATCTGCTGTAATGTATTTTTCCGGAGAAAGATTGCCCAACTGGCAACAGGAAAAGGAAAAGATTATTAAGCTTCGGAAGGTAAGTTACGAAGTTCCGAATAAATGCACCCTAAAACTAGTCTGGTAGTTGCAAACCTATTCACATTGCAGACAAATATGGCGATTTTGTGCGCAGTTCCGAACTTAGAGGTACGATTTTCGATTCCGACACAGTCCGATTTTCGCAGCCAGATGCGAATTTTCCTCTTTGCTCGCTAATTTCGCATGCGTTTTCGCTTTACCGGACTGTGTGTAGCGTAGGCTACAGACTACACAGCATAGTAACCGGAACACTAGTGGATCAAATATTCACAAGGGGAGATGTGTCTGCCGTCCACGCTGTCAAAAGTTCTGTAACATTTCGACGATGTGCCATATTTTATTTATTAATTTGCGCCATATTTTATTTATTAATTTATAACTTTTTGGTTACAGCGGAGTAAAAGAACACAGATTAAAACACTAAACAATAGTTCTTTACATACACTTTGAAAATACACTGAATACACTTAAAATTTTGACACATTGGCATGTACTCTAAACGGGGTAAGGAATAAAACAAGAGATGGAAGCTCATATGGCACTTGCAAGGCTGGGTCCGAGGATGAAAGTAGGAATTTGTCGATTCGTGGGTTTGTTGTGATCATTTGTAAGCAAAACCCCTGAGATAAGAATGATCATGGGTCCTTAGTAATCAAAAGAATGTATTGTTCGTAAAAACTATTTTATTTGTGCATTTGGCCGTGATGATGCTCACTTTAAGGGCGCTAGAGATTCATCTGTAATGAACACTCTTGAAGCACAAATGATGATACGCTCATTGGAATCATGAAAATTTATTTGATGGTGCAAAACGGATAGTCAGCTACATTTTATTCGAGCTATATTTCGGCCCTTCTGACAAGTTAATTTTCCAGCTTGAGCGGCTTGAGCCTGAAGAGGACCCTTGCCAAGAAGGGCCGAAGTATAGCTCGAATAAAATATGATTCGCAGTCAGCTTGGGCTGAAGGACTGTCATGAAAATTTATATTTTGCTAAAAATAATTGTTTGTACTTTAAGAAATTAACTTGTAAGCAAAACCCTTGAGGCAATAATATAAATGGCGCTTTAGACAAGGGACTTGTACCGTGACCAATACCATAAGCAATTTTTCGAATATGATTTAGAAGTCTAGGACTCCTTTGTCGGAGCCACGTAGACAAACCAGGACCCACAAGACGGGGTCTCATGGTGAAAACCAAATAAAACCAAATAAATAATTTTAATGGGGAAGACGCCCTTAAGATGGAAACATTTATAAGTAGTGAACTGATAGACAAAAATGCTCCTCAGCCGGGATTTGAACCCAGGACCCTCTGCTTACAAGGCAGTCACTCTACCACTGAGCTACCGAGGGGCTTGTGAATAGAGTTCGCAAACCACTACAATAGTCTGGTAGAAGCCGGCCGTAGGAACAGTGATCACGTCCGAAGGCAAATTCATCTAACCAGTTCACATCCCCATGTCACGTAAATTTTATAATATAGATAGCGCTTTAGACAAGGGATTTGTACCGTGACCAATACCATAAACAATTTTTCGAATATAATTTAGAAGTCTAGGACTCCTATGTCGGAGCCACGTAGACAAACCAGGACCCACAAGACGTGGTGAAATCAAATAAAACCAAATATATAATTTTAATGGGGAAGACGCCCTTGAGATGGAAACATTTATAAGTAGTGAACTAATAGACAAAAATGCTCCTCAGCCGGGATTTGAACCCAGGACCCTCTGCTTACAAGGCAGTCACTCTACCACTGAGCTACCGATGGGCTTGTGAACAGAGTTCGCAAACCACTACAATAGTCTGGTAGAAGCCGGCCATAGGAACAGTGATCCCGCCCGAAGACAAATTCATCTAACCAGTTCACATCCCCATGTCACGTAAATTTATAATATAGATGGCGTTTTAGACAAGGGACTTGTACCGTGACCAATACCATAAACAGTTTTTCGAATATAATTTAGAAGTCTAGGACTCCTTTGTCGGAGCCACGTAGACAAACCAGGACCCACAGGACGGGGTCTCATGGTAAAATGCCCCATGAACATGACAAATAATTTAGAAGTCTAGGACTCCTTTGTCGGAGCCACGTAGACAAACCAGGACCCAGAGGACGGGGTCTCATGGTAAAATGCCCCATGAACATGCCCCTCGAGGCACAAATTTCATCGCCCTAGCACATCTGGAAGTACCTTAATTTGCGATCACCGGAATTCCGCCCCCCCCCCCCCAACTCCCCTCACAGTGCCCGAACCCGGTCCGCTTTTGTGACTGATGTATCTACTTCTTGTCCTTGTCCTTCCCATCAAGTTTCATCCCAATCGCTCCACTATAAGCGTGTCACAACACAAGATTTCCGGTCCCCCCGACATTCATCGGATCCGGTCCGGACTTAAAATGGAGACACGAGGTCATCCCAGATATCAAGTTTCGTTAAGATCCGACCACTCGTTGAAAAGTTATACATACTTCAAGATTCCAGATTCCCCCTTCTCCACTCCCCACGATGGTTGGGTCGGGGAGCTGACTATCTCTAAGCCAATCATGTCAAGTTTCTAATGTTCAAGGCAAGTTTCATCGTCCTAGTACATCTGGAAATACCTTAACTCGCGATAACCATTCCGGACTCCCCCCTCTAACTCCCCCCACAGTGCCCAAATCCGATCCGGTTCTATCATTGACGTATCTAGTTCTTGTGCTTGTCTTTCCTGCCAAGTTTCATCCCAATCGCTCCACTCTAAGCGTGTCACAAGATTTCCGGTTCCCCCTCCGACCCCCCCCCCCCACATTCATCGGATCCGGTCCGGACTTCAAATGGTTCATCCGAGACACGAAATATCAAGTTTCGTTAAGATCCGATCACCCTTTCCAAAGTCATACATTCCTCAGGATTCTGATTCCCCCACCCTCCACTCCCCCCATGGTGGTCGGATCAGGAAGTGACTATTTCCAGGTTGATCTGGTCGGATCCTTGACTTGCCTGCCAAGTTTCATTGTCCTAGCCCACCTGGAAGTAACTTAACTCCGTATCACCGGAGTTCCTGAACACCCTCCAACTCCCCCACAGTGCACGAATCCGGTCCGGTTCTATCAGTGATGTACGTAGGGCTTGTGCTTGTTCCTCCCACCAAGTTTCATCCCGATCGCTCCACTTTAAGCGTGTCACATGATTATCGGTCCCCCCCCCCCCTCCTCCGACTCCCCCCACCTTCAGCGGATTCGGTCCGGACTTGAAATGAGACATCTGAGACATGATGTCTTTCTAAATATCAAGTTTCATTAAGATCCGATCACCGGTTCGAAAGTTAGGCGTGTCACTAAATTCCGGATTCCGGCTCCCCTCCCTCCCCCCACGATGGTCGGATCGGGCTAATGACTATTTACAAGTTAGTTTGGTCGGGTTCCTAATATGCCTGCCAAGTTCCGTCGTCCTAGCACATCTGGAAGTACCCTAACTCGCAAACACCGGACTGACCGACCGACCGATAGACCGACGGAAAAGTGATCGGTATATGGCACTTGGCCGGAAGGCAAGTGCCATAAAAACTGGCTAATAACATCGTGGGCTGGCGGGGAGGATGTTGGCGGAGGGTGGGCAGATTTGAATGTGAATGAAGATGTGCATTGATTCTATCCTGAACGTTGAAGAAACTATTTACGATTACGGAAGGAATTTCGTTATGACCTTTAAGTGTACTTTCGGTACAAGTAACGTTGCAAACTTCGTGTAGTGTTGTGTTTGCAGAAACGTAACACCGAAAGGCTAGTAACACAATTTTTCTGCAACTTCGACTGATAGCCTACTGGGTTAGCTCATGACTGATGAAATCCTTGTGCAAATGCCAAGAAGCTTCCTACAGTGTAGGCATGGACGAAGTGTTAAATCACTATGCCTACAATTCCAGGCTGGGCGTGTTTAGTAGCCTACCTCATACATGGAAACGATTGTGATCTTTTGTGTAGGCTACAGTAGAGTTGTAGTTCTTTGGACTTCCTTAACTTTGTACGGTGTAATTTTTGTCCAAAGTGAAGTAAAATCTAGTTGAAGTAGTTCACATCTGAGGTTTTTATTTGAACAGTTGAAAAAAAATTGTTAGTAGACTAACATGTGCTGCAGAATCGTGATATCCTTACCTTGGTCCGTTGTTAATTGTTTAGTCTCACTCGATCGCAGTTTTCGGTAATTCGCTTAGAGATGATGAGGAGTCCTGAAGTCCTGAACGCTTATTATTATTTTTTGTGTCACACTTTATTTATATTTGCCATTAAAATTGTACCTTACCTTACCTTACCAGCTTCCACCTTCCTCCGCCAAACAACCAGAATGGGCTGGTGAAAAGAGATAGGTATGACGGAGCCAAGCTGTGCTAACACATTCAGCGAGTACTCTGTGTTTTATCAGGCTCAACCAATCAACCTTTAAGAGAATGCTGAGCTTAGATAGATGTATCCTTCTCGAAGCTAGATTGCAGTAACATGACCGCATCTTGAGATGCCAAACTTCGAGCTTTCTGGTTTGAAGATCCAGGTCAGTCTAGTCAGTCTCGACTCTGACGCTATACACGCTGCATGTCAAGGAGAAAAGTCGTGACAAATGGTAGAAGCCAGAGGCTGTCGAGTTGGCTGCTCGGAAGGGGACCCGTCTATTCGCCCACCCGTCGATTCGCCCAACCGTCATTAGACCCAAAAAATACGTCACATCCCCCACTTTTTCCGACAGTTCGCCTAACCGTCACAAGACCCAAAATATCCGTCGATTCGCCCACCCGCTGATTCGCCCACCCGCTGATTCACCCACCCGTCGATTCACCCACCCGTCGATTCACCCACCCGTCGATTCACCCACCCGTCGATTCACCCACCCGTCGATTCGCATACCGTCGATTCGCCCAACCTCGGTTTCGTGAAGCGTCGATTCACCCACTTCTAAAATCCGTCGATTCGTCCACCCGTCGATTCGCCCACCCGTCATAAGACCCAAAAAATCCGTCACAACCCCCACTTTTTCCGACAGTTAACCTACCCGTCACAAGACCCAAAAAATCCGTCGATTCGCCCAAAAAATCCGTCACAAACCCCACTTTTTCCGAAAGTTCGCCTACCCGTCACAAGACCCAAAATATCCGTCGATTCGCCCAATTTTCAAAATCAACCTCTGACCTGGTGCGGCCTTTATCATTGAACGCGGTATCAGAAAGCGACTGAGTCGCAGGGGAGTAATTAAGAAGGTTACGATACCGTCCCATGTAAATAAGGGTGAAAACTAGTAAATATAGCTTGGGGCAGATTGATCAGAAGCATCAAAAAGAGGATGAATGCAAGAGTAAAACTTCAGAAAAAAGAGCTACCGTTTTTATGGCACTTGCAGCTCCGCTCAAGTGCCATATACCGATCACTTTTCGGTCTATCTGTCATGCCACTGTCCTCAAGTTAGGGTACTTCCAGACGTGCTAGGACGATGAAACTTGCAGGTATATCAGGGACCCGACCAAACCAACTTGAGAATAGTCATCTGCCCGATCCGACCATGGGGGGGGGGGGGACCGCGGAATCCGGAATTTAGCAGCATGCATAACTTTCGAACAGGTGATCGGATCTTAATGAAACTTGATATTTGGAAAGACCTCTTGTCTCAGATGTCTCCCTTCAAGTCCGGAATGGATCCGGTGACTTTGGGGGGGGGGGGGAGTTGGAGGGTGGAACCGGAAATCGTGTGACATGTTCATAGTGGACGGATCGAGATGAACTTGGTGGGAAGTACAAGCACAAGCCCTAGATACATAGTTGACAAGATCGAACCGGATCCGAGCACTGTGGGGGGAGTTGGAGGGCGGGTTCCGGAATTCCTGTGATCCCGACTTAAGGTGCTTACACATGTGCTAGGACGATGAAACTTGGCAGGCATATTAAAGACCCGACCAAACTAACCTGGAAATCTGACCCGGTGGTCGGAAGATCCGACCTCCGTGGGGGGAGTGGAAATCCGGAATATTGACGTATTTACAAATTTTGAACGGGGAATCGGATCTTAGTGAAGCTTTTATACTTGGAGAGACCTCGTGTCTCAGATGTCACAGTTCAACTCTGTGATAGATCGGATGACTTTGGGGGGAGTTGGAGGGTGGGGGACCGGAAATCGCGTGACATCTTCAGAGTGGACGGATCGGGATGAAACTTGGTGGGAAGAACAAGCACAAGCCGTAGATACATAGTTAAAAGACCGGACTGGATCCGAGCACTGTGGGGGGAGTTGGAGGGAGGGTTCCAGAATTACCGTGATCCCGACTGAAGATGCTTACACATGTGCTGGGACGATCAAACTTGGCAAGCAGTTAGCGACTCCACAATTTTAACTTAAAGGACCCCTCGCACTATTTACTCTTCAACTTAAAGTATTTTAAAATATTTTAATACTTTAAAACTAGGCTGTGCTTCCAACAAATAACCCACGGCTTTTGCTGTCTTAAGCCTTTTCCGAGACCCGTTGACTTGTAGCGAAGACAGGGAAAAAATTTACATAACCGGTTTTCCTGATGGAAAAACTTGTCGCAGACAACCGTCGACAGCGTGATCCACATCGAAGGCAGCAAGACACAGCAAGTGAGAAAATCAGCATGGTCTTATTAGAGGGGCTAGAATGTACCGTACAAAGTTGGGGTCTCCGGGCTTAGAAATATATGGAGTGATTATGGAAGTAGGTTGCGTTAGTATTATATGTAAGACAGGTCCTCTAAGAACAGCCGTTTCTCCGATTTGACCACCGTGGGGTGAGTGGAGGGAGGGGGAATCCAGAATCTTCAGGTATGCCTAACGCTTGAACGGGTGATCGGATCTCAGTGAAGCTTGATATTCGGAAAGAACTCATGTCTCAGATGTCCCATTTCAAGTTTGGACAGGATCCGATCAATGTGGGGGAGCCGGGGGGAGGGGGGGGGGACCGGAAATTTTGTGACACGCTTCGAATATAGCGATTGGGATAACACTTGGTGGGAAGAACAAGCGTAAGGCCTAGATACATCAGTGACAGAACCGGACCGGATTCGGTCACTCTGGGGGAGTTGGAGGGGGATCCAGAATTCCGGTGGCCGCAATATAATGTAGGCTACTTCCAGATGTGCTAGGACGACAAAACATGGCTGGAACATTAGAGACTTGACAAGAATGGCTTAGAAATTGTCACTTCCCAGGTCCGACCATCCCTTAAAGTACTCATCTTAACCGCAAAGTACACAAAATACTTTTCAACAAAACCTACATTTTCATGATCCCCATGAGCACATGATCATTTTTGCCAAAATGGTTTCTGCTTAGAAATGAATTTCTGCACCCTTGAAGTGCGCATTTTAACCGAAAAGTAAAAAAAAATACTTTTGACCAACCATATATATTCATGATCTTAAAGGACCCATGATAATTTTTTTGTCAAGGGTTTTGATTACAGAAGAATTTCTAACGCCCTTAAAGTGCACATAATCACAGCCAAGTGCAAAAAAATACCAAACAATACATTCTCGTGATTCCCAAGAGTTATAATATTCAGTATGTACCCAACAATTGCGAAATCGTAACAGAAAATATCACAAGTGTAGCGAAGTGTTATTTGTTATTGAACTAAATTACGTCACAGATATGTAATTTTTGATGCTAGTAAGACCATCCGCCTTACATGAGGGGAAGCTGGAGGGGGGAGGAGGGGTATGGCCACAACATGCCCTTTCAACATCCTAACCACAGGCAGTTACGGTTCTGACCTAGAAACGGGTCAATTAGCTCATCAGCTCTTACGACAAGTCTCATTAGAGCCAAGCATTTCCGGAAATGTCTTCCCCACTTTAAAACCTCCCGCAAATGAGTTTTTCATCAGTTCCACACGCAATCTGGCGATCTACTAGTGATACTTTTCGCACTTCTGTGAAACTGGATCCTGGATATTCCAGTTTTCCCTTACTTGATAAAAGCTTTGTTCTAAGGCCAAGTATCAGGCTGGAGAATTAACACACGTATTTTCGTGCCGTTGAGAAACGGTAAGTAATGTCTTGTAAAAGTTTGACCAGAACCGATGAGAGTGCCGAGATAGGGGCATGAAAACCCCAAACAAACAAAAATGGGGATATCACAGACGTTTTTCGGGTCAAAATCAGCACGATCTTTTTGCCCACCTCACAATGCCCACGACTCAAAATGCCGTAATTCAGGGTGAAATCAAAAGTGTCAAAAATGTCATTCCGACAGTTGAAAATGCTTTCATGGAAGGCTAAAATCGTCCTGGTTCAAAGTGCCGACGACTAACTGTCGGTAGGGGATGTCAAAATGATCTGGGACAACGGACAGCGAGATTAAAAGGGACAGGATTACTACGGAAAATTATGAAAGGATTATTTTATAATTCATCAAACTAGAATGATTTGCGCGAAAGTACGAAGAAATGGCGATCTAAACCTTGCACCCTGAAGGTAAGAATCGTTAAAAATAACAGTTTTGAGCTCACTGTTCGTGTTTCATTTCTATTTTCAGAATTCGAAATTACATTGTAACTGAACAGTTTCAATGCACGATTATCGCCATCCTGATACTCGGTCCGCGCCTTTCGTTTCACATTCATCACTAGGTCCAATTTACTACGGCCTGAACACCTCAAACTCTACGATCGTGGGCATTCTGAACCGTGGGCTGGGTCGTAGGCATTTTGAATCGTGGACATTTTGAATAGTGGGCATTTTGAGTCGTGGGCATTTTGAGTCGTGGGCGTTGTATCATGGTCATTATGAGCGTCAGCCCATTTTTCCTGCTGGACCGATTCAGCTAAAATCGGGTTCAGCCCGGAACAACAAAAGAAATCCGGTAATAACTTAAGTGAAAAAGTTGACTTATAATTGTCGTCGGCCAGCTGTTCTGCAGAAGCTTGTAAAGCTACCGACTAATTAGTACAATTTCCGATTCATCCGACAAGGGTCATATATAAGGAAGCATAAAATGGATCAGAATATCCCTTGGAGCTTCAGTATTCCAGCTGTAATAGTTTCATAAATATTCTCCTCTGGGTTTCCGTCGGAACCTTTGGTATTCCTGCCGCCCAACTTCTAGCCGACTTTGGGTCGAGTCTGCCGACCAAAGGAGTACCAGTCAAATTTTAATCTATTGAGAATCGAATGATCGTGTGGCGTTATAATTTCCTTTAACCGACCAAATAATCGCAACATGTAGCCTACCACTTTCGGAACATGTTGTACTTAAAAACATGGTAGCTCATTGATATTTTACTCGTGCATTCATCCTCCATTTCCTCTTTCATTACCAGCACCGAGGTCTTATATCATGCTTCTCATCATTCTGGCTCAAGCTGTATTGACTAGTTTTCACCCTTATTTACATCGGATGGTATTTTATCCTTCTTAATTACTCCCCTGTGACTCAGTCGCTTTGTTCCATCGCGTTCAATGAAAAGAGCCGCGCTGGATCAAAGGTCGGTTTTGAAAATTGGGCGAATCGACGGAAATTTTGGGTCTTGTGACGGGTAGATGAACTTTCGAAAAAAGTGGGGGTTGTGACGGATTTTTTGGGCGAATCGACGGATTTCTTGGGTCTTGTGACAGGTAGGCAAACCGTCGGAAAAAGTGGGGGTTGTGACGGATATTTTGGGTCTTATGACGGGTGGGCGAATCGACGGATCATAGAATTGGGCGAATCGACGCTCAAGCAACAGGACGTTGGGTGAATCGACATTGGGCGAATCGACGGGTGGGCGAATCGACGGGTGGGTGAATCAGCGGGTGGGCGAATCAGCGGTTGGGCGAATCAGCGGTTGGGCGAATCGACGTTGGGCGAATCGACGTTTGGGTGAATCGACGGTTGGGTGAATCGACGGATTTTTAGATTGGGTGTATTGACGGGTGGGCGAATCGACGGGTGGGGGTAGTGACGGCGACCCGCTCGGAACAGGGCTAATTACTTATTCTGTGCTTGGCGTCACTGAACGTGCATGTTCGAACATTATCAGCCAACCATTACTTTGTCATAAGTACAGATGCAAGTCACGGATTCCAATTCCTGCCTGAATTTTCAGTGCTCTGTGGAAAAGTTGAAGCAGAACTGAAACCTGACGCTATCCATTTTTTTGTTCTTCTCACTAACAATCACCATCACCCGTCCGCGTATTCTTGGTTTTCCTTTCACTGTTGATGTTGTGTTATATTTGACGGTGCCAAATGGATAAGTCAGCTACATTTTATTAGAGCTATATTTCGGCCTTTCTTGGCAAGGGTCATTTTCAGGCTCAAGCCGCTCAAGCTGGAAAATGAACTTGTGGAGGATGAACTTGTGCCACAAATTCATTTTCCAGCTTGAGTCTGAAGAGGACCCTTGCCAAGAAGGGCCGAAATATAGCTATAATAAAATGTAGCTGACTTATCCGTTTTGCACCGTAAGATATGTTTCGCAGTCAGCTTGGGCTGAATGAATATGTTGATGTTTTGTTGTTGCTCTCTAGCCAAACCTAGTCTTCCCGTGTAGAATTGTTTCACAATTAAGCCCCTCGCGTCTTTATGATTATTTGCATTTTTGCAGATACCATGGTATCTGTTACCACGGTAACTGGATCTACAATTAGTCATTTTTGCAGTTACTGTGGAATCTGATACTACGATTGGTCTGCAAAAACGACAGTTGCCGAAATTGCGCACAGAAAAAAACAACTGATATTCAGTCACATCACTAGGTGCCAAACTTCTTTCGAACCAATTTGACAAAATCCTAGGCACCATTGTTGGTGATACTAAAAGTGCGATCAGTTTTTCAGATACCACGATTAGTTACTACGATATCTGGCCAGATACCACGTTAACTGCCAGAACGAGTTTAGACCGTGGTATCTGCAGAAACACAGCTATTTATTCATTCAAAGTTATGGCTGTACAAACCAATCAGAGAAAATGTTTCGTGGCAATGATAGTCAGGATACCACGCAACAGATAGTGTGATTTCACCATTGTTAGTGCGGAAGAAACTGAGCTATTTTTGGGATCCCAAAACGTATGTGGAGGGAGACATGACATCGCAAAAGTTGTCCGTCTGTCTGTCCGCACGATAACTCTCGAAGGGATTGAGATATTTTATGAAACTTGGTGGGAGGATTCTTTGGGTCAAAGTACAGGTCGAGTTCGAAGATGGGCTATGTAGCCCTATATTTGAGGGTGGGGGAGGGGGTTCAAATTAAGGGACAAACAAAATATTTTTAAACAGCTAATGTGATAGTCGATTATGGGGTAAGAAGACATGCTGAACACGATGGTGAAAACCATTTTCTTGCCGGACAAGTAGTTCGGCTGGAATCCGAACTCCGTAAAGTCTCCGTAATCCGTAAAGTTGGTGAAAAGTAAAAGTTTCATTTGAAGTTGATTAAATGTTTGATTTAAGGGTAAAAAGACATGCGGAAAAACCCTTTTCTCATCGGACAACTAGTTCGCCAGGAATCGAGCCAAAACCGGAAAGTTTGTTTAAAGCGAAAGTTTTATCTGAAGTTGATTAAATGACAGATTTAGGGGTAACAATAGATGCTGAGTCTGTATATGACAATCATTTTTTACCCGTACATATAGTTAGTCCAGAATCCGGTTGTAACCGGAATTTTAAGTCAAAATTTTATTTAAAGTTGATTAGATGTTCTTTATAGGGATAAAGAGATCTGCTGGATTCGTTTCTGAATTTTCTTTTTGCTGGAGTAGTAGTTCGCTCGGAATTCGGGCGAAACCGGAAATTTGGCAGAAGTAAAGCAGGAAGTTTCGGTCAGTATCGTCAAAATAGATATGGCTTATAGAGGTATATCTGAACACGGTTTTCTCTGATGATTAGTCTGGCGAAGACTGGATCTGGCGAAGACAAGACCCAATTGTCTGGATCAATTATTAGATTTTTGCGATCCCATCGAAACCTTTGGTCTTGTTTTCTTCCGGCATTTGAACCGGAATGCAGCAACTGTTTGGCCGTGGCACCTCAGTGAACCTTTATGTTCTTTCTTAACTTCACCGGTCTGAAAAAAATGAAAGTGTCGAAAATATATCCGGGAAATTCCGATCTTCTGTCCTTTGCATTATTCTCAGTCAGCCTGATTTCTTCGAGAGTTGTTACCCAGGAAATTGTAAACGTAACATGCGACTTGGCGGGCCCTTGTGCCACTGGGGGTCTTTATCTCTTCTATACTGTTTCTTTCCTGTTGCTCAGCGTCTGTTCTTCTTAGGCCTATCCAGTGAGGGGAATCGTTATCGCAGAGAGAACACCCACAACTCAAGCTTACTTCTCCGAGTTACAGCACCTCGTGGTCGGGGAATTGGGACTGGAAATTATGCCTGTGCTATCGTCAGTGGAGGTTCCGCTGATCCTAACAAGTGTGGTAGGTTTTGAACTTTTCTTTCTTTTAGAATGAATGAAGCACTTCAGTTCATAATAAGCCAATACCTACTCTGCAACAAAAACGCCTACAGATCAAAAACTACGCAAATAACGCATAACGTATTAGGTGCACTTTGGGTCATAGTGGGTGAAAAAAGAGCGGCGGTTCTAGATTTTGAGGAGCGCCAAGACCTAGGCTCTCCATGCTTTGCAAACGGACCATACTCGTATCGCCGTCCACTGTGCTTGCGACATTTAAAGCGATACAAATTTGGGGGTTTAGAAAATTCTAATAAAGCAAAGGCGGGGTCTGCACACACCAAGGAAACAACGGAGGCTGTATAATTTTTTTGCAATGTTCAGAATATGAAGCGATCGGAGCCAGCGCTGGTGAACGACTGAATGAGTTTTAGTAGGGATGTTCTCTGTCGCTAGTTGATAGTATCGCTGCTGTTCGAGTGTGTCAATTAGTCTTGGCACTACTGCCTAGTGTCAATTGCTGTGGGAAGACCCTAGGCGCTCTGGCCAGGAGGGGAATTTTTCCGCAAACATGCGTCTGATTGGCACCAAGACCTTTCGCTTTGTGAAAGTCAGGAAATTGCCCTATTAGCGTGTCGTAGAAAGTCGAGCAGCTCGAGCGACCAGCCACCTAGTGTTTTGGGTCCGAAATGCAAACGCTAAACTACGTGTAATACTCTTGATGACTAACTCTTCTTGCCGATGCAAAATCGCCCTGTACCTAGCCGAAGAGCCTGAAGCGGTACCACAGCTGCTCCCAAACATCGCCGTGATTGGTTAACACAGGAATGAGTTGTTGAGTTTGAGTCGTTAGTGCTACGTTTTCTCGTTCTTCCCGAGGATCACTTAGTCATATAGAGTATCATTACCTCGTGAATGTAAACAGACAAAGTGTAGGCCCAGCTCGAGAGACAAAAGGATAGGCTACTTAAGACAGATATACGACCTGATAGCTTTTTGGAAAAGTCTGCCATAAATACATTTATATGATGTTGTCTATTATCCTAAAGAAACAAGACCAAAGGTGTCGATGGGATCTCAAAAATTCAATATTTGATCAAGACAATTGGGTCTTGTCTACGCCAGATCCAGTGTTCGCTAGACTCTTTGAACATTTTTACTATTAAAATTCAGAAACAGATTCACCATCCTGTTCAGCATGTCTTACTACCCCTAAACCGAACATATAATTAACTTCAAATAAAACTTTTACTTTTAACAGATTTTCCGGTTTTGGCCGGGGAGAAAATGTTTTCACCTTCGTGTTCAGCATGCCTTCTTACTCCTAAATCGAACATCCAATGAACTTCAAATAAAACTTTTACTTTTAAAAAACTTTCCGTTTTGGCCGGATTCCGGGCGAACTACTTGTCCGGCGAGAAAATGGCTTCCACCATCGTGTTCAGCATGCCTTCTTACCCCATAATCGACTGTTCCATTAGCTGTTTAAAAATAATTTTGCTTACCCCTTAATTACCCCACCCCTACATGGGCTACAAAGCTCATCTACGAACTCGACCTTACTCTTGACCGAAACAATCCTCACACCAAGTTTCGTCAAAATATCGCATTCCCTTCGAGAGTTATCGTGCTTACAGACGGACGGACGGACGGACAACTTTTGCGATGTCATAGGTATCCCTTCACTTACGTTTTGGGATCCCAAAAAGACCAGAGGTTTCGATGGGGCCCCAAAGGCGAATATTAATTGGACTTCTTCGTCCAGACTATTGGCTCTTGTAGATTTTCAGTCTTCACCGGATTCCGTAGGCATCTTATGCATCCGTAGTCAGCCACTCAGCCACTACCAGAGGCATTCGGTTATTCATTTCTGTCTTTACTTTCCAGTCTACGCCAGGCTACGACCTAGAAAATGCTAGAAGAAACTCTGGTCCAACATGTTCTTTAACTATATCCACAGCACCATATATAAACACCATTTATCCAGCGTGTTTTCCAAACCCCTATTTTGACACCAAAACCGATTTCGAATAAAACATTTACTTAAACAAATTTAAGATTTAAGGCGGACGAACTGCTTGTCCATCGACAAAAAAACGTAAGATTTGGAGTCAGTATGTATTTTTACCTCTACAGCAAATACTGCCCCTTAACGTGAAACCATCTCCCCCACCCCTAAATATACAGCGACGAAGCCCATCTACGAAGTTGACCTGTACTCAGGGGCGCCACTATGGGCGGGGGGGACTCCTCCCCCAAATTTCTTGAGAAAGTACTTTCGCCGGCGAAGCCGCGCAAAAGTTCACTTGTTTCAGCGCCGGCAAACACAGAAGATATATAATTTTGTATGCTTTTGGCGAGCGTCGGTCGACTCGTCGGCACATCGAGTTCTTTTTATACGCAAGAAACAAAATCCTGCAAACATTTGTCGGGCAAAACAAAGAATAAATCGAATTCTGCATGCTTTTTGTCGGGCCTCAGTATTCTCTACTTCATATCGGGTTCTTTTATACATATGGAATACAGAACAAATAAAATTTATATGCTTTTGTTGGGCGTCGGTCGACTGGTCGGCACATCGGGTTCTATTTATACGTAAGAAATCACATTCTGCAAGCTTTGTCGGGCGAATCCAAGAAGTTCAAGTCTCGTCGGCACAACCGGGTTATTTTTACACGTCAGAAATCAACTTCTGTACAGTCCAGTCGGGCAAAACACAGAAGAAATCAAATGTTGTATCGTTTTTTCGGGCGTCGGTATTCCCGTCGGCACATCGGGTTCTTTTTACAAGTAAGGAATCAAATTCTGTAAACATTTATCGGGCGAATCCCGGAAATAATAAGTTTCGTCGGCACATCGGCTTCTATGAATGAATGAACTTTATTACCCGTAAAGTGTAAAACACAAAATACGGAGTACCTTATTATGAAAGACACAAAACGACAACGAACGAAAGAAAAACAACAACAAACAAACTATCAAAACAACATGAACAAGCTAACCAGCATCAATAAGAAAGAATGTCCGCAGACATTCATGTAGATCTAAATGTAAGAAATAAAGATCTTTACAGTCGCTTTTTAGTGAAAGCTGAAATGAAAAGCCGAATATGTGAACTTTTATAGACGAAATTACGATAAAGGAATAACTTCAACTGATGCAACACAATTATTTTTACACAAATGCGGCGCATTTTGTAGTATTCTCGATTTGGAAGATAAGTGTATCATTTAGTTGGTGTTTTAGGATTGAAATTCTTGGGGGTTTGAAACACATTAAAAGCCAGAACTTGTATGGTAGGTATAGAAAAAGGTTTCTGGAAAAAAGGCAGACTAAAAAATTTCGCCTGTGGTGCTTATTTAACTTGTGGTGTATATAGTCGTTGGAACCTTCGCTTTTTACCAAAAGCTGAAATGAAAAGCCGAATATGTGAACTTTAATTTACGAAATTACATCAAAGCAATAATATCAACTAACGCACTACAGTTGGTTTTACACCGGTTCCATTCTATGCTGGTTTGAAATGTACGCCGTTGCTGCGAAGGGGCAACGGCGTATTTTATCGGCAAATCTTTTAGTCCGTCGGTAACGCCCCTGCCTGTACTTCGACCCACTGAATCATCAAGTTCTAACAAACTATCTCAACCCCTTAAGACGGACGGACAAACTTTATGAAGGCATAGGTATCCCGCTAACAACGGATCCGAGAAATATCACACACGTGTAGTTTGATGTATGATTTTGTAGAATGGTGGCTCAAAATGTCAACAGAGACTCTGATGACTCTCATGACTGTGACTTACGCCGTGGAGTGAACCAACAAACGCAGCTTTACCATTGGCCGTTTCATGTCAAGCAGTAAACTGTGTCGTTTTAATATTTGCCTAGACTCCCTTTGGAAAATATTTCGACTTTCTTGGAGATGGCTGATGTTAAGAAGTTGACACTTCGTTTTGAAAGTGTCTCAAGGAGAATTATAACTGTTTTCTGCTTTCCGGTATAAAGGTCTTTCTAGCTAGAGTGTAGGATAATCCCACATACATACTGAAGGTTTTCCATTTCCGTATTGTCTCTCTATATCCCCTTTCCGAGTTTCAATATCCGCCGGCACCGGCAATGGAATCCAATACCACTTCGAGTTAGTCTCCATGCCGTTCAGTTTGTGATTTGTGGCATAGAAAGTATCCGGAATCGGCGTTATTAGGCTGGAATTGGAAATTCTGTGTGGATGCTTGTGTTTCAGAGAGATTGCATGCTTCGGCAAGATTGCTAGCGATTTGGAAAAATTTGGCAGTGCCTTTGAGGTACCACGCAGACGGAAAAGTTTCCGCCCTCGTATAGTTCTGTTAGGCTTAGCATGCTTCTATCCTTTCGCTGATCAAGGACGGGTTGCAAAAACACTCCATTTTAAATACAGGGACGAGCAAAAATGTCGAGTCGCGTACACATATATTTACACAGGACCCCTAGGCCAGCGATCAACCAGGGTTGTCACCGGTAGTACAATTTTTCTGTTTTTTAGTAGATTTTTTTTCAAAGTCGTGAATACTTGAAAAGTAATACTAATACTAGTACATTTTTAAGAAAAGTAATAATTTAAAAAAAATACCATTCCTTTCCAAGGTGACTCAGGCCCAGTTCAGACCTTATTTGTAGGGTCATGTGTAGAGTGGTTTACGGTAGCGTCAGTGGAAAACCATGGGCGTGCAACATGCGCAATTGGTTTTGTCTGTCTTTGGCAGTACCTTTTTGCTACTTGGGTAGTAAATATTACTATTTTAGTGAAGTGGCAACCATGCTGTCGACACATCGACTGACTATCTATCCGGCCTCGACATAACAATTATGGGTCATGACGATGATCGCGAGGGGTTAGTGCTTCTGCAGAGAGCAACAAAATAAAAGTTGTGGATTATCTGTCCGACCTCGATATAACAATTATGGGTCATGACCATGAGCGCGAGGGGTTAATGCCTTCTGCAGAGAGCAACAAAATAAAAGTTGTGCTGGGCAAAACAAGTCCTCATTCTTTCTAGCCGAACTTTAGCAACGTTTCTTTGTGGGTTGATAAGCATGTGACCATACCCATTGTGCAAATCATGCAATGACCCGACAGTTTCTTCCAAATGGTGCCCCCCACCCCCAGCATAGCTACATCTTCTTGAGTGTACCGTCGCTAGAGTTCATAATTGTTGAGCAAACGAGCGCATTAGCGAGTCTCCAGAGTTGCAAATCCAAAGCTTTCAGTCGTCGTTTTTGGACGGATCCCAACTTTAACTAGGTTTAGTTCGATTCTAACTATCTAGTTTGTTGTCTTATATCCTTCGAAGTTTCGGTAAAGGATTCCATGAACTTTGAAACAACATACGCTTTTGATGTTCCCGTGAGGGTTATATTTTTCAGGACTCAGGCTATCTAACTGGAGCACAGACTAATTAAATCGGTAATAATGAAAATACGAATTTCCCTAAGCCAAACAAGAATTTTGTCATTGGCTTCGAGAGGGAACGGCGGGCCGTGCAACAAAAAAAGTTCATAACGCTTATACAAAATTCATGTAAGTCATCAAGAATCAAAAACTGTGCTGTGACTGGTAAGAATCGACTTTGAAAGCTCTTACGACTTTGGAAATTTATGTTGCGTGACCGACCCTCCCGTCCTTCTTTGGTGTCGATAAATTTCCAAGTTTGTTCATGGATGAATGAGCAAGGCAAGAACACGACTTTCTAGCAAGAATTTTTGGATTTACGAGGGAAAAATTTGCACTGCAAAAGAGGTAACAGTTTGTATTAACTTTGTTCATCCCCTGCTGGGTTGGTGTATATTGGGCCGGGCTCGCTAACAAGTGGCATGTTTCGCTATCTGGAAGCTTGTGGTCCTACTCTGCGGCTGATAAGCAAGCAGCTTTCATTTCGCACGTCTGTGGTCCCACTGTCCGATGATTCCGAGCTATGGTACACATCTCACCACATTGACTTGGATGTTGCCATTTCCTCGATCCGATCATCCGTGCGGGGAGGTAGGGGAGCTGGGAATCATGCGCCACGCTTTGAGTGACGGAGTGGACGGAACGTGACGGATGTCTTAAGCCTTAGATATGCTGCTTGTAAATCCAAACTGGATCCGGGCACTGGAGGGGAAGGCTCAAACAAGCGGTCCGATCCGGTTGAAATTTGGCAATTCGTAAGAGCACATGTCCTTGGCTTTTCTCTTAAAGAACCCGACCGGATCGGTCGCTGTCGGGGGATGGCTCGTGCCCTGACGATCTTGTGGCATGCTTTGGGTTTAGGGCTATCGGACGAACTTAGTGGAAAGGAGGTCATAAGCCCTAGACGCAGGCTACTATGTGTTTATCGTTGTGTGCACTGTTGGAAACTTGGATCCCGGAAATACGACTGTGGACAACTAAAAAGGCGATCTGGCCATCTTAGAAGAGACTTGTCATGTTTATTACGGACACCGAAACCCGTGCTAAAATTAGGTCTGAGCTGGATTACGCGGCCGCAGGGAGTACAGTTCCGAACCAGCAGCCTACCCTTGACAACACGATCGTTAGCTGAGGTACATGCTAACTGTCCTTGCAACTACCTTATGAGCTTTGGGCTGTTGCTCGATTTTCTCAGTAGAAAGCTGTCTCAAAGAAAAGCTATTGATTTAGTTTCACTGCAGCTAGGGAAGGACACCATCGAGGTTGCTTCTGCTTCTTCGCCAAATATTCGATGTGAAATACTAGCTACCGGCGTTTGGTATTCCAGAGAATGAGGTTACGGAGTCTTTTTGTGCAGGAAATTTAAAAAGAAGGGATTTATGTCAGATTGGATAACCCTTCTTAATTACTTGCTCTCATGCTCCTGTATCTGAATTGCAAGCAGTAGCGAAAAGATGACATCATGACATACATCTTGTAGGTTATCTATTTGACAGAAAGCTATGGAGATCTGTTTCCTTTTTTGTTGAAATCGTCTTACTTTCCTTTTTTTTCCAGTTGAATTGCGATACTCGATATCAGTCCAATCCCTTCTTGCACAAGGACAACGCCGCAACGTCGAAGGACATGGTACGCGCCGTCAGCCTCGTCCCAAAGCTTGGTGAGAAGAAGGCCCGACTATTACTAGAGAGATTCGGATCCATATCAAATATAGCCGGCGCATCTTTGGAGGATTTATCTCCAGTTATTGGTATGCAGGCCGCGATCAGTGCTATAGCATTTTTTTCAGATCCCATTACGGAAATGCCAAAGAAATGAATTCTGTGAGGAGAGTGCGACCCGGGAAAGCGAATTGCTCCAGCCAAATGCCAGAAGAGATTACAAGCATTATTCCTTTTGACGTGGAAAAAGTGACAATATTTTACCTGACAGGACCATCAAGGGCTGTGGCCTCAGGCGATATCTTTGGAGTCAACTTGTTTACGACAGTTGTTGGATAAGAAAAGCTTTGTGATGGAGTGGGAAAAGAAGTTGGCGTAATGAATGTCCCCTGCTTTGATATGGTCTTATAAAGAGGTTTTTCTAAGAAGAAGTGTTTGCTTCCAAAGTTGACAGGCCTTTCTGGAGACGATCTGTTGTGTTTCTTTGGTGTATGAATAAATCATGCTGGAAAGACGGTATATCTTTACTTTGGAAGTTTTTTGCTGGAGCGGAATCAGGCGATCTGTAGGCTACATATTCTACTCTAGTCCATTGATCTATCTGGTGTTATTTCCTATTTCCTACTCGTGAATTTGGAATTGGTTACATCAAACTCATTCGAGTTATCTGTCACTAAGTCTCATCTCTGCTGTCAAATATTGAGCCTCACAGGTGCAGAGGCGTCCCTAGCCAAAACTCGAGGGGTGGTGGCAGGACGCCTGTTGTCGCCCTGAGGCCCGCTCCAGATTTTCGTCGCATATTTAATAATAAAACTTCTGATACCTGCAAGAGTGGAAGACTGAAAAAGCCTAGTCGTATCTCCAAGCTCAGAGAGGGTTTGAAGGGCTTAGGCGTGGGAAGTGACTGCCTCAAATTACCCGACTGGCAGATCTCCGGCAATTCTCAAGATTAATACCAGTTATAAACAACAGCCAAGAAACACAGCACCACATGCGCGAAACTGTTCGAATTTAAAGAAACATTAAAGCTAGCGTTTGTAAGCTTAAGGTGAACGTCATTCGTAATAAGAGAAATAAGAAGAAGGTATATCAGAAAGAAGCAGGCGAAATTTTAAAGTAAGCTATGACTTTTCGGGCAAAACACCACTTCCCCCTAGCAGAATCTAGCTTTTAATGTGGCCCAAGCCCTTCAAGCAAAGCCAAAACCCGAATGGAATCACGCGACCTTTCAGTAAATACAGCCTACTAAGAAAGGCACCGCAGGCAAATTTCGTGGAATCCGGTATGAACGTTTTTTCGGATCCCTCATGAAAGTAAGGGCCACTTAGCACGAATCTGCCCGTCTGTCTTAGTTCACGACGAGTCCAGAAAAATGTGAGATATTTAGCTGGAAGTTGGTAATTTGCTTCAGTTCGACCCTTTCTGAATAAGAAGGACTGATCAACCAGAAGAAAAAAAATTAGATAGAGCAAACTTATTCTCAATTTATAGTAAAAAAACCACACAAAGATCAAATGACGTGTTGCAATAATCGGGCCCGTCATTAAATCTGTCATCAGGCCCGTCATTAAGTTGCTCACGAAGCCGATTTATTTTAACATTGCACTTGAGGAAAATTCCTATCATCAAATCTTTTTTCTGTTAAAATACTAGAAATCTTTGCATGCTTGTTACTTGAGTCGAGAGATACTGGTACACAACAGATCGTGTTAAATTTGGGTTTAAACTGTGTGCTGCAGGCTGAAATTAATGATTTGACAACTGTCTTTAGTCGATCTTGGAAGCTCAAATCTGATAATCATACTTCTCATACAGACAAAATCTGATTACAAATTTCTTCGGATCAGAACGACTGGAAATTGCCCGCCTCTTTAGGCCAATCTGGCAAGGTCGAAACATGCGACTGAGAACGCGAGTCTCAAACGCTCATGAACACAGAACCGCCTATGTCCAAGATGGATGTTAACCCCGTTTCTTGGTAACCCTAAACTAGCCTTACTGACTTTTCCGGGCGCACTGCCAGCCCCCCATTTAGCTTTCCTGGGTGAGCGCCCAGTTTACCTGAAGTTGTGTGGTTTCCTAGGGGGTGGTACCCCCCCCCCCATAGTGACGCCCCTGCACAGGTGTGCAGTAGAGACGAGTTTTTATAAGCCTTCAAGGTTTCATAGGCGTCAAGGTCTTGAGGGACACCCCTGCATCATATCCCCAAGGAACTGCTTTCATGATTGCCGCAGTCTTTCTTAGACAGACAGTCACCTTGGATTCACTGCTGCGGCTTTGACGCTGATCCGGCTGAAGGATATTTCTCCTTTGCTTTGGTGTCGGTCAAGCATGCTCCTTCTAAAGTTCGAGAACTTGCGACTATCCAGCTAAGAATTTCCTCTTCACCCTGCACCGGGGCTTAGATTTTCGGCAGTCTCGATTCTGGGAGAAATGAGGATTCTTTTCGGGTTTTCTGTGGTCTTCCCTGAAATGTAGATGGTTCATGATCGTGTTTGTTGGTGTAGTTTTCATCTTTTGTTCAACCTTGTAGAAAATCTTCCCTTTCGCCCCGGTTCAGGATACCTTGGTAGTTGGTAGTTAATTGCCGCTTTTCTGTTTTGGTGGACTTGGACGGGTGAAATGGCACTAGCCTCAGTGTTAACGAGACCAAAGGTTTCGATGGGGTCCTAAAAATTCAACATTTGATCCATACAGTTGGGTCTTGTCTTCGTCAGATCCAGTCTGCACCAGACTCCTTGAACATTTTTACTTTAGAAATTTAGTAACAGATTAAGGCCAAATAGCTAATTATATGAGAAAACCAAGCTCAGATGTGGATTCAGCATGTGTGTTTACCCCTATATGTAATATATATATTACATATCATATATATTTTGACGAAACCGATCGAATCTTCCTGCCTTACTTCTGGCAATTTTCCGGTCCGGAATTCCGAAACTAATTGTCAAGCGAAAAAAATAAAGCTCAAAAACGAATTCAGCATATCTCCTTACACCTTTATCCAACGTCTAATCAACTCAAATGAAAATTTATCCAGTATCAAAATTTTCGGTTTCAGCCAGATTCCGGGCGAACTATATGTCCGGGTGAAAAATGATTGTCATATACGGATTCAGCATCTCTTCTTACCTCTAGATCGGACATCTAATCAACTACAATTACAGCTTTTGCTTTTAACAAATTTTTCGGTTTTGGCCGGATTCCGGACGAACTACCTGTCCGGGTAGAAAATGATTTTCACATAAGTGATCACCATATCTTCTTACCCTTAAATCGAACATATAATCAACTTCGAATTAAACATTTACTATTAACAAACTTTCCGTTTTTGACCGGATACCGGGCGAACTACTTGTCGGACGAGAAAATAGTTTTCATAGACGTGTTTAGCATCTCTTCTTACCCCTTAATCGACTATCTCATTAGCTGTTTAAAAATATTTTGTTTGCCCCTTAATTAGAACTCCCTCTCCCACTCCCAAAATCTTGGGCTACAGAGCCCATCCATGAACTCGACCTTTCCCTTGACCCAAAGGATTCTCACACCAAGTTTCGTCAAAATACTTCAATCCCTTCGAGAGTTATCGTGCTCACAGACGGACAGACAGACGGACAACTTTTGCGATATCATAGGTATCCTCGTTTTGGGATCCCAAAAATGGGCTCCGGCTAAACCCCCCCGGGACTTATCCCTCCCCCCCGGTACCAACTCCCCCGGCGAAACTACCTTACATACCCCCCCCCCCCTCCCGCCAAAAACTCCCTGGCGAAAACGCCAGCGGTACCCCCCCCCCCCCTGGTGCCAAAAAAACCCTGGCAAAGAAAACGGGTACTAACCCCTCCCCCCCCCCCCACGAATGCAGATATATAGGAATTCGAAAAAATTATTAAAAACTGAAGTTGGGACTGAGAGCAACTGTAAACGCGTGACGGCGGCTCGCTGGCCGCTCGCCTCGATATATACTGTCATAAAAACATTTTGCATTTTGTTATCACTGTGTGGGGGGTTGGGTATTCGGGGGGTTCTGGGTTTCGCATAGACCTCTTTTTGGAATCCCAAAACGTAAGTGGAGGGATACCTATGACATCGCAAAAGTTGTCCGTCTGTCTATCTGTCTGTTAGCATGAGAACTCTCGAAGGGAACGAGATATTTTGATGAAACTTGGTGTGAGGATTCTTTGGGTCAAGAGCAAGGTCAAGTTCGTAGATGGGCTTTTTAAGTTATGTTTTGGGGTGGGGGTTCAAATTAAGGGGCAAACGAAATATTTTTAAACAGCTAATGTGATAGCCGATAATAGGGCAAAAAGACATGCTGAACACGGTGGTGGTAACCATTTTCTCGCCGGACAAGTGTTTCGTCCAGAATCCGGCAAAAAAGGAAAGTTGGTTAAAAGTAAAAGTTTCGTTTGAAGTTGATTAAATGTTAGATTTAGGGGCAATATTTATGTGAAAAGCATTTTCTACCCGGACAACTAGTTCGCCCGGAATCCGGCGTTTACTGGAAAATTAGTTAAAAGCAATGGTTTTATATGAAGTTGATTAGATGACAGAGATAGGGGTAAGAAGAGCTGAGTCTGTATATGACAGTCATTTTCTAACCGTACATATAATTCGTCCGGTATCCGGTTGTAACCGGAATTTTTTGTATAAGTCAAAGTTTTTTTTGAAGTTGATTATGATGTTCTTTATAGAGATAAGGATATACGCTGGATTCGTTTCTGAATTTTCTCTTTTTGCTGTACAATTAGTTCGTCCGGAAATCGGCCGAAACCGGAAATTTGGCAGAAGTAAAGCAGGAAGTTTTGGTCAGTGTCGTCAAAATAGATATCGCTTATAAAGGTATATCTGAACTTGGTTTTCTCTGATGATTGGCCTGGCGAAGATCCAGTCTTCCATTCAAGCGATGCAAGATTTTAGACCATTTTTTAAAGACAATGTTTTTCAGCTTTCTGTGGAAAAGAAAGCAGTGCGTTAAGCACGAGTGTGATATGTCCATACTTTTGGAATTATATTGCGGAATTCCCCAGGGAACTGTGATCGGACCCATCTGATTTTTAATCCTATCAAATCTAACAGCGACATAGCACAAAAATTGTGCCAAATTTGCCGACGACCTAACAATACTCGCTTTGCAAGAGAGCAGATCTGTAACCAGTCTAAAACAGATCGTCGAACTCTTGGACCGGGACTTCGAAGACAAGAAACTGAAAATA